>JAEIFP010002302.1:5329452-6661815 GCA_018903935.1 Drosophila insularis
TATATAGGATCTTAAAGATATAATCTTGATAAAATTTGACTTGTATTAAATTTTATGATTTTAACTCAGAAAATATTAAAATTACTGATAAAAATCATTTTTTTCGCCTGATCGTGGCTATGATATATGAAATCCGAGGTATACAAGGCCAAAATTTCAGCGCTGTAGCTTTTACTGAAGAAGGATTGATCCGGCCCGACGTATACACAAATATATTTACTTTGTGTTGGACATTTCCGTCCATTTAATATACCCTTTTTGCAAGGGTATAGAAATCGTATGACTTGACATGTTATGAGGAGACCGGAGACCGGGAGACCGGGGTTCAATTCCCCGTCGGGGAGGTGTTTTTGAGTTTTTTTTTGTTCATGGTGAAATGTGTTAATTCAAAAATGTAATTATTTAGGTTAGCATTGATTTATACATTTATATACAGCAGATCACATATAAGAAGATACACCCAAGTGAGCGTTGGTCTAGTTTTCGGAAATTCTTTTGTGGTTTTTTTCGCGATGCTTTATTATTTCCTCTTTGGGGCGCTTTTTGTTGCAACTCCATGCTGTGTTTGCAGTCTCTGTGTGCCGAGCCACACTCTTTTTTATTGTTTTCCTTGCTCGCTTGCAGTTCATTGATATTCATTTTACATGCAGTTTGTGCCACACCCATGTCAATGACGATACCGCCCTTGGCTCCCTCCACATATCCTGTGCTTGTATCTTGCTTTCGATGCATGTTTTCTGTTTGTATTCGTGTTCGTCCTTGTTGAACTTCTTGTTTAAAGAGTGACTAGTTGTTGAGCATTACATTCAATTAATTAATAATTAATACATGGCTACATATATAAATAAAAATGTCTTTTATTTGGCCTATTATTCAACAGGAGTGTAATTTAAGACAAAGGTTCAAGAATTATTTAAACAAACATGTTTATTTCTATTAATTTAATAAACAAAAAAAAAAAAAAACAAGCAAAGTGTGTGTTATCTTCAAATTGCGAATTAACAACTTTTTGTATGGCCTAAATCAATTCGAATAATCAATTGAGAAGATATTATTTATTTGGTTGACAAAGATCAAGGTCTTCTCGTTTGAGGTTGCACACCGTTTTCGGACACTTGAGATCATCTATCTAACTGACGATTGGGTTTTACATTTTCCAGAAAAAGGGTCAAATTGTTGCCAAGAGGTGACAGGTGAGGGTTCCACACACAAAGACTCACGCAATTGCGGCCCCTTTCCTGTCATATGCAAATGCGATATTGCCCAGGATCCATGGCCATGGCAAAACATGGCCTGAAAAAAGGCTTTAAAACGCCAAAAACGGCAACGTGGTTGTCGAAATTGGACCAACACGGTTTTTTGGAGTTGGCGGTCTGCGCGCGATGCGCGATATGCAAAATAGGCTTCGGCTTGCCCATTTTTCGCCAACCTTTTTGGCAATGCGTTGTTGCTTTTGTTGCCCCGGTTCATGGCCGGCCCGGGTTCTTGGGCCCTTGACATTTTCACGTTGGCTACAACCAACCCAAACTCAACCCAAACCGTTGTCCACATCGCCATTCGTCAGCATTTTAATCGCGTTTGTGCATTTGCTTGGAAAAGTCTAAAATTGAACGCAAGTGATGGCAATTTGTACGCTTCGCTGTGCCCGTGTTGTTGCTTGTTGGCGGACGACGCCGACGACGACGACAACGACGATGACGATAGGATAGCTTGGAATGGGTTTGGTTGTTTGTAGCCCCGAAATTAATATGCGCTGGCTTTGGACCGAGAAAACTTTTTGGCTGGCGCAAGGGATTTTGCCTCCCACTTTTTGGGGTTTTTTTTTTTTTTGTTTTGTGCCAGAAGCAGCGTCGGCTCGTGATTAATGTGGCAAATGCGCACTTATAAATTATTTATTACTATTCTTCGCATTGTTTTCTGAGGCGTGTGCGTTATTGGTAAGACATTTAAGCCATATTTTTCGACTACGATAAAGGTTGCTGGGCCGTTCTGTCTCCAAGAACACAAGAGCTGGTTAAAATTGGCTGCTGGCTATTTTAATATTCAAAGCAGGATCTCTTTTGAGAAAATCGCTAAAGTTGGCCCACATAAATATGCAGTAGAAATTGGGTAGACCAAGCTGAGACATTATTACTCGAAACCAATTTTACTTTAACACATTGAAAATACAACAACCAAATCGATAAAGAAATTAATATCCAAGATGGCCAAAAGCATCCAGCTCTACATGGATCTTCTACATCTAACGGAGTGGAAGCTTATATCCTTATATTTGTTACTTCGATTGTATACCCTACAACAACATTGTTTAAATGTCAATTTAAAATACACATGCTATTACTTACATATATCTTCAAACTTTTTTAAGCTATACTCATTTAATCTAGTTGCTAATGAATTTCCTATGATTCGCCAATATTTCTATACTGAATGGAAACATTAAATAAATTAAATGACAAAGTCGCATTTCGATTTTTTTTTACTCATGCACACACACATTCATCAATTTGCCATCTATCCAGACACACACATAGAGAGCTTGACAGTGAGTGGGGAAAATAAAAGTTTTAGCTTGCTTAATTTTTTATTGGCAAAGTTTTGTATTATGCCTGCCTACCGCTCCCACCCCACGCCCACTTTTCTCCCTCTCTCTCTCTCTCTTTCTGTCTCTCTGTTGTCAACGACTGAAATTTATTTCGCATGCAGTTTTTAAATTGAACAAAAATAGATTCCTTCCGCCATATTGAAGACCTGAGCCTGGCGTTACCAGCCAGGGACAGAAAAGCACGATAGATATACATATATATGATAGACAGAGAAAGAAAGAGAGTTGTGTGTGTGTGTGTGTTTTTTTTTTTTTTGGTGGAAAAAGCAATTGAAAACTTCATCATGGTTACAACAATATTTTTTCAACGAAATTGGCACAAAAATGTTGTCCACGAACTTTTTTAGGTGGTTTGTTTTTGTCGCAAGCGTTAGAAAAGTGCAAGAAAAAAGTTTGTGCTAGTTACCAGGACCACGCCTACAAACCCAAAAAAAAAGAAGGGGGAGGGGGGTGGGGGGGGGAGAAGCGGGAACCTCTATGACATCAACGCCCTGTCACGAATGAAAACTGAATTGATAACATTTTCAGCTTGTTCTGGCATTTTGTTGGCTCTTCTTCTTCAGTTGGCAGTTTTTTGTATGCTCCATTCGTGTCCGGGCCAATTTGTAATCTAAACAACATGGCCACCAGTCCTCCCACTCCGTCCATACCGATCATCATCCATTTTTGGTTAGCTAATGTACAAAAATCCTGTCAAGGCAAGCGGCAAAAATCGACACAGCAACAAAATGACTAGCGGATGAGATAGCCAAAGGGGGGAGGGGGACAAGAGATATGTAAAAATGTCGATTTAATATTAGCACCATAAAACGAAATCAAAGTGAAATGAGAACAACAAAAAAACAAAGAACACAAAAAAAAAAGTGAAGAGCACAAAATGGCGTCAAGCAATAAAGAAAATGGCGGCAGCTTTGGGTTTATTTTTTCAGCTTTTTCGTGCTGGATTCTTTTTTGTTGGCCAGGATGTGGCAGCTTGTTGATGATAAACTCTTATGACCCACATAGAGGACGAGTAAGGAGATCGCAAAATGGGCAAACAGCCAACACATGGAGCAGGAGTCAGTCAGTCACCCAGCCAGCTGCATCCGACGGAAGTTCGTGGCAACACTTGGCCCAACCTCTGCCCTCCTTCCCCCCACCACACACACACACACACCCACACATGTGTTCACACTTTCAAGTTAGTTATAACCGTTTATCGATATTATGGCACATCACGCTCTCTCTTGCCATCTAGCACCTACTTGGCCCACTCTGCCTTGGTCCTAGCCAAAAGTTTGCGGTAACTGCAGACAATGAAATGCAAACAAATCACGACCCGGAGAAACTTTTCCCCACATGCCGCCAAAGAATGCCGATTTATGGAGGCCAAGTCGAAATATTATCGAAACTGCGACTCACAATGTGTTTGTTTATGGGTCAAATTTGTGGCTCCCTCATTGTCATTCCAGTAAATACTTCAAAGAGTACACTTTAGATGAGACTCACATCATCAAAGCACTATCAATAGAAGTAAGGAACATCAAGGATCTAGTGTAAGAAACAAATCATATGAGCTTTCTGTGAACAGATTTCCAACTTTATATTAGCCAGAATGTATACACATATTTCTGAATAAAATTAATTTCAAAAACATTTGGTTTTAATAATTATATTGTTGTACTGAGCGGTGCAATTGGGAGTGAAACTGGTTTCAGACTATTTATATTTCTTATTATTTTAGTTGTAATGAAAACCTGAACGTGTCTTTTAGTAGTGCCGTTAAAATCCTTGCATTTTAGCAGAAATGAATTTCAATCAGATATAAAATGAATGCAATCGAAAATAGTTTACTGTCAAATTGTTGGGATGCTTCTCGAATGGAAGTTTCAGACCGGATTGCAAAGGCAAAATATGAATTTCATGTTTGATTTTGTTTTTTGTTTTTTAATACTTTTTGTATCGCACATTGTTTGAAGCATCAGAGATGGCAGGCCGAACAATAATACTGAAAATTTATCATATGTATACATAGGTTGAAGAGAAAAGTCAGCAAAGAAAAACCGAGCAAAAAATGTGAATGAGAAGAGCATGGCAAATACTTTTGCCGAGGCAACAGTTGATGAATGACAATTTTTATCCGATTTATTTTACACACATCCAGCCAGAGATGCAGACGAAAGGTGGACAGACGGGCAGACGGAGGGACAAAAGGCAAATGAACAATCGAGTACTCCTCACATCCAGTGGGCTGAGGTAATTGCCTTTTTTTACCATTTCTTGCAAATGGCGATAACGACACAAAAAACACTAAAGTGTGACCTCCACATAGACTCTTCTGCCGATACTATAAATTATTCAAGTGCCATGGGAGAGCACCGAGCTGAGGAGTAGGTGTAAATGGACCACTTACCAGCGAGGACCGAGG
Organism: Drosophila insularis; assembly: GCA_018903935.1. Classification (NCBI taxonomy): domain Eukaryota; kingdom Metazoa; phylum Arthropoda; class Insecta; order Diptera; family Drosophilidae; genus Drosophila; species Drosophila insularis. Next base: position 5,334,465 of record JAEIFP010002302.1, read on the forward strand.
TGGAATTATGACGCGGATCGTAGGGACACACAGCCTGGCCATTCTTGGTCGCTTCCAGGGTGTAGTTGCTGTCATTGATGATGTACGTGTTGCACATGGGCCGGAAGGAGTTAGTGCCGCAGACGAATAGCCGGCCCGGAGATGGAACAACCATTATCCGTATGTAGTTTTGGCAGGCCTCCTGAAATTTTCAAAACAAATTGACAGTATTAATAAAATGCAAACACAAAACAAGACAGGAAAATGGAAAATATGAACAAAAAAAAACTTTACAAGCCTCTCCCCGACGGGGAATTGAACCCCGGTCTCCCGCGTGACAGGCGGGGATACTAACCACTATACTATCGAGGACGTTGTCTCACCCGCTTCCCAATTTTTTTTTTCACCATTTTGACTGAATTTAAAATTAATACATATATTTAAATGATCTAGATTCTATATTTAACAGTATTTATGGTGCCTGTTTATCAAGTGACTAGCTGCTGATTATGAAATTGAGAAAGAGAGGGCAAAGAGAAATCTCCTCTATATAATCTAATCTGATTTAATATACATGTACGATGCAAGAGCGATGACAATTATAATGGGAAAATCGTAAACAATTTTGATTATTATTTTATTCAGATAAAAATCAAAAGAGGCATATTAAAAATCCCACCTCCCTACTAATAGTTAGAAAAGGGCATTTAAACAGAATAGTCTAGATTTAAAGATCCAAATGAAAGTTTGTTGTTCCTTTTCAATTATTTGCAAAGTCGTTTTAATTGGGATAAAAATCATTTTCACATGGCCAAGTTTGCCGAATCAACAAATGACATTATTGTGGTTGCCTGTGCACATCGTGGTCGAGCCCGATTCCAAACTAGACCCAAGCAGAGCAAACTGAACTAACTACACATGGGTTCCGTATTTGCCTACCAAGCGAAACCGCCACGGAATGATACAAATTAGTAGAACAAAACAGGGCAAACAAACAAAACATTTAAATATTTTAACACCCAGTTGGAGTAGGAACCGGGTAGGTCCCCCCTTCAAAACTCATGTGTTGTGTTGTGTTCTGTGGGATACCTAGGGATGGGGCTGCAGCGAATATTTCAAATGATTTGTCATGTCAGAGAGAGAATACTCGTACAGCAGCCAATGTGCAGTCATTTCCGGCTTCGAGGGAGCGAGAGCACAAAGTTTCCTTCTTCCTGCGTGTGCGGCAAAAAGGTGAAATGCAAAATGGAAGCAAGTTCCCCATTGCCTTTTAATATTTATTGAGTTGTAGGTTGGTTGCTGCTTTAAACGCCCAAACTCCACCCTCGACTCTGCCATTGCCACTTTGCTTCCTGCTGTGCTTGTTTTATGGTACGAGTATATTTGTTACGCATTAAATATTTCAATTTGCAAAACATTTATGCAAAATAGAGAAAACACAAATAGTGTACTGACACACATTCCCTGGCACTTCCGCAATATCTCGTTCTATCTCTTTTTATTTCTACCTCCGCCTCGTCTCCGGAGGGAGCCATGCTGCCTCTTAGTTCTCCACTCGTAAACTCGTTAGGCCAAAGTTCGCAACACACAAATTCAGGCCAAAAATTGCAAGCGGAAATACAAGTTCTCTAATGAACATATGCAACAGCATACACTCGAAAAAACTTTGCTTCTAAACACAAATATAATCAATTATATCAACTGTAAAAATATCGGAATATGATCACTGTAAGAAAAACGAAGGAAAAAAGTATTTAACGTTAACTCTTTTTTTTAGAGTGCATCAATAAATTGATATATGTATGTACATATGTACATATATGAAATATATATGTATATGTACATACGTTTTTTCATCATCAGATTGTGTGTATAACAAACTTTTAGATAAATTTCTATAATTGAGAAGAAAAGTTAAGCCAGATAGAGGCATGTAAAATTTAAAAAAGATAAATTTTAGCCAGGGCCAAAGTCAATTCATTTGTTGTCCTTTTTCTCAGTTCTAGCATTCAGAGGCCGACATTGGAGTTAACTTTTTGGCAGGATAAAATACGCCTGCAGGTAGGCAACAATTTCGTTAATGATATACAAACACAAGGGACCAACAAACGAAACAGCAGGTTCAGTTAAAAATTGTAAAGGCATCTTCATGTAATAAACTGAAAGCATGAAAAATGAATAAGGTAAGTTAGTAGTCGCACCGACTAAGATATACCATGCAAAAGGTGTAACAACTATTAACATGGGTTGCTTAGTGAAAATATGGGCGGAGTGACATTTCATCATCGTTTTGGCGACTCTAATATACAATTTCATCCTATGCATACAGGGTATAATGACTGACAGAAAAAGAGCAAAACTGTCGACTAAAGGCAGAGAAAGGTATAAGTTAATATTTACTTTTTGAGCCCATACAAAATGTATCTACAGTTTGGGCCAGGTCATGACTTAACTAAAATAATTATGTAAAGCGAATTCCTCAGAAAGAATTTGCAACAACCAGTCAATGAAATATTATTCCCATTATTTAGCAATTCAAAATGAAATTGTTTTAGTTTATGCTTTTCTTTTTCGTTTGCCCTACTAAAGCCGCAAACTAAAATAAATGTGTAGGTATTATCCAACTGAAAAGTGTATAAAAAATTGTTCAATATGCAGCAAAAAAATAACCAAATGTTTTATTTATTAAAATGGCAAAAGCATTTCAACTGCAAAATTAATAAATTTAACAGTTAATTGCATTCTAAACAATCCACTAAGTTCATCTCACTCTCATCCCAGTCCCCGTCCTCGCTCTGGTTCTGACCAGGTCTGGTCTGGTCTGTTGGTCGTGTTAATTACAACAGCAATAAAATAATGAAAAAGTACAAAACCATCTTTACACACTTCTCCCAGTTGAACAAGCTGTAACTCTGTGATAATGTACCTACTGCCCCCTCACTCCCCCTCAAAGCTCATGCCATGGTGTAATTGTTTTGCTAATTCATTTAAATTTATGCTCCATTTTTGGCCAAAAACAGCATGGCAAACATTTCAGACATTTCAAATAATCAACTTAATGAAATGAAACCAAAATTATGTTAAATTAAAAAAAAAAGAATTAAAAAATGTGTGTCGGGTCGAAAGAGGTTAATAAACATTTGTATTATTGCCTAGTGCTTAGTGAAATGACAACTTAAATTATACACCAGGCATTAATTCTGTTTAAACTCAACGTTTAAGTAAAGAAATTCGATGAACAAAAAGCAACTGCTTCATCCTAGGTGTAAGTTCATTTTAAACTTAAAGCAAGAAATAATGAAATTCCGATTGCCAAATGCGAAAATGTCAAAATGAAATGAAGGATTCGGACCGGACCCATGACCACGCCCCTCAATGCCAAGAGGGGCAAGGGATGGGCGGTTAAACAACAAGTGAGATAAATGAGTATGCAACGGATGGATGGATGGATGGATGAATAGATAGATGGAAGCATGGACGAATTGAAATGGAACTGTACAGGATAAGCAAATGGCAAAGTAAGAGTAGTTGTGTGGTTTCTGGATTTGAGCCGGGTTAAAGTGGCGAACAGAGCAAAAGTGTTAGAGCCACCTGTGTGCATAAATTAAAACCATTTCCGTAGGTCCAAATGAACAATGGTCGATCTCGATGCCGATTCTCATTCCCTTGGACAGTCAAAGCTGAAGCCGAAGCTAAATGAATGCAAAGTGTTGGCATTAAGGAGGTGTAGGAGAGGGAAAACAATCTGCAAACCAAGTCAAATGCTTAATGATGGGACAACTGAACAGCAAAATGGCATAGTAAGCGAAAGCTTGTGGTTCTCATTTACGAATTCCTTTCAAGCATTGTTAACTATTCGCAAACTTGTATAACACGGCAAGAAACAATTATGAGGAAAATTTATCGATTTATGATGAATTGAAGAGGAGCTTTATAATGGATGAATGCCATAACAATCAATTCTCTCTCGCTTTCCATCAAATTATTTATCATCCGAATGTGCTTTTTATAATATTTGACTTTTAACAACAAAAGCAAATATTTCAACGAGGTTTTATTAATTTATTCCGTGGCATATGTTTGCCGGGTTTTCTGGTTATTTTCACCTCTTTGTTCGATGCGTTGGCATTTTTTATATTTTGCCACTTGACCGTTTCGGGGGCCTGTGGATGGGGCAAAGAGTGCATGAATATGTTATGATGATGGCGATGATGGTTGCTCATTTTGTATGAGTTGCGAATTCCGTTTCCAGCTATTTATGTAGCTTAAAGGCAAAAAGAAAAAATAATAATTGTGGCAACCAATATATCAATCAAGAATTTAATACTCAAAAAGACAAAGAATTCTCATAATGGCTTGAACCGTTTCGAAAAACATTTCAATATTGATGATGGTGAATTGTTGATATACTTTGATAGTAATTAATTTGAATATAATTTTACATTATAGGTAAAATGAAACCAATTAGTGATTTCTAACAAATCCAGAGTGTCGGGCTATGTTCAGGTCGAAATTTGCATTTCCGTAGCTAGAAACAATATTAAGGGAATCCTACATGGAAAAGGAAAGACACATTTTGTGTGTCCAGCTCCAAATATGTCAAAAAGGGTCCTATTAAAATTTTGTAATAATTGCAACTTATTTTTTGAAAGCTGTTCTTTGGTTAGAGCGATAAATTCGAAGCGAAATTATAACGATAAGACTTGAAAATTCACTTTTATGTCGTGACTAAATCGAATATTTTCGGTTGGGTTTATTTCGTGGCAAAATTACAACAAAGTTCAATCATCATTATCTTCATCAGATCAAAAAATTAGCGCAAATGTCAGTTAATTAAAATTGTAAATTTTGAACTTTTCATTAATACGCAAGAATTGCAATCTCTTCCTTCAAGCAAAAGTTAATTTGTTGGCCAAGTTTTATTCAGGGGAAATGGCAATCAGACACGCCATATGAAAAGAGAAACCAAATGGAAAGCTAATTCTTTCCTTCGATGCTATAAATAACTGTGCATACAGAGAGAGTATTGCAACATTTGTGGCAAGTCAAGTGGAGTCAGCGAGCAAATTGAGTTCAACAAATTGCACCTGTTAATTTTCTTGTTGCAGTTGGCGATGCCACGCCTAGCCAACAAGTGTTGGCTAATTACGTCAGCGACCCTCGATGCTTTCGAGCAGCTGCTTGGAAGTGCATTTGAGCATGCAAGAAAGCATAGAGAGGTGGCACGTCCTTCATTTCTCCTTTGTGCTCGCCATTTTGTGTTTACTTGACCGGAAACGGAAGGCGCAACAGCGCAGCACAACAAGAAGGAGCCAGAGAAGTGGGTGGATTCGGAGTCCGAGGCAGGGGCAGAGTGAAGTCGATGCAAACCAATTTGAAAGCCAAAATGTTTGCCATTTCCATTAACCAAGAAGCAAAAGCGAAATCCAAACTTTGCTTTGGGGCTTGTTTATGCTTTGGCTTTGACTACTCATTGCAATCCCCCGCCTCCCCCACCCCCCCTGACAGTAGTTAGCACTTTTCTTAATGGGTCAACTGAAACAGCAAGACGAAGAGCTTTCAAAGAATTTCGGGCATTTATTGTGTTTTTTTCTTTTCCCAGACCAGATAGAGACAGAGAGAGAGAAAAACCCCTTTTTTCAGCAAACTAAATAAAAATAGCGCAGAAAGTTGCATAAATCAATTTCACTGATGCAGAAAACATTTTATTGCTTTGTTTTTGTTTTCGGTTTTCGCCTTTCGCAAAGTTGCAACGGAAGCAGCAACAACAAAATGGAAATCGAATGGAAATGGAAATGAAAATTGCAATGCCCTCAAGGCAAAGTGCTAAAAAAAAACCTGAAATGAAAAACTTTAGTGGAAAAAAGAATTTGGTTATCTAACTAGAACAAAAATATTACTTCAGGTGTGGGATTCTGATTTATCGGGTCACACCCAGATATCTGTAAGCCTTCCAACTTGGATTGGACTTGGGGTAAATAAATAAATAGTAAATCGTACTCACCTCGTCCTTGCCCTTGACCAGACACATTTTGGTATCATCCTCGGGCGATGTCCAGATCAGACGTTGTTGCTCTGCGAGATCATGTATGCTTAAATTAAATACGGTATTTCTGCAATTACAAAGCAAACGAGAGAAAGAAATTATATTAAAAACAGCGTTTAAAATAGATTAATGAGAATTGGAACGGTTGTTTGGATTTGGTTGTTTTATTGTTTTTGCATTGGAATTTCAAGAGCTTGTGATTTTCTTAATTAAAAAATTAATTAAAATTCATTTAACCTTTGAACCTCAATCAACATCCCTTGGTCCGTTGCTGGGTTACTTGCCTTTTAACCTCTTTCCTTTCCGCTGCAGCGCTCATTGCGAAATTTATGCCAAAAATTCCAAAATTCTCGTTAATAAAATTTTGCACACCCAAAATGAAGTGGAACTAAGGACTGGGTGTGGGCTGTGGTGGGCGTGCCATGGCCTGGCTTGTGAGGTGAACAGAAATTTCATAAAATCAACTCATTGATTATTGAAACCACAACTACATACGTGTGGCCATGTGTGTGTGTGTGTGTCTGTGTGTGTGTACACTTTGGTCGAACATTTTATGGTTGCCGTGTCAGGCAGAAGAGAAGGCCAAATGAGGCAACCTTATCGAAACTTCCGACATTTTTGGTTTGGTTGAACGCAGCAAAGAGAGCGGAAAATTTAAAATAAATATATGTATGTATAACATATACATACCTATGCACACAAACAAAAACACACATGCATACAGTCATGTCTATATACATATACCGTTTATGTAGGTCTGTTCTTATATAAGTCGACTTTGCATAGAGCATGGCAAATTGGTTTGGGGGAAGGCAAAGCAATGATGCGGTTGGTAAAAGTGGAGAAACATTTTTCTATCCCCCAGTTGGGAAACATGCAACCATTTGTGCTTTTGCGGTTAACATATTTCGAATAGTTCTTTTTCTTTTTATTATTCAACATTTGCTTATCAATTAACCTGCTAAGTGAGACACATTTGACATGATTCTAATAAATATCTAATATTACTAGAAAGAATATTTATTTAAATTCGCTGAAATAACTAGCGGTTTTCGAATGATAATGGAATTTGAATATTTCTGCTTATTTATTTCTCTTTGTAACTATTTCCTGATATTGAAATAGATATAGCCATGTCCTTGTATCAGTTAATCACCATGGTATACTCAATTTTACTATCTCATTGAAAACAATTGGAAAAATTGTTTTTTATGAAGACAATTTTTGTATATTAATATTCGAAAATCGTAGTCTATGTTGGTAATTGTTTTTGTGATATTGTGCCAGTTCCCAGACTTGAGTTGATGATGTTGAATGTATCTTATTAGATTCTTTGAGCAGTTGATTCTTAGTTTGTTTTCAAGAGATATGTAAGGGTTAAGAACCAAGTACATAAATACTTAACGGGTTTTAGTTTGCTGATATTAATTATCCAGGACTGCGAAGTAATGTTAAGTTGGGCATGGCTGAAGTAAAATTGTTTGGTAATTAAGCTTTATATAATTAAAATTCGAAAGTGGTTTTAGCATTAAAAGAAATACTAAAGTCTTCAGCCTTTTAAGTATTAAGCTATACAGACAACCTGCCCACTGCTTAATTTCACTTCAAGCCAGGAAGTCATTAGCTAGTTCTTGATGGGTAACATTATTTTAGTGATTAAACTTTTCATTCATTGTGGGAAAAAATTACCATTGACGCATATTTCGGTTGATTTGGCGCGTATTTGTTAGGCAGTCATATTGCCAACTCTGATTGCGTTTGGAGAGCGGAAAACAGCGAACCTATGTATGTTTGTGGACCCCATCTGAGTTCGAGACCATTAACATTACGTAAGCCCTATGGAGGCTACTATTGTTTGGCAATTATGCAGCGCGTTTTAATTATGACAACGGCACAAGGCAACTTCAAACGGACGTGCAACGGGCCGCCAACAAGAACAATTCAGTTGGTGACTCTGCAGATTGCAGTTTGGTTGCTTGTCCTCGGAGCTGCATGCTGCTCTTGTCAGCAACTCAGCAACCTGTGTATAAATATAAAATGTGCTGAACGAAATTAGCATACCAAAGGTGCCGAGAGGACAAAAAAGGACGAGAGCAGCAAGCCGGTGGCAACAGTCAAGCCAACATGGCGGATGCTGCCACATAGTTGAATTCTGGGAGAAGAACTGAAACCCCAAATAAATTAAGAGCAAAGGGAAATTAAAAGTAGTAGTAGCTGAGCTTATATTGTAAGTGTTTAGCTGCACCTTTTTACACAAAACTAATCGAAATTCTTTGCTGAATCCAATCAATAATATTTCTAAATAATGAAGCCAAAATGATTGTTGGAATTGCTTTTTCTAGTTGTTAACCTGTCTGCTTTTTAAAGAGCATTACAAGAGGAAATTCTCCTTGTAGGTTGTTGGCTTCGGGACAGGTACATACACACACATCACAAACACACACACATATAGCGCGGTAAACAAACGCATAAACACTTTAACGCACTGCTTAGCACACATAGTAGACGCATACTAAGGCAATGATATTTACACGCTTGCGAAAATGTCCTGGAAAAGCAAAAGCGGCTACAACACAGGGGAGACATGGGAGAGAAGAAAATAACAACGGAACACAGATGGTGGGGTACAAGCTGCAAGGGAGGGGAGTAAAGAAACTTTATGGAACGCATTTGGCGTAAAAACCGCGCTCATAAATATTTTCCACACGGCGGAGTGTGTTAGTTGTTGTTGCAGTTGCAAGTGGTGAATGCAACGATTACGAAAGGATTTTCAGTACTTTGCGCCCTCTGTGTATACGTGTGTGTGTGTGTGTGTGTGCGAGTATGCAGCACCATTTTATTTGTATCTGTGCAACTGAAAAACGCAATTGTTGGGCCATTTTGAACGCGTTCAAGATTATGTTTCCTTTATTTGTATACCCTTGCTGCGGGTATTATAAAATTAGTAAGATGTTTGTAACGCAGAGAACGAGACGTTTCCGACTCCATAAAGTAAGAGAAGCTGAGTCGATTTAACCATGTCCGTCTATTGGGTAGAAACTTGGCAAATACCAAGCGTAAATAAGATATTCACCTTGGTGAGTTAAGGTTTCATACATTGTCATCCGTTTCGGACCACTATATCATTTGGAGCTGTCCGAAAAATGGGCGAAGCAGTCGGAGTATCTTGATCAAATTTACTACTGTTATAGTTTGCAATCTAAAATATCATATTCTGAAATTTCAAAAGGATCGGACATGTAGCACCCAAGTTTTAGTCAATCTAAATGGGCTCTGCTCAAGCGCTGCCAACAGCCTGCACACGCATACATACGCCCACCAAAAACGCAACACTATGTATGTATACTGTACATCTGCATTGTTCGGAGCATGTAAAAATATTATGGCCAAGGACTGCAAGGGTAAATAAATTTTGGCATTGCCGAAGTTAGCTTTTTTTCATTTTATTTCTGTGTTTCTTTATTTTTACAAAGATATATTTTTAATAGGAAGTGTTTAAAAAACAAATGGTAAACTACAACTAAGCGGCTTACGTTTTAAATAAACATTTAAGCCATTTTGTTGCCCGTTTTTTTGTAGGTTGATTTTTAAATATTTAACACAGAATATACCATCAAACATCTGTATCTGTGTATGGATAATTGTGTGTGTAATAACTAGGCAAATCAGAGAAAAACCAAACGCACAGTTTGAAATATTTGCGGTTTTCCTGGAGTCCTCAAAATCGATGGCGGTTACTCATCCAAGCTACATTCATGAATAAATCGACACAATCAGAGAAATGTTGAAAGTATTCCGAATGACATTTGGTTGGCATTTATGTATTTCAGCGAATGTAGAATAATTGAAATTAATGCAAATGCATGTATATATATGTATATATACTTTTGCAATGTGTCATTTTAAAGCCTTTATACTGAATTCTTTTTGGCATTTTATTTTGAAAGGGCATCTAATTAAGCAGTCGCTACGAAATTAAGCCATGATTTAAGGAAAAATCATATTAAAACATACATAGAGTAGATAGTTAGACACGAGTATCTACTAATTAGTAATTACACAAACAATTATCCATACACAAAACCAAATTATTCGCCGTTTTTACTTGCATCTTTGTCTGGATTTCGAACTCTGCTAAATTTAATCAAACCTGAAGTATTAGCCGAATTGAGATGCAAAATTTTTCTTAATGAAAAATAAAAAAAAAAACATTCACATAAACTTTTTACTCTCATATAAGTGTAAACAATATTCCCCTGATGGGTTTTCCTCGATTTGACATTCTAATTATTGTTATTACTAAAATATTCAATTGAAGTCACATATTTGAAAGCTTTTTCGTCTTGGACGTAGACTCTTGGTTTCGTTTCTGAATAATTTAAACACATTTAATAACAAGTCATTTCTTTGTTATGACTGAAATCAGCCCCTTCTTTCATAGCTTCGGCTTCCTTTCACTCTGAAAAAGGCAAGACCCTCAGGCAGTGGACCCTTTTCAAATATCAACCGAGTAACAACCACCAGCAAAACAAAAGACACATGCACATAAATAACTGTATTGTGGTTGAAAAGCTTTCAAAAAACGTTGGGAAATTGCAGTACAAAACGAAAATAGAAAGCAAAGGGCGAGAGTGAGTATGAAATAGATTGAAAAGGATACATAAGGAAAGGGAACGAAATTCTTGTCGCCATGGCCGCCATTTTGTGGTTTGACCCACAAAAGTATCAAGTAGACAAAATAGACAACAACAACAACAACAGCAAGCATCACAAGAAGAAGCCCCGTGGCACAAGTCTAGACCCGAAAGAATAGCAAACCAAAGAAGAAGATGCAAATCACTCATACGCAGTGTTGACGGAATCCTCCCCCTCCGCTGGTCCGTTGATCTCAAATAACCTTGATTGTCATGCCAGACCGAAAACGAAACAGACCAAAAAGGAAACAGTGTATCGTCCTTTAAAGGGTATTGTGCACAGACACAAGGACAACAGCCGCAAATCGTCCTCCTAGTGATCCAATTAGACCACTTATAACAAGAAAAAGAGTTTGCAAAATAATAAGAATTACACAATATTTGAAAACATGCAAGGGTATATAAACTTCGGCTTAACCCCAGATTCGTTCTATATATTTTTTTTCGCATTTTTCGTTTCTGTGCTTTCTTTTGATAGCCAAGCAACGCATCTAGTCCATCACCTTACTGGACCCATCCCATCCTCGACAACGCTTCCATAATCTTCATTATTGTTATCTGAGTTATCATCAATATTGCTGATTCAATTCCTCAGCTTGTTTTTCAGCGCCTAATAAATCATGAAAAATATAAATTTTTTCTATTGTTGCTACAGTGCGTAATGAACATTTTCAACGAACAATCTGATTAATTTGCTGTCACTCTTGCTCTTTTTTATCATCATCTGTCGCATTAAATAACGCCAGGCGAGAACCCGAATGAGCGTAATTCGTAAGAATATCTAAGCGTCATTAGCAATTTGAATTTAACTTATGATATGTAATCAAATTTATTCCAGTTATTAAAGCGAATGACAGGAAAAACGCATTTAAATATATTTTACTACTGAAGTTATGCTCTGCGAAATTCTTTGTTATTTAACCAGATCTGAGATATGCTCTGTAAACAATGAGAGAACAACTCAGACATTCAGGCTAAGGCCAACGACTTGTTGCCTTCAAAAATATCATAATTCAAGGAATCTTAGCCAAGGCTTAGTCAAGTCTAGGAAGTGGGTCAAGCAACTTATATGTTTACATCCATAGCGCTTCAAGCCACCTTTCGATCTGTAGAGCCGTGGATCCACTATATACTGGAAATTCGAGAACAAGATAGAGAGAGATTATCTTCTGAGATGATACGATGTCCATTAGTTTAACTTATCTTATCGTGTTATAATTGACTGAAATTTAGGAACAAAATCATTTGTATCGGCGAAAAGTATTTAAGCTAAAAATATTGTTTTTACCTAGAAGAAGAATATATCTATTTGTAGATGGGTAGAGAAGAAAAGCTATTAGACTTTTGTATAAAATAGAGTTGAAAATTGCATTTCAAACGCAAGGAAGAATGTATAAAAGTTTCCTGAATCATGCTGAATAATCTAAATTCAAGGTTCCTTTCGATAGATTTAATCCTTCGTACTGCGTCACTGACAAGTCAAAAATTATTCAAGCGCAGCAGGAGCTTCTCCTTCAAAGCCCAACAGAGCCTTTGTCATTTTTCATTGCTTATTTGATTTTTCTAGGGCTTACAAAGCCAATTGCAGAATTTGAGTTTTTGTTGTGAATGGATGCATCGAATTGACGGTTTGAATTTCAACTTTCCTCTCTGTCTGTCTCTGTCTGGGAAAATGTCGAAACTGTCAAATGCCAAAAACGAAAATGTGAATTGCCTGCAGAGTTGCACGAGAAGCAGGAAGCCCCAGCCAGGTGGCATTTGATTTTACCTGCAGGTCATATGTCTCTGTCTCACTTGCTGTTTGTTGCTGGCTGCATGGCAGGGCAGGACTGCTCTGGAGTCTCGGCCTTCAACATGACAAAGCGAATAGCATTTCATCAATGGAGCCGAGAAGGACAGAGCAGGGTCGAGCCACACATTGAAGTAAGCTTGATTAAAGCCTTCCTCAATTGCAAACCTATTACGACTATCCGCCCAGAAGTCAACTGCAATGCATAAAATATTCGTCACAGTCGTTTCCAATTTGTCAGATGGAATGAATGTAGCTTTAATACATATTTAAAACAGTGTTATGTCTGCAAAATGCAATTTGTCTAATTACATAGTCAGAACAATAAAGAATCGAAACATCTATTATCTTCAATCATCATCTATTAGTCAATAATAGGTGTGATGATTTTTTACTTGTCTTAAGTTTTCCTATCCTGAACTGTAGTTAGACATAGCAAGTGATTGTCTGGCAGGATACAGTATATAACCACAGGATATAGTATACGCTTTATTTCATCGATATACCTCTAAAGTTATTTTTTGCTGTTCAATTTCAATAGAAAATAATGTTTTAGGCTTCGTTGTTTAGTTTTCGGCTAAACTCAGAAGTGGTAAACAATGGAATTAGCACTTTACATTGTTAGCAAGACGATGGAAAACCTTCGTGAGTTGTCTGTGCCACTTGGCGAACAATTCAATCTGCAATTTTCCATTAAACACAAATGCTAGTCTCCGTTTGAAGAAAGGACCGCGCGCTTCAGTCGTGATGAAATTGCCATGAAATCCGTTTTGGAAGACATACATAAGGCAACAAAAAAACGCATGCCACATTGCCTGAAATTAGCAAAGAAACACCAACAACCACACCCACACCAACACTTATTCGTTGTCGGTGAATGAATGCATCGTGAAAACTAGCGCAAACGGAAATGAATTTGCGGTGCAAAAATGATTGTTGCGCGGTTGCACAAAAGCTAGCCCCATCACTTTCAACATACCACAAGAAAAGCGGAATAAAAGATGGCCACAAGTTAAAAGAAGAATTGAAAGAGTTGGTAGAGCCATCTGGTAGAACTGACAAAGGGAAATTGCAAGCGAAAATTTAATACCCCAAAACAGTGGAGAGAAAACAGTCAACAAATTCGGCAAATAGTCGGTCTTTGGAAACGATATTTGGAACAACTTATATGAAATTAAAAGGTATTATTCAGTTCTACAGACGATATAGATTTACATAATCATCGAAAAGTTGAAAGGATTTCATAGCTGTTGTTCCACTGTGCAGGATTCTCACGAACCATTCGTTGAAAAAGACGCAAAGAGCCAATAGATAGGCCGACATACAATAATACAAACACATCTGAATACATACACACATGTGCACACATACATACATGTACAATAGAACACATGGCTAAAACGAGAGCGAAATGCCACTCGGCATTCGACGCTGAAATGGTTTTCTTTCTTTCAGTTCAGTTCCGCCATTTTAGTTCCTTTTCGTTTAGCAATTTTATTTCCTCCTTTGTCGCGATTTCATTCGATTGCCAACCTGATGCGGTGACAGCAGCGAATGGAATACTGCGAAGCCAGCGACATTTTGCACATATTTTCCATCTTAATGTGTTAACCCAATTTTCGTGTCGAGCGCTTAGGACTGCGCTCGGTGGGTACAGGATTATATTGGATGGAATGGGGTTGCTGTTGGTGGATTGGATGCCGACAACGATCAATGAGACAAGCCATTCACAATTTGAGCCCAAATTACGAGTATAACGTCCGTCCATTCGAATTAACGAGCCTTGACGAAATTCGCACAAGAAGCATGCAATTTAGATTGAGTTAGACAACCACTCTCACACCTTAATTTGCATAAGTGACACTTGCCTGAGAGCAAACATAGATAAAAACTTGGCTTTTTAATGCGTTTTCTGCCACCGTGACAGACAATTAGGCAGAATTTAGAAAGGGATATTCTACTGACAGACAGCTGTAGGTCAAACGAAGAACTCTTCCGAATAGTTAATAAAAGTTTTGTCTTGATATTTTTCCTTTTTTGGAATATTTGTATCGGTTAATAAAATAAATCTAGAGATTAGGTGCTAGAGAGGTAACTTTGCTTACTAATTTAAACAAATTCTTTTTGACACATACATATGAGGAAATGGAGGCGCACGTTTTCCTACAGTTGTATGTATATCGCACATTGTCCGTGACGTTTCACATGCAAAACGCGTGTCACATTCGCATTTCCGGCTGTCATGCTAGTTTACCCCACACACCAAAGGAAAAAAAGGACCTTAACATACACGTGGCTTTGCCATGCCCTGCGAAAAGGTGTGTAATTCATAGAAGGAAGCATTTGCAACCTCGGTTCGAATATCATTGAATTCGTTTATGTTGATTCCATTTAAATCGGGCGGCTATATCATTTAGTTCCCACGGGAACGATTAGAAATTAACAAAGGCAACTTTGATCGAAATGGCGGGGAAGGGTATACCAAATTCGGCATGGCCGACGTAAGCTTGGCCCGCCGGTTTTATTTTTTGGCTTTCACAAACAGTTGCCGTTCGTTACTTTGGTTACTTTGACTCTTTTTTGGTCTGAGGTCAATGGGCCTGGAGCCCCTGTATGTGGGGGGAGTGCGTGCATGTGTGTTTCTGTGCTCCTTTTGAAATGTGGAACTTGTTAAAAATCCATTAATCACGTAAGTGGCAACTCTGGCAACGACAACGTCGGCATACAAATGCGTTCATGCGTGCAAAAAGCTGAGAAGCTTTCCCCTCCGTTCCTCTCTCTCTCTCTCTCTCTTCTGTCAACCCACCTATGCTGAAGATGGAGCTTTCCTTCTTGCTCTTCCTCTTCCTACACTATTATTTACACGCACTTCCCTCACACAAACACAATTCAGAATGAGTGTGTGTGTAATTTTTCTACTTTAGTGCGTTTGCTTTTTGCTGCCTCATTATCTTCCTTTCACTTCCTGATTTCGACTGAAATATTTACTGAAATAATTGCATTCAATTTGAGAACAAAAGCTTATTTTGCAATGTAAGCATAGAATAAATAGATGGGTCAAAATGATTCGATCTAATCTTGCAAACTCGAAAACAATTGAATCTTTTCATTCAAAATGTTTCGATTAAATCGATGAATTCTAGTAGACTAGAGAGACAAATTTAATTTCACATGAATTAAAAGATTACTTGTCCTCATGTCTTGTAGGACAATTTATAAGGCATTTTCATTCCAATTAACCTTTTAAGTAAAACTATGACACTTTGTGGATTACTTCATTTGGTAATGCTTTCAACTTTATCTTTAAACTTTTCGGGTCGCCTCGAGAAAAGTGTAATAAATGTTTCCATTTGAAATTGCTGCAAGAAATGTTGATGCACATGCCTTACTAATTGCTAAAACCAAACATTTTCCTTCGGCAGCGTCTTTTGCAAAATTTATTTTTGCACCATTTTTGCAAATTTTATGTGGCTGCAAAGCCGCAACACACACACACACACGCACACGCATACTCTTTTTTTAGTGTGTGGCCAAAGTGGACTGCCAACTCGTGTTAATATTAAATTACCAAAAACTATTTGCAATTTTCAAAAGTTTTCCACTGTCTGCTCCGTAGACATGGTAGTCCTCGGCCCAGTTCGGTTCCCTTTTGCTTAGTTTCAATGTGTGTATGTGTGTGTTGACGTCTTGTCTTACAAGCTGCACGCATTTCACATTGGTAACAAATTCCAGCACTCTTCACTTGTACCCTGCCAGCTCTCTCACACATACGCACACAAGTTTATTATGTCTCGCCTGGCATACGAAAAGTATGCAACATTTTAATATGTGTGCCAGCCAGATGAGAGTCTGTTTGTACGTACATATGTGTGTGTGATGAGAGGAAATGGGTGGGGAGTTTCTACAATAAACCCTGGGCAACCAACATTTGTAAGCATCTTTTGCGGTCTGAGCCAAGGAAAGACAAAATTTACAGCACACACACATTGTCTGGGTCGCAATCTTTTGTCTTCCTGCCACAATTCTTTAGACTCCCCAATACCCAAACTCCGGCAAACGACGCCAGCCCTGTGCCTGAGTTCGCATACGACTCCAACTTCAGATTTCGTTTTCAAGTCATCTTGAAAACTGGCTGCTTGAAAACTGAAAACTTGGAGCATCTTCTCTCATATCTTTTGGGCACCTGGTGCAAAGTTTTTCTCTTGTTTTCCTAGCCAGCGTTGCAAAATCAAAGTTAGCACGCATGTTGGTCCTGGCCTGTGTTTGCCCTCTTCAATCTTGGGCAAAAACTTTCGCATACATGAACACGAACTCGGAGTATCTTCTACTTAAATTAAATACAATGTGTGCGAAAAGTAAATTGAAGTTTGCTTTATGTGGATTTTTCACTTGTTTTTAAGGGTTTCTTTTTGTTTCTTGTCTGCTCATAGTTTCGTTTTGAGCGAGTCTACAGGTTCCTGCAAAAGTTGACATAAAAGGCAGGTGGGCTCGGTATGGATTGGGTAAAAACTTGAACTTTAAACTGTTGCTTGCCAAGTCTAGAACTTACTTGGTCTGCTATCTTACACCCACATAAGATGAATTTTACTTCTGTGTTGATCAGCCATATATTTTATTGTTCATAAATATATTAGAATCTTTTAATGGCTTAGGAAACGACCCCAAACAAGAAGCAATGTTAAATTCTGGTAGAAAAAGTAACTCGACTAGAGTGCATGGGGCTGAGACGAACTCGAGTGCCACACCCACAAGATTGTTTTTTTGATGGCTTTTATTTTCAGTTTTAGGTTTCGTCGAGTCGATTCTCTTTCTTTCTTTGTATGGTATACTAAAAACTCACCTAGCACCGATGAGCAGGCTATTCCCATCCTTGGTGACGAGCTTGAAGTGATCCACGACACTTTCGTTGCCCAGAAATTTCAGTATATCTTCAGGACCTGTAAAATAGAACAAACGAATTATATGTATAGTCAGGTAATTGTATTTTTCTACAAACTAAACTCTTTTCCTTTAAAAAGGCATAGTGAGTTTTTGGGTAGGGGATAGTCAAAGCATGCAAATGCCTAATTAGGCAATTAGGCGGCGTTAAAGGGGACAAAAAGCATTTGAGAAGACGTCAAGAAAAAGAGGAAGAATAAGAAGGGGACTTGGGAAAAGCGAAAGGGAGAAAATGCTAAAAATGGCGAAGCACAGGAAAACAATGCAGCTGTCGGCCAAAGCTCAGGAGTTGGGAATGGAGTTTCTGCAGTTTCTAGATATGCAAATGAGGACACTGAGTAGGTCTTAGGCTAGGGGATTCCGGCGGAGGCGTGAGCGGAAGACGAAGGAGGTTATGCGGGCAGCTGCACAAAGGATTGCCCGTTTAGTTGCAAAAACAACAACTGCAGCAACAGGGAAGTAAAGTTTTTGTCATTTGTTTACTTTACTTATTCGCATTTACTTTTTGTTATCCTCGGCGAGAGCACGGAGGCACAAGGAGGCACTGGTTGAAAAAGGAAAACCGCTGATGGTTGTCACTTGCCACGAACTTAAAAGCCATGATAAAGGTAAGGGAAAACGGACTACTTTAGTTCAGAATTTATCACAAAATACCTAGCATATTTCAGGTGGAACTTTAAAAGATAAAAGGTATGACTTTTAGTTGCTTACTAACAAGTTCTTACAAGGAAAATACTTTAAGGTATAGCCAATTATTGCATATAGTATCCATTCTGAGTGGTAGGATAGCTTCCTTCATTCCGTTCTGCAAGTAAAGTTGAAAATTTAAAAACTCCTTGGTCCCCCATATATGAGCTGGACTCTCTGTTCATTAAGCATAATCCCCCATTTGATCAATGATATCGCAGTAAGCTGCTCAT
Organism: Drosophila insularis; assembly: GCA_018903935.1. Taxonomy (NCBI): domain Eukaryota; kingdom Metazoa; phylum Arthropoda; class Insecta; order Diptera; family Drosophilidae; genus Drosophila; species Drosophila insularis. Next base: position 5,352,831 of record JAEIFP010002302.1, read on the forward strand.
TCACTTTTTTCTCCGACAAACCTTTCAACTTTGACTGCATGTGGTCAACCGCAAAGTGGCAAAAAATGGTGAAGCTGTTTTTTTATTAGTGATAGAAAAGATTCATCTTCCATCTCGTCGGATTCTGTTTGCCCATGTGTATACATCTGCACCTACCTACCACCGTATTGAAAGTGCATTTGGACTTTTCATTTCACCGGCATCATCTCACCCGCGAACACGGAAAAAGTAGAGAAAAACCCAACTCAAATTAATGGGCAGAAAAAACGTGGCTTTATGCGAGAAGCTTTACGTTGAAAGTGAAGAACAAGCCTTTTGTTTGTCTGACATTTAACGTGACACATGGGGACATGTGGGGGAAAGGCGCCAGTCTGATGATGGGAGGTGCGAGGACGAGATGCTGGGGGTGACGTGAAAGTTTCAACAGTCTGATGAAGCGACTGTTTTAATTTGGTGCTTTAATTAAAAACAACAAAGACTCTCTTTTGCCCAACAATAAAAACAGGAAACTTGTCAACAGTCGGGAAATGGCAATGCGAGAAATAACTACCAGAGGAAATTGAAAAAAAATAATTGCAAAAAATATACAATGAAAACAACGTGTCTCATTATCTGATAAAACAAAACTTTGTGGCTGTTTAACAAAGAAATGTCCAACTATGTATACATTAATGTTGATTGCCTTCATTTACCTTATATGGATGGCAACAGGATTAAGGTATTCCAAAGACGACCCATACCATACTATTTGTTGGGGAATCGAACTGGCTTTTGGTATAGTACACAAAAGTCGCCTCTCAAACCATTTTCCATTAAAAGCCGCATACATTCAACAATTTTTCGGTTTGACTAACTTTTGTTTAATGCCACCGCGGGCGAGGCTTTTTGTCGACCCTGCGTAAAACTTCTCTAAGCCCAAAATTGTAAGCTAATATTTGGCTTACCTACAAACATACACTCGTAGATACATATACCCATACATAGGTACATTCGAGTAGAGCAAACAAAGAAACAAAAAGCAAAAATTGTTCACAACCGAAAATCTAATATTTACCTTAACTTTGCACAGAAAATGTAAACTGCAACTCAAAACGGCCAAGCGCGAAATGGCATCGCAATGGCTCTGGGCCGAAGCTGGAGCCTGTGCCAGGGCCTGATCCCCGGTCCGCTTTCTATGTCCCCCTTGACGGCCATTTCCCTTACATATATTTGAACAAAAGCCAGAGGAGCCCGACGGGAATACTCGTAAAAAAACACACACACACACAGAACGAAAAGGAAAACTGACAGAGTCTATCACTTTAATCAACTGGACTCGACTGTGTCGACTCTGAAAATTATGCAAATTCAACGAAAATAACGTAAATTCTGACGTGCGAATCTACAAATGGTACTCTTCTCCTCCAGTTTGTATGTGACTTCTCCTCCCTGCTCTGGGGAGTTTTGCACTGCGGTGACAACGTGTTCATGTTTGACTTTGCCTTCCATTTTGACCGCCTGGCGACCAGCCAGCCAGCGAGCCAACCAGCCATCCAGTCAGCCGGACGTACAGCCTCACTAGCTCAGGGAACGTGACAACGCAAGGAGTGGCCAACTTAATGGTCAACTTCCGACAAATGAAACGAATTTAAACCCTTGGAAGGAGAAATTTTCTCTCTCTCTGTGTTGCGGCATTTCTTTACACAAATTGCAGTGAAAAAATAAGCCGATTATTAAATATTTCTTAATGAATTTCTCATTTTTCTTTGGTGAATTCTTGAACAAATTTACAAAATAATTCCACGCGTATTGTGCACACAAAAAATTTACACTTCCCTAGTGGCGCCCCCAATGGGCAGGGAACCCAAACAAAACCCGGCAGGTGAGACTTAATGCAGCTTGAGAATGCCAGAGTGGAGCGTTGAATTCGGCGGGCAAAGTGAGTGAAAGACAGACTGAGAAAGTATCTGCATATTAAATATTCAAAAGCTTTATAAATGCAAGACAAATGTTGCTCGTTTTTGCTCTTAGAAATGGAAAAGAAGGGAAACTGTTGAGTCTGTAAATAATACAAACCTCCGGAAGATGAGATGCACCTTCGAAGAGCAAAAAACTTTTAATGTTATTTTTCTGCAATTCAGACAAGCCAACATTTGTTTTCTTATTAAGAACTAACCACAATTATTTACAAAATAAATTCGAACCACTGGGAACCTTTCAGTTTTTAGAAAAAAGAAATATGACAAAAAAAAAAAGGTTTGTAAAATTAAAAGGACTGGATAATTAGTATTTGTGGAACTTTTTTACATCTCGAACCATGACACGAAGTACCATGTTATTTCAGCTTGTTTCAGTCTGAAATTAATGCTTTTACGGATATGTATATAGCCCATATGGATGGGTGGTCATTTAAAATCCCTGGCATACACAAAGAAGACGCGCCATCTCATGAAAATTATATGGTTGAGAGAAAAAGACCCAGGGCAAAAGAAAAAAAAAAAAAAACAAAAAGGAAAAATGGAAAAGAAGTTGGAAAAACGGCTTCACATGCCGGAAAACAAAATGCAGCGATGCGTGAAAAACATTCCACGACTTTTGCGACGCCGCCAATTCAGGAAGCTGTCCACCACCGGCCGATGTTCAATGGGAAAAAACTCCCAGTCGAGATTTGCATTTAATTGAAATGAACGTGGTGGCCAGTATCGGACACACACACTCACACACACACACACACGAAACAAATACACAAAGGCACAGAGGAAAAGGAGCGAAAGGCAAAAGGCAGGAACCAAAAAGGGAAAAATCATTGGGCCGATGTGAAATCAGAAGACTGACTGCCATTCGTAGACCTCTCTGGTTGGTCTTATCTCCATTTCTCTCTCTTTCTCTCCATCGAGTTTATCATATCGTCGTACTCCTTACTTGAATGCATCGAATGTTTGATTAACTTTATTTGTTATTTTGTGAACAGAGGGAATTTTGTCTAATCCACTTTGATATTATTTACCTTTCCCTCGATTCTAATTATCAATATCAAATCAGTGTTGGAAAACTGAAAAACTTTACCCAGGGTTGATCAATAACTGAAAAGCTGGCTGTTTATGATATTTAATATCATTGGAATTGATTGAATCATAGTCGATCATCCTTTTTTTTTATGTTTCTTTTGCTTTTGTGTTAAATGATAAACCTCTACTACATCGACCCCTCCTTCACCCCTGAAAAGCAAATCTTTTTGATATCGTAATGCAAACAATTTGAATAAATCAAATTTATATGCAATGTCTTCTGAAATGACCCCCCTGGGGCAAGGTCGCGCCCAAGGGCCTGGGCAGGAAATTGGTCATGGGCCAGGCATATATTTATATATTGAGATGAAAGCATCATTAATATTTCAAATTGTGGCCAATTAAATTAAATTTATTCACAATTCGTGCATTACAATTTGATTACCTAAAAATACTTCATACCCTTTTTAAAATGGCTTTAAAAAATGCTGAACTGAAAACCCTTGGCGAAAGATGTTTTCTTACCAGAGAAAGCGGAATCTCCGACCGATTTCGGAGGAACTTAACTGGTCAGAATCTGTCACAACGTGCCAATTTGTTGAAAGTGGAAAACTGAGACACATTTTCACTGCGTGCCTCGAACAAAATGAAATTAATCGAGAGACGTTAAAGGAAATCCATAAAAGCCTTTAAATTCACTTAGCCTGGAAAGAAGGGTGGGCGGGAATATGGGTCTAGGCTGGTCTTCTGTTTGCTACGCATGTCCTGCGGTGGCCACGAAATGTGACAGGATATGAACTACATGGCATTTATGTAGCAATTAAGACAACTTACGCCAAGTGGAAATGCAAACGCATCAGTACAAGGACCAAGGACCAAAAAGAACCACTCACTCTCGTGCTCGTCCTCTCTTTCTTTCTCATTCGTATTTTATGCAGTTTTAATTATTATTGTATTATTTTGCATTTATTTACGGATCTCGCGCCTTCGAGCCCGGCCTTTGTGTATTGGCCGTAAAGCATCTCTCTACCACAATGATTCTGCTGATGATGTTGATAATGATGATGATGATGATGATAATGGGAAACTTCTGTCAGAGTTCGGGGTTCTTTTAATGACAACAAATTGTCACAACCAATTGCCAGGTGTTTTATTAAAGGACCCAAAATGAAAGTTGAAGAATATTTCGTTTACGCGAGTTCAAGTAATGTATTTTATCAGGGAAATCGAGTTATTATAGAGATTGCAGTGTAATTTAAATTGGATGAAATGCACTTAACTTACGTCGAATCAGAGACACATTTACAGCTCAAACTGACTTTTGGTCGTTAAATGGACTTAACATGCAATTGTATTACCACGGTGTGATCTCATTATATGCAGAGACATTAAATACTTGATTTATGTTTCAATGGTTTTTAGAGGCTATTGTAAATTAAAATCTATATAGTGAAACAGGTGAAGTTCATGACGGAACAAAATTAATCTCATGATTGAGAGAAACAACAGAAAACAAATTTGGCTATGTAATAAAATATAATCAATTTAAACTTTGCCAAATTGCAATTTATTTCACCCAACATTCTAACAAATTTGAATACCTAAGTTTAATATATCTACCTATCTTTTATCTATATATATTAAAATGTCGTGTGAGTACCTACAATCGCTTTGCATTCAGAAACTACTGAACCGACTGCGTTCAAATTTTGACACACTGTGGAGTCAGGTTCAACCTTGGTTTATGTCGATATCAAACTCACGAGCGCAAATAAAATGGGTTTTATAACGGCTTTCCGTGTGTCGACCGCAGCGCCATCTGCTGGAAGCGAAGATAACACCCGCCATACTAACCAACATCAGACGTGAATCATGTGAGCAAATGATAAATAGTGGAGGTGGGGGCATCTTCTGGAACTGGGAAAACATTCCTTATCAGATTGATTCTGGCCACGGTTCGAGCAAAAAAGGACATAGCTTCAGTTCTTGCTTCACCTGGTGGAAGGACTGCTCATTCAGCGCTGAAGTTGCCATTGCACGATGGCACATAAAAAATCGCTATAGGCTCTTGATAGATCATAGCGGGATTTACGTAGAACCGCTGAACCATTCGGGTATGCGCTGATATTGCCGGCAGGAGATTTCAGGCAAACGTATGCGTGTCCAGTTGCAGAACGATGAATCAGCTGAGGTATTCTCACAACAGTTACGATTGGTTCAGTGAACGAGCGATCCTTGCTTCCAAGAATAGAGATGTCTATCAACTTAATCATATCATCCAATCCAGCATAGAAACTGAGGAAATTACGTATAAGTCGATAGACACCATTGTGGAGGCAGATGAAGCGGTTAATTAAGCAACGGAATTTTCGAACTCAATATGCCACAGCAAAACGTGTCAGGGTACAGCTAGTATTTAATATTTTTGTCTTCCAAATGAAGTTAAAGATACTATTTTCTTAAAGGGAACTTCTTTTGACTCTTTTTTTTATCATTAGCAATAAACTTTTAGAAATTTTAAGAGTGTGCAAGTGCAGGTAGGAATAAATGTGATTCCGCGCTTATGTCTGTGTATATGTATGTGAATACATCTGTGTGCCAACAAAGCATTATTTAGGCACAGCTCGGCTGTATGCTTACTCGCATAATCCTGGTCTGACTCTGTAACACTGTGAGAGCAGCCTGGTAACATGACGGAGATAAGATGCTTTACATGTGCCTAAACAAACAGAGGAAGAAGCCAAGTGACAGGTGGAGGGATGCGGGAGGCAAAGGTTGTCAAATGCAGAGGCAGCTCCGCACAGCCCACATCCATTTACAACTGGGCCAGAGGTGCGCACTAAGTGAAGGCATGCTTGAATGAATAGCAAACATGGCCCAAAGATGGCATCAGCAGAGACGTGCGGCAGGAGACTGTGGAGACTCAGGTGTGTATGCCAATCCGTGAGTGCATGGGTGTTCCTGTGTCTCCGTGTTTGACTGTGTGTATGTGTGTATACTAAACACACGCGTCACTTATTACTATGACAATGATATGTACGTCCCGCACAAATATGAGCACGAGCCAACAACAGTGTAATTGATCAAGGCTGACTGGGGCACGCACACAATCAAACAATGACTTGCAGTGCCTTGTAAATTGGCTCAACTTTATGCGAGCAGGATGAAGGTCTGCCCCAGGACCTCCAAAGACTCCAGTACCTCTGGCGCCACAACATTCTCTCATATTCTTCACACAAAATTCAAAATGTAGCGTCTTCTGACATACGTCATTAGTATGTGCGTATGGTCTGCACCTACACTGAGAAAATTCTGTTGGACTACTCATCAAAACACCAAAGGTTAAGCTCCTCGTTTTAGAGTCATTAATATAGCATTTAGTTTAGTCCTCGAATAAATACATTTATCGTGTGCACTAAATAAAAGTACTAAAAATTAAACAAGCGTTCTATCAAGTGATTGGGCATGCAGTTTTGCTTCTTATGCAAAGTTGTGAAAATAATTTATAATCACATTAATTGGACATTCGCTCATTTATTAGTTCTGCACTATGATAATCATTGCAAGTTTCTTACAGTGTAAGCACGTGCTAAAGTTTATGTATATTGCCTCCACAACTGATGATGACTACGCTGACGATGACTATGGCACTTTGTTCGTGTTTAATGATGCCGTTTGGATGTCAACCATATATAGATAGACAGAGAGAAAGAAAGAATGGGAAAGAGAGAAGGATAGACACACACGAACTCATTCCTGTGACTCTTCTCAATCTTGACGGGGACTGGAGATTGGGGAGATTGGTCTCCTCTTATTCTGCTGCCCTTTACTGACATCATCATGTAGCTTATGTCGCTGCACGCTCGCTGGCTTTTCATCAACTCGCATCCAATGATTGCCATGTCATGGCATGCTCCTTTCGGCTGCTCCAATGACCCATAAAAGGGACGCGAGCCTAGGATGTGGATGCTAATGCAGACTTTGCCAGCTTTTGTGGTTCACAGATCTGAAAGCGGGTCATGTCAAATCGAGCATTAGCTGAACAAACCATAGATAAACATAGTAATGGACAAGTGCAAGACAGATGCATCGGCACAAGAAGTATGAGGCAACCGAATTCGACATAATGTGTCGATGCATCCACCTTTGAATTGAGATTATACAATTTGCGAGCAAGAGTAAACCATATACATATGCAAATTTGTTCACTTATCGACCATTTGGCCAAGAGGGCGAAAAAATACTTTAGATATTAGATTAATAAGAGGACATTTAGCCGAAAAGTGTTTAAGTAAAACTGTGAGATCCAGGTTACTCTATATTACTCTGAAATAACATTAACAATTTCTTTTCCAATAGAAAAGTACTGCTTCTTTTCAACAATACCTAAAGCTTAAACTCATTTAAAGTGAAATTAAAATACCTTTTAGAACAACAAAAGGCAGTTCAAAAGGCTTTAGCAGATAGATCTAAAACCTCCTAAAAGAAAAAGATAAAAGCGCCGAAGGGTCCAGCCAAACAAAACGGGATGCAAAAACAATCATGAATTTTTTTTCAGATGGCAGAGGTTGAAATGAAGAAAAAGTCTGTAAAGCCAAAAAGTGTTGCCTACTTTTGTGCGGTTTACTTAAACACAACGAGCATTTTGATTATCTTAGAAAATACGCCTTTCAAAAAACAATTTCTACTTATCGCTAAATGGAAATGTTCATCCAACGGCGTTTTGATAAGAAATGCCATAACTTGCACAAACCTGAAAAGAGACAAAATATTGGAAATTAGTCAAGAAAGTTTACAATATATGTAGATATGTGGATATAGATAAGTAAGGATGAGTAAAAGTAAGGATTTCTACTATATTTGTGACTCCAATTCCTTGTCATTTCTATTGATTAGTTTTCAATTGGCTCAGCCATTAGAACGAAATTGCAGAACCAAGCAAAATATTTCCAATGGTTCCTTTTTGTAGACTGTGCCAAAAAAGAATCCGAAATTGGTGGCGAAATCGGTAAAAGAACACCAGGACACAAAAAAACCAAAAAAAAAAAAAACTTCATCGAAAAGGAAAGAAAAAGGTTGTGCATATTGCCATTTTAGTTGGTCGCGCAGCTGCTTTGTTATCATGCCAGCAATTTATTTGCTAGTTGCAACAATAGCAATTCAAACTGCAATGGTAACAACATTTAAAGATGCCAATGAATGTGAAAAAATGGCAATAAAGAAAACTAAAATCGATGGAAATATTCGCTGTGGCATAAATTCACTTGTTTTCGAGCAGGGGACTGCACACAAAAAAGTAAAGAGAGCACGGGAAATGCCTGCCTGTAACCCAGATTCGTTTTAGTTGAGAGGATTCAATATTTTTGTTTATGGTATTTTTTGCTCACATGTGTGTGGCAACAAGCCCAGGTGTGTGTGAATGTGTGTGTGTGTGTCGTTTACATTTCAGCACAGCTGCAAATGGCGGAAAATGAGAGCATCAAAAGCAAAGGAACAAACCAGAACAAAGGTAACGAACAACTAAAACGAGAAATATATATTTTTTACGCACTTTTTCTACCGCAAAATTGTACAACAAAAACCCATGGTAGAAGAACGTTGCAAAAGCAGTGGCAGCTTTTATTCCCATGTCCCAGGAATGCAATTGGAAAATTTTCCTCTTAAAGGAAGTTCTCGCAAAAAATTTATTGTTGTTCAAATGTTGGGTAAATGTTAATATCTGTATGTCGACATCTTGTGCCTTTGATGGTGCTCTTGCCGTATCCTGTTGTTATTGTTGCTCACTTATTGCTGCTATATATTTCGACTTGTTCCAAAAACACATGCGCTTCGTCCCCCTCAGGCAAATTTATTGAATTCGCACATTGGCCAGGAAGGCAACTTAATTTTCGAGTAAAACTTTGCTACAGTTTGCTACAGGGCCCTAGCAGACACTTTCAAGTGCCTTTGGGATGTGAAAAACAGCAGCAGCCCCAACAAATATAAAACTAACATTGGGAACTGAGGAGACAATTGTTGATATATCATCTTCTTCTTTAAAGAATATCAAAATGCTTAATAGGGAAATAATACTTGAAAGGGAAAGTCGATTGAAAAACATTGGTTGATTATAACAATTCAAAAAATCTATATATAGAAAGAGCCAGAAAAAATGATTAATTAAGACTTAAACAGATTTTTGCTACAAATATGAATGACTTAATAAAATTAATAAAAAGGGACGACAAAAAAAAAACACAAAATACAAAGAGAATCACCCTGTGAGTGAGATGGCAAATGAAAGTCAGCAGGGGAAACATTGTTTTAAAACAATGAAATGCCAAAGAGAAAAATTCATACGATAGGCACCATCGCAGGGGTGGAGAGAGAGAACCCCAAGCTGAGTTACAACTAAGCCAGTGAGGAGAAGGCAATAAAAGGCAAAAGTGGAATATGTGCCACAACGCTGAACAGATGCCAACGACCCACTGCAGCATTCCCTGCACCCTACAACCTAAAATCCCCTCTCCATCAAAGCCGGTTACATGCGAGCCCACTTGAAACTTTGGCGCTATTGTTACTCCCAAACATCTCCCCCTCCTCCGGTAGCTACCATCCCCTATCACACAGCTCCGCCCATGCGCTGTTACTATTATTTTTTCCCCATCTAGTGCTTCTACTTTCCCTAGACTTTTTGTGTTTCGAGCTCAGTGAATCTTGGACCGGCTATGTTCTGCCACAGCTCAACAAAAAAAAAAAAAAAACAACACACACACACATACACATTCTTTTATACCTATACACAGTTAAAAAATACATATATGTAACTACTGAGATCCAAAGGGCTGTAAAAAGTTTTAAAATATAATTGCCGCTCCTTTTGTTAACTCCATTAAATTTATCAAATGGGCAAAACTTTTTCATATTTCCCTTACTCATTTTTGTTGGGCCTTTTTTGCTGCATATGAGCTCTTATTGATTAATAGTTTTATTGTATTTATATTGAGCACGACCATTAATTTTACATGTTAAATAAAAGAGCACTCAATTATGTGGGTCGAACTGTGACCCGCCCATCTGGGGGAATCGAAGTGTATGCAATATTCATTTAACAATGAAAGCTTTTTGGTCAGTTCACAATTGTTAGCCATCACATGGGCGCAGGTCTCCACCTTTGGGGGGGAGTTCCTTAGAAAAGAGTCAGTATCAGTACGTTAATTCCATCTCTGATTTGTGTGGATGGAGTTACCTCCCTTGGCCCTTCTTCCTTGCGTATATAGTCAATGTAATTATCATTTGAATATACAAATTTACAAAAATAAACAAAATAAACAATTAGATTGTTATGCTTAACCTTAAGATCTTTGTTCCTAAGGCGCGGCAACTCAATTAATTGACTTTAGTTATTGGCAGATAGTTTCCCCAGTTTTTTAATGACTAATCACGAAGCAACTAAATTATATGTATGATAACTATAATACGCAAAACATTGTGATTTGTCACCCGAAAGCGAAAACAAAATTCTAATCAGTAAGGCAAGACGGTCACTAGATTACTGGAAGGTCAGTTAAGTTGATTAGAAATTATATTCATGTTTTCAGTTTCGTTTTTTCTTTTTTTAACTTATCCCCCCAGCAAAACCCTCCAAAAATTGTCCCAAAGCTGTAAACAAAAAGTTCCACCATCATCGGGCCTCATCGTCATCATCGCCAACGTCACTGGAGCTTACCCTACAATGAGGCGTCAAAATGCCTTGAAGGCCCAAACCTGGATGGAATATTAAAAAAGCGGCAAACGGGAATTGAAAAGAGAATCAACGGAAGCCAAACCAAAATAAAACTTGACGCTGGGTCAGAATGATGATAGGATTCTTGGATGCTGCTGTTGGTAAACATTTTCATTTCATTTTCATAATTTTGCCATTTGGCAAATATCTCACGCATTTGCAATTATGTGCGGATTTCTCATTTCATTTACGTTTGAGGGAGGTCGGCGGCCCAGACCGAATCGTAGTTTGTTACATCTTAACTTTTCGTTTGTTGCACATTTATGCGCAACCGCATTTCAAAAGTAATAAATTCTGCAGCATTTGCCAAAGTTGCACAAAACACAGAAAGCGAAACAAAATAAAATGCGAAGCAAACTTTGCTCATTTGCGGCCGTTGCATATTTTGATTTCGCTTTTTTTTTTGCCTTTCTATGTCGAAAATAAATTAAGAATGGTGCGCAAACACACACACACAAAGAGTGCGGGGAGGGGAGGGGAACAACAAATTAAAAGTATTTTGTAAAACTTTCAATTCCATGCCCCAAGCAAAAACCCAAACCAAACAACCAATATTTTAATAAGAAAAAGTTTCATCAAAATATAAGTAACAGAGAAGTTAGATGGTCGAAAGGGAAAGAGGGAGGTGGGGTAGGTGGGGTCGGTGAAAGCGAAAATGTTTGTTTAGAAAAAATACCCTAACAGGGATAAGAGGTCCATTAGGTCGCCCCACTCATTTGATCGGATTCGTGTGGAATAGATGGAAGGGAATCGATTAAGACTTTTTGAGATTTCGAACTCCAACTTTTGGTTACAGGCAAACAAAATATTGGAAAATTTTCGATTTACTGATAATGGAATTTCACTATTAAGTTTATTGTGTTTTCTGATGACATAAGCACCCGTCCAGTAGAGTGTATAAATGGGAATACGTATACAAACAATTTTTTGTTGGGGTAAGGAAAAAATGTATAAATATTTCACACGCTTGTTTTTATTGAAAAGAATATTTTTTCCGTTTACTTTTGTTGCTTTTATTTCGTTTTTTTTTTTCGTTTTCCAGCGTCTAAACACACTTTCTGTGGACTTTTCGCTACTCCTTTGCCCATCGAAGAAAAGTGGAAGAAAATAAGAGGAAGCAGCTTGTTATTATTATTTTTCCCATTGAAAGGTAAAAGTTGTAGTTGCAAACAATCTCTTCTTACCCCAAGAAAGGTAGAGAAAGAGATTGAGAGAAAGAAAGAGAGCGAATAAGTAAAGGCAAAAGGGAAAAATCGAAAACCAAAGCCGAAGTTCCTGTTGAGTTTTGCCATGAAAATTAATTGCGCATTTATTTGAGTGAGTTTTCACCCTGACGATAGAAGGTTTTCCCTTACAACTAACTGGCTGCATTTGTTGTTATTTGCCGCTGGCTTTTCTTTTGAGCGAGTAGAAGTTAACTAAGCATAGATGAGTGGTTAACACACACTCACACAAACAGAGAGAGAAAGGTCTTATGCATAAGTGGAAATCATGGAAATGTTCTGCCAATTAATGTGGCATGGAAAAGTTTTGAGTCGACAATTAAATAAAAAAAACATTTCAATGAAGCATTGAAAAATAACTATGTGCAGCGACCTTATCGCTACCAGAGAATAGCATTGAATTGAATACGCACTGAAAATATCAGATCAACGTAGATCGAAAGAACAGTGCAGTCTGAAAGTCCAGTGTCATTTGCAGTTCAAGAACATAAACAATTATCACATAAGCACAAATGCCAAAGTCATTGTCGTCTTCACAATTACACAATAGCATCGCGAGATATGCGCGGTCTATGCACTGGGAATGAAGGCGCCGGTGGTGTTGTCTTATCGCACCTGAGAGCCAAGTCAATGATAAGGCGGCAATGTCCATTGCATTGCTATTTTCGGTGGGCTATGTTGGTGCCATTGTTCGTGTCTGAGTCTGATATGATAGGATGCGAGAGAGGTGGGCCAGGGTTCAGGGCCAGGGGTAGGGATAGTAGCGGCGGCATTCAATGGGTATAAAAAGGCAGCGAATGCAGTGGGAGAGGCAACAGTCTTTAGGTCTTGGTGCTTAGAGTGTGAGCATATCGAAACCGGAGCAGTAACAGGAACAGGATCAGTAGAAGGAACATCAGAACAGGATGAAAGTCACTATTGCGCTGTTGGCCCTAGTGGGCTGTGTGGCCGCCTTTAGTGTGCCCACGCAAAAGGTTAAGATTGCGGACAAGGAGTTTTTGATGAAACAAAAGTTCCTTTACGAAATTGTCTACCGCGTTAGTGAACCCCTTATGTTCGAAGAATGGATTAAGGCTGGCCAACAGTTGGTAGTCGATAAGGCGCAATACAAGGTGAGAATAATAAAGGGAATCAGAGAGAGAGAGAGAGAGAGAGGTGCAGAAAGACCTAATGCTCTTTTTTGCCTTTGCAGACATTTGACTTCTATATGGAAAAATTCTGGGAGTCCTACAAGTTGGGCGCATTGTTGCCCAAAGGTGAATTCTTCGGTTCCCTGGTAAAGACCCACCACAAGCAGGCCTATGGTCTCTTCAACTTCTTCTACTATGCGAACGACTGGGAGACTTTCGTGAGCAATGTGGCCTGGGCCCGCATGCATGTGAACGAGGGCATGTTCATCTATGCCTTGACCTTGGCTGTCATTCACAAACCCCAATTCCAGGGCTTGATCCTTCCTCAGATCTATGAGATTTTCCCGCAATACTTCTTCAACAGCAAATTCGTGTACGAAGCCGAGAAGTTTGACTATGAAGTGTTCAGCAAGCTTATCATGTACGAGAAGGAGTACAAGGATATTCTCTACAAGGATGTCAGTGAGTTCAGCGACAACTCCTATTTCTATACCAAGGACTGGAAGACCTGGCAGTGGTGGAAGATGATGGGTCTGGGCGAGCACTGGTACGTGGAGGACAAATTCTTCCTGCGCGAAAACTTTGCCCAGTTCTACAACGATCCCAAGTACGTGAATGTGATGCAGGGCTTGAAGAAATTCTACATGCCAGTCGACTACACCCGGGACATTGCCTTCTTCAATGCCGATAGCAAACTGACTTACTTCACCGAAGATTTGGGCTGGAATGCGTACTGGTACTACTTGAACATGGACTACGCCTTCTTCTTGGATGGCAAGGAGTTCGGTTTAGAGAAAGATCGTCGCGGCGAATGGTGGATCTATAATGTCCAACAGATCCTGGCTCGCTACTATCAAGAGCGCTTGGCCAATGGCTATGGCGAGATCCCCGACTTCTTCTGGTACAAGCAGGTGGAGCAGGGCTATGACCCTCAACTGATCTACTACAACGGTGTGGGCTACAGTTACCGCAAGAACTACTATGAATTTGCCACCTATGGCAACTTCGACATGCTCTACCAGGTGCAGAACTTCTTCGGCCGCGTCAACAAGGTCTTGGAGAACGGCTACTTCACAACGGCCGATGGCGTTGTCATCGACCTGCACAAGCCCGAGTCGCTGCAGTACATAGCCAACTACTTACAGGGTAATGCCGATATCGAAGACAAGTACTTCCTCAACTACTGGTACTTGCTTGCTCACATGTACTTCGCCGATGTGGATTACAATGACTTCGAAGTGTTCCCCAACATCTTCCTCAACTTTGAGACCATGATGCGCGATCCCTTCTTCTACACTTTCTACCAGAAGTTCACCGATGTGTTCTACAAGTTCGCATACTACCTGAAGCCCTATACTCAGAAGGATCTATACTACGAGGGCATCACCATCAAGGACGTGAGCGTGAGCAAGCTGGTCACCTATTTCGACATTGTTGACTTTGATGTCACCACCCTGCTGAATGACAAGATGACCTTCGTCGATGGTGAGTTCGTGTGGGACAAGGCTCTATTGGCCCGTCAGGCTCGCCTCAACCACAAGCCTTTCAACTTTGAATTCACCATCGAATCCGACAAGGTGCAGAAGGGTGTGGTGCGCGTTTTCCTTGGACCTAAGTTCGACGAATATGGCCGCGTTATTCCTCTGGAATACAATAACCAGAACTTTGTGCAAATCGACAGCTTCGTCTATCCATTTATCGCCGGTGTGAACACCATCAAACGCAGCTCCAAGGAGTTCGCATGGACCTCCGAGGATCGTATCACCTACACCGAACTCTACAAATACGTGATGTTGGCTAGCGAAGGCAAATACGAGTTCCCATTGGACATCAGTGAGCCCCACAATGCGTTCCCCGATCGCCTAATCCTGCCCAAGGGCTGGGAACAGGGTATGCCCATGCAATTCTACTTCTTCGTCTCACCCTACACCGAGGAGTACGAGCAGTTCTCCAACTTCGACTACACCTACTTGTCGGGCGTTGGCTCTGGCACTCGATTTGTGGACACCAAACCCTTCGGCTATCCTTTCGACCGTCCCATCGATGAGTACACGTTCTTCGTGCCCAACGGATACTTCAAGGATGTCAAGATCTACTACGTCGACACCTTTGCCAAGTACTTTGAACAGAAGTATCCCAACTTTGGCACGTTTGACTACTCCATCGAGTACTAGAAGGTGGATTTAGCTAGTAATTAACCTTAATACTACTCTTGCAAAGCTCAACGAAAAATCAAACCAAAAAAATAAATATGTAAAAACAATCACAAAGAAATAAAGACTCGAAAACAAATATAATTAAACTTGGCTTTTCCACTACTTGAAACCACTGCAAATACAACGTCACCGACAAGTGACAGCCCTTCGACAAATTAATGGGCCATACACACCGCAATCTGCGGCTCTGATTATACTCGAATCGAATTTAACCGCAAAAACTAATAATAAAGTTGAAAATGTTAAGTGCCCGGAGGCATTCAAAGGGACGGGATGACAATCAACCAGCCCCTCAAAGGGAGTGACCATGTGACCACTACGATTGCGATAGTCATGGTCATGCCAACGATATGGTCCCTGCCGCCCAGACCATTTATATGCAACGCAATTCAATTGCAAGACAAGCGGCATTCACTTTGCCACGTTTATCCGTATCGATGAGGCAAACCGATTTGGCAACCGATAATTTACAATGCTATTATATCTGCCTGCAATAGGGTGAATGCAAAATAGATTGACTGCCGAATCGAGCTCAGTTAATGTCATTTAGCCAATTGCTTTGAAGCTACATACAATTAGAGATATGCACACAATTGTTGGAACATCCTTTCCAAACGGGAGAGCTTTAATAAAAGAGGCTAGAAATTAAGTCTCTGTCTTTAACAAGTATGTATGTATGTATACTGTATCATATTTGCTATTTCGTTCCTTTCTTATGAACAACAGTTCGACCCAATGGGGAAAGACGCATCTGACAGCGATGACGCTAATCAAAAATATGTAGTTACTAGTCTGATACAAAGCTTTGATTTCCTTTTTGTACTGCCATGCTTTGTATCTGCAATTTATTTCAGTCATTTTAATTGATTTTGGCGTAGACCCACGTTGCCCAAGCTGGACTTCCTAATGCAACGTCTTGGTATTTGTAACAATTAATATCCGATATCTTGGAGGCAGCCATCATTAGTTTTTGTTCCAGCAACCATCTCTGACGTAGATATTTCACTTGAACTGCAAAGCTGAAGATATCAATAGCCTGCCTCGGATGGCTAAGTAGGAAGGAGTCAAGCTACAACAAAAAAACACAAAAGAAGGTGGACAGAAGACTGGGTGCCCATTGATGCTGCATTTGACAGACCATTTATCATCGCACTAATTGTGTATCATTAAAAAAAAGCGGCCCGGATGGAGGATGCGCTGACGCTGAAGCTGATGTTAATCCAAAGAAAAAACAGCCACAGCCACCATCGCGACGGGCAAACCTCAATGCCCGTTGCTGGAAGGCTTCTTGCCTCTGTATCGATGAACCTCGTTCTCGGCCTGACAATGGCATCGCCAGCAACAGCCGCGACGGCGCCAACGTTAACGAGAACGACAGCGGCATTGGCCGTGGCAGCGTCACCGACAGCATCCAACAGCCATGACAGTGATAGAAATCTGTGGCAAGGAGATTAAAACGTATACCCAGACAGGGGGGGTCGCAAGCGTCACGGGAGAAGGTTGTTTTTGCAAAAGTCAGTCATGATTATCGCCACTTTGCCACCATGCCGAGGGAAAGACATGGCCCAACAATGGGATGTACAAGACTTTTGTGACGTGTGGCAGCAGATGCGGCATATTAGGGAGAAAGGAGCTACAAATAGAGGCAACAATCTTCTTCGTTTTCAAATTTCTAATTAGGCAGAAAACTCAAGTCACAGAAGAGGTTAAAGGCTTGTGGATCATTTGACATTTTTTACACAAATACTTAAGTTCTAGAATCATTCTTTTTTCCTTTCAGCGGGTTTTTCCATTTGCTCGGTAATCCCACTGTCCAGCTATAGAAGCGGATGAACAACTCCATTCAATCTAATGAGAAACGTGCGCCATGAGTTGCGATAAATGGTTAACATGGCGGAATCGTTGATAGTAAATCCCCATCCCTAACCAACTCCCAAGTCCCAGTTCCAGGTTCAGTTATACCCGCCCATTGTTGCCGGCCGCCCTTCAAACGCACAAATACATAATAATCATAAAAATTCAAAGCCCTCCTCCCCAACCCGAAATGATGATGGATTACAACGTCAACTCTGGCATACCCCATTCTCTACCCTCGACTAACCCTCCCACACGGTGTGTGTGACTCAGCCAGAGGCTGATGAAAATGTTAATGTCGTTGCCAATCACTTTGTTAATCTGGCCTGAGCGGGTTAGTTGATTTAGGCCATCGCCCTAGCCCCCTACGACACCCAGCGCGAAGCAAATACAGAAAATCGAAAACAATTATGAGCCTCATTCCGCAGAAGGCTTCGTGCTGACGAGTCGCGTTAAATTACTGTAGGGAAATGCCAGCCCTAAGGAGGGAGGTGTTGTGGGTGGAACAGAAGGAGCAGGAGACTGACCAATGTTGTCACGTAATACACACTAATTAATATTGATATTATGGGGCGTGGCAGTACTGAAGTTGTCTGCCTGGCTTCTCCTTGGCTCGTTAGTCTGCAGTTTCTGCTTAGCCGTTGGCTTTTTTCCCGCAAATCAATATGCCAAAAATGAACTTCTTTGTTAATACAAAACAATTACTTCAGCAAGAAACAAATATGAATGAGTTGAGGATTTGGGATTATCTTCATCTAAACAAAAAGTATTAATATATTGATGACATCCGATATTGATTTTATCATTTTTGTTCAAATATGTTTTCATTTCGTGTCACTTATCCTAAACGTATTTACAACGTGTTCATAGGTTCATAGGTTTAATAAGTGAAATAAAATAAATTAATTCTTTAGTTTAAAAATCTTGCATATGGTCACATGAATAGGAGTCACGCTCTTAATTGCTAGTTAGTTTATCTTAATTAATTCTCCTTTTTTAATTAACCGTGAATACTCATTGGTCCTATCTCTCCAAATCAATTTATCCGTAGCTTGTGGACCAATCCTGTATTATATTCGTTCTAAATCGCCTACTACTTGTAGTAATCTAGTACGAGAAATCTTTTACCACAAGGTTGAAACGAATGATAATAAAGGGGCATGTTCTAATGACCCAGATGAGAACTCCGAGTCAAAATAAAATAGTTATTGCAATTAGCATCCCAATTAATTGTGGCAAATGAAGAAAGGACACTAAAAATTCAGCCTTAACATGTTTCTCCAGCTCGGAACAGGCTGTAAAAATGAAAGAGGCAAGCTTGTTTGGTATGCCAAATGCATTAAATGGGGACCACACACACACGCACACACACACACATACCCAGATCACATTTAACGGTTATGGGGACATAATTTTCATGTCCACATGTCTATGGCTTCTGGTGTAAGCCCCATAAAAGGTGAAAGGGATGAGTCGTCATAAAAGCCGGAGAAAAAGAAAAGCTGATAACAGTGAGCGGGGCAACAAAAATATTTAATGAAATCAGGCATGGCCAGATAGAGGGAGAGAGAGAGACAGAGAGAGAGAAAAGGGAAATGGAGAAGTAGCGAGGGAAAAAGGGCATAACAAAATGCAATTGTTGCATTATTAATTTATATTATGCGCAATTGTTGAAGGAGTCCACCACCCTTCCTCCTATGCCGCTCACACATATACACACACGCACACAGATTGCTGTTCATGCGGAAAATCGTGAGAGAAAGGCAGAGAAAGAAGGCCACAAGATAAGCACATGTAACGGTTGTCGGGGTGAAGCCATCAAAACCGAAAAAAAAGAAAAAAGTGAGGGAAATAAAACCAAAAAACAACAAAGAGAAAATTTGCTCTCTCTTCCTGCCTTCCTGTCTCTCACTCGGACTCCTTTTCTTCATTTCACTGTCTCTCCCTATTACTGTTGCTGTCTCTGTCTTGCTTTCACTGTGGCAAAGGTGAAAGAAATGCGTTAATAAAAACAACAATTGAACACAGTTATGATTGAAGTGGAAGTGAGGAAACAGAGACAGCAAAGGAAAGTAGAGAATCAACGTCATCAATGCGGAACTATGCACCAGGGGGTTGACCTGCTCCATGGATGAGTTGGCTCTAGCTATGGCTAGGGCTTTGGGTTGGAAATTGGAATTGGAATTGAAAGAGGAAGAAGATGTGAAAGTGGAGTTACATTTCGGGTTAGGGATAAACCAACCCCCATTGTAACTGTGTGTGTGTGTGTGTGTGAATGCTTGATATGTGTGTGAGCATCCACCCCTCCCGCATCCCATCCAAAAGAGGGAGCGGAGTGTTGTTGCGGCTCCCATTGCCAAAGTTGGTTTTGTAATTTGTATCGATCGATTTGATGTTTTGTAAACGGGCAATGGAAGCACATATTGTATTTCCCACCCATATACATAAACATATAAAGGAAATCGGAAAAGCCAGCAACTACATACATACGTAAAAGATGCAAAAGTTTCAAAACTTTTATTCTGCATTTAGTCTGCACGATTCTCGTTCTATTTAAATCGTAATACTGCCAACAGTTATTCCAATAGTTTTATCTTTTTATTGATAATCCACACTATTTGCGGCTCGTTGTTTCTCAAAAACTTTTGCAAATTTGTTCAGGGCAAATAAGAAATGAAGCAACCACAAATAGTTTTGGGAAATTTCATAATCTGTTTATTGATTACACCAAATCCAATGGGTAAGAAGAAAAGATTGTGATAAGAAATATTCCAATTTAGTTTTTAGGTGATGACAAGCTTCCTAAAAGTTTTTTTATACTTTATTCTATTCCGCCTTACATACAATGTATGAAACAATATTGGAATACTTTTGAATTTTCCGAGTAAATTCATAGACTAAGAGTGAATTATGAAAGGAACTTCTTATGTCTCTTACAATATTTCTTCGATTACGTTTCGCTTGTTTAGATGAGAATATAATGTGAAAATTATCAATAATTATGGTTCGCTGGTTTTATGTATGTATGTGTGTGTTTTACTCTGATGTGTTTGTGTGTGTGTGTGGCCAGCCACTTGCCCTCTTCCAAACTCCCCATGGACTTTGAGGAGTGGGATTTTGGGTTCTTGGTTAGTTGAGACTTTGATTATGTTGTTGTTGTTACTATTTAATAGTGAGCACCAAAATTGTGCGTACACTTGCCACGAGGCTTTTGGCAAAGTGATGTGAATGTGTATGTGTATGTGTATGGTTAGTGTGTTTGCATTTGCAACTAGTTAGCAGCTCCCGATGCAGGCAAAGAGGCAAATTGCGGTTTACTGTTTCAATGGGCTCCCGTCTATATACAAGTGTATCAGAGTGTGTGGGTGTGCCTGTTTCTGTGGGTGCGTGTGTGCTGATGAAAATAATTGTTATTGTTACTTGAGAGGGAAAATGGGGGGAGAGAGCCAAAACCGATTCGAACCCAAGCGAACCGCACTGCATCCTCCAAACATTATAACGTTTTGCGGTAATGTGATTAACATTTCGCTCCAAAACTCCCTAATGACCCCACCAACCTCAGAGGTCTAACATGGTGCCAATAGGGACGGGTAGAGTGGCACAGAGAGGGAGAGAGGGGAACGTTTCGGTAAGCGAGGAGTAAAGTTATTAAACTTACATATTGAGCATTGATTGGTGTTCTGCGGGCTCTAGGAAATCAATGCGGATGCTGAGCTGATTTTGATGCTGATGTTAAGGAGATTGTTTGTATAACGACTCGTATGCATTTCCATTAAAAATCATTCAGACAAGTCTGCACAAGCAATAGTCGAGTAATTGCAAATTAAAAATTGCTTATTACGGCAGAATACACACACACACACACACATTTCCCTTAATTTAAGCCATACATGCATAAATTGTTTCCATGTGTGTGTGTATGTGTGTGTGGCCAAAGGACTCGTCGCCATTCCGACTACGCACACATAAAATGGCATCGCATTTTCTGCTTAATGGCCATTAATTAAAGTAGTAACAATGCCATTTCATATTAGCCCAAAAGGAAATTGAAGACCTACCGTCGGTCCGGTCTTTGGCTTTTATATATATACATACTATATGTACATACATATACTCAGTTTACTGAGTAATTTAATTTCTTACTCGATTTAATCGTTTCAATTGGTTTTGTGCAGATTTATGTAACAGAACGTGCACTCCACGTCCTCTACCAAGCCCGACCGCATTATGCATACATACCTGTAAAGAGAAGAGGGGGAAAAAATTTTGATTAGAATTCAATTGTTTATAAATTGACGAGAAATGTGCTATCAGTTGGTTATCAAATTTCACAAATTGCTCAAACAAACCGATACAAATAATTAACGAATAAAACACATAAAATCTTCAATGACTCAAATTTACTTTATGATATTTTTGAGAGCTTTCGAAATGTTGGCTAAATAACGAGGAATGCATTCCGATTTAATGGTCCAGTTGGAAAATGAATTTAAGTCACATAGTATCTGGTTATTAAACTTATTTATAGTAGGATAAGTTAAGGGAAATTAAACACTATTATTAAACTAAAGTTTTGCATTCACAATCATATTTTTTTCTTCTCTTTTTAGCAATATTGAATACTTGATTTTGATGGTCTAATGTGTCCATTAAAATTTTCTGCATTGCAGAGATTGATTCAAAAATTCCGTGTTTAACAATAATCTCCCCATTTATATAAATGTCCATGTTGAAATAATTAAATCATTACTTTGATTGTAATTTTAAATACGAATCGTTTCAAAAATGAAGCAAAAATACTCGAAACTTCCAGTTCTGAATCACATTATCTCTAATGTAGATGCCGAGAACGGAATTAACATTTTCTTTTACCTGGTAATCATGATAATCTTCAGGAATACTGAGTGTAATACCCAAAATAGCCTGCACAATGTATGCTCAATGTCCAGGAAGGATGACACTAATGGTCTACGCTAATGCTACAAAATGTGTAAATGCTGTTCTGTTCTGTTCGGTTTTGTTACTTTTTCTGGGGCAGACCAGGGTGTGGTCCTTCTGATTACGATGCTGATGTTGATGCGGCTGCTTTTGGGCTGGCGAGGCCGCCGATCCTGGTGATGGGAAGCCCATACCCCAAGGAGCACACGAACATCTCAGCCAGGACACTCACTCAGCCAGCTAACGAGCAGTCCAGGGTCAACATTAATATTTGAGCAACGTACGTTGGCTGCGCCCCGACTCATTTTTTCACTCTGTTTGTATGTGTGCCTTGCTTATTCGTCCTGTTGTTGATTATTCAAGGATCAGAGAGCCAAACAAAGCACATGGCAGCAGCTTTGCTCTCTTTCTCTCACTCTGTGTGTGTGTGTGTGTATATGGAGTATAAATTTCGTTGTGCGGAGTCTGCCAAATCAGCAAAAATTTTCTACTGTAAAAGCAAAACAAAACAAAAAAGAAAAAGCATTCTCTGGCCTTAGTCATGCAGCATCTCGAGGGGAACAGGCGCTGGATAAAGGGGAGGGGGGCGTGGCAAAATATGCGGCGTACGTGTTAAGTGGCAAACGTTTTTCAGCTAGAACCCGTACAAAAAGCAAATGAAAAAAAAGGAAACGGGAGAACTGAAGCCAAGTCCGTCAGTCAAGTCAAGTCACGAGCTTTTTGCCACGCATTTGTAAACTTTATAAATCAGTTCGTGTCGAAGCTAAAGTTGGCCAAGCATCTGTGTTGGTGTGGGTGTGGGTGTGGATGTGAGAGTGTGTTTGTGTGTGGGGAGTAGAGAGCAACGATGCGTTACGAAAATATTTCACGTTATTTTTTAAATTGCATACTTTGCGGCGCAGCATGTACGCTGATTTGACAGCCGCGGCCATGGCATAGCCGTGGCTTGGATGAGTCACAGCAGACATTGTATTAAATTCCTTTAATAATTGCAATGCAGATGCAACTATTTGACTGGCGACATTTTAAACACCACAAATCTGAATACTTCCAACTTATCTGTTGGAACTATTTTGTGACTCGACTCCAAATTGGACATAGCGAATGGCTAAAGGTTAATGTTTTTAGAACAGTCCACTATAATATGATTTTAGTATACTACATCCTCAATTTTGATTTGTGCTTAATAATTTTTTAAGACTTCAATGAATTTCTTTTCCTTTAACCTTATTGATTCATTATTTTCTAAATGTCTTGGATTTTATTACAATAATTTTCAATATTTACTTTTGAGTAAGCACAAATAACGAAATTAGATATTACAGCTTTAATTTACATTGATCAAAGTATCATCGTTTGGGTAGATTGTTTTGGGTCATTGTGTCACCAACCAACATAATTATTTTATTTTATTTCACCAATTTAGCGGTCAAAAATAATTGGAGCTTATGTAAATTTGTTTTATTCTCCGGAAAAAAATTTCTGTTTTGTCTTACCTTGCTAATAAACCAACCAATAAAAGAAATAAAATAAATTAACAACAAACATCTCGATTTGTTCTCTAAATTAAAAGTGCAAAGAGAATGAGTTTAATTTAGAATGGATATCTCCAGATACTTCTGTGTCAGAATATATTTCTGGTTCATTTGCAGCTGCCACAAAACTTCTTGTTTTTCTGTTGTTTATTCAACGTTCTGTTTGGTGTGTGCGTGTGGATGGTTAGATGGTTTCTTTTTGAACTTTTTTTATGCCATCTCTGGTTGATTTTTGCTCCTTTTTTACTGATTTCTTGTGTTTAATGTCATTGCAGCAGGAGCAAGAAAAAGCTGAAATATATTTGATGTATTTTTCCAAGTTATTGTGTTCATGTTTACATATTTATGTCTCCCTTTCTCGCCCTCAGAGAATGCTCGTTTAATATTTATTTCATGTTTTAATATTTGACACGATTGCAGAACAGTTGCGCTGACCAGAGAAAGGGGAAGGAACTCAGAGCTGCCCAGTTGGTGTCCATTGAATCGTTGGCATTTCTAACGTGCAGCGGCTGGAAAAGTTTTTCCTGTTGCCTTTTTGCTTGACTGCCCATTCTCCCCTCTGATCTTTCCGCTTGTGTTTTTTCTTTTGCTACTTTCTATCGTTTTTATTTCTAGAGTTTTGCAAACATTTGCGATTGAATAAAGTTGCCTGCAGGATGGTTGCCAAGATTTGCTAAACAATTCGATTCCAGAAAGTTTATGACACTTATTGGTTTTTAGGCAGGGGTCTGAAGGGCTTTGCAGGGTTTCAGTGAGATTGAGACGATTGGAAAATTGGTTACTTTAGTGAAAATAAAACATCAAAATTATACAACAATTAGCTATACCAATAAGAAAAAGTAGTAGTAGTATTAAAAGAAAAAGAAATGAACCCAATTTACAGAGAAAGCAAAATTTTTTAATTAAGTAGATTGATCCTTCCAATGATAACTTCAAATGCTTTTGTTCGGTTGTATTTTCAAGCTTTTGGAATTTTGTATTGAATAATATTTGATCTCCAATAGCCTTGACAAGGCCAAACAAGAGACTTGTTGTGAACTCAACATTTTTATTATGTTTGCTCATTTCTGCACTACTTCTTTATCCTTCTATTCCCTTTCCCCCTTCCCGTTTCCCACTGCTCTCCATCAAGCTCTCACTTAGTTGACTTCCACTTTAGACGTTGGATTTAAGTGTTATTGTGGGCAATTTGATACTTTCGATTGAGCAACAACATTTGCTTGTGCGTTCAACTGAAGCGTGCAACTCTTCAGACTGCCAGCCCAGGCCCACAACATCCCAACAGTTCCACAGTTCGAATGGGGCCCATATTCCCGCCATGCCACAATGCTGTAAAAACAGGAAAATGGCTGCCATACAAATACATAAATTCACAGCTCTCGCTCTCCTTCTCTGCTTCTGTCTTTGTCTCATTCTAAATCTTTCCCTTTTACCCCAAGTTTTGCTCAATGCTTGGAATAGTCGTCTTCAAAGTTCTGCAGACGCTTCGAAAACAAGTTGAATATAAATGATGTTGTGTGAATTCAGCAACCGCCATCCAGTCAGTAGTAGAGAGGGGAAGGAGCATATCCTTGGCCGGACTAAAAGAGATGTCTTCTGTGTGCGTGTGTGCGAGTGTGCGTGTGTATGTGGGTTTGGTTATTTATTTGTATGCGTGCCAGTTAAGCTGCAGCATATAAATATACCATATAAATCGTTAGCCAACTTTAACCAATAAAAAATAATGTCTGCAATCACACTGCCATTTGTTAAAAATAAAAGTATACCATGAGGCAAGAATGATTCCTCTCGAAATATTGAAATCGTGCCCCAAAAAGTAGGCACTCAATATTAAATCTGCCTTGCAATTCTTTTTCTCAGTCTATTTAAATGGAAACCTTCTCTATAATTTCAGTTTACACTTTCCTTAATCATCATTATACATTTTCATCCAGATTTAATTTGCATCCAAAACAACAAAAAAAAAAGCCAACTTTTTGCAAAATATCTTAATTAACTCGTAGCAAAAAAACAAATTTTGCTCAGCAATTTTAAATAGTTTGACAGGATAACCCACTTGCCGGAGTACGACAATGTGACGAACAGAGAGGGGAAAAGCCAGAGAGTGAATAAATTTTTAAAAAATTGCAAAACTTGATTAGCGATTTGCGAGCATTTCCTGGCCTCCAGTTCTTGCATCCGCCGCGCCACTGGTCCTCCACCTCTAGTTCCACTAAACTTTTCTATGACGATGCTGCACAAATTTGCACAGCTGAAGAAAAAATGGGCAAAAAAAAGGAAAGTTTTTCCTTATTTTGCGAGTGCTATCAGTGGCAAATTAATCTGACTCCATTGCCATTCGGAAACTGGGAAACAGGGAAGCCTGCTCAGGTGGTGGTCAGAAAACTCGCTAGCAAGCATTCATCACGAAATGCAACAGCGAGAGGTCTCCTTTTGCCCATTGCCTATGCTCCTCTGGTCCCAGTTCACTTATCCATTTTGCCTGGCTGCTGTTGCTCCCGAATAATTTTTGCACTTTCCCCCAAACTATACTCTCTCTGCTCCTAGACACACAATCCAATTCCCAACGTGCACTGATATGAACTAGAAATGCAAAAAGTTGAGGTTGCTTTTTGGTTTTCGACTCTTAGTTGCCGATAGTGCCATGGATAGCACGGTGACACGAGATTCAAGTAATCACTAAAGCCATTTTCCAATAATTGATCGATAGTTTAAATAAGTCAAAAATTACCTTTAGGTTATGAAAGCATCAAATAATATTTGTTGTTAAACTTAAAGACTTGAAAAAATTGGAAATTTCGGATATTCTCGAACTTAAATAAAAGTTTAAATTTTCGTGAGTGCTTTGCACGTGAGTCACTTGTATCTTGGTGTTGTCTCTAATTTTGTGGAATTCTCGCATAGAAAATCCTTGTACGTATTTGCAATTTGTCGGTTTGCCGGGGGTTGGGGCAAAAAGTGAAGGAAAAAAACCAAATGTTGGGGCGCGATAGCGTGATTGAATGGGTCGCCAGACTCTGCGGCATAATGAGAGTTATTGCTAATGCATTCAGAGGGGGTTTAGGGGCAACCAACCAGCTTCCCCCAAACCAGGTTAGTTGTGCGCTTACTTTTGGTCCAGCCCTGCCCTCAGCTTGATAAATGGCCCAGGCCACAACCCGGACCAAAGGTCTGCAGATACCTTCATCTCCGCCCCCTTGCCACTGGCGCTGTGGGTTGAAGTAGAAAAGTCTAATGAAATTCTAAAATGAAACATAAAACTTCCAACTGGACAGTGCAGATGCAGTCAGATTTGCATGCAGGGAGAGTGCCGTGTCCGTGTGTATTTTCCATTTGAAAATTTACCTTTTGTGGCTACTTTGTGTCCTTGGGTTGAATTGTCGATGAACAAGGTGAAAGTCAACTCAAACCAATAACTTCAATCCCCGACCATTTGGGCTATTCAATTTATTTTTCCCCCATTTTTTCAATTTATTTAATGGTTTGCCCACAGTCATCAACTCTTTAAAAGAACAAAGGTTGGGCTATATATCATGTTGAAAGGGTGAAATGAGCATAGACAGATGTTGGGCTTTAAGCCGGATATTGAAACTTTAAACTCACATTCAAATCAATCGAATTGGCATTTGGAAAACTCTTTTAACTTGAATATCCCAAAACGTCTTTGATATATGTTTATCGGGTTCAAAACTTCATAAGTCTTATTGAATCCAATAAAACAAAAATGGTTGTCGATTGGCCACACCCTTTATATTGCATTCAACAGATTGTGGGACCGGCCATTTGCCAATCACATGTCCATCTGCATGCAGTAGCAAATGCTCCACATTGTCTGTACTTTTGTGTTCAATCTAGCAAAGTGAACTGGACAAGGTATATAAGTACCGCAAAACTGAATATGTACCAGGATATGTCCCAGGACAAAGCATATGGACGGACCGAGGATGGATACATGGACGGACAAATGCTCAGACGGACGGGAAAGAGCAAAGAGCAATAGAGTAAGCGAAAGAAGAATGTTGCTGAACAAGCACAAATTTTATGACATTGCCCAACAAGTAAGAGGAGGAGCACAAAGAACAGAGAAAGAGTGGGGTTAGAGAGGCAGAGGGCAAAACTGAAAAACGCAAACACAATTATAACAAGTGCGGGAAAAAGGCAAAAGCGCAAAAAAGAATGGAAAGAAAACAAGGGAACACAGAAACTTACAGCACAGCCCAGGATGGGGAGGGACGAAGGGTGCATGCGGCTGCTGGAGTGTGTTGACCAACAATGTTGGTCACAACATGTACACACACCCAGGACCCATTCTCATACACACACACACAGAGCCACTAACAAGAACTAATATTTGACAGCTGCCTCTGATGCTTACCATCCCGCTTTGCGTTCGGGTTTTCTTCTTTCTTTTTCCGTTGTTTTTCTTTCTTTTTTTCTGTGTTTCTTTTCCAGCGTTCTTCGTCCAGCGTCCTGGGTCCGGTCGTCGGTCGCATAAATGTCGACGAGCATTTTGGTCTAACGTTCAACGACTTTTGGCTGATTTCGTAAAAGGCCAGCAGAGCGAAAGAACCAAAACAGCAACAACAACAGAAAATGCGAACAATTTTTCCCAACTTTGCCAACATTGAAACTCAAGTAGCCACTATAAAAAAAAAACCCCAAAGAAAAACATTTGTTGTAAAATAAAATTAAAGCGCAGCCACAACACATGCCTCTCATTTCGATGGAACAAACACAAACGTCCCGACGTCGGGCAAAACTCCACACCTCTTCAGCGAGAGGCGATGCAAATGAAGCACTCGAATCAAAGGCGAAAAAAAAAAACATGCTTTATATTGCAAGTTTTATATGCCGCAGAAATGTTGCAGCAACTTTTGGAGTGCTGCAGTCAGGTGTGATGCGGTTGCAATAAAAAGTGCCTGCAACGAATAGCCAAAATTATGTACAAGTGGCTACTCCTATGGAAAACTGAAAGTGCACATGTATGCATGGAAATCGACTAGGAAAATTGGCTGCAATATAAACTGATTCTAGTGCATTGTAAAAAATTTCATTCAAACTTGAACTAATATGTCTCTTATCAACCTGAGAATTGGCTATCCTCCACAACCCCAAAAAAACATACACATTTCTTTTGGGATGGCTCATTTAACGAGCCCTTCCACTGATAATCAGGACTAGGAAAATGGTAAATGATTCATCCCCAATACTATTAGGTTTAGTCTACTTTTGTTAAGGACAAAATGAACCACGCCTCCACATATGCACATATGTAGGCACACACGCTCGAGTTTCCCTCTTTATACAAAATAACATAATGAACCATTGAAGAACGCATAGAAAGCGAAAAAGAACAAGGGTAAAAAGCAAAACACATCAAACAATTTCAAAATTTAAGCGTACTTTCACATATTTTAACCCTTTTTTTTTGACTGGGGAGTGCAAAAACTATAAGGGAAACACCCTTGTCATGGCCCTGGTTTTAATCAGCAAATGGAAAAATGAAATTTAAATGCTGCACATAATTTGAAAAATATATGCAAAGCCCAAATGAGCACTAGTCATCAGCTCAGAACACAAACAGACACAAAACAGAAAAAAAACGACAACAAAAAATTATAAAATCGTCCTTCTTATCAGCAACAAGAACGAGTCTCCACTCCTAGCTGGTTGTCTGCTGGTTTGTCCTTGTGTCGTTTAAAAATCTAATTTGAAATAAATGAACTAAATATGCTTAACACGCGCGAGCATTCCAGACGCGAAGGACCAACCCACTGGCAATTGTTGTCCTTGTGCTGAAAAGTCCTTCTTACTTGTCTAACAACCTCCCCGACACCCTCGACTATTCCTCAACTGTCTCTACATATGAAATGGTCGCATTTTATTTTTTATTCATTTTTCGCTCTGTCAGAATTTCCCTTTTTGTAGCGATACAATTGTTGCCGCAAAACTCAACCCCGAAAATAACCACATGATGAGGAATTTGGCGATGAGCATGAGGGGCATAAGCGCATTTGCATGGAATTTTAATAAGGCAAAAATATTTTGTATATTCGCACAACCCGTGACTACACCCACTCGCACAAACACACACACACACAGACACAAGTAAATATATTTGTATATGTGTATGTCAGGGAACACATATAGATACTTCTTTTGATGCTTTTGACGCCATATTTATTTATCTTTCATACGCAACGCGTTGTGAGCTTCGTCTGATGCGAAAGTGTGATAAAAAATACTATGAAGAAAACCAGAGTATCCAGGACTATACCGAAATTAAATATCCTGTGTTTCTGCGAGAAGATCAAATTTAAAGATATAATTTGTTAAAGTCTTCGATATTAAGACATAAATAGCTAAACATTAAGCGTCGGGGTCTCCATTGAAAATTACAATTGATACACAATTAATATCAAGTTGAAAGAAAATTCGCCATAAAAAGTCTACAGTGGGAAAATAAATCAATCAAATTAATAGACAGGCTTATTCTCTTATGGCACTTTGTAGTAATTTACAGCAACACCCAAAAGTATGCTACGTTTTAAGGATGTTTCGCTGTTGCAGAGAGTGCCCCAAATGATTAGCAATCGAGAAGGCAAGAGCAAACATTTTCGATTGTGTTAGAGTGCGTGTTCGCCGTGTAAAGAGTCCTTTGACAATGGCAAATGTATTTTGGCAAAAAACTTCCACAAATATGGGTTAAAACAAGATGGACGCTGTTTTGCGCTTGAAAAACATGCGAAAGACAAATTCACGCGACATCAACATGCCATAAACCGAATGGAACGTGGCTGTCAATCCAATGATCATGATGATGATACGAATGATGGTGATGGCGTTGGCGATGGTTTTACATGACCGGAGTATTTTGCTGCCTTGTTGCTTTTGTTTCATTTCCTGACTGCAGTTGGTGTTGGCCCGTTTGTCAGCAGGGGGTAGAGTGTTGGTCAGTTCATTCAACTGCAAAGCCAAAAAACTTGTTCGGCCACACAACTTCAGTTGAGCTCTGAACAATGCCCCGAAATGAATCACCTTACATCTTTCTCCTGTCCCTTTTCCATGCCCAAGCCCCATTCTCATATCCATGTCCATGTCACTTTTTTGCTCCCTATTTGTAGACATGTGAAGCTAATAGTTTTCAGTCAGTCAGAGAGTCAGCCAGTCGGACAGTCGAATATTGTCTGCTCTGCAATATTTCAAAAATAATTTTTGTCAACCAGCAGTAGAGTGACCACACACACACACACACTCACGCAGGACAGAGGAGCAAGTCAAGTTTTAGCTTGATAACCCACATACTGTACTACATACTACGTACTCGTATCTCGAGGGTCCTAGTCATAATTTCCTACTTTATTAAGGAGCATCACATTTGGAGTGGCCAAACAGTTTTTGTCTCCATCTGCCTCTTGTTTCAAGTGTGTTTATGGATTATGGACAACGTTTTTAAGGGGGCAAAGGCTGAGAGGACTGAAGGGAAACAAACAATTCCTGGTAATGGGTTTAAGCTTTATGTCAAAACATTTTTGGACATGGGTTTTGTGCATGGTGTTTGGTCAGAATCACAAGAATAAACTAATGCGAACGCTTTGTGAATTTTAAATACAAAATGTTTCAGTTTTGAAAAGTTGTTTCAAATTTGGAGTGATGAAAATTAGATACTGCACAGAAAGCTAGTCCAAAAAGTAATCACCTAATTCATGTCTAAAACTAAGTTGATATTTAATTAAATACTACTATTCAGAATTATATAATTTACAATTTAATTTAACAGAACATCATTTGACAATCTCTATTGGACTTTCTGTAAACAGTTGGCATACAAAAGTATTGAAGTTCTTTACTCATACATGCATATTAAATTACTTCTATTTTGAAGCAATTTAGAACAAACAGTCAGCATCGCTTATTATTAAATAAAAAATATTACAAATGTTCGCTCTAAGCTTCATTTGCATTTTGAAATATTCAATCCCAAAAGTGAATAAAAATCAACAAAAAAAGACAAGAAAGAATACAATAAAATTGAAAAATAAAAGAGGCCAACACACACACAAAAAGTGTTAAAGCATGTTTAATGATTTTTAATGGCACCCGGGCAAAGTGCACAATTTGAATGCAAAAAGCACACAGGCAAGGCCCAAAAGTGTCCTTCTTTAGAAATTGATTTCAATTTTGTCGACTCAATTAAAAAATGCACTTTTATTTAAATTCAATAGCATATTCATCAATCATTTGAAAATGGTTTCCTCAACAACAAAATGCTAAAAACCAAGCAAATAAATTCTCTAGAGCAGGAACCACATAGAGTGGACAAAAGAGAGAGAGAGAGAGAGAGACAAAAGATATTGAACTGGCAACATCCTTTCATTACTTTTTGCACATTCGGTCATCAATTTTATGCATTCATATAACTGTCAATGGGCGGTAGAGTGTGGTCCATTCATGGGTGTGGTTAGACTTAAATTCTCTATGAAATCCAAGTGCAGATATGTAAGGATTTTGGTAAATTTGTTTATGTTCTTTTCACTTCAAAGGGCAACAGCTGGGCAAACATGATAAGCATAAGTTGTTTTTGGCACACCAAATAAAACACAGACACACACACGCACACGCACACACGCACATAAACAGAGAGAGAAACATACTGAGAATGCAAAAATTCAATTTCAATTGAATTGCAGGAATGAATTTTGTTATAATGGTTCCTGCTCAATTGTTAACAAACAAAATTTTCCCAGATTTACATAAAAAATTTGCATTTCTGTTTCATTGAGAATCGGCAAAATATTTTAAAATCTTTTCCTTGTTTATCAATAGATTAGAAATCAATATTTTCATCGCTTTTGATCAATTTTACAACAGCCCAAAAGTTAATAAGTTCCATTAGCTCTATGCTGACAGAGAATTAAAATGTCAATTTTTTCTAAATTATAGGTCCCAACAAAAGTATGTACTAAAGTATTGATCTCAATTGATAACATAATAAGTCTGAATTAACATTACACCCAAGGTTTTATTTAGTTTGTTGGAGTGGCTTCACCCAGCGACTTTTATACGAAATACTCGTTAAAGGCAGTAAAATGTAAATATTTCTTATGGAAAAAAGCATTTCTGATAACCAGAAACATTATATAGGTCTAGGTATTTAATTTGAGTCCCTAGAACCTACTTGGTTTGTTGCTACACAACATTATTGTAATCTATAAACTTGTTTTATAACATAATTTGCAAATTATGAGTAAATCAAGTGCACAAAAATGGTTCCCAAGAATCACATTTAGAATTAGATTTGAAGGAACAAAGATAGAAAGAGAAAGATAGAGATTAAAGACAGTGGAGCGGACAGGGGGAAGGGGGGACATGAATCCCCACATCGTCCAACCTTATTATGGGTTGTTGCAGCTGCTGCTGATGTCGCTTTGGCAATGTCATGCAAAAACTCAATAAATTTTGCGCAAACGATTTATCATGAGGTTGATTACGAAAATGCAGACACAATCACAAAATGTGAGCGAATGTGAGTGGAGCGGTGTGTGTGTGTGTGTGTGTGTGGGTGGGTGTGGGTGTGGCACAGACACAGTTGCATGCATAAAATAATATGGCAATATTATAATAGACATACAACAAAAAGCTCCTCCATTGCCATTTTTCACATGTCAGGACATTGATTTGCAGTTGTTACACAAAATGGCGCCCAAGCCGAGTTTGAATTTAACCCACTAATATAGCCCAGTCATTATGGGGGTGTGACGTGCATACATACATACATATATGTATGTACATATGTGTGTGTGTACATTTTATATAATGAATGCTTTTGGGATCATAGTAATACATAGATTGGAGAGTCGACCAGGCCACCAGCCATTCAGTCCATTCGGCTGATTCAAAGGTTACAACTAAATTAACATAAATTTGTGGTGTGAAAATTGACAACAGTTCGCAATGGCAAATTTCCTAAGCGTTTTCCTCTTCAGAATTGAGACATTAATACCGGCTGGAAGCAGCTTTGATTTATGATTTCAACTACACGCATAAACATTTATTTGTGTGTGTGTGTGTGTGTGTGGTTTGTGTATGTATTCATATTGTCGTAGGCAATTTCAATTGAAATTCATCTATTAATATTTTATAATCGAATTTTACGTTTACCAAAGTCTTTGTTCGTGATTTGCATATTTAGTTGAGCAGAAATTTGACGAGTTGATGTGCAAAATTTTCAACAAGTCGAACAACAATCTCCGGTTCTTTGGTCCGGCCACGTATTATTAACTGGAAATTTAATTTACTCTGCACCAAAGGCCAGAGGGTTGAGATGGACAAAGGATAAATCCTTCTCGACCTGTGCTCTCCTTTTCTGGCAAGTAGTAAATTAATTAACTTTATTTTCAATCTGACCATTTTTGTGTCCTTTTTGAAACTTGATTAAAGAGCTAACAGCCCTTCACAATGATACTGCATATACGTATATTTGAATAATTTATCATCATTTGACAAGAATATTTGTCAATTTTTCAGTTTTCAGCTCGTTCAAGGTAAATTATTCATGCTTTTGATTTTCCACATATTAAACAATAAGAGAATTATCAATATTGACGTAAAATATTAAATTCTTGATACAATAGATTTAAAATTAAATAGCTCTACTTCTACATAAAAAAAATGTACAAAACATTTACATTTATAAATAAACATTCTTTGACTAACTTGGTCACTTTTTTCCTAAAAACTTGTATTTATTCATTTGATTATTGTTTTTATCTAGTCTTTCAGGGGTGCTACAGAAAACGCTTTCAGAACTTTGTGTGATTTCATGTTTTCGAACATAGTTTGATTGGTTTTGGTAGGGTTGTCATTGTGTATCAATTAATTTTAACTCCCCTTATAAAGTTCTCTTAATACATTATTTAAGACATAGAAAACGACTTAAAAGTGTTTTTTTTTTTTCAATTACCATGAGTTTATTTCATCCACTCCAACTGAGATGTTAATTATTTGTTTGTTATCAGCCCTACGAGTCCAGTACAATAGAATAGTTGGTAACATATAATTAGGTGATTAAGAGATTAATAAAGAAGTCATTAATAGCAATAACAAATATTGATTACCCAAAATGCATATGATAGGGAACACTGAGGCCTTGAGATAAAAGATACAAATAACTTAACTAAAAAACAGTCACATTTCGAAATTTTTGACAAGGAGGAAGGAGAAATGTATGTAATGTTTTTTTAGATTATTGATCTCAACCCCTCACTTTGTTTACCGTTCTTCTGTCTTATCCCCCTTATCCCCTAATAACCTATGCCAATACTCTTTAATGATCGACATTTGTTCAGTCAAGCAAATTAGTGTGAATCGTAAATGAATTAAATCTCTTTCCATATCCGAAAAGCGTGAATTCATTTTTTCAGTGCTTTTGCATACCTACTTTTGGGATTTGAAATGAAGAACAAAACGTGAAATTTCATTCATTTCTCATTCAAAATCCGTTTATATTGTGTTCAACAGTGCTGTTTTTTTTCCTTGCACTAGTTGCACTAGTTTTATAATTAGAAACTAAATTCTAATTTGCAGCCTGTTTAAGCTCTTAGTTCGTTTAAGTTTTTAATCAACAATTTCATAGTCGCGGCGCATAATCGCCAAGTTTAGAGCCGTTTTTAATGAATATTTTATGTTAATGACCTGAATGCGAAATTGTTGTGAAAAGGTAATAAATATACGAAAATAATGAAATACTTTTAACCATATTTGAATGGCCTCTTAGCCGCATTATAATTTGAAGTAAGTTAAAAAGGTCTCCCTCCACCATACTCCAAGCTCTCTGTTCAAGGAAACAAGGACGGAATATAACTCTCATTTATATGCACATAAATTGCATTAAGAATTGACAAGAATAAAATCAAATTAAAAACTCTTCAAGGATGGTTCTGCAAATGCAAAAACTCCCACAAAAAAAAAGAACTTCGAGAAATGCATTCGAAAGCGAGGAAAATACGCTGAGCAATGCGTGTCCTTGTCCTAATAACAACAACAACAGCAACAACAACAACAGCAACAACAACAAAAAAGAAGAATAAAGAAAACAGATATAAAATATATATAAATAAAGAAGAAGACAAAATTTGGCATAAAATGGAAGTGCTCTAACGCTGCTGACACGCCCTCAGGCAGGGCACTCTTGGTGATTTGGAAGTTAGTAATGTTTTTTGTTAGTTCTCTTTCCCTCTGTCTCTCCCTTTCTTTTATATTTTTTTGCATTTATCATTCCCCCTACCACGGTGATACACCTTCACCCATTTCCCTATTTGATTTACTCAATTTTTTCGTGCATTTCCTGCTTGATTTTCACGAATTACGTTTATTGCTGAATAGTCGAAAAGGATAGCCAGAAGAGAGGGAAAGCCAACACTGAACGATAGAGAAAATTCTAGAAAAAATTGAAAATGCCATTCGATTTGCAATCAACAAGCTCAATACAAGGAACCCCAATGAAACATAGAACATCGAATTGACGATGAATTGATTTATGTTTGCTTATACACTTCTTCCACTTGCTTACCAATTCCTTCTACCACACTTTTCCATTACATTTTCATCTACACTTCATTTCATTTACCTTGGCACTGATTCCGTCATTATTTCTTTAAGACTAAAGCTCTGTAGACAGATTTTAAAGCTGAATCAACTAAGCTTATACTAACATGTCCACTATTTAGCAATAATCTTAATTTTGATTCTATCTAAAAACATAATCGACACCTCCAGGGTATCAAAATTCAATTAATTGCAATCTACAAAAGATAAATCAGCTAATCTAATAGATAATATTAAAATAATGGATATAGAATGGTCGTCTTGAATTATTTGAGATTACCAAACATAATGTACCTTTCTCTCTACAGCATATTAGAGAGATGAAGATCGCTAAATATTGTATACATATTTCAATATCAATTTCAATATGTTTATATATGTAGAGACGAAAAACCCATTCATTTCAACGTCAAATGTAAACTAATAACAAACAAGAATCAATTTTATGATGCAATTCTTAGAGCTTTGAGTTGTAGATACTCTTAATTAATATTTTTTCTGAATAAAAACATTATGTTGACATTAAATGCCAAGATACTCGTATTCCGAGAAGCTTAAGTAGTGCCCTAATCCCGTAAAATTGCAATTGGCCTAGACGATGCCGGGGCAGAAAACCTGTTTTGTTCGCGTCGTAGAACAACGAACTTTAATGAAACGTGTGCTGCGAAAAGCTAAATGCATCAACACGCTTGTCAGTCAATCAATTAAATGACGTCACCGACCAGAGCTCTCACCTCAATTCCAGTTTCGATTTCAATAGTATAGGCTAAGTGATAATCCAACGAACTGGCTTTACTTATCTGTCACTTCAGATTCGCACTGGGGAATTCTCATAGGGCAATTCCACTAAAATATGTAAGTCGGTGCGATTCCCCCCACAACAAGCATGATAAGAATGAAGGTATAAAAGCTCGGGTCTAGCATCGAAACGACATCAGTTCTCAACAGCCCAGCATCAGTATCCAACAAGTCTCAACCCTAATCAAGACAAAATGAAATTCCTATCAATTGCTTTCGTTCTGGCTGTCGTCGCCGCTCTGGCCAGTGGTAAGAATGAGCAAATAGATGAATCTAGGTAGATCCATTGCTATATAATAACTATATACTTTCAATCCCAACAGCCACGCCTCTGAATCCTGGCAATGTGATCATTAACGGCGATTGCCGTGTATGCAACGTCCATGGTGGAAAGTGAGACCAGAAAAGAAAGAAGAGAAAGTCCTGCCTAACCCGACATTCGATTAGCTGCAAAATGTGAAACAACGAAACTGAGCAACTCTTAAATAAAATATACACATAAATAACAAGTTTTGACAACCTTTATTCATTCCACTTGTCTTTGGCCAGGTCCATAGTCAATTATCTCTATTCTAATTGATTACAGATTATTGAACCGCATCTTTTTGAAGGCCACAATCTGGTCTGCTGTGGGCACAATCAACTGATTGCATTATTCTTGCATTAATCATACTTGTCGCTCTTCGAATTAATACCCAAATTAAGATATATACTCTACTTAACTCGTCGGTGAATAATGAAATTATAATATCTTGGAAAACACAATTAACAATATATGTATTATTATGCGCAATATTTTAAATTAATATAAATCTGTACCAAGTACATTGTATATCGCATTAATTATATATGATTTTTGTGCGGTAGTAGTTGAAAATATGCCCAGGACTTGTTTATCGAACGAGAAATATTAATGAATCAGTGGCCGAAAAGTGGAAATTTGAATTTTCCAAAGACT
Organism: Drosophila insularis; assembly: GCA_018903935.1. NCBI lineage: Eukaryota > Metazoa > Arthropoda > Insecta > Diptera > Drosophilidae > Drosophila > Drosophila insularis. Next base: position 5,390,841 of record JAEIFP010002302.1, read on the forward strand.
GGGGAAGTGAACTGGGACGATGCACGGTGGCATCTGCATTAACATAACATTTATATGCACCACAAATTTATGTATATGTATACATATATATATATATATATGTGTGTGTGTGTATGCATAATAAGTGCACCATTATGTTCTATATAATCCAGACAATGTAGCACCAAACCAACTGACAAACTGACTACACTCTCTCCCCCTTTGCATCTCGATAATATTCGATGCGAAATTAAATTATTATTCATCGTTGTCCTGGGTTATGTCACATTCATTGGACAGACAAATCAATGGAGCATTATGTTGCGGCCAGTCCTTGAAATGTTTATTTGTATGTGTCTACATGCGTGTGTGTGTGCGGATGTTGTGATGTCACTTATGCATTGGCCTGGCATGGCATTTATAATTGTTATTAACAATTCTTTGGTTAAGGGCTTAATAAAATATATATTGCATACACTCTCACATATTGCGTATGTTTTTAGGTTGAAATGTAAATTCCCATTTCCATAAGTTTCAAGTGACAGATGCTCGTGAAACGCATTGGCAATATTGTAAAATCCTATTGTATATAAACATATTATTGATATTTGAAGGTCTTACAATTGGATTAAATTGGAGAACACATAAACCAGGTCAGTAATGAAATATTTGAATACGTTATTTACCTGCAAAAAAAGGAGAGAAAAATTCATCAGTAAAGTTGTACAAAAAGTTACACTTTTTATATATTTATTTATGCCGTAATCTCTAAATCTGAAATATAGAGATGTTTTTTTTTTCAATGAATTGTTAACATGGAATAATCGTTTGAAAAAGCTTTCAACGAACGCCTATAATGGACTTTAAGACTTGGATAGTAGAAAACATATATTCGTATGTATGTATGTATGTATGTGTGTTATATTGAAATGCGAGATACTTAAAATCCCCTTGGCTAGCTATATCTCTCTGTCTACATCGCTCTCTTTCTATCGCCATTCCTTTTTATGTAACTCAAAATGCAGATTTATGTCCCACTAGCGTAAATCATCAAATGCATTCCTTTTGGCACACAAACTAAAAAAATTTTCTTTTCACAAAAAAAAAACCGCAAAGGGATGAGCTATCCCGCAGTGAGAGCAGATATGGAGAAGAGGACGACATCACATCATAGCCATCATCATCATCATCCATTGCAAATGCCAACACGAGAAATCCCCGAAAAAAATGTAATACCTACCAAAAGAAGCCCAATGCGCATAATTTTGTTGAAAAAGGCAGAGAATAGGGACAGAGACAGAGAAGGGGAAAGGGAAAGGGAAGAAAAGAACAGAGGGAAAGCAGCGGTGTAGGTTGACTGCATTTCATTTTAGTTTCGGAAGCCAACAAAATGGCAGCCAGGCAAACAGAATAAAAAAATGAAGCAAAAAAGGAATCGAGAGACGGAAAAAGAAGGACAACTGCATCGTGTTTGTGCTTTATCGCGACTTTGGCAACCCGCTGATGATGATGTTAATGATGAAGAGCCACAGCTCCAGAAAGCTCGATAGTCCAAGCAATTTGCACGATAATTGTTTAAGAAGAAAGCCGCAGAGAGGAGTCAAAGCATAGCATACTTTTTGGCATCTTTGAGCTGTTGCAGTTATTGCGTAGTAATTACGACTGTTTGAAAAAAGATTCTATGTCAAAGTGTCTTTGTGTGTGTGTGTGTCTCTGAGTGTGCGGAGTCAGCGGAAATTGTCTGACAGACAGAGCACTTTTTTCACTCACTCACTCTCTTCTAGGCGACGCCATTTTGTGTTTAGAAAACGTTTTCGCTTATCTTCTTTCTTCTCTCGGTACCTTTCTCTCTTTTCCTGTCTGCCATTGTCTGTCTGCGTTTTGTGCACTTCCGTTTCTGCCTGTCGCATCAGTTTTTACGGCCAAGAGCTGAGCCCAACCGAGCCATAAAGTATGCAATAACATTTTATTGTAACAACTCGTTAAACGTAACAAAAACAAAAACAATTGAAAGAAGAGAGAGAGAACCAAGGAGAAGAGGTAAAGGCAAAGGTAAAAGAACAAGCCACAATGCTGCTCCTCATCCCTCTCTTTCTGCCCTTTCTTTTGTCCACTGTTTAGCATAAAATTTACTGCGCCACGAACATTTGACGTTTACGTTGGCCGTCTGCCCGTAAATCCTACTAATCAAATTTATTACCCACACACTCAAACCGAACACAGAACACAACACACACACACACACCGATTCTTAAAGTCCAACCGCAAGACCTGCTGCCCCTTACCTCCCTTTGAACTCTTCAAATGCCTGGCAATATGCATATTAAATTTAATTAGAGCGACGGTAAACATAAATTCAGCCACTGGAGTACAACGGCTTGAAGTCTATTCCTCCTGCAATGGCTAAAAAGACCAATACCAACAACACAAGAAGACTTATAACAGAGACAGAGAAACGAGAGAAGAGGAAAGAGAGATAGCTTTGGCATTTTTGCTCATGCTCGGACTTCTTGCCGCTCGAGAATATGACAGGTGTTCAACTAGCAATAAAATGGTCTAGTCCCTTCCAGTTTTAAATTTTCAATAAAATTTCATCCGCCCTAAAAGAGAAGTGGGTATGCAAATTCTAGGAAACGGAACGTACAAATCAATAAGAATATGGGAAAAACATAATCAAAGCCAACCATATGTTCACTATAAACTTTGAATTGAATAGTATTTGATTGATACTTTGTGCATTTAATTATAGCCACATCGTTAAATCATATTTCGAAAAGTAGGATCAACAAATACGATTTTGAACTATAAACGTAACTAGCTTTATTTAATTTCAAGTGTTCAAACTATTTTCTGGTTTTAGCAGAATTATTTCCAAATCTCATAAGCGGAAAGAAAGTTCCAATGTGAGGACGTTATCTTTATTGAGGTAAATTCTATATGAATTGTTGGCCAAACATAATAAAGGCCCTAATATTTAGTCTAATACCACAATCGACTTTAGCTTTTTGGCTAATTTTGATTATTTTACTGCCACATTTTGGGGACTCATGTTAATTATCCCACAAACGTCGCCAATACCCGCCTCGCCCCCCAAAGCCCGACGCAGTCAACAATTTGTTGTGCACACTCTATTTAAATAAATAGAGGGTTTAGGGGCGACGCTGAGGGGTTGTATATGTTAAGTAAGCTTGTGTGTGTCCTCCATCTGGGCCTCCCTGATAGAATTTTTGCTCATTTTATGCTTCTTCCGGAGTTGCCATGAATGTGACATTAATGAGCTCTCAGCTTATCCCACAGGCACCAAAAGAGTCGGAACTCAGACCCACACACATATAAAGTTTATGGTTATAATTTGTCCTTGAATTGGGCATACACACACACACACACACGGCCTGTTCATAATTAAATTGTTATTTAGACAGAAAAGCTAAACTGCTCCACTCATTTAGAGGTTACAAAAGGTCGACATTGTCGTTGATTTACAAATGGAGGAAGTTCAAAATTCACTTTATGCAGAATGCCAAAATCTCATTTGTGAAGCTCCATGACAACCTTTTTGTTCCATGACGGCCACAATTTAGTGGCCAACACAAAAGTGGCTTTTTGCCAAAAGTTCTCATCCCCTCACACATAGGAAAAAAAACAGAAAGAAAGAACAGAAAACTTTGCAATTTAACAACAAAAAGTAAAAAATAATCCTGACTCTAGGTAAATTCAAAAAGTTGACAATAACTTGGCATTAAATTCATTAACATCATTTGGCTCTCCCACCCTTGAAGTTCCGCATTTCCCATAGTCCAGTTGCCACTTCATTATCAACATTATCCTCTAACGTTCACAATGAAGTGTAGATTTAATTTGATTGCTTATTGCTTTCTTTGCAAACTTGGCAAAGTCCTTTCAACAGTAAGTCTCAACACTAAAACTAAAGACTGCTCAAAGTTGGGGAAGCGCCAGAACAGACAATTTGATTAAAAACTTATAAAAACTACTAGAAAGTTGTCATTAGATAATGGCTTTCTACTTTCATTTCACGTTCTTCATAAGGAATACTATATGATTAGTTTAATTGCCCTTGCTAGATCAATATGGGTTGATGTCGATGATAAGTCCCGTTATTTTAATTGATTTTTTAAAGCTTTAAATCCTAATTAAATTTTTATTTATCACACTTTCAAATTAAGGTCCCAAGTCAGGCAAATCAAATGAAGATTTATATCCACATGGCGCGTAACAACCATAAATCTCTGCATGGCGACTTACAAGCTCATTCGGTGTCACCTATCCCAAAGGGGGCTGGGGGGAGAGTGCAGCCTAATTTATCTACCATTTACATGCCACTAATTACAGGAGATGGGGCAAAGGCAGTGTCAGGGCAGGGGCACTTGGCTTCATACATATAATGAAGTTGCATGCCCCGTCCTGCATTTCGTTTGTCTCGTAATTATTGTCAACAGAAAAATATATATATACTCACACACACACACACACACACACACACACGATCTTATCTAAATCAGTTTAATGAATGCTGTTGCTGCTGATGTCGATGGAATACCACCAAAAATGATGCAGGCAACTGGAAAGGGAGAAGAGAAGAAGGTAAAGGGGAAGAAAGCATCCCGCATGTTGCACACAGCAGACAAATAGCTAAAAATACACACAGAATACGGAATCGCAGAAGGAAACATCCCTGGCACCACCCTCCTTTGCCTGTCTCCCACAAACTCCTGCACTTCACCTCCCCAAATAAGCAACCAAACAAACAAACAAACAAACGAACGAACCAACGAACACGGACTCAGAGATGAGAGAAAGAACGTATACCAGATAAGAGAAACAGCAACAGAAAATAGAAACAGAGAAACTCGAAATTAAATTAAAATCTTTCAGTTTCAATTACGAGTTTTTGTGCCACTTCAATTCCAACATACAAAACACAAATTGCATTCAAAATGCATTAAAAGCAATTTGCACAAAAATTTGCATAAAAGGGAGCACACGAAAGTTGGTGGGCCCTGCAGCCCAGAGAAGACTTGGGAAGATAGAAAGGGATGCAAAATTATGCGCTATCAATTATAATGGCAATGACAAAAAGCAAATGCAATGCAATACAAGGTGAAGACGAAGAAGAGAATTTTTTTGTTCCACTGATTCGAAAGCCACGTCGTCCACAAAGGCAAAAACGACACAGAGGGGGAGAAAGAGGGCAAAGCAAAGCAAATTGCATGTTGCATTCAAAATGCGCGCATGTGTTGCAACAAAGGGCCCAAGATACACACAGCACACACAGTCAGAGGGGAACAATTCGTCTGCCTGTCGCCTTGATCCATACCACACTCGAAATACTTGTATTTAAAAATGCATAGGACAGCAACAACGTTAGAGATGAGCACGTGATATTGAGTCAGGAAAGTGTCTAATGGGACAATCGTAAGTTAGGAGCAGACCCAAGGACTTTTTTAATACAAACTTGGTCCTCTTTCACATTGAGATTAAGATCTATATTTCTATTTGTAGAACAATTCCTCCTGATTTCGCAAGGAAAAGAGGTCTTTTCTGAACCCATAACGTTCTTGTTTTAGCTTTTTGATTATCACCAACAGCCGTGTATAAGCACCTAGATAAAGTAGAATAAGAATATATAAGCAGATGTCCTGTGTATGGCAGAGGAAAAGACTGCACTTTTGAGTAAGTGATTCAATCTTCTCAGTATAGCCTTGTAGACGCTGTGATTTTTTTAAATTATTTAGATTACAATTAGATGTAGTCTAGTCAAAAAATATTATTTTTGATAACATTCTTTGCTGGAGCTAAATAATCCATGCGTATCTTTCTTTAATTTTGATTTAGTGACTTCTAGCAGCTGTTTTTAGCCCGGTATCAGGGAAACCCCTTTTAACAATTTAGTGATCATTTTTTTGCTTTTGAACGCTTCAGAACGTTTTTGCAAATTTAAATAAACTTCAGCAAATTAATGATACAATTTAAAGCGTTGTAAATCAAAACACATACACCACCAATAAAATTGAAATAACGGGACCTTGGTGTATTCTATCTATAACCAAGTTAGATTACTAACAATGCACAATGGGCCAGACGTCGTTTTTTTTTTTTGGTATAAACTACAATTTAAATGCTAGGAATCTAAAATTTTGCACGTACATCAGTATGTCTAAAATATAATTTTGAATTTTTTATATTTAAACTATAAAATGTTGCCTTTTTGCATACTTTTAGGCTTAATTTCAAAATAGATTTTTTTTTAAATAAATACATAATTCAAATTTTGTTTGAATATTTTTTTAATGCATTTTACCAACAATCCAGTTAAAAATTGCTTTTTCATTTGGACTTTCGGTGTCCCAGACACCGAACGGGACAGAATTTCTCACCTAAAAATTTGTTTGGATTACGAAATTTAAAGAGAATGGGCAATATTGGGCAAAAAGTGTTAATAACAAGCTTGAAATCACAGTGTAGGGTAAACATTTACATCATTATTTTTTTGGTACAAATTGGTCCAAATTACTTTTTTATTCCACAATATACAAACACTTTCAGTAGATTTTTATAAAATAAGACTTTACTAATACAGTCCGAACCTACAATATTGACGGTTTGGTTTAAAATACTCCTTTAACGATATATTTGATATACATCTCCATTTTGTGGATGAAGATTAAGAGTAATCATTTTAGGCGATTTTAGCAAAACAAAGAATAAAAACACAATTTTTTGACTTTAAGCCAAAAAAAAAAAACCCAATTTGGCCCAATCTGGTATGTTACAAAATATTGAAAGCTTGTTCCAGCCTTCGAGTCATTTCATAAGATTCGTCTTTAATTAAAACGAGTATTTATATTAGTTCTAAAAATTTATTCGTGACACGTGTTGCTTGTCATCTTTGGAAGGGCCATGTGCCTATGGTTCGAGGTTGTCACCGCCGGTGGTGGCGGTGGTGTCGGTGGTGCATTGCCAACACACCAACACGGACACGCATCAAAGGTGCAAGCGATTGCACTCAAGGCGTCAACCAGGCGCATGTGACCTGACTCCACCTCAACCCTCAGCCCGACCCGGTCGACCAGCGACCTCCGACTGGGCGGCAGATAGACCGACATAGAAATTGGCAGGGCAGACAGATTGCAGTTGCACCCAGCCGGCGCCCGGCCAGCACGCTGTTCCATCTGCCCCCTTTCCCCGTCCCTCGTCACCAACCACTGACATCGACATTGTCGAAGGTGTTTGGCATTTCCAGCAATTTCTCCCTCTTTCAGGCAGCATTGAATTATTGCTTGCTGCATGCTGCAAATCAGCTATAAACTTGAAGTTGCAGTTGCCGTTGCCATTGCAGTAAAATGGAATGGCTTGGCGATGAATCGTTTGATGTTCTTGAAGATCTTTAAATTAAATTCGCAAACTTGTTTAGAAAGGCATAAATTGAATGTTAAATGGATTTGTTTATCCTTTAAGGCAATGGCAATGTGACTACCCCAACAGGGCAAAAGTACCCAAGATTCCCAGCTATAAACATCTGTTGTTTATATAACAACAGTTATCATTTCCAATGTAGTTTCCCAGAAATAACACGAGATTTAAATCGGCTAATTATAACCTACGCTATTCCTCAAGTTGGAAAAAAAAAACTGATTCTCTGTTTTCTTCTGGGAATCTGTTTACTATGGAAAACTTTATTTATTTAAACATTATTTATTTGGACTTTAACCTCGCCCATGCAATTGTATATGAATGTATGTATATTCAGCTGTTACATTTTCCATTTCACATTACCCCTGTTTGCTTTGGTTTCTTTTCTTCGCTTTTGTTCTTTCTTTATTCATTTGCATCTTTTAGTTCATGTCTGGTTTATGGTACAAAGGATGAAAGAACTAAACCGTTTGATTTTCTATTTAGTCCAAATCGATGTGTATTAGGATGAGACTTTTTTGTCTCATGTCAGACTGAATATATTTTCCAAAAACGTTTATCGAGGAATGCCTGTAAGCTGAATTTCTCATTCGCTGAAGTCGAATTATTCTATAAAGAACCCATTATAACATATTTTTTAAGAACTCTTTGATGACTTTTCAAAAGGGCGATACGTACTTTTAATAGGCAAAAAATTAACCAAAGAAATTAGCTTTCCAAAAAATTATTCAGTTTTAGATTTGGCTAAATAATCTATATTTAATTGGGCCAACACAATGCTCGACTGATAACCTCTTCCTTCTTCCCTTTTATTTATGTCTCTTATATCTGTATTTCGTCCTGATTTTTTATCTGATGATGATTTTGTATCAGAGTTTATAATTATCATAGTAATTATCATTATTATTCATAATTACTTTACTTTAAACTGATTCAGCGATACTTTAATGCATTTGCAGCCTTTAAAGGACTATTTATTTGGCCTAGAAAGTATCTCATTAAAAACAAACTATTAACAAGAACAACTACCAACATGACATACACGCACACACACACACACACTTATATAAATGTATGCAATCGTTTGTTTTAATTTATAAACAAAACAAAAAATAAAAGAGAGAATATAAAAAAGGAGACAAGCAGACAAAAGCAGAATTGCAATACGAGTCGTTTACATTGAAGTAAGACACGGCAAAAAGATAGAAAGAGAGGGCAAAAAAGAACTGGTAATGTTGACGTTTGATATGTGGAACACGCCCACTGTTCCCACCCACTCGCACATACTACTGTGTAGAAACGTCGCCTCCACTCGATTCCCCCCCTTCTCATCTGCTCTTCCCTGCTCTTCTGCTCTCCACTCTGGAATCCCACCCCGGGCGTGAAGCAACAGAAACATGTGTCTACATTCGCATCAGCGTAAAGCGCAAAAGAAGCCACAGCCAGAGCCAGAGCCATGCATTAAAAATCTACGCTTCCGGCTAGAGTTGGGGGCATTGGAGTATCTCCCCTTCCATCTCATCCCCCCCCAACCAGTCCAGCACCAATAGAAATAAAAAACTAGGGAATGGCAAATGCATTTGGAGTGTTTGCGGCAAATGCCAAAATGAAATACATAATACTTAGCAACAACATAAAAAGGAAACAAAAAATACTGGAAAAGAAAAAGTTTTATTTTGTTTGCTGAGTTGCATTTTCGGTAGTCTAGCCTACTTTGTTGCTAGGCCACACACACACACACACACACACACACTACAGATATAAATCATGTCCGATCTGCCGGGTGTGTCTCTTTTTTCCTGTTTAGACATTATACACCAAATTCGTGTTTCATTTTTCTTCTTTTTTGTATTTATTTAATATTTCTCTGTGAGCCATTTGCATTGTATTGTTCGAATTCCCGCGACAGGCCCCGCGGGCAATCGTTGATGTATTTTCCTATTTTAAATTGTACAACTTCTATGTGTATCTCTGTCGTAATCCGCTTTTAAAATAATGAAAAAATTTCAACGCTCAAACACTTTTAGTGGGATAGAAAAATGTTGCATAGACAAATGTATAAAGTTTTATATGTATTTAATACACTATCCAAGCCGAGAGTGGGGAAAGAGAAAATCTGAATCTCATTCAGGTTCTAAAGTAAAAGTGCTTCACTTTTTCCAGTTGCTCGTTTGTTCTCCCTTGTTGTGTTTTGTAGTGTTTCCTTTTTCCGCCCGAAACAATAAATCTTCTGCAGCATATCAATAAAGCTTGCTAATTTTCCGCTCCAATTAGCAGATTCTATTTTCAACAAATCTGGGCAAAAGAAAAAAGAAAAATCAAAACGAAACCAACGAGGGATAAAGGAAAAAACTTTATACAATAGGGGAAACCAAGTACAACTCAGAAAACTTAAAAACGGGTCAAAAAAAAACTTGGTATTTATTAGCTCAAAGGAATCAATATTGAACCCAAGTGGAGGATATTGAACGATTAATAAAAATAAAATTATACCAACTTTGCACACCGTCTAAATTCTGGGTAAATCTAATTAGAAGGCACATCTGCCTCTGTTTGGAGAACTCTAATGATCTCATTAAAGCTCCATTCTATGAAATTAATCTTTCCTACTCTTATATAAAAGCTGATTTATTCAAGTGGCTTATAGATCATGAGGCTTAGTCTTAAATGTTTTTTTTTTCTCTCTTTTATCCTAAACCACACTACTAATGCAAATTTTTATTAACTCTTTTGTTGTGATTTTTTTATACTAATTTAGCTTTTAAGTATAAATACGAAGAAAATTTTTTTTTTTTTGAAAAGAAAGTCTAATTTACAAAATTGTATATCTGCCGATTAGAAAATAGCATAAGTGGAAAATTTTATTTATTAAGTCAATGTAACTCAATTTACCTATAAATAAATAAAAAAAAAAATTGATTCTGGGTTTAAAATTAATTGAGGACAAGCATTTAACTAAATGCAGAGCTGAGATACCGTTAAGTTCTACAAGAAAAATCCTTCGATTCTTCAACAATTTGATAATAAAGATCTTTGGTAATTCGTTTGACTATAAATCAGTCTAAATTTTCAAACCTATCTTTGATTTTTCGAAGTTTCATTGCGATATTTATTCTGCTACTTTAACTCTCGAGCAACCTTTGTTAAGAAAAAGCTGTAATACCAAGTTACAGCCCATTATCTGATACATTGATATCGATCGTCTTCTCATGATATAAGGCCTTCTCTGAGTTGTAAAGATCAAGAGTATAAAAAAGGAATTTCCCTATAGACTCGAATTTGCTGCACGATTTAAGTCGGCCCAGATTTGTTGCCAATTTCCGTTATATCCGATGTAGAAAGCAAATTAATTACTAATCTGGAAAACAAAACCACCCACTGTTTAAAATCAGGAAAAACAAGCTTTGATTGGCATTTTACTTGTGTTCTTTGCAAGTGCAAATCTGCAGAAGAGTGCAACAAAATATTTTTTCAACACTTGACACGATGAAAGAGAGAAAGAAGGAGAGAGAGAGCGAAAGAGAGAGTGAGAGAGGGGGAGAGAGAGTGAGAACTTAATCCTGGTGACGCAGGAATGCGCCGTGACAAATAGTTACCCATGGAGAGAACGACAGAGACAAAGGCAGGTTCACGTACATAGCGCGATTTTGTCACTTGTATCTGCAAGATACTTTTCGACACGTCGGAACCATTTGCAACTTGTGCATCCTTCTTAAAGAAGAGCCATCCCACACTTACTCTGCGTCTCTCCCTCTTCTTCTCTCTATCTCTCCCGAACGATACTCTGCATCCCCCGGTAGGCAGACTTGAAAGATACAAATGTATCTTCATTTGTGTATGTGTCCATGTGTGTGGCAAGCAACGCCCCTGAAAACACTTTTGTGGCGCCTCTCCGAACACACCCAAAAGAGACGTGCCACACACACATGCAGCCAGTGCACACAGACGTATGTTTGCATACATATCGACAGACTCAGCTGACGTTGCACAGGGGCAAGTTGTGTGTTTACACTCAAATATTTTTCATTTTATAGCAATGCGGTTGGTACATCCCCCTCCCCCCTCCCCACTCTGCACTCTGCACTCTCCACTCTCCTCTTCATCAGCATCATGAGCATCAAGAGATTGCCGACACTCATCGTTAAAGTTTTTAGTGGAGTGTAATTAGTCTTTTCTATGGCATGTGTGGCACTCTTGTTGCACACGTTTTTATTTTTGTTGTTGCCTGTCGGACAGTGTGCTTCGAATAGTTTGTAAATCCTTTGCGGTTAACACTAATTTGATGGCCTCGGCTTGTTGATTTTTTGGTCAAAAGGTAAATGGCTGCATAATGTGAAAATAATTGGTATGGAAATCGTGTTGCCTGATACACTGAAGTTTATTTGAATTGTAAATGGTGCATTCAGTTTTGTGTGCTGTGTAAATAAAAAGGGTATAATGGGTCCAATCAAATATTTGGCGTCGAAATAATTTCAATCCCTATCCGATTTTAAATATAAAAGATCACATTACCACCGACTAATTGATTCAGCTTGATTTCAATCCTTCACTTGTTATGTACATATATTATATTTTTGTCTAACTTTTTTAAATGAAAAAGACCATATCCGATTCACAGTGGCAAAGAACAATTCGAAAATTCAGCTGAATTCTGTTTACAATTCCATATGCATTTGCCCTAGCCGATTGGTACTCCGAAAAGGCAATTTAATCAACATTTACAAAACGTTTCTTTGCTCTGTTTATCTAGGCCACATTCAAGTAAGTAGATGATTGTTACTGTGGAACAATTGAATTCAATTACTTAACGAAACTTTTCATTTGTTCTTCCTCTCCCCATCCTTGTTATTTGTATCTATCTTTATCTACATCTCTGTCAGTCTCTCCGACTTGAATTTTTGCAAAAACAGGCAAGACAAATATAGATATAATTTTTCTCAATTGAAATTTGTGTGTCTGAGTGTGTGTGTGTGTGTGAAATAGCAGCAGATGAAGACAAAGTCATTGGACAGAGGAGGATTCGCTTTTATAATCGTCACATGTGTCACAGATACATTTGTATCTTTTTGCTCTCTGTCGGCATTCCCTGACTGAAAAGTCAAATGCAGTTGCTAGTAACAAATGCGCTTAAGCAAACTGTCAATTTTAGTTGAAAATTTTCGCTTCATTGCACTTGACTCAGCTCCTCAGCGACAGATACAGCTCCATTCTCCATTCTCCATTCACCATTCAACAATCTCTCTGGCTCCCAAGCTGTCTCATTCTCTACTATCTATGTAGCTTTTCCATGACCCCATAATATATATGTGTAATATAAAACTTTGCTCGTAATTATTTTTCCAGAAACACCCGCATAGAATTCCCACATGGAAGGCGGCAGCAGCCATAAATTGAAAGGGAGTATGGGCAAAGCAGGCGAGGGAAACGTACGAGAAGAGGGGGACAGTGTCGTTGGGTGTGAAAAATGAAAAGCATCCATAATCTAATTTTATCATTATCACAGTTGTCTGCACTAAGTGACGTCACACGCACTCCATGCGCAGGAAAACAGAAATGCATTTGAGAAAAGATGATGAAGACGTAGCAAAAGACAGGAGCCAAAGATGGGATCTACTAAGGAATTAGGAATATAGTTAAGTTAAAACTAAAATATTCAGCTGAATATCTAATTCATCCAATTTCGTCTGAATCTTTAATCCAATTTGATCAATTTTAAACTGAATTGAAACAACATTAAAAAATCCTCTAAAGACTAGTAAAATTTTAATAGTATCGTAGTAATAAATACTCTTAAAAAAGCTTTTAAATTTGAAATGTTGTTTGTAATCACTTTGTGGACTAAATGGAACATTTTAAAATTTAACCTGAAGGGTATCAAAATGGAGCCTGTCAGCGAAATAGGAAAAGTGTATTATTGTGTAAGAAAAATCGCCTGGCAATTGACTTTGCCAGCAGCAGCAGAAGCAGAAGCAAGTGCTGCTATTTTATGCTATTTTCATGCGACTTTTGTTTTTGTCACACACACACACACACACACATAGAAGAGAAAAAGAGAGAAACAGAGAAAGATGGAAGTGGCGATAGGAAGATGCATCCTGCTTAACCGTTCTCGTCCGTTGTCCTTGCGCTTATTGTGCTGCTCGGCTTTCCTGTGTCTGAAGTTAAGTGCAACTCTAACATTGTGCACCCAGAGAGATAGCACAACGGCATTCCATTGTTGCGTTGACTGCTTGAAAAGACTTAATTCAGCGCTCAGCTTTTTACACCCAAAGCCAATTGGGGTAAGACCCCACTCCTCACACACACACACACACACCTCTCTCCTCAGAAATGTGTATAAGCTCTAAAACTCCACAAGGACTCACCTCTCCACTAAAGACTGACACCCACCCACCCACACCAAGTTCAACTAACCGACTCTATTACGCACTGTTGTTGGAGCATTCAACGCAAATGGCGACAACATTCAGAATAGCACAGGAAAAAAAAACACTCACCCTGCAAGTGGAGTTTAACTTTTCATGATGTCCAACAAGCCAAAAAAAAAAGAGTCACAAAACGAAGAGCAAAACAAGAAAAAACCAAAGGGTTAAGCTGCCACAAAAAGTGCACTTCGAGTTACGTGTACGCTGGAATGAAAGATCCCACCAAACTTTAATTTGATAAGCTCTTGAAATAAATTGCATCAGAGTGTCAAAGTGTTACCAGAAGGTCACCTATCTAGTTACAGGTTTCCAAATTGGATTGGGGTCAAAACAAAACTGTTTAACTTTTCACTTGAAAAGCGGCAGATTTGTTGCCATCAAATTGACGGTAATTCAGTTAACTATTATCACAAGTCCAAATCACCTAAATATAGTTACTCCAGATGCCTTTTTTTTTATAATTCAACACTGCAATCGGAAACTATTTCAAAACTGGTTTTGATTCTATAGTACAAAGAATATGTTGGACATAAATGTTTCCATTTCCTATTTTAAAACAAATGAAAGCCAGAAATGGAAATTAAACTCATCAATTTATGTCAAGTGACAAAAAGATTTATTGCTTGTTTGACAATTATCAACGAAATTAGTTGGATTATGATAAAATTCTATTAAAGCAAAGTTCGATTGTCGTTAAGCTTACCAAATTAAATTGTAATGAACTTCAATTGTTAAAGATTTGATTAACATACCTGCAAAGAAAGAAGATGAAAGATTTATTATTGAATTGAAATCAAATTCACTTTGAGTCGTAAAAAAGGAGAGTCCCCTCATTAGAAACCCATTTACCGAATCATAGTCACAGAGCAATTAAAATAATCTCGGCCACTTCAACAACTGAACAAACACACCCAATGACAAACGGACGGAGAGAGCTCGTAAACTTGGCATTTACCACATACTCTGTAGACCCAGAGCTCAGTCAAGAGGCGGGGCGAGAAAAGGCGGCAAAAGAAGGCCAACAGAATTAAAGACCAAGCCAAATAAAATCAGGTAAAATGCTGGCTATAATTACGAGCATTTTTTTAATATAATTTATTTTTCTTTTTTTCTGAGTTTAGAAAGAGGCAGGAGGTAAAACAATTATTCACATGGTTACATGGGAAGGGTCGTCGGTTCGAGAACAGTCAACGAACGGAGACAACCATTTACAATCATTGACCTCGACCCTGTCTGTGCCGATGCCACGCCTCTACGAGAAGATATGTCTGGCAATTTATGCATCATTAAGCAAGAGGAATTAAAACGAGAGCAAAGTAACAATAAGATCAACAACATCCAATAATAAAACAATAACAACACCAATAGAAAATTGTAGTATTGCAATGTGTAATGTGTAAAACAAAGAATCTGATGTTTAGGATAGGAAAGGAAATAAAGAAAATCGCGAAAATGTCTTACAATTAGCATCTTCATGGAACAACATTGAAGCTTTTGCCAATGAAATATTTGTGTCCTAAACAAGAATTCGAATCGCAGCTGCATTTGAAATGTTTAGAGCAATTTTATTTAGCAGAAATATAAAACAGAGCGGCGGAAAATCCATCTTCTCCATCATGTTATCCATCGTCAATGTTTGATTTATACCTCGGCACACAATTCAAATGCAGATTTCGATTATTCTTGGTCATAAATTAAAGACAATTTTGGTGCACTGTCAGCAAAATATCGAAACCATTCTATTTTCTATATGTTTTTTCTTTTGCCTAGAAGAAAGTTCAATGAACAACATCGACTTCAAGATACCCTGCATAATGGATAAATAGATGAGTTTGGAAGAATCCCAATGTATTTTATATCAATTTAAATGATTCTAATAATATCACAAATATTAATTATCTAAAAATATTTATCATCTTGCATATACCCCTCTACCACTTCTGATTGCAGGGTATAGAAAAGGGCCCATGAAAGATTTATGGTATCGCTTTGTCTTGTTCTCTTTCTCACACACCCACACCCATATACACATACACACACACACACACATACAGTCGTGTTAAATGTTTACATGCCTAATTATGATTTATTTGTGCAATCATTTTTCTCTACTGGAAATCGTCAGAGTGCCCAGCAGAGTCAATATCACCAAGGCAGTTGGTCCAGTTCGCCAATTTCCTGTGGGTGGTTGATTGCTCGAATTTGCTACCACCTCGGTGTGTCCTTAAGTCAGACCAAAGGACATACACACACACAGACACACAGTTCGATGAAGAGAGTGAGAGCGAGATAGAGAGACAAATGTCCCCATGGCTGCTTCTTTGTTTATCTTAGTTAATTACAGCAAAACATTTTTAGGGTCGATTTCTCTGTCCCTTTCGCCTGCAGCTGGCAAGAGTGTTTCATCCAACTGAGAGGGGACAGTCCGTATATTAATTGTAGTGACTGTGAGTAAATGTGGGCGTGGATATGCCTGAATGTGTGTTGCTTTTGCGTGCGGACAGTTCCGCTGATTAATTGCCATTAAGCATACAAGCTGTCATTATTCATCCACATGTAAAATGAAGCAGGGAATACCCACAGAATGAATGCTATGTAGAATTATTATTTAAATCAATTTGTTTCGTCATTTCGTTGAGACTACGCATTCGGAAAAATGTTTACTCCAATGCACTTGAATTCGGTTATGCTGAAATTATTCAACTAGAATCGTGCAGTTTACAATTCTATTTTCAAACAATAAGCAAGTAATTCGACTTTACTTGTATTCTATTACGAATTCTAATGGTCTGGCAATCGATAGCGATCTGAATTCGTGTTAAAGATCAACGGCCTAACACGAAATGGTTTTTTGGCGCGAACCGAACAACGTCCTCGATAGTATAGTGGTTAGTATCCCCGCCTGTCACGCGGGAGACCGGGGTTCAATTCCCCGTCGGGGAGAGACAATACAATTTTTTTTTTAGTTACACATGAATATTATTTATTAAAAATGCATGTACTAAGCCTAAAAATATTAAAAAGAGGGCAAATTTCAATTCAAAATGTTTTTTTTATTCTTTTTTGTGTTAACACAAAACATTAACAAAGCGACTTTATCCATCATCAAACAAGTTTTAAAGTCGGATAGGTGTACATTTGTAGCCCATGTACAAGTTTAAGTTCAGTTTTAGTTACAAGTTCAGTTTAAAATATTCATTCGTTTAGTTTAATTAGCCTTGGACAAGGGGTCACTTAAACCTGCCAACTAGTTACACAGAAGAGAGTAAAACGCAACTAAATCGCACATGTCATCGCACATAGCGCATAGAGCCCCTCCCTTTCCCATAAACTGCTCAACTAAACTCAAGTCTGGCCCTTTCCGAAGGGGCGAAGGTGCGAAGGGGGTGGTCAACAACATCCACTTGCAGTTCTGCTATCCCGTCTACACTGTTGACTTATTTGCTTTGAGATAAACGCCAAGTTGATTTATACAACCCACCGACAATTCATTCAGCCATTTGCACCAACAGTCAGTCAGTCAGTCAGTCACTCATTCACTCGCTCATTCATTCATTCATTCAAGCAGACATGCAGTCAAGCGTACAAAATTCTCTTGTTTGTTTGTTTCTTTATTCATTGGCCCAACAGCCGGAGAGGGAGCTTAGAATCGAGAGAGTGGCTACTGCAGATACTTATCGGCCAGCTAACAAACTAGCAAACAATAAGAAAAAGAGCCAAATGGCGAGTGAGGGAAGAGCGGGAGAGGCGGGGTGAGGGGAAGATTGGAACTACGTGGCTACTTGAGGGCTCACGTCACTTGACAGACAATCAATCGGCCAGGGCATCGAGAGGCGGAAATTATTCAAGAGTTGCCGCCATCGTCGGTGCATTTGAATTTGAATGTGGCCATTTTATTTTCCACAACGGTATTCGGCAGACATTTTGTCTGCATTCAAAGTGAGCATGAAGAGCAACAACAAAAACAACAACAACAGAAGCACAATGGACTAGAACTGGAGGTCAAAGTTCTCAGGGCTTGTGGCTTCTTCGTTCTCTTCGTTTTTGGGTGGTTTATCAGCTGATGATAATATTTTATTCAATTAACTCACACCATTCATAGTGCTTTACGCTTGATTAAATTAGGCACCCAAATAATAACTCGAGACTGACCACAGCTGTGGAGCAATTGATTCGCTTAGCGTGGCAGTTGTGATAACTTTTCTCTTGTTCGTTTGCATTATGTATGTCCGAGTACACACCCAAGTACATATCAAATATATTATACAGACCAGCTGTTTGATTGAATACTTCTATATGTACATAAATAAATGCCTTCTAGGCGCTATCAGTAACTGTCAGAAAGTTGAGAAGTTCACCATTGCAAGGGTCTTGCATGTGATTTCGAAAAACGATTATTTCTTCATGTTTAATGGTCACAATCGATTATTTATTGGTGATTTTTTTTTTTAATATAATACAGACATGGGCAGGTACTTAGTCTAGTCTAGTGGGTGGCATCTTAACCCTCCTAACCAAGACAATAGGCAGCCCCAAGCTCATGCATAAACAGTCTACCAAAATAAATGGTCTAAAAAATCCAATTAAGGGGTAATTAAAAATTTGAGAGAAAGACAATGTTAATATCTAATGATTCTTCGCAAGAGGATAGTCGATAAATAGAACAGAAAAAAAGGTTCTAGTGCTAGTTTGTGCCTCATTTCATTTTCGCTCTTTCTCTAGCAACATCTGCCATATTAAGACTCGATTTTATACAAGTATTCACTATACTTAGAGGGTCCTTCTGCCTGTCACATGATTAAAGATTTTCGGTTAAACAGAGTGTTAGTACAAATATAGGATTATTTAACCATCTTTATCGCTCAAAGGGACGAAGAAAACAGATATTTAAATTCAAAACAAATTCATTTCCTCTCTTGCTACATCTCTTTCTCGTTTCATCTCTACACTAAGCAAACTCCGATTCGGCATCAACACCTGATACCTCATCATCAATTTATTTGGCTGCATTATACATAAATATATGTGCATTTGTGCATATGTATGTGTGTGTGTGTGTACTGCATGTACATAATGAGTCATGATCATTGCTCTGGAGATGGAAATGTCGTTTGAGGTTTTGGTAAATTTGTTGCTAGATGTACATTTGTTTAGCATCTCCAAATGGGAGTGAAATGAAAGAGCAACGCATTAGACGAGAGCTGAGGAGCGGAGAGGAGAGGGGATTGTGTATTATCCACAATTACTATTTGGCAAGCAAATTTTGCCGGCTTATGCTTGGTATAATTGAAATTCGATGATTCAGGTGCACACGGCTGACTGAATGCGTCGTCAGTATCTTCTCTACCTCACATTCAGTTCTCTGGTTAAAGATAGACCACAAAGTTGTCGACTCGTCGCCAGAAGAGCAAGAACAGCAAAGAAGCAGAAGGAGCAATCCAGAAGCGCTCACAAATTTTGGGGAATCAAGGAAAATGCAACAACAGTAATTCATCAATTAAACTCAGCCTTTATAGAATTACCAAGCATTGCACATCCGGCCCAGATATGTACATACATTTTGGCCACACAAAATGCAAATTTGCTTGCTGAAATTTGTGCAAAAGTTTTTATCCAGAGGTCGCCTGGGGTTGTGTTGGGCTTTTAACCAGCTCCTTCTCGACTCCTGTGTGTGTGTGTGTGTGTGCGGCTTTTGGCAATTTGGCAGCAAACTAATCGATGGCGAAACATTTGCCCAGACACAAAGCAAAACGTAATGCAAACTGCCCGAAACCTATACAGGAATACAGAATGCGAATGCTAGTCGCATGTCATAAAAGATGCACATTGTATCTCATGGTATGCCCCACCACCCCGCCTCCTCACCTTCTTCTACTACTCCACTTGTGTGCCAACTACGTCCAGCTTACTTTGCGGCGAGCATACGTTTGTGTTGGCTCTTAATGCGCTTTTGCATTTGCATTAAAAGCGACCATGGTAACTGACAGACAGGAGGATGGACACACTGACCAATGCCCTGCTACAGTGGAACTTGGGAGAAAGATTCCGATTCATCGATATACAAAAAATGTATCCAGGTCTAACTTTTTCAAATAAAATACAGTAAGCCGAGACTTAGGCAAAGTAGATATAGTTAACTATCTTCTATATTGAAGATAGTTAGTCTTATTGTCAGCATTACCCTTTTAGCCTACGTTCCACTGTGCTTCCCATTCTGAGAGCTGGGTGCTCGGACTCTCTGCACCACATTGCTTATTTAATGAGATTAACGTCTAAAGACAAATGTCATGTGCATGTTAACAGTAGCACGGCCAAAGCGATCCGGTGGAAGGAATCTTTTAGATGCGACGACGGTTGGATCCCGTATCTGCGGTTGGGAGGCAGTTGGCAGCTGGTTGTGCTTCTCGTTACCGCTCCGGCTGTCGATTGTGTATGGCCATAAAAGGCAGAAGGCGGCACATTAAAATTCTAAAATGTTTTTACCAGCCTACCAAACTATAGACATAAGCTTTGCAATGAAGTGTGCTCATACCCAGAAGCAGTCGCCAGCCAGCAACTCAGTGCACAGGCAGAAAATGTGAGTGCTTTATTTTTTTCCTCCTCTTTTTTAGCCCCATTTTGATGTCAACTTCAAAGTGGCCGAAACGATGCCATAACGATGATGCCCAACCATAATGTCACTGTACGGATTTCTTAAGCGAAGAAAAAAGGCATTTACAGGCGGACCACAAAAGAAAAGGAAACGAGTGGAGCTGGTGACAGCCTTGACCAACCATCCGACCGAGAACTGCCCTCTCCGCCAGCTCTTCCTGGCGAGGTGAAAAGTGAAAAGCTGACATAGGGCCATGTTTGTCAAATACGCAGAAGAATGAATAAGAAAAGCATCCGTCTATGAAAGCTAACGAGCTGTAAACTATGAAAGGGCAAGTTGTTCTTCCTGCTGGGCAAAGAGATTTTATGATTTTTTCTCAAGGATCTGTCGACCTATGCTATGCTATGATGCTGGAAAACTATAAACCAAAATTGAAAATAAATTGTCTGCTTAGAAAAACAAAATAAACAATGAAAATTTAATTACTGATATTGCAGTACAATTATCTATTGCAATAATTTCTTATTACAAACTTAATGCAATTTGCCTTACAACTACAAAATTTGGCATTTCTATTGACAAAATGAGAGAAACGCTTGCGGTTACGTGACTTTACTTCAGTCGCAAAAGACCTTCACCCGAGCTCTTATCTATTGAAGGACTTAACCCAAATATTTTAAATCTTTGAAGTCCATTTGAGCTGAATCTTAAAACCCTTAAGCATATTGTGTCAATGCTTTCATAAATTGCTTTGCCATGAGGAAGAGCTTTTCATTAAGCAGCAAATTAATTTAATGACATGGTCGCACACATTTCCTCCATGTATGTATGTAGAGATATGTGTACAAATAGAACATACTAAGCGGCTTAGGTCAAAATGTCGTAAATGACTTTTAAATCTAATCCACTTTAAGCGTAGAACTTTGGCCTTCCTTTACAACCCATCAGTCGCACACATCGCTGATTTGCCGATTGTCACAACGACATGCGTCTCAATAATTCATCAAACTCAAGGGGGCGGTGGCGTCTGCTCTGCCCGGCTGGGAAGACTTCAAAATGCGTTGGGAGCAGTAACAGCCGCAGCATACTGAAGAGACATTTTGGAGGCCTTCGACATGGCGGCAAATTGCGTTTCGGTTTGCACGTCGTAGCCACAAAAAGAGGAACCAACGCCTGACTGACAATGATGAATAAAAGGCGATAAATCTCGCCAAGACAACAGCAAAAAAAAAAAAATGTATAAGCGAAAAAAGCCCAGACTAGAGCAACTTGACGACGGATTTGTGGAAAAAAAAAATAAAAACCAAAAACAGAAGGTACAAAGTACGTAGACGGAAGTTGGCAAGACGGAAGACATTTGTTTCAAGCTGCCGTCTCAGATGGGGTTAGGAGGTACAACAGTACCCTTCTGGTGGATAGGCCTGACTCTGTCTCTCTCTCGTTCTTGATGACGTGCTCTGATTTGTACCCAAGTGAGCAGCAGCCTTCCTGGATGGGGTTGTGTGTACGGCGAGGGTTGTTCCTCTAGTTATCAGTTACCATATGAGTTTTGCAATGGGTTCATATTCTCTTTACGAATGATAAATGGTTCGCCCTCGACAAACAGATGTCTCAATTATAGACGGGCAGACCTTTGCATTATACTTTCAAATTTATTACTTAATTTTGAATATTTCAAGTGAAAGTGGCTCTAAAGTCATGGCATACAATTTAATATTTTCTAAGTTTACGCAGAAATCCCACTAATTTCTATTATCCATATTTCTCATGAATCAATTATAATATATCATCCGATATTGTCAGACGCAAAGTGACCAACGCTTGGCCGTTTGTATTGGCAAAGTAAAGTCTCTAAGAAGGGGCCAACAACAAAGCTAAAGTTAGCCGGGTAAACACGTAAGCACTTTGCCGGATGGGTGAATCCCAACAAGAACTACATCATCAACAACAACAACATCAACAACAGCAGCAGCAATAACAAAGACTAGGTAAAAAGCCAGCTAAAGTTTGTGCCCGAACGACCACGACTACGGCAACGACGACGACAATTGCGGATGATGAGGATGAGATGCTACGTGGGCGCCACTGGCGCAGATCATTAGCGTTGCGCCTCCCGCAAAACGAGGGACACGAAACAGAGACTAAGGGAGCAGTGACATAAACGACGGCAATGACGACAGCCGTCCATGAGGGCTAAACGTTAACAGAAACAGAAACAAAGTATCTAAAAAACTTTTGGGCTTGTTCTGTTTCTGACAGTTGCCCAACAATAACAACAACAACAACAACAACGGCGACAAGAAGACCAAGAAAAAAGTTAGTGTCCAAGACAAAAGCCTGATTTATGTTTTATGGCCCTGTCCAAAGAGTCGAGTGGCTAACATTAAAAATGTGTTTATTATTTTAATGTATCTTGTACTAAACGCCTCGGCGTTAGTCAAAGAGAAAAAAGCTTACAATCCAACCAAATAAGTATCTTCATCCAATGAGAGCTGATATGTCAATTAGTTAGTTGACAATCGAGAACCAACAAATAAAATCACACAAGAATCCCGCATCATAATTACAGGATAAATAGCAGACATCTGGATGACATGAAAGTTGCATAATGGAATTGTAGATCGAATGGAAATTTAATAATTTCCCAAATAGTTAGAGACATACGGGAATGAACTTTCCAAAGGGTTTAACATCATCGACACATGCAAAATCTTCACCTAGACTAACAAGCAAAGGAACAAAACACAAACAACAACGCCAACTGTTGAGCAACTCATTTTCCTGTTAATTAATTTAATTAGAGTATTTTTTCTTCCTCCTAGCACCCCCACAACGAAGGAACAGGGAACGCGCCGCAAAAATCAAGGGCGGTAAAAAAAAAATAAGTTGAACTTTTTTAATTGCATTCAATGTAGCTGCCAACTACAAGTATTACAAGGACAAGGATGAGAAGGACTTTGGGGAAGAGGATGACGTTGCCAACTTGGCTTGAATGGCGAAATTCCAAGCTGATGCTGTCATTTAATGACGTTTTCATCAAGATCCTCCGGGTGGCTGCTGCCCCATGCCCCATGTCCCCACCACCGCCACATTTCCTTTCCTTTCATTATCATTATAATTGTCATGCTGATTTCTGTGCTTCGCGCTCATTCTCAACTATTTGCCCAACATTTTCCATTCCCGCTGCATTTGTTTGCAAAAGTTTTTCGGCAAAAAGTTCTTTCATATTGTGATTTTAGTTCACAATAGAATCCCGCTCTCCACAGCTCCACGGCGTGACTACATTTTTAATGAGCAACTGGAAGCCCAAGTCTGCAGAGGTACATATGTATGTACATATAGATATTTGTTCGCACTACACATACAAATATGCAATATGTGAGTAATGAAGTGCCAAAGAAGTCGACGAAGTCGACGTTGAAGAATGTGTGAACTGATGTGCGAGTGACATGCATAATTACATTTCAATGTATTAATGCTTTTCAAGTGCCACTTAAGCACTTCAATTCAATATATTTCACAATCGAACAAAATATGTGTTTGCAAATAACTAGTGAATAAATTAAGACAATTTCCACAGATTTCTTGTTAAAACAAAATAAAAATAAATATTAGACCAAAAAATAAAAATAAATTAAAGAGGAAAAAAATATTAATCAATTGCCGAAACCCGGGATTGAACCGGGGACCTTTAGATCTTCAGTCTAACGCTCTCCCAACTGAGCTATTTCGGCACTTGTATCGAGCGTCGCCCAAAGCCGACCAGACTCGCCATCCGGTTTCCTATGCTACTTGATCCCAGAGTTTTAGGTGAGATAAGGAAAAAAATTCCCCAGTCACACCGAAATAAATTAATTGCTTAGCAACTGAATTTATTATGTATTAGTGTCAAATTTTAGAATTAATTTTTCACTATATTGTAAAAATACGTAAAAATGTTTATAAATCAATTTGATTTATATTGTAAACAGATTATTGAAAATTTACTGCAAAATCTTTACCTTTATCAGCGGTATTTTACCTACTTCAGACCGTTTAACTTTGACAAAGTATTTATGATCTAATTATTAACCATCATTTACTGTCAAAGTCTACATATTTGCTTATAAAGTTGGTTAAACGGCGTTGAAAATTAAAAATATGGAAATTAAATCTCAATCATAATTTTTGTAAAATATTTATATATATATTTCCTGATATTGGTTGTTGTTAAAAAGTTATAGCACCGAAAAGCAAAACCAAAAACACCTTTTTTTAGACTGGTCAACATGATATCCCAAAAATTACTCCACCGAAAGGTTAATTCAATTAATTCACTTCGTTTTTTCTATGCAATAAAACAAGACCACAAACAGTGAATTTTTGATGCAAATAAAGCTTTTATTTTCTTTTCACTTTTTTATCTATAGCAATCATTATTATCCAAAATCTTTTAATTTTATCCCTATATTCTGTGATCAAATATGCAAAGAGAATAAACAATTTGTTCTAATTAATAACAGAAACTAAACCTGCTCTTTGGCAATAAATTTTTAATTTTTGCTACAGCTAAACAAACTTTTTTGCTGACAATAAGTTTTTGCCACCGCAGAAACTAATCAAAAAAAAAAAAAGAACTGCTACAAAAAATGTACAATTATTAAACTTTTAATCAATTTATCAATATTAACTTTTTACTTGTTCGTGGGCCGCCAAAGTTTTTCAACTTTTCAACCTACCTCACTTTAACTTTTTCATTAGAGCTTGCAAAAGGAAAGCGAAAGAATCACTAACACAAAGAGTGAAATATATATATATACATACGTATATATAAAGAGAAAACAGAGAGAGGGAGATAGAGAGAGAGAGACACAGAGGGAGAAAAAGAATGACAGTGATAGAGAGGAAAAGGAGAAGGAAATTCTCTTCAATTTTTGTCGTTACGCCATTTCAATTACTGGCCAAGTGCCAGGGCCAGGACGATCAGTGGCAAAATTTATAGAGACCAAAAGAACAAAGGGAATAAGTAAAAAGTCAGGGAAGGAAACTATGGCTTGACATGGGATGGCATCGCATGGTGGCGACATGCTGCATGCAGCTCATTTGTTGCAGGCGCAAAGGGGTAGACCGACTGTGGGGGGCAGAAGGGGACGTCGGTTGCTGTTCGAGGGTGGCTGCTGTTAAGCTCTGCACTTGTCGTATTACTAATTTCCCTGGTGGCCAAGACACCAGAGCAGCCATTGAACTTCATAGTCATCGTTAAACGTTCAATCTGCTGCATGAACTCTTGCCGCATCAGCAACTGCTGCATCGACTGCAACTGCAGCGGCAACTGCAGCAGCAACTCCAACTGCAATTGCACTGGCAACTTTTTGATTAACGCCATTATAAGCTGATTGTTCAGTTCTGCTGCCAGGTTATTGCTGCTGCTTGACTTTAACTTCACACGACACAAAAAAATAAAAAAAAAAATAAAAAACCGACAAAAAGAAAAGAGAAAAAATTGCACTCATGTGTGTAATTTATTTTACTCTTCGACATGGAAAAACTTCCTAACCGGAAAATGAGCACTCAATTAAGAAAACGTTTAATCCATACAAAATGTTCAAATTGCACACCGATCCAACCAGCAGCAGCAAGTAAAAAGGATGTCCATGGCAATGTCCCTGCTGGCGCCCCTCACCCCCTCCTTCTCTTGTTGTAGATTCCTCCTGCCCAGGGGCTGTTAAATTGCTGTCTATATAATTGATTGGGCTGTGCCTTTGGATTTCATTTCAAAGCCCTCAATCCAGTGATTTGTAATTCCCAGTTCAAATTACATGGCCAAATGCTTTATTTCTGTTTCATTTATTTGTTTAATTCCCTCTCATTTGAATAGAACTGCAGGAAATAATATTGAAATAAATATCATGACCTTAATTTCGAATAACAATCTTTATCATATTTCAATGTGTATAAACACAAATGAATCAAATTAAGATTTATACTTTTGCCAACGTGTATTTGTATATACAAACACAAATAATTCGAATCATTAACAATAATTCAAGAACTAGGAACAATTCATCCTTTTTATATTTCTTTGCGGAAATGCAGGGCAAAAAGATATCATGAACAAGGGCAAATGCTCAGCTCCTAATTATAAGTAATTGACATCAAGTTAATCAAGTTGGGTTAGGATATAGAATTATTTAGTACGATCGTACTCCACCTTCGTGGGCGAATATGTATTCTGGGTATGAAAAAAAAAAGCGATAATCGTATTGCCCATGAATACTCAAAAATATATCTAGGGCTGTGAAATGGGAGAACTTTGCCCCCTAAAGTATGCAATAGGCCGAGAATGTGTTCATTACATTAGTTTACACCAAAAGTGAACCTCCAATTTGAAGACATGTATACAAATTGCCAACTTTGTAGATCATTGTAAAGGCCAATTCAATACCTTTCGATTAATGGACTTATTGTAGCTAGACAAGACGGATCACGAAATATATAGGAATACATATTTGTATCATGTGCCTTAAAACTAGATTTTCGCGAAAACGTTGAAAACGATGCTTAAAAACGATTTCATTAACGAGTTCTCCGATTTCCGGTTATTGTAGACACTTTTCCAATTTTTCATTATCTACAAGCTGCAGCTTCTACAGTTTCTTGCATACTTTTGGGAGCAAATTTCCCTCATTTCCCCCCCTAGAGCCGCTTACAAATAGGTCAGGAGCCGTCCAGAAATTTTGGGCTCTCATCAAAGTGGTTAGAACCTAACGGAGCTAACTGGCTTATGAAAAGGGAAATGCAATCAAAAATGGTAAGTCAGACATCATATTTTTAGCTGTCGCATTTCCGCCAGACACCGCGCCGATTTCGACTACCAAAAATGCATATATTATAAACGAATGGGGAATTAGGGGATTGGATTTTGGTTTATGTCTGTAGGTATGTACATATGTGTGTGGCACCATAAGATGTGTGGAAATTATGCGAGGCGCGTGTCAAGTGCCGAGTTTACACAAAAAAGAAAAAACTTTTGCCAAGTCGGTTGAGAAGTTCGGTTGCCCTCATCGCGTCGCATAGTGGCATATTCTTATTCCTATTCTCCGTTCGTCGCTCTTTGCAATTACATTGTGAATTAAATTGTAATGAGGCGCATGCGGCGAAATACTTACAACTAGGAAAATAAGAACCGAGACCGGCTCCACTCAAATGGCAATTAACAGTTATGTTTGCTGCTCCAACACGTTGCAGACAGTTTTATTGACTGAGACAACGACGCGTCGTCTTCGGTGTGTCGGTGGCCGTCATTGGTAGCACTGAGAACTATTTTTAGTTAACTTTGAGTGAGTCTAAGTGGGGAAGGAATCGGGGAGACGAGTGGCTGCCCACCACCACCAGCACCCCCACCAGCAGCACCTTGGTTCCCTTTTTTGTGGGGCACAGGAAGTGAGTGACTTGAACGCCGACCAGACGGAATGTTCTTGCTGTTCGCTTAATTGGCCGCTGCTCCAACGGAAGTTCACGTAATTTCAAGTCGATGGGCGCAGGGCGGCATCAAATGCAAGTTAAATTAAGCGGAAGATCGCCAATAATCGACGCTGATGAAATTATCTTAGATCAGTCTTCTATAGCTTACTTCCCCTTTAATATAAAGAACTTGCTGAGAACGTGATTTGATTTCTTTATGAATGTAAAATCACAATTCTTATTCAAAGCCTTTGAAATTGAGGAAACTACTTTGACATCTGGAAAGAACCTTTTATCTGAAGCTATTTGTTTCAACATTTGAAATAATTTCCAATTGCCTCTATGTAATACGACTCTATATACAGAAATATGGGGCTCCACTTTAATGTATTAAATATTGAGATGAGTTGTTCATACGAAAGTATGGAAGGATGGTTTGACCTACTTGACTAGATCGACTCGGACAAAAGCTAAATGAATTAACAATTTTTAAATTTTACTCTGTCATTTTGTCTTAAGGACTTTACCAATAAATTTTTCCACACTGATGGAAAAACAGTTTCACAAGCTGTTTCTGAAATTGAAGAGAACATTTTCTGAAAGTTTGGCATATCAAACGCAATGCACAAAGTGCCACAAAATGATCCACATTAACCGCCCACTTGATAGACGTAATTTCAGAGCATGCCAAGTGATGCCGCACCCACTTTGAAAGCAAAGGGGTCCTCTAGTCCTCTGGTCCTCTGGTCGCCCGGTCGGAGGCTACTTCAGCGGCCAAGAAGAAAATGTGCATTTAAATGGCCGTTTTGTCGCAGCTCCTTAATGACAACCACTTGCGGCTGTCAAATGCAACCCTGGGCGGAGGTACACGCAGAGTTGTAATGTTTTATGGTTTGGGAGGGGTAGAGGGAGGGTTGAGGGATGTTGCCAGAAGAGTATATGCACGTGTATACAAGGTGGTGGGAGGGATAATGGGATAGAGGTTGTTGTTGTTTTTGTGCGGTGGCCAAGAATGGCATATGAATGCATTACCAACGGCAAGGGTATACATCCACACACACTTGCACAATTTCTCTGTTCTCTTTCTCACTCTCTCTCCCTCTCTCTTTCTGTGTATCTCACTCTCTATCCATTTGCTTCCTTTCCCTTACTTTGGCGCATTCATAATTTGCCCATTAACCTTATTTTCCTGTTATGCATGAGTGCGAAGAAAAAAAAGAAATGAAAGCTAAGAGCCAAAAGCAAAAGAAATTGTCACCCCCCAAAATGAAGGTTTTTACGAAAAGTTCTTAGTTCCCCCTTCGTGTAACTCCCACGTTTCTTCCCCTTCTGATGGATTTTAAATGAACTTTAACACGTGCAATGTCTGTTCCTTGGAGTTTCCTCTTTTGGCATGGCTAAGTAATTGGCTTTTGGGGCATGGCCTCGGCCCCAATACAGATAGTGATGATGCTTGAATTGATTCAGATAAGTCAGACATATTCCGGAAAACTAATGACATATTCAGTGAAGAGATCTTGCAGTTTAAGCACCTGGCGCTATTGCAAATCCACTGTAAATAATGCGTTAACCAACACTATATGAAAGTGTGACCGTATAATTGTTACAATGAGACCCGAGTGGTTTGCAGAAAAGCCTATCTTATATTTTCATCTAAAATAAGTTGCGGTTTCATTTCACAATCAACATTTTAGAACAATTTTGCAAAATTCTGTCCCATTTTGTTGCTTCTGTTCCACATTCATTTACATAAAATTTTATACTTGTGTCTAGGTATTCTCTATGTATGTATGTACATATGTATGTATGTAGAATATCTCCAGCAATGACACATTCATTTGAATTACTTCCTGCCTCCGACAGGCCCCCCCAAAAATATATATGAGAAAAAATGTACGCCGAAAGCCGCTTGACTCCATTTCTTTGGCTCATTTATAAGCAGCACATGTGCTGTTTGTTGGCTCCTGATGTGACTTGTCTGGAAAAAGGCTCGGGAAAGTGCAACAGCAGCAAAAAGATACGGAGTGGGAGATGCAGTTGGGGCATGTCTTGGTGAAACTCTCTGTTGTTCACATTTAGTGTGTGCCAAATGCACATTTAATAACGTAATTTCTGAAGCGTGCAAAAGATATTTTTAGAATTTAGTTTTCCAGCAAAGGGTTTTCTCATCTTTTTTGTCTCCTTTTCTGTTTCATCTTTTGAAGGCACAAGAAGTCACAAACAAACTTGATGCATACTACAGAAATGTCTCTACACTTATTTCAGCACTACACAAAAAGAAAATAAAGTATTGATACTTTTCAATTTCAAAATGAAATTAAAGGAAAACTTAGCAATCTTCGGACAAACAATCCTACATCTTTCTATTATTTAGAACGGCTTTTCTTTTCTTAATTCAAAGCAATTGCGAAAATCTTGAAATTTCTCCAAGTGTATTTTGTACATATCTATGTCGCACTTACGTGAGAGCGTCACCCAACTTTTTAGCCAAAAAAAATTTGCATATGCACGTTACTCCCGTAGGTATCTGACTATGATGACGTCGTCGTCGTCGTCGTTGTCGTTGTCGTTGTCGTTTGTCGGAGAGCTTGGGGGCAAAAAAACAGGACACTAGAAATAGCTGGCAGCTCTCTATAGCTGTCTCATTCTCTTTGTCTGCCTCCCTCTCTTTCCCTCTTTCACTTTTAGTGTGTCTTCGCCACTTTTATGCAAATAATGTCTTCCAGGAATTTTTGTTATTTATAGTTAAGATAGCAAACGTGTGGATGCCTGATATCTAAAAGTGTGCATTAGTAGCTATGTACGTAAGTATGTATGTAAATTGTACATATTTATACATATGTATATGGTATACTATATCTTTTTCTTTTGGCCCTGCACCAACCCGTCTTTCTTTCTACTTCTTTTCAAGTTATTGCTTCATTTCTTTAACATACTTCCTCCACCCAAAAAGAGGAGATAGGTTTTTTGGAGTAACTTTTGATGGCATTCATAGTTGGGGGCATGTAACTCCTATGTACAGTTACATAGTTGTCTCTCCTATTTGTATCAATGTGTGCGTGTTTGCGCAGTCAAATTACATTTTCTCGAGCTCATAAGAAGTTACTATTCAAGTTTTTGGCAGTTGATTTTCGGTTCGGTTACTTTTCGGTTCTTCTCCTATTTCATTTGCATCCTTTCCTGTTTGATTAGTCATAATTTAAATTGACATATGCATTAGTTTTAATCTTGTTGCTGCGATTGCTTTGATGTTTTAGCTCTGACAGCCAATCTCTTGACTTATGGCTGGGGATTTACTTAAACACGAGGGCTGCTCTACCACTTACATTTATTTGTTTAAGAACAGAATGAGGGCCCTAAGAAATAGCCATGTCTTACTTCATTTCACATAAACCTGCCCTCGCTTTTTGTGGTCAAATAAAATTGGATTGTTTTAATAGTTGGAATGTCATATAATGTTAAAATTGCCAGTTTGCCAATAACTGTTATATGAGAAATATAATTCAAATCGGTAATAAAGATTCTCACCTAATTCCACATAGAGTTTTGGTCGTATATTCTCCTGCCAGGCACTTTGATTACCAATCACGAAGAGTGTCAGTAGAAGGAAGACTTGCATCTGGATTTGCATCCATCCATTACCGTGTCCATAAGTTTGGCCTAAACGATGGCTTTCTTTTGTTGCTTTTCTTGATATTCCTTTATCGGATTCAGCTGTTGTTTCTGTTGTTGTTGTTGATGCTGCTGTTGTTGTTATTGGTTTTGTTGTTGTTGTGACTGTTGCTGTTGTTGGTTTTGTTTGATTTATTATTCTTGCTGCACTTTGCAAATGCATTTTGTGGCTTTTCTTGTTGCTGTTGTTGTGCGTAATTTTATTTGCTGAATTGCGGTGAAAATTTAGCATTTCTATTTTGCATAAATTTTAGTTCAATTTCCTTGTTATACAATGCTGAATATTTAACCGACTTTAAGTTGTTGTTTTTGGCTTTTTATTCGATTTGTTGGTATATATGTATATGTTTTTTTGTTGCTGCTATTGCTGATGTTTTTATTCTTGTGGTCTGGATCGTGTATATAGCATGGATTATATTTAATTTATTTACTGCATTTTTATTTACTTACAATTTAAATGCAATTTAAATATGACAAATATCTGTATATAAATGTCTGCATATACTTTGTATTTGTTTTTCTCTTGTTTAACAATTTGGTTTTTTTTTCCTCTTCCTTTTATTTGTGTAACAAAGTTCGTAAAAACATTGAGTTTGTTTAGTTTCAGTTATTCATCATATGCAACATTTCAAATAACTTGCTCGGCTTTGATTTTAAAGTCATTTCTGCAACGAGATTTTTACAAAAGGAGAAATAAATTAGTTACAGTGTTAATTACTATGTTGACAGAATTTTTTAGTTAATATTGGTTATTTGAAGAGAGAGTGAGAAAAAATAAAACTGTGTGTGCTAAAGAAAATCTAAACCAGAATAATTAAATTAAATTAAACAGAGTTTTTTTTTAAATTCGATTTTTTCTCAAATATCAATACAAACTATTTTTACAAACCATTTATAATTATTTACAGATACTTAGACAGATACTAAATAATCTCTTTAATCTTATTTAGACTTCTCAAAGTTTTATTGTCGAAAATAAACTATAAGAAGATATTGATGATTTTTATTATATATTAATAAAAAGTGTAAAAATGTAAGATTTGTTGGGTAGAAGTTGAAAAAATTATTTGACGTGAATTTGAGTTTGTACAATCCGCCTTATAGCTTTATTTCGTTAAAATATTGACCACTATGAGAGTTCACTTAACGTAGAGCTTCTCTAGCATCTCATTGATATTTCTCTATTATTTTTGTTGTAATATAATGACTAAAATTGTGTATGTAACTTTACTGATAACTGCACTGTAAAAAATGTAGTGGGATTGAACCAGACGAATTCTTAAAAAAAAAATGACTAGGCCAATATGAAAAAATCATAAGTCTACGCCTAAAGCCTGACATTTCTTATTTCTGAAAGAAATATTCCAAATTCGAAGTACTCACACAATACGCTGAGTTTGCCGATTGTTATCAATGATGTTTAAAGCCGTTTACATTTAATAGAAGGCCCTACATTTCTTTTACGATTGATAGTATACTCTACAAATACTTCAAAAACTGATTAATGATGAATGGCAAAAAAATTGATTTTCTTTGATGTCACATAAAATTTTATTTTGGTTCCGAAAGTGGTGTGAGTGATTTTGGAAAAGGGCATATTCAACTAGAATTGTGGATGTATTTTTTAATAGTATAAAGGTACTTAAAGGAAGAAGATTAAAAAATTTATCTGTACTTTAATTTTAATCATTTAAAATTATGTAATTGATCCACTTCATAGAATATGTAAAATGTTTTGGTTTCCTATGCTATAAATCTGCGTGTAATGGCATTTCGTTGTGATAACAAGTCTTATCTCACCCACACCCACTTTTTTCAGGGACACACTCAAACACACATGTCTTTTTCCTCAGCGCACATTTACATAGCTCCTTTTAATAAACTTTAAGAACATTTTCCTTAGTTTCTTTCGTTTGCAATTTCGCAGGCATAAATTTTGTGCTCGATTTAATGGGGGTCTATACTCAAATCGGCTTATTGTGCAATCGTGTGTGTGCACGCACAGAAACACACTGGCAGAAATGCCTACGCACTGGGCCACCACGCCCCACGCCCTGAGTCCCACCGACCTGTTGGGGTGGCGCTTTGAAGAATGCCTAGAAATGTTTGCCCTGCAGATAAGTTGAAGGCGACCTTCGCCCATAAAAATGGATGATAGCAGAGAAACGACAGACGGACAAAGTCGTCGACGTTGCACGCAAAGAAAGCGGGCAAACAAATGAACGGCAGAGCGAAGCGAAGCGGACACAAATTGAAAGAAATGAAATGAGAATAAAAAACGTTAGAACAAAAAAAATAACAGAAACAAAAACAACTAGGTGCCAAGTAGCGTGCACAGTTAATGAGTTTTTCAGCAACCATTTGCCCCCCACGTGACCCACCACCACCATCATCATCATCATCATCATCATCATCATCATCATCATCATCATCATCATTGTCCTCATCATCACCATCAGTCCAAACGAGAGAATTAAAATGTAGCACGAAATGAGAAGAAATGTAGCACATGAAGGGTTTTGCAGGTGAAAACGGGGTTATTTGGTATCATAAATCTGCGCCCAGGTGACCCGCACTCTAGAGGGAGAATGAGCGAAGCAGGTAAAAAGTGCAGCGCAATTTGTTCTCAACTCATGCGTATGTAGGTGTCGACTGTGTTCTAATTATGACGTCAACAAAGCGCACAGGTGACCAAAGACTGAAGAGAGGTTTGTGTGTGGGTCAGAGCCGACAAGAGGTACGCTTGAAAGTTTCATAACAACATTTTTGCCAACTCCGTAAATGATAAGATACATATGTATATGGAGAAGAAATGGAATTGTATTTTCCATTTTCAAATATGAAAAGTTAAATTTTTGAAAACGTTCTTGAAGTTTGTTAGACCTAAAATGGGTTTCCCTTACTCACAGAGTACTCCGACCAAACCAGTAAGGTTAAATGCCCTTCAACTTTCCTCGTATGGTGAGTACGAGCAATTGCATTACATGGCAGTTGACAGAGTTTGCGGTGTGTGTGTGTGTGTGTGTGTGTGTGTGTGACGATTTTAGGGTCTGGCAACCAAAAATTAAATGCCTCGAGAGTCCCTCCATGGAGCAGGAATATGTCAAGTGTGTTGGTATGTGCCAACACATCAACTATAACAACAGCAACATTTAAGGACCATAACAAAGACAGAGCCAAGCCCTGAGCGGTGGACCGACTCTGAGCCTGATGCATTGCGCATATCACTCAAAAAATAATAATATTAAAGATAACATGTAACATAGAATGTTAAGAGCAAGATTTTGAGTCGAATCAAAAATACCCAGCATCAGTTAATTGGTCTCAACATGAAGTTTAA
This sequence comes from Drosophila insularis, assembly GCA_018903935.1. Lineage (NCBI taxonomy): Eukaryota > Metazoa > Arthropoda > Insecta > Diptera > Drosophilidae > Drosophila > Drosophila insularis. Next base: position 5,425,723 of record JAEIFP010002302.1, read on the forward strand.
TCAGCATTCAATTGATATTTATCTGGTTTAGAAAAGAAGTTAGCGTTTGCCTTTAGGGTTTTCTTGGGGTTTTCTTGAAGAATGAGGATACCTATCATAAAAGGGTTAAGTATAACCATTTATCCGACTAGCTCAAGGTCGTAATACATTGATCAAGCATACATATATACGTTATTATAGAGCTGTTTTGCCTTTACTCATCGCCCAAAGGACCCTTGCAAGGTAGAGGATGCAAAAAGCTTGACTGACGGTCTGTGATTTCATCACAATCTCCTTCCACCTCTGGCCCCGCATCCACCGCCAGCAACATCCACTTAACACTCATCAGGCGATGCAATTTGTTTGTGGCCGCCATTTTGTTGCAGTTTGCAAAATGGCTGCCGTTCGCCATTGCCTCGAATACAACAGACCAACAAAGCAGCAACAACAACTCTTAATATGCGGCATTCTCTGCAATTTACTGTTTTTCCTTCGTCCTTTTCTTTTTTTGTTTTTTGTGTGTTTCAACATTTTTATATATCGTTTGCCTGCAATGAAAATATTTATGTTGCAAATCTTTTTTTTATTTTTCGCTTTCTATCTCCTTTTTTTGCGGCTCGACGCTGTTTTTCTTCATTTTGTTTCATCGTCGTTTTCGTGACTTGTTGTTTGTCTTGTCTGCATATCCTGCAGCGATTTTTGGTTTGCTTTTGTTTCTCATTTTATTTGATTTGATATCTCTTCTTTTTTTGTTTTGTTGCTTTCTGGCCTGGGCTTGGGTGAGAGTCTTCTCCTACTTCATATATCCTTGTAAAATGGGATTTTGTTGCTGTTTGTCGTCGCGTAAACTTCTCATTTATTAGCTTCATGTGTGTGTACATATATATGGATGAGTATGTGTATGTGTATGTGTGTGTGTGTGTGGCTGAAAATATTTTACAATTTTTACAAGCACTTTTGATGTGTGTATTTGTATGTGTGCGAGTATGTGGGGATCCTGGCACCAGGACAAACAGATTTATTCGCTTAGAAAACTTTGTTTCCTTATCTTGTCAAGCATCTTGTGTTGTTGTTTGTGTTTTATGTTTCATTCCTTGTTTTTGTTGTTGTCCCTACTACTACATCATCATTTCCTTCTTCGCCATCTCCATCCCTGTCCTTCTCCTTCCAGTTCTTCTTCATTTCGGCGGTACTTGAGCAAATAATCATAATGGAATTTTTAAGGCTTATGACAATTTAACATGTTTAGTCCTTGTGTGTCAATGTGTGTGTGTGCCCATTGCTTAACCATGAGTTATGCTGAATCTTAATTGGAATTTATGTGAAAACTGTTATTCTTTTTTTGCCATGCAAATTTTTATGTATTGGTTATGACAATTTGTGGTTTTCATACATCGACAAGAGACAGCTGATTTGTAATCGGCATAACCATGATGGGAATACACTTTTTATTGCACTTAATTTGAGTCGGCAATGCAGTCAACGTTTGCTATTTACAAAAAAATTAAAACCTTGTTTATTTATTAACAGAAATACAAATTTTAGCAGCCATTATCGGATTATGTTAGATGTATCTAGATTTACGCTTAATCTTGTTTATTTGGATATAGGATAAGCTTAAGCGCAAACTTCATTAGTTACTGACAATTATTATGCCGAGATAACATCACATAAATAATATCACTAAAATTTAAAAGGCAATCGTTTCTTATAAAATGCTTTACGGGCTCAAAATATTAGCTCAAAATTAGGCCGCCGACTCGTCAAACTTAAGTCATTTCCTATTAAGAAAATGTTTGTACTATTATACTTTCATTAATTTATCAATTCTTATAACACTGATTGTCAAATTACTCATACTGCAATCGTATATACATAATAATTATTGAATTATTTAGTTTAATGAACTTTTCTTACCAAACTTAATATGATTCAATTAAGAGAGGAGTTCTGTTTTGTGTTGAATATATGTAATGAACATTCATTTGATATGACAAAATAAAAAAAATTAAATGATGCCTCATATTCAAAGCAACGATTCCATTTGCCCTTAAGTCCATACTTTATACATTTTCGTGAACATATGTAAACATATACATATATTTACTGAATTCACATGCAGATTTCATAGTTTGGTATGTTATTCTGTCCATTTCCCTGTACGTACAGATGTCTTCCATTTTGAAGTGAACAGGATAAGATGAGATTATTCTTGGCTCAGGTGAAAAGAATTATATTCTGATTTTAAAATTTGTTCATCGATTTCTTTTATTTAGCATTCGTTCGAAACGGATTTCAATTCAGCCATTTTTATGAACATTTGAAGGGTTCTAAGCTGCAGACACAACTTCTTACAACTTCTTATAAGGACCTCACGCTTTCAAAAACTTTCCCGTTTTCAGGCGGAGCCGCCTTTTGTCATTGGACATCAATTTACATGTGTACAAGTGTAAATTGGAAAACTCAAGCTGTAAGTGAAATTCGTATTAATGAATTGGGCGAGAAGCAGCAGTAAAGAAAAACTTTGACCCCCCACAAGAAAACAAATAAATAAAGAAAAGCAGAGGCAGTTGCAGTTGCAGTAGTGGAAGTTGAAAATTTATTTACATAACCACAGAAACAACACTAGCAGGAGGGAGAAGGAGAAAGAAAGAAAGAGAGATAAGAAGTCGAAAGGAAACATCAACTGGAAATGAGAAATATGAGGGAGTAGAGGGAAAAGGAGAATGAGAACAAGCAAAAGTACAACAATAAATAGCATTATGCTAATCCACGCCAAACAAAATGGGCGATGGTAAAGAAAAGCCTGAATTCCTCTTGTTCCTCTTTCTCTATCTCAGTCTCTCCGTCCTACTGCCTCACTTGTTGTCTCTTTCTCTCTCTCTCTCTCTCTCTGATTCTGTCTGTGTCAACTTAAAAAGCTTTTTGGTTGTGCAGAGAAGGAAGAAGCATTAGCACTCCTTGCTGGCTGGCAGCAGCTGCCAACACTGAGAAACAGGAATAATAATTATGAGGGAAAACAAGCAAATAGAATAACTAACTATTATTTACTAAAAATAAGTCACACAAAAACAACAAAACTGAAAGAATGGAGAATGCAGCCAAAAGAAGAGTTCGAAGTAAACGTGATGTGGCATAAGAATTATGTAAATCCTTCCCGGAGACATTAGTTAAATTTAAATCCTGTGCTTTAAAATAAAGCTCTATGACAAACAGAATCGAGGAACCAAAGAGACTCGACGCAACATTACATAAGATACTGACTGATAACAATAAACTCTCTCTCTGAACAACTGAGGCTATTGTTTTTGTCGGCAGGAGATTTTTATTTGGATCTTTGCAATTTGAACATAACTCTTTGAAGAAACCAAAAATGGTTAGGTGTATCCCATAAAGCCAATGACTGAAATCTGATTTCTTTAAATTAATTACAATTCATGGGTTCAAAGCGCTCAGTCCTATTCGTTCATAGCACCCCGAATATTATTTATGAGCATTTTAAAACCAAAAGCAAACAAAGTCAAATGTCCGTCAGTTGTCTTCCCAAGAAGAAGCAGAAGCATACGCAAATTTATAGGATTATCAAATGCAAAAGAGCTGCGCTGCTGCTAATGTTGAGAGGGTTTCCTTCGTTACTCCGCCGAATCCCATAAATCATGGTATCAAAATGCCACACATTCGGATGGTGGAGGACAAGACGGATGGAGGGAGAATGCGTTAAGCTCGTTGGCTAAAGCAGAACACGTAGTGCCTGGTGAAGCGGAGAGGCAGAAGGCCCTTTGTTTTTCTTCTGCCCCCCCTCCCCACACCATCCATTTTGACTCTTCTCAAAACGTGACAATGCGCAAACGTGCCCTAGGAAACACACATACATACATACATACAAATCCGAATGATAAAAAATAAAACATTGTTTTTTTAACGAGAGAGCAAAAAAAAAATTGGGGGCCTGATTTGACTACAGCTTTTTAAACAACAGTGAAAACCTCTGAACTATGACAAATGAACCGTTCGATATATTTACTCAAGGAACTGGTTCCTATACAAATATATACATACTAGTCAGATCAAGTTTTAGTTGAAATTATCAAAATAGTTGATACTGCAAGTTCCACTGTGGTTTTCTGGTTGATTTATTGACTTATGCACAGAATGAGAACTATTATCCAATAACACGGTAGCGCCCTTTCCCACTCAACCCCTTTCCCACTCTCCCTTGTTTGCGGTAGTAACTAAATAATCGTAAACACGCGACTGTGCAGGGCTAACGTCAACAACAAGAACAACAACAACAAGCACAACAATAATAATAATTCGCATTCAAAATCTCGTAAATCAATTTTTATACATTCTAATTATGTGATTAAGTGATTTATGACTTTTGTGTGGCCACCACCCGGTGGTGGCGTCTCCCCTGACCTGCCCGCCTCTCTCGTTCCTTCCTTTGGCCGGGTATATGTTGTGTGCCGCATTTTCTATCTCTATCTGCGATTGTTGACCCCGCTTTAAAAGAAACATAATCAGTTTTTTCTCTCCCCCAGATATTCTATATCCAGTGATTCCTGCCTGTACTTTCATCTGCTCTTTGGCCACTTTTATGGCCGAACTGTTTAAACCTTGGTTATTTATAAGGTGTTGGATATAGGGTATCGAAATAAACGCCAAAAAATTAACTTTGTCATATGCCCGTTTATGTTTTATGTTTGTTTGTTATTTGCACTCTTCAAAAACAGTTTTTATGGTCGCACTAAAACCGGACAAAATGTGTCCATGACGTTTATGATGTGACATGATGGTACCTCACCCCAGACACACCCTGTCTACAATTTTGCTGACCTGACCCCTCTCAAAAGAAAAAAAAAAAATACATTTATATATAAATTATTATTTGCTCTTTGGTTACTTTTATGCGGCTCGTTTACTTTATTTGTACAAATTTTGTGGGTCTTCCAAGTCAAACATCGAATTGTTGTCATCTTCTGCTGGGAACTGCTTTTCGTCGTCGTCTTCTTCATTCTTGTTGAAATGTGACGATGATTGTGTTCAATTTAATTGATGGTTTGATTGATGCTATAGTAGTATACATACATACATATGTGTGTGTGCGTAAGTTCCTCTTTCCCGTCAGCTGATTTATGGGGAGAAGGTCGTAATGGAATTAGTACGCTTGTTGAATTTTTAAGTGCATCAACATCATCGTTCTTGTCGTTTTCACCTTCACGAAATAACATGTTTTTGTACGCAGTTATTATACCCTTGCCAAAAGGGTATATTAATTGTGTGCAACTCTTGGAAGGAAGCATCTTTAACCATATAAAGTATATGTACAGTGTGCCACTAAAGTCACCGTACTCTTGTTATATTTCCACAAATCACCCTGTAACTTGGCCCAATTTTTATTTCATTTAAAAAACTTTGAAGTAGGCCAATGAAACAATATATTTTCTTTTAAATAATGAAAAAAACATTAATATTATTAACTTTATATAATATTATATACACAAAACAAAAGGAACTTTAATATCTGCTTCAAAAAAAGTTATCGTACTCTTACAAACTAATACAAACTTATTAATTATAAGGAATATATATACATATATATTATTGCATGTAGGCTTGTATATATATACGAACAGTGACTTTTCTAAATCACTTTGTTATTTTCTAAGCCCTTATCATAAACATTACTATCGGATATTTGAAGGGTCGGTTGAAAACAGTGACTTTTATCAATAACTTCGTTACTTTTCGCACGATTGCCCTAAAATTTGACGTTTTTCAATTTAATGAAGCTCTTAATGATTATGTCATCAAAATCGGACGACTATATTATAGTCACTATAATATAGCCACATCACTACAGCCTAGTAAGAGCAACAAAAAACTTGCAAGCGTATACCAACTTCGGAGCGGTTGAAGTTAGGTTCGGCCCTCTGTTTTTTATATATTTTTATGTATGTATATGTATATATTTGTATGTATGCAATACCCATCCTGTTAATTACCTGGCCAAAAAATGACTACGAATGATTAGTAGTCGAAGATTCAGACCATTAAAGCAACTTTTTAACATTAGTACCAATGTTATATACATTTCATATGCCTATATCATTTATAAACGGATCGGAGGAAAAAGGTATTGCATTAGATAGGTCGTAAAAATGAGGAAAATCTAGAATACAATCTGTAATCGATTTGCCTATCGACAATTTTAAATATTTTCAGAAACTAGCAAACTTTTAGGTAAGGGTATCTTTAGTGCCGCACCACACATTATTTTATATTTTCCTTTCCTTGACCACGCTTAGTTTAGCTTAGCTCAGCTTTGCCATTAATAATTTTAGTTTGTTTAAATATCATGCACTCTGAACTTCAACTGACTGATTATAAGAAACCTTTCGACAACTATGTATAAGCTTTTGTAGACTAACAAAGGTGTATCATATTTATAATTTTCTGGGGAAAAGAAAGCAATGTCAAAACCTTTCATTTGTAGTTCTTTTAAGCCAGTTAAATCAAATAATTCTTGGTTATATCCTTTTCTCTTTGAACTGACTTTAATATGGTTTTACATTTTTCAAAGATCAAACGACATCTATGAAAAATGTATCTTTGAATTTGTTTATTAATAATTGACCAAAGAACGATGGCTGTGTGTTTGTGTGTGTGTGTGTGTGTGGGTGTGCCTGTTCCATCCAATCAAAAGGACATCGCAGAGACGGTGGCACGTGCTCATTGGATTCGGAATTTCAGGAACCTGAATTTGCACAACTTAAGGCTGTCAAAAGTCGAATATAAGCCGACGTGGCGTGTGACTTTTTGTGTATTTGGAAAGTGAGACTTGTTTTCGATTTTCGTTTTGGCTAAGCGAGAGACTTTTTCGTCCAGGACTACCCCTGGTGTCCTCGTGTCCTTTCACATCGGACAGACAACATCCCTGTATTATCTTTGAGTTAAGGGCTTAGCAAACAGTTCTGTCATTGATAGCGAAAGCGAAGATCGTTCCGAGGGGTGGAACACAACTGGTTGGTCCAGTTTGCTCAGTTTTCGGCTTTGTTGTTTGGGTTTGGCTTTGGTCATCTTCATTAAAAATGCATGCGTTTTCCCATGTTGTTTTTCCCGCTTGTTCTTCTGTATCGTTTTCATTATGCACAATTCCCTTTAATTCATTTCCAACTTTTCCCCAAGGGTGGCCCAATCTCAAGTTGCTCCTCCCCTTAGTCCAATTCTTTGCCCGGCTGACACGCACGCACACGCATGTTTCGCTCTCTGTATCGCTGCCCTGCTTGCCAGCTTGCTAGCATTCTCTCTTTGTCCTCTCTCCCTTTTAACACTCTTTTTTTTATTGCATCATAAATTTAATATTTTTATGTAATGTTTGTATAACGGTACGCTTTTACTACCCTTCTCTGTGGCATGTGCCTCAACAGCACAACAAAAATTCACAACATGCAAGAACCGCACGCCCTTGACTCCGTCCCCACCCACTGCTTCGCCTACCATTCCGTTTGTGCCTGCTGCCCCACCCACCCACCACTCTTCTCCACCCCCCACAGTTGACGTACGCAAAAAAGAAAAAAGAACGAAAAAAAATGAAAGAAATTGTTCTTCTTGCTTCTTGGAAAGTGTCGCCAGCGCGTGCCATGGGAATTTCTGTATTTTTTGCGTTTTGCTAAATCTGATTCTCGTGTTGTGCGGAGAGGGATGGGAGGGTGAGTGGAATTTCTCTTGTCATTTCATGAATGCTCTGAAGTTTTCTTCTTTTTTTTCGGTTTTGGTTTTGGTTTTTGGTTCTTCTTATCGAAGCCAATAAGTTGCGAGTCCTTAGCTTCAATCAATGAAAAACTGGATTTGGAATATGAGAAAATGCGAAAACCCACAAGTTGTGAGACATTGGGAAATGTTGAAGTTAAGAGCCTTCAAAATACAAATATGTGGACAGGCTCAGGTGGATGTGTATCAGTATGTATGTCTGCGAGGTATTTTGCCACCTAAGGCGAGTAAAAAGTATAATTGGGTCCTATTGCTTATTGAATCCGTTTATATTTATATGAAATACATATATGAACAAACGAACTGGAGGACAATATACATAAACTTGATGTTTCCCATAAAACAAAATAAAATTGTAATTTTAAATAGTTTTATGACGATTATACCATACAGTCATGGCCGACCGTCTGTCCGTTTTGTTTGTTTTTAATTTTAGCCACGTATTTCGAATAAAAGTGAATGTCTCCATCCACACACTCTTATTTATTATCAAATCCTACCCCCCTACAAAATTTCTTAAAAATGAGATTAAAAATAGACAAGTTGTGTGTTTAAACTTGGTTCACTAATAATAGGTGAACGAAAAATTCTAACTTAGCTGGTATCAGTAATATATAATCGGTCAGGAACCAGAAGAACGAGAAACAAATAGACAAACCAAAAGTGGTCCTAATTATTGGCCATTCGCCGCAAGCAGTTCAGGGTGTTCTTGTTGAGCTCGACTAGAATGATGTAGTTAGACGGTGTCAAACATCTTTTGAAAAGTGCATTAATCTTGCACACCTCTATAATCCGAATCATATAAGTTAACTACACTATAATAATAATAAACATAGTGAAGGATAGGAAATAACTACTTCTCTTAGCGATTACTTTGCTGGGGTGCCAAACCATTGGTCGATGATCGATTACCTTCTCAGCATTTCATAACCAATCGAAAATCAATCTTCTATGCATCGAATTCTGCTATAAACTCTTATGGGTCCAAATTGGTTTTCTCTCGAAATTATATTGCAAATGAAATTAACTTGTTATATACAATAGTTTATAATTTTGCAAAGTTAGACGCTACATGACAGTTTGAGTTTGTAGAATAATTGATGGCAACTTGATCCTCTATTTAACTTGACTTCACTGCAATAAGCAACAAACACTTTAAAAACTCTAGAATTATTGCTCGCAGTTGCAACCCTGTTCGTATAGCAGCCCTGTTCGCGGCAATCGATTGGCATTCAAGTGAGTAACCAAATTGTAAAATTATTTAAGTAGTCAATCGATGGCATTTTTTAGATCAAAGACACTGAATGAAAATTACTTGAAACATATATAATATAAGCATAGGTATTTCATTATTAACATAAAGTCATTTTATACAGTCTTGTAAATCGCTAGATAATAAGCTAGTGTTCATTTTGAAATCCAAAAGTTCCTCCTATGACTTTCTAAAAAAATTAAAACATTGAGCAAAGTTTTAAAAGATTATCTGGTGATAGAGTAAGTTGTAAGTTAAAAGAAGGGAAATTATGCTTTCAAAAGTTATCGTTGAAGAATGAATAAAAGATTCTAAGGCTAGCGTCAGTAATCGTCAAAAAGTTACTATTGGCTTTGACCCAAAGTACATTTTAAAGCCAATGTTTGTAAGTTTTTTGGCTCTGTGTAGACTTTGAAATGACAAAAGATCGTGTAGGAACATTGATCGGAATTCTCTGAAATTGGTTTTAATACTAATTATATTGTTTGAAAATTAATGTATATGATTAATGTGTATGATTGTTTGAATATTAATTTGACAACATTCTTCGGCTTGTAAATAAGCAAAATAGTACTAAATCAAACAAATTTTTTAAAATCTTACTCTTTTCTTCATCGGATTTGTTTGCTTATGTCAAGCAGCCGTTTAAGAAATTTACCTGCAATTGTAAGAATTAAAGAATTGAATTAAACATATGTACATAATATGTATGTATCAATAAATGTATATGTATTTTTCACTTTCACTTATTCCTCATTTAATTTCATTTAAAATGCGTCAAGCCTAAGTGGGAAAGCGTCGTCTTTATTGCAATTTCCCTAATGACACACGCGCAGAACCTTAAAAAAAAAACCGAACAAAGTGACGAAGGCAACCAAACGAAATTGCCCATCATATTTACTTAGGATATATGTACATATATAGCGAGGATATACATATGTATGTGTTTTGAAGAATACAAAAGCCGACACACCACTTGCATACGAAATTACAAATTCCCACGGCTAATCCATCAGACAAGAGACAGCCAGAAATAGGACTCGACTCCAGGAGTGAGGAGATTCGCCTCGTATGGGAGTCGTCTAACTGAGCACTCATCAATGAAAATGAAATAGGAGAGGCGCCAACCCTCGTAACCTAACTCAACTGGCTGCCATTAGCGATAACAATAAAAAAAAAAATACAAGAAAAAAAGAAAGCCTCGATGAAACGAAACAAAATTGATTTCCAAAGTGCGAGAAAATCAATAAATCACATGAAAAAGGCAATGGAAGAGTTAACACAAAAGGAGAAGTAGAATGATCGAATGTAATGGCAAAGAGAAGAAAAGATAAAAGGGAATGCAAGGGAAGAGCGAAACCCGAATCGAAATTTAAATAAATTCTTACAAACAAAGGCCAAGAATTATGTGTGTTATCTCTGGTGCAGTGCACGTTCCATTTGGCCAACAAAAGCCTCTTTAGTATGCAAATCGAGGCTTAAGTGAATCATGCCGAGATGCTGCAGTCGCTCCAACGCAACTCATCGCAGCATCTCAAGACCAATGGATAATTTATGCCGTAATAATTAAGCAGAAGCCCAACCCGAACCCCCAACCCCCCACAGTCTCTGTAAGTTATCCAAAATGACAAGCAAGCGTAGTAGGAAATGCCGCAATGACGCACGATGGGACTCCGTGCGGTGCCAGCTTCTAGACCAAAGGACGTCGATGTGGTGGATGGGAGACCCAGAAAGGAGTCACCACAATCACCAGGTGAAGGTGTAGACGGCTAAGATGCACCGCTGACCAAACCGCAAGCAAATTTGAACTCAATGTAAGCCGCTTAATAACTTAACAATCACCGATATCTGGATTAACTAACAGGTATGCAAATCCAAAATACGCAGGCATGCATAATTTGGCCCACTGAATGCGGCAACTTTTTGCAACAAAATCTTCCTCGCCTTTTGTAGGGCAGTTTGTCGAATCTAAACATATTTAAGGAAAATAAGAAAGGGTGCCCCAAAAGCAACCTCTTATTGGGGACGGCATTTAGGCCTCTTTGTCCCTACAGAATTTTCACATAACTAACTAAAAGTATACTTTTCTTGAACTTTTTGATTTGCGTAATTCAATATTGGATCACAAAATAAGTAGCCAGTGCAACCCTTCCATAAAAATGTTTTCAAAATGCAAAGTCGTTTCAATTTAATATTAATTATTTTTAATTGGATCGATTGGGAAGTTTTTGCTATTCTCATGACGGTTTTTATCCTTCTTAACGAACACCCATAAAGTGTTTCTGATTGTTGTAAGACAAAATATATAAATATGAAGAAAGATTACTTTCATAATTTTCTGATTAATAATCAAGCTTTGTTTCAATAATATCAGTTACGATGTACATATATGAATACAGCACAGGTTCTGTAGAATTGTTTAGATTTTGGCAGAGCTAAAAAAAAGTAAGTCGGCGCATCGACTTCGGTATACCATGCATCAACTAAAACGACTATTACTAAAAAATCGTTGCATGAATAGGCAGTCTCAGTTACTCTTACTAAGTTGGTTATTTTTGTTTTTGATAGATGTTACCATACAAAATCAATATGCCAGGCCGCAGGTTTGATTATTTAAAATTTAAATATTGGAAGAGAAAATAGTTTTATTCTAATTTCGGGGGCTTGACCAAAATTGATATTAAATTTTGTGGCTCTAGCTCTTTGCTAGATGGGCGAGAATTTAAAAAATTTAAGAAAATAAATGCAAGAACAAAAATAACATTAATAAAGTAACTAACTTTCTGAAACTAAACTGTTGTTACGAACTTTTGGTTGATGTCAACTTTCTGATCTGTTCCCTCAACTGGGTGAGCAGCATGGCGGGGGCGAAGCCAGGAGTTATGGGCACACAAAATGATGAATGCAACATTCTCTGACTGATGATGACCAGTTTTGTGTGCAGAGTCCAGTGGACTCTGGCTGGAAAGTTGACTTGATGTACTTAGTAGTTTTCAGTTGTAATTGAAATTTAGCAACAAAAACAAGAGCAGGAACAGCAGCCAGAATGACAACGACAACATAGAGGGAGAAGTCTCTGGGAATTGAATTGAGCTGAGTGACTGCATGAGTGACTTGAATGTCAGATGCCTGGGCTTTGATTGATGAAGATGAAGACATTTTCCGTTTCGGCGGCTTGCAATTTGCTCCCTGCCCACGCAATCCTCCCAAGAAATGCGACTGAAACAACAACATCATCAACAACAACAACAGAAACTGCACTTGACCAATCTGGACACTGCACACCACTTTATTGTACATGCCGTGGGGTCAAACAGGGAGAAGAGGGCAACCAAAGTTGTCATCAACTGAGCCGCACCTTTTTGACTCCAACCCCTTCTACAGAATAGGGAACAATGCGGCACCGTGGTACCACACATGCTGAAAAACATGCGAATTTTTAGTTCGACGGAAAGCATTCCATCGACTCGAAATTGAACTTAGGTTCGAAGTTAGTTTTGTACCACGGTAATGTCAGCACCTCTTGTCTCCAGCTTTTCCACCCGCAAACGTCACAGTGCAGAGACACACGCTGGAAAACAAGCAGCAACAATAACAACAATGCAATTTCCCAGGCATCACATAAGATGGGATTCTGCTCTGCCCTCTACTCATTACCGGCCGCAGAGTCCGGCCAACCAACAAACCGTCCAACCGACCAACCACTGGCCGCAGTTCAAATGAATTTAATTGAAATTTCAAACTTGTCAAGTAGCGCCGCCTGCCCACAGTGTGGCCCGACCAGTTCGAATGGGACAAACGAAGATGCATGGAGTCGGTCGAACTTGGTAGCTTCAATACCCCAAGTCAAGTGCTGCGAAATGTGGAAAAAATAAATAAGTTTTCACCGCCGTTGCACTTTTGACATTCCTCCTCTCAAAGTAGCATCTGGCCAAGATTGGAGGAGAGTTCCAACCCACCACCCACCACCCATCACCCATTTCAGAAGATGTGTCATCCAGTGTAATGTAACTTTTTAAAAGAAAAGTTTCGCATTTTGCTGAGACTTTTTCTATCTTTATTTTCTTTTACTTCTCTCTTTTTTTTCATCTTGACCGGGAAAGTGGCTCGCCAAATTTAGTTCTTTAAAAGCCAGTCCACAGAATGTATTCCACTTGGTAATTGTATGATTTTTCCTCGCATAATGTTTTAATATCCCCAGCGGCAAACTGAATTCATATTTTTTTTTTTTCATTTTTTTCATTTTCAAGAACCTGCGGCATGAAAATGATCAACGCTTGCAAAATGCCTAATGAAATATTGTAGAGCTCTTGAAAACAGAAATGAGACGAATTTCGTTTTTTGACAGAAGCATCATTAACATGTTCGGAAGGGGTGCAACCCCCAACACACACACTCACACACACACACACACATTTGCATAATGGTTGAAAGGAAAACCACCCCGAAAAACTTGGACATATTTCGTAAAGTGCACTCATCGGCGAAGCGCGATATGCGACAGCTGCAAAAAGGGGAACAAATTTCGCCTCGGGGCCTGGGCCACCGCATTTAACCCATGATCGCCCGACCATTTGCTTTCCAGCTAGTAATTTGAGCATAATTGAGTTAGAGCTCAGAACTTAGCATAGCTTCATTTGCTCCATTTCGACGACATTCAATTTAGATTTCAAATTGAAAATGTAAATTTCCTAAATAAACAAAAAAAAAAAAAAAAAAGTTTGTCCATTCACTCACATACTAAATAAAATGAACACTTAAATGCCTCCAGATGTTTGGCATCATTTTTCTTTTTCTTCTTTTTTTTTTGTTATTTTCTTTCATTCATTTGCAATGAACTCAATTAATGAATTACCAATAATAAGATTAATCAAATGCGTGAAAAGTTTTGATCGATTTTTTCGATGAGTCTCAATCTTCTTATTTTTCCCAACAGCCGTAAGAATTTCCTTTTCTATACAAGTTTATTGTACCTTATCAGCTTTGTAGGTATTAAATGGGGCTATTGCTAAGTAAAATGCACTTAAATCTACTTTAAATATTAAATCTCTCCATTTTTCACTGGATTTATATTTTTTGTAGTAAACTGCATTTAATTTGTCCAGAAAATGCGTTTCGCATATCTGTTCCTGCGATTAACGCCATATAAAGCAAAACGGAATGGAAAATGGAAAAGTAAATGCCCAAAACCATTTGAAAAACCAACCGTATATATGTATTTACATACATACAAACGTTATATAAATGCAGAAAAAGGTTTTTCATAATTCGTTAAAACCATAATTTATAATATCAATAAAAATGGCGAAATGTTCGCCCACACCCGGACCCGGTTGGCCCACAACCAAGCCTGAACCGTAAACCCGCAAAACACCATGAAAATACTCCCTCAGTGTGTGTGTGTGTGTGTGTGTATGTGAGAAGATGGGGTAAAAAAATTGCAAACATTGAATTTTTAATTGCTGGAAATTTGTGTTCTTTGGTTTTTATGGTTTTGCAGCGAATTTTCCTTCAGCTCTCTTTCTCTCTTTCTGTCTCTCTGTGTTTGTGCATTTGCGTTTATTTATTTTGAGCCTTTTTATCGCATATATTTTTGTTTCCTTTTTTACGTTCAATATTCAAAAATATTAACTGCTTTTTATTTGCGTTCTCATTTTTCATATGGAGTATGAAAAATTTATACTAAACATTATGTGAAAAACTGTACTAGAAAAAATATGAATCATTTGAAATACAACCGAGTGTGTAGGAATCACAGATAACTACTCATAGAAAATAGTTAACGAAAAATGAAAAATAAATATTTGTAATATGAGAATGCAATAAACAATTCCCAAGTGACTTTAGTTGACTTCGATGTAAGAATTATCATATCAGTTTAAAGTTTCATGATATTGATTGAACCACGAGATTATAAATAAGTCAACTAAATGTAATATTTTTTATATCTCTAGAAGAATTTACATACTTAAAATGAGTATTATCCGTTTCTTTTTATTGAAAATATCGTTGACTGAAATGGAAATATAGATGTATTATTTTATTTTAAATTTTAATAAAGTTGGCATCGAATACAAAAAAACATATCAAATTTTAATTTCTATCGATTAAATTGTTAAATTGAAAAACAAACATAATATTTAAATAAATAATTTATTTCAGCTTTTGTAGAATCTTGAAAACCTGATTTTATTATTTGCAAGAAAAATAAAAGCGTATTTTAACAGGACTAAATAGTTTTCTGATTTTAAGCAAACTTAACCGGTTGAAATAATTTGCCTTTTATACATTGGAATAAAAAGCATTGTTGTAAATATTTTTCTATAATTTTATATAGAAATAAAATTGTTCTCGTTTTTTAATACTTTGTTTTTAGTTTGTGGTTACTAATAAATTCCGTTTAAAATTAATTTCCTTTTTTAGAATGGGCACTAACTTAGTTTAAACTATTTATAGAATCAACTTGCGGAATTATTGTCAGCACTCGAATTGGAAATTAAAATAAACACTTAAATAACTAAAAAGTTCGACAACCTTGCTTTTATTAGTTTGTGTTTTTAAAACATACACTATTTTATGAAAACTCATAAAAATGTATCCATTTTTGTGCAAAAAGTGTTTCACGCCGTTCCCTAAAGACCATCCTCAATTGCTTAAAATATTTTTGGTAATGTGAATGTGAATCCTACACATGGTAGAAAAAGGATATGGCAGTCCTTTCGAGAACTTTAAATGTTAATGTAGTGAGAAAAGACTTTAACTAGAACCAATTAGAATCTCGCTAAGAAGAGTTTATAAAATAAAATTAAAACGAAATAAGGACAGAAGAAGGATCAAAAGGTTTATATGAGTAATATGAATATCTGTTTTATGAAAATGAAAAGCTCGAATAATAAAGACAACAATCGATAATGTTTTAATATATATTTTTTAAGCCTCTAGGAAAAGCATTGCCTTTTGGTGTTGACTTTATGCTACAAGCAAACAGTTATCTTTTAACCGTCGGTTGGTAGGTTTGTTTTATATTTTGATTCAGAATTAGGTGTATAGTGTACACTGATGCCCAAATATCAGTTTTTCATTTAGGATTTATACTTGAAATTGTTCATCAATTACACTAAATAAATAATTTAATAAAATAAACTGAAGGAAATCAAATTCCATTAGGATAAAAACACAAAATAGAATTAAACAACATTACAAATGTATGCAAATAAATAAAATGTGTAATTTGAACATTTTGTGGCTTTCTTTTTATTGCCGTTGTTGTTTGGTCGCTTTTGTGTAATTTGTCATTTTAATTTACCGCCTAGTTTGTGTTTTTGAGTTTAATTAGCAATTCAATGTATATAAACATTTCATGTACAAAGAAAATATGTAAAAAAAAAAAAAAATAAAAAAAAACAACGTTTTTTTCTCGTTTCTCTTGCGCAATTAAGTTGGTCCTTTAAAATGAATAATCGAAAAAAAACTTTAATCATAATTTAATTAATATTTTAATTACGCAGTCACTCAATGACTTTTTAGATTAAGTGGAAATTTTAATGGCCATCTTTTGTTTGTTTTTGCTTTATTCGTTGTAAACTCAATGAGAGATAGAGCATTTGAAAGGTCTCTAAGCCGACAAAAGAGGGCCAAAGATTTTTCTACGTTATTATGGCAATAATCGATTAATCAAACGACTCAACATGGACGAATTTTAGATAGAAGTTCAGAACACTTTAACAACACCTTCAATAAATGGTATACAAATTTAGATATAATTTTTAAACTAGAACATTTAACTAACTCGTTTTCTTTATTTAAGTTATTAAAACCAGAACTATTCCTTAATATTAACTCGCCACCTAATACGGATAGGGTAATTTTAGGTCGAGCACTTTCAAAATTTATAAAGCATTTCGATTTACCTTGTAATGTACATTCGCATTAAACTTTTTGTCAATTTAATGATTATTGTTAATACTGTTTATTGTTTTGTACACTTTGCGTGACAGTTAACAAACAGCACTAAAATTACCTGAAACCCGAAACCTGTTTATGGCCAACAAACATAAACGACAACTGAAACTAAAACATTTCAACTAAAAAGGGTTAATATAATATATAATGATGCAAAGTTAAGTAAATAATTTATAAATAATGTGTAAATCTTGTAAAGGAATAATAGTGAACGATCGATCACTAATTGTTCAAACTAGAATGTTTACATTGTTTATAACAATCAGGTTAAAATATCATCGATATATTTATTTTAATATTGTATTATTTTTATTCTAATCTCTATAATAGAACTGAAATTTTAATGCAGTATAGATAGATAGATAATTATCGACTAAAAAGTCTATAATAAACCACATCTCTATTCCACATATTCCCTAATTGTTCACATTTCATTTGGACAACGATTTGCAATTTTAATTTAAGCCATAATTTACACACATCTTTGACACTTTGCCCATGTCCCTTAATTTTTGACTATAAATATCCTGCGAAATTCATTAGGCAAATTAAATGGCAGTCGCCACTCGATGGGTGCGTGTGTGTGTGTGTCATTAGTTTAATTATAATCATTTTTACTTGTCAGCCAACACAACAAAACAAAATTAATAACAAACCAAAAAAAAGAAAACTATATAAGGTAAAGTGGAAAAAGGTATACACACTTACGTATACAAATGTACATGTACATGTATATGGGCGCGTGGCTTGGGTGTTGACCAAATTAAGTTCGCAAGTGGCTGGCTACCCAAAAATGATTGATTTAATGACGCTATCATTGACACTCCAATCCCAAGGCTCATCCACGAAGAGAGACAAAGGGAGAGACAGCCGCACAGTGGGCAGCGATCGATCAGTTTCTCCTTTTTCGGATCATTTCCAAAAAAGTCTAAGAAATTGGTTTCTTCCTATTTGATGTCAATGCATCGACATTTGACTTTCAGCTTAATATTGTTGATAACATTCTTATAAGAGAATTCATATTTCTCAAGATATATGTTATATATGTTATAGTTATAACATACCACTGAAAGGGGAGGGTAAGTGAGGCAGTATGAGAACAAACAAGGGGGAATGTCATAGGAATTTTTATTTTCGAAAAAAAACACACAAGAGCTGAGATAGAAAAGCAAGAAACAAATGGACAATCGAAATAAAAAACATATTCGTCCTTAACTTTTCCACTTCTAGAAATGGAATAGATTAAGTACAATATGTAAGTATATTAAATACATGGTATTATTATATAGACGTCAAAAATTGTGGCTAAGATCTTTCTTGGTCCACTTAATATCATTTCCTTGGTTTTCCTATCCTACTACTACTTAAGCTGCAATCTTAATACATTATAACAAGTTTACATTTCAATAAAATAAATGTTTCAGAACCAATAAAAGTTGTTGCTGACTGATTGTTGAAGGACATTGCCAAAGTCATCACAAGTTGAGCCAAGATATGTTAGGATTCAAGAAAAGGCCAGTTGTTCTACTTTTTCATCTTTCTGTTTCACAAGAATTTTTGATTTCTTTTAATAAAAGGACTCAAAGTACTCATAAACAAACTTAAAAGAAATCCTAATCAATTTCCAAAAAAAAAAAAAATAAATCTTTACTTTAACTTTTGCTGAGATTAATATTTTTCAATTTTTATGTATGTATATATTTTTATAAAGAGGAAATGAAAAAAAAAAAATTTCCTCTTTAAGTAAAAGTCAATTGAAATTTGTTTCCCTTGGTTTTATTCCATTTAAAAATGCAATCCGATACCCCAGGACACATCCATTTAATAATTGAAATTTGTTAAAACTACAAAAACTGCACATATGTGCATACTACATACATATGTATATGCAATTTTATATGGATATAAAACCAAACAGATTTCCAATGCCCACCCACAAGGAGGCAACAGCTACGATTGGCATTATCTCTTCCAAAAACCGAAACAAAAACAAAAGGAAAAAGGAAAATGCTCTCACATACATATACAGTGGCTATAGACATTTTCAACTCGTGTATCTTGATTAGAAAACGCCCAATGGGCAAAGACCAAACAATGAAAAGAACGGTACAAAAAATAAAAGGAAAATCAATCGATTTTTCTTAGGCCATAAATTGTGGAGGAATAAAACTGACTGCACTGAGTATTTGTAAGATTATAATGGCAACAAAAACATCAACAACAACAACAATAATAATAAGGGATTTCGGTCGTAAAATGGAATGCAAAATAATTCATGAATTCATTGAAATTTATTTGCATACGAAGGAACAAAACAACAATTACACATACATACAAGCATATCTTGGCTAAAGAGTTGCCTTTTTTTTCTGGCTACTTGGCTTGAGCCTTAAGTGGCCTCCCAACACTAAAGCATCTAAAATTCTTTTGAAAAAGCCGACTTTGATATACTCTTCACTATGAGTTAACCTCTAAGTTATACTTACATATAAAGGGTATGAAAGCCAACCACACCAAAGCAATCAGCACCACAACTCTTTCCAAGATGAAATCGTAGAAATTGAATTGTATTTGCTCTTGCCTCTTTGGTAAGTGGGGCGTGTGAGTCTATGGCGGATGGCGGGGGACTGAGATGGGCATGGGGATGGGGGCAAACGGCAAACGATACGCATATCAATGGAAAAACAGAGCATCAGCAGACAACTTATACAAATAGCATACACACATGGAGATTGTCGAAAAAAAAAAATGGAAAATGAAATAGAAATCGAAGCAAATGAAAAGAAAGAGGACCTAAGACTAAGTTAGAGACCCAAGAAAAAGACACAGTCAAGGCCTCTGCGGTTGTTCCTCCAGTGTTGGCCATTTGGCCATTTGGCCATTCCTATAATCCATGCTACCAAATACTTGGTAAATAGTGCTTACTTTTCGTTGGGAAAATCGTTCATGCCAACAAATTAGTTTTCCTTTCTTTTTTTTAAAGATGAACTTTACATTAAAAATCTGTCAAAGCAAATATTTAAAATTCTTTATTTCGGAAAATTCCACATAAAATGCTCATAGAGTATTTATTATGTGGGAATTAATTGGGGAAACTGATTCTGTATTCTCTGCAAACATTTTGAATTATCACAATTGCGTAATGTCGTAATATTTACTGCTTGAACTTTAGACCTTAATATCCCTTAAATCGGTAAGTCAACTGGCGGAGACTCACAGCTAAAAAAAGAGAAAACTGCATGATTTTTCATCATTATCCGTTAGAAAATAAACAAAGACAATGTAGTCCATTTGGCTTCATATTGTTCCGAATAAGTTTTAGCCTTTTCAGAATTTTGCAATTGCCAACACTAAATCCGTTCTCTTCCGTCTGGTTACATTTTGGCGTAGTGATAACTTCTTGCACGACTTTGGCTTTGGCTTTGATGCAGTAGACGAGGAGGTGAGGCGTGGAGCAGTCAAGGAGGTTCTGTGTGTATGTGTGTGTTGCCTCCTACTGTGAGTAGCACCCGCACAAGTTTAATGTAACTTTTCTATCGTTGCGCTTTTCCTTGCCTTGTTCTTGCTTCGTCTCCGTTTCTATTTGTATATCTTAAACGCGTTTCGCTGTATCTACTTAAGACAGCTTAAATATTTGTGTAACATAATACAAAACATACGGGCTTCTTTGGTTATACTTAGATGCATAGCTTAGAGATAGCAATTGGGATCGGCGGGGGGGTGGCCATGTTTGGCGCGGTGTTGGAGCGAATGTGAAAGAGGAGGCCTGTCCTCACCCTTCCGCTGGGCTCCGTTTCAATAGGGACTGGGTATTCATTTTGGCTAATTATCGAAGATAATTTAGCAAATATTGACTTTAGGGGAATACACATTCCAGAGAATCTTTCAATAGAAACTCGAATGCAAATGATTGATGTATCCCAAATTGATTTACTTAAATTAGCATTTGTCAATCACTTTTCGAGATCATCTGATGATTAATAAAGATTCTTTTAACCCATTAAAATTGATAACTAACTCTAAAATGAAACAGCCTACAAACAAGAACCGATAAGAAATAAGATTAGATCGAGGAAAATGGAATCAGCAGCATTTGCATAGACAAAGAACCAAATCAACTGTGAAATCGGTTAACTAATTTAGTCATGAACTCAATGGAATCTTCGATAGATAAACAGAATAGAGGAGAAACCGAAAGACAACAATAATTACGACATATAGAATAATCGAACCCTGTTGTCAGTCTCTGTTTGTTCATATCAACGCGACTAGGCTTCACTATAATGAGTAAGAAGCGATGATGATGACAGCGATTCAGGCACTCAAACTACAGTGGAACACCACTAATGAGATCGAAATAGGTTTATTTAATCTGTGACTACTTCTTGGCGCAGGAGGCCACCATTAAGCAGTTACCACTGTAGTCTAATCTGGGGTTTGAATCTTTAATGGCTTTGCGGGCGGTTCTTCTTTTGGGTTTTTCTATCGTAATGCGGGTAACAACATGTTTTGTTTACATTTCAAATGGAAATTGCTCTGCTCTCCGCTGTGTGCGGTGTCTGAGTCGGATTCGGAGTCTATCTCCTGCTGACTTTCCCCATGTCTTTGTGTGTGTGCGTTTGTAGATACTTTTGTAGGATGTGCCGCTGACAAGCGTTTTGTCTGATGTCTGGTGTCTTGTGTCTGCAAAATGCATTTTCTGCTATTTTCGGTTAACTAGACTCGTACCGGAACCTACTAATGAGATACACTCAAACACTCAGCCGCACACACACACACACCCACACACTCCTACTGGCTCTTACATGTGTCGTTCGTGCGAATCGTGTGGGCATTAGGCAAATATCAGATTGCAGGAGAACTTCTACGCTCGATCCTTTGGACGTGCAACTAGAAATGTCCTCCTGTCAGTTTGTGCTCTGTGTGCTGGACAACGCATTAGCGTTTGACAAAATAAAGAATACTCATTGAGGGAGAACAAGATTAAGTGTGTAGTAGGGACGCAACGTCACTCGCACAAACATCGTCGGTCGTCAGTCGGCACGTCGAGATTCCAATATCCGTATATGTCGTCTGCAATCGTTGTCCCCTTTTCCTTTGTGTCTTTTATTCATTTCCAAGACACTAATGAATTGGATCCTCCTCTTCATACTTGAATGCATGTTCGTAAGTATGTTTATGGTAGATTAAAAAAACATAATACGTTATTCCACAAGGAATCCTCATTACAAATATATAATATTTCATTTTTTCTATACAATAACACTCCCTTTATGACAACCCAATATTATAAGCAAAAATCATTCGTTAACCACAATCCTTTTCCATTATCCCCGACGGAGCTACCTTTAAGTATTGCTTCATCGCGGGGAAAACTTACATCGGGGTTCGAACTAGAGAACAAAAATAAAAAAATTTATACTTGGCCATAGCAAAATAATTATCATTTCATTTTCACAATCTTTTAGTTATTAAGTGATGCAATATATAATAAATAAATATACGGATATCGTTTGATAACTTTTCACAAAGGAAGAATTCAACTGATTCAGAAAAAAAGGTGAAAATAAATATAAATCAACTTAAAGATTATACAAATACAACAGACACTAATTCCTTGTAAATATTCCGATAAAACGCCACAAAAAACTCGTCTCATTAGAAAATAACAAAATCGCAGATTATCGTTTTTAAAACCAAATGCAAATACATATACAATTTATTTAATATAGACTTAAAAACCTTATCTATAACTATAAAAGACCGGGAAAAAAGCAAACTTTGACTGCGCCAATGTTCTTTAAAATCCTTCAATAAATCTTCCGCCAGTTAAGTTTGAGATCCGGAGCTATGGCATGGCCTGGAAATCCATGACAAAGTTCTCACCGAAGGCCCAAAAAAAAGCTTCTATATTAAAGTAGTAATTCAAAATTCAAATTCTCAAAATTGGTCTCGGGCAATAAAAGACTCAAAAACCAAGATTAATTGAGACAGACTCGATTTCTCACTCTGGTCAAAAATATACAATTTAATAATAACAAGGGTATTAAAACATCAAACTATTTCATATTTTCTACCTTCTTGAAAATGAGAAAATTTACAAATTTAATCTAATTTACAAATTTAATCTAATTTGAAGAAAAATACTGAAATGAATTAAAACCTAACAAGAATCAACAGGAATCTGAGTCGCCATATCCAGATACTTATGTATATTAAGATTAGAAGCTTATTATTCACCACTCTAACAGATTTCAGAAGTATATATTGCCATTTTAGTCGTTTTATTTTGAAAAGAATATTTTATAAATCTAAGCTAGTCTTTTTTGCTGCTAAAAATAGTTGAGAGATAGTTTTCCTTGTCTTATTTCGAATTTATCAATTGACAAAACTCACCTTTTTCCGATTAAACGCCAAAATTCCCAATTGAAATGCAATTGAACCTTTCAAAAAGGTCCTTCAATGTGACTATATTCCGGTGATCCTTTTTGATAGGGCAGTATTGGTAGTTTTTAGTTTAAGGTTGTTGTAAGATTCGTATCGATGATTTGGACGCGGATGTTTAATTAATTTTTTTTGGAATATTTTTATTTATTTATTTTTTTTGTCGTATTTAAGAACAAATTATATATGTATAGACACTTACACGAGACAACACCAAAGAACACAAAATTTGTTATATTATTATTTCACTTTTTTGGACTTCTTCTTCTTTGATTTCTCTTCGTGGTAATTTATTTAATACGGCAAATACAACAACAACAACGAGGACGACGACAAATATTGTACATATGTACAGATGGAACACACGAACACACAAAAACACAGATACAGATACACTGAGACACACACACACTCACACACAAACAAAGAAGAATCGGAGAGACACGCACGCGGTTAAATAGATAGATGTATGTATATAGAATGGATAGTGAGATAGACAACGATGATACAAGGCGGACGTAGGGGGGTGTGGGCGAAAAGATACGCGAACCGAAAGATACTTTTGGCGATAATTTCGTTAGTTTGTAGTTAGTTTGGTTGCTTTCCGATAAGTATGCAATTGAAAATGTGTGTGCTTTATTTGATCATGCTGGATTCTGGCGATGCACTGATGGAAAACGCTGTCAGAGAAGGGAAAAGAATTATTAGCAGAGTGCCTAAATTGCTTTTCATATCGCTTATTATGACAACAAATGAAAATTTTTCGGGTTTTTCTTTTTTGTTTGGTTGGCAACGCACACGCCGAAAGGACAACGACTGCAATGAGACAGCAGCAGCAGCAGGATTCAATAACATTTCGTGGGGGGTGTGTGTCAGAGAGAGAGTGAGAGAGAGAGAGTGCGGAGACCAAAGACAGATAGAGAGAAAGAATGAGAGTAAAATTTACATCTAACACTCTCTCATTCTCTCGCTCTGTCTTTCGCTTTTTATCTGCCTCTCTGTTGAGCTCTCTGTGTGGCCAATTTGAAACATTGTGAAATGAAATGCAGCGAAACGAATGAAAGCCACAAAAGAAAGATGCGATAAGAAAAACCAGAATGAGCGGACGAAAGGCACAGAGAAAGAGAGCCACAGAGAGTAACAGCAGCGGCCTACAAAATAAACAAAATATAAAAAAGGATAATCCCATATTCAGAGAGTGAGAGAGAGCGAGAGAAGAAAAAAGAGAGAGGTAGTGATAGAGTGGTGAAGTGAGAGAGTTTATATACCAAAACAGACTATAAAAGCGGCAGGCTCACTTCTTCATTCTCCCCTTCCTCATCATCTTAGTCGTTCTCTCTCTCTCTCTTCTTCTCTCCTTCTGGCTGTATCTCTCTTTCCCTCTCCTTTGTATGTGGCAGGAGGTGTGCGCGCCAGTCGAAAAATCAATGAAAAATATCTGGAAAAATTGCCGAAATTTTCTATTTGTTGTTTTGCTTCTGAACAATCGCAATTGAATAATTTATTTTAGGATTTCTTTCAAGAATATACATATGAATGTACATATGTACATATTTTCAATTCACGTTTATTCCAATTCAATAAATTTGCCAATTTGAATATTACTTTTGTCGCACTGTGAATATGTAATTGAATTGTTGGCAAATTACCCAAAAAAAAACTTCACGAACTTGCACTCAAATATCTCGAACAAATATACTTTATTCAGGGGTTTTTGTTTCGATTTATATTATTTATTCACTGCATTAATGTTAATGCAAATTGCAGTCAGAAATCGGTGATACGAAAAAGGCGATTCAACGGCAAAACTCATCCGAAAATATTCAACCGGACCGGACCGAGAACCGTTTCGGCCAGCGTTTCATTAACGAATGAGAGCACCACAGCAACAAACAAAAACAATTCTCGCTCTCACTCATCCATGTGTTGTTATGACCAAACGAAAATACCCTCCCCCACATGTGCAAACCTTTCAAGAAACCCTCTAACAGAGGCAAGCACCTATGTATGTTAATACTCATAATTGAGTCTGTTATTTACAGTTCGCTCATCTCTGAGCCTGCTCCAAACAGAAAACCTGATATTCCAACTCCCACCACTTCTATCTTCAACAATGCCACACACTCATGCTCTCCCTCTCTCTCTCGTGTCTCGTTTCCAGTGGGTCGCTCTCTCATAGTGGGCCGCCGGGTGAGTCTGCGCGCTGAAAGGGCGTTTATTTTTATTTAACATATTTCAATGCTCTCCCACTGCACAGTGGTTCCGCCGGGCCAAAAATCAAAAAAAGTCACAACAACGTAGAAAAAAAATTTTGATGCAGATTGTCTCCAAAATGTTCATACTTTAATTGCCATTGGGCAACCCGGATTTTTCTGAAAACATAACGGGACTTTCTAAAAATAGAGCGAAACGCATACACGAATATTTAAAAATTTATCAATGGATTTCGAAGTTAAAGGTGTTTATTTTATTTTTGTAAATAACTAAAAACTATTTTGTGTTTTTGTCCTTTTAAAATTAATGTTTTATGAAACCTTAGTTTTTGTTCCTTTTTTGTGCATGACTTATATATTTACTTAAAGTTTTAGTTGTGTTCCCCCGCGATTCCTCGGTTGAGTCTATATTCATTGTATTAATCCAAGTTTTTACCATAGAAAAGTGTTTAAGTCAGCTTCAGAAACTTGCAGATGTGTGTAAAATATCCAACAATCTAACACATCTTATTTTTTCAAGGTCCAACTTGCCCAGCGGAGCCTCTGTATTTGTTTCTGTGTTTGTTTTTGTCGTTTCTTGTGGTGTCCAATTTGTATCAGTACCTTTTAAAATTAATTAATATTGTATTTTTATCTTTTAATTTGGTAGGCAACATATGTCAGTGTGTGTTCGCACTCCTACATATTTTTAATTTATGGTGCTCCAAAAAAGGCACAAACGCTGAAAAATTACGAGAAGTAATTGCTGATGTAGAACGAAATTTTGAAAACAACGGCTTACTAGAAGAATTCAATGCGATTATTCAACCTATTTAGTACATTTGTAAAAAAAATTGTTGTTTCATGGATGCGTTATAAACGTAAGAAATCTTCCCTTTTACAATTTGAGTCTGATTGGCTGAGTACAATAGAATCAATTTTATTGAATACGAACAATGTAGTGTGTTTCAAATTGAAACATCGATATAACATCGATGTTCCGCCCAGCTCTACGAAGTACATTTATCATTTCCGTACTAAGCCATAGAAAATAAACTTAAAAGTTAGTGGTAGTGACTAAACTTGTGGCCCGTATTCGGAACCTTTTTTGCTCTGTTTTGAATTCAACAATTCAAGACATTTGTTTTGATATTGTTTGCAAATCATAAGTTTTTATTCTACTTCAACTTCAGTATTTCACAAACTAATCTCTAAAAATCAGTAAATTAGAACTGACATACATATTCATATATGTATATTTAATTATTTATATTTGAAACTTTTATTTACAAACTAACTTTTGATTTGATTTGCGGTAAATTGGACAAGCACTGTTATATTTATGTGCTTAGGGACTTCATGTTTTTTGGTACATACTATGTTGTATTTAGGTAGAGCATTAAATTTAAGTCATTAATGTATGGTTTTTGAATTGTGTGCTCTTATAATATAACTTGTTGGTTTTAAAATGAAATATAAACATGCTGTTAAATTGTGAAAAAATAACTTAAATTTAAACAGTTTTTATATAAATTTATATATTTTTAAGTTAAGTTTTAAATATATACTTGAAAAACTGTTTAAATTGAAGTTACTTTTCATTGTATCATGTGTTTAATACGGAAAATATGTAGTAAGTTAGAATTCATCAGATTTTGTAGGACAATATGTTCTAATTGTTTTAAAGGCATAAGTACTTTTATTAAAACAAATTGATTATATATTTACAATAAAAATATGAATTATGTACATACAAAAAAATGTTAAAAGTAAAAAAAAAAACATCTCTCCCCGACGGGGAATTGAACCCCGGTCTCCCGCGTGACAGGCGGGGATACTGACCACTATACTATCGAGGACGCTGCTTACACTTTGCCAAATACCACATTTCAACATACTGTAGTTCTTTAGTAAGTCTCTTCAATTTTTATACCCTTGCAGAGGGTATTATAAAATTGGTCAGATGTTTGTAACGCACAGAAGGAGACGTTTCCGACCCCATAAAGTATATATATTCTTGATCAGCATGAGAAGCTAAGTCGATATAGCCATGTCCGTCTGACCGTCTGTCCGTCGGTGCGTACGCGTTTTACTCAGCCATCTTAAGAGCTATCGGGATGAAATTTTTTTGGGAGCTTTTTTTTACCCGGGTGAGATAAAGTATGAAAATCTTTGGGATCAGACCACTATATCATATAGCTCTAGAAGAAACATTTTTGCAAAAATTGGAGTATCCCCATGAAATTTACCAATATGATAGTAATAGATATAAAATCTCAGATCCCAAAATTTGAATCTGATCCGATAAATAGAACACAAGTTACAGTCAATATAAATCGGTTCAAACGCTGCCGGCAGCGCTGCTTGCTGCCTACTACTGCCATCATCAAATCAACAGAGCACACGCATACACACACAGACGCAACGCTACATGAACTGTATGTGTATGCGTGCCGTGCTTTGCTTAGAAAATGATGGAAGAAGAAAAACTTGTGGTAAAAAGAGAAATAATATTTTGTTTGTGTATTGATGAATTGAGTTGCAGGGAAAGAAATTTCAAAAAGGAAAAATATTATTGCCACGTATACTGCAAGGGTATATAAACTTCGGCATAGCCGAAGTTAGCTTCTTTGATATTTTAAGTTCTAGTCACCACTATAAAATACCTTTTAAAAGTTAATGTTATGTTGACTAACAATATCTTTTAATGTAATATTGTATTTATTAATTTAAAACAGATTTTGTTATTATGTACTTCCCTCTAAATTTCACTAAATGCCTATATAACCGTTTGAACTGGCCGCAACCAACGTCCTCGATAGTATAGTGGTTAGTATCCCCGCCTGTCACGCGGGAGACCGGGGTTCAATTCCCCGTCGGGGAGAGATGTAATTTTTTTTTGCATTTGTACATTTGACTTTCTTTTCATACCATGCACCCATAGGTTAAAATGCTATATTATAGTCGCCAAAATACATGTAACAAGTAAAAAAAATCTTGCAGAATCAACAGACGAGGCGGTCTATCCAATTCCTCAAAAGTCCGGCTTGTCCGTCCCCATGAGGAAGTTATAAGACTTAGTTATACTTATAAGAACTATACCCAATATATTTGGAAGGCTCGTGTAATAACTACTTGGACGTTTAATTAAAGGATAAAATTAATAATAATTGAATAATCATTTGGTTGTTTGAATAATGCTATAAATATTTATTAAGGTAATGGGAGAAAATATTAACTGAAATTGAGCTTAAACGAATTGGAAGGTGTGTCACTCGTTTTAAAATTCCTGAAATATGTATAGGCGCTAGGATTTGATTTTGGTTCCTACATCAATATACAATTATTAACAGACTCCAGGTAGGACTTTACTAAAAATAACTGTCCCCCTCTCATATGGACACTCTTACAATTAGAACCTACAAATAGAAGAAAGTCACATTATTATAATGATTATTATATGATTCTAGTAATGTGTATTAATTAACATTAGATATATTTTATATTTTAATTTCTGAATTTCATTTCGGCCTAATTTGATCTTTGTGTTCTTGGTCAATGTTTCACGTTAAACATTTTTTAGAATTTACTTTTTTAATTTGAAATCAACTTGGAAAGCAAACGATTTTACCTTTGAAACCAATTCGGAAACGAGATCACAATACATAAAAAAAATAAAAAAAGAATCACATCTCTCCCCGACGGGGAATTGAACCCCGGTCTCCCGCGTGACAGGCGGGGATACTAACCACTATACTATCGAGGATGTTGATTGCTGGCGGACCAAACACTGTTACAAGCATACAGCAAAGTGTATAGAATTCAAAATTCTATCTACTTCTAATCGATGTAAAATATCGATATTTTAATAACGACGCGTCGTCTTCCAGCGGGTGTCCAAAAACTTTCTAAAATTGCGTTACGTAATACTTGGACGACCTTTAAGTCGGTTTATCCCGATATTGAAATTCTGACAATTCGTAAAAATTAAACAGTTTCTATTTTATCGCATGAAACTGTTCATTTTCAATACATTGATTTTGCTTGCAATAAGGAGAGGAAAACGGGTATTATTCTTGTTATAAAATACAATGCTCATATGGTGCATACGTAATACGTATCTAGATATTATAAATTCTGTTGGCATCCTTTTTGAAACTTTCAGATCTCATTTTTCAAGCCTTTTTTTGTACTGATCACCCTTGAACCGAGTGTCACAATCGCATAAAAAACACATGTGCTTAGTGTAATCGCCTTATAGTCCGGTAAGCATGGCAACGACCTTTAAACCACAACACACACGCAAATTGTGTTTTTTATATCCCACCAATTCTAAAATCCATTCCATTTTTTGAACGTCTCTTTAGTATCAGTTCCATATGCAATTGGAATCGATGGCTTCGAATTGTTTTTTTCAAGCTAGTATTGAACATCATTTAATTTTACTATTATTATTCCCACAAAAAATAGTTATAAATTAAAAATATTCCAAAGCTATACTAGAAAATGGCTTAAGTGTAATTTTTGGCATTTTGGGTTATGTAACATTCATGAATTGAATTTATTTAAGCATTAACAATATTTCTACAATAAATAAGGAAGAGCTAGGTCCGTTGCATAAAGAAGGAATCGATATAAAAGTCATATTCAGCTCATGTAACAAACTAAAAAATAACCTTAAAATTTAAAGTTTCAACTCACTATAAAAAAAAAACCAGCTAACTTATAAAACCCAAATAGGGTTTTGCTATTCAATAAATGTGCTTTCAGAAAAAAAAGGTCCGATGCGGTTTGATTTTTGGTGTTGCACAGTGTAATTTAAATTCTAATTTTTTGATAACTATTAAAATAATCCATTTACTGCTTGGTTCGAAATATTTGAGTTCCAATTGGTCTGCATTTATTAGATGCATTCTAGCAAAGCATCAGCATCAAAATATATACCGCTTATAACAAAGAATATTGAGTATTCTTAAATCCGATGTCTAATAATATAAAAATAGTTGAATACTTGAGAAAAGAAATGTTTGGTTTTGCGATATTTATGCAACCAAAATAGAATGCCCAAAAAGTATCACAGTAAAACATACTGGAATCTCCAACATTCTAATATAATATTTATATTTCCGTTATACACATGAGGTTTCGTAAACTTACGAAATAATAGAAAATATTAAAAAGTACATTCACATTTTGCTTAAAATCAAAAATAGCTTATGCTATAAAAAAAACTTAAAGAGAACGTTTTTTAAGATGTCATATTTTGTCATGAGATAAATTTTTCAATAATATCTGCTCTATAATTGGTGGTCAACACGACATTATTATTAGGAGGTGAGGACAGAATGCTTTAATTATTTTACAGAATTCTACATTGAAAAAAATTCAGTGTGTTGAAATGTGTCATTTGGCAATCGGCAAACAACATCCTCGATAGTATAGTGGTCAGTATCCCCGCCTGTCACGCGGGAGACCGGGGTTCAATTCCCCGTCGGGGAGAGATGAGTTTTTTTTTTTTGTCATACTTAATTAACAATATTAATTTATTTATAAATTATACTACTTCATTTGCTAGGCTTTTTGTGCTTGCGTTGTAGTTGTTTTTGTTCTGAGCCAAGCTTTTGATGGCCATGTCATAAATTTTGAGGGGCGTTGTTCGACTAACTGGAATACATTTTCATAGGTAATAAACATCCCATTTATGTGGTTTGCACACTGGGCCGAAACAACATATAATTGGAATAAAGGCAAACATTTTGTTGACGCAAATATTATTATTAAATTAATATTATAAAGTATGTTACTATATACTTTTATACGGATAATTTTTTTACGATTATCCCCAAAGTAAGATTTGTGGAGAAAAGAATAGATATTGATGTCTTAGGCTCGAAAAGATCAGTATCTATTATTGACAGAGAATACTTTACAGAATTACTTTGAAAATTACGAGAAAATCAGTTGAGTAAATTTTTTTCCATCTACCTAAGATAAAATGATGTTAGAATATCAAAGAAGCTAACATCGGCTGTGCCGAAGTTTATATGTATACCCTTGCAGTCCATGGCCATAATATTTTTACATGTTCCAAAAATTTTTTGTGTATCTCAATTCATTAATGCACAGAACCTTTCAAATATCCTTTCAATTTCTTCTTCTTCCCCATCCCCTTTTACACGCATGCCGCGATTCGCACGCATACACGTATAGTTTTTGTAGCGTTGCGTCTGTATGTGTGCATGCGTGTGCTCTGTTGATTTGATGATGACAATTTTTGCAAAAATGTTTCCTCCAGAGCTATATGATATAGTGGTCCGATTCTGCCGATTTTCATACTTTTTTTTCCCAGGTAATAAAAAGCCCCCAAAAAAAATTTCATCCCGATAGCTCTTAAGATGGCTGAGTAAAACGCATACGCACAGACGGACGGACAGACGGACATGACTATATCAACTCAGCTTCTCATGCTGATCAAGAATATATATACCTTGTAGGGTCGAAAACGTCTCTCTCTGTGCGTTACAAACATCTGACCAGTTTTATAATACCCTCTGCAAGGGTATAAAAATTAATCGGTACATTCCAAAATTTTTCTTTTTATACATACATACATATGTTCTGATTTTCTTTGAATTGTGTTTTGTTATTATTTCAGAGCGTGGTTACAAGCCGGGACTGTAACCAAAACATTATTAAAAGTTAGTATCATGTAACATGCAGAGTCGCCATTTCTTTTTTAATTTTAAATGAACTTTATTTAATATCAATATATACATATATAAGTACATGGAAATACTGTGGAGGGAGTATACATGACACACAGGCAAATGAAAGGACTTTACAGGGAAAACGATCTTAATGTAAAACTTATAGTTTAGATAATACAACAACAAACAATTTGCTCTTTAAGTACGCATTAAAAATACGGGATCTATGTACAAATTTGGGTATCAGTTAGTCCAGTAGTATTCGCGTTAGTCGACCTGTTTGGCCTCATCTCTATTTCGCTTGAATGAGACGGAATGGATGAGCAATGGAGGCAAATTTCCCCGCAACATTTGCAGGCGTTTGTTTTTCTCCGGGCGACGTATTTCATCTCTCGAACTCGAAGAGCCGGCCGAAGTCGTTGCCACGGATGTCTGTGTGGAGATGGAGCCCAATGAATTGGAGCCTGCCAGCATTTCGGAGCTCTGTGTCATGAGCATGGCCGATCGCCGGAAATACCGTGGCATGGAGTAATCATCTTGGGTGGCCCGAGCAGCATTCGCCGTCTGAATGGAATACAGGCTCTGAGAGACGCGATATTTCTCAATGGTCGGAGTGTCCTCATAGTTCTTGGGCAAATTGCTGAACGAAATGGATGGAACTTCGGGAGTCATGCTTATCTGGCTGCTGGTTATGGTTCCCGTGATGGCAAATATATCCGTTTCACTGGCAGCCGATCGTACGTGGACGTTCATGTGGGGAACGCTCTTGGCGGAGCGCAAGATGCGTTTGGGAGTGGCCGCCAAATGGGGATGCCTATCGATAAGACGCGGCCGCAATATCACCTCATCCTTACTATCATCGCCTTCCTTCTCTTCGGCAATGGGATCGAACTTCATCGGCGTCAACGTTTGACTTCCCTCTGGCGAACTGTCTGCTGATGAGGGGGCCAGTGTGAAGGTGATTCTTTTTTCTGGCGAAGATGCCTCTGGTTTCTTAGAGTCCGTCGAGTCTCCATCTGTGGGAAATAGGAAGAGAGAATAGATATGAGCATCTTTCGAAAGTTAGTTTGTTCGCCGTGAAAACTGTAAACAGATTCCATAAAAGAGTTTGCGGGCAAACAAGATAAAGAACTAGAGTTCATGACAGATACGGCCAGGGTTTGGCCTCGCAGCAAGGGATTAGATTCCTCATGGATACATTGAGTACAAGGAAACTCACGACATTTGCTTAACAACAAAGTTTAAATTTGGTGACTGGGTTAGTTTTTGCGACCAAAGTCTAAAAAAAATGTTTTTTTTCTTCTATTTCATCAACTCGACTAAAATAACGTCATGGGTATAGGGAATAGGAACAGTCGGTCGGCGGTAATCATTAGCATTATAAAATTAAAATCGACGTGATCGCTGACATGACGTGGGTAAATTACCCAACCGTCATATATGTACGCTCAGGTGAACTGAAATTGTCACATTGAAATGCCATAAAAGATAATAAAACACATATTTTTTGCCCAGTGTATACACTGAACTAGTAAATTATGGAGTCATTCACCAGCAACACAAAAACATTAAAAAAAAAAAAATAATAAAAAAAAAACGTGATGAATAAGTGAATGTTGTTAAGGTAGAAAATGGCAACAACAAAAGTAGTTGCTCGCTTCTTTATCTTCTACACAACAAAACAGAAGCTGTAAATTTATTAAGATATGTATATGTATGTAGATATACAATAGATATAGAATATACATACAAATGTTTGTATGTATATGTAGGTACACACATGTTTTTATAGAGATGGCCGGGTCCCATTGTCCACCAAGTAGATAAAAAAATATAGTTAAGCTTTTCGACTTTAAACTCCAAAAATGTGTTTTTAATATTCTCAAAGATGGAGATAGATACATTCTCTGATCGCCTGATTAATCACCCAAGTAATATCAACTGAAATTTATTTCTAAGGATTAAACATACGATGGGTTTTTCTCATTCCTAATTGGATCATTTCCAAGTGTTTAAATACATTACATAACAACAATGTAAATCACTGAAAAAGCAGACAAATTTGGGAAATGTTTCTGTTATTTATATTGGTTACTGTTCTGTAAACACTGCTCATTTGTTCCCTGGTTCACTTCCCTGCCAAGTTAATCATTTGCTCACTGAATTGCTCACTTCTTCAGTTGCTTAGCATAAACATTCTGAAGTTTATTTCGATGAT
Organism: Drosophila insularis; assembly: GCA_018903935.1. Taxonomy (NCBI): domain Eukaryota; kingdom Metazoa; phylum Arthropoda; class Insecta; order Diptera; family Drosophilidae; genus Drosophila; species Drosophila insularis. The sequence goes on from JAEIFP010002302.1 coordinate 5,460,250, forward strand.
TACATCAATTTTTCAAATATTACCTATAATAGTAAACTAAATACAACATTTAGTGAACAAAAAGGAACAAGTGAGCAAAAAGAACAATTAGAACAGAACATGTTCAGTTGCTCAGTTTAGTGAGTAACTCATTTGTGTTTAATCAGTCATGATTAATGGGTAGGTAGTGGATTAGTGACACTTTCAAAGGATTCACAACGTCCAGTCCCAAAGTATCAAAAAGCGCAAACTTTATAAAAAAATTTAAAATCATTTTTTGGTTGTGTGAAGAATTTAGAAAGTATTTGAAGTAAATGAATTTAGTAAGCATATTAATCAAAGGGAATTTAATTATTTTAAGATTTTTACTTTATACATATTTCTGTCAATTAGTTCACGACGCATTTAAAAGGTTTTGCATAAAAATGTTCCAGATTAAACCTCTTAAACTTATTAAATCAAAGAAATTACTGTTTATATACTTGAAAAAGAAGTAAATTTGGTATTTATTTGTAACAAGTGTCAGTGATTAAGTATTCGTAGGTTGTATTAGCCATTTGAATCATTGAAGTCGATTTACGAAACTTTCAGATCTACATAAGTTTGTACATTATTAAACAAAGTCAGTGTATCCTATTGTATGCAAGGTCAGAGTTGCATATTTTTAACATACTAGATTACTGATAGCCGACCAATTGTCAAATATATCTAATCATGATCGTAAGTATTCTGAGAATATTTCTGATAACGACCTATTCACTTATGAAGTATCTCAATGTATGTGTCTCTTTGGTCTAATATTTCATCACCCTAAAATTTGATCAAAACCTGATACACTGAATAGTTTTGTTCCACAGCAAAAGTTGCAAAGATAAAATATAAACTTGCAAGTCTCCAATAAAGTGTATGCTAAGACGATGACTAAAGGTTAAATTAGATGTGAATTATATCACATTTGGGAAAAGACAATGGTTCTTATCGTTTATTTCAAATTGATTGATACCTGTCGAATCGTTTAAATATAAACGATACTGCAATACTGACATCAATGTACACAGTCCGGGTTGTGAACTCTTAATTTTTCAAGTGCTCCTTGCCAGCAAAACTGGACCCGATGAGCCAAGCCGACTTTAGGATACCCTGTGGGAGTTTGTGAATGTAATCTTCACCTGCCTGTTTTCAATCCCGTAAGAAAGAGGACAAAAATTGTCGCATTTGCGACTCCAACGTGGCTGGAATGCGAAATCGCTTTCTTGTCATCTTTATCAGTGAGGTACAAATATGGTTTCGTTTTTTTTTTTATCAGCTAACAAAAATAAAGAAAAACTGATTTACGTGCTGCGAGTATTTTCCGTTTCGAACTGTTTGTCAAAGAGAGTAGCGAGAGCGACTCGATAGAAACAACTTGATTATAAGTAAAATGGACTGGCATTATCTGCTCCCCTGACTGTATAAATACCTATCTATATACATACATACATATGTATATTTATATATGTCCATATATGTTGGAATACTTTTTGGAATGAGCTTACTGTTGATTTGTTGTTAACAATTTTATATACGGGAATCTCGATACTCCGAATCGAGTTAATGATGTGGGTAATCGCATTGCCATTGCCCCATCATTGATTAGACCCTAGGTGTAGTACAGTATATTTACTGCTTAATTTGCTCATTAAATGCACAAAATTATGATAAAACGCTTCTGGGTTAAAGCAAAAACAAAAATAAATAATAATAATAAATTGCCATCGTCTCGCTGATCTCGGTTGGGTTTTATCATTTGCGATAAGCCATTTCTGGAGTGACGCAAGTGGTGAAGATGATCAGGGGAGCTGGAGCAGATGGTGACAAAAAGAAGCGCCAAATGTTATGACCCTCTCCCACTCCCCTGGGCCGATAACCAGATTTATATATGTACATAAGACAAACTCTGCGTCACTGCAATAATATCTTGTTAATTAAATTTAGTCTCGAATCGTATAATTCTGTATACGTTTTTGGTTCATTTCCTGAATTTGCGAGTGGAAACCGCAGTGGAAATGTTTTTAAATTAGTAATTTTACATTTACAGTTGCAATTCCCAACCCGAATTCTTTAAGAGATCTAAATTTTATACGATGGCAAGTGCAGGTTCTTATTCTCTAGCCATAAGAATTGGTCCTTTCTGACATATTATTGAACAGACGGGAGAAGTAACTTTCTATAGCATTTTCTCATCTGCATTTAGTTTGTTATGAACTAGTCATATCGGACGACTATATTAATCAGCAAAGGATCTATCATCAAAAAAAATTGGTTTGAAAAACCAATTACTACAAGAAATATAAAGGATTTATAAGACCATTTGTAATTTCAAGTGTAAGTTTGGTTATTCCTGTTGGAGTATAGTTGGAGTTAGGTTCCATAGCTTCTGATTTAGTCGATTACAACAATAACCTGCCTTAGGGATGGTATTCGCTTTCAATAACTTTACCATAAATCGGTCCTTAATGCAAATTTGCCGTTGGCCTGTGTAATCTGCAGATAAAGACTCTTACAATAACTTTCTGAGCTGTTAAATCCGGACGGACAAACATTTGGACGTGGTTATATCGATTCAAAATATTGAAACAAACTCCATTGTCTGTATGCAATATTTACAAATTTGACAAAAGCTTTTTAAGACTTTTATTGCTTAAAGATTAATTTAAGAATGTTGAAAATCTCAAAAATAGAGTTTTATTCACACATCTTGGCAAAAAGAGTTTATGAACTTAAACTAGGGAGTAAAATGGTCAAAAATATCTTGTATATTTGGCCAATCACTCTAACGATTTGTGTTCCAATTGCCTGGATCAACGCAAATTAGTTTATCCTAAAAAATATAGCAAAACGGAGAGATAGATAAAGGCATCCAACTATATCGCTTTTTGATTGTGTGCAATTCAAATATTCTAGATAGGCCTGATAAATACAGCTGAAACGATTCGTATGACTCAAAATTAAATATCAGCCATGCACTTAGGGCCAAAAACGGTTTCCATTGGATAAATTCCATAAACATTACGATGATTACGAGAGCTCAGCTGGATAGCTGATCAATTACACATAAGTTAAATGCATTTCTAGTAACCGATATGTAATTATATAATGATCTCAAGCAATTAGTCAATCTGAAACTGTTGAGTAATGCATACAATTTGCAAACAACGCAAAGTAATTGCGTTTAAAGAGAGAAAGAAATAAAAAAAAAGCCACAAAGAAAATGAAAAGCGGCGAATATGTCAGTTGGGAAAAATGTGACTAAGGGACGAACAATTTTTGCATATAAAATGTCAAAGTTATGATCGCCAGCAGCTGGAATTAATTTTTGTTAACGACTTGTTTAGTTTTTTCTGTGTTGATAATATTTTGTTAGCATTTCTTTTTGTGTTTTTTTTTTTGTTTGGTTCTTTTGTTTTTTACTCACATTATAAATTAATCAACTAATATACGTTAACTAGGTCTAATGATTACAAATTACAAGGTCTATAAGCAAAGTCCATGACGAAATACATGTATGTATACATATGTATGTGTAGTACTTTATGTGTATAGGAGACTTAAAAGTAGACTAAGTACCAAAGGGGTGAATGGAGGGGGCTTAAAGGGCGGAGCTACTTACAATACAAGTAATACTAAAAAGGCTGAAAATAAACAATTTCATTGTTGACCTACACGACGATTTCACTCGATAAATAAAAAATAAAAAAAAAAACGAAAAAGAAAAAAACACTTACTGGCAAATTAAGTAAATAGTATTAAGTCACATTTTGCGTCGAGAGGTTTCGTTGTCGTTTCCTTTCGTAATCCCCTTTTTCGTTCTACATATCTTTGGCATGAATACTGCAGAAAAGTATCTATAAAAACAACCCTCAATCTATCTCGGAATATCTGAATATCTCAACTCAAGTAGAATTTAACCTTGGGCACTCCGCTGGAGACAATGCTACTACTGCGTGTGCTTTTACCACTAGTTCTGCCACCCAAAAGGGGTGTATGAGCATGGCTACCAGTGCCATGGCCATGGCCATGGCCATTAACCACGTCATTACCTAGGCCAGCACCTCCCTCCAGGCGTCGCAGCAGCCGATCCTGATCACTCATTCGCGGAGTGGTAGGCATCTCCTTGTTGGGCGAATGGATGCCAGGCAAATATGTCTTGGTGCTAATGCGATTCAGTTTGGTTGGCTGATGGTCCTGGAAGATCTGGGAATTGGCAAACACGGCCAATATTTCCGGACCCAGCATGGGTACGTTTGTCTGTGTTTCGCGACGAAAATCCTCCTCATGGTTTTTGCCACTGATGTGAAAGAACAGAAAAGAAAGGCAAATAAATAAGTCAAATAAGTCAATACACGAGCTTCAATTTATCACTAAATCAGTGCCTCAAATCTTCACTCTATGCCCAATGATCTATTCGATGTGCGAAAAAAAAGAACGACTATACAAATTTAAACTGGCAATTAGTACCTCATCAGTCCCAGACCCAGGCCGGAGTTGCCTCGTCGCATTGGCTGATCGCAAATGGGCTGTGGTACGGTTAGCAAATTGTTATTATCCGCCACAGTGGGTTGAATGCGTCCAATTATGGTGCCATTTTTCTGCGATGCCAAATAGTCTTCGTCGTCCTCGGGATTGTAATTGGCTGGAATGGAAAACTTGGCAATTAATTTCGCAATAACAATTTTCCTAAAAAATATTACAAATTTTGTTTACCACTTCACTAATGACTAACCGTATACATATTATAAAAATGTCTTCAGTTAAGCGGACTTTTAAGTAAGATTAATAAATACTAGCAAATCATGAATCAGCAAAATTAAAAAAAAAAAACTCTTTAACTCGTTCTAGAATCTTCTGTATGAACTCCTCCTTAAAGTCTTGTTTAATTCCAATCTCTTTGAATTGACGAAACAGAATTTTCTATTTTAGTTTTTAACTAGCAAAACCTTTAGCAGATATGTACTTTCCTTCTCGTATTTCGCAAAATAAACAAGGTCCATGCCATATTGTTTATCTAAACATCGCTACCTCATTATTATGATAGAGTGTAGGCCACATTTCCAAAGAACCCAATACAAACTCCATTTGTGGCAATTCAAAAACAAAATACGCAACACTCCGCATCGATTGCCCTTGAGCAGGTGTATTGATCGGCCATTAAAAAGTCGCAAATATTCCATATTCAATTTCAAAATACATCAGTTTCTTTTCTTTCTTTTGCCTGTTTGCAAATGCCAAACACGTAAAGTCGTACTCGAACTCGTACCCGTACCCCAAGGCGCAACATTGTGCGTTCGAGATCTACATTTTTGACGAGCTCCGCTACCTACATATACATATACATGTGTATGCATGTATCTATGTGTATATATTTACTTGTATAGTTGGGTATCCGTCATCTAAGAGCGTAAAAAATTTCAACTTACCTATCGATTCATCATAGCAGAAACGCTCCTCAATGCAATTCCAGTAACAATCTTCCCAAAGGCTGAAAAATCGTTCAAATTCAAAGTGTCAGTCAAGCAAAATGGGGAAAGAAAATACAAAAATACAAATTTTAAAGTAAAAAAACAAAGATTACTACTTACTTCTGAAAGCAGCGGCACATTTTTGTTCAGTTGCTCCGCAAGTTGGATAAGGTTGTATTCTGTTTTTTTATTTAGTTGGTTGGTTAGTTGTTGTTGATTTTGTTTTGTGACGAAATGCTTCGATTTTTGATTTAATTTTCTGTTGAAGAAAATTACATTTATATTGCTGGCCTGTGACTCGTTTTCGAAAAAAGTGTTTCGTGTTGTTGCTGCTTTCAGCAACTTTGTCGATTTTGTGACGCAGCGTGGAGGAGGAGCTTGGAGCGTGGCGACCGCTTGACGTTTTATCGGCAACTAAGTGCCTCCAAAAAAAAACGAGTATCTGTATATCGCAGATAGCCCGGTGCTCTCTCTCTCTCTCTAAGCCACGTGTGTGTGCACACTGCTGGTCAATCGGTTAGAAGCATTCCCACATACAAACATTAAAAAAACAATTGAAAAATAGTTGATGTGCGAAAATCTTGGTAATTTAATCACACTTTAAGTATAGTAGTGGAAAAGTCATTTATATTTAACAAAGCTATTTAGATTATTATTCTTTTGTTCATAACTGAAATCGTTTTGATTAAACAAAAGCTGAATATTAAAGAATCAATTGTTTTTAAAAGCTACTTGATTCAAATATATCTAGGTAAAGCGACAGTATTGACTGTATTTGAACGTAAAAAATAGACTTCTTCAACTTGCAAGGATTTTCTGATCGAAATATTGCCAAATAGTAAATAACTGTCATAACTAAATTAAAAATTGGGAAGGCATATGGAAAACAAATGACAAAAAAACACTAAGCTCCCCAGCAAACCGAAAATTTGTTTCAATTGAACTAAGTCATCAGCTAAAACATTGAGCGTTTTAAAAAATTATAGGAATCCATATACCGACATATGCTCGAATAGTAAAGTCATTTATCTCGAGTTATTGAAGAAGCATCGGGCAGTAATACGACAGTAAGAAAGTATTAATCGCAGCAATTCCAAAATTAATCCATGAAAACAGAAAAAAAATTAGCTTATCTCTAAATAGCTTAAGAAACGTGTCTAAAAAACAGGGTTTTGTTTAATTTAAATGACTTGGCGCATATCAACTATTTTTCAATTGTTTCGAATACAAAAGTTATAAATGAAATGTTAATTTATGTAGTAATGCGTCTAACTCATTGACCAGTGGTGTATGTTTGTGTGCGAGTGTGAGTGAGTACGTGATAAAAGTGAGCTGATATTGTTGGTCTGGGGCTTCTTCTGCTCTTCGATTAATTCATTCACGCGCAAAAGCTTTGATCGGGTGCCGGAGTCGGGTCGGTTTGTGGTAACAGTTTGAATTTTTTTATTTCTTAGAGAAGGTCGAGATTTGTGAGAGTGATTTGTGATTGATCGAGTATGTTTTATGATAAGTGTCGAATTTAAGCAAGCTGGAGACGAGAGAAGAAATGCTGAAGAGAGAGCGCTTAGCGAAAAGCTTTCGCCAGATTTCTTTCAAAGTCGCTTAGTGTCTCTCCCTCTGTTTCTCTGTCGCTCTCTTGCTCTTTATGTGTTGTGGTCTCAGTTTACTATTCTCTCTGTTTTTCGGATGTAACTGTTTGTATAGTGGTAAAATATTAATTTTTTGAATGAAATATCTAAAATTAACCTAATAAGATTATTATATATACATATATTTTTTTTTACATTTAGGAATCAATGTACATACATATCGATCTGTATATGTACATACATATGTTTATTTCATTGAGATTTTTGAAACCTTGTCCCACTGTAACCTGTTGGTGCAATGGGACACACCTGTAAAGGCAGCAATCACAAGCTTTGCTTAACTTGTTGCAATTTCAACTTTTGTATTGTTATATCAAGTAAACTGAGACAAAAATACAAATATGTGAGTGTATTTGTGTGTGTGTGTTTGTTGTTTGCGTTCACTTAGCACTTTTGAACGATAAGGCGCTAAAGAGTCTGCAAATTGAGGCCACATTCCCCAAGCCAACGGCACAGGTGAAAGATAGGAAATAGGAAACATTTACTAGCATACTTTTAGGCAGCATTTCTTTTTAAGTTAATTGCTCGAATTACCAGCGAGTTTAATTATGACAAAGAATTCAATTGTTTCAGCAATAATCATATGCACATACATACATATGTATGTATGTTTATGGACATTATGAGTATTCTTTGAGTTAATCAAAATTTGCTTATCTATATGTCTTTTGTGTAAACTCAGGCCGATAAGAAAATTGTATCGCTTTGATAAGTAAATTGATTTTTAATGTCTTTTGGAATTTATGAGGGTTTTCATTGCCCTACAAAATTTAAAAAACGCCATTCGTACTATTTACTATAATGTTCCTACGTATATACGTACATATACATATGTATCTAAACGATTGGGAAATTTAGTTTTATTAAAGTGTCCAAACTGCTCTAACTTTTTGTTCTTCTTCCACTTTGGTTTATCTGGCTCTGGAGCGTATTACCTAGAACGTAATCTCTGAGTGCAGATAAGTAACAGTGGGTTTTATTTCATTCTTTCAGGTTTCAGAGGTGTGAAGCATAAGAACAAAATAAATAAAACTAACTTAAGCTATCATTCAACTAAACGTTATTCAGTACAAAGACTAAAATATCAATTACAGCATACACAATCAATTGAGAGGTTTTGACAAAACTTCAACGAAATTCATCATGGCTGGAAAGTCATTAAAGACCATTCGACGAATCGCTTCGAAAACCATGTGCCCCAACAATATGTAATTGAATGTCAATCAGCGTATTGTGTTTCTCGCTTTTATTCGACTCTGTGATATTAATAGTATTCATTGTCTTTTTTTTTGCTGTCGTTTCTTTCGTTGTCATTAAATTTGTAATGCAATTTGCTGGCACTTACACGTTTTGTGCGTGAAGCGCATTTTGAACCTGATTTATCTGTTATACAATAACACTCAGTCGGGGAAACACGAACAAATATAGTCAACTGGTTGACAAGAGCGATCAGTTACAGGTTGGTTTCCAATGCAACGGACGATCAAATTATAGTTGCAATTCATATACAAAGAGTCTTATACAGGTGGTTTTAACAAAGAAAACATCAAGGTGATACAGTAAAAACTATTTTGGATGAACAGCGGCAGTTGTCGCATTTTTAGTGTTTAAAAGGAAGTTGGAGCTCATGGGAATAAACAATTTTTTTGCAACTCTTTGATTGACAGTTATATCTCAATATCTTACAACCCTGTTAAAGTTAGCGAATTCGCTTTTCTGTGCAGTACTTTTGCCTAAAAACGCGACATTCGTAGTAAACGTGAAAAACTCACTTCTACTGAATTTAGAGATATTTTAAAATTTCAAGAATTTGTTAATTTGCAAGTAATTACATGCCTGTACAAAAAATAAGTTTGAGGTAAATTCTAGACGAGGCACTCGTGTCATCTCCCTGTGAAGTTATACCTCAGCGTAGATTCCACGAGAGAAAAAGCGTAGCGAAGACCACGGCACAAGGTCGATATCTGGTCCGACACTTCGGCTTTCAATGAATTCCTCCGAAGTTTGTATACTTTTGAAGGCTTTTCTGTTACTCTACAGATGTCAAAAGGGGTTAATGGATTTTAATCAAATTCGTTATGGTTATAAATAGGTAAACTAAGAAATATTTATTTTAATGACAATCTCGATCAAATTTAGCAAAGTCATTAGTAGTTATACTCAACTGACTCGTGACTTTGCCGTTTGTATGGGAGCTATATGATATAGTGATCCGATCCGGCTGAATCCGATATATATATACAACCTCTGCAGTATATAAAAGCTCACGTGGAGCACTGTAGCTTAAATGGAGTGATTTGCGTTGATCCATAGGTCAGACGGATGGACCCCTTTGCAAGGGTATAAAAAAGCCGTTCCCACGAATTTAAAAACAAAGTAACATATTTATTGTTATTAAACAAAGAACGTAAATATTCCACAACTCACTAGTAATAGTTTATTGAACAATTTTCAGAGAACTTTTAGCGGTTTTTATCGTTTAAGATAAAAGCCACAAAAGAGCGGGCACTGACCCTAATAAAAATGGTGGCCTTGGAGGGACATTACCCGGGGGCGTGATTCCCACGAAATCAGAATTCGTTTGGGAAGACTTCACCGAATAACTGAAACATATATACAGCTCCTTGTTCCTTATGATGGATACTGTTTTGATTTTGTAATATCCCTAACGCAAACACTTCATAACATGGCCTATTTTGACTTGTTTAGTAGGCATTTTTCGCTTTGGGATCCGCAAAAACGCTTTTATATATAAAAAAAAAAAACATTAGAAAGGTGTCAAATGCGCTGAGCTGCACTTAGATCGCGTATTTCTCAAAACAACGTTTTTCGAACTTTTGATGGGCGTACAAATTGTGCAATCACCTTGAAATTTTTTAGATATGTTCTCAGAAGGTGTTCCCGTAAAGTAGACTAAAATCATTGAAAAATATTGAAAATTGTTCGTTGAATAAAATAATGAGTAAAAAAAAAAACGTAAGAAAATGATTTTGTTTTCAAAATCTCATATCTTTGTTATTTTTCAACTTTTCTTTTTGATTCTAGTCTACTTTAAGCACTATAGAGTCTAGATTAAGAAAATTTTTCATTTTTGGTTTCAGATTCTCTGAAAAATTCTCAAAATTTCCGTGAGCGGGAGAAGTCTTCCCCGACCACCCGCCATTTGTCAGCCTCGATCTCTATATAGGTCCCTCTTCTTAATAAAACTGTTTAATGTTTATTTATCATATTCATTTGTCAATGCTTTATAGTGCATAGCAATAGTCAGTGTAAAAAATAAATTTGGACTAGATTGGTTTTTTATGGATACCTTTTTTAGTACCTATAAAAATACTGCTAAGCCTTTGTGAAAGAATGCGAAACAACTATTTCAAATATAAAAGACTAAATATACATACATATGCATTAATGAAGTAAGTAAGTCGTCTCGCCGACTTTGGTATACGATGCACCAGGTGAAAATATATTTTTAAATTCTGACAGACGGACGGACGGACAGACGGACATGGCTAGATCGACTTCTCTGTTGGTGCTGATCAAGAATATTTATACATTATAGGGTCGGATATAATATACCATTCCACTATGGTTGGGTGGTAACTAAAAATTAATATTAATAATGTTAATAAAATTGATGTAATTATCAAAACAAGATCCAAAATAGTTATGAAGAGCAACTGAACAAGTGAACAAGATAGTCAGTAATTTAACTAGTGAGCAACTGAACAAGTGGGAAGTGAAGTGAACGAAATGAATGTTCAGCAAACTGAGCGCTGTTTACTTAAATTTTATTTTAACAAATGTAGACAGATACATACATACATACATCATAAATATGTACATATGTATCTATGAACATATCTACTGAAAAGCTTATCATGTTTTCATGTGTTTGCGATAAACAAATAGTTCAACCAATGACAGACTACGAATACATGTATGTAGGTATAACTCTGCAATATAAAGAAGCTTTCTTATTGGGCCAATTTAGACATCTGCACACATTTTATTCTCTTTTTTCATATATCTATCGTTTATTTTCTATTATACTTATACTTATAACTAATTGATTCAACATTAAATGTTTAATGTTTCTAGGTCCAGTTCAACTCATCAGCAAATAAAGATAATAGCTACAAAACTGCTTTTACAAAATATATATCTGTTAATGATTATTATCTATTAGTGGCAAGTAAATGACTCCACGATTTGTATGCATCTGAAAGGGCCCACTTTTCTCTTAGCGGCTATAAAATGTTTGTGCTAAAGCAATTGCCATAAATTGCAATTAGAGTTGAGACAAGTCAAGCAACTCTCAGTGAATCAACTACTTATAAGATTTGTTTGTGTAACCAATAATTGACAAATGGTTCGCCCTAAAGACTGAATTAAATTGGCTTAGTCAGTGTTTTTCAGTTAATTTCTTACGATTGGAGAAAAAAAAAACTGCTGTTTGCTTTATTTTAATTCATCTGCCGATAAAGATCTCGAAAATTTAAAAAAAATGCCAATTCATTTGAGCTGGCTGAAACCTTTTTAAAAATGGAGGTTTTATACACTTACATAAAATAAGGTACAATTAGCATGATTAAAAGTTTGTTAAGCCCGCCATGTTCTTCTGTGCATACATTTGTTTCTTATTCTTAACTGTTGAGCAATTTCATCAAAATCCATTGATTAAACGAAATCATTTAGCCCGTACCAACTATTTATTAACAACTCTGATTTGTTTTTACAGGGTATTCAGTCTGCCGCATGGCCAAGTTAGCATGTTTTGCCTTTGAACTTTGCTGAAATCGCATGGCAAAGCGAATTTGGTAAATTACTTCCGTACAGTCAACACACAATAACAAAACAGAAATAAAACAGACAGTCGGACAACAATGAAGTGAAATTATGGTTTACGATTTCAGGGAGTCACTCGAGCGTTGCATGGGCTAAGCGCTGAATTCTTTTTGATAAAACTCCCAACTAATAATTGTGCTTGTGTATCTATCGGGGCATAATATAATTTTTAGTTTCCCATATTTTGGATTGTTAGCAAACATTCAAATTTATGGGTCTAATGCAACTGCATTTCGATTTTGGTATTTCCAGTTTTGAAACTCAAATCTGTTAAGTCTTTATTAATTGTTTATTCGACAGAGCTCCTCAGTTTGATAGCTCCGCCTCAGTCTCGTTCATTTTTTACGATCAGCAAACAAGTTTTGTGGCAAAAATATAAATATACATACATCGTCTAAAGATTATCTTGAATCGTCCACTGGGAAAACACTGTTCCCAAGTACAAAAAAGTAATTACAACTGATTGTTTTATTTTGTCGCTCCGACAATTATATACCCTAAATCATATATGTATGTATATTTCTCTTAGAATTTATGAAAATGACGTAAGTAAGTGAGACTTATCAAAAGTCTCTAAAATAAAATTTAATTTAAAATATAAGAAAAAATTGTAGAATTTTTAGGCTTTGGCAAACATAAAATCAAAGAAAAACATACAATTTGTATAGACCCCGATTATTTTCCAAATTAAATAAATAAAATTTATATAGACTCTGTGGATTATTATTAAAGCTATCTACTTAGTATTTATTATTCTGGCTCAAGTCCGCTAAGTGGAAATTCAAACTCGATTCACACGATTTTGTGGAGAGGCAAATTTATTTGTTTATATGTGTTTCGATTAACCAATTGCATTGCATCTCCAGTAGAAGTTCAACAACAATTTCTAAATTTAGAAACAATGAATGGAGATTATAAAACTTATATAAATTGCACTTAGGCTGTGAATAAACTATAAACTATCAATATGGAGACCTGACTAACTAGTAAAAGTTCATATGTTTGCAAAACAATTTTAAAATCGAGCATTCTTATATTTGCAGGCTAAAATTAAGACCAATATGATAATTTATTAGATCCACAGAGATCGAAGCGCGTGCGTTTTTCTCTGGAGGGGAGGGCTGGAAAAAAACAGTTTAAATTATTCCAGAATGGAGTTTTCGATAAACTGCCTGAAAGGGGGTTACTGGCGGATGGGGAATAGCAAAGTGAACTGCGACTCCATCTATCGGGCGGACAGGCAAAACTTGCTCGATTGCATTTCCAAGTCTCAAACTCGATCGGTGTGCGACCAACTTAAAACCACTTGACTTGATGTCATGTCTGAAACTGTCACAGCTCAAAAACAAAAAGACAGAAACAGACAACACCATAAAAAACAAATCCGAAAATGGGGCCAATGCACGGCATGGGCCATGAGAGGCAACGGCTATTGACACCTCGTCGATCGAAGGGGAATTATGTATATAAGTAGAAATTCTGGAGCCTACTTACAGTGTAAAGCAAATATTGATTTGTCTTTCAGCGATGTGTGAATGAGTCAATTTGCCAAGCGCAATTACATGATCAATAACAAGAAGTAAGCAAACAATACAATACGGTGCTGAATTAACCAAATTTTTAAATCAAATAACATTTTTGGAAAATTCTAATACCAATAACCAAGAAGTAACTTTTATTCAACTGCTTCTGAGTTAAGAATAACTACTTTTGTTCTTGTTGTCAAACGTGTTCTTTATTTCTGATCTTGTAACAAGTTTCAACTCAAAGTTTTAAAACTTTTAAATCTATCTGAGACGAAATTCGAGGCTTGTACTGACAAGTGAAAGGACTCTAGCACAATACACACATATGCACATAAATAATACTTTATTTGGTAGGGAAAAGTTTTCTTATGAAGTCAAACCATGGTCAATTTTTAAATGAAGTTTATTTCAAAACACAAAAAAGGTAAAAACTAGTTGGGAATTGCAACTAAATGACGCCGGTTTGACTTAACTTTCATAAAGGTCGTAATCTTAATAGCTCTTTTTTCCGTTAATATGAAACGGAAAAGAAAGAAGCTTTTGCGATGGCCTAAAAGTACCTAACTATATATAGTTTTGAGCTCCAACAACAGCCAGACGACTTAATATACGCCTCTCAGTTCGTCTGCATGAACAGATCTCGATCTTCAGATCTCTATCTTAAAAATTTGCCACGTACCCGTAATTTAAATAAATTTCCCAAAATATCAGACCTATCACTCGACAAAGTAATTTTTAGGCATATATGTATGTATTGCTTTTCCTCTTCGTGGGTCAGAGTGAGCAAGAAAACATTCGCTTGCTATACAACATTTTAAAAGAATTTTATCCTCATCCGTACATTATATATACATTGACGGGACTTCTGTCCATAGGGTACATCATCTTTGAGCTAACGTATATACCATGCTAAATTAAGTGTGATTTTTCAGCAGCTTTCTTTTGGCAACACATTTTTGAACAAGTAAGCGAGTTTCGTGCCCTGTGCTACTTTCAACCATAACAAGTTCTGTATTAATTTATAATTTAACCAAGTATCAACAAAAAATGAAGGCTTGCAGATTATTAAATTTTATTGTCAACTTTGGTTTAGAAAACTGCAAACTTCTGAGAAGGTTATTCAAAATCGTGTAAGAAATTTTCGCACCAAACTTACATTGTTAAACTTTAGACTAATGCAATGGTAGTACATTATAAAATCAATATTAATGAATATATTGTAACTGCAGATATGATGAATCGCGTTAAAAATCGGAATAAATAATTTCTGTTTTTTTAGATGCAATAAATATATTTGGTAGGGCAAAAGGGGGCAAAAAATAAACATAACGCGATGGAAAAGAAAAGACAGCTCGGGAAGACTAACACAATTGATTGTCATTAAGCCAATGAGCTACTTAATATTTAAGAAATTTTTCAACTTAAGGGCTTTTAAAAAAAATATAAAAAGCTTTATATTATCGTATGGAGTACAAGATACATTTGCCATTACATCCTACATTTTTTTTCTGCCTCTGTACTTGAACCTTTTGGCAGGTTTGCATCATTTTGTTATGCCATGAAATCATTATATTTGGAAAAATAAAATTAGTTTTACAACGAAATATTCACATTTTGCCAAGCTCCATTTATTTTTTATACGATCTAAAAACCCCCGGCCCATAAACGGGCAATTAAAGTTGCAATTTATAATTTTTTATAACTTTATAACTTATTAATTTGTAAATTGTAGATGTCATTTTAATATTAAGAAAACTCGCATATTTTTTTTATTCCAAAATTTTTATTTTTGCTTGTAATTTAATTAAAGTTATTTTAATCATTACTGCGCACTGACTAGAGAAAAAACATTCAGAGAGAATTTCCTATTAATCAAGGAGAAAACCCCTCAAGGAGCCGTCGAAAGGAATTTTGGTACTTTTAATCATACAAAAATGGATTTTCCTTGGCTATTTTTGTTGCAAATTTATAAATAAAATCATCGAACTGCAAAACATTCGTTATTTTCTTTTTCGATCGAAAATATTTCCATATTTGAGCTATTGTAAGGCAAAGGTAAGTTTTAATTAGTTTTATTTTGCTAAAACTAAAAAAAAAATAGAATGATATTACAATACATATCTACAATAATTCTATTCTATTGAAATGGCTGAAATGATTTCCAGCCAACGATTCAAGTGCTTTATGGATTCAAGACAAGATCTTCAGCTCTTTGAATCGCCGAATAAGAGGGTAGATATTGCTTTAACAGATAAGACCTTAAACTGATTCGGAATTATTGTCAAGATTGTACTTACGACAATTAAAAAAATCAAAATTAAATGTTCACCTAGACATACTGGCGAATCCAGCTCATCATTTTGGTGGGGTATATCAAGCATTTCGGCAGGGTTTATCAATTTTTGATCAGATTTAGAGGTAAAATCTCAGTTTTGGGTGAAAATATCGATGATTTTACCCCTTGAATATCCACCACAGTTCCTATATGTGTAACTCCGCATATCCCTTTAGAGACTCCTAAGGATTGGTAGGATTTTATTGATCTACACTGTAGAATCTACACACACAATACTGGTATGAACCTTGAGTTCTAAATAAACAACACGTAAGATTTATGTAAGATTAAAGAAAGTAAGGTAAAATCGGAATGGTAAAGTGGAAGGAACATTTTGCATACGATTAAAAACTATCTTGGTAGAATAGGCTTTTTAAATTAATAAATTCATTCAAATCACTTTTGACTATAGTCTATAAACGTTTTTTTATAGTCCCTGATTAGAATTCCCAGTGCACATACAATCGGAAGCCGTAGTTTACAACATGGTTTTAATGTACTCTATCAACTTTGTATTTTCCTCAAACGATGTAATTAAAGATTGTTTCTTTTGTTGTTGCACCCAGTAGTGGGGTTTTAATTGTTTTTATATGATTGTTGATTGTACATGAAGTACTTGAGTAGTATTTAGGTTAACAAAGTTTGTGAAATTGTGTTTTTGTAATCAATTATCTATAAGGCACTTCAGGCCTATCTTCAGACTGGTCTCTGGTCCAGTTTGGAACGGCAACATAAAGCACCTTGGGCAGGAGAATTGTTACACTAATCACGGAACTGCATAGATCGGGATATTCTCATGACATTGAATGTTTCCATTTTATGAATGAACACAGAATGCTTTGTGTTGTAGACAATTCTCACTTAATCGGTTAATAAATATGTAGGTAGATATTTATCTCGGAGTTACAGTTCCGCCTTTTAAAGGCTGACACAAAGGGTGAGTCATGGGCGTATTAAAAAGTCATTTATTGAATCATTCATTACACGTTTCGTTTGAGAAGCTTCCTTAAAAGCAAAGCAATATACAATATATACTTAATATATAAATAAATGTTTACGTATGTATGTATGTACATATGTGGCAGTCTACACATTGTTGGTAACAGAAATCTTGACGACGAGTTTTATCTGTATTCTGTGGGGACTAAATCACTTTATTGCTAAATATCTTTTCGGGTTTGTTCTGTTATTGTTTACAGCCGACACTGAGCGATTGTTAGAGCCCCTTAGCCTTATCAATAGCGACAAGTGTCTGACAATTTTAGTTGTTTCTAATGATGCCAGTCGCCGTTAGCCGATTTCAAAAGTCGTGTGACCAATTTCGTCAATGCAGCTTTTGGCTATTTCAGATAGTGTTGTGAAAATAGGAAAGATAATCGATTAGATATAAACATTGTTGAAAAAACACAAGTTATTAGAAGTTTTCTTTTGAGTACAACAATCAACTAGTGGAAATTCCCCCTTTTGATTCCAAAAAAGGAGTGAAAGGGTAAACGTACTCACTCCATAAAAGGAGATGGATTGAATCATTCATTGTTGGTTGTTAGAAGAGAATTACTTTGTGATTCACTCTAAACATTTCATAGGAAAAGGATGAATAATTCTCCACCTTTTCAACTTCAAATGCAAATTTGACCATTTCAAAAATAAATAGACATCTCTGTATAGATACCCATATATGTATGTGTGTTTGTACATACATATGTATGTGTACCTTTTCTAATTGTATTTATTTTGTTGCTGTTATTAACAACTTTTATTGCCGTAGCACATGACAAGGCAAAGTCGGCTAAATCGCATAAAATCGCACATTTAAAATTGAGTTTCACATTTGATTTGTAATCAAACTTAATTGCATACACAGACATACATACATATGCATGTGTGTATGTGAAGGAATTTCGAAGAATTCGAGAAAAGTCAAGAGAGAGAGAGATGACCAAACCTGGATTAAATGAAACCCTGAGAAAGAAAGAAGCAGCACATATTTGTATTCCTTTTCAGGCCGGCATACACAACGGTGATTCTTTGGTACGAGCGGGGGTAGGTGGGGATGCGGTTGGGGAGGCAACATACATTCTTATGCTAAATAATTGGCATTTAATAATAAGAGAGACGGAGAAACAAACAGCTGGTGAGGGAGGGAGGGAAGGAAGGGTAATGGGGCAAGTTGTCTTGAAGAACACGTTCAAGTTGTTACGGTCGTTGTTCTTGGAAAAATCACGCGGCATTTGAGAAGCCTTCAGGGTCAACAACGTGTTGCACAGTGTATGAATCGTGTGTGTGTATATTCACATATGATTATTTGTATTTCAAGTGCGTTTTCAATTACAGGTTCTTCAATTTAATTCATTACTTTTGTTTTTTTTTTTTTTGCTTGTAGCTTTTGTGTCTTTAAAGACATTCACTTTACACAAGGCACAAAACAAAATTTTCGACAAATGCATGCGTTGCGCTTTACCTGCATCCTTTTCGCGACTCTTTGCTTTTTCACATTTACCTTGCAATCACTTTCTTTTCACTTGTTTGAACAGCTTTTTGCTTTATTTGATTTATTTCATTTATGTATGTATGTATATACTTATTATTATTAATTTGTTTACATGAAAACTTCACTTATGCATATGACAGAAGAACACCGAGTATGCTTGATCCGCGCGCGCTCACCTGTGACAGGTACAACAGTCGTCGGTTAACTGAATTCGAATTTCAACTTCAGCAGCAGCAATAAAGCCAATCTGGCGGGCGGAAACAAATACAGGTGCCTACATACAATATATTCACATACTCGGACTTGCTTTCGTTTCGGAAGTTGGCCTAGGCCTGGGCCCCAAAAACCTAGACAATTTTTTGACCTTTTGTTGATTAAAGATCTGTCTTGGGTCTCTGATCTGTGGTTGCTGACCATCAAACAAAAACCAAAAAAATATATACACATACATATAAATAATATATTCATACATATGTATGTACATACGCTTATCACATAACGAAAAATGAAATTTAATCGCAAAAAATTGGTAGAAGAATGTGTGCATATTGAAAACATATTTTACATTATTTTTGAGTTTGTATAAAGCGACCAATATAATAAGTTTCATAAATAATCGTGGCGTATTTTTCAATATTTTATTACCTTTTGAATGTAACAGATTTGCCAACAGAGCTCCAAAGTGATGCTGTTAAATTTAGCAGAGATACAACAAAACAAAATGTTTATTCAATTTGCTTGCAAGAACTCTTTGAAGACTAGTTGCCTAGTTAAATAAATTAAATATTCCAATGGCTCTGGCAAGAAAAGCTTTAAGGCGTGATTGACTGCTAGCTGCACCGAATGACAGGCGAACTTAAAACTAGCCCAGGTGCTTCCTTTTTCAGCTCAGTGTAAACACTTTTTTTGAGCCAATCATAATACTGGCGTTGTATGCACCAATTCCGATAAAGTGCAACTTCCAAAGATTCAGTTTATCCTTAAGTCTTAAAGTTATGAGTTATAGAACATCTTACCGAGTAATTTCGTAAAAGCCACATCAGGTGTTTCGTCTAACTTTCAAATACATTTGGCGCCACCAATATCGTTTCAAGGAAATTCTTAAAGTCGCACGCTGAAATATGGGTCATCTAGGCATAGTGCAGCTTCCTGTTCTAATGTTTTTTTCGGCAATTCCACGAATTCTATTTTTTTGGGTTGAAAAAAAAGGGCTCAAGCTTTTTAGTAATTTTCATCACGGCATTTGCTTTAGACATTCAAACAAATATTTTCCTCACTTTAAAAATCACACACTACAAAGCAAGAATTGTAAGCTCAATCATATCGATATATGAAGCTGAGACGGTGTCAAAAATTTATTTATGTATCGTTTTTTTATATTTACCACTTACAGATGACCAATGCGCAGGAAACTGCAGAGTATTCTTGAAGTACTGGAGGAAATACGACCGGAAGTAGGACGCAATGTGGTGGCCATTGTGTCAGATCGGGCGCGTATGTCCATGATCACCATGGAGGATATAAATGACCTCTGCTCATTCTGCTCATTCATACTCCAGCGTACCTAGAAGCTTTGTCCTGATCAGCCCACGCCATTAAAATGTTAACACAAGTTAAATCACAAAATTTAAGGTTAGTTTGTTAATTTTTTGTAATCAGATGAAAAGTATTGATATAAATTCTCCATTTCTACTTTTTCTTTCAGATAATCCGTTCTCAAAAAAATCGTCCCAACCATGGGCCTATGTTTTAAATTTTTCGTCAACTTTAGAACGAATTACAACAACAACAACGAAAAATATTATTTAATTTGATTTCATTAATTATCATTATCTTTGAAAGATTGGAATTTGGAATTCAATTTGGAATAAGGCTTAATTCGAGTTTCCCCCTGTTTTGATATTTTTCCCGCATCCCTAATCAAAAAACAGCAAATGGTAACACGGCAAACAAAATTTTGCGGCGAATTTACTCTTAATTGTTCAGCGAATAAAAAGTAAAACTAAATCGATAATTAATTGATGGTGTTATCGACCGATTTTCCATCTCTAATACACAAATATTGAAGATTTAATACAAATTTTATTTTAAAAAAATATTTAAAATGGCTTCAAACAATATTGCGGAAGAGACGTTTGAAGGTGGAGAATTTCCATTCGATGATGAAGACGAGCAAATGGTGGCCGGCAGCAACCTGGGCAGAAAGCGTCTATTCAGCAAGGTGTCCAGAATGTGCCGCTCCATCAAACAATTTTGTACTAAATTAAAATCTTGCATTCGTAGGAGCTGCGCTGTATGATGTTCGGCTTTGGCGATGACAAGAATCCTTATACCGAGACTGTGGACTTGCTGGAGGATTTGGTAATTGAGTATATAGCAGAGACGACACATCGTGCGATGGAAATCGGACGCACCGGACGTGTCCAGGTTGAGGATATCATATTTCTTGTCCGTAAAGATCAACGTAAATATGCTAGAGTCAAGGACTTACTGACCATGAACGAAGAACTGAAGAAGGCTCGCAAGGCTTTCGATGAGATCAAATACGTGGGTGAGTATGCTAGTAGACCGACAAAAAAAACTACAGTTATTTAATTTCTTTTGTTTTCTCCTTATAGGGAACGAGGGGAAGCTGAAATGACAAAAACCCAAAAAACCAGCTGCTAACCACATCTAGAATTAAAAAAACAATTACATTTAAAAGTAAATTTAATTTTTAATCAAAATAATCTTCTATATCGATGTCGGGATTGAGTATATCATCACCATAGGGCTCCAGATCTATGCCATTTAGTATAAGATTCTCACACGTCTCGGCTAGGTCTGTATTGCCTACGAGAATGGCTCCTCTTAAGCGATTATTTTGCAGGACAAATTTGATGTACTCTTTGTTGCGGGTACAGCGGACAAGTAGCTCATAATCTTGTCCCAATTCCTGGCCAATAAAACGTCCCAATAGAACCACAGGAAATCCGAAAAGTTGTGTTACATGCCCAAAAAGTTCAAAGCAGAAATCCTGGTAGATAGTTTCTCCCTGAAAAGCTGCAGCCATACTGCGTCCGGCCATGGAACCCATCTGCCGTGCCTGTGTCCAAAGGCGCATTTGAAACCAGTGTGGGGCCGCTGACCAGCTAGCAGTACAAACATCCCCCGCAGCATAGATATCTGGGAGATTGGTCTGCATCATCTCATTCACACAAATGCCACCATCTTGTGACATGTTAAAGGAATGGTCTGTCTCAAAGTCGTGCCGAGGTTGCACTCCCGTAGCGGAGACTATAAAATCACAATTAATTTCTTCAAAATGGCCATCTTCATGGCGTAGCTTGATCTGTAGGCCACCTTTTCCATCAGGATGCATACAATAATCATCTATGTGGCATTTGTAGTGAATTCTGGGAGGGATTCGTCCTTTGTTAACAAGACCACCACACAGATTGTAGTTCCTATGCCAATCGGGACCCAAAGCTGCTCTTTGCTTGCTTTCATCGTTTTCACTGGGTACGATCTCGCTATATCTGATTCTTTTTACAGCTGTTTCTGTTTGCGTTCCTTTAGCGTCTTCCTCCTCCTCTTTTACCTCACGTCGAGACACCTGAAAGAACTCGGCAGCCCCGGGATCGACAAACGTAGCTGATATGTGACTGTCTTTGACTACCCAATGGATTTGAACATCCTTCAGCTCGTAGGCCAATTCACTGGCAATGCCTCCATTGCCCAGGATCAACACTTCCTTCGCCTGACCCAGTCTTTGCTGCAGTTCCCGCACCGAATCCGTATCTCGGATTCCTATAACACGTGCATCTTCCCGCTCCTTTCCCGGCCTTCCAGAGGTGAACAGTTTCGGTGCTCCACCGGTGCAAAGACAGAGATAGCCATACTTGATAACCAATCCTTTCTTCGTGCGTGCCCAATGCTCATTGCTATTGATGTACTCTAGCTGATCCACATGCGTTTCAAACTGAGCACGAATGTCTGATATGTTTTGCTCCTGCACATCGAATTTGTGCAAGTAACGAGCTATAGGAACCAGATTGGTCACACTCTTCACCACGCTGGACTCGGTGAGCAGGAGAATGTTGGCCGAGGGACAGCATATGGCCAAGGATTCGGCACAGCTCACTCCGGCTATACCACCACCTACAATCAAGAAATTACAATCACGAGACATCCTCGTAAACTACGACTACAACAAGCGAGAACAGCTGTTCGAACAGCTGATTTCCACAGTGGGCAGTCACTAACGAATTTCCCCCAAAATAATAACAAAAATGATTGATAAACACGAAAGAAGACGACATCGCTGCGAACATGTGCAGGTGCTCCAAGCATTTGGTTTCAACAAAGTTTTGATTGCAATTGGAGCGCAGGTCTCTTTTTTTCCAATCGATATCTTTGCACGCATGCAGTGGCGGATGGGGTGTTTCATTCAACAGGGGTTAAC
This sequence comes from Drosophila insularis, assembly GCA_018903935.1. NCBI lineage: Eukaryota > Metazoa > Arthropoda > Insecta > Diptera > Drosophilidae > Drosophila > Drosophila insularis. The sequence goes on from JAEIFP010002302.1 coordinate 5,483,017, forward strand.
CGAATTCAACAAAGGAATAATTTACTGCAAAAGAACAAATATAAAAGATCAAACAACACATTTATTTATTGACTTTCAATATAAAGTATTATAGTTCAAGAAATTTGATTGGAAGAAACGAAACCGATTTCTGGTGAAAATAGGAAAAACCTCAACACATACATAAGTCAAATTACATTTGACAGAGTGAAGACTTCATTAGTCCTCAAAAAGCTGAAAAAGGGGTTTACAAAAGGGAAAACAATTTTTATTTCGATTGCGTAACGAATTTCACAAGAAAATCGATTTAATCGCGTCGATTTTTAAGATTAGAACATCTATATTAGAGTTAGACGCTCCAAGCGTCATTTCAGAGTTAGTTTTGTTCCGATTTATTTTTTGGATAAAATATTCATAATTCAGAGATAGGAATATTTTGAATGGGCTCTTCCTGTATTATAAATCAAATCCAACTCAATACTAACAATATTTTGAATTTCAATTTTGTTCTGTTTGATTAAATCAAAAATTTGAGAAAAAAATAATATCGAAATTTCCATTTGTTATTTGAGTTCAAAAGCGCTTCGGACCCCCGTCTGGCTCAGCCACTGGCGCTGCCTCTGCTTGTTTGGGTCTTCGGAGTATCGACTTGAATATAAACAGCGTCGAGTAGGCTTCACTTGTTTAGACGCCGGAGAGCATCCAAGCAACATCTTTGAGGCGGTGGTGAACGTCGAACGTGAACGTAGCTAACTCTGGATTTTCGAAACTAAAAATAAACCGTCTGGCACTATAAATTTCAAAGGGCAAAACTGATAAGGCAGAGGATCGAGTGGCAGACGCAGCAGCATCATCGTCATCAGTTAAGATGAATGCATTTTTGATGCTTGGCCTCGTGCTTGTAGTGTTTTTGGCTGGGGTAAGTGAAATTGTGGAGTAGTTTGTGGGTGTTCCAGCCTCTGATATGATATGAAATTGATCTCCGCGGTTCAGCTACCAGATTCGGCGTTGGGCGATAGCAGTACTTGCTCTGCAGCTGTCCTCGAAGCTCGTCGATTCTTTCAGCTGGAGAATGAGCAACTGCGTCAGCGGTACAATGAGGAGTTTCTGGCTGCATACACGTACAATACGAATGTCACGGAGGCGAACCGAGAGGCGATGATTACGATTTTTGCAAAAAATGCTAAGGATACCAAACGATTGGCCGAGCGGATTAAGTCATCTGACTATGACCAATCCCCAGATGCCGACATCAGAAGGCAGTCGCGTCTTTTGTCGGAAATGGGTTCAGCCGCCCTCAATCCCGAAGATTATCTGACTCTTAAAAATGCAATCAGTTCAATGCAGTCGAATTATGCGACCACCAATGTGTGTTCCTATAAAAATCGCAGTGATTGTTCCCTCACGCTGGAACCCCATATACAGGAGCGTCTATCGAATAGCCGGGATCCGGATGAGTTGGCCTGGTACTGGAAAGAATGGTACGACAAAGCGGGCACTCCACAGAGGGACAACTTTGCCACATATGTGAATCTTACACGCAAAGCCTCCCAGTTAAATGGTGAGTAATATGAAGATTAATGACCCCTTAATTAGTAATTAATTTGAATATCAAATTTCTATTAAGTATGGAGGAAATCAGATTCGGCAGGGTTCCGATTCTACAGAAGAATCTATTTTTTTTTTTTTTTTGTTTCGGTGGCTTATGCAATCCATTTGTTGAAACAAATTGATTCGATTTCTATTTATATATTCTTGTACTTTTTATATACATCATGTCTATATAGGTTATCGCTCTTATGCCGACTACTGGGTACATTTCTACGAAGATCCCGATTTCGAGCGCCAGTTGGATGCGACATTTAAAGCTATTTTACCATTCTACAGGCAAGTTCATGGTTACGTTCGTTATCGTTTGCGGCAACATTACGGCGAGGATGTGGTCCCCGCTGAAGGAAACATACCCATGCACTTGCTGGGCAATATGTGGGGTCAGTCCTGGAATGAGGTGATCGATCTTTTCACACCATATCCGGAGAAACCCTTTGTCGACGTCAAATCCGAAATGCAGAAACAAGAATACACGGTCAACAAATTGTTCGAACTGGGCGATCAGTTCTTCCAATCCTTGGGGATGCGTGCCTTGCCTCCGAGTTTCTGGAACTTAAGTGTCCTGACAAGACCCAAAGACCGCGAGATAGTGTGCCATGCTTCCGCTTGGGATTTCTATCAGGACAGCGATGTTCGCATAAAAATGTGCACCGAATTGGACACACACTATCTATACGTGGTCCACCATGAGTTAGGTCACATTCAATATTATCTTCAATATGAACAGCAGCCGGCTGTTTACCGCGGAGCCCCCAATCCGGGCTTCCACGAAGCCGTCGGGGATGTCATCGCCCTGTCTGTCATGTCGGCTAAGCACCTGAAGAGCATCGGCCTCACAAGCAGTGGGCGACTGGATGAGAAAAGCCGCATTAATGAGCTGTTCAAACAGGCGCTCACGAAAATCGCCTTTCTGCCATTTGGTTACACCATGGACAAATATCGCTATGCCGTTTTTCGCAATGAATTGGACGAGTCTCAATGGAACTGCGCCTTCTGGCAGATGAGATCTGAATTCGGAGGCATCGAGCCGCCCATCAACCGTTCCGACAAGAACTTCGATCCCCCTGCCAAATATCACATAGATGCCGATGTGGAGTACTTGAGGTACTTTGCTGCCCACATTTTTCAATTCCAGTTTCATAAGGGTCTCTGTCAATTGGCTGGCCAATATAGCCCGAATGACAATCGGCTTACCCTGGACAACTGTGACATCTATGGTAGCAAGGATGCTGGAAAGGCTTTGAGTAAATTTCTATCACTCGGCAACTCAATCCATTGGAAGGATGCTCTAAAAGAATTTACAGGCGAAACCGAAATGAATCCCTCTGCCCTCTTGGAATACTTTGAGCCCCTCTATCAGTGGCTTAAACAGGAGAACAGTCGGCTTGGCGTCCCCTTGGGTTGGGGAGAGACGAACAGTAAGTTAACGAAACTTTCCCCACCATCCCCAAAAAAGTCAATATCTCCAGAGTCGTATCTAATCTATAAGAGGCAGTTGTATTGATTTCTGAGATATTGGTTTTACCACTTGTAAAATATCCTAGTATATTCAATTAATTTTATAATTGTCTATTTCAGAAATCCCATCTGACTGCTGTGGACCGTTTAGCACATAAGGAGCCAACTGACATAGTTCTAAGTCCTAATTCACCGAAGCCCGAAGCAAAATTACAATTTTTTTTTTAAATATTTTGGACAAATTAAATGACTGTCTAGAAAGTGTCTAGCAAAAGTATATAATGATGTTTTTTTCCCTCAATGATATCGAATATCTTCCTTAAAAAATATCAGTTCCCGCCAATTGAAGACTCCATTTTAGTCGATTTCAATGACCAATAATGATATTTAAATTGATATTTATTGCATCGATTCATTTGTTTCGTTTGTTTCATAATACAATAGACTGTTATTGTTTTTTATTTAACGATATTTCAAATTCTGCAGTTTTCTTCTAGCACACAAAATTGTGTTTGTCATTTCGTTTTTTCACCTTCCGAATGAAGAAAATATTCCCACACATTTGTAATTATTATTTGTGTTGTAAATTTTGGTTATATGCTTTCGTTTTTCGTTTTTTGTACACAGCATTTAGCTCTCAAAATTGTGTAAGTGTATATATATTTGGGTTTTTCAAGCCTGAACACGGAGTTCGTTAAAGTTTTTAATTTTTAATTTGAGTTTCTCAGTTCAAGGTGTTTCCTTCTTATGATGTCAACTTTAGCTGGTGTGTGGGTAGACGAGAATTGATTAATAATTTTCTTAGTGAAAATCGGGGTACTACAACAGAACCCATCAAAACGAATTAGATTTAGGAATTAATTTCATTAATTGCAAATTTTCGATTAGGTTTACTCGTAAGTATCTATGTGTAGTGATATCTGCAGTTTCTTAGTTTTCGGGTATGATATTACTTTTAGTTTTTCCATGCAAAAATTTTGAATATTGTATGTTAGCCTTCATTCTGGAATATGGTAAAAATTGTATGTATCTGATGTGTTGTGTTGGTGGTTGGTAATATACTCAGTATGCTGTTGAGCCGCTACATGCAATATATATAATGATTTATTGGATCGTCTAATTGTATTTATATGTAAATCTTTGTTTTAAAAGACTTTTGGTGTACTTTGGGTCTCCATTAAACAGAGTCTGCATCTAATTATTATCGATTTATATTCCAACAAAAGTCCTAAACTAATGAATAACTATTACTCTCTTTTCTTGAGAATATAGAAATTTCATTTTCTTCTATCGACGATTTAAATATGTCTTATCTGAACAATTGTTATGTTTTCGAGTATAGTGCAGATCGCAGGGAAACTTAAAGCAAATTAGAAACCGCAAAAATTTACGTATTACTTTACAGAGAAAGTAATTGTATTCGAGGTGTTAAATGCAACATTTTTAAACTTTAAATGAACGGCTCACACTTTTCCATTTAAAATAATTTCATCTTATTTCATTTTTTAAGCAGATTTTGAAATGATTTTTATATATATATAATCATATAAATTTCTTTTTTTTTTTTTGTTTTTTTGATAGCAAGATATATATAGGCCAAGAGTTTAGTTTTGGTTAGTGCTAAGTGAGTGGAACATTTTTTCATAATAGTTTTCCTTTGTTTTACTTTTTTTTTTTTTTGTTTTTTGATAGTGTTTAATATTAGGTGTATAGGATCTAACAAATAATTTTGGGAACATAAATAAATGTAACTAGTTGTATGAATACGATGCGGAATATCTAGTATTATTTGCAGCTGTTGGGTGTTTTATACAAAATCGAATAGTATATATGTATATATAATATAATATATAAATATGCCATATAGCAGGATCTTATCCTTTACTACTTAGAGATTATTATTGAATACAATTTGTTGTTGTGTTTTGTGGTTTTATTTAACGCGAAAGAATTCGGTTTTTCCTTACTGATAAATTTTTGATACGTGCCTCTGAGTTCCGATTCGCAAAGCCGTGCCATATAAAATATATCGAAACATTACGATTTTGTTCAATCTTTTTACGATTTCAATCGAAAAGGCTTCGAAATTATGGGGTACTTCCGAATCAGAATTGGGAGCAATCGCGATAGTATAATTTTTGTTGGTATTGAATATCAAGAATGAAATATTTTAGCATGGCAAGCAATTTAGAACGACAATTGGTGTATGAATTTCGGTTTCGGTTTTCGGATTCAGTTTCTGTCTTCTGTTTTTGATAAATTGACTTTTGGAGAAATGTCTAATTGACTCTTTTTCCCGGAAATGTTTGATTTGTTCTTGGGCCAATGTACTTCTTAGTCCAAGAACGGGTTTTGTCATACGGGTCGCGAATGATGCGGATGATGTTGGTGTTGATTTACGCTGCTGATACTGTGGTTGCTGCTGCTGCTACTAGCTCCTCCTCCAGTTCCTTTGGGTCTTGTTGGTGGCGGTGGGGGCGGGGCCTGCCTCATTCTCTGTTGCAAAATGCGTGGCAGCTGAGGATGTGCCTTGTGCTGTGCTGGAGGTGCTGGTGGCGGTGCAGGCCTTTGTTGTTGCTGCTGCTGCTGTTGATGATGATGATGCTGATGGTGATGCAATTGCTTGCCCATGGATGAAGCTGCCGACGAGGAACCTGAGGTACCAGAAGTGGAGCTGGTAGATGCATGGGAAGTAATGGAGCCTGTTGCCAATTTAGTAGATCCCGCTGTTGTCACTGTTGCTCCAGGTGAATTGGCCATACTTCTGGCCAGTAGAGGCGGCTGTTCATTGACTTTAATAGCCGCCACTGGCACTGGAGCATAGGAGCTGCCATCATCATCCTCATCGGATGACAATGAATTGGCATCGGAGGGAGTTCTCGATCGGGAGGGTGGCGACATGGCTTCTTGCTCTTGCAGGAATACCCGAAACCCCTGTATTGACTCATTGAGGGCCCACAATTGGGACAGTAGGGACAAGTCCAACTGCCTTAGGCCATACATCTCCCGCCTTAGAATTGCCAACTGGCTATCTATAGTAGAAGAACCACTGCCGCCTGCTCCTGCACTGCCCGCACTGTGAGTGGAGGAGGCCCGACTATGTACTGATTCTCTGTCGCTTAGCGATTCTTGGGTGGATGAGAGGCTGCCATGTCGCTGACTGTGACCATGACCGTGACCATTATGACTGCGCTGCCTGGCCGCGGCCGCAGTTGAAGTGGATGGTCCTAAATACAGTTCGCCAGTGGCCGCCGTTAAGGACGCCACACTGGCAACAGCTGCTGGCGACGATTGTGGGCCAGCTGCGGCAGTACTTAAGCTTTTTGGCAGTGGCGGCAGACCGGTTAATGTGTGTTGCTGGGGAGGATCGCTTTGCTGTTCCATCATTTGGCTATGTTTCTCCTTACTTCTTTCTTCTTATCAATTAAATCGATTTAACTTTTCTTGTTTTTATTATTTTTTTTTTTTTGTTTTGCTTGCTTGAATTTCTTTTTTGCTTGTCTCCTTAATCGCACTCCTCCTTTCGTTTCGTTTGTTTCGCTTAGTGTATATTGAATTTCCAACTCTGTCGGCACATGGGACACTGTTTGTTCAATGGTTGCAAATTCAGCCACTTTACAATGCAGTGCATATGAAAACAGTGCGAACAAACGCCCCACACCAGCGGGCAGTCGTCTCCAGGTAGAGCACACTCTGGACAAGTACTTTCAAAGGACATTCGACAAATACCACAATTCTCGTCATTAGCTATCCAACGCCAAGATGCCAATCCTGTCCATGACTTGATTGTTACTTTCATTTTGTGTCACTTCATCGAATTGCACTAATAGCTTTATCGCAAAAATCAAACTTCAACGGGCGGACGGGACTGCTTTGTGCTAAAAAGATTACAATTTCTGTGTGTTCACTTCGCCAATCTATTGCTTTTTCAGTGACGGCAGAAAAATATGTAGGTCGTAGAGGCAGTGGTGCCGAATCAGCTATTTTAAGGCCGATTGCTAAAAAAAATTTAAAACAGATACCAAAATAGCTATTTTCAAAAATCGCAGTTAGTTAATTAATTGCATCGATTTCACTATTGATAACGATCACTCTTTTCGCAAGCGCCTAAAAATATTTTGAATCAGAAATGCCGAGGCGTATGTCTTAGGGATCCAGAATCTCATTTTAGCTATGCTATGCTATTGGCTACGCCGATACGAAATATGTTGTTTTGACTATAGCGTTCCACCAAAGGACCTAGATAATTTGGTGGTCATTAGCAAAATAATAACAACATTAAATTAATAAAGTTGAATTTTCATTTAAAAAAACAACGTTTTCATTATAGCTACTTTCTTCAACTATTTTAGAAACCAGTTAGCTACTTTCAGCCCTCAGTTCTACTGAGATAATTTCGGCAACACTGTGTAGAGGTGGGAAATCCAAAACACAATCCGATTTTATTTTCAGTAAAAAAAAATACCAGCAGATATTAAAAATACCGAGACTATCGATACAAATCGATATTTCGCTCAGTTTGCCGAAAACAAATCGTAGTTCGTAATCGTGGACAAAAGTATTTTGACTTCACGTTGTCAAGTGTAAAATCGCTTTTTTCTGGAAACTGAGAGGAGTAACGGTATTTTTAAAATTTTTAATAGAGAGATGGTATTAAAGCTTATAAGAAACCAAAAGCTTGCAGTGATAACGGTAAAAATGAAATTGCTGTATTTATTTGAGTTAAAGATTATGCTTATATGGCTGGACAAAAGTATTTTGCTATACAGAAAGTGAGATAAAGTAAACTTTTATATTAATAAAAAGTAAACCCTCCTTTGGCATCAATGACCTTTTGTAAGCGTACAGGAGCTGATTTGACCAATTTTTGAAGCGTTTCCAAGGATATTTCCTGCCAAAGTCTTTGAACTTCAGCAATCGTCTGCTCACGCGTTCTGGATAAGTCAGCGCTGAATTTTCTTTTAATATAGGCCCACACATTCTCTCTTATGTTTAAATCAGGGCTTTGAGGTGGCCAATCTAATGTACTGACTTCGATGAGTCGGTCACCGGATCTAAATGCGTTGTCATTCAGGACACGCAAATATTTGTCCATGTTCATTGTTCCATTAACTGGGACCAAAGCGCCCACACCATTAAAGGACACGCAACCCCAGAACATAACCGATTCTCCGCCATGCGATACTCGCTCGCACACATGCCTTTTTCCCGAATATTTTTGGGCAATCTGCAATAAACTTTATTTTTCGATCCATGTTACTCATCTATTGTATAGCCTTGCAACATTTTGGATGCATCGCATCAAACATCTGTTCTCAGAGTACACTTAAAACCAAATTTAATGGTAGATTTTTTCCCATACTTAATAGTTCGAAATTTTTTAAAGAAAATATTTTCGAATTATCAAGTGTTATTATTTAACTGCTAATGTTTTGCTTTTTCATAATGGGAATAAATAATCTTTGAAAAGAACTCATTTATACGGGTTTAGTTCGAAGCACAGTGCTGCCCAGACCTTTTCATTTTTATCTTTAACGTTGCTCATTTTATTCGTATTTGACCCAGATAAAATTTCGCCATCTGTTAGTGATCCGGAGATATTAACATCTTCATCCACTTGGACATAGTCAGAGAATCAAACTCCTCTGATGGCAACTAATTGTACTATTGATAGTTCTTCATCTTCCATCATTTTTCCCGAATTATCTTGTGACATACTTTGGCGCATCTCGGTCAGTGATATGTAAATCAATAACAATGAGAAAAATTAATTTTAAGGTTTCAATACTCAATTGAAAACAATTTAGTTTCAAGTAGAATCAGTAGAAATATTTAATAATAACCCGTCCTCGGTAGATGAGTTGCCTAAGCGGCCCAGTCAATGCGGCATCTGAACAACGAGAATCCGGGTTCGAATCCCAGGCTGTATGGATGTAGTTTTCGTCTAAGCCGAATGCCTTAGTTGCCAGTGCTTGTAAAATATACATAGTTAGGTTGATAGTTTACAACTATATCCTATACTTATAATAATAATAATTTAAGTATTAAAGTATTGCCAAATTCTTATGGACGCATGCGAACATGATGCAAATAATAGAAGTTTACCAACACCTAGAGGCGAAGGAGACCGATAATGAAGTTGACCAATACCAAGGGGTGGCGGAGTCCAATAAGGTTATAAATAATGAGGCGGTGGTGAAGGAAGAAAACTTTTATCCAATTGCTATGTCGCCAGATGGTTTCGAAGATGAGGCAATGCCAACTTGGAAATTAATTAATGCGTGGGTCGGATATTTTGGTATCCTACGCTCAAAAGATTTTTTCGATTTCGCGTATGTTAAATTTCCGGGTTCTAGGCGTCAATTGGCTTTGAATTAGAAATTCGTGAACTTTTTGAGTCGACCGGTCTTGTGTAATGTTCGGGAAGTAACCGTCTTTTGAATCAACGATAAACATTGACTTCTGCTTCTTTAAATTTTGGTTTATTTAGAATATAATAACAGTTAATATTGACTGACAGACCCTTTTTATGTAGCATCCGACAGTAAAAACTCACATTTTTCTTCAGATTGAGGAATGAACTTTTTTGTTAGAGATATTTAAGTATTATCGAGAATTTCAAAAAAGTAAAACATGCACGAAAACATCAAATCCTACTTTAAGCAAAATAAGATACAAGGTTAGCGTCAGGTTAGCGCCATCGGAGATAGGTCAAAAAATATAAATCTTAGTGAAATGTAAGACACTTTCTTTTAGTTTATAACTAAAATGCTTGATATTTTTAACAAATTAATAATGGGTGGTCCCGCCTTTGTTTGTTATAATTTCTAAAATTCGATTAGGCATCGAATCATACAATTTAGCAATGTAATTTAATGAAATTAACGACCAAGCGTCTTTAATGCCTTGTCGTGCTGGAAATACCACTGCAAATTCCCAAATGTATTTTTTATTTGGGGAAATGCTGTTTTTAGCACGTCCTTGTAGTTCTCCGCATTCATTCGCGATGTCAAGAACTGCAACTCGAAGGTTCCGTAATAAGAGATGGCTCCCCACAAATTGGATATACTTTTCCTGTGCCTGCCAATTTTTTCGGAAATTTTGTGCACCGACAGGCCCAATTCCGAGTAAGCTTCAATTATTGATTTTTCTTCCACAGATAAAATTGATTTTTTCCCATATTAAACGGTAAACTAAAGAATATCATTGACTTGTGATACGAAAAAAATTTCGTGACCGTGATTGGTAGATCAAGCGAGATAACTAAAATTGCATTTGGGGGCGCTAATCTAACCTGATGACGCGCAGTGTACATATGTACATACATACATGCTCAAAAGACATTTTGAATTCTCTTTGCTATAAAAATGTAATAAAGATTAGATGCCAAAATCCTTCCAGGACTCCAGACTTTCTGGAATAGGTTTGTTATAGTGCAGCAGCAGCTTTTTTAATAATTGGTGCGATACCTATTGTATTTAATGGTATTATCAAGACGTTTTGGCATATTTTTTTATAAATTTTTCAGTGTAATATTTCCCAATTTCGCCCCATTCTTCCTTAATTCATTGTATTTAAAGTCAGATAACGAAGAAATTGGCGTTTTGTGTACATGGGGTCTATGGGGTTTAGGCCAGAATTCAAAGACTGGGTTAGAAAAAGGTTTTTGTGCAAGTGCATGTTAAAGACAAGCCTTTTTCATTTGCAAAAGAATGCAGCAACAGCAAAACGAACATGGACCTAATGGACCGCCTAGTAAGACTCGTTTATACGTATATTTTCCATTATTCTAATCCAATTTTAATAAAATTCTCGACTCGAGTCTATATACCAAATTTGGTGCTTCTAGTTCACATAGTCTCTGAGATCTAGGTGTTCATTCGGATAGACAAACATGGCTAGATCGTCTCGTCTGTTGTTGCTGATTAAAAATATATGCACATTGTCGGGTCGGAAAAGCGTCCTTCCGCCTGTTACTTACATTTTTTCGACATTAATATACCATTTCACCCTATGGGTGCATGGTTCAAAATAAATTGTCTTCATTTTAGCTACATTTTTCAGAAATTTTTAAAGCAAGTGGTTTTATTTTACGATGAGCTGCGTGTAAGACGATCTATAGACCGATTAGAACAATCTAGGTCTTAAAAATTCTGCACAAGGAGATGGAGGACCGATTAGAACAATCTTGGTCTTAAAAATTCTTTGGAGAAACCCCTTTCGGTAGAAGAGTGCCTCAAGGTCAGGCAAATTTGAAAATGTCAAACAATTTTCGAAAAACATGTACATAATAGCGGCCCGGTTATAATTTTTAGATCGTTATGTAAAAGCTGATGGAAACACGTTTAGAGGTAATAACATATATAGAAAGAAAGATTTCGGCATGGCAAAAGAATGACCTTCAACATTAAAAATTCGGTTTATGATGTTGTCCGCCAGATTTGTATGTCATAGGTACAATTACTGCCTAACACAAGGCTGCTTCTAGTTAGTAGCCACCGATATAGGATTTGGCCATCACTATTGATATGGCTTTGCCATGAAATAGTCCACGTCAACTATCGTGTTTGGCATTTAAATGACATCCCGTTATAATGATGATGTTATATGGCGAGACTACGACTAAGTGTACTTTGAAAGTCTAGATTTGATAATTAACCTCTATATATCGTATGGGCTTCATATCTTATATTAATGCCGTTTCGTATACAAATGGCAACAGAAATACCGAATTTTGAAAACTGTGCTGCTCTGGTATTCGTACGTGGAATTAGCTGGCGATTAAATTGATAGTGTGTAAATAAAGGAGAATGCCTGTTACTAAAGCGGTGTTTGGCTTCAAGGATTGAGTCGGGTTTATGTAGGTAGATTAAGGAATTATTCAAATTCATACACATTTTAAATAGGAACGATGAAATTTACATTTCTGAAAATACAACTAAAGAGAATCATGGTTGTTGTGACAAACATTGAAATCTGGGTTTTATTTCAAAAACCACCAAGTTCCATCATTAGTAGATTTTGCTAAAGAATGCAGAGAATGCATACCTTCAACTCTAAAAGTAGTTGGGAATTCAAACTAAATTAAATGGAATAAGAACCATACTGCATATTTCACCCTTTTATATACTCTTGCAGAGCATATTATGAAATTGGTCTGATGATTGTAACGCAGAGGAGACGCTTCCGAGCCCATAAAGTATATATATTCTTGGTCAGCATCAGAAACTGAGTCGATATAGCCTTGTCCGACTGTCAGTCCGTGAGTATGCGTTTTACTTAGCCATGAATTGGTTTAAAAGAAAAAAATTTTGAAAATAAAAAAATATTATTTCTTTCAAAAAAATGAAGTAAGTAAGTCGTCTCGCCGACTTGGATATACCATACACCAGTAAAACAAATATTTTAAATTTATAATAACCAATGCATTTTCGTATTTTTAAAAAAATCGGTTTCCATGCTTTTTACAAGCATATCTTAGTATTTCGCTCACTCAAGCATACGAGCACCCTAGCGCCCCCACCAGCCAACGGCCAACTCCGGCCATATGGAAAAACGTTTATATGCATAACTTGGCTATTTTTATTCCGATTTTGATCAAATTTGGTATTTTGCTTGATATTAGTATCAAATTTAAGTGTGCTAAATTTGAATGCACAAGGTTGAAAATTACGGGAGATAATCGAATTTTTTCAAATTACGGGGGCGGAAAGAGGCGTGGCAAAATCTTTACACATCAAAAATGTGCGCAATTACTAAGCAAATATTCATACCAAATTTTGTGTCTCTAGCTAGAATAGTTTTTGAGAAAATCGGTTTTATTTAATTTGCGGGGGCGGTAGGGGGCGTGGCAAAATTTTTATAAATACAAAATGTGCGCGTTTACTAAGCAAATATACATACCAAATTTTGTGTCTCTAGTTGCTATGGTGTTTAAGAAAATCGGTTTTATATCATTTGCGGGGGCGGTAGGGGGCGTGGCAAACATTTGAAACAAACTCGATAAGCGTACATATGACACGAGTCTACATACCAAATTTGGTGGCTCTAGCTCTTATAGTCCCCGAGATCTAGGTGTTCATACAGACGGACGGACGGACGGACGGACGGACGGACAGACGGACATGGCTAGATCGTCTCGGCTGTTGATGCTGATCAAGAATATATATACTTTATGGGGTCGGAAAAGCTTCCTTCTGCCTGTTACATACATTTTGGCGACTTTAATATACCATTTCACCCTATGGGTGTATGGTATAACAATAATAGCTAGTGCGCAGTTTGTGGTTGCGTAAAAAGATTGACACGCCCACGTAATTAAAAAAAAAACTATAAATTTCAAATACATGTTTTACATGTTGCATGGTATACTGAATTCGGCGAGACATCCATACTTACTTACGCAAACCCCGTATTAGGTAAAGAAAACCCAGTATAAGGCAAAGAATTCCCAATATATGGAAAAAATACGGTATAAGGGAACTCGTGGCGCGCGTGTTTTTAAACTGCTGATTACATGCGATTTGAAACCTGTTGACTAATTGAAATGCAGTAATCACACAAATTATAAATGAAATTATTATTTTATTTTGATGGTAGCCCACGGAAACAGACGTCTGATCACAATTTTCAAGATGTGTAAGGAAACTGAGTTTAAAAAGTTGCCATTGGATGTGTGCACAAGCTGTGGAAGGTCCAAACCTAAGAGTATGAAGGGTTTGTAAAAGTTCGGATTCGGATGATCAAACAAATTTTTGGCTACCTTAAGACAGGGGAAAATCAAAGTCTAAATTAACGGCTTCTATTGGGTAATGAGTGGAGGTTGCCAGCGGGAGAATCTGCAGTGCCTCAGTGTAGTGCCTCACAGGTGTTCAACAGCCTCCATGTAAATAGTGGTACATCATGTACCACTATTTGTACGTAAATAGTGGTAGCAAATCCCAACTTTTTCTTGGAATTGTTTTTGTTTTTAAATACGCAGAGTTCAGACAAAATGCTAGGTGTTGAGGCATTGCGGAACGAGCGGGCAAGACTCCGAATAGAAATAGCCGATCTGCGATCCGCTATTTACAAGAAAGAACAGAGTCTGCGTGAACTGGATGAAGCATTGGCAAATGGTGGCGGTAATGGTGGTGGACTTGGGGATGAAGACGGCGAGAGGAGCAGTGGAACGATACAGACTGAACTCACCAACGATGACATAGCACGCTACAGCCGGCAACTTATTCTGACAAATTTTGGAGTACAAGGCCAATTGAGGCTAAAAAATAGTTCTGTTCTTATAGTGGGCATGGGTGGATTGGGTTGCCCAGCGGCTCAGTATCTGGCAGCTGCAGGCGTGGGCAACCTGGGACTGATAGACTATGATCAGGTGGAGCGTAGCAACTTTCATCGTCAGACTCTTCATACAGAGGCACGTTGTGGAATGGCCAAGACCGAATCTGCGAGGATAGCGCTTCTCGAATTGAACCCCAATTGCAGGATAGATTGCCATAGTGAGCTGATAAACAGTCACAATGCCTCCAACATAATGCGCTCCTACGATGTGGTCCTGGACTGCAGTGACAATGTGGCCACTAGATACCTACTTAACGATGCTTGTGTGATGTTCCGTAAACCGCTAGTCTCAGGTAGTGCCCTTAAAATGGACGGTCAACTGACAGTCTATAACTATGGAGTTCAGGGGCCATGCTATCGTTGCATATATCCGGTACCCCCGCCACCTGAGGCAGTGACCAATTGTGGCGATGGCGGCGTCTTGGGCGCTGTCACAGGAGTAATTGGTAGTTTACAAGCGCTGGAGACTATTAAAATTATTGTAGGTGGTCTCGGTGATGTTCTGGCCGGACGAATGCTTATATTTGACGGAACTACCGGCCAGTTCAGGAACATTCGCATTCGCTCTAAGCGTTCCAATTGCCATGCATGCTCTTCCCAACCGCTCATCACAGACCTCATTGACTACGAATTGTTTTGTGGTATGCACGCAACTGACAAGGATCATCCTTTGGAACTGCTCGAGCCCGATCAGCGCCTTGATGTCCAGACATACCATGACAAACTGGAATCCCAGCCACATTTGCTGCTCGATGTTCGTTCAACAGCAGAATTTGAAATTTGCCAATTATCCAGCAATGCGATTAATTTGCCTTTGGCGGAGGTTCTTGATGATAGTTATCTGAAGCGTTTCGCCGTTGAGTTCCAAAACAAAGATTTGCCTATTATAGTGCTTTGTCGGCGCGGTAATGATTCACAAATTGCCGTTCAGCATATGAGAAATCGGTTTCCCGACCATTCCATTCGTGACCTCATTGGAGGACTCCATGCCTGGACTAGAAAAGTGGACCCCGATTTCCCAATTTACTAATCTATTATTAGTTCTAGTTTTAAATCACTGGAGCAATGCTAATGTATACATTTACATATATGTACATATGTTGATTAGAAAAGCTGTTCAATTTAAATTGTTAATAAAATTAAAATTTTACTTTCGACTTTTATTGAAAACGTGTCTACTTTATTTCAAAATTGTCCAATTCCTAAACCTACCAAAACTAATTTTAAACAAAACTTAATTTCGACTTGCTCTTTTAGAATTTATTTATGTGCATTCTTTGGTTGAGAACACATCAAAACGTGATAAGGTAGTGAAAAAAATCAAAAATTTATCGTTCTAGTTAAAGAATTATTAATTTTTTTTAATAAAGAGACTTAATAAAACTTTATTCACTTTTCTTTTTGTTCACATTTCAAGATTTTTGCTGTTTCTGTTTTGGTTGGCCGTAGTACTCGCTATAATCGTATTCTCTGAATGGTACATCATAGGTTAATAGACCGTAATCACGGGCCCGCTGCACTGCAACCAGCAAGCGAAGATGACTTTTCTGGCACAAACCAGTCTTTGAGTAGCTCAAAACCTCGCCACTATGTGGGGATATGAATTGCTCAATCAGTTCCGTATTGCGATGATCTAATACCAGATATTCGTCCCGGCAAATGGGGCAGGGATTACCGGTAGAGATTTTGCCTTGGCGTATGCATGTCTTCCGTGTCTTACGTGGGGCATACATACCTTTGTGGTTACGCCTAATGTGGAGCAATAGTTAATTAAAATTAATGATTTCAGTTGGGATACTTTTCCTCCTTACCGGTATTGCGTCCATACGAAATCATCGCCATAGGTTTGCTTATATGCCGCACTCTTCAGATAACGTATCGACGACTCCACAGGAATAACTTTTGTGCGATCATTGACATCAGGAACGGAGCTTTGTGAGTTCGTTTCGGTGGCATCGGCATCCGCATTGTCTCCAGTGTTATTATTTTCAGTATCAGCAGCTTTACATTCTATTAAGCTGGATGTATGGAAGGCAGCGCCGCGACTGCTCCGAGTTATTTGGACGAGTCCATTAAGAATAGTTCGTGCCATGGGCAACATTTTATGTCAAAATTTCTTGTAAATTGCTGTGAGGTAACAAGCTATTGCCGACAGAAACAGCTGATAACAAATGACAAGTAATCGCTGACTCTGACTATCGATATAGTTCTTATCGACTAGAAGCCCTTAGCACTATTCCGTTACAAATTGTAGGCAATCTAGAAAATAACTTAAAGATATATTTATGAATTAGTCATGCTGGTCTTTAGTTGTCTAAATTTTTCATTAAATTTTCTTGCACAAAAGAATAGTAAAAACTGAGAAACCACTGAAGCTACGACTTGAAACCGTGAGTATGCGCAAACACCTGCAAAAGCTCAACGGGCATCCACCCACATCCATCCGCACACACCGACCTCCGATTTAGTTTTTTTCAGTTTCTTTGGCGAGGCGGAAGTGCACGGTCAAACTGTTGTGGTCGCAGACGCTCTCGTGAGATTCGTCGTCTGTGTGTTTGCTGTGCTGTTGTTGTGGAGGTGGCAGAACATTAAATCACGTGAATAAAAACAGTGTTTATTTACTTTCTTGCCCCGTTAGAAGGAGTCGTGGACGAAGCTCACCGTGTATAATAATCCAGTTAGTTTTTGTTTAGGTTCAGTTTTTCCTTCGCTTTGCGTGCATGCCTCCAAATTTTCTTTGGCTTTAATCAATATTTTGGCTAGACATACATAGATGGGTCATTTAATTTTAAATTGTTTTATTGTAAAATAAGCCTACACATTTGCCTATTTAAATCAGGACATTAGTTCAAGCGTCGTCCCTTTTCCTTTGCAGGCGTTGCTGCTGCCACTAGCAAGAATAACGGCCCCAAGAAATACCGTTACTTGCTAAAAAGGTGAGTCAAATTGTCACACGGGTGTTGTAGCAAGCTTTTTTTGTTTTTATAAATAGAGCGGTCGGGGACGATGAGAAACACGGGCGGGCAGGCGTTCACCATATATATATACATATGTATACATATATATTTTGTTATCAATTTGCAAAAAGACCAAAAACAACAGTAAAACCTGAAAGCTATAAATACTGCTAAGTAAAGCCAACGTAAACACATTAAAAACAAAAAATAATAAAAAAAACAGCGTCATTTGTGGCATCCTTTACCAGGGCGAAAGAGTGTCGAGGGTGCAGCACGAAACTTTTGGAGTGTCTGTTCGCGCATTTCGTGTAATAAATTGTTATTTACCTTTGGCGCCATTCTCAAAATCGTCGTTATGTTGTGCTAAAATTAATACCTGTTGGGCCCTACAAACAAAACGGATCCCCGTTAGGGCTTGATCGACCATCGAAATACTCTAGAAATCAAAAAGTTGAAAACACTTTTTCTTTGTGCTACCTATGTATGTATGTATATATTTGTGTTTGTGGGTGTATCTTCGATCCCAATTTACTTATTATTATTGAATTATTTAAACAATTTTATGAGTGTTCGTTTCGAGGGATCCTATGGATGATATGTAGGTCATCGTTTTTCTAAAAGAATATACATATGTATGTAAGTCATTACTTAAACGTATTTGAATAGCTTTATGTAAGCCGAGCAAAACCTTTACATTTTTTATCAGTTTATTAGGGAGCGTATCAGTTTTATTGTAGGGTGTATAAATTCGACAAAAAGCTGATTAAATGAATTGCCGCAAGTTTTCCATGTAGACAATTAATTTTGAATGGAAAACGAGACGTCTTTCGTTTATTTATTATCGATTACCTTTCATGCATATGTACATACATACATATATGTATGTATCTATATCTGGCAATTTCCAAAGAACAATTCTGAATTTTAAAAATGTGTATGATAGCAATTTTCCTGCTTACTTTTTATCTGTACCAACTTCGTATTAAAATTCCAATGCTCTTTTGCAAGGGCACAGTGCATTGGCAGGATCTGAAAAGGCGTCACCAAAGCCGAAAGTAAAATTTCTCCTTTCTCTGATATTTCCTGCCCACACTTTCTTTACTTCGTATTTACGTATGTATGTACATACATATGTATTTCTGAAATTTGAATCACCGTTTTATTTGTGAAAATGTTTTTTTTTTTGTCCTTTCTAGTTTGTTTATCCTGTGCTGTTGCACGTCATGGGGATGTGTTTGCGTTCTTTACTTCTATTTGTGGGAGAATTACACACCGTTAGATTGTGGGGCTTGTTTCCCCCATATTCATGTCCTTCGCATAACCATTACGTGTGAGAAGCCAACGCGTGCCTGTCACTTTCATTTTCATTCATTTTTCCAATACATAAGTCGATTGCCCAGTTTTTTGATTAATGTGTTTTCACATCAACACACGAAATGGGAATCCAACCTCCCAATAGTTATAATTAAGCTAAAATTTCCTATTCTAATCGACATAATTAATATAATTGCATAAAAAAAGTAAGCCACTATATAATTGTGAGAAGTTGGAGCCTTCCATTAATTATTAATAATCATTATGGAATTCCTCTTTACTCTGTATTCACCTATTATTAATATTTTTAGGAAATCATATACCATTTGAGCCTTACAAGACATAACATAGAAAAAATGAATGTCTTGAAATATTCTTTTTAACCCTTTAAGACCTTCTGGTAGTGCAATAAACACAAATAATAAATTCCGATAGTCCTAAGCCTAATAATGCACAGTTTATGTTTACCATTCCTGTTGCCACAACAAAATTTTCCATCGAAAGGCAGGAATATATTTATATACATATGTACATATATATTATTTCCACAATTTCCCCAACCTACCTCAAAGAGAACAGAGAGCGCCATGCTCTACCATTTACAACACAATTTAAATACCAATTTGCCTAATTAAGGTAGCTTTAAGCCGCGCCTCCAAAAATGACAGCTCATTTAGGTTCCTGCGGTTCCATAGTTCTATAAGGACACCTCTTCCACGATCCCGAAATATTGCGTGACACGCTTCGAGCGATGGTGTAGAAGTAGTCAGTTTAGTGCAGTCTCAAGGTAATGACATCAACATCTGCAGAGGTCAATGAGATGTTTTCCCGTTGCCTGGAAACTTTGAAAAGCGTTAAAAAAGGCTTTAAATCATTGTTGCTAAGTGTCTTCACCTTTTGTTTTTCCCATCAAATTGATTAATTATGCAAAAGGGTTCGAGGTATAAATACATCTGGACAAGTTCACATAGACGAAATTGGTGGTCTGACATTGAATTCAACGCACAGTTTTCATTCAGGGACAGTTGTGAAGGCTTTGAAGTTGTCCTTTCTAACTTAGTTGCTCTCTGTTTCCCTTACAGACAATGACGGCTAAGAGTGATAAGGAAATCCTGGCAAATTCCATGTATGAGGATGATCCAAATGGCAATTCAGCGCCCACAACAACAGAAGAGGATCACACCATGGAATGCCACAACGCAGTGGTAGCAGCAGAGGCCACCACAACAAAGAATACAACAACAGCAGCGGCAACCACAACATCTCCACGTTGGGGACCTCAGAACAAGGGTGCACAAGAATTGGCCTCGCTGTACAGTCCAGGTCAGTATCAGTATAAGCATAGCTCTAAAGGAAAAAATGTATTTTGCCCACAAAAAAAACAAAAAGAACCACAAATTCGTTAAAATCACAATAACGTAGAATCAAAGTCAGAATGAGTTGTTTTTTATTGTGAGTCATTTTGAAAGTGAAAAAACCTAATTTCAGAAAAAAGACTTAAAAATAATTAAAAGCTCCCCAATGTTATTTTTATAGTCTATTTATTGATCGCTGATTTCCGAAAAAATGTGTGGGGACTTTTATCATTTGTACCCACTTATCTTTGAAAAAAGGGGCAAGCGCTGTTTGTACTATTTTAATTATAATTATACTGTGTGCACATAGACTTAAATAATTGGAATTATTATTGAGCACTATCAACATTCGAGTCAATTTAGCCAAAGTCGATCCCTTGTTCTATCTGTCCGTCTATCCGTGTGATCTTAAAGACTGTTGTATATTGTATTTGATTGTATTTAATACACAAATGATATAAATTTACGACAAAGGAATTGAAAATGCATAACCATTTGTGCACGGTATACCGAAGTCGGCGCGACGACTTACAATTAGTTAATTTTATATGATATCGAAGTTTTGATCGACGACCTGAAAATTGTTGGGTTATCTAAAAAAGTTTATTTAATTAATGTACTGCAGGTAAAAGAGCTCAGGAAATTATTTGTGTCTACACGTGTATTGGCCTCATGATCATCAATTTGACATTGATAGTCAAACATATGCGCTGGGAACGCATCAATGTGGCCTTCGTCTCGGCGTTGTGCGGTATCATTACAGCCGATTTTGCTTCTGGTGTAGTGCATTGGGCTGCGGATACGTGGGGCTCTGTGGACTTGCCTCTGATCGGAAAGGTGGATTGGATGCGTTTTGAGATGAAACAAATAAATACTAATTTAAGCCATCTTTTGTAGAATTTTTTACGTCCTTTTCGGGAACATCATCTAGATCCCACATCAATCACAAGGCACGATTTCATTGAAACGAACGGTGACAATTTCATGGTTGGCATACCAATTTTGGGCTATTTGGCCCATTATTTCTATGCCAAATCCCCGATTGAGATTCAACTTAATTTTGGGTGGATATCGTATGTGTTTCTTTGCTCCATATTTGTGGTCATGACGAATCAGGTAAACAATAGCCCCGATCATAGTGTCCTGATTATATAGTTTAAATTGTTTTTCTATTTCAGATCCACAAATGGTCACACACCTATTGGGGACTTCCTAGGTGGGTGCTGTTCTTACAGAGTTGTCACATTATTCTGCCCCGCAAACATCATCGCATTCATCATGTGGCTCCGCACGAAACTTACTTTTGTATAACGACGGGTTGGTTGAATTGGCCACTGGAAAGATTACGGTTCGTTGGAAAATATTCACATTTATGCCTAAAATGTAATTAACTTCTTGTAATTCAGATTCTGGTCGACTTTTGAGCTGATTATAGAGCACTTTACGGGTCTCAAGCCGCGCGATGACGACATGAAATGGGCCAAGAAACTCACTTAGCTCTGCTACATTTAAGTGGACGACTGTATATATGGGAACATAATCCTGGACCAAAGCAGCCTTAACCTTAACTAAAGCTAAACTAAAATTATATTTTTTTGCACAACACAGTTTAAACTATAAGATTTTTAAGATAGCCACTGATGCCTATAAAAACAAAAACAAAAAACAGAAAGTTTGTTAAGCATATTTGCATGTTAAGTTTTAAATTTGTTGTTATATTTTTGATCTCGCTTTAAATCCTAAAAAAAAAAAAAAAACGAAAACAGTTGGAGTGAGCCTTTTATACAATATATACAGACATTGAGCACCAGCTTGGTTTTATATACATGAAAAAAAATACATTTTCAAATACATTTCATCGCATTAAATTAAAATACTGTACTTTAGGCGCTGTATGCAATCAAGAAACCAAAGAAGTGACTTACAAATTTTAGCCTTACAATCCAAAATGATTTTTAAACAAAGAACAACTTTACAGTACGCACATTTTTAGTGGCTTGTATTTAATTTAGTGGGAAACTAGAAATGAATCCTAGACGCTGAACAATTTGTATTTTAATATATAAGTCTTTTTTATAAATGTACAAATTGCTTACAAATATCATTTGGAGTGCTAAAGAACAAATTTTGATAACAAATTAACTCTAAGAGAGCAATATTCATTGTGATTCAATAAAACAAATAAAGATAAATATTTATAATGAAAACTAAAGTCTAAACAAGCACCCGTCAGTCGTCAGTTTAAAAGAAAATGAAAGTCCATGGTACATGCAGGTACATTTTCCTATTGATAATACAAATATAATTAACATTTGTTTTGACTTAATCTCTCGTTTGGCATTTTCTTTTTTTTAGAAAGATCACAATTGGCTGGTGAATGAGAAACTGTGTCTTATCAATCTATCACGGAAGGGAAGCGTTTACGACCTCAAAGTATATTTGTATGTTTAAATGTACATATATAATGGAATAGTATGAAGCTAAGGGGAATTTCCACCCACAAGGACGATTTCCAAAACCGATTTGTGGTATACCGAATTATTTATTTGATTTGCATTAATTAAGATGTGAGAGACACACAGTGTAAGATATATCACAGAAAATACATTGTTTAAAAGCGCACAAACGAAAACCATCCAAAAAACAAAGCCGTTAACGATATTTTCCTTTTTTTTTTTGTCGTTTGACACTTTGGCCAAATGAGTATAATCTACATGAAGAGGATACTCTTCTTTCGAGGCCATAAAATTAATATTGATAAATTACATTTAGAAACATTGTTAAACAATTCTTAGATGTTGCTTGATTTAAACTTTATTTTCCTTTTCTTCTCTTCCCATTTGTCGTTGCATAGCTTCCTCAGCAGCGTGCTGTCGATCCACTGTCCACTTTTTTATCTTCTTTTGGGTATGAGCCGCATGGGCGCGGTCTTCCTGCTGACGCTTAGATTTCTGTCGCTCTAATGCTGCTTCACTGTGAACAAAGATGGGACGACATCTATGACGGACCCAACCCTTGACGGTGCGGTTTTTTTTTGGTTTCTTTTTTTCTTCGATTTGTATTGTTGATTTTTGTTCTTCTGATGGGTTCTCTGGTTCCATTGCCAAACTTGTGGAGTCTTTGCCACATTGACAACAACCGCACATGATAAAGAAAATGACTAAAACTATTAAAACCAGTAAGAGGAACCACAAAAAAGAAACTATATCCCCGAGAGGGCGGTTTTTCATAGTCAGGTCTGGTCTGGAAATTAACTCTGCTACTTCACGCCCTAGATCTCGTTTCAATTTCTGACAATCGTATGCAGTCATGGTTTGGACATCGGATTTGTATATTGCCGGCGTATCATCATGCAACCACGACGAAAATTGATCCCCCGGCTCTAGCGTAAGGAGTTGGCGACATCTATTATATACATCGATCATCCATTTCTGGCACTCCATACTGTTTATGTCGATATTGCATATAGGATTCATAATCATGTGGAGGCAAAAACTTACACCTATCTAAAGGAGTAACACTTGACAATCTAACAATCAGTTGCTACGTTCGTTAAATTGTTTAAACTTCTGTCTTTCTCTTTGGGCGTCATAGTAGGATCCATAATAACATAAGTGCTAAATCATTCGCCTAATAAAGCGCTAACCTCCTTGTTATTCAAAATGGTTCTGTTTTTTTTTTTTTCAGAATTTCCATGGCAACGTTGTACCAAAACATTGAGCAACCCCTAGCAGATAATATTTGTTTCCCTTTTTTGGTCAGTAAAGCAGTTGATTCTTTTCCAAATGAGTGCGAAGGAAAAAATTGTTGGGAATCCTAGTGAATCGGAGCTGGTTTCAGCACCGCCTCCAACGGCGGCTGGTAGACCTAGACCTCCTACATCACAGTTATTTTCGGTAAGAAAACGCCAAAAGCCTTCTCCAGCAATTTGAATTGAAATCAACTCTACCAAAAGCGTGGCCATCTGGTTAGCAGTCGAGGAGGTGCTGACAAAGCCTCTTTGGCCAGACCTTCTACCGCTGTGAGGGCTGTTGGTTACGCGGCTAATAACAGTGCAGGCTCTGCTGGACAGAAATTCGATCAGTTTTTCCTAGAGAAGGCCAAGCAACAGACGCTCTCATCGGCTAACGCCTCCGTAGATGCAGCCAAGGAAGTCAAGTGAGTTGGTCAAGTCTGGAACACTCTTTTGTGCAGAGTCAATGATTAGCAATCCCATTACAGTCCTCAAATCAAATACAAGAATCTAGAGGCAAAGATAGTCAAGCTTCTGGAGTCGTCCATAGTGTTGGCTGCTCGTAGGACGTCTTCGACGACCGAAACCAAATCTTCACTCTCCGATTCGTTGAACAAAGCGAAAGAAGCCTTCTCCTTGGATCGGACATTGCATCGATTTCGGGATCAGCAGGGCGAGAATGTGTTTCACAATTTTGATCTTACCTATGCAGTAAGTTGGTGTAGTAACTTGTTGGGTGAACTGCATTCCCCATTCCCATTGTGTTTTCTTAGGTGTTCTTCAATCTTGCCGAACAATACGAACAGAATGAGATGCATATTGAGGCGCTTAACACCTATAGCATTATGACCAAAAACAAGATGTTTCCCCATGTCAATCAACTGAAACTCAATATGGGCAACATATATCACAAAATGGGCATCTATCCAAAGGCAATTAAGATGTATCGCATGGCATTGGACTCCGTACCCAACAACCTTAAACAATTGCGTTTGAAAATTACCGAAAATATCGGAGTCTTATTTGTACGGATGGGCCAATATGCCGATGCGGCTTCTAGTTTTGAGTTCATCATGTCGGAGCGGGCGGACGTCAAAAATGGCATACACTTGCTTCTCTGTTATTATGCCATGGGAGATGTGGAGAAGATCAAAAATACTTTTCGCAACTTATGTGATGTCCAGCCTGCGGAGAGTGACAGTGACCTGGAGAATGAGAACAATATAATAAAGCTGCAGGGACAAACAGTAGCCGGCCAGGATACAGATCAGGATGAAAACGAGGCGAATGCCAATACGGCTGCCGAGGTGGCTGTTATTGAGGCAGGCACTGGCCCATCTGGCGGTAGTGCCACATATGGCAAAGTTCGCGAATCTACGGCACAGAGCTCGGGCAAATCCCGGAGCCGTCGGTATGTTTTACAGGCCTTAAAGTCAGATGAGTTGGCTACATACACGAAGCAAAAGAGAAACGCCGAGAAGCGTAGCATCACCATGATTGTGGATCTCATATCACCCATTATCGAGGAGAACTATAACGATGGTGAGATATCAATTGCATTGATCATTGAAGTCAATATTTCATTCACACTTCCCTTAGGCTACAACTGGTGCATTGAGGTAATCAGAACTTCGAATTTATCGTGGCTAGCCAATGAATTGGAGCTGAACAAGGCTCTAGTCTATCTGAGGCAAAACGATGTCAATCAGGCCATCGAAACGCTTCAAATGTATGACCGAAAGAGCGAAGGATCGATGACGGCTAGTGCCCTCACCAATCTCAGTTTCATTTACATAAACGTAAGTTCATCCGGAAGTTTTGGAGAATCAGAAAGAGTTTAGACCTAGTTGACTGTTTCCCAACAGCTTGGTAACCTCGAAATGGCTTCGCACTGCCTCAATCAACTGAAGGAGTTGGGAGCATTGGAAACCAATGCTCTAGCCCTGGTTAACGCGAGCATTGTCGAAATTCAGAAGCAGAATCTGTCATCAGCCAAAGAGCAGTTGCATCGGGCCTTGCAGTTGCAGCCCACAAATTTCGAGGCAAACTACAATCTGGGTTTGGTGGCATTAGCCGAGCAGGACTACGAACAGGCTGAGGAAAAATTCGAGCTGCTCAAGTCTCAGCTGATGGTTCCGCACTCAGTGCAACACAGTCATGTCTATTATCAGTTGGCGAAGTTGCAGGAGCGAAGACTTAGTCAGGGAAGCGGAAATTTTAAGTCCACTCCCTCGCCGGGTGCACTTCAGGCCTATCTCCAGGTCCTGGGAATTTCGGCATCGGACGTGGACTCTCGCTTGTTTGAGAAGGTTGGCTCGATGTATGAACAAATACAGGACCATCAGGAGGCGAATCAATATTACAATGAGGCCTATCGCATTAATATGAGTGACATTAATATTGCCAGCTCCATTGGATCTTACTACATAAAACTTCAGGCCACGGAGAAGGCTTTGTATTATTATGAACGGGCTGTCCTAGCCGATCCCAACGATCCAAATTTGATGTTGCGCATAGCAAGCTGCTTTCGGAATTCTTATTTACCACCCAAACAATATCTCGGCATGTTTGAAAAAATCTACGCTCGATTCCCAGATAACATGACCTGTGTTAGAGCCCTTATGCAGGTAAGCAAGTCCTTGGGCATGAGCGAGCTGCATGAAAGGTATTCCCTGGACTATGCTAGGCTCCATAAGCAGCAGCAGGAGAGACAGCAGGAGCAACGCTATCAGCAGCAGCGCCTATCATCCGCTACCAGTAACCGGATTAGAGGTACATATTCTATTTGTTTGTTTATTTTGACCAAAATATAAAATATGATGTATTTTAGCTCTAAGACCATCGAACGAGGAACGCTTGTTGGAGAACAATGAGATTTCTCACACTATAGCAACAAGCAACTACAACGGCCAAGATCATTTTGGCAAGACTTCGTCCAGTTCTTATGCGGGTAAGTTAGATTAGCGGCCGACCCTTTAACTAACTTTTCATTTACAATCCTCTTTATCTGTGTTAATGTCAATCAGTGCAACAATATGACCCGTTGGGCCCACCAGCTGAACGTCCTCGCACAGGAATTTATCGTTCTCAGGCGAGTAACGACTCGGACGATGATGCAGAGATGAACGCTGAAAGTTTGCTGCCCATTTGAAGAAACTTTAACACGCTGTCATTTAGACTTAGCATATAAACAGATGGAATAACATTATCTACACTAATATGTTCATATCATATTACTTTATTTCACGATTAAGGCCAATAATAATACATAAATTTGTTGTGGTTCTAATTATTGGTTTAACTGATATCATTGATCATTTAAAATCAATTACATAATTATTATTTTGGGGATCGGAAAAATAATGTGTTACCTAACGTCTTTCTCTTAAAGTCCCTAGGAGCCCAGTCGTTCGTTTTCACCTCTTCCTGTTTTTCCTTGCATATCTGTTTATTTTTCGCATTGCACATTTATTGGATGCGACGTGAATTATTGAGTAAAATAATATAATTCCAAATAGTTTTAAACTTCTTATTTGTATGTTTAAGAACCGACTCTTTTGATCAAAAAAGTAAAAGAGTAAAATGTACGTAATGAGACTTAACGAAACAAAAAAGAAAAATACAATCACTTATTTAAGTCGGACACAGACATATACACAATTATCTAGATTTTTGATAAATAAAACCATTTTGATATTCTTCGTTCACTCTGAATTTGGGCACGAAGCAAACGAAAACGGAAAATTTTATATATATATATTCATATATATATAAATATGATGTACTTGCCAATTACCAAAAATCAATCTTACAATTCTCTCTACTTCCGCGTCGTCCTCTCCTTATTTACGTCCCTATGCTCCCATTCCCTACTGATCTTAGTTTAGAAGCTCACATAGCCACGCGAAGTTGATCGACGACGTGCACACAAGTAAGAGATGAGAACGACAACGATTAGGGCAACCAAGGCAATGCCTACAGCAATTGGCACCACATCCGATGTCTCAGAACTATCACAATCGTGAACGGAGGAGAATCCGGTGGCATTAGCTTGTCGGAAGGCCTCCACTTGGAGCTGGCTGATTGTAAGTACTCCAGTGGTATTCTGACTTCCGTAGGTCTCTGTCAGATTGAAATGTTGGGGACGTGTGCAGTGATATGACATTTTTTCTGGTGTTTTGAAATCATCTTGTCGACTACGCTGCAGCTGAATGGTCTGGTTCGCTGTAAAGAAATGATTAAATTAGAAAAACGAATAAAAACACACAAAACAATGTTTAACCTTAAATTAATTACATTTCTTACACAGAATAATTCATTTCAAAACATATAATGGAAATGTTAAGCACACAAGGATTATTCATCTCCGATCCTCTCCTATATATTTCTTACCTATGCGGGATTCAAAAAGCCGCCTACATTTCATACTGTAACCGAGGTTCTAACCTTATCTCTTACTTCTTTAACTGGAAAATCATACACTCTGCACGGGAAATTGTCACACTTACCCAGTGCATCTGGATACTCACTTTCGTTCAAAGCGAAAGTGATATAGATCTGGGTTAGCACAATGGATGAATTCTTTGTCTCAAATCGCATAAGGAATGAATGCACAGATGATGCAGGTCCCCAGCTCAGTTGAATCGATTGAATTGTTTTTGAGTCGCAGACATGGTCGCCAATAGTAGCATTGCTAGGTACGTTTGCCAGACCATAAGTGGTGTTACCGTCTATGTACATTAAAAGAAAGAATATTGTAATATAATGCCAATTTCAGTTAATAACTGATGTGTATGATTTACCCTTCTTCGTATAGGTGAAGTTGAATTGGGTGGCCATTGTGAGGAGAATACAGGAGGCATTCCAAGTGCCGGCTGTTGGTTGCGGATAAGGTTGGGGAGCGTGGGTGGTGGTCGGCACTGGAGCTGGTGTTGTTGTGGTCTTCGGCGGCTCAGTGCTGGTTGATGTTGAAGTTGAAGTCGACGTGGAGGTCGAAGTAGAGGAGCTCGGCTTTACTGTACTTGACGTTGTTGTGGAAGTGGTTGAGGTGGTGCTGCTACTGCTTGATAATGGATTGAGTGGCGAGCTCTCCTGTTCATCGATAGGCGCTGGTTTCGGTCCATTATTTTTCAGACCAAACAAGATTTGCGAATGAACTGAAAAGATTAAATAAGGAACAAATTAGTTACTCCTGCAGTCTTTTAATTTATTTGTTTTAAACCATCTATCTAATCAGCGGTCCTTAAAAAACTTTAAGCTGGCATCTCTGGCAAGGGTCTATCCACTGAAGTTCCAACGAATACAACATTTTTCATCTTTTACTACTTGCAAATTGCGAAACTCAATCATACTAGGTGTGAGTCATTTTCTACATTTATTTAATAAACTGATAAACTGAAAAGTTCAAGCGGAATCGTCATAAGTTGGAGTGAGTAATAAAAAATGAAGTAAGTCGTCTCCCCGACTTCGGTATACCATGCACGAGGTAATAATATATTTTAAACATCCAAGACCAAACGTAAGTGTTTTTAATTCTTTATACATGCCTCATGGCATATGCTATCTCGCTCACTCTTACAAACACACGAGCACTCTGCCTAGTAAAACACTTTTATCCGTATATTTTGCGTGTTTCTAGTCCGATTTTAATCATATTTGGTAGGTTGGTAGAAATAAATGTGACTAACTAGTGTGCCCAATATATTTATATTAGTGGGCGTGGCTAAAATTTTAAACAAACAAAATCTGCGCACATTCTAATCTAGTACACATACCAAATTTGGTGGTTCTAGTTAGTATTAGTATAGTCTTTGAGAAAATCGGTTTTATTTAATTTGCAAGGGCGGAAGGAGGCATGGCAAAAATGAAATAAACTCGATAACTGTACATACCAAATTTGGTGGCTCTAGCTCTAATAGTCTCCGAGATCTACCGTATTCACACCTGTTCATTCGGACGGACGGACATGGCTAGATCGACTCGGCTGTTGATGCTGATCAAGAATATATATAAACTTTATGGGGTCGGAAAAGCCTCCTTCTGCCTGTTACATACCTTTTGGCTACTTTAACATACCATTTCACCCTATGTGTGCATGGTATAATTAAAGGGCTTTTGTGAACGAATAAATCGCTACATTTTGATAAATTTATAGGCATACATACATACATACATCTCTATGCTAAATGTGTGTATATACATATATGTAAATATATATAGGGATATTCGCATCGTCATGCGGGTATCCTCCGATAAAAAATTCAAGTGTTATTGAGGAAAACAAGTCAACAATTTTATCTAGGCAGCGCTCCCTACGGTACCCACGTTATTTCTTGAAACTCGAATCCAAATCGGAACGAACAAAGCAAAACAAAAACAATATATTTTTTTTATGACTCATCGTAGCTTTAATTTAATAATTCGTTGCTAAAGTAGTTTTACTCAACACAGATACATATGTATATATATGTATATATAAATAATCTGGACTCTGCCCTCTGCGGTTATTCATTTCACCAGCCGACCCTTGCCGCTAACACCACCCGTTCTAGTTCAATGCCATTTTACAGTCTTCCAAAGATGACCTTTAAATGCAAGTTAAGCGTCTGTCTGGACAGACGGAAATACAACGATGGGGGCGTGACTTTCTCCCACGAACATACATATGTACATACATACATACATAAGTATAATGCAATTTCTTAAAGAGCAAAGAAAAAGACTAGAATGCGGAAAATGCAAAGAAATTAAAATCGGATTTATATGACTCGAACATGCAACAACAGGAGGCATGATATAAGAATAAACTCCGATAAATTAAGGAAGGATTCCAATGGGCGATTCCCCACCTCTGGATTAACTTACGCATATATTCAAATGTAGTCCCGAATCCTTCAAAGAGAAGCAACAATGTGAATAGTCTCTCTAATCTACATACATATACATATGTATGTACAAAGCTCTTTCATTTATTTCAAATTTAAAAAATTATAATTCAACACTAAGTACAGCCTGTCAATATCAGCATAAGCAAATTTGTTATTTGGTTTATTGATTGAGAATAAAGAGAAAGTTCGTTTTGGTTTCAAAGCTAACTGATAAGGTGGGATTTATAAAAGAGTGGACCGAAACTAATGGAAAATTGTTAAACCTTTTCAAGGTAGATACCGGAGAACCCTATTTTGAAATGTACCTTATCGAAAACGGCCAAAAACAAATGTAGGCTTTAATACAGTATTTTATTTGGCTATCGGTTTTTAAATAAATCCCTAGACATACATTTTTTAACATATGCATGTACATACATATGTATGTATATGAATCTAAATGTAAAGAGAATACATACATACATACTTATCAGTAAAATATGTACATATTTTGCCACTCGAATTATTGTGTATTGTGATTTACCCGTTAATACTAAATATATATGAACATACATACATACATATCTAAGTATGTGTGTACATACATACATATGTTTGTATGTACATATGTGTGGAATAATAATAATACATATTATATGTACATTTGTGTCACATTTTGCGTCTTTGTTTAGAATGAGTGTATATGTACATATATTTAATGCAGATAAAGATTAGCTAATATTTGTTGTAAAATCTATAAACCACAAGTAATTGGAAACTTCCATTTGCCGTTTGATGTATAGGAACCAGTTTGGACAAAGAACCATCCATGCTAGTTATCAGAGGGGTCTGCCTAATACGAAGCCCCGCATCATCAGGAGGGAAATGGTGGGTGGAGAGTTTACGAACAAATTAACAAATGAAATAACGATTAAAACTTAATATAATAATAGTGTGCATCAAAAAAAATAAGAGGTCGAGCTGTATACATATGTATGTATGTATGTATGTACATATATACATAGATGGGATAGGAAAGATGGCTGCATTTAGTGTTGGGTGGAAAGGGCCAAGAAGGGTAACTGTTTAATGCATCTTCACGCTCATTCTCCCATGCACAACGTGCGTGTGTGTGCGTGTGAGAGTTTTGCATGCAGGTAGGCGCCGTTAGATAAGAGGTGGCGCGGGGCGAGCGTTAGATATTAAAGAAACTGTATTTTCCATCCACCATCTTGTTAGGGAATTGCATTGCAGTAAGATTATCCAAAATAGCAGTCAAAATTATATACTGTTTTGCACTTTGCTTAATTTTTTCTGGATTTCAACCCACAACAGCAAGTTTTCCAGATAAATACATATGTACATATTTCATATCACACACACGAACACCACGGCTTACGTGTGTGCAACCGAGACAACAAATATTTAAAAAAAAAAATAAATAAATTGCGATGAACCAGCAAAAATGTTGTGAACAAAGAGACCTTTCCAGGTTTTTGCGACGCAGTTTAAGGGGTGCGGGTGCAGGGGTGGCCGCGTAGTTTTCCACAAAAAAATAACTCTCTCCTCTTACTTACCAGCACTGCTCAATAGAAGCAATGTCGCGCAGACCACAATTTTATTGACAAACATGTTGAACAATATTCTAGTACTTTTTTCTAATTTTTTTTCTCCAATGGCACTCAATAGTTTTCGTAGTTGTCACTCAGCTGGCAATCATTCGACTCGCTCATTTTTAATGTCACGACACTTTCTATCGGTGCAGCTAGAAACTTATCGATATTTGCAGGTTTCGAATTTATCGATATCATATTCGAAAATTAGAGTGGACATTTAAAAAACTTTTATTTTGATTTTATATTAATGATGTGGCAAAAACTGCCCTTTTTTTTTGTTTTAGCAACTCTTGTGTTGTTTAATTGGGGAATTCTCAGGGTTGGGGTGTTTTCTGAAAAACGCAAACCCAAGTTATTCATTTTATTTTTGAATTCCGTTGCACTGGCAATATAATGTATGTACATATGCACTACAATACAAGAATACAACAAAAAATATAACAATTTGAAACACGCTGTAGAATATTTGCATTTTTCCATTATTTTACACGTCAGCTCCGTTTGTCGTAAAGTCATGGACTAATTCTTGTCAGGTAAATGTCTGGTAGTATCAGTCTTGTAGATCAGTAGTGTGACATTCGGATTGTTAATAATATTAAGCATATCCATAGTATACCTTTTGTTGTAATGCCGCTCTTCATCTAAGGTTTTCATCTCTTTAAATTTTAATGTTTGGCCAATAGTGGTACAATGTCTCATTTTTAAGTCAAACAGAACTTTTAATTTTGTACCTTTTCTTCTAATTACGGTTAGGTTAACATATGTACCTCTTTTTTGCTATAGCTGTCTGAATGTAATAGTTTTTCCGAGAATTGTGCAGCGTACATACATAAATAGATAAATAGACGTTTCCTCTATTTTTTTCTCTTTAGATGTTTTAGGTTTTTTTTTCTTTTGTTTTTTGAGCGGAAAATCGCTGTCTCTTATTATTTTTGCAGCTCTCTTTTTTGGTTCTTTATGATAGATTCTGTGTGAAATGTTTGGCATCCGCTGAAAACAGCTCAAAAAAGTTACAATTATGAATCAGCCAACCATCAGACGAACAAATTCAACGGGACAAATCATCATGGATCCACTGTGCCATCATCGGCCTCACATTAAACATTGAAGAGATTCAAATATTAGATGAAGAGCGGCGTTACAAGAAAAGGTTCACTATGGAGATGGATTAAATACTCCGAAAACTGATAGGCCAATTGCGTCTACTGTGTGCAGGCAAGTTACTTGGCAATAATTATTTCAGGCCCCACAAAAAACAGCGCTGGCATGTGAAATAATGTACGAGTGTGTGTATAGATATAAATATTGCACAGTGTTTTAAATTGTCAAATTTTTTTTTTTTTTTTTGGTTAATATTATTAGTATTTTAGTATCGGGTATACTTAGTTGTAAAACTATCAACCTAAGTAACTTTAGATGATAACTACATGCATAAATACTCTAGCCTGGAATTCCAACCCCAGTTGCTTTTATGACAGGGGCATTTAGATACCTCATTTAGGATTGTATTGTAGAAATGTGTTGTAGTACAGTAAAATAGTACAGACTTGCAAACGCCTTCAATAAGCCAACAGTTCTCATATATGTACATACAGTTGGACCTCGATTATCCGGGACGGTCGGAACCAGAGTCATCGCGGAAAATCGAAAAAACCGCTAAATCGACAGCAAAATTTCCACGTATTTCGTACTTGAAATTTTATAAGTACATATGTACTTACATACATGCATATGTATCTTTAAATGAATCCACAAACAAATGTTTCTTAGTTATACAAACGTTTATTGATGGCCATACAACCGGGTTTCTCTTAAAACGCTCCTGCTTAAACCATTCATAAGTTACAAAGTCGACCTTAGGCTCATCGGCACCTTTAAAGGTTTTTCGGCGTAAGATCCCGACAGTTGAATCAGTATCTGCACAAAATTTTAAAATTTCGTCTTTATTTTTAATTATGGATGTCGTAAACTGTTTGTTTTCCCACTTGATAATTTTGCGACAGCTGTTTGACAGAAACTTTGTTCCTAACATAA
The DNA here is from genome assembly GCA_018903935.1 of Drosophila insularis. Classification (NCBI taxonomy): domain Eukaryota; kingdom Metazoa; phylum Arthropoda; class Insecta; order Diptera; family Drosophilidae; genus Drosophila; species Drosophila insularis. The sequence goes on from JAEIFP010002302.1 coordinate 5,517,277, forward strand.
TCATTAATTAAGTCATATGTATTTCAGCCTTATACATAAGACTTTTCTTTGTCTTTTTACTGAAAAATTTTACATCGTGAAATTTGATTCTAGGTGTTCAACCTTCAAACGCACACTGACCATAAAAATATCTAATATGTACATTCACGCGTGTTTCTTATTGATTGCAAACTAAAACGGGGAAGACCCGAATTCGTTTTATTATTTTAGAAAAAAAAATTTTGTTTGAAATCAAGGATAATAGGGGTAATCACGGTTAACAGTGAGAATGAATCAATTTGAACTTCATCCCGGATAATAGGGGTGCCTGGTTAATGGGTGGCCGGATAATCGAGGTACAACTGTACATACGAACCAATTCATCTATTTTATACCCTTGCAGAGGGTATTATAAAATTGGTCAGATATTTGTAACGCACAGAAGGAGACGTATCTGACCCCATAAAGTATATATATTCTTGATCAGAATAAGCTGAATCGATATAGCCATGTCCGACAGTCCATCCGAGCGTATGCGTTTTACTCAGCTGTCTTAAGAGCTATTGAAATGCATTTTTTTTTATCTATATGAAAATCATATAATGAAAATCTATAGGACATACGAAAAATAGTTGAAGGAGTTGAAGTGTTAATATGAAATTTACTGATGTTATTACAAAGCTATTCTTTGGCCATAAAACATCAGATCCCGTATATAATTAAAATAAAATGTAAGCTTGGGTTTTCATTATGGCATGCCCCTATTTTACCCAGCGTGAAATTGTATATTAAGGTCGCTAAAATCAAAGGAAGAAAGGAGGCCGTAAAGTGCCCCTGTGCTTGTAGGAGTGGGCATATCCCCTGTCCGAGACACCGACGTCAGCAGAAAAAATTCTGCCAACGGATTTCCTGATAAGGTTAGCCGACGGCAAGTTAATGCCGTGATCGAAACTCGATCGGCTGCCTAAAAGAAACTTAGAAAAAAAATAGTATGAATGAAAATTGTAATATGTATGTATGTATATAATAAAAGTCCCGAAAAGACTTGTGACTAAATCAAATTTCGGTGACAAAATTTAAATAACAATATCGTTAATCCTCCACTGCCTATGCAGAAACTGTCCCAAACACAGAAAACGTTGAAAGAAATTAGAATATGTATTAGCATATGTACATACATTTGCACACGGGCACTCTAGCGCCACCACTCGCCTACGGCCAACGCCGTCCTTATGGCGGAAATGGGCGTTGCAAAAATTTAAATAAACTGTAATCATTGTATATACTACATGAGTCTAGATACCAAATTTGCTGGATCAAGCTGGGTCAGTATGTTGCATACATTTTGCCGACTTTAATATAACATTATAGTTTTAAAAATCTGAGAAGAAATGTTGGTCACAGATTTTAAAGATTTTTATAAATTCATATTTCTGTGGTCTGAACGAAAAAACTGAGAAATCCGATACTAAATACCAAACCCCTTTTTTCATCCTAAATACCGACAAATCGAATTGACTCTGAAAAAATAGAAGAAAAATAAAAACGCATTCGTGTTGTTTATTTGGAATTACTTAATTCCATATCAACATAATATTTTTATTGAATTCAGTAAAATTTTTCAAACATTTTTCTCATTTTCGTTACTCATACACGACGTATTTTTGTTTTACTTTGTTGTTTGCCTTTTTATTCAATGTTTTTGTTGTTGTTTGTAGCTTTTTGTTGTTTTAAATTTTTTTTTTTATTGTTTTTTGGTTTGTTTTATTTTACTTTACTTGTTTTCTTGTAAGTTCATTTTCTTGTTTAATATTACAGCTTATATTTGGTTTTTTCTTTTTATTGTTTTTTTTTCTTTTTTAATATTTAACCTTTTGGTTTTTGTTTTGTTTTTATAGTTTAACTTAAATAATACAAAAGCAGTGTTTGTTTTGTTCTTCTTCTCTTGTTACACACACATTATTTAGTTTTACTATGATTTTTAATGAAGGTTTTCTGTTTTTTTTTTTTAATAATTTGTTTTTAAACCTAAATTAAAGCAATCTTGTTAGGTTTTCCTATTTTTTTTTGTTTTTAGGCGTGTTATAGATGAATTGGAATATTTTAACGAAATATCAAATTTTATTGCCAGAAAAAAAACATTTAAAAGTTACAATAACTGAAACCATAAAATCAAAAAAGGGAGCAATTTAATTTTGGAGGAATGGTTTTGAAAATCTTTCTTTCGAACAAAAATTAAACAGAATAATTCATACTTAATTGTAAATTTTTCATTTTTTATATTTGATACCATTTCCGTATATAACATTTTTCCATACATACATAAATATATATGTAACTTTATGTTATATGCCTTAATTCCTATATGTTAGCTTAAGAATAAATACACTTTTTGCATGAGTTTCTTTTTTTGTGTTTTTTGTTTTTTGCTTTTTGCTGTTTTATTTTTTTCTAATGCTGCTAATGTTTTGCCATAATAATTGCTAAAAACCAAATGCAAATGCAAATGAAGTCAACATATACATATATTTATTATATATATATATATTTCATATATCCTTTTTTACTACATAGTTTTTATTTTCTTTCGTATATTTGCCGCAGTTTTCCTGACGAGGGAGAGATCCGAACTGACCGGATCTGAATTGATCGGAAAGTTGATAAAGCATGAAATGGTTTTTATTCTCTTTTTGTTTTTTTTTAGCAAACTTTACGCTGACTTTTGGCGCCCAACGTGGGCCGTGGTGACTGAAAGGACAAGTCGAAGAAGAAAATGTAGAAGAAGTGACAATAAAAAATGAATTCCTGACAAATGATTCCGGGAATTCAATGCGTCAATATCCGCTGTTCCTTTGTTCCGGTTAAACAATTTAAACATTTGAATGAGCATTTGTTATTGTTGCCTTGGCTAATTGCATCGTTCGGTTTAGTCAACCTCAAAATTTGTCATTCGACTCTCGTTTCGTTTAGAAATGATTTTTGTTGCTTTACTTCTGGTTTTGTTTCGTTTATATATTTTTGGTATTTACTTTTTGTTTTGTTTTTTTTTTTTTTGGTTTTTTTTTACATACACTTTGTGTAAAAAATGGCAGTTTATACATATATATGCTTGTTAAATATATATATAATTTATACTTTTAAATTGTGTGCTAGTAAGATTGCCGCCGACTCTAGGGAAAGAGCGTAAAGTATTGCTAAAGTATTCCGAGTATGTAACATATTGGTTTAGTATTCAATCTATATATCGTGATAACCTAGAGCTTCAACTTTTGAAGCCGCGACTTGCGGGTAACCGAGTTGAAGATTGGCCTTGGGTCATTGATATCATTGATATCAGTTTAGAGTAATGATACATCGAATGAAAAGGAGGGAAAACGAAAACGAAAGTTGCAAAATCAAAGAAAATATTTTATTTTAGCCAATTTCCATACACTTGCTAGGGGGTCAAACATTTACGTGGCAGTTCTTTTTACTTTTTTATTATATATATGAATTTTTTATTAGTTGTTTAGTTATGTTTTATGTTTATTTCGTTATTACCCTATATAATCTACTAATATTTATCGGCGGTTTTGGGAACACATTTGCCGGGACTTGAATAGCAACTGAAGGACAAAAATTTTGTGCGTAAAATGTAAAGTGAACAATGAAGTTCAGTTGAATCTATTTTGAACAACATAGCCGTTTGTCAGTTTATCGATCATCGATCTCCGATCTCTCCCTTATAATCACGGGAATAACTGCAGCTGTATTAGATTAGACTACTTATCTAATTTTGCTTTTGTTTTAATTAATTTATATTTTATTTAGCTTAGTCATAGGAAAACATGCACTAGCAAAAATTTTAGAAAACTATTTTTTTTTATGATTTTCCTTTGTTTTGCATTGTTTTGGTTTTTTCTTTATGTTTCGGGGTAAGGTGATGGTTGGGACATTGGTTGTGGTTTAAACAATTCGTTTTTCGTATTGGTTTTGTCTTTTATTGTTTCGCGTGTTTGAAATTTGCTAAAAATATATTTTGGTTAATAACTAAAAGTTATTTTGAAACGAAATGCACTTGAGTAAGGCCAGGGAAGAAGTCGAGAATTTGAAAAGAAATTATTGAAACGCAAAATCGGTTTTAAAGGTCAATTAATTTTTGAACCTGACCCAGAATAGAGGCCTCCTCCATTTTGTGTTTGTATGTGTGTGAGTGTGTGTGTATTTAATTTTTGGTTTGCAGTTTTTAAGCAAAGGTTCATTGAATGATAATATATATATTTATAATATATATTTATGTATTTTCTTTTTTTATTTATAACATTTTATCCATTAAACTATTATTTCTTGTTTGTTTAACATTTTATGCTTTCGCTTCTTACAAATTACTCTAGTTAGTTAAGTTTTTGTTTTACTTTTGGATTTATACATATATATATATATGCATATATATATATAGTTTTTTTTTTTTGTTGGATGGAAAAAGGGGGATTACTTTTATATTAAGCTTTTGGTTTTCGTTACTTTATCATTGGTTTTTCTTTTCTTTTTGGTGGTTGAGAGAGAGATTTTCGATAGTTGGTTAATAAGTTTGCTGAGGCCAAAATTGTGAGTACTTAATGAAACAAGAAAACTACAAAATGGAAACAAATCAATTTACTAAGGAAAACTTGTTTCATTGGTTCAATGGTTCAATGTTGAAGAAATTATTGAAATCAGAATTGGTTGTAATTGAACTTTATTAATATTATTATTAATTTGGGTGTTATTTACCAGGTTTTTGTTTAATTCGGTGTACATAATTTAATATAATTTATGTTGTTTCCCTTTTATTGTAATCAGTTACTCGGTTGTTATTTAGTTGTATTACCTTTCAGCTATGTAATTCTTACTTTGCCTCAATAATATACATATATATATATATATATATATATATATTTCAAGGGAGGGGGAGGGGCGTTCTTTTTTCCATTTGTTTTCATGCAATTCTCACATTAATGATCTTTTGGTTTTTCGTCAATAATAAGTGAAGAGTATTAATTTTTAAATATGTTTTATTTATGCTTTTAATTTTTGTTTTTTTTTTCTTTGTTTTATTTTAAAATCTACAATTATTTATGTTGTTTTTTTGTTTTTTTTTTATTCGGTTTTATTGTTTTGTTTTATTTCCTTATATCGGGGTTGTTCTTTTGGATGTTGGATTTAGGTTGCCTGCTTAAATTTATAACAAATTTAAACAAATTATATGGGGTGTCTATATTTAATTTTTTGTTGTTGTTCGGATGCTGCAATATATATACATACATATGTATATGTACATACTTAAATATATATATACGTATATACATACATATAAATATATATATGTACATATATGTATGTAAACCAAGTATGCACATATACCTACATAGGTATATATATTTAGTTCATCTGTTATAAATATAAATTGTGTTTAATAAGTTCATTTTGTTTAATGTTTTCATTCTTGTTGCTGCTTTGCTTTTATTTATTTTGTTTTTGTTGTTGTTCGCTGCGCTGTTAGTCGTTTATATGTTGTTTTTATACACACAAAAAACAAAACCAAAAAACCAAAAGAATTTGTTAACAACAATTAAATTTGCTGTAGATTTATTTGTATATGTTTTTAGCTTGTTCTTTTTTATGTTGATAATATAACAATATTTGCGCTAAATTATGTGACTTGCCGATTTTTTGTTTTTATTTTTTTTTTTTTTTTTGTTTTTGCAATTTATTTCGTCATTTGTTCTTTTTTGCCTAAATCGTTAACTAAATAAAATTCTCCTAACAAATTAAGTTTATGTGTCCTGTGTAAGTATGTGTGTGTGGTTGTGTATGTGGGTGTGTTTAAGGTAGCGTTGGGTTTCATTTTTTTTATCATTAACATATTTGTCTTGCTTAGTTAGCGCTAGTTTTCCTTCTTTTTTTTTTTGTTTGTCATAATTTTCTTGATGTTTTTTTTTTTGCTTTTCCTTTTGTAGCTTTTGTTAATATTTTCTCTTTGGTTGTTGCTGTATCTCGTGTTTTTGTTTTAAACTTTTGTTTACTTTGCTTTGCTGCTACTTTTTGGGGTTTCTTTTCTCTAACTTTTCTTCATCTTACTTTCGCGCGAGTGTGTGTGTGTGTCTGGTTGTGTTGGTATCTGGGTCTGTTTTTGTGTAGCTTCACATTTTTATTCCACTTTAGGTTCATCTTCGTTTTCCCTTTTCCTTATCTTTCCCATTTCATCTTTGTCGTGTTGCTTCTCTTAATCCACCATCAACTCGAAGTGGACGGATCCTCTCCTATCTGAGCGATCATGATTAATGTTACGGGCCCAGGCTTTGCACTCAATATTGATCAAGACGCCAGCTAAAAACAGAGAAGTTAAAATTCAGCATTAATAACAGTAAATAACTAAATTTTAATTAATGAAATACATAGATGCTCTGTCAAAAAATGTTACAAGACATTTATTCGGTCCTTAACTTCACTATACCCCACACCAAAAATATGAAATGAGGCTTATGTATCTATAAATTATATATACAGAAACATAAGTGCATATATTCCTAACATTCGGTTTATCAGAGGTTTGATCATTGGCCATACTCTTTACTGTTGACCAGAGTTTTGAGAACGACTATTTTCGACTGAATTCAGCCCATTAATTCAGTTTCATTGCTCATCACTCGTTAGAATAGTTCTAGGATTACTGCTCAGAGGTTTTCTACTATGGCTACTCCATGAACAAATCACTTTGCTCCTAGCTTGTGTCTACCTGTTATTTAACAGATTGCACATTGCAAATTAAAAACAAAGAAAAGTAACAATTGTACTGATCGCCCCTTTGGTTTTCAATCTGTTTTGTCTACGTGGTGGGAGAAAATTGAAAATCCTTTGTAATTCTGCCATCTTCCCAATTTCGCCTCATCCGTTTTCCCAGTTTTCTTATCTCACTTTGATTGCTTGGCAGCAGGAAGCAGAGAAGCAGGTCCCCTGCCCTGCCCTTTGGTCCTGTGAGATGCTTAAGCGGAACCGGAAGTGTTGCGCTTTCATAAAAATGAGAAATAAATTGTATGCAAAAAAGAGCACCATATAAACCAAGCTAGTTCCCTGACCCAAAAACTGAGTAAAGTAAGCCTATGAAAAACTAACTAAAATGGGGCACAGAATCCTTCCTCTTCTCCCTTATTACAACACTCGTTTATACATACGCATATTAAAGCCCTTTTACCTTTTTTGTGTTCAGTATTTGTACTTTCCTTTTCTGTTATATAAAAGCACACATTGTATGTCTACATATTTCTATTCATTTGTAATATACATACATGCCTACATTTATGTAAACGAGGGCGGTATATCAAGTTGTTGTTTTTAATTATAAATATGTTTAAAACATGACAAAATCCAAGATAAGAAATACATGTCAAATTTTTAATGACTGATTGGAGGAGATGACCTAATAGATAGATATTTAACTTTCTAGCCACGCCAACTCAATCTTCTGATGGAATGCCTGAGTCAACAGGGATAAGCCTCCCAGTCAGCCACTTAATAAGGTGAAGTATCTGGGCCTTACCCTTGGAAGGCGTTTGAACTCCAAAGTTCATTTCAAGGTCAAAAGAACTCGCCTAATACTGAAATTGTTCAAGATGCTCGATTACTCGACATGAGACCTGAGCTCAGCACCTGCAAAAAATTGCTGCTCTACAAGGACATTTTGTATCAAATCAAATCAAAGCATGCCCATTTATAAAAACAACAGTAACAGATTTTTTAATGTTGAAAATGAAAATTGTGAAACTTTAGTTCCATCTAGCGCCCCCCAAACAGTTGATTCACTCAAAATATTTGACAGAAGAAATATATTAGGCAAGCCCTTTCCATTGGTATATCACTTAACCAAATAGTCGCCTAAATAGTTGCCTATGAAAGTAAGAGATATGTCTTCATTGTCTTCGGTGTGCGACTAGGAGAGGAATTCTAGGCCTCGCAAGAAATACAGAATTTATACGTGGGTATATATTCCCATTGGTTGACTTTCTTTTTTCTCTAATTCATTGAAACTTTGTCGAAATGAACTTTAAACATTGTCTATTGTGTCCAGTTTTGTCATATCCAGTTTAACATTCTTTAGTGTCCTTTTCGGTCTGTTATAAATCTAATATTCATATGACATGGCCTGCAAATTTAGTCTTCTTTCACACGCAGAGACACAATTTTTCTTGAATTATTTTGCAACCCATTTCCCTACACTTATTCATAATTGTTCCCTAAGCGGCTTAATGGCTTAGAAAGTATTCTATTGAAATAAGGAAGCACGAATACTTTTTCACTGCTTTATGTTTTCTTTTTTCTTGGTGTAGACAAAGGTTTTTTTAATGTTTATTGTGCCGTGAAATTGGGTTTTGTAAACGCTTTTCTAGTTCTGTTTGCTGGATACTTGGAGTTGCTTCCGTTGCAGGAATAACTGAAACAGAACGGATTTCCAGTTGAATTTAATTTGAGCTCTTGGTGTTTTCTGTCCCATTTTTATGCTCTATTTTAGTGATCTGCTCGCTCCGTTACTTTCTTATCGTGATTCAATCTCAATTAGTTCAAATTTGAGACTGACCACAGATTTTTCGCTAATTTAATCCGTATTTTCACCCCATTTCAGAAGGGAGAAACATAAAACCGCAAATATTCAAAAAATATGGTAATGCCAATTTACTCACTTTCAACGGTGAACTGCACAGCAACTATTGGCGGAATGTAGCCCTCAATGTTCTTGAACGGGAAATAGAAATGCGGGAAACCCATTCGTGGATAATAGTCGCGTGCCTTGATGTTCTCAACATCAGCGGGATTTTCACCCTCACAGGATACCCAAACGACGCCAGTCTGCGAAATCAGTTTAAAAGAATTCGTGCATAGATTGTATTATCGTTTAGTTGAGCTCCGCTAGATTGTAGACTCCTCTGTGATGTAACTTACTTCATTTGGTCGCAAGCTCTGCTTCTCCTTGATGTGCTGCCTCAAATCCTCGGGCATATCATTGGGCAAATTTTTTGAGTCGTTGTAAATTTCCGGCACCCAGTTGTATATCTTTGCCGAAAAATATTCAAAGTATTAATTTTGCATACGAATGATGGATTTTCAATACGCTGTTACCTTATTCAGCTTGAGGAATATGCAGGGTCTGGCCACATGATAGCCAAAGTTATTATCCAAGGTGCAGGGCGAGAAGGATGCTGCATCAATGCCACATACTTTACCCTCGGGTGGCGGTTGCTCAAAAGAGCAGTTCACTTGATTCATTTTGGGCAGATCCTCGTAAGCTAAGTCATTTGAGAAGTGGTGAAAATAAAATTATCTTGCTATTTATCACCTAAAATGATTTACTTCAACAATAAAAAAAAAATATGTGAATTTAAACTTAAAGTGGAACTTTAACTAAAACTAACCGCACATTGTGTCATTCGAAAGGGTAATAATTGAGGGAAATGCGTTGGTTGTGGGATAGTTTTAGTCTGGCAAGACTTTTTGTAGCATACTTCAAGGCGGAAGTTTTGATAATCAAAACCAAAAATATATTTCACTTACTGTGATCTTTTTAATAGGCAAAAAATATAAAAGTTAACAAAAATTCAATAACCACTTTCAAGTATTTGACGGAGAACGTTATTGATTAAAAAACAAAAGGAGCAAAAGTAGAAAAGTGAGGTTTTACTTACATTTCAAAAATCCTGCAGTTTCATCAACCCAATACTTATAATTATCTTTCTTCGATGATTCGTACCAAACTAAAGTGCTCTCAACATTCGCCTCTGGGGGCATTGGTCGGAAGCCAAGACCTGGAGAAGCACAGAATGAAAATAGAGGAAATTAAAAAGAGTTTCCAATAGGCTTAAGTCCAATTGAGTGTCTGTAGTCTGTCGAACCCCGGTAGTTTTCCCATCTTCTCCATGCTTCTATATGGTCAACTCAACATCCAATTAGCTAATTAAATTGGGTTTTCCATTCTCTTTTGCTTAAACTACACACACATCCAGCCCAAATGGATCCACGTTTTCAGGGCGTGGTCGTCAATTTGGTTGCCTTTTGGCCGGTTAAGAGAGGCGTAACTAGAATTAATATCTTCCAAATGCTCACCTGGATTGGATCCAATTAAACCATTGTCCAACATCCATTTGGGCTTATCGTTCTCCAATGTTTGGTAAAACACCGCAAATATGGCAGCAAAGAATCCAGTTAACGCCGCATAGAATATAATATAGAAAAGTAGAATTTTTGCTGCAAGAAAATAACATTTCGAGAAAAATTAGAACAACCACATCAACATCATATGTGCTCTTAGTGTTTGTGTGTGTGTGTCTGTGTGGGTGTGTATACTTTTCCACATCAGTCTTATCTAAAGACGGACGGACCCGACCATACGCTTACAGAATAAATAAATAAATCATTAGAGCTGCCGAGTCAAAAGTAATTAAGTTGTTTTTATATGCCACACATTTTGGGCGCCACATTTTGCGATATGCCCCGCCCTGGTAATTAATATTCTGAACAAAGCGGAGCCAGCGACTGCCGCCGCCTTTTGGCTGGCTAATTAAAATTTAATAGCAAGGAACGGCATCAACTAGGAAGGACTCCATAGACACCAAACTAAACCTAAAGCCCTAATCGTCCTGCTATTCAAATCCCATCCGTTGATTATCTAAATGGAATTATTTGCATATGAAGAATACATAATAATTATTATCATAACAAAATGAATTTACTCCCATGTATTTTGACTTTGAGTGAATATATTTTGGTAATAAAAAACTCTATTGATAAACTTTTAGATGGAATTAAATAAATAATAACTATTAAAACTGTAGGTGTGTGTAAGTCTAAGCGACCCTCAAAGATAAAACTAGTTTGGAAATCTTAACTTTGAGGAGAGTTTGGAAAAAATGTGTACCTGTGTCCAGTCTAACAACAATATATAGTATAATAATACATGAAATATAAAGGGCCCAACATTTACAAAGAGCACAATTTAACTTTTTAGGTATATTACTAATGACGATGACATTTTTTTAAATTTCTTATAGTTAACCTTGAAATTTAAGAAAATATCCAATTTTGCATCGATTGCATAAAAAATCAAATGTATTTCCATTTATTAAGCATACTTATTTGGGCAAAATCAGTTGTTTTTTTTTTACCGTGGTGGCGGGCTGTCACGCCCATTTTGTCTAGAAACATTCTGAAGTTACTCTTTCCCTACCTACAGCCATCAAGGGGGAAAATCGTTTTATCGAAAAAGTTTAATGTTTGCTGCGCATGTGGCATGTCATTCCATGGTATGTTTATATGATGAATAGGGCTACCAGGGCGAAGAAAATAATAACCCGATCTTCTTTCGTTGAATTCAAAATATGAACTGATTTTGTTTACAAAAGTGCAGAGTTTTTATAGGGAATCTTAGGCTCTAGCGGGTGACAATTGTTCTTAGGAGATCTTATTCTAGTGAGACTCAAACCCACGTTTTCGGGGGTTGAAAAATTATTATTATTTTAGGCCTAGGATAGTCATACGCTAGGTTAGTTGTTTGTGACAAAAGTACAGTTGTGTTATATTTTGTTTGGTGAATTGTTGAAGCCTGTTCAGATAAACACGATGTTTATTCTTAAACATATGTCATTTATATAATATAGTCACCCGATCTTGATCAAATTGGATACAGTTGCTAATAAATATAGATATATAGGAGATAGTAAGAATTTGAAGGCTATGTGAGTACAACAAAGTTTAATAAGTATTATTTTGCAAAATCTGCAATTTTCAATCTTCTCTAAATTATTACTATGTTATCATAATTTTTTCCTATTTGAGAAAGTGATCAAATGGTACTCGGATTGAGACTCTATCTCTCTTCTTGTGGCAAAAGTTCGAAATTGTCGTTTAATGAAGGCAGCAGGAACACTGCTTGAATCGCAACACATACATTCAAACAGAGCCAAGTTTATTATTTACTCAAAGTACGGAGCTCATTCTTTGTTGCTCGTCTGACCATTTTTAACTTCATCATAATTGATTGATTAGTTTTAAACTGTAAGATCAAGCTCTTCTGAAATCGGCAGAAACGAAACGAAGAAGATAACAAATTCCAGTTATGGATGTAGGCTTTCTTTTGGAAAACTTATGGCACAATTGGCGCTATCGATGAAGAGAAACTTTGAAGTGAGTATCATTTTTGTATTGGAGGAAAATACTTTTGTAATAATTAAAGAATTTATATTTATGATCGTTCCAACTGGGCTGAATTATACAATCCCTGCAGTAGCCTAAATGCCAAATTCTAGCAGTTTTGGTAAGGAAGTCATTCGTTTATCCAACTGTAAGATGGCTTCTTATTTACATATTAGAAAGTATCCCTTATTTATCCTTTCATTAACTTTCCCGTCAAGAACCTGCCAACCTTCAATGTCAATTAGACAATGGCCAAGGGCTTCTCCATGGCAACGCGTGTGTGCGTCTGAGTGTGTGTGAGTTAATTGGCAGCTGAACTAGGTAGAAGACAACTGCCGCTGTCCTGCCTCAACTTTGCCCTTGCATTTTGTGAAAGTTCAATAGAAGTTTTCTATTTTGGTTTCTTGTTTCTCTCTTTGGCAGCACACCCGACTTTTGACATTTCCATACTAAAAGTGCGCGGCGCCGAAGTAAAAATACGCCCTCTCCCCCAGTTCGCTCTAACGATAGTTTGTCGTTTTGACATTTCCTTTTTCTAATTAAGAGTGATTGAGAGAACCCAAGTGGTTGGACAACGAACCGGAAATGCCTCCATCTCACTGTCTGCAGTTGGAAAATTGTGTTTTGTTTGTTTTTTATTGAATCGTGTTTTTAGTTTTGCATTTTCTATTTTTACGCTTTCCTTTTTAACTGAGACCTTTGACATTTTCTCTAAGAGACATATATTTCTTTACGACGCTGGGAAATAAATTATGGTGAGAAAAGCGACAAACCGTTTGTCATTGACATTGCGATAATCATTTATCTCTGACCATAAATCATTGTTACAGAAATTATGTACAACGTGGACTCCATTGTGTGTGGGAAAATTGTGAAAAGAGAACATATATTCGAGCTGCTATTCGATGTGGATAATGGAAACAAGGGATCAAGTGAAATAATAACTAACTATACTCACTCAAGCATTCATTAATTTATGAATGCTAGTTCGATATTCTCGGCTAAGAATCTTTAACCTTCTCTTTATTTTCTTTTATCTTTTATAATGTTGCTTAGCGTTTTCCTTAAAGTCAATTAATTGTTGAATTGTTCTGCCTTTCTTCAAGGCGCCTTCAGCGCCTGCGCTTTCCTGCTTCTTCTTCTTCACACCAACCCCTACCTGAAAAAAAGCTCGCTTTTGTGGGTGCCCACAGTTTGAGAAGCATTATGCTTGTACCCAAGCAAAAGTTGAGGGTAAGGAAAACAGAAAGAAAAAACGGGAAAGCCTTAAAAATCAGATTTTCTACTTTACTTACGTCACATAGCTTTAGTTTCTGTGGTCTTTGTGTGTCCTCGTGGGACCGAGCGCTCGCAGAGAGTATGCGGTGGGGAGGACACAAGCCCTGAGGACTCGAATGTGTGTGCTATTTTAATTTATGTTTCTTTTCATATTTTTAGCCTGACATTTTAATATTCGTGCGATTTTCCTTTGTGGCTTTATATTAAGTTATTTTAAGTTGAATTTAAGAATCCATCCAAGTTTCTTACATAATTTGCTTTTCTTTCTTGGCAGCCAAATGGAACTTTATGTCTGCTTGGCAACACCAAAAACATTCCAAACTCAAGGGTTAACAACGGGATGGAGCAGAGTGGACACTAGTTTGCTGTTTGCTGTGTGTGCTTTTTATTCAAATTTTCTTTTATTGTTGTGTGTGTGTGTGTGTGTGTGTGTGTGAGTTTCTGTCTCTGCACTTAACGAGCTCTGGTTTTAGTGGCCGCTGCGGCTTTTCTCAAGTGGGCTGCGGCGAGGGATACTGCGGTATTTCGGTTTGTTATACCACAAACCAGCAGCTGCAATATTTAATCTGCTAATCTGAATGTGAAGCATAAAACTAACTTAAATTTCAAAGATTTTGCCCAACGAACACATAAATCAATCAAAATCCGTTCTTTTACCATGTACCTATATAAACGTATTTGCGAGTATTCCCCAAAAAGGATCTTAATTACAAATTCATTTCATTTTTGTTGCAGTTTACGGGTCTTTTGGGGCTCTGTTTGATTTATGCTACACAATTCAGTATTGAAGAAGGAGACCATCTGGTGGGAGATGTTACGTATACGACACGGGGCCCGCTCTCTCACGCGGAGTAGTTGATTCGCTCACTCTCTCAGTGTTTCTCGTGCTCTCTCTATCTCTATCTCTATTTCGCTCATTCGCTTTCTCCCTGTTGAACTTTGACATTTGCTGCACTTTATGACACAATAATGTAACCAGAGAAGAGTTTTTCTTCAGTTTGCTGCACGTTGTTCTCTGTCTTCTTCTCTCTCATTCATCCTCCTTTGTTGTGGCACGTTATTATTTTCCCTTTTTTTTAATTTCAGCTACAATTTCACCTTGTTGCGCGAGGGAGTAAGAGAGACGCAGGTTGTTGGCCATGTTTCTCGGTGTACATTTTGACAGTTGGACACACTCACAGATCCACAGACGACCACATACTCGCAGGACACAAAAAATAAGAAAAATGTGGAAACCAGAAAAAATCCAACTGTCAAAAGCAGGATTCACATCGCCACAGGCATCATATATATACACATCTACCGATGCGGATGCCTATCAAAAGGATTTTTTTAACCAATTGTGGATACCGAATGGCAAATTCAAAAAATTATATCTGGGAAATGCCTCAATAAACAAGACTCATGCATTAAAATCTGTTTGCATCCTTTTTGCTATCAAAAGAGTCGAAATAACCTGAAACCAATTCATTTTTAGAACTTTAGAATATGAGAAATAGCTTTTCTTTCTTTGTTTTCCTTTTAGACCTTTCATGATCGATATAATATTACATAAACTTTGTTACATAATTTCAGTGAAATTGCCGCAAATTGTTAAACATTCCATGTCATAGTTTAGTGTTAATTTTCACAGAGTCACTTTAGCCTGCCCATAGTGATTTCCAACACCAACAACCTGCAATCAATGCTCTCTAATTAGTTTAAATCAATGGCAGGCAAAACACCGTCCAACAAACAAACCAACACGACATCAAATTAAACTGTCTGTGAAAAAACCGCAGAAAACCAATTAGGCGTATGCAAATTATGCAACTGGAACAGTCAAATAAAATGTAAACTGGCCATGAAATCACACAATATTTGGGAAATTGTCACAAAAGCTGTAAAGCTTAAATCGAATGTCATCTGCAAAAGTTCTGAAATATTCGTTTTTCTCTTTGAATATTCTGAAATGTCAAAGACCAGTCAAGTGGGGAAGCATGCATGTAAAAATAAAATACCGAAAACGTCTATCTTTTTCTATCTTTCCATTTCATGTTGTGTATGGAAAACTGTCAACATTTCAATTTAATTTTCCGTGCAGTTTCTGCAATTGAAATGAGCACGAAGCAAAACAATGAGTTAACACAAAATCATAAACAAAAGCATACGCTATATACATATATTGCAATAGTTGAAAAACGGATGATGGAGATTGATTATCTTTAGTTTATTTTGTGCTATGTCTGAATCCTTTTTGAAAATCGTTTTATATAATATCAAAATGTTAAGTATTTATTTTTTCCTTTAAAAGTTTTCCCTATCAAACAAATTAGAATTGCCGTGTTTTTTTTTTGTCTTTATGTGTAATTATTTGTATGAAACCCTCGCTAATTGCAGGTGAACAATTCCACTGAGTGCAAAATGTTTAGCATCACTCTTCAGGATGATGCAGAAATGAAGCTTAGAAATGCAACTATTTAAAGCATTTTGACATATTAGTTAGCATTCAATTTGAGTGTCAGTGGGCGGGAAACAGTTCTCACTCGAATGTGAAAAATCTTCACTTGGATCTTGGAGAATAAATAAATGCAATGCTGACTATTTGTCAGTCTGCCCTCGTAATTGTAGGTCAGTGAGAATGATTCTCGCCGCTCTCTGGTTGAGTTTTTATTGCTTTGAGGCATTTCATGGGATGGCGATAGGCAAATTGATGTCAATAATTGAGAATGCCAGATGCTATTCTTGATGTTTTAATTGAAAAGATTGTACTATGGCTGTGATTTCGAATGCTTGCTGTGATTTATTGTTAAGCCCCGAAAACTCATCAAAGAGATCATTTAGATTTCAATCGGATATCTATCCGAAATTTCCTAAAGACTTAGCCAGTAGAATATCGCTCAGGTGCCTACATAAGAAGAGATATTGTTGACTAAAAAGCTCAACACAGAAAAAATCAATTCTAACCTCATTCCAGTAACCAGCGACAAGTGCCGCCCACTGCTGGAAATGTGGGCGTGCCTTGCCTTTTGTTTTTGTTGTTTTTTGATTGCTTTTGTCTCTAACCTACTTAGGGGGCAAAAATGTTGTGCTGCTTCTTCAGTTAAACACTTAACACGCTAGGCTCCCACCCCGACCGCCCTTGCCACCCCTAGAGCCAGTTCCTTCCACCTAGCTACCTCCATTACTTCTTTCATATTATGGTAAAATATTTTCCCTCCATTGCATATCAAGTTTCCTTCGACTCTTTTATTTCGTTTCTGTATGTTTGTACATACATATATACACGCCAAAGGAAATACGAGAAGTTTTTTATTTTGCTCTTGGTAGTGGAACGAGCCAAATCAGTTGAGAGCGAGCCCAGAACTGCCGGACCGTAAGTCAAGTCCTATTGCTGGACATTAAGTTTAGCGAAGGCCTCTTAGCCGGCCGTCGGAGATTTATGAAGGCTTGACAACAAATCCTCCCTAGGGAGATGTAAAAGTTGGCCAAGGGGAAAATCTCTTTAACTAATTACAATACCGTAATTAAGACACGAATAAATCAAGGGAAAAACATAATTATGTAAAATGTAATGGAGAAGTGTAGAAAAATTTAAGGACTATGACCAAAGAATATATTGATTAAGACTTTCCTAGTCTTCCTAAACTAGTTAGAACTTGTTTTATGGTCATGTACAAGTACTTGTATTATAGCAGGGCCACTTCCAAAATGAAAGTAGTGTGCAGGGACGGATCCAGGTGAAAGGTAGGGGGTTTTTTGTTTTATTACGCACACTTTGCTCAGTCCCTGGTAGGGTGACATCGTCGATGTCAACGGTAATTAGGGTACCAAATATATATGTGTATTCATATATCTGTAATCTATAGCCTCACATCATTCCATTTCTATTTGCTAATCTTGTCATACGATGCGACAGCACATAAAATTCAATTTCATTAAAAATTTACCAGCTCTAAGAAAGGGAAGGAACCCTGCGGAGGGGGCGGGACACAAAAATTGCTAAAAATAAACCAGGAGACAAGCCAGCACGTGCCAGAGACAGTTTGAGTATGAAATTGAAAGATTGAGAGTTGACATGTAAACGGAACGATTGCGGGAAGGGGAGATGGGGGACTGCAAGTCCCATTCCGTGTGCGAATGCTCAATTGATTGGCAAGCAAGAATCCAATATCAATAAAGCACAAAATAACACGTACCGAATAAATTGATGAAAATCATTTCTTACGACTCCATAACTCTCTGTAAACTTTCAGCTACACACATATGAACATATATTAGAATGAATGTTTGTCGCTGCCAGTTTGCATGAAAGCAATCGATCTGATAACTGACCTAACCGATTTTATGTTCGTTTTTGAGTTATCAAAATAGTCTCATCCAATTAGTCAAAGTGCCTTCATTTATCAGTAAAAACAGCAAAAGCCGTTAATAAACAATAATGACTATCAACATTGTCGATTGTGTCTGCTATATCTGGAAATCAAAAAAGATATCGTAAACTTTCCGAAAGAGGCCCGAAAATTTCTCTTTGTGGGCTTTTGTCCATAAAATATTTATGACAAAACTTGCTTTTGCCTTTTCTTCCGTGTGTTTTTCAGTGGTCTCTTTTGGCCGTTGTCATGGCGTTTACACACGAAATCAAACGATTAGTCATAGACCGACCCATTTCGCCCCTCAATATCCCTTTGCCCTGTTCTGTGGAAATTATATATTTTTATTGTAAACATTACAAAAGCGTTTCATTCTTTCACTTTTTTTTCTGGGTCGCTGGCGCCTTCAATAATTGTTATGCAATCGTAGGAGCTTCGATGACTATTACCGGCCTGCTGCCGCTGCTGGTGGAAAGGCTAGTATAAGCAGAAGGGTTGCAGGGCGAGAACGCAGCATTTACTGTTATTTTTAGTTTGTGGGGTGCAGGCAATTTGGAAAGGGCAAAGTACGTGACTTTTTCAACAGAGAAAGGCATACAACATGTAAATGTATTCGATATGGATCGATATCCATTGTGAGTGTAAATGCTATCCAAGATTTGTCAAAAACTTAACAATCTTTTTGTTTAAATTGTAAGAAAACTATTTCGAGCAGTTTAACTGATCGTCAATAAAGTTAGCCCCTACCCAAGGTTTTGGTTTTGGGATTAAATCACTTAAAATGTTCAAATATTGATAATAAAAATCAATTATCGTACAATCGCTCTGGCATACCCTGTAATTTGATAGACCAATAAATAAATGCCCTTCAAATGATCTACTTGTGGACTTTTGTACGAGGCGTATGCGCAATGTTTTGCAGATTAATTTATCATTGATTTGTTTGGGAATTGTCTCTGATTTTGATTCGATCCCCAAGCAATTATAAGTGATGGTCTTGTGTGGTGCGAGATTTTAAAAATAATCTTGTAAATGTGAAATTTTGTACTTACCCCAACTGGAACCGGTTCGTCCAAGGCATTGGCTAGTTTCACTGTTCCATATGAATTTTTTGAAACCCTCCCACTTGCCCATTTTCGGCGGTGGCGCATAATATTCACCAATTTTCTTATCGGCCATTTTTGTGTTTGAATTTACGATTTGATTTTCTTAGTTCCTTTGTCTTGTCACTTGGGTTAAATTGGATAGGAGGGTGTCCTGTCTCTTCTATAAAGCTAGTTTTAAACTACTTTGGTATTTCCGTTGGTTTAAGCTGCTGCTTAAACTTTGCGATTAAGTATTGAACGCCTTATCTTTATGAATATTAATTTATATTATTAATAAATGTAATTATTGGTATTGATTTTGTTTTATTTATTTTTTGGTTTTTTTATATGTTTTTCTTAATCAACTGCTTTGGTACAACATTTTTTAAAATTGGTTTTTGTTTTTGGGTTGGTTTCGATTTATCGGAATGTTTGTAGCAGTATATTGGTTAGATTTGCGCTAAATTTTCCGTACTGAAAGAAAAGAGATTTTGCTCATGAATAATTCCATATCTTTTGGGAAAAAAATTTGGAATTACATTAAGGAATTCTTATGATAATAATAACATAACTATATAGTTATGCATCAACTTAATAATGTTTTAACATTTGAAATATTGCCCTCAAAGCTTTTTTCCTAGCGATTTCCCACTCTCTTTGCTGCTTATATAAACTTGACTTGACTTATTTTCGCATTTGCAATTTTCAGTTTTCGTTGGTTGGTTGTTGGTTTCGTTTTCTGTTGTTGCTGCAAGACGGCGCATGTTTTTTCTTTCTGTTCGTATCATTTTGTTTCTTCTTTGTCTTGAGTCACAAGGACATTCAATGGATCAATCGTTCTTTTTAAAGTTTTCGAATTCTAAATGGCTTGGGCTGTTAATTGGGTTTGCCTTTTTATTGATCAATTTAATTTGAATTTTAAAAAAATTTGTATAGTCTTCATTTACGTAAAAAAACTGCACTTGCTCACCAGCCAGATTTCTTGCCACACACTCTGCTGCCAACTGTTATGTAATCTCAAGCTGGAGCATGGAAAAAGCCTCGACAAGTCTATCCTACGCTGGGCACAAGCATGCGCACAGAGAGAGAGAGAGAAAGAGAGAAAGTTTCAGAGAGGTATCGAGGCTATAAATTAGGGAGCGTGAGCCAGTCTGGAACTAAGCTTGGAAGGTTTTCCTATTTCTTTTCATTATTATTATTATTTTTTTTTCTTTTTGTCTTGTTGCAGCTTTGGAATCGAACAGAAATATAACTTTTTTGATGGACATAAAAAAATGTTGTCAGCTGGGCGCCATTTTAATGAGAGTCGTAAGAGGCTCTCGGGGTGTACAATTGAAGCGAAATGGAGAGCCAAGCATATACACACATGTTGGGAGCAGGAAAGAGGAGGAGGTAAGTCTGTTTTCGAATTACCCAATTTGTATTGCATTTAGTCCTTTTCCAATTTTTCAGCTGACGCCCAAAAGCATGCAACACACTTTTTAATCAAGCGCAGACAAAAGGGGAACTCAAGTGATACCCCTCGCAACATGCTGATGACGATTTTTTGACGATGCCAAGCGGTTATCATTGAATTCTATTTTTTCCTTTTCTTTTATTCTTCAGTTTTTTCGTTTGTCTCATTTTGACTTACTTTTTTGTTCGGTCGCAGTCGACGTGGACGTCACAGTCGACGTGCTACATTGCGCAACGCGCAAAAGACTCGGCTCTGGTTCTGTTCTGTTCTGGCTGCGGCTTGGCTTCTGCCTGTGGCTATGCTGATTGAGGGGCTGTGAGTGGGGCATGAGCGGCGTATGCCTAGTAAAAGGGCATGGCTCAGAAATGTAGGCAATGTGGCCGCTACACACACACAAGCACACATATAGAGAAAGAGAAAAATAGAGATATCCCTTCTAAGTGTGCGATTGTGTGTGTATTGGGGGTGGGGGAACCACAGTATTTACGCATATGCCATTATTATCTATTTCAGAATCTTAAGACATAGACCATTCATTCCGAAAAAATTCAATAATTCGTATCAGTAGTCGTACAACTAATCCTGCCTGCCTGACTACAGTCTTTCTGCACTTGGCTTAGGAGATTCACGCCGAGCCCAGACTTTGCTTGGTTTTCTTTGGCTTTTTGGAAACTTAATAGTGGTACATGACTTGTTGTACACAACTTCTTTTTGTCTTGCATAACCAATGGAACCAACCAACAAACAACTACAATCTGAAAATGCAATGTGCTTAAAGTATTAAGGTCTGAAAATGTATTTCCATTTTATGTATTAACTGAAAGGACAGACATTATACCATAACTTACGGAGAGGTCCATCTCAAGGTTTCATTCTACGTTTATGATTATGATTTTGCATTATATAAAATTCAAAAAAAAATATTCATTGTATTCATATGTGTTTTCTACTCTCTTCTCATTGGCATTCATTCGGGATTGTAATTTTTTAGTAGCAGCAAAGATGAACGGGAAAAAAATCGAATTTCAGTATGTATATAAGTTTTACAAGGATTTCTTGGCTGTGCCTGTCACACACACGGACACTCACAGACACAGACTCCCCCCCAACACAAACACACACACACACACACTGTGATGTCCTCGTTCTCGTCGACGTAATCAGCTTGAAAAATGTTCCCACAATTTATATATGTATATGCAATTTTCTTGTTATATCACTGGATTGTAGTTTAATAAATATATGTATATATTTTTTATTTTTGGGGCACTTTGCACTTGTTTTTCGGTAAGGATTTTTTTTTACATAACTAGGAGGGTTCCGTTATTTTAACTCTTGATAATTTGCTTTCACACAACACAATTATTTAGCGCTTTGATTGTCTTATGTGGCATATTCTTTTCCAATTTCAGTTACTTATATATGGTTTGTATTAATGTTTCAATTAATATGTACATATATGTATATATGTAAATTTGTATATCATACATATATATATATTTGTGTGTGCCGTTAATCCGCCAGCGAATGCGAGTAGCAACCGTCCACAGTTAAAACGCCAATGATAGTGCCAACCCGGAGTCGACGTCGCCCAACGCCGCCGCAGCACTTGCAGCTGGGAATCGTACCGTTCGGCGGGTCTTCGGCGCTGCCGAAGTTGCCGTCGTTAACAGGCCGTCCATGGGTGTTAATACAGCGAGTAGAGAGGGAACAATGGAGAGAGATTTGGTTGTGGCAATGGGGGTGATGGTTTAGGGGTGATGGGCGAGGTGTTTGAGAAAGCTTTGCATGGAAAAATGCCTGTGTCGGAGCTTTTTTCGCGCTATGGCGGCTTTGCTATTGGGTTCGCTCATTGCCCATTGCCGTTGGAATTGCCTAGGAGACAGTGACAGGCTTAGGGGCTTGGGGGTAGGCAAATGCGGATGGTTTGAAGAGCTTTTTTGTCGGCTTTGGCTGTGATTTGTAATTCCCATTAGTGGCTACAAAACTATATTCTTTGGTGTCAAACGAAGCAGATGATAATAATTTAAAAATCTAAAAAGAAACACACAATCTAAATCTATAAAAAACCTTTATTATTAAATTGAATACCATTAATTTTCTCGATCACAGTTGAATAAACCAAAAGTATTTCATTTTGCCCTCTAATTTTATTGCTGGAAATTTAATTTATTACTTTTTGGGCTCAATTTCTGATGACATCTAATAACTTGCGCTTCAATCTAAAACTGCAGCAAGCCATTGCTAAGTGGACTGGCTAAATTTCCTTAATGCATCTCAAACTTTAGTTACTCACTTGCATATGGCTGTTGGTTTTACTCTAGGTCTAGCACGCTGTCTTCGCCTCCACGTCCGGTTGAGCTCATGCGCTGCGCTCTTCCCAAATCCATTTTAATTAAAACGGCGCAGGAGGCGGCAAGCGTATTGACTTTCCAATATGGCGAATTTCCACAAATCCTCGCCGTCACGTCTTGCGCACTCCCATTCACTCTTTTCTCTCTGCCCCTTCTGTCCGACTCATTCTCTCTTTCTCTCACTCTCTCTGTAATATAATAATTATTGATTATTTGCTTGTGAACGTTTTTTTTTTAGTTTGAATGTTGCCGGGAGTATTGGCAAATAAGATGAGAAAAAATATGAAGTGAGAGGCGAAAAACTGAGTTTTGGGCCACGTGATGCAATTTTTTATTTGCCGAGTAGGAAAATGGAAGCTCGTCTCCAAGTTTTCTTCCCCACCAATTGGTTACGTCATTTCTCAGCTGATTTTGAAGTTTGGTCGAAAAAAGTGTTATACAACTGGGTCTTAGACATTGTTATAAAAGAATTGATAATGGGGGAATGGCTTTATTTTAAGTTTACAACCTAACTATAATCTTTTAGTCTTTCTCTATGTCACCCTTACGTCTTGTAGAGCCATTCTTCGCCTTCTTATGAACTGTACTGCATTCTAATCTTAATGGACCCATAAGGATACTAATGAATAATGTACAACATACTTATTAACTAGCACTTGCATCAGCTAAAACATTTCTTACGGATTCAATCTTAACTATGTAAGATAGTTATTGCCTAGTACATACATCATATGGTTTATTGCCATTTTCTGAAATTGTCAAGCCGCAATCAACATAAATCAATCAAAATTGCCACCAGAGACAAGTAGAAAACGCGCCCATTAAAGGATGCTGCATAAATTGACGCCAAGCGGCACAGTAAATAACAATGGAACACGGAACGCACATAACCGTATAGTTAATTCAATTACAGAATGTGCGACAAACAAAGAGTGTGTTTGTGTGTGAGAGAGAAAGAGAGAGAGAGAGAGGGAGAGAAATATATTAAAAGAAACGGAGAGGAAGTTGAGGTCTCAAACATGCCGAGTTAATGTGAAAAGCTTGGAAAGTTGTTCTGCCCGGAATATACCGGATACCCAACAACAATGGGCATAGTCGAAATATGGTCACAGAGCCCTTAAGCCTTTAAATAATGTTTGGCAGGATAAGGGAATGAAATCAAGTAGAACTATTCAGGGAAAGAAAAGATGGAGACATTAAAAGAACTGGAGGAGCAGCCAAGCAATTTGACCCACTTTGGCTGCCAAAAACTTTTGCTAACCATAAGATGCTATAATTGTCCTGCTGGCAACTAACAGGGGATGTGTGTATATAGAGGATTTCAGCTGCAAGTAGTTGTTATAACTACTTGGCTGTTTTCGCAGAAATGGCAAAGTTTAAGTGCCTGACAAGAGCGCGTAGTGGGAGTTTCGTCTTTTGTCTGACTCGGCTGATGGGACTCTTCAAAGTCCTACTGTGGAATGACATCCAAATCAATTTATTGAAATGTATCCTTAGCAACCAATGGCTATTTATTTACCATGAACTCTTTTCTCTTAGCAAATTATTTGATTACACAGCTATAGTCCTTAATTAATATGCCGCATTCTTTTTTTGTACAGCACATAAATCGTGAAAGTCCGGCTAAGGACATTTTTAGCGTCCTTGTCGTCCTTGCTGTTGGTATTGCAAATATCGATTGACAAGCCAATCATAATCATGAATTCTGATTGTGCAAGTTTGAATACAATTGAATTTATTGAATAGATAAAATTACGAGTATTTAAATGGTAATACTTAGGACTAAATGCAATGCCATGCGCCACACAAATATCTGAATACATCCCTCAATACTCAATTGTCACACACTTGGTCTTGAGATATTCATTAAGAGCCTCCTGGCCCAAATCCTTCCCATAGCCACTCTGCTTGAATCCACCAAACGGAGCTGCCACATCGGTCTTGTTGTAGACATTCACGAAAACGGTGCCGGCCTCTATGCGGTCGGCAAAACTGAGAGCCTTGCTAATGTCCTTGGTGAAGACGCCGCTGGCAAGGCCATATTCAGTGCGATTGGCCCGAAGCATCACAGAGTCGACGTCGCTGGCATTGAACTTCGAAATGATCATTATGGGGCCAAAGGATTCCTCTTGAGCTATAAACATGTCGTCCTCCACGTTGGTAAGCACGGTGGGCGTGAAAAAGTAGCCCTTGAGATCTGGCACTGGTCCGCCGCCATAGACCAAGGTAGCGCCCTCTTCAACACCCCGCTGACAGAACTCGATAAGCTTATCGTAGTGGGCTTTGTGATTTTGTGGCCCATGGGCAGTCGATCGGTTCAAAGGATCTCCTATGGTCATGGACCGAAGGTCCTTGACTACACGGCGAACGAATTCGTCGTGAATGCGATCCTCAATGAAGAGGCGGCCGGCAGCTATGCAGTTCTCGCCCTTGTTAAAGAACACCGAAGACATGCCCTAATTAAAGAAAACCAAAAAAGGGATATTAAAAAATAAGTTGAATGCTTCCGCGAGGGCTACTTACATGCTTCACTGCTTTGTCAAGGTCACAGTCTGCAAATATGATCAAAGGACTTTTGCCACCCAACTCCAGAGAGCATTTTTTGAGATTCGAGTCTGCACAGGACTTCATGATATGCTTGCCAATGGGAGTGGATCCTGTAAAACCCAATTTGCGCACCAGGTGATGGTCGGCAACAGCCTGACCAGCGTCCGAGCCTTTGCCGGGCAAAACATTGATTACACCCGGTGGGAATCCAGCCAGAACAGTTAGTTCGGCGAACTTTAACGCAGTTAAAGGACATGTTTGAGCTGGTTTGATTAGACAAGTGTTCCCAGCCGCTATACATGCAGCCATCTTCCAGGAAAGCATCATCAGAGGATAGTTCCAAGGTGTTACAAGCCCGCAAACCCCAATCGGCTCCTTGCGGGTGAATGTTAGCACGTTGTTCGGCCGTGCGGGATTGACAGGAATCGTGTTGCCCTGGATTTTGTCACACCAGCCGGCAAAGTAGCGCCAGGCGTCGATGGACATGCCGATGTGAGTCTTTAAGGCCAGAGTGTAGACAGCTCCAGAGTCTACAGATTCGATAGTGGCCAGCTCTTCTTTGTGCTGTTCCATAAGATCGGCCAGTTTAAGCATTAATTGGCCTCTTTGTCTGGCCGAAACCTGCTTCCAAGAACCATAGAAGGCCTTGTGGGCTGCTTGAACAGCCTTGTCCACATCGGCAGCCGAGGCACATGCCACCTTGGCTAGTGTTTTTTCGTCAGTGGGATTAATAATATCTAGAGTCCGTCCGCCTTCAGCATCCACGAACTCTCCATTGACAAAGAGCTGGGTTGGGACTCGAATCTCTCGCTTATTTGCGTTAAGAAGGAAACCCTTAAACGGCACTTGCTTACGGCTTCCTCCGGTGGACGAAGATCCCTGGCGTAAGATCCTAACGAGTTGGTCAAAAAACTCCTCAAAAACAGGAGCCATAAAAACATGCTCATTTTCGAGTGGCACGTCAAAGGCTTCCTTGACTTCCTCCACGAGGCGCACCACATCCATGGAGCCAGCCCCGGCAGCGAAGAAATCGGTCGATGGTTCAATAGAGTCTTTGAGAATCGCTTGCCAAATGGAAGCCAGAGCACTTTTTTTGGCCAGTTCGTCTTCAGTAAAGTCCTTAATGGGTTCTTGATTCGCCTGCTTAAACCAATCACTGGCGGCAATAACTTTCGAGCCGCGTTTTAGTCGACGGACATTCACAAATGCTCCATCCGTTCCCTCAATCAGTAGGCCACCTTCATGAACCAACGCTGGCTTAGACAGTCCTTTCAGACGCAGGGGCTGGGCATTTGAGACTGGACCGGCCGAGTATAGATGGGCGCCGAATAGGCGCACTTGCTCCTCAACCACTTTACCTCCAGTGCTGAGAACAACTGTGGCTATGGCTCCTGGGACTGAGTCCAAGCCTCTGATGAAATTCCAAATACGTACTGCCGATTGCCCCAGATTTATCACTTGATTTTCCATCTTAAACATGGCCGGATCATAAGTGGCTCCCACCTCAGTCTGTGTAATTTTGTTAGCCTCCCCCTTGGCGACCAAGTCCACGGCTACCCCCATTGCCTTTACCCCCTCCGGATACAGGAATCGCTTGTAAATCGTGTCCAGGGTATCTGTTGGCTCAAGATTGGTTTGACGCGTAAGGAGCAGCGGACCAGTGTCCAAGCCATCATCCGCCCAGAATATACTGAAGCCGGCTACTTCGTCTCCCTCGATTAAGGTCCACGAGATGGCACTGGCACCACGATGCCTTGGCAAAATCGACGGGTGATAGCAGATACTGCCCAAGGCAGCGCCGTCAATCACCTCCATTGGAATAAATTGAGAGCAATATGGCAAGACATTCAAATTAGCTCCAACAGACGCATATTGCTCGAGAACTTCCGGTATGGCTATGCCCTTGCGGCGCCAGCTGGCGAATTTGAAGACCGGTATTTGATGGGCCTTAGCTGTGGTGGCCAAAATATCCTCGCGATTTCCCTTATCCGGAATGGTAAAGACTCCAACGATTTCAATATTTGAGCGTTCCAATAATATCTCCAGAACATCGGAGGCAAAATTGCTCTGGCCAATAATGGCTATGCGTAGTTTCAACTATAAGAAAAAATATTTAAAGAAAAAATTAAAATTTGTCATGCGGCTAATGTTCAATTTGTAATTTTTTCTAACTGGACTTTTCCCATGTAACTTTCGAGCGAAGCATTTTTCAATGTTATTCGTCAGTTTTCAGACTTATTTTGAGTGCGTCGTCTCGAAGGCCCCAACATTTCACCAGACACACTTGGCAGCGGTTTATCTCTTCTTTTAACTTTCAACATGTTGCCAGGATCATGCTCTACACCCCTTGATATATTTATATAAGGCGATTACAATTAATTTCAATTTCTATTTAAGAGCTAACCAAACAGTTTATATTAAACCTCAGCCTTGTGTATATGTAACTATGTTGTATCATTTGAAATCTACAACAAATATAAATCGACTCGAACTAGTATATGTGTGAGAATCTCCCAAGTGAGCCACCTAAATAAATATTTGATAATTTTTTACTCAAAAGTACCTATTTCAATTCATATTAAGCCTAAAGGAAAAATTTTATTTTGAACAGTTTTGGGAGGTTTTTCACACATATGTCTCTTCGATTAGAGTACATGTTTTTTATGTACAGTACAATCCGATACAATCGGTCCAAACAAAATGGCAGATCGGCCTGTGACCTATATATTCTATTTCCAAATGATCACACTTTGGAGAGCTTTTTCAACTTATTTTTACATTTTATCCATCAAAATGGATTCAGGTGTAATTTGGAGTCTCTTTTGGCTCGTCATTAAATGCAATAACAACCATTAATAGACCGTCCCCTTCACCTTAAAGCTATGTGACGTAGGAAATTAGCATCATATCAATTGGCAGAAGCAATGACAGAAGTTAAAACAATTGAACCTATGACATGACGAAATGGAAACAGCGATTACTGAGAATTAATTGAGTAAATGTGTGGAAGCCTGTGGCCAAAAGGATCCGATCTTGCGTTTTTTATATAACTTATAAAACAAGTATTTGGAATTCAAATCACATATTCTCGTGCAACAAAAAGTTCTACTAAAAATACTAACAGTCATAATTGTCACTCTCTCTTCCCACTTGCTCGCGATCTGTTTTGAAATGTTGTGTGTCCAATCAATAAGAATTTAATTCACTTCTTGATTATCGCTTTCTGATTAGCAATGAATAAGTTTTCACTGAATTTAATTATTTTTATATAAAGCTAACGTTTAGCCGGCAAACTAGAAACTGAACCACTGCGAACGTGATGGCCTCCTATTTATACCCGGCTGGGACTTCGGCTACATATTCACAATCGTTAACGTTATCAGCTGTTTCTAAAAACTCGGGGAATTGTTATTATTGTAGTTCTAGGTGGCGACATACCTAAATACCTACATATGTGTGTACATTCATATATTCATATATTTCATAATTAAGTCAAAAAAACATCGATGGCAAGCCATTCAGAATTCTTATCAATAACAAACTGCAGCACAGGCCCCAAAAGTTACTAGGAATGATCACTCATTTCACGTAATCCTATCTCCAGATGCGGTTCAGCAGTAAATTGTGTGGTGGGGTTTGCACTAATCTCGAATGAAATGTTAATAATTTATTAAATCAATCATGTTATATTTAGATATAGGAGTCGAGAATTCTCAATTATAGATACAATTTTCACTTTAGGTGTGATCACGAAGCGTGTGTTCAATTAATTAATTGTGTTTAATTCAACTAGGATTCACTGTTGTGCTTGCTATCTCTATTAGTAAGGTAAAATTAGCTAATTAATGAATTATCTTTTAGTAAAGATCTTCAGGCCATCTGCGAAATTATTTTAAGTCCAGTCGCTTTGCAACTATTCAAGCAACATGGTATACACCCTCAGTCCTTTCATTAAGTACTTCGGAGTCCTAGGACTGGTGCCATGGGCCGATAAACCTTTTCCTCAACTGGCGCAGAAGGTGTATACTTTTGGAATTGTTTTGGTGCAAATATTATCTTATGCTCGGGCCATGTCCGCGCCACCTAAAGATTTGGACTTGCCAGACGCGCAACTGGTCAGTGATATAGTGTTCACTGCCCATATGGTCACCACGTCGGTAATATTGCTTCAAGCCATGTTTCAATATGAAGAGTTTTTCGACTTTTGTATGGAACTTAAAGGCCTGAATTTGCGCTTTCAATGCCAAGTAAAAGTGCCGGCAAATAGTTTACCCAGAAGGCGCTTTTTAAAATTACTTTTTCTGGGCTCGGCCAGCATTTTCACCCTGATCCCAGGCATATACATAGGAATATTAACCAACAATTATGTGGGTTACTTCTTGTATTCCCTAGGATCGGTGCTGATCAACCGATGTCAGACCGTTCTTATTTTGATCAATGCCGAGCTATTGATCTTCCAAGCCGAACTCTTGTCCCAGCAGCTGCAGCAGATACTACGCTGTCGCCAGTTAAGGTCCAATTGCATCCTGGAAGACGATTGCCAACGACTCACCTCCGCAGAGCTGCTACTGAGTCTCAAGCAGGCGTACATGGAGCTATATGGCCTTTACAACCGATTTAATGCTCTATATGGATGGTCGATGCTGTTCATATTCGTGGTCATGTTCTTGGACTCTACAGTTAATATTTACTATACGCTCCTGGTCCTTACCGATGCCTACAGTTATGTCTATGTGGGAATAAGCTGTGCTAGCTTTTTGCCGCAACTTGCGCTGATGTTTGCTCTTTGCAGCAGTGGAGAGTTCTGCAAGCGACAGGTGAATTCATAAATTGAGATGCCCATCCTTATGTATAAGTATCTATGTCTTACCTAGCATGAGCTGATTGGAAGCCAGATACGTGGAGTGTCCTGCATTTTGCAGGTGCACAAACAGTCCGTGCATCAGGGGTACAGTGCTCTGGTGGTCGAGTTCTCAATGCAGGTGGAACAGGATTCCTTAGTCATAAATGCCGAAGGTTTTATGGACATTGACTATGGTCTACTCATGTCGGTGGGTATTATTATTTAAGGAGAAATCGTTTGATCCGAATAGCAGATCAGTTCATTGCAGATTTTCACTGCAATGGTGACCTATCTGATCGTCTTGATGCAATTTGGGTCCTTCTGAAGAGTCATTTCAAAATTTAACGACGACCTCACCGAAATCCCAACAATCGCCAACTATATACATATGAGCCGTCTCAGTACGTGATTTCGATAAGATTATCACAGCAACATTAAACAATTTCATACACCGTTTATCAAAAAATTTGTTTATACTTTTGCCACACCTTCCATAAAATGGTATAACTGCTGCAAACCAGTTTACCATTTGTCAAGCACGTCAAGTGTTACCAAAAATTGCCTTATCACTGTGAGCTAAGTAGACCCGAAATTCTCCCATAGTTGTTTATTGAAAGAAACACGACTGTGAGGAACTGAGAGAGACCCCAGCAAGTACCTGCCCCCCAAAATAAACATCAGACCACTTGATGCGAATCTGAGAATTGGTTGTCAAGGTCTATTGGGGGGAGGTCCAAATGCTACCCAACTTGGATTCGGAAACAACAAAAATTATATTAATCTCTGAGCACGCATTGGCCAGCTGCTTTGGAGTGAAATTTCATGCATTTCTATTTCATTCTATTTGGCCTGTGGACGACACATTTTATACTTTGAAAAGTCAGACATAATCAGCGATTATCGATAACCTAGGGACCCAATCTATGAGATTGCCCTCTATATATATATTGCTCTGGGGAAATAAACAGAACTGAAGTGAAACCGGTTCGCCACGAACGAGAAACCGGTTTCAAGTGGTTCAAGATGTGCCAATTTTGATATAAAGTCCAGTCGGGGGCAAAGAAAAAGTCGAGCTAATCTTATTTCTAGTTTGCCACTTTTTTTTTATTAATTTGTTTATAGCCACTTTCTGTTAGGCGGTTTAAACTGGTTTCAATGCTTCAGAGTGCTTATCAATAATTTGTGGAAAATTGTTGGTTTTTGGAATGTTCTTCAATTTACTCATTAAGATTTACAAATAATATAGAAATAAACGCAGATTACAGAAACAAAAAACACTTAATAAAGTTATTTTAGCCCATAGGTGACCTGCGCTTCCACTTCGAGCTCCTGGACTACGACATCTCCATCATCATTTAATATTTCCAAATTGCATTCAATTTGCTCGGTCCTAAGTTGCTTTAGCTCGGTCTCTGGGTCTGGGGCTTCAAAATAGTCAAGCTTAATCAAATTTTTGGACTGCATAGTGTTTGACGGAACATTCTTCTCAATCCCATCACCACTTGCCCCCCTTTCAGTATGATTTGACTCTTGTGTTCCCCCAAGTGGATTTAGCTTAACCAATTCCTTAAAAACGTCTTCATCGTTGTCATCCTCATCATTGCTTTCACAGAAATCTTGCTTCTCCAGCCTCTCCATACCCTCCACGTCAATAAATTCATGCAATCTCTTAGCTACCTTGGCCCATTTGGCCTTGGCATCTTCCTTGAGGTCAGTTATGTTATCCTCGGGCATTGGCTTTGATCCTGAAGCTTCTCTGAAATTAGTTGGCTCGTTGTCCTCTGTTGTTGCGTTTCCATCGTGTATATCGACTGTTTCCTCTGTTTCCTTCTTGGGTTCATCATCTTTCCAAGCATTCTTAAGCTGAGAAAGATCGCGTTTCTCTGCCTCTTCCAGTTCAAGCACTTCATGGAAATCTTCACATTCCGTATAAAAGTATCTCTTAAGCACACCATCGGGTAATTTAGGAGGCTCCACAACGGCTATTGGTTCCGCTTCATCCTCTGACTCACAGTCAGTAGAGCCATCCGACCTGTTGTCATCATCTATATTGGAGTCTATACACGGCGTGGGTTTGTCATTTGTTTCGGACTTGTTCAAGTCACCTGACTGATCACCCATTGGCATGGGAAATTGCAACTTCTTATCACTAACCCCGCAAACCACCTCTGCTGTTGATAAAGACTTTACATTTGACTCCACGGAGCTTGGGGAAGCTTCCGAAACTTCTTCAGTCTGTTCGTTACTTACAGTGACTTTAGGTTGACTCTTCCTTTCGTATAGCTTACACCCACCCAGAGTCAACTGGGGGGAGGGTTCCTCCTTTTCATCAAGGCTTGCCACTGCTTGCGCTTGTCTTTCCCGCTCTTCTTGCTCTTTCATGCGTTCCATCATTTTTTTGAGCAGCTCGTTTTCTTCTTCCAATTGAGCTTTGGCTGCATCCGATATATTCTCATCGTCATTTTCCTTAGGCAAGAATTTTTGAAGCATTTCACGTTCTTCGTTACTTAATTCCAGCTGAGTGGACCCGGACTTCATGCAGGACTTCAGTTCGTTATAACTACGCATGCATTCGGTAGCTGCTTCTACTTCGTCAAAAACTTCCACCTTCTCCAAATCAAGCTTCTGCAAAAACTCAGAGTCGATGGACCCAAACGTCTCTGTGGGGAAGGAATAGAATTCTTCTGATTCCGGGTCGAATTCATCGATTGTCTGATTACGGAGATTGCGTTCCATTGCCTCGGCTACCAAATGTTCAGCAGACTTGCGGGGCTTCGGCTCATACGGCTTTGTCCAGATGCCTCTTGACACATGTTTGCCATCACCTTCGAAATGTTCTTCACTGGCCGTATCGTACTCATCATCGTCATCACTGTCACTTAATAATGCTGGAGGTGCGGGTAACTCTTCCAGTTCCCCAGTGTCCTTTTTTACGACCATTAAACGATTATCTATCACATCCAAAGTGTCATCATATTTTTCTTTTTGGGCGTAGCAGCGAGCAGCTGATGCGGCCACCCGTTGCTTACGTCTGTCCTCCTCCTTAGCCAACTGCGCATCCAAACTCTCGGGGGTATCCTTGTTAAACTCGTGTAATTGTTGGGAGGACAAAAGCTCTTTGGCTGCTCTAATTTTGTCCGCACACGTAGAGGACTTACGTCCCAGCATTGAGGGATTCTTGGGGTCTGAGACATGAGTTAAAAAATCCGCAAAGGCATCCAGGCACTCCCTTACAGATTTTCCCTTAGCGGGATCCTCTAGTTCGGGCAACACTGGCCTCTGAACATTTGGGCGCGTCGAGTAACTGAATTCATCATCTGATTCAATAGGACCGAATTCCAAGCATGTAGGTTTGTTAGATTCCAGTTTATTGATCATTTCGGAAAGAAGAGTGTGACAGATCTTTGCTGCTTCTGAATCCACAACTGTTACGACTTCTATATACTCAACATTCGACTCTATTTTGTACGTTGCCTCATTTTCATCTTCGAGTTCTTGCAAAAGTTTTCTCAGGGACTCCTCCTCCTTGGCCAACTTGCCTTCCATCTGAATACAAATCATCTCAGCGGCCTCCGCACTAGTGTCAGACAATGATTGTCTATTATTATCATTGCCATTCTGTGATAGACTTAACTGTCGCATAGTCTCCTCCTGTGACCATTTATGGCTGGGTATGTCGTGACCCGAACCGAAAACACGCTTTGGTACATTATCTGTCGCGTCATCTAAAGCCTTTGCAAATGCCAGATCTAGATGGTCGTCATTATTTTCAGTACATACTTTTGCACCCTCGTCAGATGCTGATGCGTTGAGCTTATCGTCCTTTTGTTTCTGTGCCTTATGTCTTTCGATAAATTTCTTACGTCTTTCTTCATGCTGCTCATTCAAGAGTCGCGACTCCGCCTCGTATTGGTCTTCTAGACTCTCGTTTGTATCGCTTTCAACTGGTTCACAGGGCGACTCCATATCCACCGTACCCCTTACCTGGTCTGTAGCTTCTATTAGCTCTTGGAGATCGTCATCCAAATAGCTAGCCATTTCTTCCATATCGTGGGCACATTTCTCAGTGGCATCAAGGCAGACTTTCTCAAATTCTAATTGCTTTGAGGATTTGGGTATTAAGCTTGATTCATTATCAAAATAAGAGACGTTTCTTGGTGGCTCATTATCTTCACAACAGAACTTAGCCTCAACTTGAAAGTCCGTGGTAAGTTTTTCGAGGGATTCAGAATGTGCAGAAGATTCAGACTCAAACTTTTTGTACATTTCGTCTATGAACTTCGATTTGATCTCCTGTGGAGTGGGACTTTGTTCACCAACGATGTGGTCTTGAGCGATTGCCTTAATAGCCTGGGACGTTCGCTCTAGTTCCGGATCATTATCTCCCTCTGAATCGCTGCTCAGTTCAGGCAGTCCCTTCAATTCAGTAAGGTTTTCATCTAATTCCGGAATTTCGGACAGGGGTGTTTTACGGGCCACATTTGTTCCTGATTCTGGTTCTGAGTTTTGATTGCATACTTCTTCAAGATCAGATGATGTATTTTTATCTTTTCCGTCTTTGTTTTCACTTTCAACATTTTCTTCCACTTCATACTTTTTTAATTGTAAATCCATTTCATTTAGTCTACCCTCCTCAATAAGAATGTGTTTCCTTTTTGGATTTTCTCCACCAGAAGAATCTTCACTGTGATCTTTTATCGTCTTTGTTTCATTCATAATTTCAACTTGTTCTTTATTTTCAGCATCCGTACTCTTGACAAGTTTCTCAATGCTTTCCATATCACCTTCTTCAGCTTCATACAGAACCTTGGGACGCCCTTCCAAGCGTTGTACCCGAGGATTACTTAATTGCTCCGCCATATGATCGGCAAACGACGAAGCACTCGCATTATCTTCTCCTGAACTTGAGCTGGTGGAGCTGTGTTCTGATTTTGCTTGTTCTCCTGAAACTTCATTCCACATTTCATCGATAGTGTTGTTTTCCAATTCAGCTTTTTTCCGACTATTCTCCGCGCATTTATTTTTTGCCTCTTCAGCTTCCGAATCACTCGACATAAGATATGGTTCCTGTTGATCGGGTGGAAGATGTTTATTTCGCATACGTATGGTGCCTTGACGAAATATTGAAAACTGAATAATTAAGTTTCTCCTTGGAAAAAATGGTACTTACAGTTGACACTATCACGCATTTTACGTCTCTCCTGACGATTCCAACGATTGTTTTCCTTTCGTTCGCCCTCGTACCCTTCACGTTTCCTACAAAAAAAGAAAAGAACTAAAGTAAGTCTCATCGTCTAGAAATGTGGCAAGATTGGCTATTAATGCTGATTATTTAAATATACTTTAAGGATTCTTAGGTTTTGAGAGTGAATCTTACCAGGCTTCAGCACAAGCACGATCACGAGGAAATACTGGACGACTGTCCAAATAGGTAAGTTCCTTCTGAAAAATGAAAGAAAAGAAAATCAAGTACGGTCCTTTAGCATCTTCTTAATAACCATCACTTACACAAGACAGTATCAAAGTCTTTCGATATTGCGGTATTCGGGAAACTACAGGGTTTCCCTGCAAAACCAAAACCCTTAAACTTGGCATTTGCTCGAATATTTTCACCACCAAAATGTCATCTATGCGATTATTCGATAGATCAAGCACGGACAATGTTTTACATTCTACTAAACCCGACAAACTTTCACTATCCTTCAGATAATTTGAAGAAATATTTAACGTATTTAAAACTGGTAGAATCTCGCTGCCAACATTTTCAATTTTACGAATATGATTCGAACTAAGATTAAGTGTGTCCAGCTCGGGGCAATACTTTAAATTTTCGATCCTAGTAACGAGATTGTTTTGCAGAAAAAGGCATTTCAGTTTGCTTTGCTGCTCCAGACCCTGGATCTCCGATATGGCATTGCAGTCCAACCACAGGCACTTTAGCTCCGTATAGTCCTCCAGGCATTCAATGTATTGATAGCCTGAAATTGAGTTCAAACATCATTGCATAGGCCCAACAGCCTTCAAGAATTGTTGAATCATATTTACCCTGATAGTGCAGATATAGCACGTCATTTAAACGCGGCGTTTGAAACAATTTGTTTCGCTTGCACAATTCCTTAAGGCCTTTGGCAGTTATGCGATTCAAACCGGTCACTTCCTTGCGCGCCATTGTTCCAGCATTGGTGGACATAACTTATAAGTCGATTTTACTGAATCCTGAAATTACTATTAACGATTCACTATTGACGCAATGGCAGGCGTTTGCTATGTTTTGTTTATTTTTCTTATTGAACAAACAATAACGATTCGGTATGCACTTGGTTGGCAAGCAACCGTTTGTTTAAAATCGTTTTTAATACAGGGGCGTATCGATGGGCGTATACGGCAATGGACTACGTTAGGCGATCTCATTTCTGTAATAAATTCCATGCATAAATACAGGGTATGTAGGCTGATCCTGATCCGACTTGGGATGTTGATTACGCCACTCATAATTAAGATTACAAATGCTTCTGTAACGTCATCGAATGCTGGCGATGTTTAAAGGCCTATTAGGACCTATTGTTAGACAGATATATCAACAAATAAGCAAACGGATTGACATGAATATTAAGAACTCATTCATAGTCAAATCTGGTTGCTTGTCATCCATTTAAATTCATCTGATTTAAAATTGTTTATTTAAGTTTCATTCAGTGCTGCACAGTTGTTTTAACACAGATTCGAAATACAAAAAATGCACAAAGGTTTACATAATTAATTGCTTAGTTTGTTACGACAATTATGGGCTTACTTTATGCTTGTTGTGTAACATTGATTAATTGTTTATTCATATTTGTGATCGTCCATAAAATTGCATTAGTTAAAGCCTCAAGATACATACAATACGATATTTATATTAATTGTAAATTGTTCGATTCAAAATTGTAAATTCGACTTTGAAACAGTTTTTGGATTCGGTTCCGAGTATTCATTTGCTCTTGGCAATACATTGCTTGTGAAAACAACTGGTAATATCAATCTTCAATGGTTTTTAAATTGGGTACAGATTGCTTGTGTGGCGATAACAAATATTTTTGGGGTTTACATGATATATATAATATAAAAGGATAATAATATAGCTTCTTTAAAAACGAATATAAAATGGTGGGATATGTTTGGTTTTTGGTTCAGCTAGGGATACACATACTACAAGTTAAATAAATGTATACATTTACGTATAAATTCTAAATGCTTATAAAAATTGTTCCAAGGACACTTGCACGCTTTTGTGGAATTTATGAAATCTTGATGAGGTTAATAACCTGTTTTGTTTTATGTACGTATGTATATGAAGGTGAGTGAAGGTATGTGAGCTACTATTGGCAAATGGGCATGACGAGAACATCAACACAAAAGGCAATGTTCACACATGTACGATTTGAGAATGTTCTCAACAACTAAGGAATGTTCAAAAAAATAAATATAATTTATAATAACATTCGGAATGATCGTGGGATATGAGCTATGTTAAATATTTGAGATGCTGATCCTCAGTTCCCTTTGCTCGGGATATCAATGTTGAGTTTATAAGTTATTCATTTGGGTGTGTAAAATGTGTACATGGTTTGTTCTTTTACTTAGACGACAACGATATTTCGTATGCATACGACAAATCTACAAACTACTAAAATTCATTAAAGTCGACACACGGGATCTTCGCTTCGAGTCCTAAACGTGATCGTAGCTTCGGCGAAACGAACGATACAAACAACAGGCGAAGAGTATGGTAAGCAGCTGAGAACGAAGAAACCCATTAAAGAATGCTCAAAAAAATAATAATTTTGGTTTCGAGTGAAATATACCTGAATACCCGCTACTGCCAATACTACGCCGGCCAATATTAGGGTCTTCGAATCCAAAATACTCAACAGCCTTTTCAGACAGCCCTCTTGAGCGGCATGGACCACGGTGCACTCCTTGGCCTCGTTCAAGTTAATGATGGTGCAGCAAGCCGCTGGCAAAGTCTTGTTCGGAAAGATGGTCTCCCAATCGGCGGGCCCGTATGTGCCACAGCAATCCAACTCCGTTTGCAGCAAGGTCCAGGCATCACGATAGTCTTCTCGTTCTTTATAATGCTTCATCGTCATGTTGTATTGAGTTTCCATCAGGTGGGGCAGATCGGAATGCTTAATGTAGCCGGCAATGCTAAGGCCGATTTCGAATAGAAAGATCACCACGGCCAGAATGGCAAAACTAAGTATCATGCAACTGCTCTCTTTCAGTGCTCCACAGCAGCCGAGGAAACATATGATGGCCACAGCGGCGCCGACAATCATCAGTATGATTGGCGCAGTCCAAATGTGATCACTTACAAAGTTCGAATAATGAGCATAGTTCAATTGGACCATGCCACCCACCAGGAAGATGAGCAGTCCAGTGAGCTAAAGCAACAAGAAAACGAATAAGAACGAATAAGCAGTTGAAGCGTTTATGTTTTGTCTGACTGTACTCACTGCAAACAAAAGGTTGCAAAAGAATGTTATGTACTTGACACATGTCAGACCCCCAGATGCCATTTTGCGCCAAAACTTTTTCGGAACTCCCTGTCGCTAGGCTTTGTGCTTTGATTCTGCAATAAGAATTGGTGAAAATAAGTAAAAATGAAATATGAATCAATTGACCAACGTTCACACATCAATCAATAACGCACACACATGAAAGCACAAAAGAGATACAAGTGTTCCCAAGCCAACCCCCAAAATCATAACACGCAAGTTTGTCTCCATTTCTGCCATTCCCCATCATGTCTGGCCAGGGATTAACCCTACGATTTCTCCCTCGCTCTCTCGAAATGCCCTGTCGAACGAAAGGCGGCAAATTGTGAATGCATTCTGTCCACTTTTCCTTTCTCAGCGTGGCCTAGTTTTAGGCGCATTATTAGTTGTTATTACATTTTATTGCTGAACAAGGGGCGCGAGGGCATGTTTTTAGATACAAGGACGACCAGCCTTTTATGTGTGGGAAACGAATGCGCTCTTTAAATCGATAATGCCTGATGAAACCAAAGAGGTGCAGTTGTCCGAAACTGCTGTGGGCATGCTTTTAAATTTTTAATAAACTTTGCGAAAAGTAGTGCACGGTTGCAATTATCCTAATAAATGATAATGCGAACGGGTGGGGTAGGACATTAAGTGGGTTAACATTCAACCGATGCGAATATTTCAGCGTTAAGTTCATATTTATAAGGTAAACATATTTTTTCAGCATCTACTCTTCTCTATCATCGATCATAACCAATTCAATTCCTACACTCAAAGTTTGATCAAATCGTGGTCCAAGTCACAACAGTAAACAAATCCTGAGACTTGAGAACACGATGATCACGTACACGTTCAGTGTAAACTCTACTCAGCAAAAAACGTCTTCGTTTGGACCGTTATAAATGGATCAGGCCAATTCAATATACTTTCAGACATGACCCATTTATAATCATCCTTTATTGCCTTATTCAAAATACATACATATGTATGTATGTATGTATGTATTCCAATATTAGTTTTTTGACAGTTAACTTATTAGCATTTCGCTAGATTGGTTTTTTTTTGCTCCGGGCGGACTGAATTCAGATTAGGTTACTGATCAGGAATACATACATACATATAAGCAATTTGTTGCTACAATAAACACTTTTTTCAGGAGTTCTAAAGTGACATTCGAATGTACAACGGGCAAATTGAGTTCAGTGAATATGAGTGTTTAAGATTAAACATCGTGGTCAGCTGAAATGGCTTCACCAAATCAGATTGACCAAAGAAATATACAAAAACGGAACATAAACAAAAATTCATATGACAATTATTGCTTAATACCAAACAAATCATGCATCCACACTCTGTGGAAAACACTTAAGCTTATAACAGCGGTGCGGTGTCAAGTAGCCAACGCTGAGCATGAAATATAAACATTAGAATAAGCATTTTTAAGAACAATTGTTGAATTGAACAATTCTTTAAATAAAATCAGTTCATATTTTGAATTCTACGAATGAAGTTCGGGTTATTCTTTCCTTCGCCCTGGAAGCCCTAATCAATGAGTACAAAGCGGAATGAGTATGAATGAGTGAGTGATTTCGCAAAGCACTCGGATGCACAATGTTGAAGCAATGAGTACGAGTGAAAACAAGCGTAAATGAGAGGATAGGCTTCGAATGTATTCGAATGTCAAAACTGTTGTTGTTGTTCTTTTGCTCTGCAGAAAAACGAAGTTGAGCACAAAGCTTGAATTCTGAAACGCAATAGAGCAAAAATGCATTTCACAATATTGGGAAACCTAAAGTAGAAATTTTGTAATCTTTCTCCAATATGTAGTACATATGTATATACATACATATGTATTGTTGCCCATTGTTCGCAAAGTCCGTGAGTCATGAATAACAGCCCAACTGACTTGTGTCTTACCATAACCATAATTTTTTTGTTTTTTGATTTGTAACAAATTATGATAATGATCGCATGAACCCTCCAATTAGGAAAGGTCGCTGTACCAATTAGTTGAACAATAGAGAGTCTTATGTGGCAAAAGCTAGCAACAAAATCGATCGATTTGAAATTGTGTCAATACAAGTTGTTAACGACTTTCGTATCATGCTTTTTGGGACACTTTGATTAAATGGAGGGAAAAAAAGGGCGAGTGAAAAGTTTCACCTGTTCGCGTGGTTTAAAAGGGACGAAATATGCAGCACGTCCACTCACGCGTAAACGAAAGATAACAACGCCTTGGATTTATATATATTTGTATGTATGTATGTACAGTGGCCGTCAAAACTGATTCAATGTTTGCAACTCTTGCAGTTAAACAGCTGCTGTATGAATATAGAGCAAGCAAATGAAACAAAACTTATTTTTACAGTTACTTAGATTATTCTTAATAAAATAATGCAAATTAGACAACGAAGGAGCGGAAACAACAGAAAAGGGAGATGTAAAACAAAAACAACATGCATTGACTCACTTTTGACTATTCCTATTTTTAGGTTCTTTATCAATAACTGCATCTTAATTTACAGTTATTTTGGGGAATTGTTTTTCGCTTTTGATTTATTCATATTTGTAGTCAATTTTGAAGAAGTAAAGTCATTTGTAATTTGCACCGGGTACCTAATAGTTGCAAAATTGATTGAAAACTCGAGAATGAAAAAAATTTCTAAACCCGTTGAGGACAGTATAGTGTGCCTTTCAGAAAGAGGATCCTCGTCGCGAGAAATAGCCAAATCCCTCTCTATAAGTCAAGCGACAGTCATTAGAGTATTAAAACGGCGTGAAATCAATAACCAAAATACATCCAACGGACGCCCTCGACTGATTACTGATGGTGATGCACGCTTAATGATCAGCCAAATTAAAAAAGATGGTCATATGACGCCCAAGGATGCTGCCAAAGCAATTGGTAAGCCGGTTAGTGAATCAACTGCAAGAAGGGCACTTCGAAATATCGGCTACACTGCGATTGTAAAGAAAAAAAAGCCAGCACTGTCCGAGAAAAACGTTAAGGCACGTCTGCAATTTGCCAAAATGCATCGGAATTGGACCATTGAGGACTGGAAGAAGGTTATTTGGTCAGACGAGTCCAAATTTAACCGATATCAGTCCGATGGAAAGGAATACTGCTGGATAAGGCCCGGAGAAACCATTCAAAGGCGACATGTCAGAGAAACTGTGAAACACGGAGGCGGGCACGTTATGGCATGGGGATGTTTTACTTGGTGGAGTTCTGCAAAATTAGTCAAAATTAATGGAATAATGCGAAAGGAAGATTACTTAAACATTCTGCAGACCAATCTTGGCAATTTTATTGACAGATGCGCTTATGGTACAACAGATCTTACTTTTCAGCAAGATAATGACCCTAAGCATACAGCTAGAATTGTCCAAGATTGGTTATCTAACCAAGAATTCAAGCTGATGAAATGGCCAGCACAAAGTCCTGACCTCAATCCAATTGAGAATTTATGGTCAATTGTGAAAAGACGGCTGGGACAATATAAAACACCGCCAACAAACCTGGAGAGCTTATGGCAACGCGTGGAGGAAGAGTGGGCAAAGATTCCTCAGGAAATTTTTCACAATCTTGTGGAAAGTATGCCCTCTCGAATCTCTGCAGTAATAAAACATAAGGGACTTTGGACAAAATATTGAAAATTAGAAAAGAAAAAAAGTTTAAAAAATGTTTGAAAAAAGTCAAAACTGAGTCAATGGTTATTATTTTTGTTTATTAATTTTTGCTGAGAAGCTTGAACAATATCGAATTATTTTTTTATATGGATTTGTTAAGAACTTTATTAGAAATAAAATAAAAAAAAAATTGGTTGACTTTGGGTTGTTTTTGTTTATTCTGTGAACGCTCAAACGTAAAATTGCAAACATTGAATCACTTTTGACGGCCACTGTACATACATATGTATTTAGGTATTGGTACGTCAATACATTCATTCATACAAATGTGAAAGAAAGTACGTACAAATGTCTCTATGTATGTATATATGTAGGTAGATGTGTGGGAACAGTGGTGCGTGACCAGCTAAAAACTTCGATTGATGCCTGAATCCCATTAATATAATCCGTATTTAAAGTTACACTAACTGAGTCAACAGCTTGAAATGTAGACTCTCCTTTACTATGCACACATGTAAAGAAACGTTCCGTGACAACTGAGGATCTTTGGGTCAAGCATCTGTACTGTTATGACCGATATTTGTGACAACCGATATAGTTATTATCTTCTGCTTATTCAATGCATGTACATACATACATAACTCTATTAGTGCAATTTCGCATGGTTTTGTACCACCATGGAATGCCTATGTATATACGTTGCATTTGTTGTCTTATTCCCCATTCCCACCATACATGCCACTGTTTAAGAGTTGGGGCAACGAGCAAAATTGGAGTGGTATGATGATGGTTAGTAGAACTGGACGACGTCAATAAGCCAAGTGGGTCCAAATGTGCATGTGTGTGTGTGTGTTTGTGTGCATAATGATACGCTTACATTGCGTGCCATCAACTAATTCCGGAAATCTATCCGTGGGCATGGCTAACGGGAATAAGCTAGGAATATTCACCCAACACTACCACCTATCACTTACTCTCCCTCTCTCTTATTATACTGACCATTGTGCTATTTTTATACATCGCTGGGGAAAATAGGCAAACGGAGTTGAAGTTAAAACGCAAAAGAAGAAAGTGTTAAGGTACACAATAAATTCGGAAATCCAAACAAAGCAGCAGCAGCCAAAACAGCTTTAAAGGGTTAATAAACTGAAGGGAACTCAAGCGGCAAGACAAGACGACTAGGCACACAAGCACAACACAAATTTATGTACATACATACATACATATGCAACAACTTTTCGTTTGTTTTTTATTACTTAAATATTCTGAAGCTGTAGTTGGAAAAGGGAGTTCTAGTTCAGTTGTGAGATCACATACATACATACATACGTTCAACTAGTTTTCCCCACAAAAAAAAAAAAAAATCACAGGTAGAAAAGCAAGACAAAAGGCCACAGCAAAGTGGAACGGAAGCAGGGGGTGAACCAGAAAGAC
This sequence comes from Drosophila insularis, assembly GCA_018903935.1. Lineage (NCBI taxonomy): Eukaryota > Metazoa > Arthropoda > Insecta > Diptera > Drosophilidae > Drosophila > Drosophila insularis. The sequence goes on from JAEIFP010002302.1 coordinate 5,560,955, forward strand.
AGTGAAATAACTGCACACACCTTTCCCTTTCGCACACACATCTTTTTATCTGTAGCGAAATGGGGTTGTTCTCAACCAGCTTCTTCACCTTAATTCAACTTTTCTAATATTTTTGCACACAAAATCAAAATAATTACTAACCAATTATACTTTAGTACAGCGTTCAATTCAAGCTTAACCGTTACTTGTTCAGACAGACTTGTGCCGCCGACGTAGATACAGACGTTGTGTTGTTTTTTTGAAATTCTAATTAGAATAAAATCTAGAGCTGCAAGTCCATCGATGGGGACTATCGATGCATTTCGATTCTGGCGATATATCGATGGTTTTTTCTCCGTCGATAATTTATTGCCCATGTTATAATTAAGAAGTACGAGTTGAAAAATGTGCATGTGATAAATTTCGAATATTATTAATGTATTTTTATAAAAATCATTTTTGTGCTGAATGTATAATTAAAGAAATGAAAATTATTCTCTTTTAAGTAATTAAAATTTTCGATGGAACTATCGATACCGTCTATGTCTTTATCAATCGATGCGGAAAACTATCGAGTGGAGCCACTATCGATGGTGTTGGAGCTTTAATAAACAGAGAGATTAGTGTTGGAAATTATGCTAACATATCGTTGCCAGATGGCCTGTTTTTATTTGCAATTAGGCGCCTTATTCAAATGTGTGTTGACAAAAGAAAAATGGATGGATTTATTATTATTATAAGTATAGGATATAGTTGTAAACTATCAACCTAACTATATTTTACAAGCACTGGCAACTAGGGCCTTCGGCTTTGGATGGATTTAATATCAGTACAGTACATATCCGCCATGAAGTGAATCAAATAAATCCATTAAATGTTGTAGGCTTTTTTTGACAACGAGAAAACGGCATTATTGCGATAAGAATACATTTTTACTTCATTAATTGATTTAGCTGGTGAAACAATTAGTTTCACTTCTTCGAAAGATAGATTTACATATGTATTGTAGTAGTTGTATGTAGTATTAAGTATTTTTCAATATTTCCCATGCTAATTGTAAAACATTGCAAAACTACATATACATATTTGCAAATGACACAGTCAATAACAGTAAATAACTGCAAGTCTACAGGTTCGATTTAAGAAGTAAATTTGTAAATAATTTTACGATATTTTTAATAGTATGAACTTTTTTGTGCCTGAACTGATCTAAAGTTCCTTCGGATAATGAATTTAAAATTAACGATTCAGATTATAAACTTAATACAAATGTACCCCACAAAGTATATATTCTCGATCAACATCAGCAGCAGCGCAGAACAGTCTGTTCTTATAGACATCACGATTATGGAGCCTATAAAATCTCAAGCCACGAAATTTGGCATTGGTCTTCGAAATTTAAAAAATTGATTCACTTGGTGACCGAAGTGAGCTAGACGACTTACTTTATTTTTCTTGAATAAATCGTGGTAATCCACTTCAGAGACGCATAACTTACTTTAAAAGAGATCTATCTCTATCTTAATAAAAATACTAAGTAAGGCATAAGGATACTTTTTCAATCTAGCCAAGTCCATCTGTCCACCCGTCCCTACGGATGAATGCGAACCATTTATGTGATAGAGCCTTCAAAATTAGTGACTGGTGTAGAGTGCACGTAAAAGCTGACTATGGAGTATCCAAACTCCACGCTCGCTCAGCAGGAACAGAGGTCACGGGCTATCTCGCTCACTTTTAGAAGGACATGAGAAATTTATCATATGATAGGTTAGGTTAGCCTTTAAGTATTAAAGTCATCATCTCATCCACAACAAAAGTGTATTTCCGTATCCGCTATAAAACAACATTCAGGTGTTTATGAGTTTTGTTTTTATTTATTTAATCGTTTTGTCATGCATCTTTTTACAAAGATAGAGTAAACGTATTTACGAATTGATCAATGTACATACATACATACATGCATATATTTGCACATTTAAGGATCTTCGTCAAATTGTTGTACACACCAAATGCTCATTAATAAGTTAAGATCAAGATTAACTTTATTTACAATACGAGTAAGACGATTTCAATTTATTTTAGTATTTTGTCATATAAATGTATTAAGTATAATATATAATAGACTTGATTTTTTTTTCTTTTATTTTTTGTTCTTCGTTTTGGGGAACATTTACAAATATATACTAAACATCTATATTGCAATCGATTTTCGAAATTTTTTATTCATTACATTCCCTTTCCTTTGCTCAACAGAACAGAATTTGACTAGATTGACTCGCTACCACTTTGTTTCTCGTATTACTCCATCCGGCTGGGTCCTGCAAAATGGAATTGAAACATTGTCCCAGCCGGCCACACCGACTAACCCAGAATACCAAATCTCAACTAATCAAACATAATCAACAAGCTTAAGAGGTGACATTCACCCTAACTACTATTTTTCACTTAATTATTGTTAAGACCCAAGCATCTACGCATGTGTATACTCGTATGTATGTATGTATTTATGCGAGTGTCTGTGTGTGTAAGTCTACCCACTGGGTACTGTTATTTTTATTACTGTTTACCGTTAGAACGTCACTGCGCCCCATTGTTGTATCTTTCTCTCGTTGTTGTCGACCGCTCAGCCAAATACAGTGGGACACTCTCCCCACAACGGAAGTGTGCCAATTTCAATGCGTTGTGTGTTAATTGTTTTGCTGCCCGCTCGTCACCGGCGTCGTCTCTCTCTCTCTCCCTCTCGCTCTCTACTTTTCGTCCTTGCCTTCGCCAATGGCAGCAGCATTACGTCTATAGTAAATTTCAAGTGCATTAAAAAGATCATGGGTGGTAAATTAACTTAGTGTCGCCGGGGTTGCCATTTAACGTTAATTGATGCCTTCGGTTTTTGTTGCTATTGCTGCCAATTATGTATGTATGTACTACTACTATGTATATCCACTCGGAGAGGTTTGGGTCGAGTTTCAGTTACTACTTTAATTACATTTTTTTTTTATATTTGGTGTTTCGTTCGTCCGTTTCTCGACTCTTATTGTTAGATTAATATTAGTTTTATATAACAACATGGATAATTGCAATATGTGTATTTTGACGGTACGACTTAAACCTAAGACCCAACTTCCTTTTGCTAAACTCATATAAATAATCCTATAAATTTATATTTCAAGTTTCTGATATACTTATTATGGTGAGTTCTATGCCGTTAAAGTTATTGTATATATGTATGTATATATATAGGTATATGTGTATATAGAGCTGGAACTAAGTTACACAATTAAGTCTTACTGTATTCCATTCCATTCCCCTAGATTCTTAAATTTTATTTGTGTTATTTTTGTTGTTTTTCTTTTGTTTTTTTTTTTTTAAATTCTATCCATTTACCACAGACCAATATGCAACCCTTCTTCGCTGTTCTTATAGAAATTCTCGAAAAGGTTCATCGAAATTATCATTGACATCTACAAAAGGTCCTGCTGAGCCATTTGCCACTCCTCCAACTGTAGGTGAGCCATTGAGTAAGAGCGTAGGCTGCTGCTGCTGAGAATTCTGCTGGGGAAGCATTAGGTTGGGTGAGGACGTAGGTCCCATTAGGGAGTGAGCATGCATAGTTTGCTGGGGTTGTTGTTGCTGCTGTTGGTGATGATGATGTGTTGAGTGATGGGATGTTTGCTGCTGATCTAGTGGCGATTGCATATTGCAAATTGGCTGCGGCGTCTGAAGACTCTGCATCAGTAAGCTCCCGTCTGTGGCTGCCAAAATCGCACAATCATAGGCTCCAGCTACGGGACCACCTCCGGCATTGGCCAAAGCGTCATCAAAACACAACGAAGATGCGGCATTGGTTGGATTGCCAGTGCTGTTCGTTCCTCCGTTCGCTTCCGCCGTTAAACTGGACAGCAGGACTCCACCCACTGCTCCGCCGTTGAGTTCCATAGCCGCTGCTTCTTCATTCCGTTTGGACAGTATAATGTGCGTCAAATTGATTATGTAATTCTTGGCCAAAGTTAGTGTCTCGATCTTTGATAAACGTCGCTCCATTTCCACATGGGGTATGACCTCTCGCAGAGACTGAAATGCATCATTGAGACTGTGCATTCTCATGCGTTCCCGTTCGTTCGATTCCAAACGACGCAAATTCCTCTCCTTGGCATTCAAAGCTCCTTTCCGGCGTCGATTCGAGTTCGAGTTGGCATTCCCGTTGCAGTTGGAAGAGTTTGCACTGTTTGGTAAAAGGCTGGACTGTTGGCGAGTCCGGCTCGAGGGTCTTGCATTACTCTGGGAATTACCTTGTAGGTTGGTATTATTGTTATTGTTGGTACTGCTCCCACCCCCATTGCTGCTGCCACCTCCGCCACTTGTGTCGTCGCTCTGTGAGCTTGAATCGGTCATCTCCAGATCGTAAGTGTTATTGCTTAACTGCGAACGAAGGAGACAGAAAGAGGGAGAGAGAGATAGGATTTACCAGAATTCTTATAATGCAAAGGCTTCGATTCTCTCACCTGTGAAGTTCGTCGTGTTGCTCGACGGACGGGTCTCGAACTTCTTTCCGCCGACTCCGGCGATAGCCCATTATGTCCATCTGTATTGTAGTTGTTGTTATTGTGATGAAGTTGTTGCTGAAGCTGCATAAAGTCATGACTACCAATTAGCTCTGTTAACTGCGTTGCATCCATCATTGTATGTGTATCCAGGCTAGACGCGACTGTACGAAAATTCAATTTAAATAATAAAGGCCAATCACAATAAATTGAATTTCTCATTGGCAATTTTCCTTGTGGATGAACCAAGGGAAATTAATAAATTTTGCTATTAGCTACTAAAAAAAAACAATAGGTCTCTATATCGAACAATCTACTTGAATAATCAAAGTCAAAGAATGTCAAAGTCAATATCACATGCAATTTCTTTGCATTAATTTCGTTCAAATCTAATATTTTATCATTCTAAAAGTATTCTGTCCAAAATCAGTTCGATTGTCAAGCTGTCTTTATAATATATAACTTCAATTAATTACAATGGTTTCTGTCAGCTCATTTTGTCGCCTTTAACAGCTGTGCCTTTGTTCAATATTATTCATTCAGTTGATCCATTTGTGAAACTGTGTGTCAATTTCGATATTGGTTATATCTAATCAATGTGGGCTATCTGTCCCGATATCACTATCTATGCACACACGTGACTGCTCTGGCATGTAAATTAGTTTGGCTCCCAAAATTTCACGTACCTCGTCAGTATTTGTAAAGATAGTATTATGGGATTAATGCCAAAGTCAATTAAAAGTAATTGATGTGCTAATGGTATGGGTAGTTGTAGCTCCTAAGAAAGAAGTAATCGGGACTCTCGATGTTCCTCTTAACTAAACGATTCCTCAACAATTCATTTTCATTCACTATTCTGATTGCCTGTTGCCCTGTTCTCACTCCTATTGCTATTTTCTTTTACTTTGAATTCTAAATCACAATTGTTGCTTCGTCCTTGCCTCCCTAAAACATGGCTTTGGTGGCGTTGTTATGGTTATGCCTCAGGCGTTTGACCGGAAAAGAACAGCGTGGAGCATTTAAAGCACTGACTTGTGGACACGGACATGGTTGTAAGCTGTAATAGAAAACGCGCACTTTGCGGCCGCCATCTCAGTTGTGGCCGTCGAGTGAAACAAAAGTGTCGCTATTATTTAACGACGAAAAGCTCCTTGGGCTCCACTCTGCACTCTCTATGACTCTTCGTCTTTAAATGAAATGTTAAACAGAAATTACTAAGAGTAGTGCATAGTACAAGCAACACAAAACACAAACGGCTAAAGGGCACAGCGGCATTCCCGACCAGAGATGCCAACGTGAGTCGTGATCAATGAGGAAGGGCAAGGGACAGAATGCATCATGACGATAAAAAGCTCATTTCCTGATTGCTTGAGAGGATTGTGCGACTCATTGATCGTGTCACGTGCTTACCTCTATTGCGCCCACTTCCGCAATTCTGAAAATGGGTGTGGGGAAAATAAGGTTATTGTGTTACACTGACACTGTTGCCTTCGGTGCGTGTTATGTAATGGAACAGTTTGTTATTGTGACCAGCAGAATGTTCTCTCTTAACAGCCGACAATGAGTCGCCGATTTGTCACCATCGAGTGGACTTTAATGGAGATCTCTGCAAAATGTGGCATCTTCTATTTGTACTTCAAGCTGCGCCTGCAGTTGACACTGAAAATGCAGCTTCTGTTGTCTGGCGGGGCAGTATGCTCTGGGAGGAGAAACCAAAATGGCCAGCATGCCTTGACACAGAGCACTACCACAAGCACCTGGTCTTGTATAATATTTATTATGCTTTCTAGTAAATAAAATAAAACGAAGCATACATTTCAGCGTCTTTGTTTGAGAGCTCAAGTAAGCGAGCAAAACGATGCCTCAGGTAGCAAATGGAACAAAAGAAAAAGCACAACACCAACAATAATAACAACAACAATAGCAATATATTAAACTATTTTTTGTCATCATTGATATTTTCATTAGTGGTAGTAGAAATAGTATTTGTATTAGTATAAATTCAAATGTACATACATATGTCGACTAGTTCCTTGGAGGATAGACAAAAGATTGAGAATAAGAACTTTGACTTATAGGAATGGGGTAAGTATTACATTGGATGGGCAAACAGCTCTAACTAAAGTTGTTGAATTGTTTTGAGTTGACCAAGAAAAAATAAAAAACATCTGATCCCTATGTGAGTATTAAAACTAATGTATTTTCAATTTTAAAATATTATCGTGGTCTACAACAGTATTGAAGAACTTACATTAAATCGAAATTCCAAAAATATAACAATTTCAATAATTGCGATTGATTTTCACTTTTCACAATATTTCAAAAAAGATCTTTCTCAGTAATTTTCACTTTAAATTTGCACATTTTTGATAAATATTTTAAGCACTTGTCTAACTTGTAATATATTTATCATTTTTCTATTTGTATATATTATTTTGAATCTTAAATTGTAACACTTTCTTAAAAACGTCGAGACGACCAAAATGCGCTGGGATAAGTTGCCAAACTGACTTGACACGTCGAGCACCGGAAACGCGGAAGCGATGACGATGACGGCCACTTGTGGAATGGACTGCATCATCGCGACTCGTCGACGACTCGCCGTCGTTCCCAGACCCAAAAGCGAATCACAAGCCTCGCCGACCAGCCGAGCAGGCCGAGCAACAAGTCAAGCCAACGATGGTCTGAGTTTGGGGTGGGCCACCCACACGAATCCCTCGATGGCGACTGACGAATGAACAACTACGCTCAGGACTCAAGTTGTGAGTGAAAATTCGAGTGAGTGAGTGACTTTTTCCCATGTTCGATAAGCTGGACAGAAAGCTGAAATCATAGAATTCAAAAAGCCGCATTATCGACTTATTAGTACTCATCAATAATCATATATGGAATTCCAATCCTCAGTTTACAAACTTATTAATCTTTGGTTTCTCTATGGAGTCCATTAAAATGCTTAGAATTGTGAAAACGAATACGAAATTTTGGAATACAATTTCAAAAAGCTAGCCATGAAGCACATCTGTTTCTTTAGTGGGTATCAAAAACTCGGGTCTTATCACATTGCAGCCACACATCATTTTCCATTTCTGTTCGTACCGCAGTCACCCACCACGGGGTGGCTCGTGTTTTGGAGTTCCTCGACATGTACACCACGTGCTGAGGCACAACTTCGTATCAGAGGGGGGTAATACAGATGTAGGGGGACTAACGGGAAGAGATCGCCCGTTACTTAGGGTTGCGCCCCCATTTGGCTGATTAGCCTGCTTTCGACTTTGACTGACTTATGTCCCTGCCCCAGTCGCAGTCCCCATCCGACCCCATCCCAGATCTAGTCCCTTTCTCTATATGTGTCTCCATCTGCTTGTAACTGCCACTCCGTCCCATCTTTTTCCCTTTTTTTTTTTGTGTTACTAACTCCGAATCGACTGACTGTGTTGTATACTATTATTATTATTATCGTCTGTTTGTCCACACTCTTGTTATCACTCTGGGCTCATATCCTTATCGGCTGCGGCTTGGTTTATCTGATGATAAACTTATTGTCTGTCAGATAATAAAATGTTGCCTAGCAAAGTTCGTTTTTGCTTTTCTTTTATTATTATTTTTTAAAGTTGCATGTGATGTATTTTTTTATTTTTCATCTTATTGTTTACACATAGGAGGAATTGTTTCGTTGCAGTTCTTTGATGTGGCTTAAAGGATTTTTCATAATTTTCTCTGAAGTTGTGAAATGTGTACTCTTCCCTCAGTTATTCTGGCCAACTTTTACAACTAGTTCGAAATTGCTTTTCTAGGATTGGCAAGTTTAAATTTATCAATTGCCATGTTTTGGTTTAAGACCCCAAAGAATTGGTAAAATGTTTACTCAGAGTAAATTTATTGAGAAGTCTCTCCACATAGTCAACGGGATAAAAATAAGTCAACTTCGCCATCAAGTGCAAAGCTCTTGCCCCTCTGACAGTCCGCCCACCCTCTAATGCCTCCATCTCGGCTCCGAAGCATACTTCCGCTTGCCTCTCCATTGGCCTTTCTGCCCACAAATGCCTCTTCAGTCAAGTGTTGCCAAATACAAATTGACAGTTAATATTTTTAAACTAGCAAGTGGTGAGTGGTGGTGGTGGTGCTGCTGCTGCTGGTGGGGGACGAGCCTTGTCGACAAGGACATTATGTAAATCACATGATAGCAAGCGATGGGTTGCTTGCCTTCGCTCTTCCTCCATAGCTCCAATTGCTCCCTTCAATGTGGAAATAGTAAACAGGAAAAAAGGCATGGAGCAAACGAAGGCCAAAGCCCGACCATTGCATCCAGCAATTGCGTGGGCAACTCTCTGCTGAAGGAGCCTTTTGATTATGCCCCAGAAGTTAACTCTGTGGCAGGGTGTTGGCTTTTGGTCTACAGCTATAGGGACTACACCCCTAACATATTAAACCGATCATTGTTCTCGACAAGCATCGCTCACACAGAAGTAAAACCAGACAAACAAATATATGTTACCCAGACTTGGTCTGTTTTGTTGTGGCCACAGACAAAAAGGACCAACTGACGACGAAAGCCTCGGTGGGTTTTTGGTTTTTTCTTTTGGTAGGAGAAAGTCATTTCTATAAATGTAGCTAGCTACTCATTTAGCTCATATACTTATAAACAAGCAGTCCGTGGATGAGTTGTCGAAGTGGCTATTATTTAGGCAAATGAACACCGAAGATCGCAGTTCGAATCCCAGAGTAGTTTTCGTCTAAGCCGCGGGTAGATGGTAGAGCGTTTACAACTATATCCTTTACTGATAATAATAATAATAAAAGCTTATAAACAATCCCCCTCAATTCAAGTAAAAGTAAGTCATCGTATGGTCATTAATGCAGAGCATTGAAGCTAACATAATAAATAAATTCTGGAATTTTAAGGGAAGCAATGTGCGTGATCCTTCGTCTTATGACTCATCAACTTTAATAGCAATCGAATCTGTCTGTCCGTCTGTGCGAACCAGCTTCTCTCAATTTTGAAGTCTACTGAAAAGTAACTTGCTACTTATTCCTTGTAATGTAATTAAGATAAACTATGGCAATTGGCTTGATTGAGATTTATATAACAAAAATATGTGTGTATAGCTGCCATAGAAGACATCGATCGAAAAGCCAACTTTACTGAGAAATATAAATAGAAAATGAAGTAAGTCGACTCGCCGACTTCGGCATACCATGCGCCAGTTGAAAATCTCTGATATCTCCCTCACCCTCACAAAAAACATAAAACTCGTTTATACGTATATTTTCCATGTTTGTAGCACGAAGGTAGGTATTACAGAAATCTAAGTAAGACAGACGTTGATCCTGATCAAAAATATATATACTTAATGGGGTCGGAAATGCTTCCTTCTGCCTGTTATATACATTTTGGCGACTTTAATATACCATTTCACCCTATGGGTGCATGGTATAAAAACACCAAAATTGAATCTACGAATTAAAGACGTGTCTTTAATAACCTGAAGTCGATGTTAAAATTCGCTTATTCTTATAGTTTTTAGTATAAATTTAGTAAAAGCTTTATGAACTGCGAACGATCAAAATTGATAAAGTTGACATTTTTAGCCATACTTATGTGTCCTTTGACTCATCTGACACTCCAAATACTCGCCAACTTAATATCTTTGAGCTCAGTACTTATAACAATTTTAGAAAATTTTTTCACTGACAAAAAAGTTCTGAAACTTTAAGTTTTTTTAAAAATGTCTAAAAAGTCTGATTTTTACAGCAGCTTATAAAGTTTGCACGTGATTTACACATAATAAGTTTCAATACGGATTACGAGATATATATGAGAATATTTAAATCATCTATCTTGAAAACAGTGCTTAAGAAAAATAAACGGACAACATCAAATTCCTCGATTTTAGGTTATTGAAGACGTTTCTTCAATTCGGATGTTTACTCAATGTCATTTATATTTGCGGACTAGTGATACTAGTGAGATCTATATATATACATATATATGTATATATATATTTTTTTGTTGTTAAGTATATTTAAGATCTATCCAGACTTGGACAATGATTAAATTCGAAGAAAGGGGTCATCGTTCGGGTCTTCCAACGTTATCTGCTAAGACCGAGGAGACTAGCCCTACCAGTCAGGATCAAGCCTGAAAGGCAAATGCAAAGGGTGCAATCTTTTTAGTCTGCGTGGATAGTTTTCAGGTCTGCTGCCAGCCGGTTATGGTGATTGGTGAGTCAGCCTAGGTGGCGACCCCCGAATCTACGTATTTGAAAAAAACATTTTTTAATTTATATAATGACGATCTATAATTTTCTTATTCTAGTTAAGCTTTGCAGATATAATACTTTGAAGTAATTAAGAAATACATATATTGTACATTTTTCATTTTATTCAGTATTTTTTTGATTTCATACCTTTTTCGGTTATTATTTGTGTATGAATTTGTCTGCACAACCAACGATTCAGTTATGTTATCGTTTTAAAAAACATTTCATTTAATAATCACTTCCACTTAATACAATCTCTTTTTCATTCAGTTCCATCAATCCCTGGCAACCGCAATCTCTAGTCAAATTCAGGCAACGTCTATAATGCAATCAAAAGAAGGTTCTGCCCCACATTAATATGTATACACGACGAGCATATTTAAGCAGAAGCTGCAGGGAGGACTTTAACACGTTTAAGACACAAATTTAATCACACGACACAAGGCCCTCAGCATAGTCCCCCGTCCACCCGGACCCTCAGCTTAGGTGGAAATCACACCCGCGGTTATTTTAGAAGGAATGCTAAAACTGAAAGAGAAATATTGTAAAGTAGGTACAATAATAAAAAGTGAAGAAAAGGCGGTTAAATAGCTACCCTCTAACCCCCTCTCCACCCCGACCATGCCCCAGGGGCTTCAAGACCCACGCGGCCTGTCAAATGTCAATAGCAAAATGTCGTCGTCGTTGCCTGTCCCTTTCCGTGTCCGTGTCTCTGTCTCTGTCTGTGTCTGTGTCCATATTCCGGTGGCCGACAGCTAAATACTTCAGCTGCTTCACCATCGTTGATCACCGCAACAAGCAATCCTCTTTTCACATCTCCTTTCTACGCCTCTCCTGCTACAGTTCAGATGAGGTTGGGGGTCAGGTCAGTTAGTTGGCATATTTACATTTATTATGCGAACCCAGAACCAACTACTGACGTACATGTTGCCCACATAATCGCTCCTAGTTATATTTGCCTACGAGGGAGGCCGTGTCTGGAATGGTGTTGTGAAATCTGAAAGATGGAAAAGGATCCATATTTCTATTCTTAGACTATTAACTATTATTTTTCTTTTAGATTAAAGAATTTTCTCATAAAATAACGGAATAAATAAACAGAAGAATCTGTGATCAGTATTAACTCTTAATATCATATATGATTGACTTTGGGATTACCGTTTCCTTTACTTTATCCTGGACACCCGAATACATTTACAAAAGTATATTCTCAACAAACTTCGACTTTAACGTGTGTCTTGCGACTTGTAAACCGCAGAGAGGTTGTTTAAAATCTTGCTCGTAGTTCTACGTCAATTGAAAACAGAAATAATTATTATTTACTCAATGCGGCAAACGCGTAACAAACGAGAGCAAGACCGAACGAGAGGAGTTTATAGTCCACATTTTTGAATTAACGAGCCAGAAGCAAGGAGGCATCTGTATGTGAAAGGATATGCGGCAGGATGTGTGGCTTATGTGTGCATCACTGCCTCGAGAGCTGTGCTAATTGGTGTCATTAAAAAGTTTTTCTTGCAATAAAGTCTTCAGCAGCAAAGGCGAATAAATGGGTGGAGGGAAGAGCGGATGCATTTAAGCATAACACGTCCAAAAAAAAAAAACATACCCAGTATTGGAGTCGGGCGTGCATACGTCACAACTGACATCTACTTTACAATGTTAATGTAATCAAAAGTTTATGAAAATTCGTAACAGAAAACTTCAGGTTACTTTTCTTTTTTAAAATAAACAAATTAGCATTTAAATTACGAGCCAGCCAGAAACAAAGTGCGATAATGCGTGCGTGGCGAAAAAAGTCAATGAAGCGGGATTAATTGGAATGTCCTGGCTTTGATGGCCCGATGGTCATTTGCACCTGGAAACTGACGCTGCTTACACTATAAAAAACGAATGTCCACTAGGAGAAGTAATACGTATAATTGAAGGTTATTACAGGGATACGACTATACATTATGAAGCGATTTATAATTCACTATTCAATCATTTATTTTGTCAGAATGACAATTTGATGTTTTATTTCAGTCCTTTCTGCGGACTGAACTGGACACATGTTTAACAGGACTCGCACTTCTAGGAACTAATCTACTGCAAGTGTTTCATGTACTTATCTATGAATTTTCTCTATGTGTACGGTGAAGTAATTGTTATTGATGGCGCATTATCCAATGTTGCAATTGACAGAACTTTTCCTTAACATTGGCGAGCAGATGAGAAGGTTGTTATGTAAATTAGAAGAAGAAATGGCAGCTGACTTTGGACGTCTGCCTATGACATTGAAGACCTGTTGACTCCAGTTAATGAGTCTTTGGAAATTTCAAGCAAAAACACCGGCGAATTCATAAATTAATTTCAGTTAAATTTGGCTTAGGGGATGAACAAAATATTGAATTGGATCGCATTTTTCTTCAAAATCTTTACATCTGCCCACTCAAAGCAATCTAAACTAAGGCCAACATCCATGAATATTTTAATTTTTGCACACAACAACGGGATCGATGATGACAATGGGAGCTTGAGAAAGATGCAGGATTCAGGATTTGCCTGGGCGTCTGAGTGGCGCCGCTCTGACCGTCCCAGGGCCACCCTTTAATCACATACACATAGCGCAATCTATTTACATTTACACCAAATGTACAAATTTATTTATCGGCAAGGGCGATGGAGAAGGAAATCGCAAAGTGGGAAAAGGAGACAGGGGATGGTTGAGGTTTCAGCGTCAAACGACGTCACACAGAACGTTGTTTGCGTTGGCGACAAACGCGCTGGAAAGTAGGCAACGTTATCTGTTTATAGTGTCCGTGTGTGTGGGGTCTGTGGATGTGCGTGTGCTTGTACGTGTGCGTGGGTGGTTTTGGGCGGTTTTATAGGGAAAGGGATAGAAATAGGACATGTTTACCCACATCTGTGTGTATGTGTACGTGTGTGTGTGGCATGCTGATGAGTTCTGCTTGTTGTTGTTCTTGAACAAACTTTAATTGTTTTTGATTTTTCTAAGGATTCAAGTGACGCGATTTTTCTCATTTTTGGTTTTTGTTGCTTGTTTACTCGACAAGTGGATGACTCTAAGCAGGAGCAAAAGAGGCAAGGGGAGGGTTGATGATTATGGTGCTAGCGACATAAGGAGGGAGGATGTCTTTTTGAAGCCTTTCGAATGAGAGTTGTCAACAAATCATGGTAAATGTAAGAATGAAGAAAACGGGCTAATTAAATGTACATTTGTGAAGCTTCGCCGCAGGGATGAAAAGAAGGAACGGCTCTCAGTTTGTACACAGTAAAAAAAAACATTACTTATTAAATTACTAGCTCAGCAATCCTGCCAAATATTCAATTTGATTTATCTCAGTGTAGATTTTTACAATCGCATTTCGTTCAGGCAGTTTCCCTCGGTACTGCAACCTCTTGAATTACTTCCAAACGGCCAATTGCCTAAATGTCACGTACACTACCAGTACCATGGACTTTGTGTAAATGCCACAGATATGCGAAAGAGTCCTTCTCCACCCGTCTCTCGACTTACGCTCTGCTCACCAAAAATTCCGCTAATTGTGGCACATGTTGCGTACTTCATGTCGTTTCCCCTTCCCTCCGCACCGCCGTGCTATGGCATTCTGTGACGTAGTATTTACACTCAACTTTAAGTTCTTCCACAATGCACTTTATGTGCATTTGCTGTTCCATCCCATCGACATCACCCAGCCTCTTATTTTATTTCACATTGTTTTGTGGCTCATCTGCGTGGCAAATTGAAAATTGCGCTCATTTATTTCATTATTGGCAAAACCAGGGTTTCTTTTTCGTTTGCTGCTGCATTTGGCCCCATTCAAATAGCCGTGAAATTGCATTTGGTTTATGTCTGTGGTACAAGAGGGCAGGGATGAGTGAATGCCAGAAAAGAGATAAAGAAAGTGATACGCAAATGCCAAAGTTATAGAATTAAAGTTTAAAGTTGTCCCAAAGTGTTGAGCAAAAAAACTGTAAACTGACTGCAAGTTTTCCATTTACATCTCCATCAGATTCAGTTAAAGTAATATATATGTATTTTAAACGCGAGATTCTACGACTCTCAATAACAAGAAGCAAAAATATTAAAATTAAAAAATATTGAACAAAATGCCTTTATTTATTGATTTGAGAAATGAAAAAGGTAGGAAACGATTTCATTGGTTAATAACCCCTTTATAACAATGCAAAGCAATTGTTATAATCCATTTAATTCGAGACAAAATGAAGAAGGCTCAGACTGATCTAAAGTAAAAGAAGACTCACCTTTACATACTACATACATATATGTAAATACAATTATCAGCAAAGATATCCCAGGTTCATTGTTTCATTTACTTGGCACTAAAAATACCAACCAATTTGGGTCTAATCATATTTACCTTTGTATCGTGTGTTCGTAGAAGAAGTCTTTTTTTAGCTCTCATGTTGGAAAGCCATTTCACCCCTTTACGAACCTTTTGGCTTCAGCACTTTGAGTTGTAAGCATTTTAATTTAATTGAAATTGGCCCGCATTTGGACAAAAGCCAAAGTAAACCGCATTGGACCCGCTTCTTTGTTATTGTTTAGATATTATTTAAGTTTGCTTTTATTGGGGAACCGAGTGTACATATACACGTACAATGTATACCTACTTATATGGACACAAAGGTGTAAATGTGTGAAATCGCACTGCGTCTGCGGGCTAAGATAAGAGAATAGCCATCGATGCCATTTGTGCGATTAGATAAAAAGGGAAAATCAAACGATTGCTCCGCACATGCCATAAAAATCCGCATGTATCGAAAACATAAAAATTTCCTGAAATGAATTGAATTTGATTTTCCAAAAAGCAGCAAAGTGCAAATGAATATCCAATGGCAAAGACCCTGTCTGGGCTATAGATTAATAGAAAGTGGTTTACAACCGCAAAAGGGTTGAGAACAATGAGAAACCCCTCTGAAGTCGAAGCAAAGTATCCAAGTTGAAAGTGTTTACATAAACGGATGCAAAAATGGACTTTACCTTTATCTACTAGGCTAAGTAGAAGACAACTAGTCTGTTTATATAGACGAAGACGATGTTTTACTTTTACTTGTACTTGTGGGCTTTTAATATCCTACATACTTAGCCCTCTGGTAATGGTGTTGACCCCTACTAATTTCCTTGTTCACCGCTCCCCGATCTTCTGGTAATTATGAGTATCCAAGGAAGCTCTTGTCCCATGTTGTGATAAACCAATTTGAATCTAGATAATTATATAAGGTTAGTGCTTTGCGAATTATCTTCTCTGCTCTTGCTTTGTATTTTTCTGTGGTAATAAAATTTGCACTAATGGATGGCCTAATACGGTTAGATGAATGAGTCACGGTCATCTGAGTGACTCTGACGACAATTACATAAACCACATAGTCTCGGGCTCATTCTCATGTCATACACTGCCTACACTGAGCCAAAACTAAAATCATCCTGTCACATCATCTCATTAACATTTGCCAGGGGTTAAACTTCAATCCCCTCATTATAATTTTGTTAAATGTTATGTAAAAGAGTGTCATATTCCCGCCCCGACTCTCCCACCCCAAGCTCCGACTTGGCGCCATGCTGGCGTCGCTGACGACTTGCAAATGAAGTCCTTGGAGGGTTGCCCACCAGCTTCCATTTTCAGCCATTTGACGTTTTGACTTTTAATTGTGTTTTAAAGTGTTGCCCGACTCTCCCCAGACCCCCGGCCCACAATAGAGAGGCACAACTCGGGTCACTTACAGGCCATTTGGTTTTTGATTTAGCTCGGCTGTATGGTCATTTGATGCCTAATTAAATTTAACGATGGCGTTGATTTCTTTCTTGCCACAGAGAGCAGTTTTCTCATGCCTTTCTCAGCTTCCGATGGGACAAAACACACATTCATTCATACATACATAGTTTTCAAGTGTATTGTATGTCTATGACTTATGACACACCCATCTACACATGGGAATATACTAATCTTACACCATTTCGAAAAAAAATCTTTAATTGTTAACGACTAGCCTACGATTTTTGAGCTACTTCATCATCCCCTTATATGTATATCCATACTTTTGTCATAATATTTTTTTAAGACTTTATTTTAATTTTTTATAACCATAGGTTAAGTGTTTAAATATGATCGATTCACTATACGAGACAACTGTATAATAAAATTTTCATTCTTTGAGAACTAATTAGAATTGTAAAATAAAGCCAAAATATAAAATATTCGGCCCCAAAACAAGATACCCTTATAGAGGATACAGATGCTTGGAACGCAGAGAAACAGACATTAATCTTGATTGGCATGAAAAGAGGAGTCGATCCATGTGTGCTCCCAATTTAAAAGACACTCTTCTGGGATTATATTAAGTAATGAAGCATTTAAGATAGAGTATGATCAGATTGGACGACCATAACGGTTACCTGCCGTATATCTACTAAGATTAATGCTCATAATAGTATATCTCCCTCTAAATAAATATTAAATATACAGAAATCAAAGGTTTTAAATGATGCGCGTTTAACTAGGCGTACAATTTCTTCAGATTCATAGGTGAATTGTCAATATTTCTAATAATTTAGGTTCTCATTTTGTTTTCTAGTATAATTTGATGTCGTTGATTCCGAAATAAGAAAGAGAAAAGAGAATTCGAAATGATCAAAATTCGTTCAAAAGTTTTTGAGTATAAATAAATGTTAAAAATGCATTGTTTTCAGTTGCAAAACTTTTTCAGAAATGTGACGTGTAAAATGTTATCCAAAACAACTTTTTAAAAGAAAAACAAAATGTTGAAGTGAATGTTGGTGTCTCAAAAAACCGATTTTCCTTGAATATCTCAAAAGCAAGAACTAAACATGTTGGGTGGTTTTTTTTTGGTTTGAATTTGTAAAATATCCGCTTTAAGAAAAATTGGCAGCTGCTGGGATTACAACATTTCCTAACCTCACTAAATTACTTAAAGGTTTATTCTTGGTTGAAGGCGTGTTTTTTGGAACCTTTTTTAAAAAAATTATCGTTTGAAAACGGAAGGAAAATATGTTTTTAGCCTATTTTTACGATGCTTTATGTCGAAAGAAATATTTAAATAAAATCGACTGAGATTAAGGACTGTATCTTTGCCGGCAGTTCAAAAACAGGTGTTTCGAGAAAAACGTGTTGGAATTATGATGTGTGCCTCGCAGGAGAACATTGCCTCAGAAAAACCTCAAATCTCCGAAAGTATTTCGAATAAACCTTTTGTGTCAACATTTTCAATACTCCAGGGAATAATTTAATAAAATAAAAATTAGTGAAAAAAGAAACATGTTAGAAAACACCAAACGTGGCCTTCACTGCAAACATTGTCACATCGTCATAATCAACTTGAATGGAAGTCGATAGTCGTTATAACCGATTTGATTCCATACAAGTTTGTACGAAAATCCACCCAGCCTTCATTATAACGATAAACAGGATATCGTATTTGTAATATAAACATTTGAAATTAATCTAACCTTGAATCTTGAAGTTATACTTACAATATGTATGTATATAGGCTCACTCTTGTATCCACTTTGAATCAACTTGGGGTTAGCGCAAAGCGAAATATTGATTTAAGGCTTTCATTTGAGTGAAAAAGTCACTCACCCTTAGGGATTGAAGCTGGAACATCCCCCTTAAATTCCAATACTATTTCTTGAATATGCTCTATGCCGGTCCACTTGGATTACTTAGGCCTGAAGATTTTCGCTTAAGTCGCTCTTTTGACATTGAACAAATAAGCACGAAAAAGGATTCAGGAGCGAAAACGCGAGCTAATAACAGGATTAACACAATGGGGGAAAATTGAATTTCATGCCAATATACAATGGCGCGCTTAAAGTCACAGGTTTTGTTGTTGTTTCTTGGTCTCACTGTCGGGCTCGCTATACGGAAGAAGTTCCGGCAGAGGCGGCGATGGCGACAACGACGAGCGAGCAAACACAAAGTCCCAAACGTAATTTTCACGAAATCATTGAACTGCGTGTGAGTGTGAAAAATAACAATTTAGATAAATATTGCGACGGCGACACGACCTCCATGGGGCGTCATACCGGGTCTTCTTCTTGGGCTAGCTCCTCTAGACTATGCGCATCGAGCGTTGACACAGAAATCATATTAATATAAATTAACGATGTGGAAAATTTAGTTTAGTAGTGAAAATGGCGCCGTAACGAAGGCGAGTCAACTTTATGTCTCACGTCGTCGGCCCATCAGTCAAAATGTCCTGGCGTGCAAATCCCAAAGTGGACCCAAACTCAATCTGAGAGATTGTTTTGTTTTGTTTTGCTATTGCAGCGTCTTTTTCTTCGTTTTTCGTCAACTTTCCAGCATCAATCTCAATATTTTTCAATTAATTGCCCTGCTCTCAATCGATGTTTGATTTAATTTCAATGCAGTTTCTTCCAACGTCAAGTGTGCAAAGTGGGCGAGTCGGGTTCCACTCCCTACTCAACTTGGATTCAACAACTCGCGCAGAGACATAATCATAATCCGATTATATCTACGTCATCGACATCGCATATGTGGGAGCCGGTGAAACTTTACAGGGTTGGCTGGAAAAGGATAATAACTTGTTGATTGTGAACTGATGATGTTTTGCAGGCTTACCAAGGGAACAAAGCAATGTTCTCCTTTTCGTAAAGTGGGCAGGCAAGTTTAACTAGGTTTAAAATTAATCTCGCAGAGCTAAAAATTAAATGAACAAGTACAGATATTTTTTGAAAACCCTTTTGATTTATTGCTGATATATAATAAAATTAAACTTCTGTATTATGATGCTTATTGCTTAAGAAAGAATAATAAAAACGTTGCCTGGAAATGTTGAATACAAATTCAATTGCAGCAGGTGAAGCACTGGGTATTGCTTTCTAACTTATTCGGGGGATTGAAACAAAAAGGTTTTCGTGAATCTTTTTTAATTGCAAGTTTTAAGTGTCATGGATAAGGTATGACACATTGGCCAGTGCTGCTTTAAAAGATGTTATTTTGTCATTGACCCACACCGGCGAAAGGTTTCAAAGCTTTAAGGCTTTTCATAAGCGCCAAAAATGCGGGTCAAGACGTACTGCTGCTACAATTACTATTACATAGTTTCCATGCAAGTTGATAAAAAAAAAGGGAGGCTGTATTATTTCATGTGGGAGGATTACAATTGTCTGTGGTAGTTACGAGGGAAGGGGCTTGGATTCTTACAATGATAACGATATTTTTGCAAAGGGCATTGAAACTTGAGAATTGAAGAGTTTCTTAATCTTAGTGCTTGCGACCCTGATAAAATTCACGGATTAGTTGACGCAAGTACCGGAGTTCATGGCGACGGTCAGCTAGAGTACGACGAAGGGTCTCATTTTCCTGGGCCAAGATCTGCTCCTCACCCAAAACATTCTCCATTTCCAGTTTCTTTTTTTGACGATAGCGTGTGGCGGCGTTTTTGTTTTGCTCCTTTTTCCGGATCTTGCGATCCTCAACCCCACGGCCATATGCTCGTGTCCGTTTTTTGGGTGTCTTAATATGCACGTCCGTCTCCAATTCGAGGTCCGCATCTTGATGTTGGGACAACTCCTCGACAGCGCTGTGAGCTGGTGACGATTGAGCACTGCTGTTCTGTTCTGGGAGCCATTCCTCATCTATGCTACTATTGTTGCTGCTGCAATCCAACGATGATGAGGCTTGTGATTCGCAGTCATCGTTGATTTGTTGCCACTGCAGTTCCTGGGCACGAAGTTTTACAATGTCGTCGACCAGTTGGCTTTCTCGATCAATTTCACTGCCCGCCGTCCAGTTGTTGAACTGGAAGTTGTTGGCAGCAGCTGAAGTCGATGAGTTGGTAGCATCAGAGGCATAGGGTAACTAGGTAAGAAACAGAACAATTTTCAATAAGATCAATGTCCAGGCAGGAGCTCTTACTTTACTTACCACTTTTTGCTCGGCCTTCACGAGCGGCGGTTGTTGTTGATGTTGATAGGCATCGAATTGGGGAGGCGATTGTGGTGGCGTCAATTGCTGCAATATAACGGACGAGTCTTCGCACTGTTGGGGAAAGACCACAGCCGATGGTGCTGGAGTGGTCGGCTCTGCGATTGCTATTTTTGTTGTGGGTATAATTGGTTGGGACACTACGTCAATGTGAGCCTGATATTGATATTGATCGATGTAGTGCACTGGAGCCTTGTGGTCCAAAAGGCACTCTGAAAGGTAAAACAAAGATAGAACCCAGAGTTATTATAGGCCGCAAATTGATTGTTTTTTCAAACAAAATAAATGTATTTCCCACTGATTAAATTGATTTTTGAAGGGGCCTTCTGAAACTACGCAGCATTGGTCTTTCTATTCGCTGCTTTGTTCTCACAATTTGAACTCGTTTCCATTGAAATGAAGGACGTTTTGGAAGCATTTACATATCGATTCTGGCATAATTTTCATTTATTTATTGGTATACACTGCACCCAATCATTAAGAGAGTATATTTATTTAATACGTATTCGTATTCGTATTCGTATACGTATTCGTAAAACTGTATGTTATAGAATCGTACACTCTGCGATGAGTCAACTAAGGCACCATAATTTGGCGAACAGAGTTCGGTCTGTCTGTCTGGAGTTGTGAAAAGTTGATTTTAACAAACCAAATATTTGTAATAAATTAATTGAAATTGTTGCAGGGTATAGCCAAAACGGCTATTTTGCCGGGCAAGCTTCAATTTTGTTTTCAATTCATTTCTATTAACTTTTTGCTTATACATGAGAGAGAGATTGAGACAAACGACAAATATTGAAATTAGCGCAGGCAATCGACATCGATTTGATTACATTTTTCTGCGTTGACAACTGAGAAGGAGAGTTGATTTCTAATTGGGAGAAGGGAAAGGTTATCAGTTGCAAAATTAGCAAGAGACAGAAACCATGCGAGAGGAACAGATACATAGAGAGAGAGAGAGAGAGAGAGAGAGAGAGAGAGAGAGCGTTATATAGAAACAACATTCGAAACCTATTGAATTGAAGGTGTAACGAATTGACCGACACCTTGGAATAGGCAACACATTCTCCTCTTGCCCGCTCGAAAAAGCTTGATTTCTGCATTAACATAACAAGTTTTCCACCAGGTGCGAACAATATAAGAAAATTTTTAAATAATATAAGTAAGGCAGATCCGAATATTGTATACTCTTTCAATGTTTATTTACTTT
Organism: Drosophila insularis; assembly: GCA_018903935.1. Classification (NCBI taxonomy): domain Eukaryota; kingdom Metazoa; phylum Arthropoda; class Insecta; order Diptera; family Drosophilidae; genus Drosophila; species Drosophila insularis. The sequence continues at coordinate 5,582,934 of JAEIFP010002302.1, forward strand.
TACTTATCAGTAGGTCTATAAATAACAATCAGGCAAATGCCGTACATATTATTGTTATCCTTAGTGAAGAGATTTTTTTAAATTCATTCGATTAATGTCGCATCAATTGAGAAAGTTGACTATTAAAGTAGTTTACACTTTTGGAAATGCATCACATATATCTTAATGAAAGAAATTTGCATACATTAAAACTGTAAGGGTATTAAAATATAGAGAGCAATTTGCAATTGCAATAAATTGATTTACATACAATCTCGTTTCAACATTTTCCAGTACACAGGCGGCAACCACGCCCAGTAACACATAACGACAACAACAGCAAGTTAAATATCTTATTAAAATGTTTAATCAAACGACAACGGAAATTTTCCTTTACATGGCTAATCGGTAAATAAAAACAATATACACGTATGCTTAAATGGGAGGAAAACCTTGGGGTCGATCTTAGATAGCTTAAAGACTAGACATGCTAACAAGTGGATTCCACAATTTCCATCGATTTCCGTTCGTATCTATATATTTTGTTATATCGTTGCTGATATCAAAGTTAAAGATTGTCAATCAATTTTCCATTGTCCTCAAATCAAGAGCAAAATACTTTATTTAGGTCTCTACGCACATTAAATGTTGTTTGCCCTCTATTCAAGCGTGAATACTACGCAATACTAAAAGCCCCAGATGTAGGCTGAAAACTTTGATTAAAAAATCATAATACATGAGGAATTTACAATGTTGCAAATGTCGAGAGACAACCACAATGCCATTCCACAGTATCGTTTCTATAACTGAAATGTATTAATTATTAATGGGGGCATATGATTAAATGCAACCTTGATATAGAGTCTAGTTAAGTTAGTTCGTTCTATACAAAATATTAGGTGCGACAAGGAAACTGCATTCAGTAAAATTCCCAGTCACTGGGAAGTTTTTGTGTTTTCCTTTAGTTCGTCATGGTGTTTGGAATATCTCATTCTGGTATACATATGTACATAAATGTATGTATATGTAAAAGATCAACATGAGAATGCAAGAATTAGATTTCTATATTAGGTCAAGGTCGTAGAGAGTTTTTTAGAATTATCATCAAATATTATTAATGCGACTAGTTCAATTCACAGTCCTCCAAATATTCTCTTATCTTTAAACACAAAAAAAATCAAACACTCAAAGACGCCAGTCAGCAATCCTCATGCAAATGAGTTTTATAAATATTTAACTGAAAGCGAGGTAAACTCGCTTGACCGGAAAGTCATCTTAAGTAACATCCAGACTTTAAAAGACTTCGTAAAAGAGTTTAACAGTTGGCAAACAAAACAAAGGAGGGCGCGGTGAAAGAAAAAGAAAGAAAATAAAGTTGTGAAAACAACTTTCCCCCACCCCACCCATCCCGACCCCTCAATACTCTTCGATACTCCCATCCCCCTCATCTACTTCCGCCTCTGAACAATGATGATGTGGATGACGATGATGATGAGTTGCTCGTTTTACAATAATATGCATTGATAAGGTGCAGCATCGGTCCGACTGTTGGTCAATCAGATGATCAATATGAAGAGAAAAACAACGCACAGTTCATTTGGGTTCAGTAAAAGAGAGAAAGAAAAGACAGTGCGAATAAATGTAGAAAGTAGAACGGACAGATTATGTATTTCCACTTTCCTCATCGTTGTACATAGATAAGCTAAGATACGAGTACATCACAGATCCCAAATAATCATCTTAATGAGTACGCTATGCTTCTATGTAGCTATCTAAGCTACAATTGGGAGACGTTATTTGGGGCAGCATCAGCAAACTTAATTTATAATTGCATTTTGGATTCATCATAATACTAACCATAGGCTTGTTGCATAAATATGTAAGTGCTCATTTTTGCGGCAGCAGTTTTTCAAAACCTCTCAAGTTTCAAAGCGAAATAATAGAAAAAAAATACGAATAAGGCAGTACGAGAAGTAATATGTATATAAATTTATAAAAAGACAACGAAATCTATGTTTAAAAAAAACGATTCTAAACTTAACTAATAAGTATAGAAGAAATCTAATACCTACTAAAATGCACTAAGAGTTATGTTAACGAGATGCGCTTTTAAATTAAATATGTTTATATTATATAGTTGCAACAGAAGAAAATGTACATAAAAAAATCACAGAGCAAATTTTGAACCAAGTATTAAATCTCAATTGTTGTTGTTGCAGGTTTTTGCTTAGAGCACTTAAGAAAAGTAAATATTATTAACAAAAATAAACATTTTGAAATTAAACAAAGTCTACGGCACAAAGACACGTGGTGCCAGGTGTCAGGTGATTGAAAAAAGAAGTAAAACAAAAGATAATAAACTTTCTTTCTGATCCTAGATCAACTGCTGCCGCAAAATGGGTGTGGCGTGGCCGTGGTCCGATCAGAGTTGTTGCACTCGCGTCGCGACTCCTTTTAGCGTCGTTTCACCAACTTTTGCGAATTGATCACAATTTCACGGTTCCACATGTAACGGTATCCACAGTGTGGTATCATGCTCACAAAGTCCTTTCGGTTCAGAATCGAATCAGTTTGTTCCAAAAATGTAGCTACATAAATGTCGAAGTTGGCTAACACTGATCAATGCCAATAGTCTCAAACGTACGCGTTTTCTTAGTTTCTTTGACGCCGTTTCGATCGAATATTTGCTTTTTGTTTGGGTTCGACAAGTTCTATGAATGGCTCTCAAATGTCCATGCAGATAACTTTACACTTTTAATTTATTGCCTATTTCGGCAACAATAGCAATTCAAATCATTTAACTGAATCAATGAAAGTTGCAATTATTATTCCAATTGGTTAAAGGTTGGGTTCTCCGCCCATTTTCGCGTATTCGAAACGCCAAAACGTGATTTTAATATCGTTTTTTATGCTTTAGCCAGTTTCTTTGTTATGTGGTCGATTATTGTTTTTGTTGTTGAAAATTCAAGTCGATTTTGAGCTGAAGTTTTGTTTATATTTTTAGAGTGCACGAGTCGGAGTATCAATTTGTACTGAGTTCGGTTCGACAACTGTTTGAGGTTTTTGCCTTGGCCAAGTATCGCAGAGAACGCGTAAGATGAGCGAGCGAGCAAGAGCGAATTGTATCTCAGAGCCCTGCAACGAGATCAATCTCGAGTCGAGATTGTTTGTCTGCTTCAAAGTGTGTGTGTGTGTGTGTGTGTGTCTGTGTGTGTGTGTATGTATATATGTATGACTGAGCATTCAGTGCTATCAACAAGTGTTCACAGCACGAGCCCCGATTCGAAATGCGAGAGAAGCCAACGGACTTACAGCAGAGCTGCACATTGTGATCAGGATGAACATAAAAATCAGTGGGTCCGACTTATTTGCCTGTATCCACATATGTATGCATTTTTGTAGTATGCTCTATCTAATGGACTTTAAATTTGTATCCCAGAAATAAACAAAAAAGTTTAACTGAATTGACTTTTTTAATAGTTAACCCACTGTGTGTTGTCGCTTGGTGTATTCTATATTGTCTGAAATTATCACCATTTTCCATTACAAAAAGCAATCACCCAAAGAATTGCAATCTTTCTTTAAAACTTGCCCCAAATTAAGTGTTAATAAACAAACACTGCAATCGGCTTTAACGGAAACTCAATCTGATCGAGGTCCGTTGACCTCTTAGACACCTGAGATAGATGCATCAAACTGTTGCTATGTCTTGAATTTTGATGATGATAGAGAATATTACTTATATATTCTGAACAGTCCCTTTCTCATATGTTAGAGAGAGGAACATTAACATCCATTGGATTCTCTCTTTTTTGCTTCTTATACAGACAAAGGTTATTTAAAGAATCCCTAAAAAAAAAAACTCAAACGTGCCAAGCCTCGAATATACAGGGGGCACGTCTAAAGTAAATACAACAACTAAATGACCAAAAAGAGACACAAAGGAATCAACTGCTTAAAGTATCTGGAAAATTCCAAGTTAAAGAACTGTTTATGTATAACTTCTGGTCACTTTCAGAAACTGGAAACAAAAACGTTTAACCTTCAATTAAAAACTTAAAGCCTTTCAAGTTATTCGCCCATTGATTCGGGCATTTGTTTTTAGTTTCCCTCAAAACAAATTAGAAATCAGCTGGACCGGACTCTCAAGAGTTGCCAGTGAAGACAACAGAAAAAGTGCGAGAGTCAAAGAGACAGAGAGAACCAACAGATCATTCATTGAGTGCGTGATCAGAGCAAAATTAAAACAACAGGTCGACTTACAGTCGACTTCTACATACTCTGTAGCTACAATCAGTAATGGGTGGTCTAGGTAATCAAATCTTCGTTTAAGATCTGAAAGGCAGGGTCTCTTTAAGGTTAACAAGAGAGTGGTAGGTGCAGTTAATATTAAAAAGGCCTGTCTGGTCTTGACTTGAGTTTACTTAAATCAAGCATTTTGTACTATGCACTGAAATAGAGGGTATTAAAATGCCTCCAGTTTCATTATTTTTGGCTTGGCCATTTTTGCCGTTTCGCGCAGCTTGTTGGCCACGTTTATAAACAATAATCACGGCGATTGGAGATCTTAATGAAAACAACAACACAAATGAGCACCCAACTGGATGTAAACAGTCAAAATCATCACAGAAATACGACAACTGATCCGGTTTCTCAACTTTGAAATTGAATGCGTGCCAATTTCGTCTCCAATATATATCCGAAACAATATTAAAAGATGTCTGTGATGGGTGACAGACCCCCTTACAACGAATTCAGTTAATCATTTACCTGGCAAGTTATGTCTGAAGCGATTCACGCAATTTAGGCAATATTTTACTACGGTCTAGTGTTGCTTTCTTTTACTTTTTCGCAGACGATCAAAGTTCGCTTGCCTTTTTTTTTTATTTGCCTTATATAATATTTGTTTTGTATATTATGCCTCAACTGAATAGACTTAGGTTCAGGTTTTATTCTTATATGCAAGAAGCAGTTGATCGGAAAGTATTTGAATTCCATTTCGTTTCCAAATCAGCTTTTAAAAATTAATGACTAACAATACAAACAGTTTACTAGTTAATAACATATCTGAAATTTTCTATATAGTAAACTCGCAAATGATAGGATCTAATTGAGGTTTCTGTGACTTATTAAAATTGTCATCTCTTTGAGATGGTTGTGTTTCTTTTTTAAATCCATTTCAACCCAATTAAGTTAAATGTTTGGGCTCATGCGAATTATATCAATGGCATTTTAAGGTCGCGAAAATCCAAAAGCTTCTCTACTGGGCTTGTAAGAGTGATCGAGATAGACTAGTTGTATTTGTAAATTATGGTCCGAGGTCGGAGCGACGAATTTCCTACTTCACTTAATTGTTAGTTTACAATTAGACTGGAGTTGGATACGGCTAAGAATGTAAGGAATAATTATTTTAAAATAAAAAGTATCGAAATTCGACATAATCAAGAATTAAAATCATTTCATTCCGCACCTGATCTGATGTTGTGATATAAATATAAGTGTTTGAAACTCAAAACCAGAAGGCAGCTTGTCAGCGTGTCGAAGTTTTTATTGCAAGTTTCTCTAACATTCTTTCTTTTGCTTTTAAGCTTTTTATTTTGTTTTTTTATAGTTTTTGATCAAATTTTGTAGAATTATATCTTTTCAATATTATCTGGTAGCTTGGTAACTTGGCAGGCATTATTAAGTATCTTGTAATAACGCAAGAATATTTTAAACCAACAAATTTAAAATACGACAATCGCTTGAAAAATAATCGACCAATTGATCCTATAGAGGATATATAGAGAAAAAAGTTGTCCGAGAAAGTAGAACTCGAGTTTTGCAATGCAATGCAATTCCACTAGAGTTAGGATGACTTAGCGTTGATTTAGATAGACAGAGGAATAGATGTGACTGTTTCAACTTGATTCGTCGTTAATCAGAATACATATATGTTTTTGAATTAGTAGACGGAACCTTGTTCCGTTTTTGTTTTCCAAGGGTATCAAAATCATGTAATTTTTATAGGAGGAAATCATTGAACAAATAAATTGAACAATATAAAATTTATCATTATTTAAATTTGTAAACTCCGCTTACAGAAAGCACGATATTGATCTTTTTTATTTCATTTGAAATTTATGTTTATAGCTTAGCATATTATGTGGCACTTGCCTTCGTTCTTCAGATCAAGAAACTCCACAACGAAATCTTCGTCGCTTAAAAGTTCCACCGAATCACTATCCGCTATGTCCTTAGCTTCGTCATCGCCAATCAAAGTAATGCCTGAAAAAGAATCAGTTCGTTAAAGTTAAAGTTTTAAACGAATTAAGTATAAATAAACGCACTTACCATTTGCAAAGTCATCGTCATAGAGCCAGTTGGTGACACTAGTTGTTGTCTCATTGAGAGCAAACAACTCGCTGGCCAGCACAGAGCGTGGGGAGGGAGTCTCCTGCTTGAGATCCCAGTACAAATCTCTGGGCAAATCCAAGCTTTCCATTGTCAGAAGAAATGATGTGTTTGTGTCCATATTCAGAAGCAGAAATTAAACTTGATATACAAAATATTGAATAGATGAAGTCCGGTCCAACTGATGTCAATGATTGTGGTTGTTGCTGTAGAGCTTGGTGTTCTTGTAGTTGTGAGGATGCCATGGTGGCACTGTGGAGATAAAAAACAAACATTTTAGTTGTGAGAAATAATTTTTATGACCTACATTGTTTGTGACAATTGGGAATACAGAACCCGAAAATTGCAATTCAAATCGAGATTTCTACACAAATTTACAATTTGGTTGCATTTTAAAACTAAACTGGAACTTATTCAATAGTTCGCACAATTTTTATATAAACTTTATTCGTCTATTAATAATAAATTAAATTCGGTCAGATTTCCCGAATCCTTAAAGTTTTCTCTCTTTAGAAATCACTATAGTTTCTTTTGGGCTTATTATTAAACTAAGATCTCATGAACACATTATTATTATTTTGTTATTTTGCCAAATGTACTTGAGTTTTAAACATATGGTAAAATTGCTTGTTTTTGGCATTTTAAATAGAAAACATTTAATAACACTGCTTAAGTCTATACAACTCTTTGGGTTCTTATTTTGGTATACAAATTTTGTAAGATTTTATATTATACAGCGCAAAATTAGAAAGAAAGATGAGAAAGTAATCAATAAGAAGGATTTTAAACATGTTATTGTAGGCATTTTATTTGTGAGTCATTTTTATGGTTGTTTTGCTTCTTAATTTTCCGTCTCTTTCTTCCTTACTTCTTACTTTATTGCACGTGTTGCAGCCTGTGGCACAAAGGTTGACTCAATTTCCCCGATTATTGCGTCAGCCATTTTCTCCAGTCGTCTTTTTGGAACCAGTAGTTGTTGCATGCCCCAAAAGTCTCGCAGCGCAGTGTCCAAGTTTGTATAATTTTTGCCACGTTGCCATGAGTTGGCACAATAACAAGATTTGATATCCACTAATTTCCATTACAACTACCGACACACAAAACGGGAACGAATACGAAATTGCAACAACTAGAGGAGCGTGCATATGTATGTATGTGTTGGTGGGGGATTGCGAAATATGAATGCAATTTTAAGTACTTACCGTTTTAGTGTATACGATTCCATTTTAATTGTGTGTTTGGGCACCTAAGTGCGGTGTGTTGTTGCTTGCGCACAAACTATAAATCCATTTTCACGTTAATATAAATGCAAAAACCTCGGACGAAAATAATTGAATCTTTTTGCGTTTCATTTGGGAACGATACTAGTGATGTAAAAAAACATCGATGATTTTTGAGCAATGTTTTCCGATGTTTTGTGACATACCGATGTTTATCGATGCATCGATGTTTGACAGAACATCGGGTGTTAAATTTCACAACATTGCAGAACATATGTTTCAGTGCCACACGGAAAAATTCGCGAATTTGTTTTATTTATTTACCCTGCGTTTCCACAAGTAAATTGTGGAAAATATATATAAATATAGTTATTTGCAATTACAGATGTATTTATTCTAGAATAACAACAAGGACAAGCTTTTGCTGGAGGCACTTTACAATAATTAATATTGTTTGGAAGCATAAAAAAGGACTGCTAAGGAAGCATTTATTGCTATATTATTATTTTATTCATTTTGATTCTCAATGTAATGAAATGTATGCTAAGAAAGCATAGTAATATTATTATATTTGATTCTCAATGTAATGAAAAAGACTGTTAAGAAAGCATTTGTTATATTATTATTTAATCACAAGACGACGTAAAATTCGTAAATTGCTATAGTTTTAAGTTCTGTTAATTATATTGTTAAGTAAACCACTCAATAAAGAAATAAAAAAAAAACTTAGGAAGCATTTATTTAAAAGGCTTTTAGGAATTGAATTAACGAAAAATAACGGAATTGGTAGAAACATCGATACATCGATGTTTATAGCCGATGTTTCACACAACATCGATTTATCATTTTGCATATGAACATCGACATCGAAATTTCGACCCAAATTTACATCACTAAACGATACTGCCAAGTTAGAGCCAGTGCTGCCAAGTTATCTATTTTCCCAATTTATCTATTATCGATAGAAAGTGCGAGTCGATTTTAACGGCGGCGAAGCTGTCAAATTTTGAGATAGTGAAATTCGGAATTGCACAAATTCATATTGCGTCAAATTTCCCACCTTTTTAAACCGACATCAATAACAATTAAATGTTAATTGGCTCCCCAGCGAGGAAACGATATATATTGTTGTATCTTAAAAATTAAAATTTTTAATAGGTGCGAGTAATGTATGAATCTTTTTTGACATAACAGGTGTCACACAAGTCATCGTAGTTAATATGAATATGATGAAAGGATTCTTTTTTGTGGAACCACGTAGTCGCCTATATGTACAAAGACAAATAATAAACAATAACCCCCGTTTCTCTCAAAACAACAAGCGCTGTATTCAGATTCCCAATTTGACTTTACTCTGTTACACACATAAACTAAAAATGCCAGTTAAGGGCCGACATTTGTTTTGTTTTTACTCATACATAGACTAAATGGAACATAGGATGTCTGTCAGGATAGCAAATTTATGAAACTTATTGTCAATTGCAAAATCTATCGCCATTTTTATACGAAGCACGATGTGGTGATCAAGATCAAGTATATCTAACATTTTTGCCACGTTTTGAAAAAACTACTACTAAAAAAACTCCGTAATTTTTGAAATGCTACATAAATTATACTATTGTAAACACTTTGCTGGGCGACGGATGGCGCCACCAACTCCGGCTGCCGATTCCGATTGCCTTTTTCTGGCCCCATCTATCGAAATGCAACAACAAATTCAGATTGCTATAAATTTCCCACCTTTTCAACAGCCTACCAGCACTAGCACCGATATCGATAACAATTTCATTCGATATCCCCAGCTGGCCACAAGAAGTAAATAATAAAAATCGTTTTTTATGTTGATTTATCGAAGTTAGTTTGTTACAAATAAAGTGATGAGACAATGGATGGAAATGCGTGGTTATTTTAATACATTGAGAAGAGATATCAGGCGTTATTTTTGGAAGAAAGCATTCTTCGATTCGGGCTAATGACGTATGAAATTTGGGGGCGTCTCTAGAACGACAAACCCCCAACGCAACGCAAGTGCGCGTGGCTATGTGTGTGTTGAGTCTACGTGTGTTTGTGTATAGAAAAAAAGGAGGCAGAGTAGAGGTCAAAAGTGCACGTTGCACCGCATAAACAGTTAGTGGCGGAATAGCACAATACAATTGAAGTCTAAAATCAATATAGCAAATCTGAAGAAAATTTTAATGAAATTTAAATCGATTTGTTTTGGTAATGAAAACAATTGTATGGTTTGTGGATTTTGTTTTTGTGTTTGTGTGTGTTTTTTTTTTTTTGTAGCTATGTACATATGTTTGTCTTGTTCGCTCACAGAAAATTCCAACGTTGATAAGGCACCAGCGGGAGTAAACGAGAAGGCAGACTTAGAGAGAGTACCAAAGGCACCACAGAGCGAGAGAGGGAGAACCATCAGCTGTTCAATGTTTTGATTGCAATCGCACAGGTTTCATTCTGCTTCGGTCTCCGTTCATTTGATCAGTTCAGTTCCGTTTGTGAAATGAAAAAGCCCTCACGTTCTGGTTTCGAGGAACGCGTCTTCGCTTCTTTCATATTATATTTAATAAACAGTTTGGCGCGTGCTGACGTGAGTGCCTTTTGACGGAATAGCCGACAGCAGTAATTGAAATTTTCATTATCAGCAATTGCCTTGGAAAAGTTGGAAGAGAGGAAAAAAGGAGGTTCACTGACGTCTTACACACACGTGTGTATCTCTCACTCTCACTCTATCTCATCCTCTCTCTATTGCTCTGCCAGTGTGAATGTGTGAGCGTAAACGATTGTTGTTATTATTGTTGTGACGCATATGACGGGGCGTGTTTGCCGTTACAAATTGAAAGCAGAAAAAATTTTGAAAAATTGTCAATTCCAAATACCAAAAATTTAGTTGTTTAATTCAAAAACCAAAGTGCTAATTGCAGAAAATATCGCTAATTAGATTATATTGAAAATAGAAAAACAACTTTAATCATAAATAAGTCAAAGAATATTAATAAAAGTGTTAATCGAATTAGAAAAATCTTGAAAAATTCTCAACTCGAAGAAAAATAAGCTAATTGAATTAAATTTATTAATAAAAGTGACGAAAATTGTATCTATAATTGTGGCTAAAACCCTTTTCTTTAGCCGTGTTCGGTGGAAAATACCCAAAGCAAATCGGTTAATTGCCATGAGAGAGAAACATTAAAAAACCATTAAAAGTTCCGGGTTAGAATGAACGAATTCCCCAACGAAATCCACAAACAAAAACTATAGAAATCCAAGCATTATTACGAAGCCGCTTCAATTCCGAGTTCCCCCTTCCCGCTATAAATTAAAATGATGTTGAACAAATACGCACAAATACGAACAAATACATACACAAACCAAATGTTTCCGCATCAACATACCCCCCAGCAGCCGGAGCAGCAGCTACAACAGCATCCACAGCCGCAGCAGCATCAACTGCCTCAGAGCTTCTCATCCCTCCAGTACACGGACACATCTAGAAGTTCACCAGGATCATTCACTGGCTTGATTGTTGGCGGATCTTTAGGAAGTATGAATAGTACTTCCGCTGAACTTGCCGCCGCTGCCATGCTAAAGGCCGAACGCGAGTCCATACATTCGGGTCAATTTATGGTCTCACATTTTGAGGCAGAGGAGGCGCAAGATGATCTCGAAGATGATGGTGAAGTCAAAATGCTCGATCCCGAGGACCCCAGCCTGGATAAAGGCGGTGAACCCCCGAACACCTGCCGCGACGTTCAGCTCTACGTGCCACAGACGGTTGTCCATTTCCCGCGCTCGGGCATGGACCAGGAGGACGGCGATGAAAGCAGCATGAGCATGATCACCTCACACCTGGAGATTGAGACCTCGCTCACCAAGCTCTTCAAATGCATGAATCTGGCGTACAGGTGAGTAGTGAAACCGACAAACACGTGCAAAACGAAAGGTTACTTTAGTTTCCCATTTACCGCTTGCTGTTCACGAACACAAGGCGTGATAATGAAACTGGCCAAAAACGAAAATACGAACCAAAAACACAAAAAAAAAGCTTGGACAGCGGTCGCATAATCGCTAACGTCGACGCTGCCGCTCGGGTTACTTTGGTCCCAAAACTTCGCCCTGCTACGAAATGCCCGTAACAGAGACCCGCAACAGGTCTCCCATTTCTGCAGACGTCAACACGAAATAATTTGAATACAATGTTTTATTTTCCCTTCGAAATTCTTAGCCCCAATTTAAGCACAAAATTAATCCAATCTAACCATTCCACCAGTCCAAAAAGCCAAGTTTTTATTGTATACATATTTTAGTCCAAGCATTCAGATCAGAATCGCAATTCCACATCCCATCGGGAAAAGAGTCACCATAAATCTCTGTACCAAATAAGAGCTGTTAATATTGCACGTACTTGTTTAAAAAAACTCGATTATCTGCAACAACAACAATTTGACAAATTTGGAATAAAATGCGAAGCAAAGCATTAAGTATCAACATTTTTTGTCTTCACAATTATTGTTATTTTGATTCGTTCAGATTATAGGCCGCTTGATGGTTCATTGAGAGTTTTAGTCATCAAAGTATCATACGACGCTTTTTGTTAATTCCCCCCCATCTATTTTTAGCCCCATGTTGTGCCATGCCGCGTTGTTCTCTTCACTGTTTCTCTTTGTTTTGTTTGTCAGCATGCGATTTAACATATTTTACGGCCACATCTTATCAGACAGATAGCTCTTATCAACCCACATGCCCCATGGTACGGTACACCAGGACTTCTCCTCCCGCAGCCAGATTTGCTTGGTTTTATTAATGTTTGTATGTATTATTTATTAATAAACAAACTACTGCGCTGTGTTGTCGGATTTTGCATAGATAATGCGCAAAAAACAAAACAGGGAAGAAAAACACAAGGTACAACTGGTCTTGATATAACTGCTCGAAGAGTATATACCACTTTCCTTATCCTATTCATAAGAAAAATGTTAGTATAGGTTGTTAGCCAGCCTGAACCCGAATATTCCAAAAACTAAATTACTGTCTTTATCTATCTGTCTTACATTAAAAAAAAAAAACAAGTTTCTACATATCGTCTCATTATGGGACAGAATAATGCCACCCTGGGTTACCCTTTCTTTTTAAATACTAAAAGAAATCAAAAGCAATATTTCAATACTTTGCTTTAATGTTTCTTCAAATATTGCAATCTGAAATTAAAGAAGTATTATTTTTTTTTCGTTTGTCTTTTTTTTTTTAAATAGAGGGTTATTCAATTCTTCTATACTTGCGTCAGAAAAAACTAAACAAACTTGTTCGAACCGCAGTCATAATAAAATTAAAAATTCCATTTACCAAAAATTATATCCGAAAAAAGAATAAATAAGTAGACAGATTTATGTTAAAGAGCTCACAGACAGACTGATCTTTAATGGTGATGACGCAGCACCGTCTGTTGCTGGGGGAATTTCCCTTTAGCCAAACTTTAGTAACAACTGGAATTGTGCCAATAATAGGTTTCATTTTTATTTATTATGGTCACAATAAATACAGGAAGTCAATGGCACAACGTCATTACTTAAAGAAATGTTGAAAGATAGATAGATGGATAGATAGATAGGTGAGATAACGAATCCAGGGGGCACCGGACACCATTCAATGGGTTTCGAGTGTTTTGTTGTGCAATTCGAGGGTGTGAACTAAGTACAACACCTGTAAGCTAAGCAACAACAAAAAATGCACTTAATACTAGTATAATAACGGCAACTGAATCACCACGAAAAACTAAATGAATAGATAATACAAATAACAGCATATTGCATATCTCTCTCTATTTATTGATTATGTGTTGGTGTTTATTACGTCGATTGATTGATATTAATACGCGATGGATTTATTGCTGTCGCGATTCCGTATAGAAACGCAATTAACAATATTGTTAGTAAGGCGTATATTATAACGTATGTAGCTAGCAAAATAGATTAGAAGTATTCCTGCAGGGTATTCAGACAACGACTTTCACACCTACCGCATTTCCTTTATTTGCCATTTTTCATTTCGTTCTTTTCGTTTTCCTACCAAAGATTGTGCCTTTGTTTATAGGGTTATGGGGCCAGTCTATTTTTAGACTCATAATCTTCCTATCTATTTTATTTATAAACAAATCCATTTGTTTTAATTGTAAATGAATAATTTATTATAGAACTGATAACACTAGTTTACACAAAAATAAGCCTGTGTATAAAAAAAAGTGGGTTTATCTAGCGAACCGTAATTAATATAAGATTTCCATATATCGAAAGCGATTACCCATTACTCTAGGAGTATATTAAGACAAATAGCGTCAAATATCGACCAAGGTCAACAATTTTACATTTTTAATAGTTTTTAAAAATTATAAAATTTTGATTGGCTTTTTTGTACCTTTGACGAGAAAGAGGAGCATTTAAGGCCCAATTGCTATTACGGAGAGTGGCAAGGAAGATCTCACCAGGATCACAGCATACCCTGTTCTCCCGTATGTCCGTGGGGAATATCAAAGCTATGCTCGAAAAGGTCGGACATGGAGTTTTATATTAATTTCAATGATAATCGAAAAAGGAACTAAACTCATTACTCTGACTAGACTGTATATTTTCTTCTTTTGGAAATCGTGAAAAACGGCCCTAAAGGAAAAAAGAAGTGTTGGGGGCTGTCAAAACTGAAGAATTTTAAGTCTAGGTAATACAAAAAGGATAAAGTCACGGGTCTATCATCGGATCTTCCTCGTTACTTGGTTGCTAAATCGAATTTTATTGTTTCTAATTATGATTCTAATTCTAATAACTACTAACAACGTTGCAAGTGGCTTTTCTCAAAAGGAAATTCCATCTCTCTTCCATCGTGTGCAGTTTTTAATAATGTTTCTTCTGAACAATCTCTTTCTAATTTATTCGCTAACTTCTTCTCGACTTCGTACATAATATGTACTACATATCCACTATGTACAACTCAAGTCAGATATATCCATATCCTATAACGAAATCCAACTGCATTCTTAATCCTATTATAACGGAAAGTTCGGTAGCTAAGGAACTAATGATGATTAAGCCGGTATACTTACCTGACCCAGACGGTATTCCCGCTTGTGTCCTGAGGTTCTGTGCGAAGTCATTGTGTTCACGTTTACTTAAGCTTTTTGAGTTGCCCGTTACACTGTCCGAGTTTCCTACTATATGGAGGGATTCGTTTATTTTACCTCTTTACAAATGTGGCAATAAATCCGACGTCACTAATTACGGAGGAATTTCTAAAATGTCAGCTATACCTAAACAGTTTAAGAAACTGTTTCTCCAATACAGCATTTATGTAAACCTAAATACCACAACCAACCTTTTACAGTTTACATCCTTTGTAATCCAAGGTTTTAAAAAACAATGGCAATATACGGATGATGTCATATACGGATTTCAGTAAGGCTTTCGACTCTGTAAACCATGCCTTACGAATACATAACCTTATTCTAGTCGACTTCAGTTAATTAACCTACCTTCTTTAACTAATCGTAGAATTAGATTGACTCTTCCGAGGTGTTGAGCCAGATAAATATTTCTGTTCCATCTAAAAGGACACGTAATTATACACCGCTTATACTTCCTACCTGCACAACTATCTTTAGCTCTTCTCTTATTACTTTTAATATTTTCAATTTATTTAGTTTAATTAATGTTTCATATAAGCCACTTGTTCGTACTAAGCGTTGTACGACTACCAAAAATGTCTAATTAAAATTTGTAGACCAGTCACTTACTCAATGTGGCTTATAACTGTTTGACACACTTTAAAACTTTTCGTCTATAATCTCAAGTGGGCTGGTATCATATTCCCCATAGTTTATAAGAATAATAAAAATGTAAAAAAATAAAAATGTATAAAAATATTTTTAATTGCAGTCAAAAACTCACCTCACCCAAATGGAATCACTTTAAAGGAGTGCGTTTGCGTTGGAAGGACAAAATACGGTTGAACAATGTCATCTGGCGTTGCTGGCATATGCAATGTGAGTGTCGTTATTTTATGAAGTACAAATTATTTATACATTGCAGATAAATTTGGCTTCTGTTTTGTTTCTGTATTGAGATCAGAAAATTATTTCCACGTGTGCAAAAACGGTCTATAATGAACAGGAAGAATCTTCAACCCCTTTTAAAGTATACTTTGGATCAGCACGTATTCCAGGATTATTATATGCAAATTAAAATTGCTTTCTACGAATGTAGGGCATAGTTCAGTCCATGCTATTTTTTTATTTATTTGAAACTTATAAAGGAAAAACAATAGTAATGGCAGTATTTATATACTTCTGTATGTTCATACACTTCTAGTGGTTTCTTAATAAAAAAAAAATTAGTCAATAAGTCTTAGCGAGAATCAAAATGATATCGCAATTTCTTTTGCTGTAAAATTAGAAGTGAGAACTTGTAATACTTGAAACGAGAACACAGGTTTCCGAATACAACATAGAGTAGTTTGGTTTCGTTTTCGAATGAGTTGAACTCTATTCTTGACTCAGAATTCATCAACTTTAGAGTTCATATTTGCTTCATGTATGTATGTATTGAATTCATTAAGCCAATTGAAATATTTCATTATGTTTTGCTCTTTAAGTGATATTAAAATGTAATCACTTATTTAACTTGTTCACGCTGTCTTTTTGAGATTGAACAAATATCACTCGGAATGTCAAAGTTTATTTCCTCAAAACCTGCACGTGTAAGTTCAAAAACACGATGGAGTTAAGATACCACACGAACCTGAATTTTCTTGTAGTATTTAAACATTAAATATTGAGTCTATTTAAGGTTGGGCTATAAAACTAACCCTACTTATCTAGGAGGGTGGAGAGGCAGCCATAATTAAAAGACCATACTAAATGAAAAAGGCTTTCAAACCCCTCACGTTCGTGCCCGATCATTTAGGTTGTGTACGAACGAATGTATTACTCATTCTCCTGTTTAAAGATTCATAGATTTGCTTTTGAAGCAGGGGATTTATATATGTATATTCCAAAACAAAGTGTAAGATTGGAAAGAGTCTGGTGTGATCTAAGATAGGTTTAGACTATGTGCCACTTTGGACGCTTCGCGTTGCCAAGCAACATTGCGACGCACTTTCCCGTATTGCTTCTTATCAAGCACCTTATCACACGGTCTGACATCTTCACATTGTCAATTCGTTTAAATTTCAATTTAATTGTAATACATGCAAGTATACATGCGAACATGTGGCTGTATATGAATTGTTTTAGTTGCCAATACTATTTCTTCGGCTAGCATGTACATATGTATGTACATGTAGTATGTCTGTCTAGTCGAATTTTCCCACTCACTTCAGACTCAATATAAAAGGTGATGCAGACGGCGCTCAAGTGTTTTTTTTTTGCTGATTAGCTTGGAAAAAAAAACTACAAATCAGCAATTTTAAAGTATTACCTACGATTCCACAATGCCAAAGTGTTCTGATTTCCGACTTCTGTTTAGTTTAGTTTTTTCCTTTAAATTTGAAAATTTTCCGTTACATTATTTGTGCGAGGGAGAAAACAACAGCGCTGCGTTACAATGTCGAGCAGGGAGCTCGGCGGCAGTGATTATCTCTCCAATGGGCGACAAGGCACGGCAACAAAGGCAAATGGAAAATTTTAGGTCTATTTATAATGAACAAAAAAATATCTTATAAGCCTACCTACTTCTTGTCTGACTTTTAGTACCTGCCTTATACTTTATAATTATATACATATATGATATGTGCTTATAAATGTATTTTATGGCCCCAGCCTGCGTATTGACTCTTAGCTTGGAGCCTACTGGGCCCAGCGTCATCATCTGGAGAATGGAAAACATCTAGTTATGTTCGAAAATATATTTGCATGGCCAAAATACTTATCTCGTTTTTAAAAGGATATTTATGTAGATAACAGGCTGTTTCTCTCCCGTGGCCAACAAACCTTTGACTATTTACATAATCCCCTATCGAAGAGTACCAGCCATTTCATAACTAGATTCTATTTGTCTAGCATTTAAAAGCGAATATAGCTTTGATGCCCATTTATTTTCGTCGCTTATATTGTGTGAAGTGTGTAGATGCAGTGGATATACATACATACATACATTTGCATGTGTGTGTAGATTTAATTATTGTTGACTTGTTGTGAAATGAGTCTGAACCACGTCATACAATTTATATCTCACCCATTAAACCAACAAAGAACAACATCTGAAACTGGGAAGCAAGACCCACACGTGTTGTCACAGCATTTGGTGGCATCTACTTAACATCTCTCTCAAGCAACAGAGCACTATCTCTTCATGAAATCTTATCATGCTTTAAAATTCCATTTTTCCACTTTTATGTCTGTATTTGTATTTTTTTTCTTTTTTGGCGCGTTCTCAATGTTAATAAGAATATTTCCTTTTTTTCAGTTATACAAAAGCGCAGAACACCGGTGTGTCAATTCGCATCGCCGCTGGACGTTGACATACACAGTAATCCTCAAGTAAGTATCGGCAATCGGGAACAGTGAAAGTCAGCTGTCAGAATATATTAGAAAAATTTATTACGTAAAATCAATAAACAAAAAATATTAATTAAGCCTTACTCGGCTGTGCGTTGGCGATTAAATCATATTTTGAGTAAAATTCAAAATATGTACATACATCCTGTCGGGCTTAAAGTCATATTTGCAAAAGTCTAACGAAATATACAAAATACCCCTACCAAAGGGTTCAGTTTTAGTTAGAAGCATCTTCGACCATATAAAGTATATAGCAAATGTATCCTTGATCAACAGGAACGACGAAGAGTTTGTATATACATGTCCGTCTGCCGTTCTGCCCGCCGTTTAGCTTAAATCGAACCACTATATCATATTTAACCCAGAGGAACGATCGGTCGATCAAATCGGACCGAGTGAACCTTTTTTTGTGGTTTTAGTGGACCTTTCACCCGAATCGTATTTTCAATTTGCTTTGTTCTTAACTCCAATGTATATCCTTGTTGAAACCTATCAATGTTGCGTAATTTCTTTTCCCTTATTGCTTATATCCTTACATAAGCTAAGGATTTTGATTGATCAATGGGTACGACTTTTATAATCAGCAAAACACCAAATGAGAATACGGCTGACTCACTATGGAAACACGCTCCACCCGGTTGGGCTGGGATCTCCTCATTTTTTAATTATCGCAACCAAATACTTAACAGAACCCCCACGCAGAAGAGGTGGCACGTGGACATGGGGTATCATTCGTCTAATGCGTGATCATCGTTCGATGATTATCATAGATTAGCCCACCAACTCGCTGGGAGATATTCAAACATCGCCCCCGTAGTTATAGAGCAGTTAGTTCTACTCCCTCTACCCCATCTGCTTGTGGACAAAACGTGATAAGATCTGACAATTGGCACTGATACTCTTAGCTAATAATAACCTGCCAGCTAAGCACTCTTATTTATAGATTGATATTTCCTCGAAGCGTTTGTATGGTTCAGCAAAAGGAACCATTGTATTTGTCACTCTAGCCATTTGGGTCGGGAGTAGAATTATTGGGGTATTTGGCTTTGAGTGCGAAACAATTCATACAGAAATAGCTCAAAGAAAGCGACGTCGCAAGTAATCACAAACAAAGTAGTGCAAATTATGATGTGAAATGTTTTTTATGAACTTGCTCTGGAAAAGAGATGTTGGCAATTTGGCTAATTGTAAATGTAAACGTGCTAAAAGGATTCGATGGGGTAACTAATTATTTATATGACGAGTCTCCGTGTGTGTTTACCACATTCACACACCTCTTACAATATCTATTAATTAGCTTATCAAGTAACAGTTACTACGATTAACTATAGCTGCACTTAAAGACATATAGACACACACAACTACATAGAGTAGAGCAGGGAGAGCCTCCGAAAGAAAACACACCCATTTTATAATTTGCACTTGGCTGTGATTTTTTATTGTGAGGCCTCTGAGAGCGCTTTATCTGCAACGTAGGAGCTTGACACCCTCCACTCACAGGCAAAAGAAAAATTATACTCGACTCTGTACCCAGTAAAAGATTTATCTTATCGGGTTTACAAGTTCTTTTTTATGTGCGAGAGTTAAGTACAATTGGAGGGCCGGCCGGTATATGTACACTGAAAGAAACGGTGCAGCAATCAGTGGTTGCACTTAATTTTCGTTTGTGAAGAGGTCAGTCGTAGATTCCGGTTAGTGTATGTCCCGTCAGCTCTGATTAGAGCAACTTGTATATGGGGCTTAGTTATTGACTTTGCTTTATGCTCAAATCAGTTAACAAAAGTCCGCTGCGCTAGTTGGAGGCGCTAGACAAGATGTGCAAGGTATGTACTATGTATACATCGGTGTGTACTTAGCACTCTTTCGCAATCTCTGACGTTTGTAAGCCTTAACTACTGATTAGGTTTTAATATAATTAAGTTGGAATACGTTCAATCCGTCTATCTTTGTGTACTTATGTATATACCTATTAAATATTTGTTTTTGTTTGGGTTATTCAACCGATTTTAATAAATTTCCCTCCCCATTTGTATCCCCCACAGACCGTTGTACTTGAGGGCAAGTATTGGAAACGACATTCGGCTGTCATCAAGGCTGAATACAGAAAATGGCGCAAAAACTATAGATCGAAGGCAACGGGCTGCTTGACATATGATTCAGTAAGTAGATAATCCATTTTACTGTTGGGTAAAATTTTGTTGTCCCGCTGCTGTCCCTCTGTGGATGGCTTTGGTAGAGTTTTCCATTTCCTTGAATTGCACTAAAATCACCATGTACGTAAAGATTGCCGTGAAGAGCTGGGAAATGAATGATAACAAATAATACATATATTGACTGGTTTGCGGTGCGGTCATTTTTATCACGTACATTAAACAAAGTGCTTTTGTCCAGAGCAAAGAATCCATAGGCCGTTAGTATGGGTTGTTGTCGTAAGTTTTTTAACAGGAACTTCTCAACCTAACAAAAGAAGCGTGAAATCAAAGAAAATGCCAATGTAAGAAAAAGAATTGACCTTATGTGTACGCACCATCCTATCTAGGCCAGATCCAGTCCGAGGGATTTTCGATAGTATCTTGGCTGTTTTGTTTGCCTGGAAAGGAAAATGTTCGAAAAAAAAATTGAATAATAAAATTCAACTTTAATTCCCATAACCCACTTCTAAGGTAATCCCGTTAGTTCTCAGCATCAAGATCATGATTACCAACCAAGGTACATCCCAAAAAGAAGCAGTCAAAAACATCACCGCAAATTTCACTGAATCCCCATATTGACCTTCCATCACAGTGCTTATCAGATAAAATGGGCCCGATGGCATTTTAAGCAAGACCAAAGCAACAATGGGCAGCATTAATAATCCGAAGCACTCGTTAAGCTCTCCCGCACAAAGAGCTAAAAGCTTTTGCCTTTCCCTTAAGGCCATGATGTACTTAGGCCTCGCGAAACCCAGCATCAACTGCTGATTGTAGTGGAGAAGACCACCGGCCATTATCTGTTTCAGGCACACAAAGAACACCAGCAGCAAACACAGGACCACAAAGGCGTATGTGTTTACCAGCACATAGATTGTTAAGACGAAAGTCGACAATCCGGAGTGAGAGTATCCATTCAAATAGTTTCCGAAGCAGAGAAGCAGGAGAACTCCATAGAGAATTAAATTGTTGAGAAAGCGACGGTCTAAGCCGGTTGAGAGGGATTCCCGATTGAGTGACAATAGAATTTGCACCAAGGATACATGCCGACGTCGCCTAAGATACAGGCACACGTAGAGGAGAACCAGAACCAGACACGTGCATCGAAAGTTAACTGTCTCGTAAAAGTTTCCCGTTCGATTATAGATTAACATGTAAAAACGTTGCGGTTCCAGGTGGGCATAGGCAAAACAGGCCAAGGACGTGGCCATCACTCCCATGGTATAGCTAAGAGCATACCGTTCGCAACGCGGGGTCGTTCTTAGCAGACTAGGACCTTCATCCAGATGGCAACACATCATTCCCAAGGCATGCAAAATTTGGATGTACAAACGTAGATCGCGACAGGTGGACATGCTTGCCGGCGTAGTACTGCCCTCCGGTCAACCTCTCGGAACAAAATTGGCTACCAAACTAATCAACCTAATTGGTGCACATTACATTGTTGAATTAGTCAGTGCTGAAGCCGATTAACCGACAGCTACATCAATAATGGCAATTATTTCCGAGACATCATAAATTATCAGGAAAATGATATTTTGAAATCAGTTGACTTGGAAATAATAATTGAAATAAAAGTAGCTTATTGACGAAATTCGTCATGCTTAACCGAGGTATTTTTTCAAATGCCAATCAACTAATTAATTGGATAGAATTAAATTTTCGGAAAGTGCGAGGGAATCTAAACACTATCAACTAATTTGTTTTATGCCACAAACACCCATGAGACTAAATAAATATTGAACCAGTCGGCCGGGTGACGAATTCCACATACATGGGATTGCCAGGGACCCACCACCTACATACCTCTCTCCATACAACATCCGTGCGCAATAGCATTATCAGAGCAAAGTTCCAAGGCATGTTCCATACTATAGAGATGACCAGGGCGTGCCACATATATTCATACCCCATACGCCTGTCCATTTCGAACACCATGGTTATTAGATAGAACGGGGCAGCCGGTGCCGAGAACAGTACATACGCCATAATGAAAACCATCACAAGGCCAAAGTCACGGTTCAGATATTCGTGGCAAACCCAGATCAGACGATTCCGTTGTTCCAGACGCAGGCGCCACACTGCGGTCAACGGGATCGTTGTGGTAGCAGCGTCGGACAGATCTTCGTTGAAGCGACGCACAAGGCTCGACAGAATTTGAACCAGACAGTTGTAGAAAACCACCACGAGTCCTATCAGCATAAAACTGAAGGTAAATGTAAGAGCTAACAGGAAACTGGGTATAACTTCCAGATTAGCGTGATTGTAGGCCTTGTGGTACATGAATCCGCTCAGTGCACTTAGTCCGGCGTATATACAGTAGTTGCGGAGAAAACTTAATCTGAGGCACCCGCGCAAGTCCTCACGGTAATGGTGCAGTATTAATGAAACCAACAGCAAAAATCGGCGACGCCGGGTGTAAAAGTAGAGATAGAGCAACGACACAGTTAGCCAGGCAAACGCATAAGTAATCACCATGTGAGTGTTTCCGACCTGATTGTATTCGCGCATTTGAAACTGGTGCGGAGTGGCCCAGAGGTGGCCCAGGGCGAAGACTGAACAGCACTGAGCTAGCACAAGAGCGACCAGTGCAAGGATATTATCGTTATTGGATGCATGGGTATGACTTGCATCTTGTGTTAGGCAAAGCAACCCGAGGCACTTCAAGCTAACCAAATACACGCGCAGCTCAGTACCAAATGACATGACATGACCGTAGCAACTAACCAACTAACTCACTTAAGGAACTCGCGGTTGGACGGAGGAATAAACAACTATCTCAAGAGTCAATCAACCAACGGAGTGAATCGATATGTCCGATTGATATGGTTTAACGTACCTGAATGGCTACCCGATTACTCATGAGGCCAGCCGCACAGGTCATCAGGGTGGGCAACAGCCATATGATATTGAACAGCAAATGTTCGCCCAAAGATTTATCCGTTTGAATAACCATAGTCAGATAAATGATGCCTGTGACATCCAGCGAGGCAAACAACACTGAAAGCCATGCAATGAAGCCGTAGACCAAGCTAATCTCCTCGTTGCACAACAGGACCAATCGATCGTATAACTCCAGACAGCAGCGTAGCCGGAGGATGCTCTCACAGCTGCGCTTGGGATGGCCTAGTTGCTCTACGATTACGACCATTTGTGATTGGTTCCATTGGAGAACATGATAAACAATGTTAATCAGACCCAAATAGGTGCCCATTGTGAAGCTAGTGATTAGACACCGTAAAGGAAAGCCCAGCGTACTAAACATAAACAGACGGGAGGCATTCGCAAACCACTCCAAGACACAGCTCTTCAGAAAGTTCATCAAGTAAAGCATGTTGGTAATTGCAATGATCCAGAGCATGCGTTTGGGCAGCGATAACCGCAAATGAGTGAGATATTTGCTTCGATACTGTTCCAATTGACGTACGATTCGCAGATGGGGCCCCTGGAGCCAAATCAGCCATGCATTCTGCACGAACTGCATGCCCAAGGCAAGAAACAGCACCAGACGATCATAATGGTTCCCTGTCGTGGTCTTTTCACTCTTGAAACACCATTTCCAATATATCACCAATATAACCATGCAGCTCACTAAGTAGGTCTGCAAGGCAAAGTGGACAAGGTAACAGATGAGGCTTCGGCGCAACCGATAGCGCTCCCTCTGTGAATTGTAGTGAATACAGAATATGCCCAAATAGCGGCAAATGCGATAGAACGGACAGAGCTCACTGATTTCCAACTTGTCCATGGCGTCGTCTTAGTAGCACTAAAGTGAAAGCAGCCAAGTGCGGCTTCCAGAAAATGCCGCCCCCATTAGCTTGATTGTATTGGCTTAGAGTTGTTTTGATTTCCGAACAAAGGAAAGACACTCACCTGATTAGCCAAGTCATTGATCACCATCGGAATGCTTAGGTACAGAACTAACGGTGTGAGCCAAAGTGTTATTTGCGCCATGTAAGAGTGGGTATTCCTCCACTGCAGGGTGGATGCATAGATTATGGATGTGGCATCCAGCACTAGGTATAAAATGGGGAATAGCAATGTGCCTCCATAGACCTCAACCATCTCCCTCTGACTTAACAAAATCAGCTCATCGTGTGTGCGCAAATTGTGTGCTATTTTGCTTAGACATACGAATTCGGAACTTTCATTTGTAAGATCACTCAGTTGATTCGCTTGAGCCTGAAATAATTGCTTCAGGACATGCACCAAGGAGGCATAGCAGGTTATTATATAGTTGCAGCATAGCATACGTAAAATGAACCCAATAAGAGCCAAACCATGGGCCAAATAGGCCTTTGCTAACCAAGTGTTTATCGCAAATGTTACCACATTGAAAATGTAATAGAAGCAAACACCCAGCCAAAGACGAAAGAACCAGCGAGGTCGGCTCGAAGCCAAGGTGTCAACACGTAAGAGGCTTGCTATTTGGCCCAAGCGCTGTATGAGAGTTAACTGAGTTTCCTGATGGCAATGAAACCAGAAATTTGCAAGAGTTTGGGTCACAGGCGCTGCTAAAATTACCAAATGGTCAAAAATGTCGCCCGTCTTTGACTTTGTCTCCAAATAGCTCATCGATTTCGTAACGGTGGCCAAGAAGACAGACAATAGAGTGCCCTGCATGGCCAATTGAATGGCCAACGAACACCAGCTTGCGTTAATTCGGTAGCAGGCGAGCGAGTTGGAATATTCCAGGTTGGTTAAACCCAAATAGCGTTGAATATGCAAGAACCGTAGAATCGGAGGTTGCCTTTGCGGCATTTTCGTGGACAAACAATAACCGTAGATTCACTTGTTTCACTAAGCTTGCGATGACGTCTGAGCACTGACCCAGGCCCTATCCCAGGCCCAGAGACGTTATAGTAATTGTGTTTATCAGACATCAGTTTTCCAATTATCCAAATTGCTAAGAGATGCTTCCGTGGAGTATTGCCTTGTGGTTTGTTACAATTAGTTTAAAAGCTTCATTTACCGATGCAAAATAAAGTGCTTATCTGAACGAAAGATTAGCCGGACTTGGCGTATCCATAAAATATATTGAATTTTCCAATCAAGATTCAAGACGTAATTTTATTAATAATTATTGATTGAAAAGTTTTACAAACTATTTTACAACCAACAATTAAAATTAACACAATGAGAATGTTAATATTGAGTTTGCAATTGCTCGAATTGAATTATTATACATATTAATTTAATAAAAACTGGGTTCTAGCCGTCTTAAGATAAATAAATGTTTCTCTTAATAAATTGACAAACATTCAGCTGCTCTGGCAGACTGATTTTAAGGACCAAGGTACCACATCTTGCCACCTGCCAATTCATATTTCCGTTATTTTAAAAAAATTAGATTTTCTTAAATACAAATTAAAACTTTTCCTTTTATTTGATACCAAATTCAGTTACCCGATTAGCTTTCATAAATAATTGTCCAAATTTTTCATAGCAACTGCAAGAGATACTGTGTTTCTGAGACCAAAACAATACAGAAAAAAGAATGCGCTTGGAAAAGTTCAATATCCTCGCATTTCAATTGTATTTCAATTTCATAAAACTTTATGTCGAGACCACAGTGTAATGGTGAAAATCCCCAAACTTTAAGTGAAATGAAATAGCAAAAATATGTTTTTTTCTTTATATAAATATAACTTTTGTAATGGTGACTATAAATCAAGAGTTTATTAATTGATTGTGAAATTCCATTTAAATTTTTTTTCAATCTGAAAAATAATTTTAATTTTGGATTTCAAGCAGTAAAAGTTCAAAGTAATTTGTTTAAAAACTAATGAAGACTGGCGATAAATGATTTCATTAAGTTGATGCATGAAAATTATTCAAATTTCCGCCTTGGCTTTCTCTTCTTATGAATTCGTAGATACAGGAAACAAAATTCAAAAGGTTCTTTTTATCGACTAGGAGATATATTGTTTAGACAAAAGGGAGAATAGGCAAGGAATTGATCAATAAGTACTTTGATCCGATTTGATAATGTTAAACAGTCTCAATGAGTATCGCTCTGTGGCACTTACCTCATCATTTAAATTATTATACCAAAGCGGCATTACCATAAATATTGTTATGGTACCAATCCGAATAAACATTTGCAAGGAATCTAGTATTTCCAGCCCGTAGAGCCACACATAGTATAGATTCGAGGTAATTGCAATGGTTGTGTAGAACATGTCCACACAAATCGGTAGCCCATATATGACATTAATGTAGCTTGAGCAAAGCAACATGATTTCATCGTACACTCCTAGATGTCGCAGGACGCCCTTTTTTTTCAAATGATCACCTTGTTTGCCTAAATCTTGGACAAGTTTTGCAGAATTGCATCGCAAAATCTGAGCTATTCGATGAACTATAGCCATGTAAAAAGTAACGATGTAGTTGCAGTAAACCCAATGTCCCAGATAGGTTACCAATGGCAAAAGATTGTACGGACTTGGCTCGAGAACAAAGGCGACGATCCAATAAACAACGCTCAGTATATGAATCAAAGTGGCAGCTATCCAACAAAACAACATCCATCGAGGCAGAAGCATCGTGTCAAACTTAACAGACAGCCGCTGGAGCGCTTCTAGGAGACCATATTGACGCCGCTGCATGATGAGCATCCAAAAAAGCTTTATCATCAGCGATGCGGACTCCGTCAGAGCAATCAACTTTTGTATAAAAACTGTGGTGTCGGCTAGTGCCAAGAAAACATCGGTCAGAATGTAGTACACGTTCCATAGTAGCGTAAACTGCAAAACGCAGTGGATGGAGACAAAGAACCACGTGGTTTTTAACTGATGGAAAGCACCCTCTTCATATCGAGCAGTAGTGAGTCCCAAATAACGAAGGATTACTATGTAAGCGTTCAAAGTAGTCGGCATGACGGGAATGTGGCGAAACGACTGCTACTCAATAACTGAAAGTGTTGACTTTCAAACTATTGTCTTGGTCTCAGACTCTAGGGTAAAGTTCCCTGCCCTGCATAGCAATTATAGGAGACAATTAACGGGAGATTCACTTACCTCCTCCTGCAGCCCATTACTCCAGACAAGGCAAAATGCGGCATATGTGGCGATCGGTAGTAGCCACATTACTTCGTATAAAAAACTTTGAATGTCGTGTCGGTTCAGCGACAACTTGTAACCAGTTGCAGCAATACTCAGACTAGCGTAGAGCACATGAAGTGTTAGTGGTCCTCCATATATTACATTCACTTGCAGTTCGCACAAAAATAGGATTTCATCAAAAGTCTTCAGAGTGACAAAGAGAATTCCGGTCAATT
Organism: Drosophila insularis; assembly: GCA_018903935.1. Lineage (NCBI taxonomy): Eukaryota > Metazoa > Arthropoda > Insecta > Diptera > Drosophilidae > Drosophila > Drosophila insularis. Next base: position 5,610,531 of record JAEIFP010002302.1, read on the forward strand.
CGGGCATTTGCACTGTCAAATGGCTCGTCAAAGCGCGCCGATGAGTACGCATAATGTGTTTCATTACGTGAACAATGGCCATGAAAAGGGATACCAGATAATGGAAATATATCTGACGCAGAGTGTAGGTTACCACAAAGAGCATGTCATATAGATCATTGCACCATGTATCCCTTGTCAAACAATAGTTAATATTAACGGGAATGTAAGACAAACTTGAAGCTAGCCACAGACGAAGTATCCAACGCGGAATGGTTAGATCCTTAAAAAGGATTGACAGTTTATGCAGTCTTTGAAACAAGAATATCTGATGATATTTATGCAGATACAACCAAACTATCAACACACTGAGCGACAATGGCTCAAAAAATCCAAGAAAGTGGCCATAATGGTTGCTTACACCGGTGAGATATATCTCATAAGGTTCACCCCAAAAGACGATAAGAAAATACCCTGAGCAGACTAAAGTCGCCTGTAACAGGGACATGGCCAAATAATAAAACCAGCTGTGTCTCACTTGGTACGAGTTGTTGTCAGCGTTAAAAACTATGGGGGCCAGCGAAAGGTATCGCTGGAATTTAATGTAGCTCCGAAACGCGGCCTGCATACTGGACGCAGTGAGTTGAACTGAGCTGTTATTCGATGAAAGTAAACACAATTAGCCAGAAATATACGATTTTTTCATTAGATAATTTAAACAATTCCTCTCTTTACTATATTTACAGAAAAGCGAATTGGACTTTCTGGAATGGTCACCGCTAAATGATAGAAACTTAATGCCAGACGACTGGACAACAGACACATTGTTTTCGGCCATAAATGTACCGTTTCCTTTTCCGGATTCCAGAGAAATTGGTAAGCCACAATTAGCCAATCATCCGATAATGTGTTTAACAAAACATTTCAATTCATACTCAGCCAGGGGTGCGGGCATAGCAGACTTTATACAGCCCAGTCTGGGACCATTGCAACCGAATTTAGATGATATCGACATTACATTCTCAGGTGAGACATTCAAGTGTACACAAATTTCGAGGTGAATGATTCTTAAATAACTAATTACGGCAGATTTGCTCCCCACTACACGATTGCCACCCGTGCCCGAGGAGGGCACCGATGCCGAGATGCTCAAGAACGACGACTACTGTCTGCCCGCAATTGTAGGTGCCCCCCACACCCTCTACAGCCACGACAGCAACATGATGGATGTGGTGACCAGCAACAGTGGCAGTGCTAGTGTCAGCCAGGTGGACGCTAACATGCTAGAGCTGAACACACCCATCAACAGCATGGCGTATGGTGAAATGGAGCAGCGTTTTGGGGTGACCCGACAGAATCAGCACCAAGCATCCAATGACACCCATTTGATAGGAGGGGGAGATGTATCCATCGGTCGATTGCATGCGGTTAAACACTTTGGCGAGACTAGCAACCGCTGTTCGCAAAGCAGTGACAGTTTTCCCGGCAAGAGTGTGATCAATGGACGCATTGCCAAAACCCAGCGCCCGTTCCGCAGAGAGCCCCACAACTATGACAAGGCACAGCCTACTTTGCACCAAACCAATCTTTATCAACAGATGCTCGCAGAGCAACAAAAGAATCAACAACAACAGCAGCAGCAGACGCAACAGCAGCAGCATGTCTCTGGTGGGGTTGTCCTACAGTCGGGGTCGTTTCACGCCCAGCAGCAACATGCCCAGCAGCAGCAACAGCAACAACAGCAACACTTTCCCACACAACAACAGCAAAGCACGTTTAATAATCACAGTTTTCTCAACAATTTTAACGATAATTATCAGCAGCAGCAGCAACAACAGCAACAACTTAGTGTTAAGGTGGAACCACTTCAGGCAGATGTTTTGTCATTGCTCAACGACGGTGGCGGTGGTGGATCATACAATTCCTCTATTGGATACAAACCCTATCCGCAATTTAAAAAATCTGCATCGACTGGAGCATTTCTGAATGTGCCACGATTGCCGCAACAACAGCAGCAGCAAGGATACATGCAACAGGATAATTCAGGACCTCAATTGCAAATGCAGCAGTCGCTGCCTTTGGGTTTAAGTACACAGCAATTGCTGCAGTTAACGCGACAGCAACAGTCGGTGAATACCCATCAAGCACAACAACAAACAGTGGCCAGTCTGCTGCAACAACAGCAACAACAGCAGCAACAACAACAACAACCCACAGCTGTCAGCACGGCCACTTGGATTACACCAAACACCATCTTGCCCAAAGAGATGCACCGCTCCAACAGTTTGCCATTAAATGTGTCCCTAAACAAGTTGCCCGACGGACGTCAGTTGGTACATGAACAGCAGCCGTTCGCCGTGCCCAAATATCACGCCAAAAGCAAGTCTCGAGTCCGCAGCAACTCAATGCATCAACAACACAGTTCGGTGATGGCCGCAGCTGGTGGAGGAACAACTTCCAACAGTGTTAGCAACCTGTTGGTCACGCAGCAAATGCAACAGGCCACAAGCGATCCGATGCTCAATAGCACCCTGGCACAGTTACTGACGTCGAGTGAGTAATCCTTCATTCAATAGTTTCATGATCATTACTAAATACTTTTTCCCCGATAGATACACGCCTTCAGGCGGTAACCGTGGCCAATAGCTCACAGCCAAGTACTTCTTCAGCCAGTGCCATAGCCAGCAGTAGTAATAGCAGTAACAACAATCCATCTTTATATGCTGCCACGCCTCTTTCGGTGCCCGTACCCACACAACAACAATCCCCAAAGAAGTCCGCCTCGTTACCTGTTGCGATAGCGCCTACACTGCACAGTCCGCCTGGAGCAGCTGCTCAGAATAAAGTGCTCAGTTTCGGTCCATCTAGCAACAACTTAAGCAGTAGCCTGAGCCTCTCGCCAGATTCCTCCTTCCTCGATTCTCAGGACTCACCCTTGTCGCCCACGGCCAGTCTCAAATATCAGCCCAGGGACACACAGCGTCGCGCTGGCCACATCCACGCCGAGCAGAAGCGGCGCTACAATATCAAAAACGGTTTTGATATGCTTCACTCATTGATACCACAACTGCAGCAGAATCCAAATGCCAAGCTGAGCAAGGCAGCCATGTTGCAGAAGGGCGCAGAGCACATTAAGCAATTGCGACAGGAACGCAACGTTCTTAAGGACAAGATCGAGTCGTTGCGAATGGAACGGGACGCCCTAAACAATTCGCTTACGTAAGACCGAATTTTATCAGATGCAATTCGTTACACCGAGTACAACTGATTTTTAATTTCAAACATACTTTTCCTTCAGGCACCTTCACTCAATTCTACCAGCAAACGGAGCTCCAGTGACGAGACAAGGAACCGAACATGTTCGCCAGCTATATGAAATCTATGTGCGCTACAACACCATGAACGATTGGAAGTTTTGGATTGTAAGAACTTTAGAACAATTAAATGTTTCTGAAATGACCTATTGATATATTTTTTGCTTCTTAGCTGGGTCTTATTTTGGAACCACTTCTGGCCTCGTACACCTCAACTGTCTCTAGTGCAAGTTTAGATGAACTGCGACGAACCGCCTTTCTGTGGGTCGATCAACACTGCTCACTTATAGATCTTCGACCTGGTAGGCATAATAAACGTGCTCTGCATCGAGACACTCCCTCTGACATTGGGTTTCTTTGTGTTCTAATTTGTTTTCAGCTGTAACGAACAAATTGAAGTACCTATCTATGCATACGGACATTGTGTCGGATCCACCCAGCACACTGCAGGAAGAGGTCGCCAAGGCGCTGCAAAATACAAGTGGGCAACATCCCAATCTGCACGGATCCTAACTGTTGGCTCGTGATAAGAATTTATTTAATTCGGTTTTATTTCTTTAACAATTGTTTGACTTGTTTGCTGACTAACAACAGCAGAACTAGGAATAATGTACAAAATCATTATAGACAGATTCAGAGTTTTTTATGAGTATGTTGCAGCTAATATTGTGCCTACTAAATTTATAACTTAAGTGTAAAATTAATAAACGATTTTACAATTTTTTGACATGACTTGTGTATTGACTATGTAATTAGAATTACAGGTGGCATTATTTTTTGACCAAATTTTAGAATAGACTATTTGGTTTCATATTGTACCTTTTGTAGCTAAAGTAATAACTTTAAACATGTATTGTTAAAAGACCCATTTGGCTTTGTTTGTCTACCTTTGTTGAATTATTCAACCATTTATGGATGTAGGCTTGGGGTTCAAAATTATAACCAATATGTTTTCTGTTTTACTGTTTTCCCAAAATATTTCGCATGGGATACTTGTGCTTAAACCGTCGCAAGTGGCCCAGACTAACCGGATACGCAAGTTTCCTTTCACGTTTTATACCCTTGCAGATGTCTGTAACGCACAGAAGACGACGTTTCCGATCCCATAAAGCACCTACAGTGAGTCAAAAAAGTATTGGCACACTCACGAAGTTGAAGTTTTTCGTGCTATAACTTCATCCAATAACAAATTTAAAAAGTTACTCTGAGAGTAAGACTGCAATGAGAAAGAAAATAACTTCATCAACCCCGTAAAGAAGCAGTAACGGCTTATTCGAACACATACATCTTGAAGACTATAAAAACTAAAGGGCTCGTGTCCTTGTAGGACTGATTCTTTTCTAGGAACGTAATTTGAAAACAATTCGAAATAAGTCTATAAGAATTTGTACACTAGAATTTAAAACATTACTTTCATTTGGTGCACTCAAGAGTTTCTTTGCTAAAATAATAGCTTTCAATATTTTTCTTAATTCATTTTGCAGGGTATTACAGCAGCGTAGGTTGTCAATATCTCTTTGGTCAAGCGTTTGCTGGAAAGTGCAGGGGCGGTCTGATTAAGCGATGTTGCATTTCGGCATAAAAGGGGAGGGGCATTGTTGGAGGGGTAGAGCTTTTGCTTTATCTATACAAAAAGCTGCAACGTCCATGAACTTTTTTTCCAGTCGGCTCTTGACTGTCATCGTTTCCACTGTTACAATGATAATCGTGTTGCTTCTATTGCTTCTGATCGCAATTTCTGGGTTGTTAATTCTTTGCTTCCTGGCCATCAGTGGAAGTGGATTCTTCCTATTGCTACTGGTTTGGTTATGGCATAGACGCCATTTCGGCTACTGGAAGCGATTAGGAGTTCCCTATATTCCAGTCACGCCCTTTTTGGGGAATGTATGGCGCCTGTTGAGAGGTGCCTGCTGCTTTGGAGATCAATTTAAAGAGCTTTACGGGAGTCGGGCTGCCCGTGGGCATGCCTATGTGGGAATGCATGTGCTTCACAATCATGCAATATTGCTACGGGAGCCGGCGCTCATCAAGCGTATATTGGTGGAGGACTTTGCCCTTTTCTCCAGCCGCTTTGAGACGACAGATCCCATTGGGGACACAATGGGAGCACAAAATTTGTTCTTTGCCAAACACGAAACATGGCGGGAAACCCATAAGATCTTTGCTCCGTTTTTCTCCGTCAGCAAAGTGCGCCAGATGTATGGACTCTTAAGCCAAATTGGGATTACCCTTGAAACATATATGGAAACACAATTAAGTGGCGACACCAGCATGGAACTGGAAGTGAAACAAATGTGTGCTCTCTTTACCACCGACATCATTGCCTCCTTGGCGTTTGGAATCGAGGCGCACAGTCTGAAGCAACCGCAAGCAGAGTTTCGTCGCATGTGCATTGAGGTCAACGATCCGCGACCCAAGCGATTGATTCATCTGTTTACCATGTTCTTTTTCCCGCGCTTTTCCCGCACTCTGCGCACTCATTTGTATTCGGATGAATACGAGCGGTTTATGCGTCGCTCAATGGATTTTGTGCTCGCCCAGCGAGAGGCCAGTGGGGAGCTGCGACACGATTTGATCGATATCTTTCTCCAGCTGAAACGCACTCATCCTCCGGAGAGCATCGTCCATCGCTCGGACTTTTTCGTGGCCCAAGCGGCATTCCTTTTATTGGCTGGCTTCGATACATCCTCGTCCAGCATTACCTTTGCATTGTACGAGCTAGCAAAGCATCCAAATATTCAGCAACGACTAAGAGAAGAACTGAAGAGGGCATTACATGACAGCCAAGCGGATCGAATAACATACGACTGCATCAGTGGATTGCCATATTTACGGCAAGTGGTGGATGAAGTACTGCGTTTGTACCCCCCCACTGCTTTCCTGGATCGCTGTTGCAATGCCAAATCGGGTTACGATCTGTCTTCCTGGCAATGTGGAGCACCTTTAACCCTGCCAATTGGTACACCTGTATACATATCGGTGTTAGGTCTACATCGTGATGCACAGGTGCACCTGATTTCTCAATTTTCCTATGAGACACATTGCTTGACTCTTTTATCTCTTTTGTATAGTATTGGCCCAATCCCGATGTCTTCGATCCTGAACGTTTCTCACCAGAACAACGGGAACAGCACACACCCATGACCTATTTACCCTTTGGTGCTGGACCCAGGGGTTGCATTGGCACTTTGCTGGGTCTATTGGAAATAAAAGTTGGACTCTTTCACATTTTGAAAAACTATCGGGTGGAGGAATGCACGAGGACACTGCCGGAAATGAAATTTGATCCCAAATCATTTGTTTTGACTGCTGCCGGGGGCACATATCTACGTTTTGTTAAAGATCATATTTGAAGAATAAAACAATCTGAATTTGACTGAAAGCAATCAAAGACTTTGTTGATTCACAAGTTTGTTATTTAAATTTTATTCGTAATGATTTTTCACATATCATTTATTTTCAACATTCAATTGTTCAGCTCAAAAATGTGCACATAAACTTGCCCGTCAGGTGCAATAAATGCTGTTGGGTGCAAAAGATACCTTTATCTACGATGTCGATCACAGTTGACTATCAGTTGATAACAGTTTTCAAAGACTGTAATCACAGTAACCAGAGCAAGTAATAATAGACTCACAAACTTTTTTACCCAACAACCTTTTTGCGTCTCAAATTGACCGACAATTGTAAATCGTACACATATATATATGCATATGTATATGTACATATATGGTTTTAGTATTTTGTATGTTTGTGGTTTTTCATATACAATTTTCTAAAGCTATCATTGAAACATTTTTCTTTTATTCTCTGTTTCACTTTCACTTTTTACAAATTATCGAAAAATAACTAAACCAATTATACACACATATTATTAACATAAACTATAGCTAAGAACTAATTGCATTTCTTTCATTTAACACTTTGCTTGATTTTAGTATCTGTTGCTATCATACAAAAAATAAACAAGCCACTTTATTTGTTTATACATAGATGTTCCACTCAAATATAATGGTAATGAGTTTTGCTGAATGAATAGCTATAGACTATACACAAAAATTCTTTGCGGCATGTGGTAAATGAGAACATGAGAACAATTTCAAATGCTAACTACCAGACGAAAAAAAAATACAAATTGGTAGTATGTATTTATCAAATTAACTCAATTCGCTTCAAAACGCAAAATGCCAAATTTGTTTACGATGTGCAGCAATTAATATCGAATGCGAATCGATTTAGCATAGCCAATATATTTAATTGTATGTATTTACTATACTTAGGCAGGTATATTTTGATGATATTGAGAACTTGCTCATTTGAAATGTGTTAGCAGCAATGTTTGTGACATTCATTGTAATCAGAGCTGACAAATTGGATTTTTGATTTTCTCGAAATATCTATTGGAAGCAGTTAATCAGAATGCCGATCGACATTAAAAGTTTACATTTCTCACAAGGAGACACTTCACAATTGCTTAACTTGACTAAGGTGCAAGCATTCAAGTGTTTTATTCCTTTTTTTGCTTTTCCGACATGGGTTGCGATAATTTAATAGCATGGACAAATGTGTGGGAGAACCGTTTCAATTTGTAAAAGAAGAACGTTTGATATAGTATGTAAAAAAGGGAAGCTTAACCAGCCAGTATCCGGTTAATCCCACACAATTCGCATACAACTGAATTTTGCATGGTTAATACATACAATATTACATTGGTTTATGTATGTACATATATGCGCAAATATATGTAGCTAATTAGTTAAACATACACGCGACGGTTTTACATTTATAATAGTGTAGTGTTCTGACATGCCATTCATTTACTCATATATTATGTATACATACATAATTATGTATATAGCCTAATCTTGTATATATATATATATATGTTTGTATTTATGTATATATTCTTCTCACTTTTAGTTTGCAATTAAACACTTTTATAAATTAAATCATTTAGTTCCGTTACACTTTGCGCTAATGCCGCTCAAATTGTCGTCGTTAGTCTTCTAATACACATTTTACATTTTACAAAAACGGATGCGAGTCCAGACCCTCCAGCTCCTTTGGGCACTATTATCTTCGATCTTGCATCACCACTTGCTTCAGAGCGCCCGCTCGCACACTGGACTTGACCTCGTGGCCACCCAAGGAGGCGGTTCCATCACGCGCTATATACAGCTGCAGTCCGGAGGCTAGAACAAGCAGGCGAAGAGAAATCAATTATTCAATTTGTTTTGCCATTGCACTCCATCTACTCACTTTCTGCCGACTCCTCAAGCTGATCCAGTTTCGTGTCTTTCAAAATCTCATCGATTAATGAATTGGGATTGACTCGCGTCTCTTCAACCCGATCTGAAACGCGTGGTCCATCGTCGAGGGCTCCTTTCTTGCGCTTTTCCCCGCTACTTTTCGTGCGATCTAGAGATCCTGTTTCACTTATGACTAACGAACCGGAACTGGGATTCCTGTGGCAGTAAAGGCAAGCAAAGAAATTAGAATCTTAGCCACAATTAGTCACTTCGTTAAAGGCATTTAAAACTAGGCGTTTACAGCTTGGGAATTATGTGTAATACTCTATTGATTTAGCATGTGGGACATATGTATTTGCAGTGATTATCTATCTCCTAGCGTAACAACACAAGGACAACAACATCAACAACAAATGCTGGATGAAGCGTGCAGGACAACACACAAGAAAATTAAAAAAAAATATAAGGGTAAAATCTTTTGATCGGTCATGCCATGCAAATCACAGATCGTACGATCGATCGCGAGACGGATGAAGGACAAAACACTGCTAGAAATGAACAAAAATCTTAAAAAAGAGAGAGTCTATTAAAAAATACAATTGCGTATATTTACTTAGAAACATAATCCGAGGAGAACTTTTCAAAGAAAAAATACAAAAACTTAAACTCATATATAGCAGAAGGTCGTCGATTGGGTAAATACGTAGTTAATTGCTTAAAAATGATCAAGAGATGCAAACAATTATCCAGTTGGGGAATATACTCTACGATTGTAACAATAAATCGATCGAGGTGTGTGGATTTTGACCCAAAAGTAAAATGAATGCGATGATATTCAAAATTTATGTACAAATGATTTACAACTAATCCATAGAACCAAACAGCATATATATATGTATGTATTTCTTCTTAAACGAAAAGAACTTAAAGAGTGACAAAGAATAAATCCACTTAGCAGTAGGACACCAACTAAAATAGTAACCATTAATACAAGCAAAAGGAATTCTATTAGTGAAACGTGAATTAAACCCACATCATGGTGATGCTAGGGCGCCGTATGATCTGCGTAGTGGCCAGTGGAGACAACGTTGCCCCCGATATCGACATCGTGGTTGCCGAGGTCAGAGCCGAGGCCTCAGCTGCTGCAGCCGAGGTGGAGAGCAGCAGCGAGGCAGCCGACGGATTTGAGCGTATACTACAGGCGTCTGTCGGACTGGCGGCCAAGGAACTAAGGGCATCTCCGGACATTACATTGCCCAGCCGAGGGCTGTTGCCATGGCCATTGGGTGAGCCGATTGCCATCACTTGCTGCTGCTGCTGCTGCTGCTGCTGCTGCTGCTGAGATGAATAGGCACTGGCTGGCCCATCTGCAGTATCGAAACCACCACCAGCGGAATTGCACTGGAAGGTAATCACAGCTCCGCTGCTGCTACTGTTGCTGCCGTTTGAGGAGGAAGCCGAATGATTGGAGTGTATGCTGGCCAAAGTGCCGCATGGAGAGGAGTTGGAGACTAGCACATAGGAAGTTCCGGTTGTGGCCAGTGTCGAGCCTGCGTTTCCGCCTCCTGGCTGCGACCTGCTATTGCTATTGCAGACATTGTTGCTTCCCTGGTTGCTGCCACTGGCATCGAAAAGGCGCCGTGGAACACCACTTAAACTTCTTTAATACATATATATATATATATATATTGTGTTTTGGAACACACAGAACACACCGGGGCATATTTGTATTTTGTTGTTGTTGTGGAAGATAATAAGAAACGAAAACATTTGCAAAATATTTACAACATTAAATAGTCAATCCACTTTTTCCCGATATGTAAAAAAAATTGATAAACTTATTAACTGAAATAAACCAAAAATGTTTACTAGCAGTTGATTTTGATCTATGCGTTGTATATATGGTAATAGGGAATTGTTCACATATTCATATACGTATCTCTGTGAATATTGTTTTTGTTTTTTGTGTTGGGTGTTTGTGTAGAGGTCATTTTGTGGAATAGTATCATAAAAAATTTAATTTTTAACTTAACAAAAGTAAAATCAAACAATTTTATTAAAGGTAAAGATTACACTTAGATGTCAAGGCGATTATACGAGAAATTCCCCTTGGATAGCGACCCAAAAACTTGGTCAAGTATATAGCCAGCAAGTTTGATACAAGAATAGTATAAATCCCGAGAGGCACATCTGACGGATAGTTTACCTCCGTGATTTGTATTTGGCTCCACCGCCATCTATCTATAAATATGTATACATATATATGTATTGCTTTCGGACAGACATCTCAATCAAATGCTCATTGAAATAACCCTGACCTCTCACTCTCGCTCGCTCACTTGCTCTTTGGCTCTCCCTCTCCCACCCATTATTCTCGGTGGGGGGTAGAAGCCCACACAGTTCTCTACCGTGAACGACAAGTTGATGGCAAATCACTTACCCGAGCATTTGAATGCGCTCAATAACAATTTATTTATCCTCTTCTTCTTGCGCTGTCTAGTCCCCTTTGCTTTCTACTCTGCTCTGCTTTCTCTTTGTCTCAATTTTTCTCTATCTGTGCTCGACGACCTTGAATGCAAATTTCTATCACAAACTTGACTCAAATTAAAATTGAAAATCTGCGAGAGGGGCAAAGGGCAACCAGAAATTCATAAAATTTTCACATTTTGGAAGACCAAGAGCTAAATTGAAGTGGAAAAGGGGCCAGCAAAATTCTGGTCATATCCTTGCCCCAGTTTCTGGCTGCATGTGATGACCTCAAAGCTTCCTTTGAACGTGTATATACACATCTTGAGTGGACATCTCCGTATAGGTAAGGGTAACTGGTTTCTACATCGTTTGATTGTTTTATGAGCAGTTAAGAGGAGGCAAGAAACGAAGCCCAGTAGACTCATAAAAAATTAACTGGGGGAGCACAGTAGAAGTGATTGGCCCATTTGAAAGGCTCTTTAAGTGCAGTTAAAGCAAACCCGTATTAAAGATTAGACTAGATCTCTCTGTTATGGTTATTCCAAAATATGTTAAGAATTAAATTATAAAATAGCTTAAGATTAGCCCTTTAGACATAGCCTAGGCTTAGACTAAAAGCACTACGGCTTAACATGGGGCCGGGCCGTACCAAATATATGATTAGTAATAACTTGAACGAAACAAAAAACAATACAACAGTAAAAACCAAACAAAAACAAAACAAATGATAATGTTAAATAAAAACGAGAACGAGAACGAAAACAAAAGAAGAATTGCATGGGGAACAGGACCAAGACCAGGACGCGATGTTGATGACTTGAGATAAGCTTTATGCTACGTATTGCATAACAAAACACAGACTAACCAAGTCTAACGAGTAACGAGTAACGTGTAACGAATAACACTCGCTAGTTGAGAACTGAACTAGTTTAATTGATCGTTTTCTGAGTTTTTTTTAATTGTTTAGATGAAAAAGAAAAAGCGCGACGCACCTCATTAGCTCGTAGGCAGCATTCGTGGAATGTGGCCGGACTACGAAAGCCTCCTGTGTAGCCTGAAGGGGTGTGGAGGCAGTGTTGTGCAACATACTCCTCCGATAGGCTCGCTCGAAGGGTGTTCGCGACATAAATGCCACTGAATTGGAAAAGGAATCCGCGGCTGGCGAGTCAACTACGTCGTAGGTGAGTAAACGATTGACGTAACTCGATCCCAGAGCAGGTTTCTCTGCCGACTGTATCAGTCGGGGAAAACTGGGCCTCCTTTCGCTCGTGGGCGTGAGGAATGGGTCGGCCTCGATTCGCTCGCTCACTATATCGGGGATCGTGCCCATGGAACGCATCTTTTGAATGGGATAGTGTGTCGTCGTCGTCGTCGTCATCGTCTGCGGACTATCATTCCCATCTTGTCCTATGAACTTGGCATTGCCCACCTTTCCCTGATGGTGATGGTGATGACTTTGGTGACTCTGCTGATGCTTCACAAATAGTTTACCAGAGGAGCCATTTGATGCCGTCGAGTTCTTGCGTAGGCCGTAGCCCAAATGGTGATGCTGCTGGAATCGCAAACGTTCCTCCAGGGATTGCTCGCGTATGCGCTGAAACTCCTCACGCACTGCCTGCTCGGAATAGTCGTCGAAGCAGAGATTGCTGAGAGATTTCATTTTGGGTATTTGAGCGTGTTCCGCCAATTGTTTGAGGCGACGTGGCGAATTGCGATCTAGTTCCATCGATGCCTTGTGAAACTCCATTTCCAATATGGACAGATTCTCCATGGATTTTATTTTGGCCACCCTGGGCGTGTGATAGTTTTCTTCTAGTCCTGAATCGTTATCAGCCGAGTCCTCGTTCAGGTACTCATCGGCTTCACTTGTCTCTTCACTATCGTAATACTGCGATGCGGCATGCGATGGGGATCCAGCACTCCGATATGTCGAGCAGGGCGTCAATCCCCCCGAGTGGGGATGGGCGAGCAATTGTGGCATAGGCATCTCTGCCAGCGGTGTGCGAAAGTCCTCGAAGTTTATCTGCTCGCCGCCAGCACTCATTGTGGCATTGGGAGTCTGATAGAGCATCTCTTCGCTCACATACTCAATGGTAGTGCTGAGACTCAGATTGGTTTGCGTATGATGGTGGTGGCTGCTTGCTGTGCCCATTATGGGAGGTGGGTCCTTGTCATGCTCGTGCGCTTGCTCCTGACGATGACGCATACTTGGTATGGTCAATTTCATGGCATTAATTGCTTTCTGATTGAGTCTATTAAGTAGAGAAACGGATTTTCTAAATCGACTATAGTTTGTGGTGTATTTGATTTCGTCAACGATCGTTTGAAATATATTCGAAGGATATGTTAGTTGGCCGTTTAGCCGATGTTATATACAAATAAAATAGTTAGAAAGAAAGTTAAACAGAATAGTGTTAAATTAGATAAACCATATTAAAACAAATATAACTAAATTAAAAAACTACCATAAGCCCCAAAAGTAAACCCAAAGTCAAATGTTTAGTGTCTTAAAATAACCTCTAAACCAAATGCAAAAGTTAATAAGTATATGAATAATAAAAATAAACATTAAATGTACATAAAATTTAAAAATTAAGTTTAGAATCCCAACTCTCCTGAATGAAATAAATGTGTTAAAGGTCAAAAGCCGCCATATACATTGACTTCAACAGAGAAAGAAAACAAAAAGAAACCTAGCAACCCTCCATGACGCCAACCAACCAGTTGATGAAGTCATCAGCGTCAAAAGCATTGCTTTGACTCAACAATTTTCATATTGTGCATTCCCAACCCACTCCCCGCCCCATCCGTCCCACTGAATCGGTCCTCCCATAACTAATCACACAGACGGCACGAGATTTTGAACTGCAGCCAACACAAGCCATCACATTCCATAACCCACATTGCAAGGGCAGCGGTAGGGAAACCAAAGCCAGCCAGCCAGCCAGCGGGTCTGCCAGAAAACAACAACTGCCAGGAAACGTGTCCGAATGTGTACATGAAAATTTAGTGTATATCCGTCCGTTTGTCAGCATTTGACCTTAAACTTTGCAATGAAAATTTTGTTGCATCTTTTTAGAGCATCCTTCCGAACCGTTGTTGGTGTTATTCGAATACTACATTTGCATATCATAATCAAATGCATAATATGAATATGTAAGTCAGATGCATTTTATGGCAAGTGCAACTAGAAAGTTTTTAGGCGAATCACAGGAATGATTCTAAAAAAGCTAACTAACTTCCCTTTGTATGTAGTTGTGATACTTAATAATCAAAATAAAATATTAAAAACAAAGGGTTCAAAAATCTATTAATACAAACGACTTTGCTGGCTACATAATGGAAATTAACTTTAACAATTTTTACGACACCTGAGAAGGAACATCTCAGAGCATTACTAAAATTTACTTATTTTTCATAAGATCAACAGAATATAATTTATATAAATTATTAAACTAAAATTAAATGAAAAGATTTTTTCGTGATTGTGTGTTTGTCTGTGTGTGTGTTTGTGTGTCGGTGAGAGAAAGAGTAATCGTATCGTTGTATAGGAAAGTATATTGGATTTTAGTAAACATTGAGCGAGCTTCTTTGATTGGTTAGACTTGAGTGGATGTGTGTGTTTATTGTTTATGGTTTTTGTTTTTTGTTTTTTGTTAGGAAACATTTTGTTTAGATACATTTTCAGATTTATAAGAACTTTAGGAACTTTAGCATATATGGCGCATATTATTTAATTAGAGCATATATATATAATCAACAAAAGAGTGAAATATTTGATACTTCGCATATTCGAATTGTTGGCAAAAACAACAAAAATGTAGAAATAATTATATAGGCCTAGTCGATTTTTTTTTACAAAATGAATCTAAAAGCTATGAAGCTGCAAAAGGTGAGACACTTACCTAGCATGCCCCGAGTCCCCCTCGGAACTTTGCCTCGAATGTTGACTGTGCGAAAAACTACTGTAACCCGAACCCTTTGACATCTGTATGAATAGACAAGGCAAAACAATTAAAGATTATCACATTCGTTTAGATCTTCTGGCGCACTCACTTGACTAGTATTACTGGAATTCCTGGAATGACCCATTTCCATTAAGGTGGCTGTATTAATATTGCTACTGCCCCCACCGCCACCGCTAGTGCCACCAACACCACCTCCGCATCCGCCAGTCAGACCAACTGCAATTCCCGTGGTACCATAATTGTTGCTACCAATGATACCCAATCCTGGTGGGCCTTGTGCCTGGGAGAGTGGCGTTGTAGCATTCGAATAGGAAGAGGCGGCATGCTGCTGTAGATTATCCGTAGTCAGCGTGACTGCCGACTCTGAAGACTCCGATAGGCCAGAATCAGTCACAATCGCTGAAATCAGAGCCTGTGCATCAAGTTCTATGGAAAAAGCAGACGACGCATTGATATCACATTTGTATTTCCCTCAAAAATGTGGATTAACTTACCTTCTTCCCTTACGGCAGATACGGGTCGTGTGCCAGGCACCGATTGTGAACTGGATACGCCACCTAATGTGGCTCCACTTCCTCCCAGGGGTATGGCCGTACCTCCACTGCCGCTACCTATGCTAGGCATTGCCGTTGCCGTTGGCGTCTGTAGACCAACTCCGGTGGCGGCATTGGCCAGATCGTCTGTGGATGGTTTGTTCTGTTTGCTCTTCAAGTTGGGTGTGGGACTACACGGGAGAAGATGTAAGGAAGTCGTAAGGAATTGCAGGAATTGAGATCTGATTTGAGGTACTTACGCCTTGAAGAGTATATCACCGCTCAGCATGTGCATTTTAATGCTAACTCTCAGCATGGAATTGTCCAGGCGGTGGCGCGAGTCGTAGCCCTCGAGTAGAAAGCGACGTGAGGTGAGGCCGGCGCCGGCGAATTCAGCAAGATTTAGATCAATAAAACCTAGTTTATAATAGCTGCGTCCGCCCTTCATCTCTTTGCGTATGGATATGCGCAAATGGCAGGGATCAAGGACGCCAGTCGAAGCATTTGCACTCATTTTGCACGGGAACTCAAAGCTGCGATTCCATTCAACCCGATGGTTGCGCACCTCTTCCCTAAAATAGCATGGAAGTTGTTGAAGAGTTACATTGAACAAAGACGTACGATGAAAAGACAAAAAACCTACCGACTGCTGTACTCCTGAAAAGAACCTCCGTCGAGTAAACGTATTTTGGCAAAAAGGACCTCATTAACCAGGGCCACTTCGACCAAATCCTGCAGCTGCACTTCCACATTGAACTTGTACTTCTTCTTTTTCATCATAAAGGCCATGCCAGGGGCGCTAGGCCCAAGAAGTGTCATAAAATTCTGTCTAACAATCCGTGGCTATTTTCCGTTGCCACTAACGGGGGAATGTGAAGTTGGTCTACAATATCCTATAAGCAATTTTGGGCGACCACTTAATAACTTCTTCGTCGACTTTTTTGTTTAAAACTGGTTTTTTTTTCTGGCTTTTCTCCGTTTATGTAGAGTGACCTTTGCTTTAGTTTTCCTTTTTGTGTTGATGTTTTTATTTAATTTTGGACGTCGTCTGCTGTTATTTTAGTGCCATCTTTATGGGTTGGCGGTGGTGCCACGCCTTAAACTGTCAACCAGAACGAAACGAAAACAATGAAATTAGATTCGGAACAAAATGAAAAGTGTAAGCTTCAAATAAAATAAGTTTATTTTCGTTTTATATATATATTTTTTTAGTTTTTGTTTTTTATAATATTGTGGTTAATTTTTTTGTTGTTGTTTTTTTTATTCTTTGTGTTTAAGTTTTTTGAGTAGAAACTCTGTAATATAGAGTAATTGTCAGAGTTAGAAACTAATCAATGAGTCAAAGCCAAAGAAGAAAAAGTTTGTTTTCATAACTTTAACATAACTAACTAATGGCTTAGATATCAACATTAGCTAATTTCATTAAACAGAATTTGCCCTCATACGATGGGCAACAAAAACTCAAGTGATCTATGTTTATACATATGTTGGATTGATGAATTTGTGTGAGTATACTTTTTCCGAGCGAAAACCGAAGAAAACTGAAAAACCCATACTAATAATATTAGTCATCAATCTAAAAAAAAAAAATAATAATAATAAAAGAAAGAATGAAAAATTATTCGCAAAGTTGAGATGAACGGAATGCAAACAAAAAGACAAATACAAACAAAGAAGAAAAACAAAAACAAAAATTGAGATTGTTTTTGTTTTTTTTTTTTTTCTTACTGCTGGCAAACAAAATAGCACGGCAAAATAAACGGCAAAGTATGACTAATATAGTAGAAATTTTGGCGAAAACCTCTATTATCTGGAGTGTTCTGTTTAAACTGGCTGATAAGTACATGTGTACATACAACATATTAATTAAATCAATTGGCCAGGTAAAAGAAAACATTTGCGGATCTTTGTTGTGTGTCTGAATGAGTGGTTGGGACTCGCAGAGAAAGGATTTAGCCAATTTACACGCAAATAAAAGTTCAAGTACTTGTCTTGAAACTACAAATTTGTTTGCCAGTGTTTTGGGTTTAAGTAATTACGTACAGCGGTGAAAAGATTGTCTGATAATGACTGTGACTAAGCGCTGAAAAAATTTTGTTGTCATGCAGTTTTTCTGTTTCATTTCCTGCGCGCCAAGAACAAAAATGGAAAATGACTAAATAATTTGGATAAATTTTCCATTTGCCGAAGCTACGATAACTTTGCCTATTTCACTTATTTTGAATCACTTGAATACGTCCTCTTTATAGCCAAGAACATTTAGCACAGTTATCTGCCAAGTGAATTGGTTTTCCCCTTATGCCATATTTCCCCAATAGCCATGCCCCAATTCAACCGGATTCGGAAGTCAAACTAATCAGAATAGCAATCCATTAACCCAGTTACACCGGTAGGAAAAATCGCGAACCCATTAAATCCAGTAAAACGCACTTGACTCGTAGTTCCCGCCTTGGTTGTTTTGTGTCTTTTTTGTCGAGGGTAGTTTCTACCCTTGTTGCCGCACCCAAAAGGAAAACACACCGCATGTTTAAAGTTAAACAACTGACTAGAAACAGAATGTTAATAACAACTACCGCCGAAGTTGCTTTACCCTTGCAAAGAAAATCAAAGTTTTTCAATAACATAAGCGTGTTTTCTGTTTTCAACTTCCTTTTTGCCCATAAAAATTCGTCGAGCAGAAAAGGTTTTTCTTTAAACTTTTGTAATGATGACTTTTTAATGGACTTCCGTTTGGAATATCTTAAAGTTATCGCTTTGAGAACTTTATTCATTCAGTTTTACTAAAACTGATAATAAGAAGAATAAAAGTTCAGGTTTTATTAAAGCCTATATTTATTTCCTTCTCACTTCGAGTCGAAAATTCTGGCATTTTGCGGTTTATGTCAATATGCCATTTACCTTTATTTTAAACATTGAGTAAACAATAAACAACTGAGTACAATTCATTCCTTAATTTATCAACAATGACGTAGCAAAGAAATTTTGACTATGCTTAAGTTTTTATACCCTGGCGCAGTTGTCGACCTTCATTTCTTATTATATTGTAGAAATGCATAAAGTTAAAAAATTAATTAATTCAACTTTGTTTCTTTCAACTTCCTCAATGGTGCAAGTATCAGTGAACGGAGCGGAACGCTTTGAGCGATTGTAAGTGTTCCTGATCCGGCTAATCTAACAACTTAACCTACCTATTATTTAACGCCAAAGTCTCTTTACAACTTGATTAAAACAGAAGCACCCTCTGGAAGGGTATTAATATAAAAATAACATATAATGTTGCTTAATTCAACTTGGGTGTGCACGTTTCCTTCTCCTCCTCACCCATTTGCTTGGCCCCTCTGATAAAGACACTTTGTGGCAACGCAAAAACTTGGCAATCAAATGGCGAAAGCAACGGTAACAATGACAACAACAGCTGGCGCCATCTGATGACAAGCGCTGGCTGTAAACAAACTGTAAAAATGCATCATAAGAGGAGTTCGGGGATGCAGCAATAGGCACTGAGAAGATGTCTTTGAAATCTTGGTTATCCATTGGATCATTGAAAGATTTTTGAGATTATGCATCGGAACGCCGTTTTTGGGTTCTTATATAGAATACTTATATTTATTGAGTTCAGGATTGTGTTAAGCATAGAAGTCGGAAGACACAAGATAGTCGAAGAAAAAAAGGAAATGGTTCTCATAAGCAACTTTTTGGAAACCTCTGGTAATAAGAATTTACATTTTGCATAAAACATGTGTTTTTCACATGCATTTTTGAACTGCTGCAAATTATATTTTGTCGTGCTGATCATAATTAATATATAAAACCAATCCAGGTAATTTTTTGTCCTTTTAAAAACAATCAAGCTTCGCATAGGAAAATATATAACATAGATAACAGAGAAATTCCCTCTTATAATGTACACGGATTTATAAAAATATTTATTTATTCCCCCGATATATTAAAATTGGGCTGAACGTAGTGGTGGCGGCGCTGAAGTCTTCATGTTGTCGTAAGAGTGAGCGAGATATCATACGTTTTTCTATGCAGCATGTAAAAATAATTTGAAATACATTTATAAATCATTTGGATTTATAAATTTGAAACAGTTATTTCACTTGAGCCTATTCTTTGCCTATCTTTGAATTATTCGCTTCCATTCGTTTTGGAGAGTAGTGTTAGCATGTTAAATACCGATTGGTAGAGATATCGGTTACATTACTGCTCACTTGAGTATCGTTAAAGCCGGAATTCCAAGACAAATGACAGGAAAAGCCGTATGAGTTAAAAATGGCATTTCCATCAAAAGACGATCCCAAAGATTCCACCTCCCGGCAACAAGTGCTTAGCTAAGCTCTTTTCCTCTCTTCTCCTTCCCTCACCCATCCAGCCGGCTTATCCATTTATGTATACACATATGAGTAAAGTACATTTCCGTTATTTTAAAAGTGCTGCAGCTGTTACACACATGTCGCAATGCATTTACATTTCTCTACCCTTATCAAGGGTAGTATAAATTTGTCGCAGCGTTTGTCTTAATAAAATTTAAAGGGCATTGGTAATATATTAATTCAAAGCTAAATGGAATTTCGAGTTAGCAATAAGAAATTGCTTTTATTATCACTATGATGTCCCAGAAGAGGTTTTGGAAATGTGAATAACCCAAGCTGGGACACATTAAGATGTCTCGTGACTTTCGCTAGGGTCCACTGTGGGACCAATGCAATAAACGATGACTCTCACATTTCTTCGACAGCTTAACCCTGCAGTGGCTCAGTCTCAGCATATTGAGTAGCAACAACAACGACTTGGCAAAGTTCAAAAGAAAGGCCAACCACCAACACGTGTCTTGATTGAAATACGGACTGCTTGAGTGATTTCTTCGTTTTGCCTGGGACATTAGGTATCTCAAGAAACGTACAAAAGAGATGCGAGATACGAGGCAAGTTGAGACATTGACCTTGACAATCGAAGCTTTAATGAAAATGACTTTCCGACTTTGGAGGGCGCGGTTGAACGATGTATCGTTATTTATTATTTGCTTAACTTTTTAGAGATTTTACATGCTTGTGACCTTTTTATGGCGTACCTATGACCTGATTCAGAATGTCGTGCCAGTTCGGTTTGCTTCCAGGCTTGTTATACATAACTCTAGTGCCCTCGAGATCCGCATCCTCGGCAGGAGGATTGTTTTTATTATATTACTTAGTCACCATTGAGTGCTAGGGTCGTTCATTAGGACGACAACGATAAAATACCTGCACTCATTACTCACTCGTCAGCTTGAACTTAATTTGTCCAACATCCAACCTATTCCAGTTTGTTTCTGCTTCTACACAGAAGAGTGTTAATGAGGTTCTGTCTCCAGAGTAACATTGAACCAAGCTTTACGAAAGTGCGGGTAATTGTGTCAGCTTACCCGCATCGGGCCACAAAAGAAAATGGGCTGCATAGTTAGCCTGCATTAAGTCCAAAAAGCAGCGCGAGGAAAGGTGATAGTGACATCATTGAAAACACGAATTTACGACCGGCATCAAAAGAGGAGAACGGTATGTCAAATTTTAAATCTCATGATTTCGTAAAACATTTGCTAAATTTTAAAGTAATTGCAGTGTTCTTCCAATTGGTTGACAAATTTTTCAATATATTTTGAACGATTGGTAGTTAAACGTTTGAATAATCGGACCTACTTTTTATACTCTTGCAAAGGGTATTATGAAATTAGTCAGATGTTTGTAATGCAAAGAAGGAGACGTTTCCCACCCATTAAAATATTTATATTCTTGATCAGCATGAGAATCTGAGTCAATATAGCCATGTCCCTCTCTCCTTCTGGTGGGTGAGGTGAAGGATGAAAGTCATCCGGACCGGGCCACTGTGAAGGTGCTAGACGAAAAAACGGTGATGGAGTGGGCGTATCTTGACCAAATTTACTATAGAGTTAGTTTTGCATGTAAAACATCATATTAACCCAAGATTATAATAAGATCGGATAAATAGAACACAAGTTATTGTCATAATAGATCGTCTCTGCTCAAGCGCTGCCGCACATGCATACACACACAGCGCAACGCTTCATAAACTACATGTGTATGCGTGATCCCTGTATGTAAACAGACAATTTCCCTGTTTAAACCTTTTTCGATCAGTTTTCGAGACAAATTTTAATCCGAAAGATACAGAAATGTATCAAAATAATGAGGAAAGAAATCCTTTTTTTTAGTAATGGGGAGAGAGGCGATGTTGCGAAAACATTTATGTTTTCGGCCGACATACCATTGAAAAGTACATACCAAATTGAATAGCTTTAGCTCTTATAGTCCCGAGATCTAAAGGCTTATTAATATTGTAAGTACATTTAGCGAGCAAGAAGGTACAGGACCTATGAAATTCTGTGCAATACAAATTATAACATATATATAGCCTCATGCCTGTTTTGAACTTTTATTTGACTACAATTATTATAGCTTGTCGATATCACGATATACATAGCGTTAATAGCAATGTCTTGTTCAGGATAGATGAAAACTGAGCAATGAAATCATTTGTGATACTTAAATAAATTTTAAAATTTAAATTTTTTTTTTACGTCGCTTATTCTTGTTCATTATTCTACACTGATTTATTAATTAATGAAATATTAATGATTATTTATGTGTTGTCGCCAACACGGCCAAAGCTCGACTAACACTAACTTATCAAAAAATATTGTAATACGGGGAATATATTTTCCTATTTCTGTTGCCGCTCTGGGGAACAACAATTTCAACTTATCGCAATGTCCAGAACGCGCATTGTCGTTGACAACTAACAACGAAAACATTTAAAAGAAAGTGT
This sequence comes from Drosophila insularis, assembly GCA_018903935.1. Classification (NCBI taxonomy): domain Eukaryota; kingdom Metazoa; phylum Arthropoda; class Insecta; order Diptera; family Drosophilidae; genus Drosophila; species Drosophila insularis. Next base: position 5,632,865 of record JAEIFP010002302.1, read on the forward strand.
TTCTCTGTCAAATGTCAGACATAGTTTCAATTTCGGTGTACGTTGTGCGATAATAGAGAAGTTGAGTATTTTTCTTTTTTTCCGGGAGAGGAAATGAAATGTGATGTGATGTGATTATGACATCACTTTAGAGTGTGTGGAAATGGGTCCAAAGCGACTTGAGCGTGACTCGAAATTGCCAAGAGGGCTGGGTCTGAGTCTGGTTATATCATAGATATAACTATCTTAATAGCAAGGTGAACCCCAAGTCTGCTTACTTAGAGTCTAAACCTGTCGATGAGCAGTAGCTTTGGCCTTTCACCTTGGCTCTACATTCATTGTTTACAGACTCTTCCAACCATATTACACCCACTAGAACAATGCAAATAGAAATAAAACCGATAATAATAATTTATTTTTATCGCGGCAATGTTGTTCTTTATGCGCGAATTCCGACAAATCAAACGAATGTTTATTGATGTGCACTCGGACTTATCAGATAGATATGCACATACATACATACAATACGTATAAATATACATACATACATACATTGAACTGACAGACAGTTCAGATAAACAGCATTGGGGCGCGCCTGATGGGATAAGGGACGGTGTGGGGGATAGGGACGGGGATGGCAACGGGGACTGAAAACGTCATCATAGCGATTTAGGTAAACACATACAGAAATTCATGAAATTGCGTTTTGCGAATTGCTAAACAGTTTATGACGTGGCCCGAATGAGCAGCCAACGTCATCTGTGTGTGGCCAAGATCATTTGCTGGCAATACTTACCGCTAAAATTAAAATTAATGTTTTTGCAAATTAAGCACAAACGAATTGTGCAAACCAAAACCTACATCATCGAAACAATACAATGAACTGGGAATTTACGTTTTTTCACTACGGGAAAACCTAAATTCCAATCTGTGTGTATTCAAAATTTGCATAAGTATTGCCGTTTCTCAGCAAAGTTTAAATTCCAATATTCAGGTCATTTTTATTAAATTAAAAAAACACTACATTTCCATTCACTCTGATTCCAACTAAATGCTAAGTACATTTGATAAGATTGGTAATTCATTAGAATATTACTTTAAATGGCAAATTATAAGCGTCGTTATCTGTTATGTGCCGAAAATGAAAAATTGTTTTTCTTTTTTTTTTTAATTCATAGAAATTGAAAAACATATATGTATATTTGTGTGTAGGTATATAAGCGGGGGACTGTAATGGGTTAAAAAACATCACCGTGTGACATTTTCCGAAATTTTTATCGATGGAGAAGAATGACCTTTTAAAGGACAATGCTTTTTGTAGATAATGACTCATGTATACATAAATATTAATGAAGTAAGTCGTCTCGCCGACTTCGGTATACCATATACCAGGTAAAAATATATTTTAAACTTCCATGACCAAACGTATGTGTTTTAAATTCTTTTTACAGCTCTAATGGCACATGCTATCTCGCTCACTCTTACAAACTCACGAGCGCTCTAGCGCCGCCACTAGCAACGACTAACCCCGTCCTTATGGACTGCCTAGTAAAACACTTTTATACGTATATTTCGCGTGTTTCTAGTCCGAAATTTGGTGGGTTGGTAGAAATTAATCGGGCTAACTAGTGTGCCGATTTTGATATCGTTAGTCAAAATAATGCGGGAGGCAATCGGATTTTTGTAAATTATGGAGCCAGAAGTGAACGTGTCAAAAATTTTAAATAGTCATAATCTGCGCGAATACTAAGCAGGTCTAGGTACCAAAATTTGGTTACTTTTACTTTGTTGGTTTTCGAGAAAATCTGTTTTATTTATTTTGCGGAGGCTGATGTGGGAGTGGCAACATTTTTAAACAAACAAAATCTGCGCACATACTAATCCAGTACACATACCAGATTTGATGTCTCTAGTTAGTAGTCTTTGAAAAAATCGGTTTTATTTAATTTTCGGGGCGTGGCAGAAATTTAAAACAAACTCGATAACTGTACATATTACAAGAAACTACATACTAAATTTGGTGGCTAGCTCTTATAGTCTCCGAGATCTAGGTGTTCCTACGAACAGACGGACTGACGGACGGACATGGCTAGATCGTCTCGGCATCAGCATCAACATGCTGATAAAGGATATACATATATGCTTTATGAGGTCTGAAAAGCTTCCTTCCTTGTTATAGCTGCATAATATAAACCAGCATTAAAAATTTAAAGTAAAAATATCCGATACCAAAGTTACTGAGTGATTTCTTAAAAAAAGGGAAACGCACGAAATGGGATTACTCAAGCCCAAAAAGGTCAGACTACAATAACTGCGTTTACATTCAACAAATATCAAAATTGATATGGGACCTTCATTTAAGTCCTTTTCATAACATTAGCAATTAATAGTCCTGCCTTAAAGCAACCGAGCTGAAATTTTGCACATAGGTCACTACTTAAACTAATTGTTTTTCGTTAGTTCCTTATGATTTGTATTCCATTAAGAAATTTGGGCCAATTCGCAGGTCGACCTTGTTCAGTTCAGTTTATCCTCCATATGCCAATATTTTCTGTTAATTATGTTACCTCTCTCCTTTCGTCTGTCTGCATCCTGTAGCATTCAAGCTATTTAAATGAGTTTCATCCGAGTTTTGCCTCACATTAATAACGCATTTATTTATTTGCTCGTTTTTACTATATTTACTCGCCTTTTGCTAGCTTATTGACCAGGGGACCAGGGTCAACGGAAGCCCTTCTCTCTATTTTTTCCATGTATATACATACATATGTATGTACTCCATAGGGGGTTGGTTGCTCGTTGGCGTTTATTGCGTCAGCTCACATTGCGTATGAGCAATAATAAAAAAAAAAATAGTAGTAAATACCACACATAAAAGATACTCTTGATTTTGTTTAAACTCTTGTGGCTTTTGCCACTTTGTGCAATTTAGTGTTCCTCTTTCGTTATTTTCTGCGACACTTAGACACTTAGATGCAAATGATAAATACATACATACATACATAGATATGTAATATATTAGCATATTTGAATTCCATCAAGTTTGACTAGTTCCGTTTTCGTGGCTCACTGATAACCTTATAAATTTAAGTGAAATATGGGGAGACTAGCTGTAGATGAACTTGATAATAATGATTCTTCGTAGAAAAGGTATGAATTTATAATAAGTGCTAGTTTATAATAGCACACTTAAGTAATCGTAATACTGTCCAGTGCAGCGGTATTAGTAAGTACGGCCCTGTCATTAAATTCGGCTGTGCTTAATCTCTTTTTTACATATTTTGATAGGTATTTACATATACATATATACATATATATGTACTTATCAACTTCGAGCTTTACTCGGTGTGGGTAGGGCAGCAGCGCCTTATCATAACATGATTTAAATCGAAGGGAGAAAGCTAGGGGGAAGGGGGAAAAAATGTCCCCCAATGAAAGTAAACTCATCCGGGCCAAAGCTCGTGATTTTTTCATTTCATATAATCTGTTTAGTTTTGTTAATGTAAACAAACTTTTTATATTGTTATCAGTAAACTATCTCTCTCTCTCTCTCTCTTAGTAACGGGTATGTGAGTAAAATCGCTGGAATCGGGCAAATCCTATTGAGAATCCACTCATCAAAGCCGTTATACCAATTTTTTTCTGCTATTTTGCTGTAATTGCTGTAATTAATAATTTTAAAACGAAAAGGTGGAATGCAATTATCAATGACCTTTGATGTCGTTTTCGAGTTAATTCCGTTGCATACACCAAGGCGGCTTAACTAGAACTTACTCTGATCTAAAAGTGATTGGAGCAATTTCTATATTAAGAATGCACATTGCGTGACCAGCAAACTGCATTTTATTATCTTATTATACTATGTAAAGATAATGACATCCCACGACATGGGCCTCACTAAAAATTCGATCAATAAATGGCAAAACCTGTGTCGATGTAGCAAGAGAGAAAAACTAAATTATTACACTTTCAATTTGAATCGCTTAATGCTGTTTCCGTTTAATTTTAAAGTGTTGACACCGAAAAAGGTCACTCAAAATCCCAAACCCAACTCAATTTGCATTAACATCCGCCCGGACGAGGCTGATTTCAGTTCAGCTGAGCTGAGTTTCTGGAGGTCTGGTTAACGCTTTGCATAGACGCAGCAAATTAAATTTAAAATCCGAAATGCTCTAGGTCGGTCGTAGACGACTTAAATAATTATTACTTTTATTTTTCATACAATTTTTTATTTTTCTTTTGCTATTTGTCTCGCTGGTGTCCCCCCTGTACGTGACCGGGAATGTAAATGAAATTGCTTTTTTCTGAACGTTTTTTCTTTCAGATTTTCTTTTAAATTACCGTTGAATAAAGCCGCGGCACGTCTGCAATTTAATGTGACGATTTCCTCCTGTGCAGCTTGTGGACTTTTCTGCTTCGTACACACGGATATATGTAATATTTTAATATTAAAATAGCCACATAGAGAAGTTCTTTAATTGTAAAAGGATAATGTTTCCTTTTAAAAGCTAAATCTAAAAATTGCAACTATTCGGATATAATAATCTAAAGAATGACTGCAAAGAAAAATGTATTTAAACTCTGACATAAAAATGGGTATATATTAAAAGTAAATGGTAACATAATCAACTAAGCACTTGTTTTTTATTTTTACTTACATACATCCATATATATGTATGACCAAGAGTGGAGAAGCCGAATGGAAGTAAGCAGTGTGATTAGTTAAGTTACTGGCATGATCGATTGAAGTGACATGAGTCAATGAACGGAGCCACTAAAGTACTCCATTACCAAGGACATATATTAATCGTGACAGGTCATCAGTTGGAATGCTTATCTATTCCATATGTACTAATCAGTTTCTATTTATTTATCTGGTAATATAAATTATAATAGGTACATGATAAAAATAGCAAAATAATATCGGATACGTGACTCAACCTGGTACATGGTAAGCAGGCGGCAATTTGCGACATGTTCCTGGTTTCTTGTTTTTACCGCAAAACTAGATATTGAATTAATATCTCTATAACTTACTTTGCCGAAAATTTAGCACGTAAAATATGTAAAGCACTAGAGAAATGCTTTTTTTTAACTGATCTTCATATGTTTTAAAAATTCCAGCTTATGGTAATAAAAAAGATTAAATACCAAGTTACATACATAAATCCTAATACATAGCTACTTAAACTGAGGGTATGAAATTTATGAAAAGAGACGTTGGTGGGTATCAATTTGGCTTCTAGTTCGTTACAAACATTGGACCAAATTTGAGATACCATCTACATATACACCGACTTCCGTATACCACCGGACAGTGACGCACATTTTTATACCACGCACCCATAGGGTGAAATGATATATTAAATGTCGCCAAATGTATGTATATAACAGGCAGAAGGAAGCTTTTCCGACCCCATAAAATATATATATTCTTGATCGATAGACCGAGTCGATCTAGCGATCTAGACCGAGTCGAACGGATATCAAATGTGGCATATTAAATCGATAAGAAAGAGCACAGAATGTGGTTGTGAAAATTTTTACCATGCCCCTTCAGCCACCGTAATTTCCCGCAGGTAACTTTTTCACAGTAAAATTATTATCCAATAAAGTACCAAATTTGATGAAAATCGGACTACAAATCGCCAAGTTATTCCTATAAACATTTTACACTAAGTAAGCCATAATAGCGGGTTTGGCCGATGGCGGCGCTAGAGTGCACTTGTGCTTGTAAGTGAATCAAATATGCTAAGCATTGTGTTGTTATAAATTAATGTTTGTTTTACTTGGTGCACGGTATACCGCAGTCGTATAGACGACTTACTTTATTTCCTTTTTTAAAAATTATAGACGAGTTTCCTCTATCTCTAAAAATATCTATCTGACTTTCGACATCCATCGTACATGGCATCCATCTTTCAGGCTTAAGAAAATTACACAGGTCAACCGCAAGGAAGCAACTAAATGAACTACAACTAATCTGAAGCAACAAATTGTGATGTTGTCGGCCTCAATATTTCTTCAGTTCAATCAGTTCAATTTAAAACTGTCTCGCTCACTCTTATGGTATACATATATGAGATTTTTTAGACTAATAGGAAACCAAAAAAGATCGGCACATAAAAATATTCTCTTTTCTTTTTACCCCATACAAGTAAGAGCACCTCAAATGTGGATATTTGCCATTTGTGCTGCGTGGCAAACATGGCTATCCCGCTTACTCTTACAATCACATGATCAGTCTAGCGGCGCCAACAGCATACTGCCAACTTTAAGGGAATAAATAGTATTTTTCATAAAAAAATTCAAAAATTAAACCAATTTCGGTGCCTTTAGCTCTTATAGTCTTCAACCTCTAGATGTTCATCCGGCGGGCGGCCTTTGCTAGATCGACACGGCCATTGATGATGACCAAAAATATAAATACTTTATAAAGTTGGAAGAACTTTCTTCTGCCAGTTGCCTAAATTTTGGCGACTTTAATTTACTGTTTCACCTTATGATGATGGGTGCATGGTATACAAAACCTTCACGGTCTGTAAACCATCTGTTAATTATGGGGCCAATTGCTATTGTTTTTAGACAATTGTTAATACATTGCCTGTTGTTTGCAAAAGTGCTAATTATTCACTTGCTTTATTAAGAAATTCTCCTTAATGAGCTTGTTTTATGTCGTTTTACATATGTATTTCATTCCACCCACATGTCGCATACGACGAGTGGGCCAAATTGAATTTACGCATATCATGAATATATCGCATTTGGGTATACATACATATATATAAATAAGAATTTGCCAGAAGATGCGGAAGTTGCCTAGAATCTATATCTTCGTCCTTTTTACTTACAACATTCTGATGTGAAAGTGAAATACCTGTCTTAGCTAAAAGATTTTGTTGTCAATTTGAACAATTAGATCGGCAGAATCGGCTCATTACTCATCCTTTGCCATATGTGAAGGAATTCGCTGTTGACATTTCAAATTATGGAATCTAGTCCACATATGTATGATAGATTTCTATATAAAGATAAATAAGTACATATGTATGTATGACTAACTATCGTCGTGTATGTTCAATGAGTCAGTTAAGAACCGCAGTTTGTGCAATTAATGGGACATTTGTCGTCATTCTTATCAATATGTAGTCGCATCATGACGCGAAGGTTACCACAATCTAAACATTTCGTTTATGACTCGGGCAAAAGCCACTTGAAAATCAATTACTTTAAGTCCTAATGGTGGAATTAGATAAAAACCAGGTTTTCGCTTTTACAGACAGTAGGAAAATTGCAAACGAACCGAACATTAAAAGACCTTGAATGCGATAAAAAAAAAAACATCTTAAATCTACATTGAAAGACATTTTGATTTGCACTTACTGCTTACATTAACTTTGAAGGCTTACCTGGAATGAAAAAAGAAGAAAATTTATTATTATATTTAATAAATTAATTAAAACAAATTAATTAAATGTACTTGATACAATAAGTCAATAAGAGAATTTTCATCAGAATTGGATTAACATGTCTTCGTCCAAATCATTGAAGGCTGCCATACGCCGAGAATGAAATGATTTTCCAATTAGACCATAGATCTAAATATATTTAAATGCTAAGAAAAGTTTTGCCACTGAATAATCGATTAAACGAACCTTTTGTTTAATGCAGGGCTTCAATCGATTGGCATCGACAGCCACACGGAAGTTTTTCACCTGAACACCCAATCATAATTGCATTCTAATACAAATATCTCAAATTTAGCATTGTTTTTAGGTTCTAGTCTAATACTAACCTAAACCATCTTAGTTTTCCAATAATAAAAATGGGGTGCTCGTGTTTGTTTACAATTACAGTGGCACAAATTAATATGCACACTAAGAGGAGACTGAAGCAATTAAATTTGGTAAATTAGACAAGTCATAATCGTTTTATCGATTTTGTTGCTGTTATAAATTCTGGACAATACATTTGACTCTGTGAATACTATGAAGTCTACTCTGGTCCTTACGAATATTTATGGCAAACTTATTTTTTAAACCATTAATGGTTCGCTGAATTTTATACTTAAACTTTGAAAAATGCACGCACCGTGGAAAACAATTCGCGTGCTGATGCCACATTTCAATTTCGTTTTTAACTTTGTTTTGAGGTTTCCCATTATTTTTAATTACGCCTGATTGCCCAAAACATGTAAAAGCTTTTCGCTCAAATAATTTTTTGTTTTCAGTTTCATTAACTGAACTTTGAAATATTAATACATATTGATAATTAGTTTAACTAATTTCCAATGCTTAAAAGAATGTGAATTTTAAAACCGATGGACATCTACCTATTAGTCATCTGCTTTTTTTCTTATTCAAATTGTGTGTATATGTTTTTGAGGTAATTTACTTAAAAGGCGGAGCAGGATCCTCATGCTCCTAGAAGTCTATTCAATAAACGGCTTGTGGTTCTTGGTTTTGTTTTCATTGGAAAACCCACTTGACCGTAATGAGAGTTATGATGTGCGCTGGAAAATGAAAATGGGCGTTTGGATAAAATGTTTAGCTTGAGGTTTTAAGTTGAATATGCAGAAAATTGGAAAACCTCTCACAAACGCTACAAATTTTCGTGGTTTAGTTTAAATAATGAAAATAACTAATTCCTTAAATTTTTATTGGTCGACAAAAATATAAACACACCTGTTAAAATACATATTGTGCGGATTGCTGTATCATATACATAGCTTAGTCAAAAAATGTTCGCGGTCTGCGATATATGTCTACTGATATATACATATCTGAAAAATATTTCTACCTCGGTTCAATGATGATGTCATTTAAACTGGCAACTGCATAAAAACGTTCAATTACTCTCGCATTCGAATTCGCGTGGAAAATCAATTTGACTTATTTGATACCCTTGACCTTAAACCTTAAATTGGTCAGTGTCCGTATGTCTGCTTCTATGGAAACTTGTCTATTAGCTTTCAAGCCGCTGTGAACAATTTTTGCCCGAATTCAAATAACGACGAATAGATTCAAAATTAAGTTAGAGGAAATTAAGACAGTATTAGTTTTCCATGTGTAAAAGAGCGATTTAGTCTCAGCACACTTAACACTCAACACTTTGTGTAGATTTCGGCAATTACACAGTTCCTAAAGGACACTGCAAGGGTATTTGATCTCGCCCAAGTTAGCCTTTTTGATATTTTTTAATTATTTCACATTATGCATAGCAACTGGCGAATCGGTACCCTCCCACAAGCTCTGCTGCGTTATTTGTTCTTCCATATTGAGTGACTTTTTATTTCAGTATTTTACGTATTTGGCAAAAGCTATCAAAGCAGAGAACAGGGAGTGAAATACTTAGTAATATTATTATTTTAACATTTATTCTGTTCAATTTGAAGTTCGGTATTTTTCCACAGAAACGTCGAAAAATATGATCACAGCAAATTTTTGTAAACTCAGGCACCCAACACATCGAGCAAAATTATCCACTTGATGTGATTTAATTCAGATTCTGTTTCTTTATTTATCATATACATAAATTATCGTTTCAAACACTTGCATAGAATGATCTTGAGAAGTGGTAGTGTATACAAATAATTATCATTCATATTTTGATTTTTGTGTCTAACTTTATGAGCAATTAAAATATAATGAAAAGCACATTTGTGTATACACACACACACTCACACATACGTAAATGAAAAATAAAAAGAATAATTAAATAAACAATGCGAATACTAACTACTAATACTACGATTAGGTAACAAACAAATGACAGTATATACATACATACATAAATATGGCATGTGTTAATTTCAATAACATTGAGGGAAAAGGTAGATAGTTAAGCGACTGACTGACTAGTCAGACGGACAGAGAATCGGAATTATACAACGAACCAAATTAAAGTTTAACAATAAGAAAAAAGCATTTTTATATTGTTTTCACTTAGTTGGTATACCATTTCACTCCATACAGTTCTGCGGAACATGGCAACACGACAAATTCTAATTGCGACACGAGGCGAGACACAAAGCGAGGTTTTTGTGGCAGTTCAAATTGAAATTGAATTGAATAATTGAGGTGACACGCACACACACAACACTCCTAGAAATATATATATATATATATATATATATATATATATATGTATGTGTGTATTTGCTTGATCTAAGCTTGTGGCTACGAGGTAAATCACAGCTTAAAAATTAAGATAGAGACCGAGACTAGCCTTTGCCGGCTGTGACTTGGAGTCGCCTCTCTTGACACATAAATGACATAACTGGTTATTCCATGTCAATCAAATATTCCATTTCGCAACACTTTTTAGTTGTTGTTATTATTATTGGGTAATTGTAGAAAAGTGTTTTCAATATAAGTGCATTACATATGTATGTGTATGTGTATACAAAGTGCCTTTACGATCATTTCGTAGAAAAGTGAATGGAGAGGGTCAGTTATTACGTACAAAGGCAAGATGTGTGCATTCATATGGCTACATTTTAAACATTTGGGGCTATGAAAAGCAAACTTTATAGCCAGCAACAAATTGAGTGCACAGGATCCAGGTCTGTGTCGACCCAATTAGCTTTATTCAATTTGCTTTGCAAAATGTGATTTTTTGTGCCTTTCAATGTAAGTAGTTTTGTAACTTCAACTCGGCAAATCACTGTTAATGTAATGTAAGTAATTCTCAGTAAGTCCCTTTTTTACCTGTTGACATTTATAAAACATATATAAGTTACATCTCACAGACTGCAAAATTCAAATTGTTTTTTAATGATTAACGTTTGTTAAGTCAACATCATTAGCAAGACAAATTTTGGGTTTAGTCTTTTGTTTTAACTGCCTAGCCTAGTAATTAGGCAATACTCTTATGTACAACAACCAAAGCTTGTATATGCATTGTATTTTGAAAGTACAAATTTTGAAATATTCATATTTTTCTTTGTACCTCTTTCAGATTTCGTTTAATTTCTATACCATGCACCAACACAATGAAATTGTATATGTATTAACTCTCCATTGCACACATGGGTGATTTGAAATTACTAATTGCCAAACCTTTCTTTGGCAAATTCAGATTGATTTTTTAGAATGTTAAGTATATGTTTTTAAATTTTTTCTTTCCCAGAAATTAAAATAATCACTGAAGTATTTATTAGTGGATTTTAGCCATAAAGTTACAAAAGAAGCTAAGGAGTGAATGAAATAGACAATGTTAGTATCGTACTTATTCACGAATCTTTCAATATTTATAAAATTTTATTCACGAAATTAAAATTAACTTTTTTTTGTGTAAAATTATAAAACCCGATTTTTGTCCTGCGTGAAACCCTTTTTTAAATGGTTATATCCTAGAAACCATAAAGAATTAAATTTCAGGAAAATACTTGAAAGTACAAGTCACTAGTTAAATTAAAAGTTTGGTAAAATCGCAACCAAAGTCGAAAAATGTGTGTCCAGATCCATGTGAGCAAGTCGCCAAAATGTTTGTAACAGGCAGAAGAAACCATCCAACCTCATAGGGTATATAGTATATATATATATACTATATACTATATATACATACTTTATATATGTACTATTGTATGTATGTATATAAGATTTGACAAGTAATTTGAAAAAACCGATTCCGTCTCGCAATTTCTTAACTAGCGCAATCAAATTTGTCCCATTAATTGCAGTTATTAATATTTATCGACGAAAACTAGCCAAGTTATGCCATTGCCGTAAAGGCTTAGTTGGCCGTTGGAGTGAGCGAGATACCATATGCTTGCTTACTTTATTTTGTTATTTCAAGGAACATACAACGAAAAAAGATTGCCCGTTTAGTTTGATCGTATAAATACGACGAGTTCCTTGGTCACTAATTGATTCGCCACACAAATTTTGAAGAGTAATTAAACTGCTTGTTAAAAATAAACTCTTTTGTTAATATTTTTGTGTACCGATAAGCTAAAGCGAGCGTAATAATGATCAGAATTGAGTTCTTAAATAAGATTCTTTGTAGCAAGACTCAGGCGGGAACATCTGCTTCTCAAAGCGGATGTTTGCATTAACTTCAAAAGTGTTTATACATATGCATGTCGTATAAGCGAATTGAGCTTCGCAAATATTTTATAGTTTTTTCAGATGTCCCGAGTCCTTTTGATTTGGAGTTCCCCCTTCAATACTCACAATATTTACACAGTTGCAAATTAAAATATGTATTGATGGCATGTTGAATCTGCATTTATTAAGCTTATTGCTCAGGTAATTGCCCAAGTAAAGTTCATTAGCTTGGTACACTACCTATATACATATACATACATATATACATACATATCTACGTACAATGACTTCCGCTCTATCCCCTAACTTGAGGAGCATTAATCATGTCCAACTCTATGCCACTTGTAGATTTTGTTCGAATAGCTACTTATGTGTGTGTGTGTATGAGTTTCGTGTCCGATTGCTCTATCTATCTATTTGTGTGTGTGTGTGCATGTATCCACATGTATGTAATATATTCATTATCGTTCATTATCAAGTTGCTTACGTAGTAGACGTAGTTCAAATGGTTTTTTGTCCGTGGCTTTCCGTTATTGTTCAATGTTTTGCTTGTTATGCTTTATCTTTTTGTTTTGGTTTCCAATTTTTAAGTGCAATTTTATAAAGCTAGAATAACAATAACTATAAAATTGTTTGATAATTCCCATTTGACACTCTCTTAAGGTGATAAGATTTGTGTCAGCTGTCAAAAAAAAAAACTTCTAGAGTTTAACTTAAATGGGGATCACCATACAACTACACTTAAAATGAGCATATAAAGAAGAGGCACCCTTTAATTTATAAGAAATTACAAAGTTAAATGAAATGACTGGAAATGCCATAAATTTGAGTAGCAAATTAACTTTAAAATATATCTCGCTTTACAAAGTGTAAATTTTAGGAGACCATTAAGTCATCAAAAAATATTTTTTTTTAGACTTTTCAAAACTTAATACGAATTCAAACTCAGCGGAAATAAAATGTTGCGCCTCATTTAAAATTATAAAAAAAAAAATAATTGTCTTTAATCAACAGTATTTTATTTGGTAAAAATGAAGACACTGCAATTTTTCCATTACAAGATACAATTATCTTTAAATCAGCAAATATTTGTCATTTCAATTTTGAAGACCCAAAATAAAAAATTTCATAAACAAAATTGACAACTGACACAGAAAATGGTCCCAAACAAAAGAAGTTGGAAGAAAAAAGGCCAATACCAAATCAAAGCAAACCAAACCAAGCATACAATGAAGAATTTCAAAATCACAAATAATCATAATTTTGTGTGTAGGTATTGTGCGATTTCTTGAACAACAAAAACCAGATGCGTCGAACGAATTGGCAAATAAAATTCTATTAATAATGCCTTCTTCTCTTCGCTCTTCTCTCTTTATTGTGGGAAGTGAGATCTGCGTGGGTAGTGGATAATGTACATTATTAACGCATCTCTCATTTTGTTTTAATTTTTTGTTGTCTTTTTTTTGTTGTTGTTGTTTGTTTGGTAAATTCGTTTTAAGACAAATGAAAGTGTAGCAATAAAGTTACTCATTTTGTTGTTAAAGAAAATAATTAATTGCCATTTTTGCCGCTTGGCTGACAATTGTTTCAAGTTTTTTATCTCTGAGTCGGTGTACTTGAACTTTCTACGATTTTCACTTTGTCAAACTTGTTTGTTCTGTATTTTCGACGATTTCGCCAATGAAAACAGATATGGTGAGGGAAAACAAGAAGATGAAACGTGATTAAAGATAAATGGGAGAATCATTTATAGATTCCTTTCAACGCTTAATTTTTTGAAAACTCTCACAAATTAAGAAATTAGAACTCGAAATTGCCTCTCAAATTATTTGTAGCGACCTTCCCATACACTACCGCATACCCTACTTATTGTCCAACGAGCCTTTTCTAGGTCCCCCAATATCGATTCCGAGTTTAGAATTGAAAGAGATTCAATTTTATAAAAATAAATAATAGTCATCACTGAATCATGGTGTATTTCTATTTAGTAACATGTTTCGGCTAAAAATTTATGTTTATTAAGTATTTATTAGATTTATCAGTAATTTATTTATCAAAAAGAAAATCTAAACAAGTGTCAACCTTTTAAATTTTCTACAAAGCATAAAAATTGAACTAGATAAATCACGAAATTCCAAAACTACTCATAAAAGTGTAGAAAGTGAAGAGTTCTCCTTATCTCTCTGACTGTCTCCCTCTTTCTCTTTCTCTGTCTGTCTCTCTGTGTCATTTGATGCTGTTAATTAAAAGACTATAGCAGCAAACGAATGTGATGGAATGTGTGCTCAGATTATATCGAATGGTAGACGGAAGTTGAAATGAGTTTAATACCAATACATACATATATACAAATATATATATATTCACATATTTTATTTTTAGCAATCATGTAGGTGAGGAATTTTCAATTCGTTGGCTAAAAAGGAGAGGAGCGTTCGATATCCCTTAGTTATTTCCGAAATGCATTTCTGCCCTTTCTAAGCATTCAGAAATTTAATTTGCTCTTTAGTTATAACTTATGTATGTTTAATTTTTATACATATACAAATAGATAGATATTTCTATGTATATTTTATCGCAACAAAGTCAACGGTTAGATAATTTTTAAATGATTTGTATTTTTTAATTAATAACATAAGGAGATATGGCAACTTCTAACGGGTCTTTTAGATTAAAATAAGTCATTGAAGATTAATTATTCCGATCATATGTATGTACATATGGATGCAAACTATTTATGACTAAATGATGCAATACACACATTATTCACAAGTGTTCCCTTTTTGTATACTCCAAATAGTGATAAACATAATATCACTTCAATGCTTCAATATCTTTCATCATTTCTCTTTTTATAAATGCATGATTTCATTTAAATAAATAAAGACATTATTTAATTCATATCTGCTTTGGTTCATTAATTTTAAAACCGAAACAAAGACCCCTTTTCATCTCTGTTCATGTGCATATCGAAAGCATATCCAAGTCAGGGCCAAGGTTTTTAACTTGGTTAGTATGCGGAGCACAAGCCCAACGAGGTTCTCAAAATATTTTTTGACAACCCCCCCCCCACACACACACACACACACACACACACACACACACACTCACACACACACACACACCACATACATACATATACATACATAACAATAAAAATCATTTAAAAATGTCAAGCAAAATTCCAAAAAAAAAAAAAAAAAAAGTCCACAAAAAAAGCGGCAAAGAGGTAGGGGAAGGGAATCCCCCAGCTGAATAAATTGACAGTAGAAAACAAAACTCTGAACTCGAGTCAACTGGTGTATGTGTGTGTGTGGTAGCCCCAAAATGCAATTTGGATGTACTCATTCAGCCTTCACACTGTGTATGTGTGTATGTGTGTGCATGTGTATCCAACAGCTTCCTTATACAATGCCAACAACTGTTTTCGATTCGTTTCGGTTGCAACTGCGCTTCAGTTTTGTTTTTTTTTTTGTCTCTACTTTTCGTTTTTTGTCAATTTCAATTGTCTGTCCGACGTGGGAATGTTGCTAAATAACCAGGCAGACTATTTTGTTAAACTAACTAGTTGAGCCGTAGGCAGAAAATTTCTAAATTAAAGCGCTTCCGCATTTCGTTTCAGTTTACATTAATTTTGTTGCCTTTATGCTTTTCGTATTTCCACTGAGGGAAATCTTTAACAAAAATTTATAGATATAACTTTGTTGTGTTTGTTTATTCAGTTGGCATTCCAGCTATAAAACGTCTCTAACTAGTCAAAAAACTTTGTTGGCATTAAATTATAAAATAAAGTTTTCCCCAATGTAACCACCCAAAGCAAAAGAAAATATACGAGTAACTAAAGCAAAAGAGCAAAAGATTCATCCAGTTTACAGAATTTGGCTAAGAACTTGACTAAATGTTGAGTAGATGTCACTAAGAATTTTTAATCATGTCCGATGTAGCTATTAAGCTTTATTTAAGCACACATTATTAAATCGTCTGAACAATCAATCTACACCGCACAGAAAATCTTTCAATGCCAACATATGTTCATTCCAATCTAAAACTCAAACTCTTGAAAGCCATAAAATTCTCTCCATTCAAAATAAATTAAAATAAATTGCCAAATGTTTGGCTAGTTATTTTTTTTTTTTTTTTTGTATGCCGATCTCATTCACTCGATCCGTTCCAATCTCTGTCCCTCGCGAGAAACATAGACACACACGCGCCAAGACAAACTGACCCCCTCCCCGCTTAAGCGGAAAAAAAAAACAGTCAGAGAACTGATAAACGAAATTAATCAGGCAAGAACAACAACAACGAGAGCAGCTTCTAGAGAACAAGTTAGACGCAAACTTTTAGTGCAAATATAAACAAACAAACGAGCCAAACCAAGTCACTTTAACGGAAATGACAAAATTGTCAACAAAATTACAGAAATTAATGCCGAAACGGAAGCCAAAAAACACAGAAGGCAACGCTAGCATCGGTCGTGTCGACTTTTAAATACCTTTTAGCTTTTAGACTCATTTTTTTAATTTCCAACAGACATGAAAGGATTCCAAATAAGAGGCATGCAGTAAATAATCAGAAACGATTCATTCCAAAATGAATATACCCTGTTTGCAGGGTATACAAAAGAAGAAGGCAACATAGCAAATTCTTTTGGCATGGGTTGTGTATACATTTTTGTTGTTGATTCGTTTGGCGCCTCAAAGTTTTCTGTTTGCCACGCACTTTCGGCATAATTTTTACAACGTGAAAGACAAGTTGAATGATTAGGCCCCAAGTATGGGGGGTCGGATTATGTGCGGTTAGGTGGGTGTTCAGGTGTAGTGATGGAGCGCCATAAAAATTTTGCGCACTTCTTTTATTTGTTTATAATTTGTTATAATGTCAGGGTTAGCAGACGATTCCGAAATGGGGAAACAAGAGGTGGGTATAAGGAATCAATTTAATTTATTGGCAAATGGCATTTTAGTATTTTTCGGATGAAAAACACAATTTATTAAGTGACAAACAACTTTACACTCTCATTTTTCATCATCCTCAGGATGCAAAGAGCATATATGTATGTATGTATGTACATATGTATGTACATACATATGAATTAATTCTCCTCAGAAACTTAGATTCACTCTTCTTTGTATGTGGATACATCTGAGCGTCTTCGAAATACCACTTAATCCAAGTACAGTGTACGAAAAACTTATTTGCGATCATCATCCAACATAAATTCCTTTCTTTCAAAAACACAATATGGAAAAAATAGCAGATGCTGCAGTTGCGGCTTTGATTTAAATTTGTCGACAGATTTGAATAAAAAGGCCACATTAATTAGGTATTTGAAATCGGTTTTTGATATTTAAAGCTGGAAAAACCAAACCAGCTGCGGGATACGATCTTCCATCTCCGTACTGGGTCTATGGTTTCGATGAATGCAAAATATGTACATACATATGTACATAATATTTTTCGCTTCCTTTCAGACATTGCAAAACATGAAAGACAAAAAAAAAACTTATACTACTTTATGAATTGGTTTTTACGCCCAAATCTCAAAGAAACATCCAATGGTTGGTCTATTTTTAAATGAGTTTCTGTATATGCGACTGGAATAAAAAAGCAAAAATAAGGCTAAGAGAAAAGTAAGGCGAACGCGACCCGAATGAAATCAATTTATCTGAAGGTCTATCACTGAACTATTTGGTCGTTTATATGAATTCTGTAGAAAATGAATTTTATTTATCCATAGTCAAAGTCCAAATGCGTTAAATATATACCTAACTCGAACTCGAACATTATTTAATTATTACAAAAGCCGAAAATTACATCTGGAGAAAGAAATATGCCGCAAAAGTCGCTTCGAGTACAAGGCAGAGCAAAGGTAAAAGGAACAGGTTATCCCTGACTGTTAACACCAACAAAGACAGAAAAATTAAAGCACGAGTTGACATTTTGATTGGAGATTTTAATTTGAATGTAAAAAGTAAGTAGTGATTAAAAGTTATTAATATTAATAATATGTATATACAATTGATCCATCTTTTAATACCCTGAAGCCGCATGCTAGGTACACATCTGTTTTTACGGATTGTTCCAATAATGCCATCATATTTATTCAGTATCGAAAATTGTGCAAATTTATTGCCAGTCAACTGTTGCTGCAGATCATATGTTGTAGACTGAACAAGGGGGAGTGTGAGGGGGAGGGGGAGAGGGTGGAAACACGCGAGACGAGACGAAAGGGAGACAAAGACCTGCTGCTGCTCTCAAGTGGCGAAATATGATGATGATTTTTGCTTTCTGCGGTCGGTCGGTCTCCTCACTCTGTCATTTGATATTGCGTGCTGCTGCCAGTTCACTTCAAGTTTTCGTTTCGAATACGTTTCGTTTTTCGTTTTAAGTGGCAAAGGAGACTGGTTGGATAGAGGCGTGGCATCGACAAGTGCATCAGAAATCGGCGATGGAGTTGGAGAGAGGGCACACAACTCAAGGACGTTGCTTGCTGCCCCTCCGCAAGCATCGGCCCCCGTGATGTTATTTTTGTCGTTTGCCTTTTAATTAAGTTCAGTAAAATGTCTGTGCGGAGTTGGTTTAGGGAGTGCAATGCGCCTGAGTGATTTAATTATAGATTCATACATATACATACATATTACAACTTGAGTAAATAAATCTCTGTTGATCAGTTGAGGAGAGATTCAAGAGATTTGAGAAATAAAAACAATGATTTTAAAAAAAGGAACTTGACTCTAAATTTTCTCTAATGTATTGCCTCTCAAAAATATACACACATACATATGTACATATGTATGTATGTAATATAATCTTTCGAGGCTTTAATTTGATGGCGATAAAACTTAACAAAATTAAAATAACATTACAAGCAGGAAACATTTACGTAAGCTAAAAGAAATGTCAAAATATTTGTTACGCTTCAAGAACCTAAAACATTGAGCAATTGGACAAGAAACTTAATAAATAACCTCCAAACCAAGAACCGCTAAACCGCAGAGCAAAACAAAATCATGATGAAAAAGCAGCACACAAAAGATCAGGGAAAAAAAACAAGTTTTTGTTTTCCGCCAAAAACAACTAAAGAAGATGAGCGGAAAAGTCAAATGTGGAGAGTGATAAAGAGTGATCTAAAGAGTGAGAGAGAGAGTTTACCAATATGTACATATGTTATGTATGTATATGTAATTCTTATCTACAGATCCAATGAAATTGATCGAATATTGACCCGAATCCGTAGATATTGACTTATCCACTGATACTTATTGCACGATTTCTTTTCCGAAACAGCTCAGATATTCCTTTCTCCCGTACAGGTCAAAGATAACTAATGAAATTTTTTAAATTTATCATCTTTGTACACACACACACACAATGAGAAAAAAGTAATGTAAAAGTAACTTTAGTTAATTAATTAACCAAGTAAATTTGCATGTTGTGAGAGATATTTGTTATTTTTGGGTTTTCGTTTCTTTTATCTTCGATTCGCTTCGACTGGGTTTGTTTTTATTAACCAAGGTCGCTTGGGTTGGCAAAGACAGAAAGAAATGAAATCTTATCAGTATGCATATAGTCAAGTTGCCGACGATTAGAAGAAGCCTTATTTTATTACCTGCACACACACACACACTCACCCATATAAAATATATATGTATGTGTGTACTTATGGTTGTTAATTTCATGTTGCTTCGATTTGGTCGGTTCAGTGACTTAACAGTTTGGGAGGGGGTGGGGTGCTATCTCTTCTCTTCACCCGTCACCATCAAGACGACAAGTCATAAATTTACTTGTCTACAGGTTTTTTTTATATGGACGGACCCAAATGGGGTACACCAACCGATACTATTTTGAAACCCCACAAACTATTTTTCAGATCCGTCCGTGGTTCTCTTGTTGGATTCGGTTGGTTTTGTTTTTAATATTATTGTTATTGCCGTTTGTGGCAAGTTCTTGATTTTATTTTTCTCCTCTTTCGCCCCCGCAACTTAAATAAAACTGATTTTCTTGAAAACGAACAAAGCTAAAGCTATCAAGTTTGGTACGCAGATTTCTGTAGTATGCGTGCACATTATTAATATTTAAAATTTCCCGCTGCAATTTTTTCAAATTCTAAATTCAGCACAGTAATTAGCCCTATTAATATCTAGGTTTAAAGTATATTTTCATGGTGCATGGTATACCGAAGTCGTCGAGACTTACTTACTTCAATTTATTTGTTATCTGCTCGTAATGGACAATAAGAATTAGCTATGGTAAATAATTGTAGTGTAAATGTTATCATGGTTGTACATATGTACATACATATACATGTGTACATACATATGTATGTATGTACTTGGTATTATATCGGCTATCACCCTTCCCCACCCACTTCTCCCACTTTTCGCTGCCGGCCAAGCGCCACGCTTCTTTGTTAACTCATCGGCAAGAAACTAAAAATAAACTTGAAAAAAACAGAAAAAAACCAAAAACAAAGAAACTTAAAAAAGAATTGAAGGCGGTTTCCCACATATGCGAATTGGTACTAGGAGGTAATGGGTCGCGAGACGAGGAATTCGAAAGGTCAGCGCCCCGCTTTAGTGCCATATTCTGAAACCAAAAGTTGGCCCACTAACAAAATAATTGATTTTACTAAGACCGTTCTCACCCTCCCACCTCCAACACTTTCTCCTCCCCTGGGGTAAGTTGTTTTTCCCCTGCTCAAAGCCCAAACTAATTCCTGGAAAAAGATGAATGTATAGTGAGGTTAATTTTATCCAAGCGACACGCATTGGAGAGCGTGAAAATACTCGTTGTAACTAATTTGTTTTGGTTTAAACATCAAAATGTTGTTGGTAACAACAAAATCAATATTTAACCAAACCCAGAAACAGGGTGGTTCAGTATTTGGTGGTCCTTACACTTGTTTTGTCTTTCCTTCCCTTTCGTTTCGTTTCCTTTCCGTAACATAACGTGACAGCAAAGAGACTCATTTTAACAGTCAGAGTCGGAAGTCGGTAACACTTAAGGCAAGGCACACACAAGATGAGGCAAGCTTTATAATGATTATGTGATATAAGTGGAAAACGAAAACGTTATGCCAAAGAAGCTTTTTAAAATAGTTTTAAGTATGCACAGAGAGAAGATTGAGAGAAGATGCAGTCATGGATATACTTGGATGAAACTCAATTCCAGGCAAAATAGGAGTAGTTCAATTAATAGACCTTATATCCTTACAGCTTTACAGCATTTTCCATATGCTCGACCGACCACTGCGGATAACTCTAAAAATAGCTGCAAGGCATCATCCACAAGTTATGACTGTTTGGGTTTTGCCAATTTATGCTGGATCAACTGCCTGGAAGGCATCTGCGTCTTAGCCGCAGCTGAGCATTTTGTTGCAAATTTTGTGGTTGGGCGCAATTTCAATCAACATTTTCGTTTTTCTTTTATTCAAGTGCGAATAAATTTTGTGTGTCGGTGGATGATAAACCTCTAACCCAGCGCCAATAGAAAATTAATAAACATAAATCTGTGCACAATATTAAATCAATCTCAAATATTTAAATGATTAAAAGGCCCTTTACTCTAAGTAATCAATTCCAGTCGCAAGAATGGAGATGCTGGTAAGACTACCCAGACGGGCAAGTGAAGTGCATCATTATTTTGGTCTACAAACTGTAATGATAAAAGATAAGGATTCGGATACAAGTACGGAGTTACATTTGCTACAAAACGTAATGATTAAAGTGTGGGCAGGGAAGTAGGAGGAGAGGGAGGAAGGGAGGCTCAGGTCAAAGCACTAGGTACAACCCAATTCCCAGGGCTAGTTAAGGTGCTTAGATAGAGACAGCGATAAAGATAGAGAAAGAGAGCACTGAGAGCTCTTGCCGAACCAGTTAAACAAGATTTGAATGGGGCGCTTAGAAGCAAAACCAAAAGGCAAAAAACACAGTGAACAATTCCCCGCTTTGCAATACATATATACATAAGTATTTGTGTACATATATGAATTCAACATCTAATAGAAAGTCAAGTTCACCGGAAAAAATGTAAAAAGAAAAAATGCACTTTGTTGCCATAGTTCCACCGAAATGCAGCTACATCCGTACATACTTATCTGAAATTTATTGACCAAGAATTAAAATCGATGGAATATAAGACCAAAAATAAAAATAACAAAATTTCAACGGCATCGAAATATGCCTTTGGAGTCATATTTTTATAAAATTAACAAAAGTTAAACCAGAATGTTAAAGTGTGTGTTTTTTTTAAAGACAAAAAATATTTGTGCAATTTTGAACATAGTTTACCTTAATCCTGTTTTTAGTGGCTTCAGTGGGCAGCAGCGTTAGTTGAAGTCGACGTCGGCGTCACAGCTGATAATTGTGCAAAGGCGAAAACAGAAATATTACAGAATTAATAGGCACACTCACACACACACATAGATACAATTGTTATTATTTTTATTTTTTTGCAAAAACTAACATAAGCAGCAGTAGCAGAGCAAAATCAACAACAACAACAGGGCAGTTCTACTCGATGGCGACGAGCGAACCGAGCAGCCTTCGAACAACTTGCCGAGGAGGTTTTTCAATGGATTTTCCAGCAAAAAAAACTGTTGGATCCCAATCTTTCGTTTCACCCACAAGGTGTGTCGTTTATTTTCTCTTATTTAACTATAAAATTATGTAGATTTCAATTCTTTAATTAATTGCAGCTGTAATGTTGTTGCTTTTGCTTGCGTTTTTAATGTTGGGTTTTCTATTTCGAAGAGAGAGCAAGCTACATAAATGAAGTAGCAAGAAAGAGAGAGCGAAAAAGAGAGACACTGTAGGTGGTGACCCAGCCCCCTCTTCGACTGGTTTTTCTTGCGCATCTTTTAGTTTTCTTCGTTAATACACATTGTTGATGTCGTTATTAGATTTTCATCTTTTATTTTAATTTTTTTAGCACTCGAACTAAGATTTTTCACCACACACGCAGCCACACATACACACCCACAATTTTAAACATATATCTCTGTTTTCTCATTACAAATTCACACTTTAGCAAACACGGCACGACAACTTGCATATTATTTTAATATTTTCAAGACGTTTACCTTCTTTTTATTTCTTGCAATATTTTTTATTGCTAATCTTTTGTAAACCAAAAACACACGGATGCGAACCGAACGCTTTAACAAATTCACAACTAGTGATGAGAATTCCGTCGATATCATCGTTGATACTATCGATTGCTCGTAAAGTGCGATAGGCGCACGAAACGCTGAATACGCTGTACAAAAAAGTGGGAGTCGAACAAATTGTAAATCAAAATAGTGGGAGAAACACTAACTGTAAAAAATTAGGGCTTAATCGAAAAATTCGGATCATAATTTAAAAACTGTTGGAACACTGTTTTAATAAAAATTTGTAAATCAAAAAATGTAAAAAATTCATTTAACAAATCAAAAAGTCGACTGAAAAGATAATAATAAAATTAAAATATATTATAGTGGTTTTACTTTTCCATGACCTTAGGGTTAAGTTTGGGAATTATTTGGATTAATATTCATACAAATGAACTGTCAAGGACTTCGTCTCATTGTTAAAAGATGGCTCCCTTCAATGCACGAATGCTTTCACCGTGTAAAAACCCTTAAACATTAAGCGAACTCAATTAATATCGACCTAGAAATTAAATAGTTTAACAGAAAGATATATTTAAATATATATATTTTTTTATAATATTAACTTTTCCTTTACAAAATTTTCTGAACAATTGAAATGAACAAAAAGCACTGCAGCCGCCAGACGAGCTTGTAGTTCCTGTTGACTTAAATCATGGGCCCATTCAACACGGCCCCAAAACTTTAGTTGATATTCCTCCTCTAGGCGGGCCAGAGCGACAGCCTTTTCCACTGGGATTTGCTGTTCTATAACAGCACATGCTAGCACAATTGATTTTAAAGTATCCACTGCAAAAATGAAACCTGCAGGTAAAAAGCAAGAGAAATTATTGTGGATGTCAAGAATAACTTTGATAATATTCATTTATCCTTACCGTGCAATGTCTCCAAATTAAATGACTGAAAGTGTTTGGCAATTTTTATTTTGTCTTCGTCCGTAACTAGTGGAGGGGTTATGTTCATAGTCTTTTGAAGACTTGTCTCGAAACGCTGATTGAACCAGGCGATTAACGGATCCCATTCGTTGTGTTGCAATTCCTGCAGATCCTGTTCATCCTAAAAAAAATGATAAATTTAAATTATAATCTAATAACAAAGCGGAATCGCATTAATTTGACACACACATCATACTGGAATAGCACCGTATCTGTGGCTATGAAGTTCAACAAGTAATTAACCATATCAAGTTTTGACAAATTGTTGGGATTATCCAAAGCTGTGAAACACAAGGCGGACAAATGCATCCTTGACCGCTCAATATGCTCTTTTTGGCTGTCGAATTCCGTAGCCACTGCAATGGCTAGTGGTTCACTTTTAACCGTGAACAGAGTACCTTTCGGTGTCTTCAGCTTTCTATGATCCAAGGTAATCTCATAGCCATTGTCAGTGCACAAGACTGATGTTTTCTTGTAAAACCGCTTCGGTGGAGTGGCTGAAACATTCCAAATCAAAAACATAATCTGTATGTATGTATGTATAAGCAGCAGGCATCAGTTTTTTTCTTTGGTATCTGGCCGGCATGTAGTTGTTATGAAATTGTTGAAATTTTGCATTTTTTACTCACCATATTGTCGTACAGTGCCTGAGATTGGAAGTTGCCATTTGCTCCTACTTCTTAAACAGAATGTTCTGACTGTGCCAAGTAACAAATTTGAATTCATTTTAATTCAAATTTGCTTGAGTAGAATATGCATAAAATATTACGGTGCGAGATATTATTTACTTGCTTCTACAGGGCTTCCAGGGCTGGAATATTCACAATTGTTAAAACGGCAAAACATCAGTGTTAACAAATGGTGAACTCTATTGGACTGGCAGCACTGGTAAACGTCGGTTGCAGATTTCAAAACGTTGGCTTTAAAAAATTAAGTTTTCGCTGTGGCGTTAACCTGTACTAAACGTTAAGGCCAAATAAATATTCTGGCATACGTTACTCAAAAGTAACTTCATTTAGAAAAAAAAAAAAAATGAAATTTCGTTTGTTGTCTTTTTGTGTTGTTGTTTTAATATTTTATTTTATTTTCCTTCAAAATTTGTCTCGTGTACCCGTCGCCCTGTTCAATTGTTAAGTGTTATGGATTAATTAGGAATACGGGAAAAAGTTAAAGAAATTATGGCTCTGTCTGGTCTCCACAATGAAGTCGGCTCTCTTAGCCGAGAAGAAGAGGAGGCCAACTTGAGAACCATGAGAACAATAAACAGTTTGGAAGACGTCTATAAGACTTACAAACATGAAACACAATACTACTTTCCTCCGACCATTCCAATATACAAAAATAAAAGCAACACATCCATCGCGACTTTAAAGAATCACGTTGATGCCCACAAACCATCCACATCCACTTTGATAGGCCAGAAGGTAAGGGACAAAATTCGAGAACTTCGTCAGCAGCAGCCTGAACCCAAAGGACGTGGGAGTTTGCCAAAGAATCAGCATGAACATGTTGATTTAAATTGGTAGGTAGGATTGGTTAAGTTGGTTGAAACATTGGCTTCATTTCTCCTCAGCTCACGTTTTCGTATTGCATCGGGTCAAATTATAAATAAAGACAATGGAAGTTGTAATTATTGCGATTTTCACCAAGCTGACTGTATGTATATCCGATTTTTTTATAGAATATATTTCAATAATTTCTTTAACCAGATCCAGACTACGGAGTTGACAGCGGCAATTGTGAGTCTCTTCACCAGCCAATGAGTTCATATCCTGCAAACCATATGGGATACTATGAACAAAGCCCAGGGCAAACTTATTTTAAATATTGTACAAACGAAACTCTCTTGACTCCCCCCAACCAAGCAAAATCAGATTTTCGCCAGAGAATTGATTATTGTTGCTGTTCATATGGTTCCAATGAAAGCATGGGAGATGTTGAACAAGATAAGGCTTTAAGTAAAGCGGCACTTCCCACCACTCAATCTAATATGGATTCGAAAGATTCTAAAAGCACATCCTCCGAACCAAGTTGTTGTTGCGATCGCATTCAGCAAAATCCATCCAGAAGTGAGAACAGTTGCTACCAGGATCGTGGCCTAATCATGCCAGATGATATCAATAAGTCGGACTGTGGAACGCATTCTGTGCACTATGGATGTCTGCCAACACACCAAAATGACTGGAGCGACGACTGCTCCTGCTCGCCTATTCCATCACCAACAATGAGCGGGTGCCCCCCGCCTTTCTTTATGAATGGATGTTGTCCTGCTAGAAACAATTGCTGTCCATCCACCTCCTCCACTGGGAATTGCGGTTGTCCACCTACGAGCATGAATTGTTGCAGCTGTGATACCAATTGTTTGGACGTAGAAAGTTTTTTGCGGAAATTTAAGCAAGGCCCTCCAACGTGTTTCCCCAATTGTCAGACTCAGCCATCCCCGCCATGTTTGGGCAAGGCATCAGCAGCCGCAATGGGCTCAATGAATCTCAACAATAATAATGCTTATTACTGCTCTGGGTATGTAAATGATGTGCTTCAAAATCAGACGGTGTACTCGATGGACTACCAACCAATTGGCTGTAGGGGCAACAACTTTAATCACATTCCCAATACATATAGCGGTGCAGGATTTAGTATCCGCGGCGGCGGCATTCGTATAGGTGGGGCCGGCATACCCATGGCAGAGTCTTGCGGATCCAATCCATGCTATCAGCAACCAGAATGCGGCGGCTGTCCATCTGCAGGTGCGAATTGCGGATTATGTGGTGATCTCTGTGGGGGTCAATCGAATGGTATCTATGCTATTGGGGATCTGTGCTCTGGAATGGACTTCCAGCAGTGTTATCCTTTAAGTCAACTAAGGTAAATGAAATCATTAGAATATACATATAAATTATTTATAATCTCTTTTTTACCAATCCAATTAGTCCGGGCTACTGCTGCTCCTTTCCGACAGGATGCTACATGCCTTGCAATTCTAATAATGGGTGTCCTGGACCCTGCAATATTGGAGGCACTATGCCTTATTCTTGTCACTGTGATACACTAGATTCTTCCTGCGGAAGTCCCAGAATGTACGGATGCTGTTCGAAGGCCACCAGTTGTAATCTAAGTCAAAGCTTAAACAGATAATAATACTATGAATGCTCACTCTCCAACTACTCTTTAAATTGGTCCAAATGCCTATTAAAATGTACAAGATTAGCGTTTGCCTTTTTTTGTTTTTTATTCATGCCCTTCATGCATCGCTGAGATGTACTCTTGGAAAAAAATATATTCATTTTGGTCAGAAGTGTCCAAAGGATTGAAGAAAGCATTGCCGACCATTAAAAGTATATATTCTCTTGAAAAGCACGAAAAGACGAGTTCATATAGCCATGTCCGTCCATCTGGAACAACGCAAACTCCTTTTAGAATCCTGTACCTTGTAGGCTTCTATATGCATGTCAAATGCAGCCGATTCGGACTACTCATATACCTTCTATAGAAACGACTAAGTCATTAACAGTTACTTTACGTTGTCCGCCTGTCCCTCCGACTGTATCTTGGACTTAGCCGAATCGGATCACTGAGTTTTCTCCATAACTTCGACATTGAGACATGAGATTATTACCAAATTAGTAAAATTAGCTTACGCATGTAATATTCTATATATCTACCAATATTGATCAAAATCAGAAACCAAATTATGTATATAGCTGTGATATAAACATTAAATATCATGCCAAATGAATTGTACTTAAAACGTTTTTCCGCCGGAAATTGATGCATATAGTAACGAATGAATAACACTTGAAAGGGTGTACAAGGTTCGGCAAGGATCAATGACGACTTTAACTCCTCTGCCTTTTACAAAGATTTTGGTACATTTGTATGTGTATGGTATAAACTGTGTTACATTAAATTGAATTGTATTCGGTGAAAAAAAAGTAATTTCAGGTCCTTGATTAAAATTGAAAACGAACTAATTTTTTATTTAACTTATTTTTAGATGTCTGTCCGGATTTCGACCATTTGGTCAGAAGATCATTTAACGAAATTGTAAATAGTTTTGATACTGTGTGTGGGTTTCCGACTATCTAAAAGAAACTCCAATTACAATAACTCTTATTACGATTTTTGGATTAAATACAATCCATACATTCCACAAAATATTGAAAACATGTTTTTGGAAAAAAATATTTATTACAAAATATTGCATTGACACTTGCGATTAATTGTTTTGTTGTTTTCTTGTTTTCCATTTAAAGTTTCAGTTTATTACATTTAGTTGACGAATGAAATGCAGTGTTCCCATACAGTTTTTGAATTTTTGCATTAATGGAACGATTAATGGCTATTCCAACCACCAAAATCTCAAGCACATAAATGACACATTCTTTCTCTAACGAGGACAACACAATTAGTTTACAATTTTATTGCCTATTTAAACTATTTAAGCTGAATAACTTAAGTAGAAAAATATTGGCAAAACTTTTTCAAAAGTTTTGAAACCTTATAAATTTTACAATTAGTTCTACTTGAGTTTGGCTGGCTGGAAATAGGTTTAATTTGTTGTATGAGATGAAAGGAAAACAATTTAAGGAGAGGCATGTACATTGATAAATATAAATTAATTTTGATTTGATTTCCATTTGACAATTGTATTTAACTATGGTTTGTGGTAATATTGTAGTAGAGAATAGTTTTATAATTATTTTATTAAAATTAGTATTTAACTATTTTATTTTTGCGAGCAGAAGATGGTGACAGGAACCGCTAAGACATCTTTAACTCATATAATCATGGGCGTCTCTGCGCGGCAATAACAGAAGAGACGACAAATTATTCAATCCCAATTAACGTTAACCTGTCTATCTTGCTTTTCAGGGATTATTTATGAGATGAATGATTGGAATTACCTTTCGTTTTCTTTTTTTTTGCTTTTTTGTTTGTATTTTTTGCTTAATTGTTTTGCTGGTGGGGCTGGAAGTTTACAGTTTTAGATACAAACACACATACTATTAGACATCTATCTAGGGCCTATGTATTTTTGTTTCATTTCTGTAAATGTAAAAATTTAAATGTTTTAAATCCTGTTGCAGGATTTTCTTCAGCTATTAAGTAATAAGAAAATGATTATAATCAAAAAAAAATATACATATATAGTTAAAATAAATGATGACAAAAGAATAAATTTGATTTATGTAGTTTGTTTTCTGTTGTTTCTTTTTTTCTTTCTTATGCAACAAATAGCATCACTGGAATAGTTTTTGCCAGCAGGCAACTTCGAGTGGTCTTTCAAACATATATATATATATATATACCTATTTATGTATATTCAGATATATATATACAAGAATATATACATAAATAAATATGCACATATCGTTTATGTACATAAAGGTAGTAGACATACATGTGTGTGTGTAAGTGTTTGTGTGAAATTGCACTAAAACTAAATGCTACAACATTTAAAAAAGGGATTTAAATTTATGCTTTATATATATATATGTATATGTAATAATACATATATAGAATATTAATGTATATATGTATATATATTGGTAGAAAATTCTAGCAGCTCTCTGTGATAAATTAAACCCAAATGGTTTTGGCATTTTTCGTTTAAAAAAGTAGTATAAAAATCGCTGGAATTTTTTCCCCATTCTCATCGTTTTCGCTAAATGGTAATTTGATTTCTATCAATGTTTTTTCTTCTATTTTGTTTAATATTACATTTCTTAGTCTTTTCATTTTCCATGTGTGCTTTAGTTTACTTTATACATAAAGTCAGTATATATGTATACATAGCAAAAACTCTATATACTTTTACCAAATCAACAGCAACAACAACTGCCCTAATATATGTATGTAAAAGTAGTTTCGTTATTTGTATTAAAAATTTGGCAATTTTGCGCGTAGATTTTGTTTCATTTGCTTGCAAGTCAGCAGCATTTGCTTGGGCATTATTGTTGCTAAGGATTTGGGTTTTTAGGCACATGATTTTAGAGCTTACACATCGAGCGCTTAACATCTAAATAGATATAATACTAATACTAATTATAAAACTTGTGTGTGTGTTGTGCGTAACTGTAGTTCTGAACATTTGTCAATGTTCTCCACGCAAAAGTTCCATTAGCAAATTGAAATCGGCGCCATCCCGTGTCTTGATCGTTAGCATCTCTTTGCCCAACTGGAAAAGCAAAGGGTAACAGATACAATTTAAATACTTTTCACCGTTTTCCCCTTGGTGGTGTACTCACCTGACACGTTCTTTGCAAGTCGGGAATACGCAACAACAGTTCCCCAAATTTGGACGGTGTGTCTGGATAATGGGCAAGTGTGTAAGCCTGTAAGCTCTGCAATGCCTTCTCCTGGCATTCGCGAACTTTCACCGCCTCGTGAAGCTCTGAAGTATCTAGGATGGTAGACTGGGGTAAGTGACGGTTCATTTTACAGGAGATAAACTCATGTAGACTTACCAGATTGCAGTAACACGATTACCTTCATGGCAACATATTCATATCGATCGACGCGTAAACGCCGCAAGTGATCGGTTAAATTAAGCATCCTTTCTATACAGGCCTGATCAAAAAGTAAAAGAGACAATTAGGATTAAAGGATCTAAGGGTAATCAAAGGAGCCTAATGCTTACTTGAAGACCATTGGACTTTGCCTGTGCCAGTGTAATTTTTCTACCTTGCGACATCTTAATCTCACCGGGCGTATCAATCGATCTGAAACAGCAGGAGAACAGCAACAGCTCGCACCATGAATTGATGAGTAGGCAGATCTGATCGTCAATCTGTAAGCAATAAAATGAGTTTAAAACAATTCTCACTAACCTAAAATAGCTTTTCCAACTCACCGAAATATTTTTAAATAGAGGCAAACTCTTGCACCACTTGACAATCTTATATAGACGGTGATCGGCCACATTGCACAGATGAGCAATAAGATCGGGATTGGCATTCTCGCCATTTGATGAGAGACCAGCACTGGCCAGCAGTGGGTTGGTCATTTGTTGGGCATTGTTGGCAGTGTTTGATGTTTGTCCACCGGATCCATTTGATGAGCCTCCTGATGTAGTTGAAGATCCAGACCCGGAACTTGTCAGCGGCTGGTTGATTCGAGCCAATTCGGCATCAGTATACTGCCACAGATGTTCAACATCCATGATTTCCTAAAAACAAAAAACAGAAATTGTGCAAAAGTATATAGTAGGCTGATCTATCTGGTACCCACATCAAAGCGAATGCGTTTAGATAGGCTTCACTATCATTGTAATATCTTACCTGCAAAAGTGCCGGAATGCTTGCTGTTCGGGGTGATTGATTGGTCGACAAGGTATCCGTTTGCTCCGTCTTGATGCAGGTGGGATTGGGGGCGACACCGAGACTTGGGCTAGCTGGTAGGGATGTGGATCCATTGCCAAAACCATTCATTTGATGTTGGAGACGCTGCTGTTGTTGATTGGCCACTGCTGCTGCCGCCGCAGCCGCCGCCTGATCTGGACTGAGAAGCGGGCTTAACATTGAATTGGGCAGCGTGTAGGAGCATTGGTAAGTAGAGCGACCGCCCCGTGTGCGATCCTCCCGAATTGCCTCCAGTTTCATGCCCTTTTGTAAGCATTTTTCGAAGCGGCAGGCAGGACACTTTTTACGTGTGGAGATGCTTACTTGGCAGGGTCCACCGCGAACACAGACATAGTTCTTACGATTTTGGACAGTGCGTTTAAAGAAGCCTTTACAGGACTCACAGGAGAATATTCCATAGTGAAAGCCACTGATCTTGTCGCCACAAATGGGGCACGGCGAGTTTATCAACTGTTGGCGCGAGATCCCAGCTGGTGAGGCCGGCAGAGTCGAGTTGGAGGAGCCTGTAGGATCGATGCTGCTGCTATTGGCATCCATTGATAGATTTTGAGCCTCTGCTTCGACATTGAGTGGCCGATAGAGCTGTGCATACTGGGGCGGACCTGTGCCTCCGCCTGTAAATATGGAGCCGCCACTCGGTGGATTATGCCGTCCTTGAATAGGTGAATGGGTGGGACTGAACTCTGAGCTGTAGCTGTAACAACTGCTGTGCGACGCATCGCTATTGTTCCTGCTCAATGAGGGCGTATAGGGGGCGTGCCGCGATGTTAGGGGCGATTGCGAGGGGGAGCTATGCGTGTAGACGGAATGTATGGCTGAATCTGGACTGGGATTGGCGGGCAACGGTAAATGGCCTCCGCTGTTGGACTTGTTGCGCGAATGCAACAGTGGAGAATTGTCTCCACCCAGACTTGGTTCATACTTAAGATTAATCGGATCACTCTGTGTGGGGGCCAATTTCATTTTGCACAGTGGATAGCCCGGAGTTAATTTACTGGAATGAGGTTTCAGTTCTCCGGCAATATGCTCCAGCTCAGTTTTAATGGGGCACACGGTGGCCAAGGTTTCCGGCAGACTGGTAGCTTCACTCTTTATCACCGTGGACGATCCATTCTGTCCACCCGTCTCCGTTTCCATCACCTCTTCCTCTGTTTGATTGGTCTCGGTCTCACTCAGTTCGCCCTCCCAGGACATTGGTCGTGGTCCATTCTTATCTGACGAGGACGTTGCTCCGCCGACTACCACACGTCGCCGCACCTTCAGATTCTCAATGTTTGTCAACTCCGCCTCTGAATCGGATTCCGCCTCGCCGTTGTTCGCCTTATCCACACCTCCACATAATGGTATTCGTAGACTTCCATGGTTATAGTTGGCTATAATAGGCAATGCATTGCCATTGGTCGTGCATAATTCGTCCACCTCACATTTGATATTTGTCACCGAAACATTATGCCTCGTGGATGGCGATACGGTTGTTGTTGCTGCAGATGTTGCTGCTCCTAGGGACATATTAACAGGTAGTTGAAAGCTTCCACTGGAATTCGGAGTACTCGTACACTGCTCCGACTTGATGCTGGACATGCTTGGCATATTCGTCTCTTAATTGCAGTTGCAAAGTAATTTATTCTAAGAAAACGTTCTTGCAATAATTCTCAGTCAAGACTTTTTGTCGTCAATTTCATCAAACTTATTTCGTATATAATTTGTAAAAATTTGATAGATGTCGTTGATGCAGTTCCATTGTGTTGTAAAACTGTAAAGATTAGAGAAGCAAAACTTTATTGCATTAATCTTTTGAAACACATGCATACATACATACATATGTACGTATATACAATAAGTATGTACAAATTTATTAAATATAATAAAATAAACGATGCAACATGGAGATTTTAATGTCAAAATGGTGTCTTTTCTATATTTTCATTGGATCACTGCATCCTCTTTAGGTAAAAAGTTTATACATTTGTATGTACATATGTATGTATGTACATTCATACGTATGTACATCTCTATTTAGTTGAAATGGGTGATTTTCAACCTAACCAAAAAATATTTATATATACATATGTACATACATATGTATGTATGTACATACATATGTACATAGTACATAATAGGTAGGTTTAAAACATATGTATACATATTTGAATTTCAATAGATATAGAAAAAAGCTTAGCAACAGCCAAAAAAAGTATGTACAGTATATGGATTAGGGTCAATGACATAGTGACGACCTTGGCATCGAAAGAGTAAATTATGCTAATATAAAATTAGGCCTATTTTCGAAAAGAATGTGATACTTTTTTAATAGTGAGAAAGAAACACACCCGCAATAGTCACATAGACATACATAGGAGCTTGTTCTCCTCGTTCCCTCTGCTTTAACCCGCCGGTTCTTATCAGAAATAGCATGTGGATGGAGATGAGCACGAACAATAGCTTAAACAATATAACAATAGGAAAAATGTCAACGACCCTTGGACCAACAAACAAAAAAACAACAAAAAAGAAATCGAAGAGGCGCAAAAAGCCATTGGAATTATAATAAATTTAAGGTACATTAACCCAAACATCGTGTGGTGGGCATTTTATCGTTAGCACTAGGAATCCAAAAGTTTTACATTTCTTTTTAGTTTTCCATGTACATAAACTAACACCGACTAATTTTTTAGTATAAGTAAACGTATACTTATACATACATACATGGACATATGTATGAGTCTAAGTACGTATGTATGTACATATATGTATGTATGTATATCTTTTCAATGCATATGCAGTCAAAGAGAGAAATATATAAATAGTGGGAGAGAGTGAGCTAGAAAGAAAGAACGCGGCGCAAAGGACGACCTTCAAATAATGTTGAAATTTGTACGCAAACGACCTTGCATACAACAACAAAAACAACTACCACGACAACGATACTGTCGACGACGACGAAGACGACGCGACGACGACGAAAGCAAACCACGAAGAAGACGCACACATACATACAAAAGACGCAACACATGCGCGAACAGTCTATATCGCTGACGCCGCAAGTGAAAAAGAGAGGCAACAACGCGACGAGTAAAATATGCGTGTGTGTATGTGCAAGAATTTGAGCCACAAAAGAAAATAAACAAAAGTTTTTTTATTTAAAAAAAAAAACTCCCTCAAGCCGAGAATTATTCACAGCGATGTCTGTGTGGGTGTGTTTGAAGAGGGAAAAACAGAGAGAGAGAGAGAGAGAGTTGGGATAAGAGAGAAATGGTAATGGTGGAGATATGTACACACAAACATCCGTCAAATGTTACAAGTTGACTTGAATTTACCACAATTTCAATATTGTTTTCATAAATTGTTTCTCTCGTTTCATTAATTTTCATAATTCACGAACTTTTTTATCTCGTAGTCACATTTTGAGTTTGGTGTTTGTGTACATATGTATGTATGTACATACATACATACTGTTCGTGGAGGGGCGGAAGGATCCAAATAAAATACAAGTCGTTGGCGGGTGCCAATTTCTTCTGGGTATGGTGAGCGGGTGATGAATTAAGAACGCGCGATAAATTCGGTTAAAAAACTTATACATACTTTATTAAATATTCACAGGTGGCCCGACACACACGAAATGGTTCGGGTTAAATATATGAAGTTCGAGATTACAAATCTGAAGGAGAAGAACGGGTGTTCGGGTGAAAAACTCGGACTAGATTCAATGGCGATCCCCATGGGAAAAAAACCAGTCACCCCTCCTGGTGTGACCGTAGCTGCCGACACACATACATATGTACATATGTAGTACACAAACACCAAACTCAAAATGTGACTACGAGATAAAAAAGCTCTCTAGTTTTTAATAAATTGGGTCTAAATAGTGGTCAAAACACGGTTTTTTACAAAAAAGATTTTGTACATTTCCCTCCCGATCGTCTCAAACTACTTATTATTTCGGAGTTCGACACATTTCAATTGTTTTTAAAAGCTTAACATGTACATACATATGTATGTAATTTAATATTTTTCAGTCCTGTTATTGCACCAAATTTTCCCTAGATATGTTTATTTAGTTTCAAATCTAATTTTCTTACTTGTTCCCCCTTTTTACAAAAAATTTCTAACTAAATTTAATTTGCTTTTAATATTATGTATTCCTTTAAAAACAAAAAAAAAAATTCGCAAAAAACTGCCCATTTTATTAAATTTTTTTCATTATGACTAAAACACACCGATTATTATGTCCACCGATTATTTTTGGTTAAAAACGACTAAAAAAGACGACATTTTTTTTAAGAGCTTATATTATTCTTGGGACAACTGATTTTATTCCTGATGATAGTATTGAGAATCTTTGAGTATCAGTTTTCTCATTGTATAACTTTCAAAATTTTTTTTTATTTGGACATATTTATTTGTCCATGAGTGTTACATTAAAGTCGCCAAAATGTATGTAACAGGCAGAAAGAAGCTTTTTCCCTTCCAGCGTAAGGGGACATTTAAAAATGTTGAAACAAACTACACATTGAGATTCTCTTCCAGTCTCCGAGATCTAGGTGTCCATGCAGACAGACGAACAGACAGACGGAAGGACGGACATGGCTAGATCGACTCGCCAGTTGATGCTTATCAAGAATATGCATGGTTTTTCGTCGTGTTGTTTAATATTTAAAGAGGCTTTTCCAAGGATCACATTTTCAATGGGATTAGTATGGTGTGAAATCATTAACCGCCCCGACATTACGTAGGTTCAGACAAGGGTTTACGATCTTGGGCTAGAGCTCTGGCAACTAGCTAAGGGAAATGAATTTGTACGGAAAAACGTATTCAAACCTTTGAATCGACGGAAAAAGATGGGATTGCAAATCTCTCCGACCGTTTCGCTTTAGAAAATAGATCGCTGTAATTTGGCATGTTTAAAAATAAAACAAACAAATTCAAAATACTGCGCGAAGAGTTCAGAGTTCCCTCTTGCCTAATTTGGGAAGGTTGGGTTCTTGGTCTTTTGTGTGTGTGGGGCACAGGTGAAAGCATAACAAGGAACCTGTGTGACTCCCAGTCAATTAAACATTCTTTTTTTACTCTTATAGAGGGTATTATAAAATTAGTTAGATGTTTGATACCAAAATATTATTTTACAGACAAGATTCTTTAGTGAGAGTTTCGAAACAGCAGAGCAAAGGATTAGAATAGCTTAAGTTTTTTTTCAAGTCCATCCGACTTTGATGACGTTTTACAACTCTGTTCTAATGAAAATTGGATTGACACTGATTAAAAAATATTTTGTCGTCATGCCTTTTAAACATATGATACATACATAGAATAGAAGGAAAGCGATAATTAGAAGCTGTTGAGCTGAATGACGTCAATAATAATACCTAAATACCTGATTTGCTCGAAAAGGTCATAAATTATAAAAATATTTGAATATTCATTACTTGTCTAAATCGGTGTTGATTTTTTTATGTGAAACTTGGCAAGCCCCAAAAAGCAAAACTAACTACCAAAGAACTATAAAGGTTGATATGTTTTAAGTAGAGCCGAGTTTAGCTTAAGTCAGTCCAAACCAAGGCAAAACCAAGAGTGTACAACTGAGTGGTGCGTCGGAGGACGGAGACAATGAATGTTGTCCGTTCTGATGGGGGTTGGGTTGGGTTGGGCCCGGCCCCCTGTCTGTCGTTTATCGATTTTATCAGCACAAAGTGCTGTTGACTTCGTCTATATGTATGTGTGTATGGACGTGCATTAATTCCACAAACTTCAAACTCTTAGCTTGGACCCAAAAAGGGGTTGACCTTCACATTTTTTCCTCTTTTTGTTGCATGTTCTATGCGGAAATGCGCTGCTCCCCCATTGAACAAAATGGCGTCGCACTCGTTGGCTTGTTTGTGTCTGCCGTTGTGTTAAATCCATGTCAATATTATTCATGACATTGACATGCTTTGTGGGGCAAAATCGACAGTGACGGCAACGGATATTCGGGGTGAGTTACGCTAAGTTGGTGGTAGATGGATCTCTACTGCCCACTGAATAGGAAGATGGTTTCAATTATGCGTAACATGAAAGCGCAAAGAGCCGTTTTGGAGCTGTCCTGTTAACAGGGTGGTTATATGGGGCTAGAATAAGAAAGCAAAGTAAGTCAGATAGGCAAACATACTGAAGAAGGGGGGGAGTTCGAAATCGATTTGTCATGAGCATGAGCAACCATATGTCTGAAGGTTTATACTTTGACACGCTTCAGGCGCCGTGCTCACACACCTTTAACACCTTTCGCCTCCACAACAAATAAAGGCTGCTAAGTAATCTACCAAAATGAGACCCCAATCTTAACAATTGCAACAAAGGCAAATTGCAAATTGGATTTCCAACAGGCCACATTTTTGTCTGTGCATTTGATTAATCACCCCGCCATCGTCGTCGTCGTCATTGTGAACTCCAGGCACACAGCTGGGTAAGTAGAGTGCTGCAGTCATTAGCATAATGTGTAACAGAAGTTGGCTTATAGAAAATGGCAAACACATTGCAAAACAGCAAAATGGCAAAATGATTACAAAAACGCCAAGCAACAGGTTATGTTTGAGCTTAAGTTTCTATCACTTATCTATTTGGTTATGGACATACATTTCCATATGTGTATGGTGTAGTACCCACAAAAGATTAAAATATTCGCTTTTTTTGTACTAAACTAAAACTCCTTACGATTTTCTTACACTAGAGCTTTAACGTGCCAGAATTGAACAGAAGATATCTAAAATAACTTGATTTTTAACAGGTGCGTTGATGTCCTGTTGCTAGTCGCAACCAAGAGGTGGAAACTAGAAAAACCTTTACAAACCGGTACAATAAAAGAACTTGAATGAACTGATTTTCACATGCTCCAAAATAATTTGATCATTCGTTATTTCAGAGTGCATTGACTAGAATAACTATCCATTGCAACTTTCACAAAAAATTAAACAAATTGAAATTACGAAGAATAAAGTTCAAATGATTATTCTGAAATATAATTTTTAGCCTAAAGCTCTGACTCCATTGAATTTTGTAATTAAGAACTAGGCAAAGGGCCAAGTTTGGGGTAAAGATCGATGTAAGTCTTCTTATCCTATATGTTTTTACATATATCGGGGGATAAAATTTGTATTTTAGTAGCTCGTGTCAATGTGCAATGCTGTGGAGCAACAGACACTTTAAGATAATTGGAAAACTTTGCATCACCATCGTAAACGGGAGAAACCATATAGCAAATGATAAGATTGCGCCTTTTGGCATTATTTTAATATCATTTGTTTTTTCTGCGAGTGCGAGAGAGATACTCTCTTACAGTTTGCAATTTGCAGAACTTTGCTTGCCATGAATTTTGATAGCTTCCTTTGTTTTTTGTTTCGGTTGTGTTTTTGGATTGCCATTTGGTCAATGGTCTTCGGTGGCTTTATCTGGTTGCCTTCACCCCTTCACCCCACGTCATCACAATCAGTATCAACAAAAGATAACACAACCACGCCTACGACGAGTAGGCGTATGAGTAAAAAACAACCAAAGTGAGAGAGAAATCTTTTATTTATTACATACATATACACAAATGTAGGTAGGAACATATGTACATACATATATGCAATTTGTATTATCTATGGTATGTTTTCATTTTCTCAACTTACTTTTAACTGTTGTTAATGTTGTTGTTGACAGTCTTCCTCCTCAAGGTCGTTTGAACGTTCTTTCAAAATATACATACATTTATAAAAGTCATATCGCTGTTGCTGTCGCAGTTGATTTTTGTGGATTTATTATATATGTACATACATACATACATATGTATACATTCATATGTACATAGCAAAAATTTAAGCTTTTCGATTCAATTCGCACTCCAAAGAGAAGTTTTATTTTGAGCTTAAACTTGTTTTACTTAAATTTAATTATTATTTTGGAACAAAGTATTAATATTAGAACTAGTTTTCAAAGTCTAAACTTATCGTATTATGGACTTGTCGTAGTATAAGTATTCAGACTTAAAGGCACTTCGTCTCGCTGGAGCTTTCCCATGACGAGAGAGCTCCAATAGTATTGCTCGACGCTTGAGTTTGGTTTGCCATTCGACAGACAGAAGAGGCAAGAGGCCCTCTTAAAAAGAGTCATTAAAGCCAACTGCTCAGCGGTGCATGCAAAGCAGGACGAAGCAAACATACTGAGAGAAATTCTTAATTTCATTTGGATATACATACATACATATTGGTTAAGGGGATAGTCTCAGATGACTCCCGACAAGTTGCATTTGACATGCATTTTCTCTCAGTGTCCCTTCTTTACCACATACATACAACCATAGGTCGCCCACTATCGACGACGCGCTGCCACACATTGATTTTATATTTCTATGTATGCATTCAGGTATTCATATATGTATGTATGTATGTATGTATGTATATGTATGCATTCCTACCTATGTACATATTCGCTTCTAAGCCTGAACACTGCTCGGTTTGAAGTTGGTATTTTCTGGTTCTCTTGGAACTCGTTTTTGCTGTTGCTGCTGCTGCTGCTGGGTGGGCAAATGTTGCAGGTCTCGTTCTGCAGTTGCCTCTGGGGTTCTCTGTTTGTTTGTGTGTGTGTTTTTTTCCTCGCTGGTCTGCGTGCGTTTAATTAATATCAAAAGCTAAGTTGACGACGACGCGTACGTGCAAAATACAAGAGAATACAACGAACCGATACTTACTTAAAATAACTAAAACTGCAACGGCAACAAAAATATTTATTACAAGTGGTTGTGGAACAAGGCTGTTGCGCTGCCGTTGATGTTGTTGCATTTGCCGAACGGCAGCATTTAGACAGCAGTGTTGTTGTTGTTGTAAGTGCAATTCACTCTGCGCTTGCTTGTGCGTGTTGGCATTCGCAATACGTTGTTCAGTTTAAGTCTGTTCACTTGGCTTAGATGCAACCCAATGGCTCTTTCGGCTCTTTCTGAGTCTTGGTCTGGGGTTTAGTTTTGAATTGACGAAACCGTTTTGGCAGGTTGCAATTTTTACAAGTGTGTATACGATTGTGTAATCGTCAAAGTGGAACGATTGGTTATGGCATATGTACGAATGTATGTATGTACACACATGATCAGGGCAGTTATTAGGCAGTTTAAATAAAAAAAACCAAGTGAGTTCACTATGATGTGATAATGGTATAGTAATAGACGACATAGGTATATTACATATCTATGTATGTATGTATGTACATATGTACATATGTTCATTAAATATATTCTAGCTCTACTTTATGTTCGAGTGCAACTGGAGTATTCTGTAAATACAGTTTACTTTCGATAAAAAAAACAGTCAGTTAAAGTTTACTTTGACTACTCTAGCACGAAATATAATAAGTTTTACAGATTCGGATAACAGTTTGTTTAATTAATTAATTAATACATTAAGTTAACAGAAAGAAATCAACAAATAATCTCACTGAAAAAACCTTGTTTTTTAGTTTGAAGACAGTTCCAAAATGTGTTGGCTACACAGAGCTGATTTCTATGATATTTCTATTATATTTAAGCTTACAAAACTACGGTTAATTATATCCAAAGTTTCTAAATTACATTACAGTCGGTACGAGTGTTCACAAGTGGACCAGGACGACGCTACCTTCTACTTATTGTATCATAAGTTGATGTTGGAGAGAGTGAGTGTGATTCTTTCCCCCTTTTTCGATTTTTATGTTTTTGGTTTAAATGGTTTAATGGCTTAAAAACATTTAATAAGATCTAAATATGTCGATTGCAACGAAGCTGAAATGCAGATTTAGGGGTTCCCCTGTGCCCTTCTACACTTTATTTTATCAATCCTTTTCCACTAAAGTTAGATGATTTTTATAGGACGTAAAATATGATTTTACAAATCTTCAAGACCCGGAAGATGTTTTAACTTAAGCACTGAATCGGAAGTCGAGATTGAAGCAGAACTTGTAAGAAATCGTTTGTATCGTTGTCTCTGGTTGCACGCCTCAAAAAAAATTACCAAAAATTTCACTTATCACGTTTTTGAGACAGTTTGTAATGACATATTTTTAATATATATTTTGTAATCTAAATTTGAAAATAAACAAGCAAATGCGAAAAAATTGTTTATAAAAGATTTACTTTCTGTTAAAATTTGGCAACATTGGATTAGATGAATAAACCTTTTTTCTGTTAATAAAATTCTCTTTTTCACAATCACATCTTAATTTTGTTGTAATTTAAAGAGATAAATTGTAATTTAAGAGGCAAAATATTGTTCTGAATGAATTCCGAAGCCAGTGAAACAAAATTTTTATACCATACACCCATAGGGTGAAATGGTATATTAAAGTCGCCAAAATGTATGTAACAGGCAGAAGGAAGTTTTTCCGACCCCATAAAGTATATATATTCTTGATCAGCATCAACAGCCGAGACGATCTAGCCATGTCCGTCTGTCCGTCCGTCCGTCCGTCCGTATTTGTTTTACTGGTGTATGGTATATCCAAGTCGGCGAGACGACTTACTTACTTCATTTTATATACTTTTTACACATTTTTGAACAAAAAACATAGGTAGGTATTATAATTATTTTAGTCTAAGGACATAAAAATGAAAACCTAACTTAACTAGAATTGCACTTACTTTTGCACGATTAGAAAGTGGGCTAAATTTAACGAATTAACCGATATTTTTGAAGAAGTATGTTGTGTGTACATATGTATGTACATACATATATTGTTTACATGTTGTATATTGTTTAGGTGTCACATCGAAAATTTTTAGAATGCCCTGCTAATCAGAGTCTTGAGTCCTAAGCCTTTCCATGTTGGTTCTAGTTTATCACCTGTTATAAATTTGTGAAATCCATTCAATACCCATAAGTATGCATTTATGTTCGTTAAAGAAATGTAGCAGTTCAATTCAAACATCAGTTGATTCCACTAAGAATACCGTTTTATTACCTTGGCCCTGTGCCCATACATATGTATGTATGTATGCATGTATATATGTATGTATTCATATGTATATGTAGTTTTTGTCTTGTTTTATCTATTCCCATGCCAAGACATTTCCATTGCAGAAAAAAAGTTTGCTTTGCCAACAGCTGCATCGCGCACACCAGCTTCAATGCTGTTCTCTTTCTCATCTCTGTTCTCATTCTCATTCAGTTCTGTTCTCAGTATGAGTGCATTGCATTTCCAGCTGCCTTCTGATTTTTTCTTTTCTTCGCTTTACTTCGCCATTTTTCGGGCAAGGTCACTGGCGAGACAAAGTCAATGGCCGCCAATGACCTCTACCTCCTTTATTCCCGTCTCCGTCCCACATTGCCCATCAGCGCGTCAGTTGCGTTCTTTGGCCCGTTCTTTCCTCTTCTTCGACAACATTATCGTAGTCTGGTGCTGCCTTCATTTACAACTTGTTCTTGGCATTGGAAAGAGACCTGAGTGAATAAAATTGGGAAGAGATGGCTAAACCAGGGAACTGACAAGGGGAAGTTTGGCAGCAAGGGAGAGCCAAAGGCAAGCAGCATGACGTGTTACTTGTATTCTTGTTCTCTCTCCCATTTCTCTTTCGTAGTTTGGTTAACGTTTCCTCTTCGTTGTAGTTGTCGTCGTCGTTGCCGACGTTTTGTTGTATGTATTTGTTTTTGCCCCCTCCCCCCACTTTTTATGTATGTATGTCTTGGCAACAAGTCGCCGTTGTTGGTTTGTTTTTTTCTCTTTTTTTCGTTCTGCTGCCATCGCTGAGCTGGTTGCTCCCAACCAACTAATGTTTGAACGTATTTGGCCTTTCTTTTGTGCCCCATGTTTGATGTTTCGTAGCTCTTTGTGTCTGGTTTGTGTTGTGCCCTGGAAATGTGTTCAATGATCTTTTTCATTCTACGAGTGCTGCTCTTTCTTTCTTTTTCCTTTTTTATTATTATTGTCTCTTGTCGTTGAGTTCTACAACCTCCAGCATTTGATGCTCTTCTTTTATTTCAAACTGTTGCCAGTCAAATGTCACAGTCACTATGACATCAAGACAACTGTTTTTGGATGGATATTTTTATTATTCAGATGTCCAGATAGTAACAGACATGTTAAAATTAAAGATTTACAATTGGTTTCTACAATTGATTTTGTACTGTGACGTGCAATTTATTATGAAACTCAAACTCAAACTAAACCCCTACTTATGTACGACTCAGTACAGTTTAGCGAAAAGGAAAACAAAAAATGAGACGCCACAATAAGCAACGCATCAAAATATATGTTTTCTCAGGTCCTAAATTAAACGAATGTCCTTCAAAACGAGCCCACTACATCACATTAAACTTCCAACAGAAAATGCGTGGAACAGCGCGCAGACAGTAAAGCAAAAAATTAAGAAAAGAAACCAGAATCCTAAAGTAACTTCTGCAATACCAAATGTTGTATACCCTCCCCGCCTGAACGGATAGTTTATTATTGTTTATATCCTGATCGAAATTATTTTTCAGCTCTGCCCGATCGGTCTGAGAGGTTTGAGAGTAATTGATTTGACAGATGGTTTCTATATCTGATCCGCCTGACTCTGAGATATAGAATGCCATCAGTACATAAACACTGGACGTATATATGTAAATTGTAGCATACTACAGATTACTAACTAAGGAGATTACCCTGATTTAGATAAACAGAAGGACATTGTCTCTTATGTTGCTGTGAATAAAGTGTATATAACCTTTTTGAAAGGGTATACACAAACAGAGCATATTATTGTTAAAGAACGCATTTAAGGTTCGCTTTAATCAAAACAAATCAAAAGACGGGCAACAACACATGAACAACAAATGATTCCTACAAAAGTGTGGCAACGCGCGTTTCTCTTTGCGAAAAACAGAGGTGAGATTCGCATATAATTTCAAGGATTTATGTCTTATTCAGAGAGGCCCATGAGACTGTGAAGCAGGACAAGACGAGGGGAATACAGAGGTTGAGCCTGTTTGAAGCGGGAGTTTTAAAAGCGGTTTGTTTTGATCTCCAATTGAGTGTGTATTAGTATGATGTACCCACACGAATATGTGTTGTATTATGTACATGTTCTTCTCTCTTAATAAAATATGTAAAAGCATTTTTTCTTACCTTCGTTTTTTTTAAACATTATGGAACGAAGGATATTTTAGAATATACTTATGTATATATACATACATTAAGCAGATTCTAATTATTTGTTGTCAAACATGAGTATTATAAACCAGTTATGTACGTATGTATATAAGCAAATTATAACTCAATATCCAAGTGACCTATTTCACCGAATGTCAAATCACAACTCAAATATGATGATAAATAGCTGCAGAAAAATGAACTAATCAGTCATATCACGAACA
The DNA here is from genome assembly GCA_018903935.1 of Drosophila insularis. NCBI lineage: Eukaryota > Metazoa > Arthropoda > Insecta > Diptera > Drosophilidae > Drosophila > Drosophila insularis. The sequence goes on from JAEIFP010002302.1 coordinate 5,677,661, forward strand.
TAATTGGGCGACAATGCTAAACAGGTTGACCACGCCCAATTAAATCAGCCCCCATACATATACATATAAGTGTATACATATACATACATATATGTATTGGCAATACGATTAAAGATAGAATTCGGTACATCAAATAAATTAACACATTTAAACAGGAAATACACAAATATACGAATTACTCGATCACAAAAACAAATAAAAATCAATTCACATAAGTACAAACGACCTTGAGACATAGACATACAGTGAGAGGAGTGAGGGGGCGCAGGAGAAGAAGAAGAGAGCTAACCATATTATATATTTTCTGCGCCACGTTTTTAAGCAAAATGAATCATTTATGTATTTATGTATGTATGTATGTATATACAATACATACACAAGTTCGCATTCATGCCAGATTTACGGTGTGCCGCCATCAAGAGGACCATGCCACAGCCCAAACAAAGTCTCATCATGATGAGACGCAGTGGGGCCTTCTCCTTCCCTTCCCTCAGCTAATTGCCGATTATCACAACAAAAATTCACATTTGGTTGAAGCAAATATTTTTCCGTCTGTAGATAAGTCAATAGAACAATTTGATAAACACCTGTTTGGAGTAGCTCAGGAAAGATAGGTGAGTTTTTTTTTTTTCTTTTTGCATTAAAACTACGAGAGGTTAAATCGTCTGACAGTTTCGTCATTTCATTGGAACAACATCTTTAGTTGAACTGCAGCTGAAACTTTTTTTTTGAGCCATGCGTCAAATTAACCAATGGCAAGGGGTGTCCAAACCCGTTTCTTGAGGGGAAGAAGTGGAGCTAAAGTGAAACCAATCGAGCGAGCACAGCAACAATAGGAGAGGGCGCTAAACTAAACTAAAGAAAAGTCAAAAACCAAAGACCAAACAAATCCCTCTCCCTAGCGAAAACAACAACAAACCAACTTCTCCTACTACAATAACTTACTGGGGGCAATTTTCAAGTGATTAGTCATCCGCAAGGCTTAGTGGCGATAGAGGGGTTAGAGGGAACGACCGGAGAAACGATGGGGAGTGGAGCAGAGCGGACTGTATGCCGAAGACAGAAACGAAGTTGAGGCGTTCGGTTCAATGTTTTCTTAACTCTTTTTTCTTTGTCGTCGCATTAGAATAGTTTCTAAAAAAAACTTTTTTTTATGGTCAGCAACTTTTCAAGTTGGCTTTTTCCTCCAGAGCTCCAGAGCTCCATCTCGTACCGACCGACCAATCAGTGCGCCAATAAATTTTTATAGTTTTGCCTTAATTTGATGAGATTTTTATCGATTTCTCTTGTTTCCAAGCATCTTCTCTTTATTCTTTGCATAAATTTAATTGGCTAATGGTCATAAATTTGTTATCGGGCCTTGTTCGATGTGGCGAGGATTTATTAGCTGACCTTCAATATTTATAAATAAATCTACGCAATTCTTTTCTTCTTTATTCTTTGCATTGATACTTGATGCTAAATCATAAAAGGGCCTGAGTCGTTAATTGTTCTTCTTTTTCTCGAAATACGTTTTTAATTTTTAAATACACCTTTCGTATTATGTTTTAAGAACATAGAAAACGCAAACACGTTTGTATTCACGAATGGAAAGTCTAAGTCACTGAGAGTTTTAAACCGATCTTTCCAATGGCAGCTATATGTAATAAAAGTCTGATCAAAAACGGCAAGAACTTTTTACCTACTTAAGATAAATTAATCATAATCATTAATCATATCGCTTCGGCTTTTCACACTGATCCAGAATATATACATATATATACATACATATATGCGGTATAAAAAGGCTATTACACAATAAAGTCTACGGCAAGAAAGAAAAGCTTTAGCAACAGTTTGCAACTTAAAGCAACTTGTTTTGCACTTTTGGACCAAAATCCAGCAGCACCAGAAATTGGCCAAAATGATCATGTTTTGTAAAGTTGTAGCAGTTGCCTACACACAAACACACGCAAGCGCAAGCACACACACTACCAAACAAACAAACTTAAATGGCTAGCAACAATGTTGCCAACCAAACAGCGAACGCCTCTTGTCATCTTCATTTTTGTGGTGAGGTTACAGCAAGGTAAACCTGCAGCTCTATGATTATATCTTTTCATTTTGATCTCAGACAATAGAACAAAGCTACATACATATAAGCTATGGAATTGTGGAAGGAGGAGGTCAACGTTGCAATTGTTAACTGCTAATTAGCAGTCAAAACGAAGATCTTCGAAAAGGAGCATTGTAACCAATTTATTGCGCTGTAAACGGAGTTAGTAGGTTTTGGTTAGGGGTCCATTTTGTCTTTAACCGGTTTACAACCTGCGATGTTTTTGTTGTTGTTGCAATTGCAGATTGACATTGAGATATGACCAGAAGTAAAAAGAATTGTATACATATGGTAAGTATCGATTGGCTATAATTATCGATATCGAAGAGAAAGCAATACTTAATACATACATACATAAAATAAAATATGTAAGCAAATATCGTTATTCTAGATTCACGCTTACTAAATAAATTGGATGAGCCTTTTGTCGGTCGTATATTTGGCAAAAAAAAAAAAACCGATTACGTTTTCTTTTGATGTTAAATTTCAAAATCTGTAAGAGCGGACGGATACAGCTGAAAATTAACATCTTTAAGCTAATGTCACTGCAGCAACACACCGAAAAGAGTTCAAGAACATAAACCAAACCACCATAGCCAATCATGTTACAAAACCCATCGACCGACTATGACTTCGAGTCGGAGTCGAGTTTGACTCTTACTCCAAGCTATGGAACTCTGACAAAAGCGAGGATCACCGCACATAAACCCAGTTGGCAGTGAGCGAGGGAAAAGTGCAGCAGTAGCTAATAAACACAAAAACCGCAAGCCAATGTAGTCAAAATAATAATGAGCCAACATTTAAAGTGGTTTATGAGACAACAGTTACAATATGCAATCATTGCAAATGAAAATGCGTTTAGAGATGAGTAAACATTCGTTAGCTTTATTCACACAGAAAAACCAGAGATCCTTTATAAATGTTATCTTTCTAACGGTCTGTCCTAAGATATTTTTATGGAATACCAACCAAACCTTTTGGAAATTATATAAACTGTTATTTAAAGTCAACAGATTAATTTATAATGAATTGAATGAATGCAACAAAATTGTAAAGCAAATTGTAAAATTATCGACCGTTCTATTGAAAAGAGTTTTTGTATAAACAAATTCTTTCCCATCTTAACATAACCTCTCTTCCAATTTATCCACCGTGTAAACAAGACTTTTAAATTGAATAAAAGTTAAAGTTCAATATTATAATATTTATATGTGCTATAAACTTGGTTCCTTGGGTGTATAAATATTTAATCCTGAATACCAATTGATGGGTGTAATAAATCTCAACACATAGAACAAAAGAATTTTCCGATTTTGATCTTTGATCGAGATATTTGGTACTTTTATTCCTAATGTATGTAAGTCTTTTTCAGTTGCAATAATCGCATCTTTTGCCCATCTCTAAAGAGTATACACCTACGGATCGGACAAGAGATTCGGCTCGGGTTTTCTACTTAAAGGTTTTCTGGGTCAAGTTGAAAAAGGGAGCAGAAAAGGAAAAGAGTCAGCAGAGAATGGAACAGAGACGTAGTCAGAGGTATGGCCAATGTGTGTGTGTGTGTGGAAGAGTTCAAAACGTGCCAGAAATGTATCGGTTAAATATTGTAGGCACATTACAAAAGACTCGACTCCTCCCCTGCCACTTCACGTCACCTCGTTTCAGTCTACTTCTGATCAGCTTAATATTTCTGTTCCCTTAATTTCCGGTGGCCCAAAATGGCCAAGTGTTTGCTCTCCATCGACCCTCGTTGCATGGCAATGCAATGCGATGAATGAGTCAGCCTTAATCAAAATTCAGCATTCGCAGCTCATACTAAAAATGACCAAAGGCAATGACGGCGCCGTTACATCTCACTGGTTGTGAGCCCATTCTCCTCCTCACCTCTACTTTTCTCCTTCTACGCCGACGTGACCATGTTTTGGCGTCCCCACATTTGGGCGTTTATTAAATTATTGTAATTCTGCTCTTCTTCTCAGCTCTACTGTGTAATGGATATAACAGATCGATGTGTGGAGATCTTAACGCGTTTTTACAAATTAAAAAGGAGAACCCAAAAAATTACAGTCCGATATACATAGAGACAGTAAAGAGTAAGATTATTTATTTAGAGGAATAGATGAGAATGTGGCTGATAAGATCAGTAGGCGATGTGAATGCTAAAATTGTTTCATTCGAATCAAATAGAAGAAGTGAAAATGGCATGTACATGTATTTGTCACGTATGTATAAGTATGTATGTATGTACATATGTATTGAGATATCCGATTTTTTCTTTTGGGAGCTATCTTGTAACATAAATGTTTTATGATAATTCCTTGGAAAATAACGAAGGCATTTTGGCGTATATGACCGAATGCAGTTAGGTATATTTGAACTAGGCCTAATTGCCTAGTTTAAATGGGGTCATTAATATATTAATATATTAATGATTCGAGAAAAACAGAATCAAGGACGAAAATACCACTTTCGAATGGTCGGAGATGATTCCTTTTATACGACTTCTTATCAAAATTGATGTCCGACTTCTTGCAAGGAGGAAAAACAAATATTTTTTTTTCAACACTTAAAAAAAATGTATATTTGCAATGTTTGACTTTTATGTACTTACCATTACAAAATTTTTAAAAATAGTTTATATTCCAATTGAGGATTGATTCCTATTTGATCAGTCTAATTCTTGAAGTTCCTGCGGGAGCTAATCCCAAGGGTATGTAGATATTCGTATAAGTTTTTGCCAATTCGTTTTTCGTCTCCAAAGTTAAATAAAACAAACAGTTGGGATTTTAAATTGAATGTAATACGAGTATTTCATACTGGTTGATTGTTGTTGTTTTTTATAAAATAATATTTTAATAAATTTGTATTTTAACTATTTGCACAATTTTTAATTTTTTAACGCACAAGACACAAGGTTAAACAATTTTATTGCACAAACAATTATTCAGGCCGTTACTTTGATTCATTTTATTTTACCTGCGAAGTATTAACGGTAAATTACTTATATGTATGAGAATAATGTTTGTGTGTATGTGTGAGTGTGTGTGTGTGTATGTGGAAGACGCGACAACAAATTGACAATAAAATAAACAAACTGCAACAAATGAAAAATGTTGCATTACACCAAATGCGGAAGTTGATGGCAAAACCAGAAATTCTACAACGTTTATCCAATAAGAACGACAACGACGACGATTCGAGCTTTCTTTGAGCAAAAGAGAGAGCGAGAGTTAGCGAGAGAGATAGAGAGAAAGAGATGGAGTGATTGAGGAGAGGAAAGAGGCGTGAAGAGCGAGTGTTGACTGTTCTTTTTATTTTCTTTTGCTTTCTTTGGCTTTAGGTTTTATTTTTCACCAACTCCGACATGGACTTGGACTCTTGTTGCGTTTTTCCTCACCTTTTTGCAGAGTTTATTGACATTTTCAGCGTTTGCTTTATGCGCTGTTTTCTTCATGCGCTCACTCTCTCAATCTCTCTCACTATCTGACTAGCTCTCTCGTTTCGCTCTTAACACTTGCTTTTTTGTTTACAATGGCTGAAGACACATACATATTTACAATCATACACATGCTCACATACACTCACTCTGATGAAGAATAACCTTCAATTTTATCTTTTGTCATTCGTCGAGGAATATTAACATTTACTTTAGGTTTGTTGTGCAGCTAACAAAAGCTATGCACCTTTTTATGCAGTTCTTCTATGTACATACATACATATATTCTTTTTAAACTCGTCTCACTCACATAATCATTCTTTCTGACACACACATGAACGAATATAATCACACACACACACACACACACATGAGCAAACAATAAACGACCTTTGCAGTGTGAAAGAGACGGCAAATAATCCGTTTTTCTGAACACGGTAAGAGAATTTAATATTATTCACCTATGAATGTATTTAAAATCGATATGAATTTGAAATTTGCACACGTAATTGTAGTTTTTCTTTTAAAATTAGCCGATTTTTTATGTTTGGCAATACATCCGCCACGCAGCGCACGACAAAACACGGAGCGCGCGGTTCGACCTTTTCGAACGGCGTTTGTTTTGGTACTCCCGCACAACTTGCTCGAAAACAAAAACAACACCTGAATTAAAAAAAATAAGAAACTAACCAATCAGGTTTCAGCTGTATTTCCCCGTCCGTGTTTTTTTTTGCCCAGTGTTTGAGACCCTACACGCATTATTATTATTTCCGCTCCCATTATTTGAGCTCAGATCACATTATTTTATTTCTCACCCATTATTTGAGCACAACTCGAACATATGATGCCACACTGAAAAATACCAGAAGCTAATGCAAGTGTGACCGATGTAAATATATGACAGGTCAATTCAAATTTGATTTGATCTATAAATGGATTTGACAAAAAATAAATTTAACAAACAATAAAGAAGGATAGGGCTACAAGCTTTGCCGTTATTTTCACGCTTCATGTAGTTTCAATTACCAACTACTTTTAGCGTTGAAGATATGGTAAGGCGTTTACTCTGGATTTTTTAGCGAAGTCTGCTATATATTATATATTACATCTTTTGATTTCAGGGAAAAAATCAAAAAATATTTAACTTACATATTTACAGCCATTAACAATTTTAATCGAAAACTTTCCCTATTCATTCGACAGTTAGACAACAAGACTTCTGTTAAAAGTTTTGGGAGCGCATTGATGACAACAAGTATCCACTTATGAAAAACGAAATATGTACATATGTATGTATGTATATAAAATGTGTTTAATGTGTGGCAACATAAACAACTGTGAAGTTGCATTTTTCAGTATGGGGCTTATATTAAGCAAGCAACGAAACAAAATTTTTGACCAACACTTAGGTTACCTAATAATTTCGAAATGCATTTCAAGTTATGAAATCTATTCCGAAAATTTTTATTTAACTCCTTTACTATTTCAGTATACAACTTTATTTTTTCTGTGCTATTTATATTTAATTGTGCGAAAGGAAAAGTAGTTTTTTCCAAATTAACAAAAGTCTTGTTGTCTAACTGTCGAATTAATAGGTTTAAAACATTCAACATCTTCATCTTATCGCAGCAGAACTAAGTCTAGTAAAAAGTTTGAGTCTTTTATATGTCCTATCAAATCTTCGACGTCATTTCCAACGGTTTCCAAAAAATTGGTGACTTCTTTTCTTAAATTGAAAAGGCGTTTCAAACATTCCCCCCTACTAAGCGAACGTACTTCCGTAAACAATAATAAATCCCCATATTTTGCTTCCAGGGCCGCCACAAATTCCTTAAACTTTCTGTGGGTCAGGGCATTGTGACCACCTCTTATTTTGTTTATTATACGCACAGAAATTTCATAACAGTTATGATGTTTAAAGATTTTGCGAAAAGGGCTTCCTGATGAACTAAGCAATAGAAGGATGGGCAAACAATTCAATTTTTTTTCAGCAATGCTACTAGTCCTTTGTGTTTCCCTGTCATGACACATGCTCCGTCTGTGCACACTAAACTTAGTTTTTCACGTCCACGAATGCGAAGACTCTGGTGCATAAAACGTTGAATAATGTTTCACCAGTAACGTGGCCATGAAGTGAAACCACATCGAAAACCTCTTCAAAGCTTTTTAAATCATTATTAACCGTTTTAATGCAGATGATGGCTTGGCAAATATTATTAACATTTGTGCTCTCATCTAGAGAGCAAAATATTTGCAGTTCACAAGCCTTTTTTTTTGCTGCATTATTAATAAATTTGCTTATGTCTTCTGTTTTTCTTGCATCAGTTCGGGTCGAAATTGGAATTTCGAGGACACGTTGCACATACAGTATGTCCATTAATTGTTTACAAAATGAAAAAAGGCACACAATTTGAAGTTAAACTTAATTATTTATTATAAAAAGCACTAATTTTCATGTTTGGCCCTTTATAATATTTTTTTTCAGTCTATTCTTAAGTAAATAGTAAACAAAAAAAGTGAAAAAAGAAACAAAAACATAAACAATTCATAAAAACAAAAAAACAAACAGCAAATAAGATGTGTCTATTAATTGTTTGCAAAATGCAAACATTACATTATACAAGAAAATTTCTCGAAGATGAAGCTAATATTTTGTATGCCATCCATTAGCATCCACTACTCCTCTGAGACGTCGCGACATCGAGGATATAAGGGCATTCATGTCGTAGTATTCCGGTATTTTAACCCACTCCTCATTTATGCATCCAATCAAATCAACTTTTGTAGTGGGGCATCGTTTGGCTACCTTTTTTTTGAACAAGGCCCACAAATTCTCTCAAATTCTCTCTCAAAATTATGCGCACTTTTGGTCAGTTCATTTTTCAATATGTATGTCCAAATAAAACTCCTTGGTCATAATTCAATCGTTTTTAGGATTTTTGAACAATCCCGTCGAGAAAGCTTTTTTGGCCTGCCTGTGGAGGTCTGCAGATCCAGCCTATTCTCCTGTTCCGCACGTTTTATAATGTTATACACTGTTCTCACTTTGACCTGGAACATTTCAGCCAACTCTTTTGCTATCTTTCCTTTATTATAATGGAAATAAACCTATTGTATTAAATTGTTGTCGGTTCTTTTACCAGGCATTGCGAAAATTTGATTTGGACAATAAAGTGCACCGAACTCAACAAAATTTTTGAAGGAATGGCTGCAAAGAAGACTTAAGAAAAGCACGCGACGAAAAATTTTTGTATTTGATGTCCCGTTACTTTATCTTTCGTCTTCTTTCAATCAGTGTTTGCATTTTGCAAAGATTAATAGACAGAGTCAAAAATGCCGTTTCTTAGTTTTCTTCATTTCTTTTACCGTTTTCTTGAAATTTTGTTTCTTTTTTTTTGTCATACCTAAAGCTTAAATAATAGTTAATAAAAAAAAACTCTTATTGTCACCAAGCCATTTGAACTTTTACAAAAAATTCCGACCGTGAAGGGACGACAACAGTGTATGACGCATTATTTATTTCAGAAATTGGTTTCGGCGGTTCAATTGTATCAGCTACAAAAAGTAAAAAATACTTGGCTTTTAACTCCAGTAATTTTTCGCTTTTTTCAGCGCCTATATAATGCTTATGTTGCCTATCATAATGCCTTTCAAAATATGACTTAACCTGCCTAGGAAAAATTTGATGACAAGTAACGCATATCGCATCGCCCTCCATATTTTCAATAATGAAAAATAAATTTTTACAATCGGGAAGCGTTTACAGCAGGGGTAGGCACGCATACAATCAAAAATGAGACTTTGCATTTGTATATGTGACAACAAACACGAAGTACGAAACGTTTTCTTGCTTTACACTGAAAAAACAGTATAGCAAATAAAAATATTTTTTATTTTTGTCAAAAAATTAAAAAAAAAAACAAGAATATATATACTTTATATGGTCGGAAACGTCTCCTTCTGTGCTTTACAAACATCTGACCAATTTTATAATACCCTCTGCAAGGGTATAATTATCCTTACATAATATAGGTAAGAAAATATTATTAAATAATGCATAATGATAGGAAAAATTTGATGACCAATAACGCATTGCGCATCGCCCTCTATATTTTCAATAATAAAAAATAAATTTTCCCAATTGGCACTAAACATTTTTTTTTTTCGGTGTATTCCAGTTAGCCCCTTTAAAAAGGTGTTGCTGATTTATTTTTTTTTTGGGCAATTATTTTTTTTTCTGACAAGCCTCAATCAAAATTTTTGCCGAAGTGACATTGCCGAACAAACACGAGCGTTTACAGTTTAAGGGGAATGGGCCGTGCCGACCACTGGTTTACAGTGTTCGTGAGGCGGCAGCGCTGCGGCAGAACTAGGTTAGAGTGCTCTTGTGTTTGTAAGAGTGAGCGAGATAGCATAAGCTATGAGGTATGTAAAATGAATCTAAACCAGGGCCCGGCACAAAGAGAGCCAACGAAAACTGTCAATGTATGTGTGCGCTTGCATGTGTGCGTAAGGTGCTTTACACTACGCAAATTGCATGTGAAGAAAGCAAGAAAAATTAAAAGTGCGATGGAAAACCAATAATTTCCAATTAATACATTTTTTGAAAGTCAGCTATTTTGCTTTACTTCTATATTATTTGGATAACTTTTTATCCGAAGAAGATCTTCTAAATGGTTATCTGTTAGACTGTTTCGAATAGAATATTCAATTAACATAATGTCAGTTACATAAAAAGAAGAATGAAGGCATTAATTTTTTTATGTGTAGCGATCGAGCAAAGCGACATAGACGTGCTCGCGTCGAAATGCTGAGGGCAACTAAATCCACCCTCATGCTCTGTGTGAGGACTTCGGCAGCCGTTCGGTTACACGCATACGAGGTGCCGAACGTGTTCGTCCCCCGGGGGATATGAGTGCCGGGCTCTGATCTAAACCAGGGCCCGGCACAAAGAGAGCCAACGAAAACTGTCAATGTTTGTGTGCACTTGCTTGTGTGCGTAAGTTGCTTTACACTGCGCAAATTGCATGTGACGAAAACAAGAAAAATAAAAGTGCGATAGAAAACCAATAATTTCGAATTAATACATTTTTTGAAAGTCAACTATTTGCTTTACTTCTATATTATTTGGATAACTTTTTATCCGAAGAAGATTTCGAAATAGTTATCTGTTAGACTGTTTCGAATAGAATATTGCAAAAGTTGCCATTTACATAAAAAGAATGAAGGCATTAATTTTTTCATGTGTAGCGATCGAGCAAAGCGACGTAGATGTGCTCGCGTCGAAATGCTGAGGGCAACTAAATGCTCTGTGTGAGGACTTCGGCAGCCGTTCGGTTACACGTATACGAGGTGCCGAACGTGTTCGTCCCCCGGGGGATATGAGTGCCGGGCTCTGATCTAAACCAGGGGTAGGCACGCATACAATCAAAAATGAGACTTTGCATTTGTGTGTGTGACAACAAACACGAAGTACGAAACGTTTTCTTGCTTTACACTGAAAAACAGTATAGCAAATAGAAATATTTTTTATTTTTGTCAAAAAATTAAAAAAAAATTATCCTTACATAATATAGGTAAGAAAATATTATTAAATAATGCATAATTATGATAGGAAAAATTTGATGACAAATAACGCATTGCGCATCGCCCTCCATATTTTCAATAATAAAAAATAAATTTTCCCAATCGGCACTAACATTTTTTTTTTCGGTGTATTCCAGTTAGCCGCTTTAAAAAGGTGTTGCTTCATCAAATGCTGAACAGCAACTGATTTATTTTTTTTTTTGGCAATCATTTTTTTTCTGACAAGCATCAATCAAAATTTTTGCCGAAGTGACATTGCCGAACAAACACGAGCGTTTACAGTGTACGTGAAGCGGCAACGCTGCGGCAGAGCTAGGCCCTAGTCCGGGGAATGGGCCGTGCCGACCACTGATCTAAACATATGTATATACATACATTTGGTTTTGGAAATTTTACATATTTTTTCACCTGGTGCATGGTATTCCGAGAGGACTTACTTACTTCATTATACCCTTGCAGATTTTGTTAAACATTTTTATTGACGGCCTTCATATTCATTTATAACGTGCTGCGGCATTTGCGATCTCGGAACAATTTGAAAAATAGCCACTGTAATAGACATCTGCATGAATGCATCCAAAAGGGCAAATGAATCATTCACTCTAAAAACGTGTACACTTTTTTTCTGTACAATATTAAATGGGTGCAAGTTAGACATCTGCATGAATGCATCCAAAAGGGCAAATGAATCATTCACTCTAAAAACGTGTATACCTTTTTTCTGTACAATTTTAAATGGGTGCAAGTGTATACTGTACAAATTTTTTTGATTGACAGCTAGACTTCACACTCACTTTCATGTTGTACAGCAGTTAATGAGTACACTAAAATTACTGTACAGCACTTTTACTGTACACTATATTAGTGTACAGTTCACCTACTGTACAGTCAGTTAAGATTATTTGCTTAAAAAAATAAAAAAAATATATAAAATAAAGAAAATAAATAAAAAATCCGAATGTCATATGCAAGAAAAGTTAGCCAATACAACTTTCAATATTACAAATTTATTTCAGAAAATAAATCATTATATAAAACTTCAACATTTGAGTGCAAGAACATAATCCTATTCACCTTATCATCTGTGGTTGCGATTTTACACCGTTTGTAATGAATAAGGTTTTTGGCACAGAGAAAGCTCTTTTTATTTACTAACTTAACAAATTTCTTTGTAATTTAACACTAATAAATTATATATAATTTTATTTTAGCAAAAACTTACGCTTACGTTCGTATTTATTGTGTTTGCGTCATTTTTTTTGGCAGCCATGTCTTCGTTGTTCAAAATATTATACTCATCTGTACAGATGAATGACAAAATATATTCACTGTTCCAGTGGTGTACAACATGAAAAAAAGTGACATATACTGTACTCACTTACAAAGAGTACATTTATTACTGTCACTCACTCTAAGTGAGTACAGTATTTTTACTGTACTCGGTTCTTATAGCTACTCGAATATACTGTACAGCAGAGAATGAGTACAGTATTTTTAAGAACACCTAACTACTGTAAGTACTATGATGTTGGAAATGAATACATTCATGCAGACCTCTACACTGTAATTTCGAAATATTAAGTTTGTTAAGTTGACTCCAAAGAATCAATTAATTTTTTATACCATTTACTCAAAGGGTGATATGGTATTTTAAAGCCGCCAAAATGTTTATATGTAACATGCAGAATTAAGCATTTCTGTTTCCATTTTGAATAGCGAACCGCTCTTTTGGTTTTTCAAAGTCAGATTGAATTTTATTATATTTTAAGTGGAAATCTTATACAAACTCAATATTATGTTATGACCTAAACTGGTCCTACGCGCGTCGATAACACGAAGAGGCTCGCCGGCTAGCTACTATCGGGGCGTGAGATACAAAAACCCTGCCTCTTTCGCGCGCAACAATAATAAAATGTAATCGGCATCGTCCAAGGCACATCATCGAGGACGACACCCACTGGAGACTGCCACTACCACGGACTACAACTAAGACAAACAGCGTTTATTTACAATACGACATACATTTTGGTCAACACACCCCTTACACACGGTTCACGGACATCGGCTTTGGGATCTGGCCTTGAGCATTCATTTCATCCCGGCACACCCGCCCGAAACTGCTATTCGGTGACGAACTGCCCCAAAACAAACACTTGTTGGTATTAGTGTTGCATTATCGGTCTCTCATCCCTTCCTCCTGGAGTTACTCACCTTCCCCCTTTCCCGACAAACAAAACTACTCACACTTCATCATCTCTTTACGGTCTTTTATATTACTGAGTAGTTTTATAAAATGGTATAGAAATTAACTGAATTTAAAATTTACGCGCTCACCGAGACATCATTCTGTCTCCAACAGCCATTTATATTCGGGCAACAAAAATCAAAATAAATTATCTGTAATTTCTCCTTTACTTTAAGGCGACAACCTGACTGTAGGGGACCTACCTAAAATGAAGTAAGTAAGTCGTCTCGCCGAATTAGGTATACCATACACCAGTATAACAAATGTTTCAAATTTATAATAACAAATGCATTTTTGTATTTTTAAAAACTGTTCACATGATTTTTACAAGCATGCCTTAGTATTTCGCTCACTTAAGCATACGAGCACCCTAGCGCCCCCACCATCTAACGGCCACTTCCGGCCATATGGAAAAACGTTTATATGCAAAAACGTTTATATGCAACGCATAGAACGTAGTATCTCCGACCATACAAAGTATATATATTCTTGATCAGCACGACAGAACGAGTTCATATAGCCATGTCCGTCCGTCCAGTTTTTAAAATAGGGGATCAATTGAGCTCCCAGTATTTGCTGTTGATGAGTCGACTTCGGCGAGAGGGCAAAAAGTTACGGCGAATGGGCAAGAAATTACGGCCAATGTGCAAGAAATTACGGCGAATAAAACACTATAAAGAGCAAAGACGTCGATCATTCCGCTTCTAACGACAGGTGAAAGTTCAAGGTGTTAAATTAACAGGACACTTACACAATGACGACCACCGATTTGAGGAAAAGAAAGGTAAGCATGGATGAAAAACGTAACATTTGTATGCTAATTTTGTCAAGAAATATTTTACATACATGTCAACGCGGAAGTTACAAGATTACAAAATTAAAAATACATATGTATGTATGTATGTATGTAAATGTCAATGTTTTTAATCTTTGGAAATTTACCAACAATATAAAGAATGTTAGAAATGTTATGCCGGTAATTTTAGCTGAGTGAAATTAAACATAAAAAACAAGGAAATTAACTAAAACCAACAAAATTGTGAAATACATATACTTTGTTCTCTGCGTGTATGCTATTTGACCGGCCGGTGGGCAGGTCGTTTCGGCTTGCACATTGGTGCAAAAAAAGACAATTTTATTGAACTGCAACTGTTTTTAACTGACAGATACATTGAATGAGAGATTTTTTAAAATTCGGTCGAGACTCAAATTGCAATTCTTTTATATAATGAAAATGTTGTACAGCATACAGTAAAATAATTTTAATTTCTTGGCGCGAAACATTGTCCCACTGTGATTGGTTGTTTTGCTTCCACCCCAAGGTCATTGTCAACGAGTTCCGTTAGTGTAACAATCTGCCACAGTAATTTCATTAATCGATCAGAAAATTAAATTTCAATCGTACGCATATGTACGTTGTGACCTTATAGTAAATTGAATTTATTTTTGTGACCAGATTTTAATTATTTTTACTTCTCCATATTCATCTTCCATTTACATATGTACATATGTATGTACACTTTTCTTTTATTGTTTATTTGCTATTGAATTTATCGATCAATGAAGTGTAGCAGTTGTCTCTATTCTCACATATTTTTCGTATTTTTAAATTAATTTGCTATGCCAAGCACAAGAAAACCAATATAACTTTTCGTTGCCAACAACAAGACCGATAATTCCCTCCCTCCTTCTCACGCTTTACCTCAATAAATAATAATTGGTTGTCTTTTTAGTTAATGGGGTAAAACATTTGTTTAAATAGTGGGAATTTCATAAGTTTTGTTTGTGGTTTCAGCGTCTACCAATATTTAATCAAGCTAAAAGATCGCCCATGGTTTAAATAATGCTTTGCGTGACACTAAGTTTGTTTTGATATCTTATCGTTAAGAAGAAGGTGATTACCTTCATCATTTAGCTGGGTTTCTGGGTTCGAATATTTCGATATCTCTTAGAAAATTTGTGTAATTCGACATGACTTTGTCATTTGGGCTTGGAATCTGACTGCAATTTATATGCAAAGTGTGAAATAAACAAGGAATTTAAAAATAAGCGATTAGCTTGGGTGCGGACTAAGAACATTCTTAGTACACACTTTGTATAATCAGAGATCCTAACACTGTGTTGTAAAAATGTACATATGTATGTATGTATGTATGTACATTCTTAGTACACACTTTGTATAATCAGAGATCCTAACACTGTGTTGTAAAAATGTACATATGTATGTATGTATGTATGTACATACATACATATGTATATATTTTCTCTTAGTTGAAATAGTTGCAACGTTGGTTGGCTTTAGTCAAATAACAGACATTTTTTATCCGAATCTTTGAAGTAATATTGGCTGAAGCAATAGTAATCAATTTGTTTGCATGCATTTGTTTAATTCTTGTAATTGACAATAACTATATTCATAAGTTATTTTTAGTATTTGGTTACGTTTTGTTTTTGAAGTGGTTGCTCATGCATTATCTACATGGTGCTGCCACACTGAACGTCAATAAAGAATTTATCTACTCGAAGCGAGATTATGTATTTAACTGTCAAATTTTATGATGAGATATTTCATGCATATTTAAAGATATTTCATTAAAACCAAACAATTGGCGCAAGTGTTGCCTACGAACTGGAATGTCATCCATGCAAACATAAATATGAAATACGACTACAAGCTGGTAGAAAATAAGATTAAATCAAACAATGCATAAAGGTGATATTGACACGTTTTATTTGATTATTCTTATACAGTTGGCGACTGATGATAAAACGTCAGCGGGGAATCGTCGTAAAGGCAGCAGCGGAAGCGGCAATGGTGTAACAGGAGGACGAGGACCTAGCGGCCTAAAGCTTTCATTTTTGTGTCTAGTTGTGTCCGTGGTGCTCCTACTTTTTGTATTTGGTGTGTATCATTTGTATAAAATTAAGCATAAAAGCGAACCTGAGCCTTTACATCAGCCGATACTAACGAAACCTTCTACTTTTCACACTGTATCAATGCCCTATCATCATGACTCCCTCCATCTGAATATGATGCCGTCCAAACCTAAACCGACACCGGAACATCCACTACACGTTAATAACGAATACCGTCCGACCACTGTAGGTATCTCAGAGAATGCCAGTCCCTATTTGGCTCGCCTGGCAACTAAGCTGGGATATAGTAGGGTTCAATATGCTGCCATAATTGATGCTGGCTCAACGGGCTCGCGTGTCCTTGCCTATAAGTTTAATCGTAGTTTCCTAGATAATAAGTTAGTTTTGTACGACGAACTTTTCAAGGAACGCAAGCCGGGCCTTAGCTCATTTGCCGATAATCCGTCTGAGGGAGCGCACTCCATTAAATTATTACTCGATGAGGCTCGTGCTTTCATACCCAAGGAGCACTGGTCGTCGACACCGTTGGTATTGAAGGCAACAGCAGGACTGCGCCTTCTTCCGGCTAGTAAAGCAGAGAATTTACTGAATGCTGTTCGAGATTTATTTGCCAAATCTGAGTTCAGTGTCGATATGGATGCTGTAGAGATTATGGATGGGACAGATGAAGGCATTTTCAGTTGGTTCACTGTGAACTTCCTATTAGGCCGCTTGTCGAAGACCAACCAGGCAGCTGCTTTGGATCTCGGTGGCGGCAGCACCCAAGTGACCTTCTCTCCGACTGATCCTGACCAGGTCCCGGTGTACGACAAATTCATGCACGAAGTTGTGACTTCCAGCAAAAAGATCAATGTCTTTACCCATAGCTACTTGGGTTTGGGATTGATGGCGGCCCGGCATGCAGTGTTCACACATGGCTATGGAAAAGAGGATACAATCATTGAGAGTGTATGTGTGAATCCCATTATAGCAAACCGTACTTGGACATATGGCAATGTTCAATATAAGGTTAGTGGTAAGGGAGATGCTGCTGACATTAAATCGAGTGCTGAGAAATATGTGGTTGATTTTGAGGCTTGCCTGGAACTAGTCAAGAGTAAGGTGATGCCATTAGTAAAGCCAAAGCCGTTCACCCTCAAGCAGCACACAGTGGCTGCATTCAGTTACTACTTTGAGCGGGCCGTAGAGTCGGGACTCGTTGATCCGTTGGCGGGCGGTGAGACCACTGTGGAGGCATATCGTAAACAGGCGCAAGAGATTTGCGCCATACCTAATGATGAGCAGCCCTTCATGTGCTTTGATTTAACTTTTATATCTACTCTATTGCGTGAAGGATTCGGTCTAAACGAAGGAAAAAAGATAAAGGTAACTAACATAACCAACAATTAAGTTTTAGCAAATAATAATAATTAAATTACGTTTTCAGCTTTACAAAAAAATTGATGGACATGAAATCTCTTGGGCTCTCGGCTGTGCGTACAATGTTCTGACTAGCGATGAGAAATTTAATAATTCCTAAATAAGAAGCTAAAAAAACAGAAATTGCGTAGATAAACGTGCCTTAAAAGTGCATCGAACATTTAGAAATATCTAATGTGTATGTATAGCAGGAAATCTGTAAACTTGACACGTTTAGTTTGAGTAATTGAATTCCAACCTTTGTGTGATTTGTATGTAACTACATATATGTTCTAAAATTGACGTTGTAATTGTACTTGATTCCTTTTGTATATATATATTATAAAACACGAAAAGGCAATATTTATGTAATTCACTTAGTTTAATTATTTTTCGCACAGATAATTTAATAAAAATGTTTAATGAAATTTATTTTAATTACCGATCTACAACCACTTCTTTCAAGCTTTGCCCTTTTTGTTTTGTGTTTATACTGTATTCCTTGAACTTGGTAGACAAATTCGGACAATTGGCACAATTGTGTATTTAAATTACCTTAATCTCCGCGCTCAATTGTTATCGTAGCAGTTCGACATATCGATAACTTAGAATTTTTATCGAGGGCGTTCACATTAAATGAGTCGTGGCCTCCGCCTTCACCTTCCTTTAAGCACTCTGTGTAACCCTAAGTTGATTGCAACGAAATCCACATAAATACGTGCGATTAAAAGCAGGTTTTCTAATTGTTAAACAGTGCTCTTACGTGCATTAACTTCCACTCCGAGAGAAGTGACTTATAATCAACTAAACATAAAATGTCTCAGCAACCTGTTGCATTCCTGACCCGACGCGAGACGTTCAGTGCCTGCCATCGTTTGCATAGGTAATTAAAAGAATACAATAAATGATTTATGATTGATTTGGAATTACTTTTACTTTCATTTTCACCAATAGTCCACAATTAAGCGACGCTGAAAATTTAAAAGTCTTTGGCAAATGCAACAATTTCCATGGGCATGGACACAATTACACAGGTGAGAAGATTATCAAACGTAGATGTCTCCCATCTTCATTCACTCAAAATGCCCATACAGTTCTAAGCAGCGGCTTTTTGGGTTTAGTTAATGTTTGTATTTTCATTGCATATCGTATGACAAGAGTTTCAGACTAATCAAGTAGAACCCACAAAATTGTATTGGATATTTGATATAGAAAGAATGTGTTTAACCATAAAAACCTTGGCCGACAAGCTCGCTTATCACCAAGAAACCATGTTCAAGTTCAGCGCTTATAAGAAATCGAATAAGTATTTTAATAATAAACAAACTGATAATACAATTCGAAGGCAATCATTAAAAATAAGTGAATTTAGATGATGTCGAAAGAGAAAAATAGAAACAGGGGTTTCTTTCAAAAATATTTAATGTGCGATTATTTATTGTTTCGTGATCAGATATTTCTACCAATCTATAGACACTATATATATGTATCTATATATATAGTACTAGAAAACCTCAAGCTAACTTTTACATTTGACCTCTAGTTGAAATTACTGTACGTGGACCAATTGATTCCCGTACCGGCATGGTCTTGAACATAACCGAACTGAAAGAAGCCATTGAGAATGTCATAATGAAGCGTCTGGATCACAAGAATCTCGACAAGGATGTGGAATACTTTGCAAACACGGTAACCAAATAAAAACTAAGCGTTTATACGTATTTTTATATTTATATTTAACATGCCGTTCGTATAGCCCAGCACTACAGAGAACCTGGCTGTTTATATTTGGGATAACATAAGGCTACAGCTCAAGAAACCTGAGCTGCTCTATGAGGTCAAAATACATGAGACACCAAAGAACATTATTACCTATCGTGGTCCTTACTTATTGAATGGCATCTATAATCCCATAAACAAACGCATAGCCCACGACTCGTGTACTAATATATCATCGGATTCGGATTAACGAGAGAATTGGCGATATTCCGCCCTACTTCAACACATTGCCTGACGAATTTGCTTATTTTGGACCAATGCTCGTAGAAAACAGATAATTAGTTATACCAATTACCAAGTATATAGATTTTTATTATGCTGAATAAAATTTCAAACACTTTATATACATATATTTACATGTTCATCAGGGACTGTAATCGTTATCACTTTTATTTTTAGAAAAATTGATTCTTTATTTTAATTCAAATGATCACACTCAAAACATCCATTTCAAGCAAAAAAATAACTGAAAATAATAAAACAACAATAAAACAATAAATAAGAATTCAATCGATCAAAAAGAAAACTGAAAATGTCGGCCTTTCCACTTGGATTTCTCGCAAATCCGGCACATACATATTCCTGGACTGATTGACCTGATTTTACATATCATTAAGTAAAATTAAATATATAAAAGTAAATTCAAATTTATGCCAAATATTAAAACAAAAAATCAAGGATTTGTTTGTAAATTATTTGAAATCAAAGGTCAGTTAGAATCAACATCGCAAAAGTCAACATCGTATTCACCATTAATTCAGGCCAGGCAAAGCAGCCCTTTGCGAGCGAAGAAAATATGGTAACAGAAACTGAAATCGAAAGCTATAATTCAATTAATAGGCAGATGTTAATTCAGAGAAAAATTTTAATATCCGAATTAGCCTGAATGAAGCGAAAAAAGGCAAGCATGCCATACAACTCCAAAGTTCATATTTTGTTCTTATAGTCCGACTAATCGACAAACTTATTAAAAATTTTTTTTTTATCATTTGAAATATATTTGAATATTTGACCCTTGCAGACGGTATTATAAAATTGTTTTGTTGTTTATATACATAGTATATACATATATTATTGATCAGCAAGAATAATCGAGCTTATGTCCTTTTCTCCATATGGGCACTTGGATTTCGGAGACTATAGCTAGAACCACCGAATATTCATATCTGTTGGCTGTTGGCGGCCATTTATTTTTAAGTTAATTTAATTTTTTATTTTTAAAGAAAAAAATTTTACTTAATATTTAAAAAAACGAATTTATTTATTAACAACTCAGTACATTTTGTATTTATCTTATGTACATATGCATTTCTTAAACAACTACTTTGTGTTGTATTCCATATGGCCTGGTCAGGATTCTATATAAATCTATAATGTCTAATATTCCTTATAAGTTCTAGCATAAGTGTCTGCTTATCACACAATGCGCATATCTACGTTTCTGAAGTAGCAGCAGTACATTTGTATATTTTACAAACATATCTAAAATACATTGATTATTTTAGTTTCTCCGATTGATTAGCTTGTGGTCATAATAGTCCTGCATGTACAGGCTGCAATAGATTTGCCAATCTTTGGAATCTGCAGAGGATCATCGTTATCAAGTTAGCAGATTAGGTAAATATTCAGTTTGGGCGAACTACATGCAACATGCTAGATTGGTTAGTAAAAATTGAGTAAGTACTAAGAAAGCAGTTCAGCCAAGATTAGTCGAGCACAATAATTTTTTTAGTAGAAGGCAGTCGGACTAAATTAACTCAAAAACAGGAGGAAAGTTCTTAGTTTGTATTATAATTATGTTTGTAAGTTTGGAAGTTTTGGATAAACCAATTGTCAAGACATATCACAGTCTGTCGCTTGATCAACAACTAAATCAACTTCTTGACTGAACTCATTTTGAGAATGTGGATATGTATAACATTTCTATATAGTCTATCAAATTATGCGTGCGCTAAGACTGACAAACTAGTCTTTGGCTTACATTTTTCTCTCTTTTTGGTAACAAGAAACCTTAATTCTATTGCCATAACAGACTTAATCAATTACAACCATCATCCAACTCACCAATTGCTTAATATTATTGGACAACTAGGTGTTAAAAAATTCAGTTAACTGTTATAAATAAATGTGTGCTACAATATTATTATACAATACGTTTTTACGATTATTAAAGCATTTATGTTTACGTTAGTGTCATTGGTTTAATATTGTTCTAATTTGAGTTGACTTCTGCTCGATCGCTCAGATCGTGTTGCGCAGGGTCTTACCTGGATTTCTAATCGATATAAACGGTATGCCGAATTCAAATTCGTTTTTTGGCCAATATTTGAGCAGTGGCTGACGCTGTGGTAGTTCCGATTCCACGTAGAAATAGGCAAAAAGAACCAATACCGTGTAGGCAGCAATGAAGATGAAAATATGCCAAAATCCATGCAAATAAGGAAAATTGATGGCTGACCAAGCTTCACAGAAGATCCGGTCATTCACCCAACAGAAGACCGCAACGGCCCAAACTGTCGTGGAACGAATGCCTAGACGATACACTCTCTCATCACGAACTCTGTTAGAAAGAAAACAAAAATTAGGCATTTCGAATTTGATATTAAGTCTGTCGGAAAGGTTATAAGTGTGAAAATATCCTCCAAGTGGGCACCCTGGAGAAACAATTACATGTTTTTCGGTTTATATGAATGAAGGAAAGTCTAAAGTCTAAATTTAAACAATAATTGGAACGCCTGTATATTTTAAAAAACTAAAACCACAGATAGATATTATTGTTATTATTATTTGTCAGTTTATTTCACTTATTACTGGCTCTGGGCAAATTTAATCAATATCAGGTCCTTGTATCATATGGCTCCTATAGAAACGATTTGTAAAGAATTAGTGAACTATTAGTAAATAGTAGTGCTTTTTAAGATCTGTGGTAGAAGTTGAATTTATTAGACTACATTTTTTCGCTTTGTCATACGTGAAAATGAACAGAAAACTTGGAAGGATATACGAACTACGGAATGTTTGAACGGAATATGAATAAAACACTAGATTTACAATGACGTAACACCCATACCTGGCTTTGTTCGAGTCCTTATACCTTTAGTTCAAATCCTAATTTAGTCGCTTCCAAAGCGATGTGTTTGACTGTCGAAGCTATGAAAAATTTCAGTAGTAGCTACAGGCAGTCAGTAGCTAGGCCAACTTTGGCGGCGCAGAAGTTTATATTCCCTTCAAAGCCGTCAAAGTGGACCAACATTTTATCTAAAAATAGTCATCCCATCTTGATGGAATTTGGGATAACCATTAACAGTTTTAATTAACTGACAAAATTCAATTTGAAGGCAATCGCGTTAAAAGAAACAAATTTGTTGAAAAAAGGCACTGTTATCGACCGAGCTGAAGAAAAAAGTGATATGGCTGGACATTTCCAAGTTTATCAAATCAATTCTTTGATTCGTACTTAGATACATACATCACACGTGAATGAAATGAAGTGAGAAATTATTTTAAATTTCGAAGACCAAATGTATGACTTTGAAATTCTTTTTACATGCCTTATAGCTTATGTTATCTCGCTCACTCTTACAAACACCCAAGGACTCTAGCGCCGCCACTAGCCTACGACCATCTCCTCTCCTAGCTAAACACGTTTATACGTATATTTTGCTTGTTTCTATTCTGATTTAATAAATTAATAGAAGAAAAATTGCGGTAGGCAATCGGCTTTTTCTAAATGGCGGGGGCGAAAGTAGACGTTGAAAAAATCTGCGTAAATTGGCTAATCGAGGCAATTAATATTTAATATTTGTCAACTACACGAAACTACATACCAAATTTGGTGGCTTTAGCTCTGGTATACTCCGATCTAGGAGTTCATATGGAACACCCTAACCTCACTCAGAGTATTTGTAACAGAAAAAAAAGTTTGGCTAATGGAGGAAATTAATATTTGTCTGTTCTTACACTATAATTCCAGGATTATAAATAAAAGCTTACTTTAGCAGGACCCGCACACATGTAAGGTAATAGTGAAAATCGTAGGTAAAATAAGGCTTTTCACGATTCAGAAATATTTATATATATTCGCCCAAGTTCCAGAAATGCGTTGGAGTATTCAGTATTGCCTTATTCCAGGCGGACAGAAGAACAGACATGCCAATATAAACTCATTTTGTTGTGGCCATTAAAAGAAATATCTATTTGGTTCGGCAAACAACAAACGGGTGCGGTTGGTTGACAAGCGCGATAAGTTATAGCGGCTAAACTGATCGTGGGAGGAGTGAGCGAGTCAGCGAACATAGAAGGAATTAAATATGAATTTGATATTCATTAAAACTCTGTTGGTCACCGATCATCGCTATGATATATGTAGGTATATCAATGGTCGGAGAACTATTTTGCACTATTTTGGTCCACGACTATTTTGCAGTGTTTTAGGATTGCTAGGAATTGGCCCGTCTTTGGCTAGGAGCGTTAACTTACGTGGAAATAGTGAGCGTCGAGACTTTAGACCGAAAACAAATCCATCACAATAATTATGATAAAGTAATACATAAGTAGGTTATCTACTTAACATTTGTGCACTAACTATGATCGATCCAATACACTGGATGTTCAGACTCCCACCACGTCACTTTATTGATCATTTGGACCCTCGTCAATTATGACAAATGTAAATACTAACGATAAGCCTAGACAAACACAATTTCACCACATCGTCGAGGACCAGAACACACGTATCTACACATGTTCCAATAGATAAAGCAAATCACTTGCCGATAATATGGATGACTGATGGGTTTAGATAAATTTACGGCGTTCGTGACGGTAACAAAATCAAAGGAAAGTCTTCTGTCATTATCAAATTTATACTAATTTATCTATGAATTTTTATTTTTCGGTTACCACTTACCGCTGCAATTCCCTGTAGAGCATTAGCATTGTCGGGACACTCATACTCATGAGTACAAAGGCATTAACAATGGGCTTCCACCAAGATAAGAAAGTTGCGGCAATAGCGGATATCAACATGAACCAACTAAATGTTTTACTATGAGGGGAATAAAGGGATTAAACAACGTTTTAAATTAAATATCTCACCGTCTACTCACCGATCATTCTTTACAAATTTCGGGTAGTATTTTTTTGGATAGAATAGGGAAAATGCAGCCATAAATACCCAGAGAATGGCCAATTCATCGAGCAGTTGGCCAATTAAACTAAGTGTCGCATGGAAATACATAGAGCTAACATTTTTCTCGGTTAAATGATTGTAATAATATAATAGAATGCAAATAAATACGATGTGAGTTAAAAACAAGTGACAATTCCAATTTTGGTCTGATAATATTAAATATGTTTATTAAGTTTTGTTTAAGGAGGAAATATATGTGAAATTTTGAATTTGTTTTTTATAAAATGTTAATTTCATCTTTTTTTAATATATTACCGAAATTACCGAGCATAATTTGTAGAATTATAATTGTAATTAATAATTATTTGTTTTTTTTTCTTTTTTTTGGAGTTTAGAACTGAAAACGCCGATTCACATCGTTCGTTTTGACTTGCATAGAAAATGTTGTGTTTTTTCTTTTAAATTATCTAAAATTTAGGCGTCTACATGTGTATCTACACTCTTAAAGTGAATATTTCCATTGAAGCTCTAGTTCTAGCCTTAAGAATGATTAGACAAAGCACAGCAATACGAACGATTTTTAAGCAAATTGTAATGGGTAATTGTCAAGACGGAATAAAGAAAATTTGGTTTAAATAACGTAGTGCCACTTCTTTTTAACGAACATTTTGTGTTTGAAAATATATATGTACCTGAGTCCAACGACTATTAATAGGACCCATATCACATGTATGCCAGGTGTGACGAAGCGTCCGTACTCCTTGAAGAGCATGATTAATATTGGCGGTAATAGAATAAAAAGAACGTTGCTAAACTACAAAAAAGAAGCAAAATAATGTATTAAAACAGACATAAAAACAGGAATATCACGTTTATATGTACATATAAGTAATCGCATTACATATTTACTACGCATATCAATTTAGACTCTGCAGCAAAATAATACTTTCAATCGACTAAAGACAAGACACCGCAATTTAGGATCCACATCTGAGGAAAACAATTCATCTCTTGTTTCTATGCTATGTAGTTTCATGATTTCTTATGTTACCCTATTCGGTAGAGGTCAAGGAAAGTAAAGTGGGTCTAACAATATACCGAAGACACACATAAATATGAACATAAAAATACTCTAAAGGTGAGATCTGTACGTACAAGTTGACTTTTTTAACTCGAAGCACTCGAAGAAGCTTTTAAGGTTAACCATTTGACTAAAAATGAATAAAGTTACACTAGTCGGGGAAAAAAATAAAATATACTTTTCAAAAAAAAGAAAACAACCACATGTGTTTTAATTTTAAATGTGTTATAGTTTTTAAACAAATTTTCACTTGTCACGTAAAGTGTCGAGCCAATTGAATTAGTAGTAATTCATATTTCCTGCATTATGTGTGACAACAAAAACAATTATCATTTATTTATATTAAACCATGTATTACAAATTCGTGTTCCAATTAAAGAAAACGCAAATTGATAACACAAGAAAGTGTTATGGCTAGGCAAGGCCAGTCAATGTTGATAGTAATATATTATAAGTGCATAAACATTAATACAACTATTTATTCATAGTATACGTATATATATTATATGTGTACATACATAGCATCTTTGTTTTTATTTCAGCGGATCTTATGACATATATATGTATGAATCTGTCAGGAGGTCATTAACTCCTAAATTGACAAAAGCCTGTGTATGTGTGTGTATATATACGCTCACACATATGTATGTATAGAGGAAAAAACAAAGGCCTCTAAAATGCGCTACAAGCAATTCACAACTGTTGACATTAATAATTACTCACAACAGAAAAACATCCAATTAAAATTTGAATTTTTCGTTACAAAGAATAGGTAAAATCTAACAATTAGTTAACTGCTTACATTACCATTACCTTAATGCAAGTGTAATGTTATACATATATTACGTTTTGGTATAGCAATTAAATAGACAGCGAAGAGCTGCTGACTTCAATAGGTAATTGAAATGATAAAGACCAAACTACATACTTATTTTGCTTAATTAAATTAGCCAAAATATGAACTTTGAAGTAATAACCTAACATACATATGTAAATGTAATTACCTACATATTAAATATTCTTAATTTCAAAGAATTGCTACATACATACATATGTACATATCTGTATTGTATATCACAATTTCTATTTTCTAGAAGTCATAATACACATGTGTGTACATCCATATGCAGGTGGGTAGAAGGAAATTCAATACAAGTAAACTGAAAGAAAAGTGCGTAATTTAGCTTTGAATTGCAATATACGAACTTGGAGTTGAACGATTAATTCTAATGAACGATAAGGCGACTACAGTACTTAAATGTCGCCTCTGCAAATTGCAATTTCACACCCATTCACTTCTTACAACCCCCCACCTCCACCCCTTTCTTAACCATCGGGGAACCCCTTCATCAGCATCTTTTCTTGTTGTTTTCAGTTTTCTTTCTCAACCAAAAGAACAAATTCAACAACAACAATCACAAAAAAAGGTCAAGGTTTAGCCACGTTTGTGTATATATGTATGTATGTATGTATGTATGTAGGTATATGTATGTAAGAATTGCAGCTGCAGGTAAGAATTTTCCACATACGCACCGTATTCACAAATTCAGCTATATTTGATGAAATTAAATAATTCCCCTCGCACCAGTCAACGGGCGAACTTCCGGGTCTCAAATGCTCCCAGGCCATGGCATAAATATCCAATAAACCTCCACCACCCCCAGCAGCAGCAACCGAACCGCCCCCACCCATTTGAGGTCGTCTTTGTTGGTACGACTTAATTTAAATTTAATAAACAAAGAAAAAACGCGCGCGTTAAATTAAAATTTGATTTGTCAGAAGGCACTTATTCTTATTGCATTTGCTTTTCATGTGCGTTATTTTTTTTTTCTTATGTTTTCTTTTTGGTTTAGTTTATAATGCACTTTGCATAATACACGCAAAAATGCACTTTATTCTTTTTTCCTTTGCTTTTTATTTTTTATTTTAAATTAATTTGTGCAATTTGTTTTCTTATTTCTTGGTCTATTGTTCCTTATGTAAGCTTTGGGTAGCATCCTTAATCAAAATCCTTTAGAAAAATTACAAATTTTTCTTAAATTATAAGCCCAGACCAAGACACACAAAATGTTCAAATTAACAAGAAAAATATTCCTCCTCGAAAGTAACGTTCGACTGCCTTGGGTCGCAACAACAAAACAACTGGTTTTCAAACACAGCTGGTAATCAGTGCTGTCTATCTAGCGGTATTGTTTCTCAAATTAAGGGTTACCAACATATCTATCTAGCTTTATTTTTTTCTACCACTGTAAGTGAAATGCAGCATCCGACATTGTTTCAAACTTTAAATACTAAAATATTAATATTAATTAAAATATATTTTGAAGAGTGGCACAGTGTTTGTGTGATTTTACAATATAAGGTTAAACAATAAAAAATACATTTGTACTTAGACAAGCCAGTTATAATAGTTTTTAAAAATTTTTCACATAATTTCGAACTAGACCTAATAAAACTTTTTTTAGCTAGGTGTAATAATCTGCTGTCTAGTGTAATGAACGATACTTTATCGATAAGAAATATTTGTTTTTAGCCCTTCTCTAAAACCCCGGCACGCCGTTCGCCTAATCCTATTTTCTGTTTTCTATCCTAGTCCAGATCCTGTCATCATTTAAAATGTTTCCACAGCGCAGCTCGGTGGTTTATCGTACGCCTGCATCACACCAACCTCCGCCAGCCAAGGAGTTGGCTGGTAATGTGGAATACCCTAACCTGAATGTAGCTGATTTAAATGCACGCTTTGAAAATCTTTCCCCTCGATTACATGAGTGCTGGGACAGCATCGCCATTAACGACCAGGAGCACTGTGCTCTAGCCACCAATAGACGAGAGGGGCCTCAATGGTGGGGTATGTTCTATGGATACACTAAAAGCCAGCTTGGTCACATATCGGTGGACAATGCGGATTTTAAGCTACAGTCGGAGAATACAGTAAACATAGTGAGGTATGCGGATAACAATGTGTTGCTCGCGGCTCTCGGCGATACTAGATTGCAAGCTTGGTCAACATACTCCACTGTAAGGGATTCCAAGGCTCCGTACTGCCTATTTCTGATAGGGGAAGCATCTGTTCATCCATCACCGATATCTCAATTGTGTGTCTTCAGGGCCAATCGCCGAAAGGCGGTGACTGCCTCTTCGGATAGTGCTCTGAATGTAAGAAGCAAGTGGAACCTGTACGACTAAAAACATGTATTTAAAAAAAAATTTTTTCCTCAAGATTTGGGATCTTTCTGGAGCAGATTTAACAAGCTCGTATCACTCGAGCTCCTCTCATACGGACAAGTTAATGGGCTTGGCTACGCCCTTTACGAGCTTTTCAGAGTTTGTTACCTGTGATCGTGGTGGTTCTGCTCGTCTTTGGGATGCACGTGCCTCGACACCCTCATCTGTATGCCTGTACAATGATTCTCCTCAGCGTATGCTCAGCTTTACCTGTGCCGCCTGGGCAGGTCCCACAGAGCTGCAGGGAGACAATTACGTTTATATTGGCGACTTCGATGGCCAGGTTCATTCCCTAGATATACGTGTGCCGCGTCAAATACTGGAGACCAACAAATTTTTTGGTTCTGGACATGTCTCTCGCCTTCTAATCAATGGGTAAGCCACTCTCGGTTCAATGATCATTTCTATTGTTATTTGGCATTATCAATTCTGATTTACAGATCTCATTTGGCTGCCATGAGCAATTTGCCAGCTGCTGTCAAGATTGCTCATGTAAAGGATCATTTTGAATTTGTTTACTCCCATCAGGACACACATTCGCGGCTTACTGATGCCATTTGGACAGACAACCATACGCTTATCACAATTGGACATGGCCGCAAAATGGTGATGCATAAGATATAAATAGAGGAAGTTTTCTAGGCTTGACTATACATTTTATGTGATTTTCTATGATTTTTTTATGCACTTCCATTAAATGTTTTGTTTAATTGTATTCGAAATTTCACGAATGCCAATCTCCATACAAGTCTTCTGTAATAGTTAGCAAAGGCAGCAACACTATAATCTACCGAATTCAGATTTATTTTTGAACATCTTAAAAAATTATGGACTGTATCAACTTAGTCTTTGCTATTATTATTGACTTATATTCTTAGTAATACAAATAACTTTTTTTATTATCTGAAATAAAGATTTATTTAGGAATGTTGGGTGCAGCGATATATTCATAGACTTTTGTTTGTATTAAAACAAAAATTATATATTTTTTTTAATTGGTTTATTCTGGTTCTTATTTGGTATAACCAGTGAATCAAAGTATTCAGAATTTAATGCCACTTAAAATAATCACTTATTGTTTCAAAACAAATATGCATTCATTGCATGTATTATAAAAACAAGTTGTTTTCTTTTTGGGATAATTATGTTAGCATATTCTTCATTTAAAAATGAATTGAAAGTAACTGAAACGGTTTGGGTTAAATAGTTTCAATGTCATGGACACACAATCTTGTTCCAGATAATGCAGTTTGTTATATGGCAAAAATATATTGTTTCCAATCTTGGCACATTAGTTATAAACAAAAATTATATATATATTTTAATTGGTTTATTCTGATTCTTATTTGGTATAACAAGTGAATCAAAGTCTTCAGAATTTAATGCCACTTAAAATAATCACTTATTGTTTCAAAACAAATATGCATTCATTGCATGTATTATAAAAACAAGTTGTTTTCTTTTTGCGATAATTATGTTAGCATATTCTTCATTTAAAAAGGAATTGAAAGTAACTGAAATGGTTTGGGTTAAATAGTTTCAATGTCATGGACACACAATCTTGTTCCAGATAATGCAGTTTGTTATATGGCAAAAATATATTGTTTCCAATCTTGGCACATTAGCTTTTGTGCTATAATATGTTTAGCTTTTAAAGGAACTAGCCGTTTAACAAAATGATCTTAAATTTATTACAACCTCCAGTAGTTTCGGGTTTCTTAAAATTTATCTTCTTGGCATTATCGAAACTCTAGAATTTTACATAAAAGTATATTAATTTCTGATGGATAATGATTTTACAATTCACTACATTCTGTGAAAACAAATCAATAAATTCTTGTTTTTATGAATGTGATTATTCTCACTCTCTTAAAAAAAAACCTTACGCAAATTTGCTATCGGGTCCAAAAATATTTAATTTTTTTTTGTAAAAGTTATACGGTATAACAAGAGTCATGTTTAGTTGCTAAACAATAAACGGATAACTTAAAGTAATTGTACCTCCTTGTAATGTAAGAATTAACCCTAAAACTAAATGTTGAACTGTTGTAATGTGAATGTTAATGCAAGCAGTGCTTGAGTATAGAAATTTTTTTTTTAGCAATTGTTTAATTTTGCCAGAAAATTAAAACACTTATCCATTGATTAGCGCCGCGATCGCTTGGTGGGCGGTTCAAGGAAATTGTTCTCCTCTTCTTCGATTTCCATATGATCAAGTTTCATTAGCCGCCTGGCCTTGGTGAACATTTCGTTGTCTCTAAGCCAGGAGCACTGCAGAACGGCGTCAATTGAGGGTCGCTTCTCGGGATCCACAATGAGCATTTGATTGATTAGAGTTTTGGCGCGTTGCGAGACCATCTTCCAGGCAGGATGTCTAAAGGCAAACTTACCCCTTTTAATTTGTTCGGCAGCGGGTGTGCCATACTCATCGGAAAAGGGCAGTGTTCCACTTAGACTGTTTAAAAAACGAAAGAATAAGATAAAACAAAAACAAAGATAATAAATGCTTACCAAGTAAAAAGTACAACACCCAAGCTCCAAATGTCCACCTTTTTGGTATAAGCAGCTCTGCCGCCAGTACTTAAGACTTCGGGCGCCACATAGAGGGGTGTGCCGCATAATGTTCTCATTACCGAATCCTTTTGCACAAATTTGCTTAGGCCGAAATCGGATACTTTCAGCAGAGTATCTTCGTCATTGGACTCTAATAGAACATTGTCCGGCTTCAAATCTCGATGAGTTATGCCTTAAACAAGCGAAAACAAATAAATTTATTAAACTATAATCCTTATTTTAAAAATAAAAACATCAAATATTAAAAAAAAATTATTTTCTTCATCTATGTATATAATTATTGTATAAAACTTACCTCGATCGTGCAAATATTTAACAGCCTGACACATTTGGTAAAAATATAATTTCGAAGTTTCCTCCGAGAGCAGCTTCTTACTAATGATGCGATGAAGCAAATCTCCGCCGCGCATAAATTCAAGCACCATATATACAGAGTCTGGTTTGTCGACAATATCGTGCATTCGCACCACACAAGGATGCGTGAGGTTTTTCATAATCTTTGCCTCGTTTAGCACACGTTCTGGGTCACTTAGGTTAGATGTGGGTTGCGCACTTCCGGTTAACATGTTTTTCTTAACAATTTTCATGGCAAACTGTTCGCAGGTGCGAGTCTCATAGACCAAACGCACTAAACCATAGGCACCAGAGCCCAGCTTGCGATTTATATAATAGGTTCTTGTAATCTCTTCGGGTAGTCCTATGGCCTCATTCGGGCTAAGGTCCTTGAACACAAAGGCTACAACAGGTGCAAATATACAATTGAAAATATACATAAATGTAAATTCATTTAAGGATCTACCTAGCGAATTCAAAAGTAGGTAAAACAACATATGGAAAACAGATGCAAAGAAGATTTTCTATCTTCTATATAGATGGGAAAAATGACTTAAGCGATTTCTCGAAAACTAAATTAAAAGTGGAATCTCTGGTTCTTGTTGTTTTTTGTGATACCTTTATAAGTGGGATGCGAAAGCGATATTATATCATCGTTCTTAAGAATCCTCTTCTTGTTCATCCCAATTTTTTCGTTGTTCACAAAAGTACCATTTCGAGAGAGATCCTGCAACGTGAAGAATGAAGACAAGGAGTTCAGTATTATAAATTAAGCTCTAACTTTTGATTTTGTTACCTGAATATAGACCGGATTGGTTAGCTCGCAATTAGCTCGCTTAATTATAAAGTGCACCTTGGATATGCGTGTCAGAATTTTCTCCGGTAAATCATTAAGTGTAAGGATTAGATCATTGGACTCTCCCCGTCCGGCAGTAAATTCTTCATTGTTTAAATCTGTAAGCATGTATGTATTTAATTGAATTGTCCGTGTTTCAAAGCCGATATGTAACAGAAAATTTTAATCAGAATAACAGAAGAACATAAATTCAATGGTTACCAATGGACAAGGACGAATTCGTATATATAATTTTATATTTTCTACGCGTACCCAGGGACTTGATCTTGATATTCTTGCCATATAATCGGCCCCATATAACCGTTTCCATCGGCTGGCTTTCCACTTGTGTCCAGATATTGGATGCCTGACTTTGTGTGGCTCCTTGGGTGCCTTGAGTATCGCGAGCCATATTTATTAACAGAACTCTAACTGTATATCCTTTTCAGTTTTGCTGCGCAATTTTATCCAATGTGCAGTTATTTCTTTCTCACGCATAGAAAAACACACACTCTCACGACATCTATACAATCACATTCAGGCCAGAATTGCTATTTTCTTAGAAGACGCCTTGGGCTGGCCTACATTAACTATTCGTTTACATCCAACTATTTTTAACGATTGAATTGTTTGACAAATTATTAAACAAACAAAAACGACATTGATTTATCTGATTCGAACCCGGAGTATTTAATTGTAACTACGCAAGTGTGAATGTATTAATGTGCCGCCAACAATAGAGCTTGCCATCTATCGATAGTACTAATGTTTTAGTATCGAAACATCTGCAGCAAAACTTAGAGATGGGGCCGTGCTACGAGGGCTGGGAGATGCGAACAAATTTTATTTTACCCAAAAACACATCATTAAAAATTTAAAGCACTTTATAAATTTAAAAAACTGAATTAGAATGGTTTCTAACAATTCTAATATGCGTTGTTATTGTTTTTTGTTCGTTTTTTTTTTTTTTTATTTTATCAATAGTAATCGATATTTTTCAACAATATAATTTTTTCCATCCCTGGGCAATTGGCGTCATTTTGAAACCAACTGTAAATTGTATTCACAACTACACCAATACATCGAAGCCAAACGGCTTGAGAAAAGAGAAGGCAACAAAAAATAACAATTTCTATTAAATTTGTAAAATTAATATCAACTCGAGTAAGTAAGACAAACCGATTGTTAAACGAATTGCCTCCAACAAGATTTTCATTCAAATTCAAAGAAAACATGACACTGCCGCGTTCGGAGACGCCGTTGCGTCGATCGGCCGTTGGCAGCTACAGAGATGGAGCTGCTGAACGAGGAAGGGAAGAACGGATGCGGGACTCTGTGGTCTCGGATATAACCACACTGAATGCCAACGATGATGAGTCGGAAAGGAGAGAGGCTCGTCGTCGCACCCTTATCCAGATGCAACATCGCTCCAGCGTAGGGCCCGGCGAGTCCATCGAGGAGAACGAGACGATTCGCAATTGCCTGGAGATCTTTAATGGAAATAAACTAAGCAAAGACAATGCCTGGAATTTATCGCTAATCGATACGTTGTCCAGTCTGCTAGAACGCCATCACAAGACGCTAAGTAACTTTAAGATGGCCGGATCATCTCTAGAAGCTAGCTCTAAAGTTTATGGCTTGCGTGTGGATTCCATATATTTGGACGCCATGCGCATGTCGGCGGGTCTAAGTGCTAAGACACTTACCCAAAAACAAATAAATGCAGCAGAACAAGACGAGACCATGGCCGGAGCCGGCGATGGCAGTGGAGGCCACGCCGACAATGAAGGACATCAAGGAGATGGTAATCCTGTTCCCGTCGCTAAGCCCAAGAAAAAGGCACGCAAGGCCGTTTCCACTGTAACAAAAAACAAGGAGACTCTCAACGCCCGACTGGACACCGCTCCTCTTCAAGATCCAGTATTTGGTAAACTGAACTCTACAGTGGGCTCTATCAATGCATCGAATCGTTTGATGCACAACATTCTGCCTACTCGAGATTCGGAGCTGCGCCTGCGAACCACTTACAAGTACTGGGACGCCCAGGATCTAGATGAAGAATTGCCAGAATATGACGAATTGGTTAACTCAGAGCGATTAAATTTAGCAGGCGGATCAGAGGATTCAGTTATGAGTGCGGATTGGCTACAAAAGCTGCTGCCTCGCGTTGTACATATGAAGTTACGACCTTTGCACACCGGCTACCACATTACAGATGCTCCAAACCCAAGCGACAAGCTTCCACAGACTCCTGTGGAAGATGACGATGGGACTGATGACCGAAGAGATGATTGCGATTTTTATGAAAATCCAAAAGATCTATCAATGGTATTTGACATCAATGCAGAATGTGAACCCCTGCCAGAACTGGACCCTGCTCCAAATACAATGTTAGATGTGGTGGACTTTAATGATTTGGATGAATTAACACAGGAGGAGCAAACTGTGCTAAATCGTTGTCGCAATCTGCACAAGAAATCTGTGCTTATAGATGATTTACGTCCAGTAGATGGGTCCTCAAAATTAGAATATTCTTATAGGCCTATGGATCAAATCTCTCAATTTTGGGCCGGTCCATCCCATTGGAAATTTAAACGAAATCGTCCCCGTAGTACTTTTGGTCAGTTGAACGGTCAGAGTGGTGTAAGCAATATTGCCAGAGCTTCTAATCAGCGAACACGACTTGCCCAAGCGCGTCGCACTAAATCAATTCAATATGGTCACAGCACGGAGTCTTCCTTCCAAACCCTGGATGCCCAAACTAAGTTGCGCAAAGTCAATTATCAGAAAAAATGGGATGCACGAAGGCTTACGTTACCCTTAAAGTTCTCCTTTCTGCCGGATTACTTCTTTCAGTATGAATTGGCTCCCAGTGAAAAACTTAGTCGAAGATTTGGGCAACCGGATATCGTTGAAGAGGAAATAGATTTGGACGGGGCACTAGAACAGGACGATAATGATGTGGAGCTCTTTGACAATGATCACTTTATGGCTGATACACCACAGTCGCCTACCTCCATGCAAGTGAGTGGCTTGCAGGCCGACGACTTAGCTGGTGGTGTAAGAGCAGATCAAAGCCCAATGGAAATCTCTTTAAGCGGTACTCAAATAGGTGCCGCCAATATCTGCAATGACACGGTCCTTGAGATAGCCACTGATTTCGAGGGAGCTCCAACTCAGGTCACTAAAGTGGTGGTTCCTTTTGCCAAGCGAGCCAAAGTCATTGACATGAAAAGCTTAAAACGCAGCTGTAAATCCCTGATCCAAAAGCAACTCCTTGAAAAGTCCAACCTGTTGGAAACCACCATGCCCTCACATCCGGGACACAAGACGGAGGACTATGACAAGGGTATAGCGAGTTTCAGGGAAATCTATGACAAGTTGCCTCATCTGCTCACTTCTAAAATGTCTGATTCCTTGTCCGAGCCAGTTGCTCTATATGCCGTTCTCCATTTGGCAAATGATTTTCGGTTAAGACTTATACCGCAAGAAAATTTGGAGGACTTTCAAATCCGCCAATTGGCGGATAAGAACCATTCGGGCGAACCGTAAATAATTTGCGCTTTGTTTATACGTTGTACTTTTCTTAAACATATTCTATGTATGTATCTAAAGCCCAGTATTGTTTTCCTTCTTCATCTTCTTTTGTATCATCGTCTTGGAACTATGTATAACGCTTAAATCCGGGCATCGAATAACACTATAATTTTAATGTTTCTGATATCCTAAATCTTTACACTATGCATCATATTATTTTTGTTTTACGTTTTTACTTAACTCTCGAAAATGTCGTACTAATAAAAAGGATGGTTAGCTCTTGTTTTAATTTAGCAAGATATGGCAATATCAATACTAATCATAGTCCTTTTTGTATCTTGCATTGATTGAATGAAATTAAAAGCATAATGAATAATTCACTTTAAAAGTAAATATATGCTTCACTGTATGTATTCGTTTTTAAAGAATGTAAATTAATGTTGTATGTATGTATTTAAGTCATTCATTTAGAATATTCGCCTCGAGGGCCCTGATATGAAGAGTTCCGATAAAATTTTTAAAATACTTTTAAATACTATAATTTAAGATTCACCTCATGTGGTACTTGCAATTGACTTTTTATACCTATCATATGCATTTGTTCCACATAAAATAAAGATTGATACAGAGTTACACAACGATTCGAGTGCACAAAAATTTTCCCCTATGTAATAATTTTAAAAAGAAATGCCTATTTGGGAAATAGATTTTAGGATGTATTTGAGTACCCGTGTTATGTGGGCTTATTTGGAACGATTATTTAGTTACTAAATCACAATTTGATTTGGGGTACATACAGATATGTTTACAATGGGGGTGTTCCCATTAGACTAAAAAATCCTTAAAAAATTTGGGGGATAAAGCATCAAATGGTACAGAACCCGTTCCGATATGATCAGTGTGATGCATACAAATTGCATTAGGCTCATTAACACTCTTAGTGTTGTTAAAAAATAGGAAAATAATAGTAATTAACGGCTTCAACTCTATTTTTTATTATAATGGCTTAGATCGGATTTTCTCAGAACGGAATTTTTCGGATAAGCTTTCACCACTTATTTTTAAATCAATAGCTATCTAATCTAAAACCAGAGATCCGGAGCTAACTTCGGCCGTGCCGATGTTTGTATACCCTTGCAACTTTACACATACCAAATTTCTTTAATTGAAGTAAAAAATACAACAAGGGTCACTGTTTTTTACCGATCGTTCCTATGAGAGCTATGTTAAACTAAAAATCATAAATTGTTATGACAATATCGTAAAAAGTAACGAAGTTATTGACAAAGTCATTCGAACGATCGTTCCTATGGGAGCAACATGATATAGTCATCCGTAATTGATCAAATTGGACACAGTCGTTTATAAGTGTAATAAACAGAAAATAACGAAGTTTTTAACTTTGTAATAATTTATTTAAAAATTCTTTATTGTTTTTACGTTTACAAAATCTTTCGGTTTACTGGAAGACTTATGACAACTACTATGAACAAAGATCGCAGAGCTTCAGCAAAGTTGCAAGTTGCACTCAGTCTAATG
Source organism: Drosophila insularis (assembly GCA_018903935.1). Lineage (NCBI taxonomy): Eukaryota > Metazoa > Arthropoda > Insecta > Diptera > Drosophilidae > Drosophila > Drosophila insularis. Next base: position 5,715,329 of record JAEIFP010002302.1, read on the forward strand.
ATTGACTTGGGGTAGATTATGTTTGGATGATGCCTCTGGTACTAGGAGTCGTGGTGACAGCTGAGTCCAAGGGTCCAACGCTGGCGTGGGGTCTGTTTATCGCTGAATCGATTAAGTCGGTTTGACGTCTGATGTACCGAACTCGACACCATTCCGTTAGGAATGTTTAATCTGGCGATTGTCTGTATGAGAATCAAGCGTCTCAGTCTTGACTATTATCTATCGTGGCATTATGATGAGTTTAAGATGAGTGTGGGTATAGACTTTTTATAGGTTTATAGTACGCCTGGTCTTAACTTATATTTACATGGTCGGAGATGCTTCATACTATGCGTTGCACACTTCTGACCAAAATGAATATACTCTTTTTGCAAGGGTATAAAAATGATTTGTTCTTGCTGAGTATTTTACGGAATTATTTTGTAAAGTCTAAAAAATTTAAAAATTGTCTTTTTTTTTATTCATTTTTTTCCAATAAAAAACGTTTAAATCAAAGAATGCCAAAACTATTATTTCTTCGTCAATATACCGTAAATCAGGTTGTCAAGGTTTACGCGACATGAAAATGAGATTCTCAAGCACTTGTATAATTATCCCGAGCTTAAATATAGTTGAAGCAAAAAAGTCTAACATCAAGCGAACCATGTTTTTTTTTTTTTTTTATCCAAAGATGATCTCTGAATAAAAATATTTTCAAAGAGTATAAGGCTCTTGCTAACTGGTCCCTGGACCCGGTTAAGAGATAGCTAAAGCGACTTCTTGTAATCATCTCAGCGCTGACCTTTGTTAACACATACAATATCAATACCATACAAAGAAGACATCCCTAAATGAGAGCCAACATTTACATTTACCCCTATCAACTACTTCAAAATCTGCAATCCTTCATGTGAGGTCTGTGGTCACCTTTAAATGAGTACCCTAAATTTTAAGTACACGTAGTACAAACTTTACAATGAGTAAAGATTAAAATGAATGCATTCATCCAAGCCTCTATAGTGGATGTAAAAATATCAACAAATAATTTATTGGTCATCTGTAAATATCGGCCTTGGTTCCCCTTTAAGAATCGATTTGAATTTGGGGTGCTAAGAGTATTGCTTTACCGTAAGTATGATTTTAGTTTTGGCAACAAAGTCTAGCATTAGCTTTGCTTTTGGATATTGCTATCTCATTTGCATATTCACATTAGCGTAGTTAAAGGACATTGAAAAACAAGGAAAGGGACAAAATGTTGTCTCTTTGTTTGTTGTGCCGTCTCAGTCTCAAGTCGTTGAATTACTACATACAGTGTGTGTGTGTGTGTGTATGTGATACATTTGCAGAAGAAAAAGTTTTGTGTTTACAGAACGCTTTTAGGCGCAGCAACATTTGCTTCTCTTTATGCGAGTATGGGGGAGCGTATGTGTAAATGCATATAATTTGCATAAATATTTGCCAAGTACTAAGTAACATGTATCCAAACATATGTACGTAAGTACATATACATACATACATATACATATATAGCATATAACATATAAACAGGCTCCATAGAACTTTCGACATTAGCACAAGTGTGAAAACAAAAGTTGAAAGTTAAATGTTGATACCCTATACCCCTATGCCCATGTTCATTATTTACCTGAGGTTAGCTTTTAATTACATTTTCAAAAGTTAATTTCAAAAAGTTGGCCAATTTCATTAAAAACAAATATTATATCCTTCTAAATGAGTGCATTTCGCTGTTTTGCTAATGTTAAATGCAATTATGTATGTCTTATTTAGATGAAAATTTATATGTACCTCATATAATACCTTAGTACCATAAAGTCCAAAAATGTTTCCGTCACAAATGGCTACAGTGAGCTCTCGTTGTCCTCTTTTTCTGTTCAAGCTTCTTCATATGCATACATATGAATGTCTGTATGTTATCTGGAATGGTTTACTGTACTCAGTCCAATTTACAGCTGAAATGTTAATTATCTGAGAATACATTGAGCCAAATGTGGGGAATTAATGGCAACACCACAGGTGGTAAGCAGAGAGCTAAAGTCCTCTTGTTGTGTTTGTCTTTAGCTATTACAATCCCTGGAATGTTGTTGCCCTTCTGTTTTGTCTTACCTGTGTATACTGACTGACTTTTTGTTCTGCATTTATTTTCATGGCTGTTATCCTAACTGGTGTTCTCACTTTTGTAGCCTAATTGGGTTGCGTTGAGTTGGGGTTTGAGCACTGGGTCTGGGACTTAAAGTCCATAATTGTTGGACAGTTTTAAAAAGTTCATTAAGCGCGCTCTCTATATGCAGCGAAATGTGCTCTAAATGTGTTCCAAATGACATCGATTGTTGAAAACATCGAGAACGTCGTTGAAATCAGTGAAAGACGCATGTTTGGTTTTTACTCCATCAGAGTTTCACCATAAAATATTTATTTATTTAGCATATATCTTTATATAGATTAAAATATTTCCGTTTGTTTTGTATTTACATTTATGTGAGTTCATTTCAAATATATATACATATATGTATGTATATATGCATGTACAATATATTTGGATGTCGCTCGTGGGGAAACTGCTGCAGCAATTTTCTTAAAAATGCTGACCGCTCTTTTGTTGACCAAATCATTTCCTGCATTTCTGGTACTTTAAATTTCATTTTAATACAATATTAATAAGAATTATTATTTTTTCCTTTTTATATGTATGTATATACGTATATATCAAGATTTGAGTTAAATGAATTTCAATGATGGTGTAAATTAAATATACAAAAAGAGCCTCAAACATTCATTTTTTTTTTTTTTTTTTTTTTTTTGTTTATCGTCGTTTTCTGTTGAAGTACACCAATAAAATTGCAATATGTATAGTAGACAAATATCGTATGTATAGCATAAGTAATATATAGATAGTTTGTACCTGGGCTTCAAAGTGACTACATAAATGGGTTCGTGATCAACAATACTCAAACTAAAATCCAAACAACAAAAGAACGACTAACGCAACTATATAAGGCTCGAAAAAAGTATTTCGTATTCGAACCCATTAAATAGCAGCTTTTTTTGAGCCTTGGGTAATTTATATGTATAATTGTAGGCAATGAAATATATGTATATTAACAATTGTTGCAGATATTACACCTTTCGGGGGCCGCTCGCTAAATGTTTTAGAAACATTCATCTTTTGATCATAACATTAAAGTACATTGAATTGAATTTATAACAAATTTGCTCTAACTTTATATACATACATTTATTTGTTAGTAATATTGAGATTTTGGGCGACATCTTTGGGATTTGTGTGTTTGAGCATGTCCATTAAACAATAATTACCTAAGAATTTTCAGCAAATAGATTTTTTGTTCGAATTGAACGCTTTGCAAAATATTGAATTTAGCTGCGACTTAAAAAACAATAAGACTCACTTTCAACTCTCAACAAATATTCAGATATACAATTCTGTATATGTATGTGTGTCTGCCCACTGTTAAAGTTTATGGAATAATGTGGTTTTTCTGCAGCTAAAAGCGGCACAAAATTAAACAGTAGACATTAATGATATATATGTGAATGTAGATATATATATATATATATAAGAGATATATATGTAAAAGTATATATTTATATATATATGTGTTAGCCCAAGCTCTTATCTGCTGTCTGCTTGCCTACATTCTACTAGGGTTTGCTTTCATTCAATTTTAAAATCTTATTTTGGCATTTCAATTTTTACATTCGCTTGCATTTTATCAGATCATGAAATCCTTGCCACGGTAATCAGAAGATGCTTTCAACTTAGTTGTGGATTTTGGTAGCAGAGGCAGTCGGTGAAGTCTCATCGCTAGCTCCCATTGGTGTGTGCTATAGAGTATGGAGTGGGTGTCTTGAGTAAAGCCTCTTGAGCGAGATTGAGAATTAATTTTACCTTTTCCTGATCGGTTGGAGCCTTGCCAGTGCTGCGGCCCCAGCGCAATCGCATTGGCTTTCGAGCTTCGCGTTGAAATTCGGAAGTGTCCTGATCATCCTCGACTTCATCAGTATCACTCAGGTCAGTGGGAGCTGATTCGTATTGCTGCAGGGCCATCAACATTCGACGCATCTTTTCAGAACTTAAAAGGGAATTATATAGTTCATTGCGTTCCAACTATTGAAGAAGAGGCAACCAATTAATAAGTACAACTTTAAAGCTTTATCATAAATCAAAGGGGTTTTGCAAGTGAATATCATATTTTAAAGTTCCAGTTCCTTTTTATTGACTTCTACTAGTGAAGACTCACCTGCTCGTTATCTAGCTGGGGTGCCTCATATTGGGGTACACTGCGTCCCCATCGTAAACGCTGGGGTTTGCGCACAACTCTTTCATAGAGACTATCATAGTCGACCGCATCATCCGTTGTCCCCGGCTGTTGCTGTTGGCTATTCAATGTCAATTCCCGTTCCAAAAGATCGTCATAGGCGGTGCGGCGCATTTGCGGCAAATTGGGATCACTTCGCCGTCCAAAGCGTAAACGCAATGAAGGAGACCTAATCGGTTTCTGGTTCACATCGCCGAACCAACGTTTTTCCACAATATTATTCAGCATATCGGGATCACTGCGACCAAATCGAAGACGCAACGATGGCGAACGCTGAGCCTTTCGTTCCACCTGGTGATTGGGAAAGACCACCGGTCCGGCATACTCACGTTGCAGCAAATTGTCATACAGATTGTTTATAGGAGCTGAAAATTGTTGATTGCAAAAAGTTTGTGATTTCGTTCTCAGTCATTGAGAGTGCATTCAAATCACCTGCATTCGATTTCAGTTCAGCGGAAGATGGCTGGAGCATCATTAGGGTCAAGCTGAAAAATGCCAGTGCATATCCCACGTAAAGTTGCTGTGTCTTGAAGTGGAACATTATGATCTTTTTTGAAAGACTGCAAATAAAATGATATATTTTAAATTCACTTTTCAGTTGTTGTTCAATTAATTGTTCGATGAGTAAATATAATATGTGTTTGTTTTGAATGTCATTCATTCATGATTGAGCGGTTTATCTATACTGAGTCGTGTTTGGATGAATCCACTGAATATTTGGAATTGGAATCAAATGATTAGCTCATAATCCTACACTGGTATGGAAATTTATGTTCAAATCATGACACCCACCCAAAAAATGTTGTTCTAACTCAATTTGCTTTTTTGCCCTGCGCTTTGTGCGTTTTCTTCGTCAATGATGATAACTCGGAAATGTCTGGCTGAAGATGATTTGTTGGCATTGCCCAAGAACGGAAGCATCACCCAATTGCCTGGCCAGTCAGTATGTAAATTTTAGAAACTGAATGTGTGTGTGTGTGTGTGTGTGTGTGTGTGTGTGTGGGTGGGTGATGAAATGTGCTCCTAGGCAACGCGACATTTGTGACGTTTGTCAAAATTGAAAGTGATTTATCATCGCCTTCTTGTTGATTTCCCCTCTGTCCGTCTGTCTGTCTGTGCAAGTGTCTATCCGACCGACTGTTCTGCATAAATGACGAATGAGTTATGCGATATTACGGTGCGATAACACTGGCTAAAGGCGAGTCATTGTCCCGGCATCTGGGCATTACGCCTTAAGTGGGATTTTCGATACAACAGGAAAAATGAACAAAAACCCCGTCCAACAGCAAATTGAACATGACAAGAAAATTGAAGTGTAACAGTGAAAGATTGGCACATAATAAGCAAAGCTATTAACACATTGTTCAATCCAAATTGAACAGAATCGAATGCACAAGACAACAAACAAACCATCGCTGTAACGAATGCCCAATAAGTTGGCACAAATTTGTGTTGGCTAGTGTGATTTGGCAACGAATAGCCAATGAAGTGTAAAAAGACATTGGCGACGTTTAAATAGCCTATTTTGCGGCATTTGGAAAACTAATACATATAACACCTATAAGTATACACGCCCCATATCTACACGTACACACATGTACATATACAAATACTCCCATACATGCGCACACACACGCACAACAGGTTGTTGTTGGGTTTGCTTCTCTTCACTCTCTGATTCGTGTGTCACACATTTTTATTTGCCTTTTATTTAACAATTTTTATTTGGCTGTGCGAAAAAGGTCATTTGTGGCCAACAAGAAGAAGCAATAGATGGATAAGAAGGGCCGGAATGAAGGACAATGGTTACAAAAACGTTGGACCCAAACTGGTCAGCCATCTAGCTTTATAGTCCCCCTAGACACGAGACTAGATCCTGGGACATGGTATTAAAACGTTTTGACAAATACATTAGGTCCCTTGGCCCTTTGTCGACGACCCTTTTGGTCTAAGCGTAATCTTTTGTGTTTTATCAACATATTTGATGAAATTTTGTTGTTGTCGTTGTCCGTGGCTGCCATTTTGTGGGCTTTGCGTTGCCTACTTTTTCGGGCGTTAATCATACGCCCTGGGCGAAAAGCTTGTGGGTAGTTTTTGACAGCCATTTAAACAGGGAGCAAATTGCTGGCTGTAAATATCACAACTTGTGTTTGTTGTCTATTCTTTTTTAAACTTATTACCGAACGAGATGTTACTTTACTGAACAATTAAATGGCAAACGAAGGGAGCCACAGATGTGGATTAAATTTACAATCCGGACCACTTCTAGCATTTCACGCATTGAAGACAACAAAGTGCATTTCACGCACTCCTCCACCCATGGAGGGTTTAGTGTATCAGTGTAGGCGCAAAAGTGGCATCCAATGTAGATTACATTTTTTTCCCAACTTTCTCTCTTCCTATTACACTTTAACATACGGGTAACTGCTGGCTGCGATGGTAAAATATATTTTTTTTTACCATAGCAGTTGGACTCGACGGAGAAAGAAATGGCGAAAGGAAAATTTAGGGAGGGGGAAAGTCATGCATAGTGATTTGGAAAGTTATGCTAAAGTTTAGGTGAGTTTTCTCTAGAGTAAACAATTTTACGAAGCTACATATTATCACATTGTGACATGGGAATAAACTTATTTGTTGTTACATGAACAGCAAAATTTACTCAAACAAAGTGAAGTTGAGTTCAGAAACTAGCATTCTTTTTGGCAAATTACTTTGGCAAATTTATCAATTTAATTTTTCAAATTATTTCAATGTCGATGTTGAATTTTTACGAGTTATCTCATTTAACCTACTTTTTGGTTTAATATTAATTGGGTTTCTTAGTTTCATTGGTTCAGCATTAACACTTCAACTTAATTTCCGCACACGCTGGCATCACGTATACGCACGGTATCACGTTTGCAACTCGCACGGATCTAAACAAAATATTTCGAATGCACTTAACGCCCCAAGAAGAAAAGAATGTCGATGAGCTAGTCAGCTTTGGCTTTAGCATTTAAAAGGCTTAAATTTTAACTTCCGCCTGCTACCTATGCATAACAAAAGCAGCAACATCTTCTCTATTCCCCTCCATAAAAGGCGTCTGTCGCAACCGCCTGAGTGTCTGTGGAGTGCACATTCCCGTACTCATTTCCCGTTATTGTTCTCAGACACCACGACAAGAGTTTTCGCTCTTCGCACATTGTTGCCTCGGCTTGCTTAAGGTGGAACCTGCCTTAGCTTCCAGACTTACCCCTTTTGCCCCACCTACTTATAAATAATTCAATTGACATTTTCTTGTTCTACTTTATGATGTTTCAGCAAAAAAGTGCAAAGAAATAAAATAAAATGTCAAAGGGGTTTATTTAACAACCACAACTTTTGCATATCAATTGGAATGCATGCGAGGACACGTCCTTTATTCCTTGTCTACTTCTTGTCTAAGTCAAGGCATTTTGAAATTGCATTTTTATTGATTTGTTGTTAGGCTTTAATCGTGGGAACCGTTACTCGTATGCCCTTACGTTAATTTCTATTACCAGTTCATGAATTATTAGCAATATAGCTGGAAAAAACTGCAGACCCCAGCTGAAGTCTGTTGTCTCTAACCTCATGGTTGTTTGACCTTTTCAATTCAAGACATGAAATATTTCGAAAAGTAATACACAATAAATATATGCACATATGTACTTTCTCGTGTATATTTTCTGAATTTTCGGAAATCAGCACGACTGCTGCTTTTATTTTTATTTCATATTAACTTTCCTCAAAAGTATGCCGAAATAAACTTATTTTTTATCTCAATGCACAATACTAGAAAATTGTCTCTCATACAATTATCGACAGAGTAACGCTTCCTAATGTGCTCCTGTTGACGTCTTGCCTGAACCCCTATCATCTATTCACCGATTAGCCTTTGGAAACTTTGTCGTACCGGAAGTTTGGAAATTTGGTAAACTTTGTGGGCAGTGGCTACGTGATGCCGGAAGGCCGGAAATGAATGTAATTTCTTGTTTCTTGTGTAGCATGAAAATTGCCAGTCTCAATTGTTGGTTTCTGTTTATGTTTTCATTTTCACTTTTTTAACTTTTTCAAATTGTTTTGGCGCCCAGGGGAAAATGCATTTGTTCGAATGTCACCTGAAGTTGTCGTAAAAGGCGCCCAAAAACTTTAAGTTGATCATGAAAATTGTCTTGATTGTCAAAAATGCAAAGCTTTTTCGCTTTGATTGATTGGCCCGATGTCCTGGAGTTAGAAAAAACGAAAACCTGAATTCGAATAAGGCGACAACAAAGAAAAAAAGCCATCCCCGATAACGTTCTCGATGGCTTTTCATTTTAGAGTGTTGAGGATATTTGGGCTGGGAGACCGAACGGAGGATTATCCCCACAATTTGTTTGTCCATTTTTTCATCTTTTTTTGTGTGTAGTAACAACAAGAGCATCTGGAATGTCAATAAGTATGTGTCGGTGGGCAAATCAAATAAAAACGTAAAAAATAACTAATATTGATCGACTTGTAGATACTTTTTAGTAAGGATAAAGCTATCTAATAAGACATTTTCTGAAGAAAAGAATATAGTTTCAGATAATGTCAATTTAATTTTTTCAAATATAGATAGTCCACAGATTTTTTGTTTCGAATGCCCGATAATGTACAGTCAATATATTGGTACACTCTTCCCTCTATATGTTGTTAAGTTTGTGATTTATATGAATATACTCTATGGGGAAGGGTGTATAAAAAGAGAATGACTAACAATAAATTCATACTTCTGTCAAAGGTCCCCTGTCTTTTTAGGAGTTTCCCCGTTTTAAAGACATTTACATAAGCCTCTTGCTCGGCTTTTAGTTCAATTTTACTGAATATATTTATACATATATAAGGTTAGCATAATCTCCATTTTTGCCATTCCAACATAATCTTGGAATCAAACTTAAAATGACACGTGGCCCATGCAATTTAATTTAAGACTTTGGCTTCGGCTCATGGTCAGCATTCACGTAAAATTAATAGCCAGGCGCAGACCAAGTTGAAAGTCGACAGACCACATGGGTCATCAATTTCTGTTGTCCAAAACCAAAAAACGAAACTCAAATTACAAATAACAACAACTAAGCACTCAGAGCTCAAATAAAGCCAAAAAGAGTGACAGAGGCCCACACCGGGCGGGACAGGCAAGCTTGGCAGCAGCAAGCCAAATCCAATATAAATTCATCAATATCCACTTCAAAATGCTGCTCAGACGGAGTTGACGCCAGTTCACATCCTCTCTCCAAAATGGGCTTATGAAAAATCTAACAAAATATATACTTTTCGGCCTGCGTGCATCCTTGTGTATCCTTGCGAGTCGAAGAATGTCTAAAATTACGAAACAATTGATGTCTTTTTTAGGGCGTCTAATAACCTTTTCAAGCGGAAAATGTTAAAGCGAAATCTGCGTGTGTGTACGAGGAGTGGTTGGGGTGGGGTAAATCAGCTTAGCTGTAAGTTGTTTGCCATCTTTTAACATGTTTTTCATTATCAAAGCATGACTTGGCCCCTCTCGTAATCTGCAGTAGATAATATATGTTGTTTTTCTCTTCTATTTCTTTTGAATCTCTGGCAAAACTTTTTGACAGGAAGTGACTGTTTGCTTTACATCAGGAAAAAGTTTGTTTGTGGCAACAGTTTGTTCTCCAGTGGAACATGGATGTAAGGGTTAAACAGGAGCAAGATTTCCAGCCACATTGGGAAAATGTTTCCCCGGCTCTGAATACAATCGTTACGAGTCGGGTTATAAAGAAATCAAGGATACACAGAGCAATAAAATTGCATTAGCGCTTAAGTCGGCTTGCCTTTATACTTTAGAGTCAAATGCGATCCCAATATGGCATAGTTGCCATACCTTTAAGACACTACCTTATATTTGTATTAGCCAGAAGTGGGAAACGTACATATCTGCGACCATGTAAAGACAATTTCAGTCAGTCTGCCTAAAGCAGAACTCCTCGGTCAAGGAACCCTTCGGTCGAAGTTAATCTGACAGTCTATACCCACACAGTTTTATAAATAAATATCATTCTATTCGATGACTTATATAGGCTCTTTAAATGCGACCTATGACCTTGAGCAGACAAAATGAAATTTTAAATTGGATTCTTGCTTTTGCAATTATTAAAATAAATTGTAGCTAACTCACTAGCCTAGCATTCCAAGGCTTCCAAAGAGGAAGTAAAATATATTATATTAACAGTCGATCAGGGATTGTTTTATTACATATAGACTTGGCTAAGCCAGACCATTTTCATAGCACAACACACCGAATAACATATACTGTACTCTAAGCCCACACAAACAAGAGCACCTCTAGTGTTCTTATCTAATAAGAAGGAGACTTAATGCCTATCATCGCAGCGCCATGTTGCATTCAGGATCATCTTTACATGTCTTTTACATGCATGATGTATGCCCATGCTCCATTAGCCGTCATAATCAACAGAATGCTGCAATTAATCTCAACGTTTCCATAGCCCATTTACCGCCCTTCGTCTGGCCCACGTCCAACTAGCTGTCACAAAGTGCACTCGATGTGCCAATAACGGTATTGAAAACCTCGTCTTCATGGTGGTGTCCCCCTCCGGCTTCACCCCAAGACAATACTGGAGCGAAACTGTGTTGCTATGGTGCTGGTTGCTGCTGTTGGTGGTTTTGCTGCTGGCCACGCTTATCCCATTGAGCTTCATGGCACGCAAAGGAACGACATTGGCTATACCATGGACGTGGACGTCGACGTTGATAATAATGATAATAATAATAATGGCAATGATGGCTTTATTTATAAACACTAGACTATCATCAACTTTGTCTGCAGACAAAGGGCAAAAGTAAAAGCCACATCAAATAATAAATAGTTTTGCGTTTGGTTTAAGATTTGGGCAAACATTTGCACAGGCTCATTTGAACAGAAAGAAACCTTTAAAATCCGAATTCAGATAGGAATTTGTCTAATTTACTGCACCTGCACTTATCAGCCATCGACACATTGTTTGCGTTCCCAAAGCCTATAAAGCACGCCCATAAATCGACAAGGACAACTTATTGAAAACCGTAGATAAAGCAGCTTCTTAAACGCAACCATCGTTTGTTGTTCACGGCAAGGCATTAACATAATGCCTCCTCGAAGGCAGCCGCGAGATGTGAGTCTTCTGCTCCTGGCCCCGAATAAAATGTTTCGTAAATACAGTTCGGAATAGGAGCTATGCCAACGAAGAGGGGGCCAAGTTGTCCGTCTTTTTGTTGTGGCAAGCGTGAAATTGAAATTTATGCCCTAATTACAAATGAATGCCAAAAAGTGGACCTTCATTTGTTGTGTAAGCCGCTTGGCCTCTCTTCCCTTCAGCCGAAGTCAAGTCAAGTGTTTTTGTTTAAGAATCAGCTTAGTGGTTGTGTTAAGATAATGAGAGTCAAGTTGTATAGCTCCAGCCACAATTACTTAAATTTATAATTCCTATGGGAATTTGATAAAAAATATATAAGCCATGTGCTTTCGCATTCTTCAATGATTATGCGGTCCGACAGCTGCTCGACTGGGCAAATCCCTTTTAATTATATTTCACAAAATTATTCAAAATTACAATAAAAATAATTGATTTCAAATTATCTATGAAAAAACACTTGCAACAGATCGAAGAGACATAAACTCATTGTAAGAAAATTTAAGACAAATTTAAGAGAAAACCGAAATAGTAAAAAATTATTTGATTTTATTTTTCTATCATTTATTTCTCAGTTAAATCACTAACCATAGAATACATAGATGCGTCAAACTCAAGATTTTTTGATTACAAACGCTAGCCTGAGCCTGGAACCCCAGAGAACTTCGGCAAAAGCCGAACAGCCTAGATTCTAGAAAATCGGTTTTATTTGATTTGCGGGGGCGGTAGGGGGCGTGGCAAAATTTTTATAAATACAAAATGTGCGCGTTTACTAAGCAAATATACATACCAAATTTTGTGTCTCTAGTTGCTATGGTGTTTGAGAAAATCGGTTTTATATCATTTGCGGGGGCGGTAGGGGGCGTGGCAAACATTTGAAACAAACTCGATAAGCGTACATATGACACGAGTGTACATACCAAATTTGGTGGCTCTAGCTCTTATAGTCTCCGAGATCTAGGTGTTCATACAGACGGACGGACGGACGGACAGACGGACATGGCTAGATCGTCTCGGCTGTTGATGCTGATCAAGAATATATATACTTTATGGGGTCGGAAAAGCTTCCTTCTGCCTGTTACATACATTTTAGCGACTTTAATATACCATTTCACCCTATGGGTGTATGGTATAAAAATTATTTGATTTTATTTTTCTATCATTTATTTCTCAGTTAAATGAATCTGATCGTAGTATTTGTTTATAAGCGAAGTCGAGGTTTTGAGGATTTGCTTCCATTTTATGTGACATAATAATCATTTCCTCAGCTAGGAGATGCTTTTCCATCAACTTCTAAAGAGCGAACTGTTTCCATCATTTAGATTTAAGTTTTCTGTCAAATGTTTCAATGTAAAAGAACCTTTTCTTTGAAATGCACAACCTTCAAGATTGTGTGTTTTGTTGATTTTGGGCTTGTCAATACGAATTCGCAACTCCAAATCACACTGGCGGACACAGAGCTTAGTGGGCTTTCATTCTTCTGGCCTTGGCCTCGTTTGCCTTTGACCTTTTTTTTAGTCGGTTGCTTTTCTGAAAAGCGGGCACAAAACTTGCAATCGACTAGTGATGAGTCGCGGTGGTCGGTTTCGATGCTGTAATTACATACGCCATCAAATGGACCAAATCCCTCTGACAGCTTACGAGAAGTTGTTCCCAGTTGTGAGCCGCCTGTCCCACCAGTCCGATATCTTCAAATTAAATATACCAAAACTTCAGTTTATTGTTGAATCCGCATATAATTCTCCTGGGTGGCAATCCCCAACGAGCAGATTCCAGTGTAAAGTGTCGGCCTGTCACATAATCAGAAGACCATTAACATCTTTTGTACATTGAAGCGTGAAACAAGCGACAGTTTCGCAGTAAACTGTCAAGAAAGCAGCTGTTAATTAATTAAATCATTTTTTATGTGAGCAAATGAAAAAAGTTGATTTTTCGATTAACAGAATTAGACGGGGTTCCCTCATTTTCGGCCTTGACTCTGTTACAGATTTTTGCATCGCTTCTCACTGACACTTTTACGTGAGCCTAAAAAATAAAAAGGTCGCGATACAGGTCGAAAAAATAAAAAAGCATCTAAACATGAAAGTAGTGTTACCAAATGAAATAAATGATAATAAATAAATAAAAGATCCCCCAGGAGCAAACTACCAAACTCATAGATTTAAACTCGGCATAGCTCTATTTATTTATTCAACTTTAATAAAATCATCCTACTTCGGTTGACGTGGAGGGAATGTATTTAAAAAAAGCGAAATTAAAGTATCTTAAAGTTGAATGGAAGATGGAAATCGTGGTTAAGCAAAGAGAACGAAGAAAAGATTTGCTTTTGGTTTAATTTAAAAATCATTTCATTGCCACAACAACTATACTCTTCTCAGTCAGTTTACAAACTTTTCAAACAATTTAAAATTGTTGTTAAGTTGTTTTGTTGTTCTATGTCAACCCTTGAGTCAGTCACGCCTAAAAATATGCAAAAGTATTTGCAAAATGAAATTAAGTGTCGCCTACAATTTGCATGACCAAAATGACAAAAGTCACTCTTACTGGTATTGTTGTCTTCAGCCTAGGAGGAGGCAAAAAAACTTTTGCAACAACAACAAAAAGGACAAACAATAAAAAAAAACGTACTAGTCTGCTTTGAGGCGTTTTTCATAATTGACTTGGCCGTGAACGAGTGAAATTTCTTTTCACTCCAACGAAATTATTTAGAAAATATAATTAAAATCTGTTTTATTCACTCTTTCGTTCATTGCGGCTGCTTAATTAGCGTCCATTCTTCCATATCATTCATATCCGGACTGAGTAGGTGCGGAAATCATAACATTAATTTCCACATTTCTGTATTTAAATTGAAATCCAAAGATGCAGCAGCTGCTACTTTGACTCCACTCGTTTTCCACGAAATTCACAAAACTTTAATTATCATTTATGACATTTTGAATTATTAATAGAGAAAACGCGCGATGTGATTTCGGACTTGAAAAAACAGCGACAGAATTCAGCTGGCAAAGGAAATAACTAGAACAGCTCCCAGAGGATATAAATATATATAAGTATGTGTCTATATAATATGTAAGTACATACATGTATGCGACTGTATACGAGTATTTGGTTAAAGGGGGAAACCAAGTAACCCGCTGGGGAAGGGGCTAAACGTGCTCCGAAATGTACGCACAGACAAATGTATTTTTTGTGTAGTCAAACATGAGGTTTTTCTTCTTTTTTTACTGACGGCACTTGGGAACTCCCGTAAGAGCCACAAGGCCCCTCATATCAGGGCTTTTGGCTTGGTTTGTTTTTTGTTCATGATTTGTTGTTACTCTTGTAATGCGGCTAATGGGCAGCTTAGCAAACATTTTATTGTTGCACATTCTCGGGCTAATGCTAATCAATTTATGCACCATTTCTCTTGAGGGGCAACGTAACAAAAGCAGAATATGAATATGTTCAGAATTATGGCAATTTCTAGATGGCTTTAATGTGCAAATAAACAGAACATATTTTGTGATAAATTGGTAAATTGCTCTAGAATTTACACCCAACTGTTCATGTCAGTCACGATCTCAGACTTTTTTTTCTTTAAGTTAAATTAGAATATATGGTTCTATTCGGTTAAACACAACCTTTAAAGCAGCCCTCGTAAGTGCGATAATTGCACTCCTACATGGCTTTTATGGGATTCGAGAAAATCCAATTACAATTGAAAATTGTCTATTGCAGGAGGTTAACTGCTTTGACAAGCCCAATTAAAACAATAAAAATAATCATCAATTGATTGTTCAAAGCGTTAGCGCCTGGGGATATACAGAGAATAAAACTTACTCAGCCCCGAAGCGAATGCGTTCGCTGAAATTGAAAACCGAAATATTGCACCCAAAACCAGTCGAGCTACAAAAATGCAGCAAATTTGAGTGGTCAGCCCACTCCAATTCACACCATTCACAGTCTCTTTCTCTCTTTTGTTTTTGGATTTTTGCGCGTTATTTAAAAGTAGCGAAATAAAGCCGTAGCTAAACACCGAGTAAAACCATAGCATACTTTGGGGCGACCATTATGGCCAAATCCCTTTAGTTTGTCGTGCCTTTCCGTTTGCTTCCCGTTTCTATTTGCACATCGTTTTGTAATGTAATGCGAGTTGTTGCGACAAATTGCTGGGGATTTTCGAGCCACTCGGTGCGGCTCGCCCCATGGGATGAGCGGGTGTTTGTGTGTGTGAGGGGGCGATGGAAGGGTGATTTTTAGCGTCAGTTGGCTGAATTGTAAACTGTAATGTGGCATGCAGTTGGGCTTAAGAGGTGAATGGCTCGGACTTGGATCTAGGTTCTCAGTTCTCAGTTCTCAGTTCTCGGTTTCTCTGGACTGTATTCGCTTTGGTCTGTCATCGACTTGGCTGCTTCTCCTCTACTCATTTGGGCAAATTTCTCACTAAGCACTTAGTAGATGGCCACTGTTACTTCGCCCGAGTAAGCTCTGCTGGGTACCAACTGTAAGCTGACACTGTTGTTCCATTCATCCTCTGTTCTGTTGGTTTATGTTGCACTTTCTTTCCAATTGAGTTTCAAATGCAAATGCTACAGGGAGCCAAGGAGGGGGGCAACATCAAAGTTTGTGCTGATTTCAAGTTAAGTTTAAGCTCTTACATTCCAAAAACTTATCTTTTACTGCACTTAATTTTAAATTTTTAATTTTTTCTCCTTTCATTCAACCGACTAATATCACACATTGCTGATTAATTGATTCAGAAACTAGAAGAAGGCATAAACGATTTTTTAGATTTTACACTTTAGCTTCTTAATAACTTGCTGTACACACACACACACACACATTGACACTATCTCCAACTCAAGCCCAGGATAATTGCGAGAAGAAAATACCATCCTAAAGGTAGCGGCTTCGCCCACATTCGCCATAAGTTATTGTTATTGACACTTAACTTGAGGGCGTAGAAACTCATTCAATTAATTTTCAAGACTTTTGATCGATGCTTCTCCTCATTTTACACATGCATGTATTTATGAATGTATATATAAATGTTTGTATGTGTGCAATTAATAAAGCTACCAGCAGCGTTTTGTAGTCAAGACTTTCCGAGACATTTCATTAATAAATTGCAACGTGAGTCGAGTTCATTGAATTGAATTGAATTCCCTTTGAGATATGTACTCAAATGTATCTTCATGAATTGTGTAAGCATTCGCTTAGTGAAAGTGCACGACAGGTTATCTAGGAATTATGTAAAAAATTTACACTGGCATTCGTAACGAGGACAAAACTGTATATCAATACGAATAAACCCACATTCCCATTCAGTGAGACGTAGTCATTGAAACTTTTGTCACAGACAAAAAGTATCTAAACTTGGCATTTGCTGAAAAGGTAATGTGTGCCCAAACCCAGTATCCGTTTCAATGCCAATACGGTTCACTTGTCGGAACACACTCGTGAATGTATGAACTGCATTCCCAATCCGAATCCCATTCCTCCTTCATTTGGCGCACGGGTCAAGTGGAGACCAAAACATTTGTAGATACTAAACCCGTAGCGATGCTACAATATAGTTTTTACTTTGTCTTCGCTTGTCTCTTTTGCTCCCATTGTTGATTTTGAGCAGGAGCACTTCAAGTGGCTTTGGTCAGAATCTCTCATGTGTGTTTATAATTGAATGGATGAATGAAGGAATGAATGATGCTCGATGGTCAAGCGATGGAGATAGTTGGTTAGAAAATCGTTTGACAATTGTCTAGACACAAATGCAAATGCATTTGGGGAAATGAATGGCAAAGAGCTAACCACTCTAATAAAGTGTCATTGTTTCACTAAATAAAATAAGAGGTATAAATTATTATCAGACTAGATAACTATATATATATTGTATAAATTGGATATATGCTAATGGATGACCCAACAAGAAGTTAAACTAAATGATTATGTACTTCTTTTAGGTGAAGTTTAGTACGATGGGACATGAGGTTTGTATTTTAAAATAAACTGATCCATTTTGCATTAGATTTTTATGCACTTTGGGAGGCCAATGGAATATAATTGTTTAATCCATTTATATCATCATTTCATGTATGGATTGGGAAATTAGATCTCAAAAATATGAATCTACATTTTATGCTATGTTTTTTTTTACATCTCCAGATCCCGCATACACTTGCAAGTTAGCTTTCCCGAAAAATATGTTTAGCCAAAGTTGGTTTCCATAAATCGATAGCTTAATTAAGCGTGTGAAATTCTCAGGTTTTATTAATAGGTTGCCTTGGTCTCTCTCAGCACCCACAACTGGGAGTTGCGACTGGAATCGGGGTAGTTGTAGCCAAACCGAAACTACTCGCACTCAGCCGGCCGCAGGTCAATCTGTTAAAATTCTGGGGCAGAAAAGTCAATATTTGCTCATTTAAACGTGTCTTAAAGTTGTTAAATCTGACACGCCCATCACCATCCACATTGGCTACAGCATCGGAATTCGCTCACCCCTTGAATTTGGTAAATGTGTAAGGTTAAAGCTAAAAATATGCTTTAAAATTGCCACAGGCAACGGCAGAGGCAGAGGCAGAGGCAGAGGCATCCGAAAAATGGCAATTCTCTTTGATTGGAAATTTCATTCGATCTTCGAGGCATGCCTCAAATGTGTGCGAGGGTGTCTGCGTGTATGCAACAGGTAAGCTTATAAATTAGTGTCGCCTATGATTGGGTTTACCTACTGGCTCTTGTGGGTTAAACTTTGCTATCAAGGTCATCAAGTGGCAGGCGTTGGGGGAAAGATGGCTTAAAGTGTGCTTTTTCCGCCTTTCTGCAATAACTGATGACAGGACATGGTGGATGTGCATCTAAAATTACACGTGCAGTTAGTTAAAAAGCAGCTGACACATTTCCTGCCGCTGCTGCTGCTCCTCCTGGTACTGTTGGGGGACCAGCTGTTGGTGATGAGAATGAATTACTGTTATGAACTAAGCCGTACACACACGAAGGTGTGAGTGGCGAAGGCTCTTGCTGTTGCATGTCTGTTGACATGCCTTTCACTCTTCCACTCATCCGGATCATAATAATAAAATGTGTCCCTGCCGTTGCCGCTGCCATTCTTCTTTTCCCTTTGCCCCCACCCTTTGGCAAGCTTGGCACTAACAATGGCAATTGTCTTGACTTGACATTGTTGCCCAGGTCCAGGTTTGGGACCCAAAAAGATGTTTAAATAAGCTAGATAGCTATTTGGACTAGACATATTACATAAATTCTAGTTAATGTGAGAAGGTGGAAAAATAACAATCAACCGCGTTTTCATTCACGCAAGTTTTATAAAATTTTATTATAAATATTCATAGTTCAATTAGTTCTATATTAAATATTTTTTAAGCCTCTAAGTTGGGTGTTTTGTATAATCCTGCTCATCCGGTTTCATTTCTTAAACCATTGTCCCGCAAATTGGGAAAAGGGTCTACTTAGTCGTAATAATATTTCAGGTTGAGGTTTTTTTAATGGTCACAATCGTCCTTTTTGTTACTTAAATCTGTTCACTAACAGATAAAACTCTTAAACGATCCATTCATAGAAATCAAACAACCACAATTTAAATGGGTATAATCATATTTTGCTTTATAATTCTACAGTTCTTTGTCCGATATAGTTTTACATAGAACCTTATCCCCTTTTTCTGCTGACTTTAATGTTTGACCTAGAGCAGACTTGAACGTAGTTTTTGATTAAATCAGATAGAATTGGTTAGTCTGTATATCTGTCTGTTTCTATGCAAACTATTTTTATAATCGAAGAAATCAGACAACTATATAACATATAAAAATCGGACCATTTAAAAGCCAAGCTAACTCCAAGAGGAAGAAATCCTTCATATGTATCGCTATTATGTCTATTGAATGGCTATTAGATCAAACCTACAAGTATAGAGGGAAATTATGTTGGAATACTGTCAGTAGAGCTTACAATTATTTTATTGAAAGTTGCTATGCTTAGTGGTCTCACAAGTATTTGACCGCCTTTCACTTTCCAACTTGCCTTAATCACTTTCTGTTTCAGCGTGTCTGTTTTTCTTCAAGTGCTAATATGCCGACTTCAACCCACCCACGCGCTTAGAGAAATGGAACATACTCAGTCGCATGCGAAATGAACAACACAATAGAACAGACAGATTGTTATGAGTGAGTGAACAATGAGCACGCGGAAACCGTCTTCTTTGTCGACCCAAAAAAACAAATTCAGCTTTTGTCAGAACGAAATGAGGGGATGATTAGGATTCTCATACCCAAGGAGCCCAGGGGCAATCCTAGGTTGTTGTCATAGTATGTAATAGTTGTAAGCCTCAGTTTCGAATAATCACTCATTCACAATGATAATCAATTTAGTCGACGAAATTTTGCTACAAAATCCATATAAAAGTAATCGATCAACAGAGTTTATGTAATTTTAATTAGCATCCATTTGAAATTTCATTTAACGTCTACATGCCAATTATCGAACACAAAACAATGCCTAGGGCCTTAGAGGATTGACTCCATAATGAGCTTATTTAACAAGTTCTAAACGAACCTAAAGGGCCACCAGAATAAAGGGGAAGCGAAATACAGGAAAAGGATTAATATACATGGTGCGGAAAATTGCACAAAAAGTCTGCTTAGACAGCCGAAAATTGCATATTCGAGAATAATCGTACCAAAAGAAGGTTTTGCATTATTTTTCGTTTGTTTAAATTTTGTTATTTCCATAAATAGACTTCAATCAAAAGAGGCTGACACAATTGGCTGCTCTCTCAACTTTTCCTCTTACCAATTAACTCCTTAAGGTAAAAAGAACAAGACGGAAGACTAAAGTTAAAGGCTCGAAAAGGGTTATAGATATTGCGTCTATGCTCTGCAAGTGGCCCATTTCTTTACCAACTGTCCATTATAGTGTAAAGTTCTCCTAGGCAACCGTTAGTCAATAGCAGAAAGTGCAGCAGATAAAAAGACGCCAAAACGCCAACGCCCGTAGCCACGCAACGTTTTTTTTAGCCATAAGATGGCTTTTTGTTTGGTTTTTCATACATATATTCGTTGGAGCATCAAAAAGAGCAGAAAGCATGCCAAACTAATGGCTCGAGGGTTTTAGCGCGAGCTCTAACTTATGCATTGACATGCTTGTAGCCTTAAAGTATGCAACTTTAAATTCGACAGCTGGCTTTTGGCATATTGAGATATGTTTCAGTTACAGCAAATAATAATCAACTTTAAAACTTACTTGCAAGAGAGAGGAATTAATAATAATTATTAAAGCTCGTTATTACATACTGCCAATTAACCAATTCAGGTAATTAACTACTGCTTAAGACTTTTATATAGATTAATTACTCAATAATAATTCATCGATTACTTTGCACTTCGTAGAACTTTTGGTGAACCATGTCGAGATTCTAGAGTCTTACCCCTTCTATGCAAATTGTTCACATAGCATTATTTTGCCTCTAATATGTAATAGTAGTAAATTGTCTATCTATGGCTTGGACGCATGTTTGCGGCTTTTGGCCAAGCTTGCGAGTGGGTCTAATTAACTACAAGGAATTTAACTTATTGTTAGAGAGCCACAGACTGGGGGACAAATGGCGATTTGCACATTGCACATATGTTTATCTATGTATAATTAAACAGAATTTAGAGCAGAGTGATTAAAAGAGTTAACAAAGTGCCACGAATCAAACCTTAAAGAGGCGATTATAATGTCGCGATTCATTAACTCAAGCTCACCTGCTGAAATGTCATTAAATTATAAATATGGTAATTAATATGGCTTTGGATAATTGATATTTTCAATGGAATGTTGTATAATGCTTCTCCCTTTGGGCAAAGGGCAATTGTTTGCGTGCGGTTTTTTGTGACACGGTGTTAATTTTCAAATAAATTACAGTTAAAAATGAAATCAACATAAATTCAAAATGACATTTAATATACTGTGAAAATATTGTTACAAGTGTATACATATAGGTATAAATAATATCCCTGCCTACATATAGAGATCATGCGCTTACACGATGGAGAAAATGTGCGAAATATGTTTTTCTCAATTTCAAATTTTAATAGCTCTCTGCAGTCAGCACTTGAGGGCAGCCTCTGCTCTATCCTGCCTCCCCTCCTGTACCTCTGCTCCCTCTATGCATCTTTTCCTCTCCACACACATCTTCTCGCATTTTTCGACATTTTCTCTCACCCCCCTTCCAATTTTCCCGGTCCCTCTAGATGTTCTGTCAATTTTTTGATGGCCACTTTATGCCGTTTTATGTGCGACACGCAATGCCATTTTTAAATAGTCATACACTTGTTTATGGCTGTGGGTGTGAGTGTGTATGTGGGTGAGTGTCAGTGTTAGATGGTGTGTGGACTGGGAGTTTTTTTTTTTTTTTTTTTTTTGTGGCATTTGTTGGCTCTGAAGTGGCTGTAAAGTTGTAAATGGCGTTTATAAGGCTCTTTCAATGGCTGGTATTGACCAGAGTTTGGCATTGAAATGTTTTAATTACTTTCGAGATTAAAGTACTAAAAAAGAACTATCAATTCGACACACCACGTTTATCCATTTAATTTTATTATGAATTTGTCTACATTTCAGATTAAGAAGTTGCCCCATTACACTGGAATGTAGTATATTATAATCTAGGCTAAAAAGTATACATATACTTTGTTTTGTTAATATATTTATTTGTAAGTAGACTTAGACAAATGATGCATCCTCTATAAGTCGCTAATACTCTCTACTAAGAATAATCAAGCGACATATTTTTTTAGCTCAGGGCTACTATCTCAAAAGTGGTGTATATTTTTAGGCGATGTACTTATTTTTAAGTAACATTAAAGCTTATGGGAAAGCAGGCTATTTGGATGTCCTGTAATGAATATCGACACACAATTTTCGTATGACTTCTTAACGATTTTGATAAATATAAACGAATTCGTTGGGGTTCGAAAAAAAAACCTTTCATTGAATTACAACGGTTTTCTGTGACCTTTGTTCCCATTTCTTTCAACTTGCCATCAGAAATTTCAATTATAATTTTGTATTCCAATTCATAACACCATGAAAATGCGCTCAAATGCTTTTCAGCTGCTTAATTACATATAATGCCCATGTTTTCCTTTATAATTTCAATTCGTTGGCCAGCAAGTAGTCAAGCATTTTGCATTTTTACATTTTGACACAGTTTTTTATTTTTATTTCAATTTATTTTGAACATAAATCAAGAGTGGCAGACGAAGCCTCCACCTCCGCCCACCGTCTGATGTTTTCACCGACCATCCTTCCAAGCATCTTTCACTTGGAGACTCATTCAGGCACAAGAATTGTTACATAAATCAAATAACGCCCCCCAAAAAATTATGCAGCATTTGAGGCGCACTTAACGAGGCTTAAGAGGAGAAGCCGCAGCCCCAAAAAAAATTAAAAAAGCAACAAAGCTCACACCCACCACATCCATGTAATTACAACTGAGCATATTAATTGTTTCTTTTGGTGATCTCAACTCGAATTGCATTAATTTCGATAGAATAATTACAATTGGTGGGAATGGGATGTTTATGGTCTATATAAGTATATGGATGCCAATAAGCTGCTACAGAGGAGGCCCTATCTTTGTTTATCGCACACACCCATATAAACACACACGTGAGTGTATGTAGATGATGTGGTTGATTGAAAGCAAACAATATAACAAAGACAACGAGGCAGTAAATGGCTTATAAAAATGGCCAAAAGCATTTACTTATAATGCAAGAGACTTCCATTCCGTTCCGTCCGCTGTTTTTATGCCCTGTCAATTTGAATGTTTCTTGTGTTCTTCGCTTCGTTCTTTAGGTACTCGCATATGAGTGCCTATGTACTCACTTGTTGATAGACTTCTCGTAAGGAAAACAGGAGCCGCTCAGCCTCGGGTAAATTTCATTTGTATACTGTAAACATGTTTCAACAAGATACATATGTAAATGTAAATATGCTCAAGCCGGCGGCTTCAACTTCATTTGCATGCCGACACATTAGTAAGCTTACGTAAGTCCTCTGTGGGTCGGTGTGAGACTCAAAAATATTCACAACAAATCGTAGAGCTTGGCCTAGAACGTAGGAAGTATATTCGTATAAAAGGTCTTCTCTCTACTCTCTGCGACTTACAAATGACTTTCTACATCTGATGATGGTATTAATTCCTTTAATTGCAGATCTACAATTTAAACATTTTGAAATCAATGCTTTCGTTGTGAATTCATTGACATATTCAATTGCTTTAAGCAATGTGCTCGGTATCTTAACCATCGTTTTCATCGTCAATCAAAGGGATGCCGAAAACGAAAATTCTTGGCAAATATTTGCTGTCCGTTAATTAGGACTGAATACGCCTTGGGGGCAAAGGCAGAATTACAATTTACCCCATTCGAGGAAAAAGTGATTGTAAAAATATAGGACTTTATTTGCGCCCCTCACCGCCAACTGTCTCTTAGTTCATTTCACGGTTAGTAGCGAAGATAGTATAGATAGCTGCAATTACTTTTTCATACATACATATAAATTGAGTAAAATAGTTGTTTAATTAGTTTTGACTAAGCTAGTAAGCAAAGTTTTGTTTTGAATTAATTAAGCATTAATTGGTTTGTTGGTTTTCTGAACGGAGAGTAGCTGCTGCTGCTCATGCCACTGCTTCGTATATCAAAATGTACGTCATTGTTGTGATAACTGATAAGAGAAATATGTACTAACTATTTTACCCTTTGTAGTATTATGTACATACCTATATTAAAATTGTACTACTATGCAAGTACAGACCTCCTATATGATTTGTATGTGGCTAAAAATAAATAACATGTAGCCAAACGAGGCAATTATCGAGTTGCTTTATCGGGCCATTTGCTTGAGTTGGCCCTACCCCTAGCTACATAAGATAACTCATTTTGGATTAGATATGGATCTAGCCAGATAATGTGTGTGTAATCGATTGTTGGGAAATTTATTAGGCCATGCTCTTTGCTTTTATCGTCAGTCTTGAGCTTATCAATTAATTGGTTTGGCGTGATTCAGAATGGTTTACCTACTCGAATGGGTGCTGGCTGACGAGATGGCCGGGTACTCGTGATGGTAGTTTCGAAGAGCATTAACCCATGGAAGCATTAGGAGACTTCTGTTCCTTAGTCGGGAAAAGAGATTGATCTGCATTAAATGTAGATTGAAAGATTGCCGTACTAGCTGTTAATAAAACAATAGACTTAGGTAAAGTCTAGTTGTTTTGCTAATCCTTCAAAACCCTTGAAAGTCCTTCTCTTACTGCTAATTGACAAGGCTGTGACATTGGTCAACTTGTTTTTCCACAGAGCCCTGCAGTATTTGTTTTGCTTACTGGCAGACAATTACATGCAATAATGGAATTTACACGTTCTGAATTTGATATCACATAAAAGAGCATTCGAGATTATATCCTATGTATGAATGTATGTATGTACATATGTATGTATGTATGTAGGTAGATTTTGATTAAATCTGTTTCAATAATAAATCGACTACAATGCCGACATTTTGATTGGTGTTTATTTTTTTATTTGTCATTCTTTTTATTTTGATTTGATTCAGTATTCTTTTTCAATCACAGGCTTGCCCGAGGATGAATGATGATGTGCATGGGTGACTGGATGACTGGGTGTCTACCATCAATTACGTTCAGGGATTCATGTGAAATGTGCTGCAGGCTGCATTTGCACCTGACCCAATACCCCGGTCCTCCTCTTGAGGTTTGGCATATGGCAACTGTTTTTCTCGTGACCCCAAAAACCATTGCAGATTGCAGCTCTCTCAGCTCTGATATTAAAAAATACCAATGCGCCTGATTGATTTACGAGTGCGTTCGCCTGACTGGCTTAAAGTAGCCAGTGTATGGACCAACTAACATCATACTCGAGGACCACAGATTCAGTCATGTGAAAGGTGCTGAGACTTTTGATTCTTGTTGCAATCCATTGCATAACTGTGGGCGTTTTGAGTGGACACTAAGGCTCGTTCTGGCTGTGGCTTCTGCTTCGGGTTCGGCTTTGGCTTCTGCTCCTAGTTTTCATTTCCTAGTTGAGTAGAGTTCCCTAATTAAGTTTTGCTGACAGTCCTCTGAATCTGTGTGATAAATTGTTTGCACCCGGACTTTACAGTCGTCAATCGTTTGTGTCGTTTTGTGTGTAATTGAATTTTGCGACCGCTTAAAACCTCAAACAGCCACGCATGGCGAGTATCTTGCGCTATGAAATATGAAGAACGGGTTGTAGATACTTATGAAATGTAAAAAAGATTTACTGATAAAGTGCATTAATGGTATTTTGGCCCTTTTCTTGAAATTAAGAGATGAAATCAAGCCTAGCTCATAAAGAATTAATTTTGCTTTGGCATTGTGTTGAGGCAGCTTGGCAAATAAATTCATCAATTTAGATTTTGACAGAATTTCAATCTTTAATTAATATCCGCTTTTAGTTGTCACGCGAAGGTCAAATGTTGCGATTGGCGACTTCAATTTGAGTAATTGAAATGAATGAAATGGAAATGGGGAAGCAGAAATGAATGCTAATAAAAGCTGCTAAATTAATTTTCAATCCTTTTCATTTGTATAAGTCCACTAATTTTGATGCACCGCTCTTTGCGTCCTAATTGCTAACAGCCATTTAAATTATTATTATGAGGGTTCACGCTTATTATAGTTCACAATTTATTTATACATTTTGGGCGGCATTCATAACTTTACAACTCGCACCGGACGGGTAATTAATTAGCTAATGAAATTTCACATTTTTTTGCTACCATGTTGTTGACACTTTGCCAAAGTTCCTGGTACGTTGACATTCAAGTACCTGCTGCCAATTACATTTAGTATTTTGTCGCTCGGCGGCAATCCTTTAGACATGTCTCACTCATACGCAGTAGTCGCTCTTAACGCTTGCCCTTGGGCCACATTTTTGCCAAGTAATTAAGCCAAGAACGCTTCAAGCATTCAAATGTTGTACGCAGCTCATAAATTTCCGCAGCTCTAGGCTTTTCACTCACTTTAAAGAGGGGCAACGAGACTTTTCTTATTGTTAGTTGGCAAGTTTTGTGAAGGCATTAAATAATTATGTGCTTAACTGGCTCATTAGGGCGAATTTAAAAGAGAAAAACAGAGAAACAGAAAAACAGAGAAAAAACGGAAGGCAGCCTCTTGGATCGTTTAATTGTAAGCATTTCTCAATGGCCAGGGCATAGCTAAAATCAGATTTGGTCAACCTGTAATCCATTAGTTCTGTTCCAAAAAGAATAAATCGCTGTTAACAATGTTGAAATTCGCCATGATTTCAACATTAGCTTAACTTCTTATATATTATCTATTGAGGTCTCTGTTTTTGCGGAAACTTTTGGAAAAAACGTTCCTTATTTTGATTGTTGCTTATAAAGTTCTTAACCTGCTCAATTCAGATATTAGAAGCCAATAATATTTGGCTCAAAAGGCATTTGCCAGGACTCTAAAATAAAATACCCCATCCGTTTCAATTTTAAAGTCTGTCTATTATAGATAAGTTGATATCATATTCCCAAATCTGAAGAGGGTAAAACATTTCTGGGAGTATAAGCTTTACACACAGACATAGTACCTATTTCAACCCATTATATTGGTCTAAACAAAATAATACCACGAATAGTCGAAATATATCATTATCTTATCCTGCAATACAAATGAAACAAAATACATGAAAAACTATTGCCAAAGAAAACAGTCATAAATCAGCATTTCACCGAGACCATAAAATCGCAAATAGTCATTGACAATGTCCCACAATGCGTATACATTATATACGGTTTTTGCTGTTTCCACATTACCCATACGTCACATTATCCCCTGTCATTTTGCAAAAGGACATTTTCCATTGTAGAGTTCAACTGGGTGCACGAGCTGTGACTCGATGGCGATTTCAACTTACCGAAAGGACATGGCAGGTCGGCTCATCAAAATGATTTAACGACCCGCCCAAAAGTCTGCCCACATTAAGACGACCTACACAATTATAGTGTATGATGTGATGATTGCTGTGCACGTACCACCAATTAAAATGGCCTACTAATTAAGCTATTACACTAGGAAGTTGGAGGAGCATATGTGCCAATAATATGCATATCTTGATATAAGCAACTTCTTTCTAAAGACAACGTCCACATTTTGGAGGTCGAATCAGGGGAAAAATTCACTTAAATTTAACTTTTTCGTGATGCTTATAAAAAGGTTCTTTGATTATTTTTAGGGTTCTCCTTGTGCTCTGCTTTGTGTATCTCTACCACTTTGTATGTCCATTCCATATTGACCGCATTTGTTTGTCAAACTGCAGAAGACGAAAGAAGCAAATTCCAAGAAAAAAGAGGAATAAAATTACATGGCAGTTTGCGGTTAATTTCCAGCGATTGTGTGTGGTTTGGGCAGTTAGGCGTGGTCCTGACCAATTTCGTTCTAAGCCAATTTGCTCGTATTGTGCACTTAATAAATAGTTGAGTCCTTCTTGAGCTCCTTGAGCTCTCCACAGTCTGTTATTGTTGGCTGTTGATGAAGTGCATTAGTCGCCGGCAGTCTTCAGAAATCGGAGAATAAAAAGTTGAGAGCAAAGGACTGAAAGTGTCTGGCAGATTTATGCACTGGTCCTTTTTTAGCTCCACTTTCACTTAATTTATGTCAAAATATTTTGGTGTTGCATAAAGAGTGACTCTTAAATAAAATATGTGTAATATGTATTAAGTTTAAATATTTTTCCTGGGCGAGCTCTACTTCAGAGTAGATTTCCAGCGAAAAGGGATAATCATTATACCATACACCCATAGGGTGAAAATGGTATATTAAAGTCGCTAAAATGTATGTAACAGGCAGAAGGAAGCTTTTCCGACCCCATAAAGTATATATATTCTTGATCAGCATCAACAGCCGAGACGATCTAGCCATGTCCGTCTGTCCGTCCGTCCGTCCGTCCGTCCGTCCGTCCGTCCGTCCGTCCGTCCGTCTGTATGAACACCTAGATCTCGGAGACTATAAGAGCTAGAGCCACCAAATTTGGTATGTACACTCGTGTCATATGTACGCTTATCGAGTTTGTTTCAAATGTTTGCCACGCCCCCTACCGCCCCCGCAAATGATATAAAACCGATTTTCTCAAACACCATAGCAACTAGAGACACAAAATTTGGTATGTATATTTGCTTAGTAAACGCGCACATTTTGTATTTATAAAAATTTTGCCACGCCCCCTACCGCCCCCGCAAATCAAATAAAACCGATTTTCTCAAAAACTATTTCAACTAGAGACACCATAGTTAGTATAAATATTTGCTTAGTAATTGCGCACATTTTTGATGTGTAAAGATTTTGCCACGCCCCCCTCCGCCCCCGTAATTTGAAAAAACTCGATTATCTCCCGTAATTTTCTACCGTGTGCAATCAAATTTAGCACACTTAAATTTGATACTAATGTTCAGCAAAATACCAAATTTGATCAAAATCGGACTAAAAATAGCCAAGTTATGCATATAAACGTTTTTCCATATGGCCGGAGTTGGCCGTTGGCTGGTGGGGGCGCTAGGGTGCTCGTATGCTTGAGTGAGCGAAATACTAAGATATGCTTGTGAAAAGCATGTGAACAGTTTTTTTTAAATACGAAAATGTATTGGTTATTATAAATTTAAAATATTTGTTTTACTGGTGTATGGTATATCCAAGTCGGCGAGACGACTTACTTACTTCATTTATATAGGCTGGGAATATTCGGGCTGGTCATCTACCCAAACGATGTTGAGTAAGTAAATGGGGCCCTTTACGAGGGTCAAAAAACAAGATAAGGGCTATTTATATTGTTTAAGTTCTATGAAACAATTGGATTTCCCAGGGAAAAACTTGGACGGACAAGCAGATCTGTAATTTAACCCAATTAGTTTTAAGAATCAATCATTTACTTTTTTATAATGCATATAATTTAAAAGATTGGTTATGTACTGGTATTATGATTTGATAAATTCAATGCGTTCGGGGATAATTGAATTATCGCCCCAAAGTAATCCTTTTTAGAAAATACCCGATCCTTTTACCATTCTCAATGTTATCCCATTTAATAAATCACATTAATTGAAAGGCTCGACGCCCACGTGAGTTTCCATTTGAATGCCAGCTGGAATTCCTTAACCGATACCTTATCTGGATGACAAACGGAGACAGTCGGGAGCCAGTTGGAAAATTTAATAAACAGCTTAGAATTTATGGCAAAGGCGACAGTGACTACGACAACGGCGGCAACGTCGACGATACCTCAACGCCTTGTCGTGTCCTGCTCGCCCTACCCAACAACTACACCCATTTCATCCCATTCCATCAGAAATTCAAAGGCAAACCTGTCAGCACCTGTTGATTGTTTGCTTGGCTCTGGCTGTCATCTTTGCATATTTTATCATTTTGGGATTATTTGAGAAATTATAAGAAACTTTTGCGAATTGCCTTTGGGCTAATTGTGAGATGCAAAATACAATTGTTTTGCCAGAAAATGTTTGCCTTAATTAAAACGCCAGCCCACACGGGGAAAAAACTATTTCTACCTTAAGAATAAATTTCATTATGTTTCTCATGTCAGTTTAATTTGGTGGAAAAGGCTAATTAAGCTCTGACCGTGTGGGTCAGAAGCCGATTTACCCGCTTGCTCCTATTGCTTGGCAGATAAGTGAGCGGTTCAAATGGCCCATTCTGTTTGTTTTTGGCCATGTTTATTGTATTAACTTGTTGTTGTCCCTCCACCAACAACTGCCCCCGCCTAGTCTGATTCCATTTGATTATTTTCGTTGTCCTAGTGTGTGGCCCAAATATGTGGCATTGACATTCGCCGGAAGCCAAGGAAAAACATTTGCCGTCGGCTTCTTCTCGTCGCCTTCGTTCTATGGTATGTTTTTACTTATAGTATGTCTGGCTGGCATTTGTGAATCAGTTTAATATTGAATGTACATATACACACATATATATACTTTTTATTTATTTGTCATGGTCTAATCAATAAAATATGCATATGGCTTGTTGAAATTATGAGTTTAGCGTTTCACAATATTACAATCGATTCGTTCATGAATGGACTCCGCTTCTGACCCAAATCAGAGATACGAAAGAATGGATAGCCAATCAAACTATGTTGATCTGTAAACGTAATTCTGAATAAACTAGCTCTATCTCATTTTAATATGGTTAATTATATGTGTTGTTCAAATGATTTATATTCTTATAAATATTTCATTCTGTAAATTGTGGCCGGCAAACCGTGGCCATAATGTGTCAAAACCAATTAAATTTTCAAATTTATAATAACGAATGCAATTTACCTGGCTTTTGTTTGTTTGCCTGGCACGTATCATCAATTAATTATGTAAATTTTTAGAAACGGATGTGTGCATAGGACCTCGACGGAAATGTGTGACAAACAAATGCCCTAGGACCTGATATAAAGGTAAGACTGCTTGCTTTTACAGTGACTAACGTCACTTGGCCGTAACTTTCCCCAACTTTGCTAAAAATATCCAAAAGTATATTATTTCAGGAGCTTAATAATTTAACAGTGTGTAAAGTGCAGACTGCAAATGAAATGCATCCGTGAAACTTGCAAAGTTGCTACACAAACAGAGAAAAACACTCAACAGTCGTGTTGCATATTAAATGGCAAAGTTTATTTCTTAAATAAAACCATTGAAAAATGTCATATTGCCCGAAAGACATCTCAACCCTAAAATGGCCTTCCCTCAATGAAAACTGATAACCTACAACTCAATTGAAATTTTCCGTTCAGCAGGAAGCTTAAACACTCATATCTGCGCAAATTTACGAATTTTAATTATCTCTTGTTTCAATAAATTTAAATTTAGGTAAATAATTATATTTAAACTTTTAACTTATCATTATTCTGAAACACTTGTTTTTAAATGGGG
The DNA here is from genome assembly GCA_018903935.1 of Drosophila insularis. Classification (NCBI taxonomy): domain Eukaryota; kingdom Metazoa; phylum Arthropoda; class Insecta; order Diptera; family Drosophilidae; genus Drosophila; species Drosophila insularis. The sequence continues at coordinate 5,746,791 of JAEIFP010002302.1, forward strand.
TAAATATGTTGTTTCCTTTTTTTAAGAACTTTACGATTGATCTGTGCTGATTGACGTGTTAACTATGGGATTACATCACCAAAGAACGACCCAAATTACTTGAAAACAAATTAAAAATTTAAAATACGAAGTAAGTAGACAAGTTACTAAGATATAAATATAGTTATGGATAGACAGAATAATATCCCCAGATTTTTGTTATAAAGTATGCTCTTTAATCAGCTTTAATTTGACAACAATGTTTTTGACTGTTTTAACCATTTCAATTTTGATTTTAAAGTGTAGAAAAAATGAAGTAAAAAGTATTCTCGTTTAAACGAATGATTATTAAATTCTTTTTACATGCCTCATAGTATATGGGCAATTCCGTCATGTCGGTCATAGACATTCAAATAATTAAATAATTTTGTACTTTATACTATAATAATAATTTTGATTTGTATACAAGTCGATTGTAATTTTATGGTGTTGTGGACCGCTGTATAAACATACATATAAATGTATTTACTACTTTTCATCAAAAGATTGTGAAAATAAAAAAAAAAATAATTCTCTTGATTTTTGATACAATGTAGACTAATCTGGCGCTTTGCATTATACCCCAAGAAGCAATTTTTTGGCGAACTTCTCACTGTGAAAAAGCTTACTCACAGAATATAGATAATAAAGGATGGATATGACTAAGACAGACGGACGGACGGACAGGCAGACATGGCCAGATCGACGCGATCGGATCAAGAATACATATACTTTAGAGGGTCGAAGAAGCTTCCTTCTGCCTGTTACATACATTTTGGCAAATTTAATATACCATTTTACCCTATGGGTGCATGGTATAATTAGTGTGTAATGGAAAAACTTTCGTAGTAAACAAAATGATCCCATATTCTGTATCATAATCTGATACACACTGATTGCATTTGAAAATTACATTCTTGTTCTATCCAAAAAGAAGTTCTTTCCGCTTTGCGTCCAACGTTTCGCTATGTTATTGTGACGTGTTTCATTCCATCGATTATTATCTAAGTTTTAAGTAAAAGAAGAACAAAATGTTGTTAAAATTACTTGGCTTGACTCTGTCTCTGCTCTGTCATTTTATCTGATTTTGGGCGTGTGCTTCCTCTTTTTATAAGCTAACATTAAGAAATACCGCAGGAACATGATGGGTATATTTGTCTGTACCACAGTTTCCAATCTCTTGCCTCTTTTATCTTTAACTTGATGTGAACGAAAGACCGTTTTAAATCTCTGAAATATTGTCGATTCCAGCCAATATTAGATTTATGGCGTTCCTCCTTGTTACTCCTAGCTTCACTTCTATAAATGTGAAAGTGTGACCTCTTGCCTAAATCAAAATACCCTTAGCATCGCTGTAGGAAACCACATGCCAGCGGGTCATGACGACAAATTCGATAATTTGTTTTATCAAGTGACACAAATCTTTATTTGAACATCTTGTGCCTGTATGCTTGTTTGTTTGTATGTCGCTTGTATTCATTCATTCCAAACAAATGAGATTCGCACAGGAAAATTAAACGTGCCAGAATTGGATTTGTGGGGTAACGTTGGGCCTAAGTATACGCATTTTTAACTATGTAAAAAGAATGAGGCTTAGAAAAAAACAACATGATTTGCATCCTCATACCTATGTATAAGTATGTTTATATTTTTAAGGTGACTTAAATTTTACACCTTTGTTCTCCTTTTGCGCATTTTGTCATACAATATTTTTCGCGACTCCTTTTTACTAATGAATATAAATTTGACTCTGCTAATTTACTTTATGGCGACAAAAGTACATAGACTGTTTAAAATGGATCCTAGACAATAAGCTAGTGCTGTGGAACCATTACCAGCATGTACATGTTTTTAAATTTTTTTTCGTGTTGCACGGGTCCTTCAGCTGCCGAATGGAGGGTTTAGAACAAAGGATTCTGTTTGTAGACACAGAAACAAAATTGATTGACAATTATTGATATTTTATGAGCAAAAACGTCCCAAAAGTCCATTGATGTCGTTTTGATATGGAGCTTCTTGTGCTGAAACTAGAAATTACTTTTGCAAAGTTTTTCCTTTCTTTTTTTTACAAAAATACTTTTAAATCGTTTTGTTTGCGTTTCGAAGGGCTTTGGGCTTATAAGTATAGAATTAGTTCAACGAGGGTAAATATAATTCTTATTGGATTTGAGATAAACACTTATTTTGTTCACATGTTGTCTCCTAATTTACCATTGACTTACCTGAATTTTGTAGACTAAAAGGGCAAAAAAACGAAATTGTATTTTCAATAATTAAATTGAGTTTAAGTTCGTTACACCGTTTGCCGCGACTTATTATATTTATCTGAAATTTGTTTCTGCACAATCAGAAATTAGTCAAAACTTGCGCAAAAAGCGTTTAAAAACTTTTTCAATTAAACGAAAAATAGTTAAGCCCGCTTGAAATTGACCTAAACGACAGCGCACTAAAGTATGCTATTGGCTCAGTTAATTGACAAACAAACACCGACAAAGACAAAAGTTTGAAAACTGATTTTCAACGTTTTTTCCGATTCGTTTTTGGTAATAGACCGTTAGATTGCGAATGGTTTGGTGGTTTTTGGTGGATTTGGTTGGCTGTTAGTTTGCTTTCGAAGCGTGACAAACGAATGCAATGGATACGAAGGCGACGACTTATTTTATAGCGAGCGGTAAAACCCGAATCCGTGCGCCGACGTTGGCAGCTCTGCCGGCGTCAGCACTTTCAACTTCAACTGGTTGCCTATGCTCCTGTTGCTTCTTCAATGGAAAAAGCTTTACGCCACCGGCTTCTGATTCGAAACTCGGGTGAAATGGCTGAGAGCTTTTGCGCCCACGCTACTTTGTGGTTTCAGTCCGTGTGGTTATAGTTGTTGTTGCCGTGACGTCAGCAGGACACGTCGCCTTGAGTTAAAGCTGTGCTAGCTGCCTGCCCATTCGTTGGCATTTGATTTCGGCAAGCTGCCTATGTTGTTGTTAGTGTAGTTGGTGCTCAGCTGGTCACCTACGCAATAATTTGTAGGCGGCGCTTAGAGCCAGAACGGCAAACGAAATTCTAAGGAGGGTTGAAGCATAATGAAATCGGCCAAGATGCCCTACTGAATGGACCAAGCATTGTCTTTGTATTTGACCTTTATCATGTGACAGTTTGCTTCCCTAATTTTTAATCCTGATTATTCTATTTTCTTTATAGTTAAATTAAGTTGTCCTGGCAATTTTCATTCTTCCTGTACACATAATTATTTTATAGTTGAGATTTTATTCATTACAGCTGTGTATACACATCATATTTTGACAGCTTTGTGTTTAATGAGCATTAAAAAACTTCACTTAAAATGTAAAATGATCCTATCTAAATAAAAAGCCACAGAAACGTTTCGAATAAAATGCCATTTGGAATATTAAACAAGCTTGTCAAATGTTTATTTAACATTTTTATGCATATCGTTAGCCACTTTTATTGAAAGTACTGTATACTTGCCAAGTTGAACTAGCCCCTGACTGGTCTAAGCGGAGCAACGACAAATATAGTACGGTCCATATAGCTCACAACTAAACGACCCCTCCTGGTCCAGGCATATAGTCCAGCCATTTTATTTTGAGTTGAACAATTGCCTAGTCCAAATAAAGGATTGATCCATCACGATGCAGTGACGTTCCAGTCCGACAGCAGATTGGTTTAGAATAAGCAGATGACCAACTCAGTTCGATCAGCTAATGCAACTGATGACGCCAAAAACATCATAAAGGTTCGAAACAAAGATAATGTTATTGTTTCAGCAGTTCCTATACGACCTTTGCAAGCAAGAAGGATTGCGTTTTCATGTAATCACGTCAATGTGACGTGATGGACGAATCCTAGTTCTAAACATGCTATATGAACGGATGATGTGTTAGCCTAATCACATCCCCAAAGAATAGGACAATAAAATATTTAAACCGAATTCTTTTTTTTACGGTCATATAGCTAGTCCTGTGCTGGTCCTCAGAGTCCTCTATTATATTTAAACATAAAATATGCATTAAAGCGTTACATGAATACATTTAAAAGCACAAATGATAGAATTACGTCTTGAAAGTGAGTCCTTCGATTCTCACAATCGAGAAAACTGAAAACGAAAAAATTTTTCAAACTGAACTTATTCTTTTTATACCCTTGCAGAGGGTATTATAAAATTGGTCAGATGTTTGTAACGCACAGAAGGAGACGTTTCCGACCCCATAAAGTATATATATTCTTGATCAGCATGAGAAGCTAAGTCGATATAGCCATGTCCGTCTGTCCGTCTGACCGTCTGTCCGTCTGTCCGTCGGTGCGTACGCGTTTTACTCAGCCATCTTAAGAGCTATCGGGATGAAATTTTTTTTGGGAGCTTTTTTTTACCCGGGTGAGATAAAGTATGAAAATCTTTGGGATCGGACCACTATATCATATAGCTCTAGAAGAAACATTTTTGCAAAAATTGGAGTATCCCCATGAAATTTACCAATATGATAGTAATAGATATAAAATCTCAGATCCCAAAATTTGAATCTGATCCGATAAATAGAACACAAGTTACAGTCAATATAAATCGGTTCAAACGCTGCCGGCAGCGCTGCTTGCTGCCTACTACTGCCATCATCAAATCAACAGAGCACACGCATACACACACAGACGCAACGCTACATGAACTGTATGTGTATGCGTGCTTACATACAGTATTAATATTCTTGACCAGCAACAACAGACGAGTCGATCCAGCCATGTCCGTCTTTCCGTCCGTATGAACACCTGGATCTCGGATACTATAAGAGCTAGAGCCACCTAATTTGAAATACAGACTCGTGTAATATGTAAATATATAGAGTTAAATTGAATTTTGGCCACACCCACATCCGCCGCGCAAATTAAATATAACTGATTTTCTCAAAAACTAACAGAGCTAAAGCTACCAAATTTGGTACGTAGATTTGTTTAGTATGCGTGTAGATTATTAGCATTTAAAATTTTTTGACCATAAGGGAGGAATTGGTCAGCTCCCATAGGATTATGCTCCGCATTGCTCCAGCCTAGGATTGTAGGCCGTTCGTTCGCGTACTTTATACTTTTTATATAAAACGTCTTTCCTCTTTGACGGATATAGGTAAGAAAAGAAGAGCTTTTTTCTGATATCAGTAGAAAGGCCCCAGCAAATACATTCTCCGCTGCAACACTGTTGGCTGGATTGTTCATAACGTAATTAAATTAAAGCATAGAAGGAAGCATCTCCGACCATATAAAGTATGTATATTCTTGATTAGCACGAGGATACAAGTTCATATATCTAGTCAGAGCTGAAACTTTGCATGTGGGTTTCTGTATGCTACACAGATTGTATGTCTGACCACTGTTTCATATAGCTCTCATAAAAACTACAAAATGATGAACAGTGACTTTTCTCAAAAACTCAAATTTATTAGATTATTATAGGATTAGAATATAGAATTAGCGCCAAAGTCGGATAAATTTATTATATAGCTGCCATATAAAGGAACGATGACATGGTACGCTCCTAAGATTGTAGACCGTTCTTACGCTCCTAAGATTGTAGACATTCGACTTTTTAGATAAACTTTGGCGCTGCCGAAGTTAGTCTTGGTTTTAATAGAATGAGTGAAAAACTATTAACAAGAAATCTTTGCGAGAATAAAAATTATATCCTTTTTTTCCTGTCAAGTTACAAGTGAGAACTTGTAATATATTGAACGGTAACTCATATTTCCGAGATCGGGGTAGAGTTCAATTTGGTTTCGTTTACGAATGACTAACAAATTCCAGGAATTTAGTTTTTACGATATATTTATGGAATTATTTTGCAGCAAATATTGGAGGCCAAATTTAATGCTTTAACTGGCTCTAACGGCTATAGCCGATACCTTCTTCCGTAACCTTCTTTTTATGTTATTTTTATACACAAGCTATTAAATGGCAAATCAAACTCGTATGAGTTTTTTGACTCAGGTTATCCTATTGGTACTATATGGGCAATGTATATATCCCCTTTTTTTTTATACCATACACCCATAGGGTGAAATGGTATATTAAAGTCGCTAAAATGTATGTAACAGGCAGAAGGAAGCTTTTCCGACCCCATAAAGTATATATATTCTTGATCAGCATCAACAGCCGAGACGATCTAGCTATGTCCGTCTGTCCGTCCGTCCGTCCGTCCGTCCGTCTGTATGAACACCTAGATCTCGGAGACTATAAGAGCTAGAGCCACCAAATTTGGTATGTAGACTCGTGTCATATGTACGCTTATCGAGTTTGTTTCAAATTTTTGCCACGCCCCCTACCGCCCCCGCAAATGATATAAAACCGATTTTCTTAAACACCATAGCAACTAGAGACACAAAATTTGGTATGTATATTTGCTTAGTAAACGCGCACATTTTGTATTTATAAAAATTTTGCCACGCCCCCTACCGCCCCCGCAAATCAAATAAAACCGATTTTCTCAAAACCTATTTTAGCTAGAGACACCATAGTTGGTATAAATATTTGCTTAGTAATTGCGCACAGTTTTGATGTGTAAAGATTTTGCCACGCCCCCCTCCGCCCCCGTAATTTGAAAAAACTCGATTATCTCCCGTAATTTTCTACCTTGTGCAATAAAATTTAGCACACTTAAATTTGATACTAATATCAAGCAAAATACCAAATTTGATCAAAATCGGACTAAAAATAGCCAAGTTTTGCATATAAACGTTTTTCCATATGGCCGGAGTTGGCCGTTGGCTGGTGGGGGCGCTAGGGTGCTCGAATGCTTGAGTGAGCGAAATACTAAGATATGCTTCTAAAAAGCATGCAAACAGATTTTTTTAAAAATACGAAAATGCATTGGTTATTATAAATTTAAAATATTTGTTTTACTGGTGTATGGTATATCCAAGTCGGCGAGACGACTTACTTACTTCATTTTGACTATCCCTTAAATCAAAGTTACTGACACTTTGTTCCGACAACCTTTTCAAGGGGAACTTTAAAATATACATAGTCATCCGATCTTTAGGAAATTCATCAATATTGAGAAAATTAAACTGAAGAATAATAATTTTTACAAAGAAGAAGAAAGAAACCTTTTGGTAAATGTCATTGCTATCGAATGCTTTCCTAAGGGATCTATATAATTTAGTGGACCAATCCTCTTTTAGGAGGGCCGAGATTGAACCCATACGTATATGGTCGGAGATCAATCATTATATTGCGACATAAAAATTTAGTCGATGTTGAAATTTTCGTCGTTGATTAGTTTTTGAGAAATGAAATAAGAGACAGGCAAATTAGTCTATACCTACACATCAGTGTGTATGTCATTAATTGGTATATATGTTAAAATTTTCCAGAATGCGAATATAACGGCCGACTGACTATGCTTTGCGCATGTGTTAACATAGTAAACCGCTGTGTGGCGCCACTGTTCACCCACAATTTTTGTTTATAAAGCCAAATACAGTTTGGCAAGCATAATTGAGAGCTAGTTGACCTTTATTTCAGAAACCAATTCGTTATAAGCCTTTATCCCAGGCCAATTTAAAACAATCGACTCATCTCATTTGTAAGGAATTCGTGATAATTTCATGTTTATTAAATTGCTAATTTACTTATTAAGTGTTATTTATGTAAATATTGCCAGATTCTAATGGTTTTTCTTGCTTAACAGTATTTGTATTTCTTTTTAGCCAATTCACATAATTTCATTGCTAATTTAATATGCACATTACTGGGATTGTTTTAAACAAACCTTTAAAACAAATTCAACTTAAAGCATTAATAATGTATAATTTGGGCAAAACATATAGTACAATATAATTGTAATTACAACTAAATAACCATAATCATACATATCTTTTGTTGTAAAACTAATTGTATTTCTAGGAAAACTTATCCTAGGGAGTTGAGTGCCAGTTGCTCAATTAAGCTTAATTTTGTTTTCAGAAATTCGTGTCTACATTTTTAGCGTGATTTCATTTATTTTAAGTTTATTCGTTTAAATATTGCACAGTTTTGCTTGCCAAACATTCTTATTGTTTATAAATTTGTCTAAATTACTATGTATTTATGTTTTGGTTTTTTCCTTTTCTTAGTCCTCTTTTTTTAGAGACTAAATCACTGGGGTTTATATGCAAAAATTTTTTTTTAGCGGAATTACAAAAGTTTTACATGAAAAAGCCAAGTAAATAAGTCCACATCGTACGTTGCCCTATTGATAACGTTCTCAGTTATTGTTGTTGTTATTGCTTATATACTAGGCCTAAGTGTAATTGTGATATTCGATTTTTACGCTTTACACAAAATTCGCCAATTTCTAACTTCTATGCACTTTTTCTCGTATATATATGTATGTATATGTATTTATGTATATCCATATGTATATCGTATGTGGTAAATTATTAACTAATGCTCAGTTAAGGGTGTTTAATTACGTGTTTAGCATACGGTGTGCCGGATATATTTATATATAAATCGACTTTGCGTTATCCCATTCAACATACTCCGGTTCAATTTACTTTACGCTCGCTCAATACGACGATATCACAACAAAATGTACCAAGTAGAAGAATTAGTTATCATTTCGCGCTTCACGTAAACGGAGGCGGCAGCATTATAGGATCAAAATTCTGCTGTATACTGGCAAAATTAGTAAAGTTTACAATGCGACGGTATGCCCAAAGGTCCATTGCCTCAACACAGACATCCTCGATTTCCTTGATCTACAAATTCAAAAGAAATTAGCGATTAAATGCAACACACAACGAATTGGACTGATTTCACACGAACCTCTTCGGCCTTGAGATCTTGTTTCCAGTGAAAGGGAGCTGATCTGGAATCACGATATGTTGAACTCACTCCGCCAATATTTTGTTTAGTATGTGTATCCAAGAACTCCTCCACTGCGGGATCAAAGGGTAATCCATAGAACTGCAGTATATCCTGCGTCATGTCGTAAGGATTCAGGGATAGATCTTCATACCGCAATGTTCTAATATAAATATGAGAAATACATAGTTATAAACAATACAGAATGCAATCTTTATACCTCAACGAACATACCTAAATCTCGATGGATAAAGTTTGAGCAACTTCTCGGCTGTTTTATAGTCATCTACCAGATCCTGGCACAGCAAACGGGCATCCTCACAATCTTTTTGGCCTCCACACCAGACCCGATGCCGGCGCGACTGCAAAGTACCGCGTGGATCTCGAACCAGAAGCACAATTCGCACACTGGAAAGACTAGAAAAATATCGAAATATGAATACGAGTGTACAAAAATGGAGGAGTGCCCATTATATGTATATTTGATAATTATCATATTTGCTACCGTACTATAATGATTGTGTGCACGAATCCATGAAGCTGACTTTGAAAATAAATTGGCATTCAATTAAAGCGAATTAAAAACTTTAGACATGAATCATAATTAACTTTTTCATGGGGTCTGAATCCATTCTGATAAATAGAAATTTTCAAAATGGTTCGCCCTTCCACCATCCCGTTCTTTGCCTTTAGTTTGCTCGCAAATGCACTTGCTAAATTATTTGATCAAAAGTGTTTGCCTAAGCGGATGCCCGACAAAATGTTGATAAAACGACAAAACGGAAACAGCAGAGTCTTTATTATTTTAGTTGTACTTCTATGTATGTATTCGACTGTATAAACATATTTGTAAAAAGAGAAGACGATAGAAGTAAGTAGCACAACAATGCTTGATATTAAATGGAAAGGCAGTTCGCGGCTAAAAGTTCCGATAGCCCAACAAACATATGTACACAGATAGGACCCTCATACTGATAACTAATAACAATCAAGTTAATTAGAGAATCTCGCTTCGATAGCGTTCCAAATGCAATGTCAAGTTTGTATGATTTGTTTATTTCTTTTTTTTTTTTCAATTTTCTTTTTTGAGTAATAAGCAACTAAGTTACAAAAAAAAAAAGTTTTGTTCGTCCGGTCGACAATATAACAGTAAATATATTTTTTTTAGTTACTAAATTCCAAGTTAATCGAATAATTAAGTTATTTGCGATTAAAAAATTAAAGATCTTATTAAGCACTTACAGCGAGTCTTCTAAATACGACATTTAGCAAGAATAGACGACTTGTGAATTTAAAAAAATTAATCGAATATCAGGCTGAACTTCCAGCTATGAATCGAATTGCTTCAAATGGCCCACCAGTAAGCTAATTTCGCTATTTGAATTATTATTGTTAAGCAAGGTATATAGGTAGTCGTCACTTCTCCGCTTGCTTTCCTGCATATTCGACTACGTTGCGGTGCACCCTACAGTCTCCATCTCTATCTCTGTCCGACACTATGCTAATTAGTTTGAGGCATATGAGAACATATAAACATCAACAATTGTACACATGTTGTATACATACATATTTATAAATATAGTAGGCCTTGCCTCCATGGTTTTTAACATTAATTAAGTAAATATGCCCCAAAAAAATGTTTCAGTTGACACACAATTTTTCGGACGTATATGCTCTATGTATGAATTCATTTCAATGGATTTGAACAACTTATAATATGTATAAACTTTTATCTGAACAGTCGTAAAAATTAAGAATTGAATATTGCAAAAAAAAAAAAAATAGTCAAAGCACATACTAAGGCGATAACAAACATAGTCGAACAATGAAATGATATCGTTGACTTAGTCCATATTCAAAAGGCCATTGTAACACAAAACGAATCTGCTATTGAGATGGCAACTCAAGAGCAACCGAAATCGGAGCGAAATAAACAGCCATGTTTTTTTAGGGGGCTTATCTGGGTATATAGTAGCAAACCAATGTACTGGCAATCAAAAAATTACTGAAGAAAGCCATGTCGAGTGGCAGATGCAAGGCCAACTAAGCAGCAGGGGGAGCTATGCTATAAGGGAGCTGAGTTTGTCCCATTGGCAATTGCTGTCAAAATACGAAAAAGAACAAAAATATGGCTTCTCACATTAAATGTTTAAATAGAACGGCGAGGGATTGGATATATTATATTACTCATTGCATAACAAATATGAATATATTTGAAATGCGCTGTCTTACGAGTGCGCTTGATAATCTTTATAATTAGTTTTAAAAAATAATAATTGTTTACTGTTTGATACAATTTTTAAATACTCAAACACTGATCCACCACGACACACAGAAAACTAAAATGCAGTTTAAGCACAGAGTCTCTCCCAGATATAAGGCCGTGAAAAATATGTCTGTGAACCGCTTTTTAAAATCTAAAATAAAGTGTTTAAAAATCCGCACAAGGCTAAAGTGAATTTCACTTTTCCATCTTAACTCTTGTGTATTTATGACCAGAAAAAAGTAATAATAATTAAATGAAATCAACAAATCGACACATATAGACATACATATGTATGTATGTATACACAAAAGTTGAATAAATAAATAAAAGTGTACCGAAAGTTGCCTTTGAAGTTGCCAAGTAAGTTTCAAGAGTATAATGTTTTACAATTCAAAGAAAAGATAAAGAAAAGATACCATCAAATATGTTGTATAATAAACTTGTGGTGAGCACTTGGGAGTGCTTTTGCACTCAACTTTATATTTATCAATTCATTTTGAGTAATGAAAAATTAAAGCACGGTTTGTTTTACCCTTAAAGCTCATGCAAAACGACATTTGTGGTCAACACTTGACTTTGTTAGTTTAAAAATTAATTTTGTTTTATTATTGTTCTTCTGGAAACAACACAATCAAAGAAGCCTCTAAAATTCTCAAATATATACCTATAAATTAAATTTTCATTAAGTAATAAAGCATACAAAAACTATATCAGGTTACTGAAAATGTGAGCCACTTTAAGCTCTACATACGGCTAGGTTGACCTCTGGACATCTCGCAAATTTATTTGGCCCCATATGTGCTCAATGTTATTTTTTGGCATATATGTATATATAAGTATGCACCTAACACAAATTCATTCACACACACAGATTATTGGCATCATTTTTGTTCTTATACCCTGTAACTCTTAAATAAAGAAGAGTATACTATTAAATATAGACTGCCGAGATGTGCAACAAACAAAACGAAAGAACGAAAATTCATTTGCATCTCTGTATAAACATATATGTATAAGAGATTGTGTTTTAATCAACTTTTATAATAATCATAGAAACTATTGTTAGTTATTTAAGTAATTATTTTAGTACGATGCACCTATACAAGGTGAAAAAAATTGCGAAAATATATATTGATTAGCATTAGAAACGCATCCGTATTCTGATATGTTCTGACATAGATTGCGCAGTAGCGGTAAAGTTTTTCAAAGAATATATTCTGTGGTTTTTCTTCGTTGCTTTTAATTCACATTTTATAATCCAGGGTATCTGGTAGTATATATCCCCAAATATTCTGTAAGATTTTTGTGCTTTGATTTCAGTTCTGCTGCAGCAGTTTGCGGCATTTTGACACAGTTCCGCAGATCGAAAGAAAAAAACAATAAACGGAGAAACACAAAAACTAAGAATAAAAGAAACGATAAAAAACACAATTCGCGATAAATAAACTTTGAAAATGAAAACTAAATCAATAGAACCTCCATCGTTTACAGTTACTAACCTGATGTTCTTAAAAACTATTTGAGGTCAAAGCTAATAAATACGAGACCGAACTAAAGCAAACTAAACCGTGTTAAACTCAATGATTAATCAATATAATAGCCCACTCATTTGGACTTCTTTAACGCACAACACATAACTCTTCTCTTCAAATAATAAAAAAAAACAGAAAAACAAGCAAAAGTGTTAACTTTTTATTTTTTCTGCTGATAACCATGTTTTCTTGAGGTCTTGAAGAAGTTCCATTTCTACCTAGGCCAGAAATCTTCAGATTTAAACATATGGCATGTATTAACCGATTTGTATATCTCAAAAATTTCTCTTTTCGGAGAATCCTCTTATATTCAGTAACTAACCTTCACTAGACTTGCGGTAAGTTTTTTTGTGCGTGTTCAGAGCTGATTCCATTACGCTAGTTTCCATATTCATAGGTCGACGTATGCCGATAATCTTGATTAATGTCTGTCTAGAAAAAAGGGAAATTATGAAGGGAATTCAAATTTTGTTGATTGTGTTGCCTAAATAATGAATGTCTGCTATAATTATATGACTGTACATATAGCAAGTTCTTATATAATATTTCTAAATGTGTTAACTATGCTTTTAAAATTTAGTTTTAATTGGTTATAGTTTATTTTGGTAACATAAAAAGTCTCACAAATTATTCATATATACTACATACATGTATGTATTCAAGTCAATTTATATGTATTCAAACATTCAAGGTATATTCATCGGTATGTTTTTACTTAAAACTATATATATTCGAATGTTTATTTATAAACGAGAGAGCCCGGGCTAACTTCGACCGTGCCGAAGTTTGTATACCCTTGCAACTTCACACACCAAATTTCATTAACTTTAATTGTAGTAAAAAATGCAACTGGAGTTTGTTTTTCACCGATCGTTCCTATGGGAGCTATATGATATAGTCACCTGATCTAAATAAAATTTTGCACAGTCATTGATAGGTATATTAAAGTGATAAATATTTTTTATTTTTTTTATTTTTTTATTTTTATGACAATTGCGTGAAAAGTAACGAAGTTATTGAATTTTTTCGGTTGATCGTTCCTATGGGAGCAATATAATATAGACATCCGATCTTACAATTTGGCACAGTCGTTTATAAATGTAATAAACTCACCAATATTAAATTTCACGACAATAGCTCAGATAATAATAAAGTTATTGAGAAAAGTCTCTGTTCGTGACTTTGCCGTTTGTGTGGGAGCTATACGATATAGTGGTCCGATCCGGCTGAATCCTAGATATACAACGCCTGCAGTATATACAAGCCTACATGCAAAATTTCAACTCTGTAGCTCTCACGGTCTAGAAGGAGTTCGCATCAATCCATACGGACGGACGGACATGGCTATATGAATTCGTCTCGTCGTGCTGATTATATGGTCGGAGATGCTTCGTTCTATGCGTTGCACACTTCTGACCAAAACTAATATACCATTTTGAAAGGGTATAAAAATTATTCATAATTGTCGCGTGCGGACAAAGAAACAAGAGAGAGAAAGAGAGAGAGACCAAAAGAAGGCAATGAGAACTTGTTAAAAGGGGACAAACACGGAGAGAGAAAAACGTTGCTGCTAACATACATGTGGTCAAGATAATAAGTACATGAAAAAGCCATCCAGCTAAAGTTGCAGAAAATTTAAAATACTAAAATATTTTTTCATTGTCATGTTGTAAGCCTTCTTATTTACTCTAAAACTGAAATCACTCTAATGAGAACTATTTGTTACATATACATAAGTAGTAAGTAGTCCGATATTTGTATAAACGGACGTTTAAATCTAGCAAACACATTCTCTTGTTTGCAGTAATTTCGCAATGATTTATTCGATCAAACTGCGAATTGAGAATATACATAATGTATAACCAAATGATAGGAACAGAAAATTGTTAGAAGGAATTTTGTCGCTTTTTCTATGAGATTTATACGAATTAGTTAGTTAGATCTGAACTTAACTGGGTGACAATGTGCCGAAAAAAGCAACACGTTATGAATTAGTGCAAAGTTGGGTTCGGTTAAAACTTGTCTTACTAAGATATTTATTGCGACCGACCTTTCAAGATCTTAGCTAATATTGATAGTGGATACTTCAACTCCGTTTTTTGCTCTGTATCCTTTATATACATAAATCTACACATATTTCAGTGTGATTGCATTTTCGGTCCGCGGCCGCTGTTCAATTGGCCAACGGTAACCATAAGATGAAATTCAAAATTTAGGACACAAAGCAAAAATCGAGAAAACCAAGTATAAACTAATTGGCTTAAAAGTCAGAGTAGCGATATATTAGGGTAAACTGCTAGGAATTAAAAACTGTTTAACCCAGGCTTATACCCAATTTAAGTATATCGAAAACTCAAAAGATGAATAAGAAAAGGGGAAGTCCACACACAACACAAACTGTTTTTGGGCAAAATGAAAAGGAATTTATCGATTTAACAATTGCCCAACAAACATACCAAGTGCAGACAGTAAAGTGCCCTTCGGCCTCTTTGCTGCCACTCGGCTCTAACCAAAATACTTCTACCATATAAGTATGTATCACAAGTCACTACTTTTCTTTTCTCTATAAATTCGCCCACCAAAAAATATGTAAAGTGCTTGGCATTGCTTTTACCCTAACCTAACCGAAAAAAAACTACAAATTGAAGCAAATCATCAGAAATGTTTAAGTGCAACGCCCAGCAAGCCAAATGTTAAAGCAACAATCCGAAAATAGAAAGTGAAACACCAATTACCTACACTTTTCGCATGAGTGGGAAGATTTTTAAATATTATTACTGCGTGCATGTCCTGTAAGGATTGCATACAGAACAGGGACTTTCTGATGAAAGCATAAAGCAGGTTGTGTTTAAAAATGTGGTGTAACTTGAACTTGAAAAAATGTAAAAGACAGTTCGCAAAGTACTCTTATTATATCTTAGGTTAAATACTGTATCTGGGTCAAAGCATGATCAATTTCAGAGTTGGACCACCCAATATGTGAAATGAAATCAAGGTATAACGATAAATGTGCCGACAAATGCAAACAAACGGCAAATGTCAATCAAAGTCATCTTGGGGATGCGGCTGCAAACCAAGTTGAGTGGCAAAAGAGAAAGGCTGAAAAGCGCCAAAGGCGTTTAAAGATGAAAAGAGAATGACAATGGAGAAAAGTGGGCGGGCAGTACTGCCACCAAAACTTGCATAGTACTGCGGATTTCCAAAAGCCTTGACACATGGAGAAGAAAAACGAGAGACAAAGATAAAGAGAAGGTGGAACAGCACCTTTGGAACTTCATTAATAACAAAACTAAGCGCGTTGCACAGTGGGCCAAAAACGGCGTCGAATTGGATGTCGACCGACATGGAAGAACATTTTTATGAATAAAATGTCAAAAGTACTTGACTTTATTATTTAGCTCTTATAGAAAGAATCACAGCGAAATGTAGTTTTCTTAAATAAAACTTGTTGGTATTCTAATGTATAATTTTGTTTACTTGAAAATAAATGTGCACACTTTTCCAGAATCAGTTGACTATATCTATAAGCTCCAAACTTTTGGCAAGGTCAATAAAGTACCTAGTTTGTTTCATAAAAACAAATGAAAAATTCGTTTGGAACCGTTTTTGAAGATCCGATCTTGTACCTAAGTTGTCAGCAATACTTTGTTGCGTAATAATCCTAACTCCTTTTTGCTTTTTTAGCCTTGCGATTTATTAGGTGAAAATCATAAAAATTGTTTTTTTTATGCTCGAAACATTTCAAATGGTATAGTTTTGCTTAAAATTTTTAAAGTGTTTTTAGCTAAAAGGTTTCCTATGTTGAAAAACCTGTGAAAAATTTGTTTTGTCTGATTTATGAAGTACTTTGTAGCCAAATTTGAAACCTACGGAAAGTCCTAATAGTAGTAAGCCGGACGTGGTCATCGTAGAACTTATTTTTATTATTATTAATTATGATTCAAATGCCAAAATCTATTTGTTTTTTACATTTTGTTGGGTTTTTTGTTCCGGTCGTCCCACAGTGGGACGTCTGAAATGCCAAGGAAATATAACACACACCTCACACATATATAAACAGGAAACCAGCGAGAGAGAGAGAAAGAGTGAAAGGAAAACATACTGGTATATGACATGGCAATGTCTGAAGGTCTGGGCAAACAAACCGCAATGTGGGCTGAAAGCTAAAAGATGCCACAGTGGTTTAACCCGTCGAAAACTAAGGACTAGCTGATGATAGGTTGTTGGTTGTTCGTTTTAACTCTTTTTAAATTAATGAAATTTATATTGATAACGCAGAACCACGGTGCCCTCAGTCTAACCCTTGAAACGTGTCTCTTATTGTCAGCGAAGTTCTCTCCAGCATTTCATTTTTTGACCTGCCAGAGTTGGAAATTTATTGCGCTCGTGCATTTGACGTGAAGCCTTAATGGGTACACTTTTGATGTGCTACCCTAATCCGAAGCTCATGTGCGTTGATGACGATGATGATTCCGCAGGCGGAATACGAAAAAGCGTGGCATACGAAATTGGTCAAGTTCAAAAAGAAAATAATTTTCAAGTTTACAACGAATGAATTGCGTTCAAGCCTTTGTGCCTGAAAGCAAATTAATTAATTAATTAATATCCAATGTATTCTTAATCTGGTGTAAACCTAATGAAAGGTCAAGTGGGTGGCTCGTTTCAATCGTCCAACTTGTAGATTGATTTTCAATTTAGGCATTAGTTGACACATAAATTTAGCATGGTACACATACATACATACATACATACATATGTATATGGAAATACCATTTACATATCTGTATTTAATAGTTCGGTTCTGAATCTCTTGCATTTATCATGCAGCCATGGGATCAAATTGGAAAAAAGTGAGTGAGCGGGATAACCAATTTGTAATAGTTGTTCCAGATGACGAATTACTATATGAATTGGGAAAAGTACGTCGAGACGGCAACCCTTTTCTAAAGACCCTTCTCCAGGCAGACACAAGCTGTATTTTGGTAAAGACGATTTTTGAAAATAACAATCTTTTAAATTGAATGCTTGGAATCTACTTCATAATTTTCAGACTTATGATTTCTATGATTCACAATAATGACACCGGAACTAAGTGAACTCAAAAACGTTTGCAAGTTACGCACACCAATAACATTAATACATCCGGTTAACTGAGAATCCAATAATATCAGCATTGCCACGCCTTTTGGGAATACAAGCCACAATATTCTTCAACTGACTTCCCCTCCCACGTGTCACGTTAGGACTCTGGGACCTTTCCCATTCATTTTATTGTCATGTAAATGCAATTTATTTTTTGCCTTTCTTTATTCGATTCTTTTCCTTTCTCTTTGCATTTTCGCCTTCCTCGCCGAATCGTATGCCGCTGCTCTTAAGCAAATTGCTGTACTTTCAATCAATGTGGTCTCCCCATTCCACACCTTCGGATATAAGAGGGGCGTTGCCACACCCAGCAACATTTTGACACTCCATTTCATTTTATTTAAAATTTTTATTCTCCACTCGCTGCATACAGTGTGTGAGTGTGTGTCTGTGTGTGCCACACCTCAGTTGCCTTCTTCCTTAGTATTATTTTGGCTTGTAAATGAATTCTACAAACATTTCTGGTTTGCTTTCCCTTTCGATAAAAGCTAAGGATGAATGGGCGGTAAAGATATAGACGATGATGCTTCCGTAAAAACCTGCGTGAAATCAATTTTGAAAAGTACTGTCTTTCTTCGCAAAGTCCGGCGTTATAAAGGTTGTGTCAAAAAGTGGAAAAAAACTTGTTTAATTGCAAAAACTTATAGACCTAAGGATACTTCTCGTAAAAAAACCTTTTTTGACCTTTTGTTCCACTTTATATGCATCGATTCACATTTGCAGAGAATGATATGTTATGTTACTAACTTCTAGCCATTTGTAAGAAAAAGTCATAACAATTATAAATTGAAACGGCTCCGTAGGGATACAGAGTCTTTATCTCTGGAATCAGAAAGATCAAAAATGACATTGGTCAAGAAAAAACCATTTTTTCTTTGGGGCCTAGGGATTTGTGACAAGGAAATCTGTGACAAACAGTCAGGTGAAGTAAAAGGACAACAGGACATTAAGAAACCATTAACATAAATTTTAAAGTTCATTTTGGTTCAATCATTGTTACATTATGTGTTGCCTAGCGGGATTGTAACAGTGCGGAAAGCGAATCAAATGTGCACGTCATAAAATCAATTTGAGCATCATGTTGTACCGTTTTAAGAATTTGAAAATCAGACTTTCATTCGAAACGAAAAGTAATTATGTGAACTACCGAAGACACATACTCAAGTCTCTGATAGAATACGGTGCCGCAACAAAAGCAGATACAAAACGAACTGGCGAATGCAATTGTCCAAACCAGAGTGAAAGGCGAGGCGAACAATGCAAGAACGGAGCCAGCAGAGGAAAATGCGCGAATGCGGCATACAAAAGGTGCCACGTATAAAATTGCACTAGAATAGAACTAATTTAAACAACTTGCAGATATTCCCCCTGCTTCTTTTTACAGAAGTACTGCCACTCCCAGGCGCGAAATATCAACACGATACATATATGTAAGTTCCCCATCCAATTCATAGTCGTAGTCAAAGTGAAGGCCTGTTCCTGTACGGTTCTTGGTGTGTGCCAGCCCATGAAATCTAATCTTATAGATTTTTGCTTTTTATTTCTCTGTTTTTCTGGTGTAGTTTAAAAACAGATTAAGTACCAATAAATACAAAATTAAAACTGTCATTTAGTGTCCCTAGAATGCGTTCACTGATCGCATTTTAGATGCGAGTACTTGATTAAGGAAAACATTCGGTTTTGTTTTATTCCCCGACATACATATGTATACAAACGATTCTACAAAAAAAAAAAAAAAGTAGAGCACGTTACGGATGGAATAATCTGAACTCCTTATCCATACCCACCCATACTCTGACAGAGTCATCTGGTTAAGCAAAAGTCACGTTGAACGCCAACCTCAAGGTTAAGTGACGAGATGTTCTAACAAAATAATACGAGTCTTTTGAAGGAGATAAAACCAAAAAGCAACACCACAAAAGTTGACAGTTATTTACATAGCGAGCAACATGATATATTTGGAGAGAATATTTTAGTGTACTTGCACAGATTTCATTAAATTATAACTGATTAAAAAAAATTTCAGTGTCAAGTCCGAGAAAACAAGCCGTGAGCTTGCTGCAAAATGCAGGAAAGTTTAGTAAGTCGGACCCACATAATTAACTTGCAGGATTTTTATAGAATGTCATGTTAGTACTTACTAAACTAGGAGAGTTTAATTAAATGACAATCAATGAAGTGACTTTGTCCATGCCAAAGTTTTTAAGCACTATAAGGCTTTTGTTTTAATCTTTTCCTACCGGCAGATGTCAAAGTGAATAGCAATTTAATGCACAAAACGTTGGACCAAAATTAATAAAACCTTTGCAGTGGTATAAGCATACAACTTAATAATAGTGAGCACGTTTTGAGAATGTTCTAAAATCTAGATATTTTCCTTTATAGCACACGCTTATCTCTCTTTACTTCTATGTCTGCCCCTGGCTTCCTCCTTACCCTTCTACATAGATCTCTCTTGGTCTGGTTGCTACTTTCATGATTTGTGGCCGTTTGTTGGCTTTTAATTATTGCGATTATTGCGGCAACTATTTACAGTTTTTAAATGTAACCAGCAGTCAGTCCGGGCGCAGCACATAACAAAAAACGAAAAAACAAGACGAAAGATAAACAATTTAGAGCAGAATGAATAGCCTAGAGAGCGGCCTGTTGCATTGCAACAGAAAGACGACGATGACGACGAAAGATGATCTTAGTTGTACTTCATCTCTTGTGCTCGTTTTTCATTTATTAATTACTAATTTATGGCTTTATTGGGTATTTTACTTGTAAGTTTATGTGTACGTTGCGATTGGAATCTTAAATGAAACTGGAACTTAGAAAAGTTTTTTTCATTGACGTATTTCATTTTTTAAAATATTTTTTGCATATAATAATAAGAACAATTAAGTATTTAGTACACACAATGTTCGTTCAATGGTCGAAGTCAAACCCAAGCAGGAGAATGCAAGCAGCAGGGAATCGTGCTGATCAGGAATACATATACATATGTTTGTGAGCTGGAATAGACAGTTGCACCGTGGTGGCAACTCCATTATGTAGATTGACAACTCCATTATGCAGATTGGCAACCCAGCAACAGGAACTAATAGAAAATAAGTCTTTTTTGATCGTTAAAAAGTAGGTGACTGAATATTCTAAAATCGAATAAACGGTACTGACACTCATTAACAAAAGATGCTGTTACTTAAATCTGTAGTTAAATTTTATTAAAATAACATTATGCAATGTCTTATAAAATGCCTTTCATGGATTGGGACTTGCTAATATAATGACAGTTATGAAAATTATTGTGGTGTTTCTTAACTCTTTAAGACCTGATCATAATTTTATCGTTTTGCTAAAGAAATGAGTACTACAAACTAACGTCATAATAAGCTGTAAGGAATAATTTGACTAAGCCGAAGTTATCATACCCTTACAGTGATTATGCTCCAAACTGATTTCAAATACTGAAATAATCTTTGCAGATAGAATCTTTATAGATACCTATATAAGTATTTGCAGATCACAACGGCATATATTGACAGTATCCTAAGTTGAAACTATTGAATAAGTAAGTCTAACACGAGGTAAGACCTTAAAATACCCTTTTTTTAGTTTGAGCTATGTATGTATAGGATCTAAAGAAAGCTTGATGGATGGATTCAATCCAAAAGATTTTTGTTTTTGTTAAAAAAAACTTTCCAATGTCAATGTAAGAAAAGTACCAAATTTTATCACAATAAGCGAACAGATGGTTAGAGGGACATTAATAAATAGATTATTCTTCAATATAGTAATAAAATAAAAGTTAGTTTTTGAAAAAATCATGAATAATTCATTCAGTAAAGATTTAAAATAGCAAGGCTATGTGCACATTATAATATGGCAACAAAGTGTTAATGAGGCAATGCGGAATGTCAGTCATCAAGATTTATAAAGATTATTGACCTCACTTGGTAAAGGGTATATCGAATTTTGCTGCTTAATTAGACTTTGGCAATTTCATATTATTTTAGTATATTTGTTGGACTAGGACATTAATATTATCAGGGAAATCAAATAGTCTGAGAACTTAGTAATTACCTGTATATGTATGTATAAGTTAATGCTTGTAATGCCTTTAAGCCAAATTGAAAGGCTTAAAGCCTTAAACAACTCAATATGTGATTTCTTAAATGACCCTAATTCAAATGCAATTTTCCCTTCTACAATAGAAATAGAGATTTTCTTAGGACAATATACAAAGGTATTTAAGTTTCATTTTACCTTGACTTTTTGGTCTATTTAATCCGACTCACACCCATTTATCTGTGCAATCGTTACGCTTTATGCATTTCACATGTAATGGCGTATTTTTACACTCTTGTAAAGAGAGTACATTCTTGTTGGTCACAAATAAGCAACGCATTAGTTTTTGGGCCAAATTTTATCAGGATCAAGTGACAATCTCATAAGGCTCTCATAGGAACAATCTGGCTAATTACGGTAGGAAATTAAATTACCAAAGTAGATACTTTGCACAGAATAACCTACTTCGCTTAATTATATGAAAATCGAATGACTTTATGTTATTGACGTCATACAAACGTGTGAGAAAATTGTCGCTTACCGAAGAGACCTATTGTGTAAATTCAGGAAAGGGGAAATTAAAATTTATTAACTATACAGCCAATCTGCAAGGGTATACAACCTTTGGCACGTCCGAAAACATTCCGGCTCTCCGGTCTTGTTTTCCAGTGCACCCAACGCGAAACAAATTTCCTGTGTTTAGTTTGGGTTGGAGCAAACCTCAATACGGTCCTTGGCTGGGTGAGGGGTCCACGCTAAGACACACATTTCGGAAGTTCGTCGCCGCCGCCTTCAACCCTTGTTTTTGTCTGTTGCAGCAGTTTAAGTTGAGTCTGTGGCCAATTATTTATGCATGTCTTCTTGTGTAAGAAGAAAGTTTTTTTAAATGATCCTTTTCCTATAAAACAGAGGCAAAGAAAGGGAAAATCGAATCGACATTCTCTGACGGCATGTTGCATAAGTAACCGTTGCGCAACCCAGACTGGAGCAGAAGTCGTCGAGAACCAAGTGCAGTGAAGAACTTCGATTGCATAAGAAATTTATTTGCCCGATAGCAACTGAACTAACTAGTTCATTTCATAGTTTATATACATAGTTTGTATGTATGCACATATGTACAAAGAGGAAGGTCAGAACTGCACAAAGATTTATGGCCCGCGGCAACCTTTGTATCGAGCTATTTTGATAATTGAACAATATGAGGATATAAGATTTCTTTACCTAGATTAAAAGGGGTCGATAAAAAGATACATATTTAACTTCAAAATTCAATTTCTGGATGAAGATAATTATGACTTCATTTGTCGAACTTGTATGTACATATGTAATACCAGTACATTTGGCCATCAGTGATTAATAATATAAAGCTGTAAGCAATAACTATGGTTAGACGGATGTCATATTCGAATAATGCAAAGAGATGATTCCATTAGAGTTAATCAGGTTAATCTTAATAAGTGTAAGCCTTGAAAATCTGATTCAACTAATTTCTTTATCGTTGACCTTTGGTTGGTTTCTTTACACATTAAAACTGCAATGAAATCTGCTTGAACAGCTTAAGCCCGTTAACGACCAGAGGACCCATTGAGCTATCCCAGTAAATTACCACTGCCTTTTGGCTTTCCTTCCTCTCTCTCTTTGCCTCTCCCTTTCTACCGCTCTCTTTATGTCTGCTTGCTCTATGGCTGACTTGGCCCGCCTCCACATAGCTGACAGCTTTGTGGCTATCATTAGCGCAAGGTATGTATATCCTGCCCTCCCGAATTGTACCCCTACCTCTCTACCCTTTCAATTCCAGTTGTTAAACACAGTAATCTGCTGGCTGCACTATTTTTGCCGCTCTACCTCCAAGATATTAGCCTAATTTATGCGCGAAAGTCTTCATGGAGAGGGCCAGAAAGATCTAGCACTGAATGGCTGAGCAATTTTCGGCATGACTGCTAATGATTGAGTCGAGTCGAACTTGAAGACATTCAAACGGCCGAGGGGCCGAAGGAGGCTGAACTCCATTTCGACTGCAAGCCATGTTATAAATCAAGTCATGCCACGCATTTTTAGAGAAAAGGCAACATGCAACGCACAATGGTTAGCTTTTAAAATATATTTCATGAACCATCGGATCGAAAATCAATAACAATTTCGTCATAATAATAACTATTCCGACTTTTGTTTGGAAATATATGTGAGGTAAATAGAACCAAGCAGAATAGCTTTTTAACGGTCAATGTTACTGATTCCAAACTTTTGACTTTAAAGTTTCACCAATGTGTAATATTTCTTTTGTTCCACTGTGCACGGTTGCACCACTCCACGAGCCACTCAGCCAGGCAGTCTCAGCGAGTCATCGTCATCGTATGGAAAAGAGGAACTTTCTCTTTTGGGCTAACCCTCAAGTTTTCAGTCTCGTCTCGTCTCATTAATTCCGTTCACACGTCGCTTCGGACGACTTCTAAGTGCTTTGTCTTTTTCAGTTAATCACAATTTAGCCTGAGCCTAACTAGGTTATTGTTATAAGAGTACCACGGAGTACTAACAGGCAGCAAGCGGCTGGCAACATCCAACAAAGTCATCACATCACAACTGTGAAATCGTCACCGGCTTTTGTTTTAATTTTTCCAAGCTCATTGCGGTGTGTGGTCCGGTTGCTTACTCGTAAATATCTTCTTGCTGTTGCTCTGTTATTATTAACTTTAAACATTGTCTAGCCGCGCTCGTTTTTCTTCCATTTTCTTTTCTATCTCTTCGTGTTTTTCTTTTTTATATTTGCACTCATTGTGTATCCGCTTACAGCAAATAGACAGAGCAACAAAAACACTAGAAAACTTCCGTTGTAACGGCTCTAGATATTTCATAGCCATTCCTCTTATTGTTGCTGTTATTTTTGCATAGGATACTCTAAGTACGTACTCTTTATGAGAATAAAGGGGAATCAAATCAAAGGGGGGATGCTTGCGCTAACCCTCCGTCCATGTAGCCACTAGGTACCTGTTGTTGTTCATGTCCCACTCGAAGCAAACTGTGTCATCGGTGTTCATTAAAGAGCCATGAAAAACGTCTATATACAAACATACATTGTGTGTTTATAATTATTAAAACATAGCATAAAAACGACTTTAACGACGCCATTGCATTGAATTCTTAGCATCCTATTGTGCATTCGGTTCAATAGTTAACATTTAATAGGGGAAACAATCTTATTTCATTGATTTCGTGGTTTAAGTGGAGAATAAAAATCTTGATTAAATCCTTGACTTATAAGACAAATGCTATTCTACATTTTAAACTTCTTTATTTTAATACGCCTAATAATTGTAGTCGAAAAATCGTGCATACATATTAAATAAACATTAAATCACGTACATTTTTAACAGGGAAATCCTAAAGATATAAAATAACAGCACTACTTTTAAAAAAAACGCGATAGAGAATAGAGAAATATAAACCAATTGTTTGTGTGTCATGCTATTATGATAATTCATAATTTGAAATACTTTTCAAAATAAAATTCAACATCAAATTCGAGTTATAATTAAGAGAATTCGGTAAACCGATGAATTTTCTAGTATTAGTATAGAAGTCAAACCTTTTATACCTTTGAAAGTTTCTGTGTTATTTATTCCAAATAAGTACTTCCTGAAACGACAGTAATCTTTCGAAATTTATAGTTTCCACACGGTACATCTTACCGATGGGCATTTCGTTCGTCTTCTATGCAGATAAGTCCTAGTGTTAGTGTGCAACACATAGTAAATAGGAATAAAAAGCAGAAGGTAGGTGCTCCACAGCATATATACCTACATATATGTACATATGTTAAATTATGGTTGGGGAAGTTACTTACCCTACGGTACCCGTTGAGAAACGTTGCGTGTGGCGCAACGCAAACAAAATGATGAAATATGCATGTATGGAATTCGGGCAAAGTTGCTAAAGTAGCTGCTTAACTAGGTACAATAGCCGCAAAAAAACAAGGAAAATTAAACCCACCGACGAATGTACGCCACATAAATAACTGAAAATGTGCTGGCCTTTTCTATGTGGCCAAAGAAGGGCAGAATTTCTTTTGGCCAAATTTCAAAAGGGCTGGAAACACTTTTCGAGGGGTTAGCCAGGAATTTTTGTGTGTTTAAACATACATTTTACATACTGTATGTTATGTATGTTACATATTTTTTTTAAACAGAAGGAAGAGAACGAAAAAATATGATTCACTTTAAAACAAATACATATTTACTCATAAGAGAAAATATCACCCAACTAGATAAGTAAGCTTTTTTTCCGAAATGTTTTTTTTTTTGTTTGAATGCATCGCCAATATTTCTCATCATCATCATTTGCAATTGCATTTATCAGATAAATACCATATTAATACCCTGCACTCATTAAGGTGAATTTAAGTATGTAACAGACAAATGCATAAGTGTTATGTAAAATATATTTTGTTGATCTAGCCATGTCTGTATACGCACCTAGATCTCTCGAACTACAAAAGCTTTAGCATGTGAATTTTAAAATTTTTAAACTTTTGCCACGCTTTGTCAATTCTCCAATATTCGATGTATCGCTGTGCTAGAAAGTTTTGCTTGATCTTTCTTCGTTTAGTGCATGGTATACCGAAGTCGGCGCTTTCTGTCTTCAAATTTCAAGAATTCAAAATTTGTTCTTTCCGATGGTTGTACAGATCCTTATGGAAACTCAATTCTCGTGTTCTATATTTGATTTCGAGCTACTGGCCTGCATAGCTTTCCTATAAATTAACTATATTATTACAAGGGCAAATCAATTTTGGTGTCTCTTTTTTCCTTTTTTGTATGTTTCAGAATTTGATACAAGTTAATGACAATCGTAAGGGAAATCTTTCCTTGATGAATTCTAGTGCCACCATTATTTATTATCAACAACTAAATGGTTTCGTCCCTCTGAACAGCCGAAAATATTTTCTTAAATAAAATCAAAGTTGACATTAATTGCAGCTTGTTATTTTTATTTAACTTATGTCATAAAAACACAAAGGTTGTCAAAATTATTTGTTTACGCATTCATTTTTGCATTCAAATGTAGCGGGAAACAATGCTTAATTTTTAAGAATTATTTATCATCATCAAATGAAAGGAAAGTAATTTCTGCAAAGACCTCTAACCTTCTTAAAAATTTCTTTGAAAGTTTCGGCCATCTAAAGATCACACTGCAAAATTCACGTAGTTGGTGAAGAAAAAATCACATTAACACACGGATAAGAAAACGGAAAACGAAATGAAAGTCTTCTGAAGTCTCCCAATACGGCATGGCAATTAAAAAAGCAAGCAAGCTAGGTGAGAGCAAGAGACAAATTTGCTAAAAAGAAAAACTGAAATACAAAAAGTGTTGAAATACTAAGAAAAACGTTTTCCTAGCCGGTAAAAGTAAAATAAAGTGCAAACGTTGAGCGGTGGAAGATGCATTTTCCTAATAAATCTAAGGTAAGCGTGCTTTTAAGTTGTGGCTGCTGTTCAAAATTAGAAGCAAGTTTTTGTTTTTGCAAAATGGCATTCAAGAAAATAAAGAAAAGTAAAACAATCTTACAAGTAATTACGTCCTTTTAAATCATTTACAATAAGAAATTCGCAATTTATTCAGATTTTTAAAAAATTTGGTGTATCAATAGATATTCCACACAAATGTTAGTGTACCAAGTTTTATAGCAATAGGTTAAATTTGGAGAAAGAAAGTAGGTGACTCTAGCTCGTACACTATCTGAGATATAAGTGATCTCACGAAACGGTCTCTGTTTCGGCACTTCTCGTATTTTAAGTACAAATCTTGAAACATTTCAGTTATTCTTAATTAGACAAATAGGTTTTAGTTACGATCTGACAAGTATGTTGGCATTGCTTTTTTATGATCCAACGGTAGTTTTATTTTTTAAGTTCAAGAAAAATAATGGGCCACTGATATAATATGCTCATATTGTTCGAGCAGCTTCGGTATATTAGTTGATTTCATTACACAATGTGCAAAGTAGTTACGACTACTATCCGAGGCAGACTCATTAAGTAACGTGCTAACTTATTGGCATTGCCACACACAATCGCCATTTATGTTAACAATAATATTGTTTATTTTTAACCGCTGGCAAAAAGACAGACAGACAGACGGACGACCAGACGGACCCACGAAACACCTCCAAATCATAATTTATTTCAAATGCAAAAACTATTCTTGGTTGGTATTCTTTTTTTGTTGCTAATTTTGTATTTGCAATAACATGGAAACAGTCATTACCTTTGGCTGACAGCCTTGAAAAGAACTTTTTTGTTTTTTGGCTTTGTTTTTCTTGCTTCTACTTTGTGTTCATCTTCAGAGTTTGGAGGTATACCATTACCAGCAGAATTTATTGTCGGAGCATCGCGTTGTAAATCTGTAAGTAGCCATCGCCTAATGCGATTCCGCCTCAAACCGAAACTCAAAGTCAACGCAACTCAACCACTAACCAAAGCCAAATCAGCTGCAACTACTCATTCTGCTGCATCGTAGACTATAAGTTTATGACATTCGTTTTGGTCGTGGTTCGATGGCGGCAGTGGCTTTCTATGCTTCATCAATTTCCTATGCGTTTCAGGGCTTACATAAAGATAGATGCTGCTTGGTTCTCTCCTCTAGTTGTTTTTGCTGTTCGTTAGATAAATCTATTGATCGATGAGGGCTCTGAGATACTAAATCATTGTAATTTTCACACGCTTTTGAAGAATACAAGTTATTTGCTTCTTTGAACCGAGTCACCAATAGAAAGTTCAAAGTTTTATGAGAAGGATAGAAATTTAGCTTATGAGTAAATGATTGCACATAAATTTTGTAAAATATATACAGTTTTCATTTGACCACGTCGTTATAAAAATTTCAAATGTATAATAACGAAAGCAGATTTCTTAGCAATCTGACAAGAATATTAGTATATATACCATAACGTGCTCCAAAGCATAAAGAACCTTCTTCTGTACGTTGCACACTTCTGATCAAAATTGATATACCCTTTTTGAAAGAGTAAAAGAAAGCGAAATTTTTCCAGTACTTGTGCTTTTAGGAAAAAAAATCAATCACTTTCACTGCCATTTGGTTAAAAGTTTGCTTTAGTCAAGTGGATAAGTTGGCCTGGCCCCCGTCGGTGCTGAATGGTTGCCGACGTCACCGAATCCGCTGGAAGCAGACAAATTTTATTTCAGCTTTTCACCCATTTAACACGCCGCAGAGATCGCTTACCACGTACCAAAAATTTGCTTAGCCAAACTCAAAACCCGTTTCAATTTCAAATGCAAGACCAAGTAGAAGTCGCTGGTGCCTACTCAGTACGCCAAAGACACCCGCTCGTAGTTGTGAACGTTCACTGAACTCACGATATCCATCTCTCGGCAATTTTAGTGCTGGTTTTGTCAAAGCCGTCAAGTCAAAAGTTAAATGGCATCTCATGTCAAAAATGAGGTCTACAATTGTGCAATAAGTTTTTAGAACAAGTTTTTTTCGGGGGTCTTGGCCTGTTTTAAAAACGCAGTTTACAAAAATTTTCTCTCAGTTAATAGCCACTTTGCTCATTATAAGCCAACTAAAAGCGACTAGGGTAAAACTCTTTGCGGTTTTTGTGGCTGCTATTCGTAGTTTGAGGTAAACTAAGTATAAAACTCGATGGGTGTGTGTTTTTGAGGGGGGTTTGGGGGTTTAAGGGTTTTATGTGGGCGGTTTCAATTTTCATGAAGTGGAATCTACTTTGTGCCAAAAGCGACTCAAAGCTAACGACCACAAAAACCGAATGTTCCTAACAAAAATAGAAAGAAAAAAAAGGGGTAAAGGTACGTAAATGATGAACAAAAAATAAATACACATAAATGAATAAAAATATACAGAAAAACTCAACCAAACTGAAATAAAACGATTTCAAACCCCTTATGCATTTATACTGAAATCACGATAATTCTATATGTAATTATTGCGTATTCATAGATTGTGCTTTTTTATGCGTTCGCCGCACCCAATAAGCAATTAGAAGCCAAATGATTCACAAACACCCAAACACCCATGAATGATTCGTCGCCCCAAAATGCGCACTGACCCAAATTGTCTGCGGGGAAAGGGCAATGGCCCACACCATTAAACACAACACAGTGAAGGCATAGATCCAAGTGCTGGAAAACGTTTCCGGAATTTTGATGCATTTTCATGCAAAGACCATCAGTCTACGCAGGCTACGTTTATAGAGTGTGAAGAAGTGGAAGAAAAGCAATGTAAAAAAGAAAATAGAAAGCATTGTGCTTAACATGTAAAGAATGGCTTGATTGTCCAAGCAATACTGTTTACTTATGTGAAATGGGAACATAAATTCATTCTCTAGCAAAAATAACTCGAAAGTGCGCTAAAACACGAAGGATTGAGGATTTTTGTTGGTATAAATTGGTATAGATCATTGAATTGCTATTTAAACTATCGACAGATAATCTTTTCTTTGACATCGACGAATAAATTACATTTTTTTCGCTATACCGACCAAAATTGAATCGATTCTAATTTTGATATATACAAACATATATGTATGTATTTGTATGTATGTATGTTTGTAGACCCATCTCATCCGCTGCCTAAATGCCATTTTCCATTGATTGAAATTTGTGTTTGTGGAATCTTTTGCATAACATTGACACAAGTGTGCCAACAAAAGCAGAGATACAGATATCCCTAATGTCCTTAGAGCCAGGATTGGGAGAAGACGAAGGAGACGGACAAGCAGTCGCTCTAAATGTAAACGAAACCACAAAAGAGAGGTAGTTAGTAGGAGAGGTGGAGATGGAGAAACAGGCACCATAACCACCGCTACCAGCACCACATCAATCAAATACATTTTCCTTTTGTTTACTTTTTTGCTGGTTTGTTAGCCAGAAATTGCCATACACTAATTTTATTGATTTTTATATTTATTTTTTTTTGTTGTCTTATTGTTTGGATTACATATTCAATGGGGTATTATGTAAATGAAACTTCTGTTTGCGGCACAATGTATGCCCTTTTTGAGATTGATTTTCCACGCCAAATGATTCCTGATTTAAACATTGATTTAAACAAAGCAAATAAGGGAAGATGTATTAGGTTTTAGGCACTAGCTCTCAGAAGCACTTGTAGAGGATAATATGCTCAAAGTTTTTCTACAACAGTAAAAATCATCAGATTCACTTTCATTATGCGGTAAAAAGTAGTACAAATTATCGGCAAACTGGGTGAAAACCCAGCGCAAACCAAAGACAAACAACCGCACTACAGTTCTTATCTAGGTCTGACACTGATAAGAAGCTGACGACAACAGTGGTTAAGGATTTATTTTAATCTAAACAAGCAAATCAACACAACTATTTCTTGCCCCAAAATGTAAATAATGAATTCAAATGCTAGTCTTAAGCAAGTTACTTTACGAATAATACGGCAATAAACAATTAAATCTTGATTTCCTTCTGCCTGTCTAGTGAAAGCGTAAAACCAACTCGGCGGAGTTTTGTTAATTTCAAAAACCATTTGTGTTTTTTTCCTTTTTTGTGAAAAACTAAAACTTTCAGAATTCACCAAGAAGCGGTTTGAATCTCACCTTGGATCTTGGAGCAGCTGCTCGGCTTGGGCCAGCCGTAATCGCACAGTCTTCATACTTTGAATAGGAAACAGTCGGCAAAAGGGTGTTAGAAATGCGGGGCGCCAACAAAATCGCTGAAACTCCCGGCAGACATCCCATAGTCGTGTGTTATGCTCAAAAAGATACGTATGAGTCTTGCCGAAATCCAGATAATCCTGCATATCTGAAAAGTCGCATTGGAGCAAATTCTTGAGATTTTGCACGGCCTGAATTTGGTCATCGGGATCCCGTATCTGCTTAATGCCAAAATCTAAGAGTGGTTCGTAGTGATAGAAATTTCCTGGAATAGCATTAAGAATGTCGCCCAGAAAAGTGGAACCTGAACGCCAAGAGGTCACAACGATGCTACGAACTGGAGTGCCTTCAGTTTCGGGAGTCATTTCATTTAGCTTTTCGGCCCCGCCGCGGGGATACTCAAAGTTTTCCATTTCGGTAAGAATGCGAGAGCGTTGAGCCGCCAGGACATCGACAATGGTTGCTGTGAGATTATAGACAGTCGTTTGAGAGACCGTCAGCTGTGATTGAAAGCGTTCATAGAGGCTATTCCGATTCAGAGAATTTGAGGGGCCACCATCTAAAATGGAAACTCCACCGCCTCCTCTCTCAGATGCCCCTCCACCTGTGCCTTGTTGCTGGTACGACGAGGGAGCAGTGAGCGGACGGTGCTGGGTAGTGGCTATTAGTAGCAGGATGCACAAGCTACTAACGCCGCAAATTCCAATAAGATTCGCTCGACGAGACATTTTGCTGCGTCGGCGCTTCGAATTTAAACTAATTCTTTGCCTGGCCCGTGTCCTGGAGCCGACTTCATCAGGAATTAGCTCACACGTCTCCAAATCCACATCCAAATCCGTAGTGCTCATTTGGCGTCGTTGCAGCTAATTATTTTGATTTCTTTTTCACTTTACCTTGCACTTTTGCACTTAAAATTAAAGAGAGAAAGCTTTTTCTTATGCTTATGCCTTAATCACTTGCTCATCATAGCTCCACTGCGCTCACATTGTGCACTGTGCATCTCAGCTAACAAACATCACCATTGCAATTCACATTCACACGATTTATTAATTGTATAAGTCCATTTAATTCAGTTATTGACGCGCTGCCACCGTCTCTCTCGAATGGATTATTATTATGTGTGTTTCAGTTTTGTTTTGCCAAGAAAAACACCCAGGGAAGCATCGGTGAGCCGATAGCAACACTCGATTTTAACGGCGAAAGCGAATTTCCTCTTGGAACAGTGGGCACTCCCTATGTGGTTCGACTCTGAAATATTTTTGAACATTGTTAAAAACAAAAATATGACACATTTCGAAAGAAATTGTGATATTTTATTAATTATGTGTGAGTGTTAATACATTAATTGGTACAAATTATAGTACAGTATACCTTGTTTGTTTTTATGTACAATTTTTGCGCTAATCCATCGATATTTATCCAATCATATCACAAACTACCGATAATTGCTATAAACAGTCGAGTAATTCTCTACTCGAAATTTCATCCAAAGGGGATAATGTTGGCAAACACAGTATTTATAGCTGATGCCGTTGCCAGATTGCTTGATTTTTGGCGCGTAATTTGAATTTTCTCCGAGCCTACACAACACGCTAGCATGCGAAACTCTGTTGAATGCTAGGTCTATATCTGAGGGGACGACAAAGGAATATTTTTGATCTTCTATTGCTGGACTCAAGTCCAATACGCAGTTCTTGTTTCAGTTAAGGTGTTCTGGGGTACCTGCATCCAATTAGTTCCAAGCACTGGTATTTTTTGTTGATTGTTAAAGGTTAAATGGAAAGTCAGAAAAGGTTTTGATGAAGAGCTTTTACATGTTGGAAAGTTGGTGAATACCAGTTTGTTTGTAGCCCGGTGCGGTTTGATTCCAACAACCTTTAATTTGTCGCACAGTGTTATAAATATTAATAAAAGAAATATAATTGTACTAAGTTTATTGCAGCATAAATGGGACAATTTGTGACGAAGGGATGATGGGAGGTCAGAAAAATTTTGTTTTAAGTACTTTTGACACCTTTGTATAACAATTTATAGTTTAACGTAAAGCCTTCACCATTATTTCAAAAGACAAACTAAGCTGTTCTAGAGTAGATTCGTTTCAGTCCTAAAGCTATTCGGTATAACGTATTTTGCAGTTCCTTGTCGCTTAGAAAAAAAGTGGTTTCCTAATTATCGAGCTGAAACTATCAACGGAAAAATCCGGATTGTAGTTGATTCGTCGATAGCCCCACATTTGCATTGCTTCTTTGCAGTGCGTTGCCTCTTGTATAGCCAAAACTTTGTCTGCTGACAACTGGGTAATCCATTCGAATGCGGGTTGGTTAGTGAATTGCTGATCCAACAAATTCATTGAAGAGGCAATCCCCGACTCCTTATCAGAGAGTTCAGAAACGCGCGGATGCCCTGTAAGACTTTCTTCTTTCCGTTTAAATGGTATACCATAGAAATCAAATATTTGTGGCATTAATTTGGCTGGATGTTGGGCTAAATCTTCATAGCGTATGATTCTAAAGGGGTATATTTGTTTAAATTAACGTTCAATAACTAAGAAAACAGCTTACCCGAAATTCAGCGGATACTCCTCTATCAGTTTTTTGGCTATTATATAATCGCTGACCATATCCTTGCATAAATTACTCGGATCATCACAATCTGGGTTGCCGATGCACCAAATTCGTTCGGAACGAGATTGCATTATACCACGTGGATCACGAATAAGCAACAGAATGCGAATGTTAAGGCTGTTACAACAAAAAAAAAAAGATGAAACACAAAACAATTGATAGGTGACTTTCTTCACCTGCAAAAAACTGTTTTAAAAAACCCAAAACGTTTTATATGACCAAAAATAAAAAAAAAATTACCAACAAATTTTTTTTGAATTTCTTTTTCTGTTATTCCTAATTATTCATTCTGAAAGAGAATCTTCTATTTTTCTATGAAAAAACGTTTCCAAAATGATCTTACCCTTTTTTTTCCAGAAGAGTGGCCAAGTACTTCAGTCTTAAGTTATACACCGACATGTTAATGAAGGGAAAAAGTTTACAAATATCCGCAATAGTCTTTGGATCCCAGCACACATCGTGCGTATAGGTCAAGCAAGATTTCCATT
The DNA here is from genome assembly GCA_018903935.1 of Drosophila insularis. NCBI lineage: Eukaryota > Metazoa > Arthropoda > Insecta > Diptera > Drosophilidae > Drosophila > Drosophila insularis. Next base: position 5,781,407 of record JAEIFP010002302.1, read on the forward strand.
GAACGCCATAGAATCGACGAAACGTAGATGAGGCCATACCGCTTCTAAGCATAGACCGTGCGGATTGGTTATAGTTACAGCTATATAGGGACACCAGCTCTTCTAAGGCCTGCTCCGGATGCTGCTCTGCCGAGAAACGGGAATGATATGCCACCAACGGAGCAAAGTGATGGTAACAACCAGGTTGATGAGACAAGTTATGGAGCAAATTTAGTGCACCAGAACCACGAAATGTCACAAGCATTGAGCGAATCGGCTGACCGCCCTTATCTAAGGTATATTTCGATAAATTTCCCAAATGCCGCGTTTGGTAGGCAATGATCGCCCGATGCATCGTCACAGGATCCGGCAGCAGCATCGGCAAGATGACGAAAACAAAGACTACGTAGGACACATAAAGACCTATGCAGATTCCTAAAAATTTTTTACTCCGTGTTGCTTCTACCATGGCTATAAATTTAACGGGGACTTGTTAATCTTTAATTTTAGTTAGCCTAACCCTGGAATTTTGACGAAACTTTAAATTTATTTTTGAAGAAAAAGGACCAATCATTGCCAAACTGAAATAAAATTCGTAGAGTTTGAGATTTATTTTTGGAAACAAAATATCCCAAATAGAGTATTCAATTTTAAATAATTAATGGTAAGTATAGATTGTACATAATAGTATTGACGTATTGCTAATATTGCTATAAGGTTATTCATAATAATTAGAAGTAAATATGCTGCGTTTAAAGAATAGTCGTACATAAAAAGGACTAGAAAATGTCAAACAAAAGTAAGTCGCAAATCGACTTGAAATTTATAAGTTGGGATATATAAACTGGGTTATATAAATTTGAATGCAGCATATTTATATCTTTCTATATATGTATATTTTATATTTCTTCTGGCACTCAAATCGAAATTGCTTAAAATGAATGTTATTATAGTTAATATTAAATCTATATATGTATATGTTTGATAACTTGAAAAATACGTTAGACAATCATCGTTAAGAATCGTTTTTAAGAGATCTGAATTTTCATTCAAGTAATTTAGAAAATAATAGTTTTAAATGTTTAAGAGCTGACAGACTTTAAAGACAAATGTTTTGTAATTTTAGATACCTACAAGGACAAGACAATAAGCCGTTTCAAGACCTAAATTTATGAAAAAATAATCAATAAAGATTAACAATTTAGTTTATTTTTTAAAAGCTTTATCGGAAAAATAAAGTTTGAATAGAAATTAATTAAATAAAAGGGGAGGACCCCTGCCCATATCTAGGTACGCCATTGCCGAAACCCTGCACTATTAGAATTATTTTTAAGTTATTGTAGCAGTAGTAGCAGCAGTAGCACTAAGGCAAGTGCCCCGTTGGTGCGGGGTATAACAGAAGTTGGCACTTTCATAGTTCTCGGATTGGGTTTACAATTAAATTCACTAAGTTGTTGAAAATAAATGGAAACACTATTCGTATTTTCAAATTACTTGAATTGATTTGACATGTGTCGTCATTGTGGAATTTAGAAGCCTACTGATCAGGTTCTCGAATAAACCTGTTGCGTATAAGACGCTGGAAATATTATAATACTACCTGTTAATACCATTAAACTAGACTCGAATGAATTTCTGTGTGGTCCAGAAGCTCAATCACTGTTGCCTTCAGTTTCATCATCTAGGAGCAAACTTGTCGATCCATAACTACGGAGTCTGAAAAAAAGCGATTTACTTTGTTAAAGTTCAATGAAAGAAACAAAAAACAAAAATAAAAACTACACAAGAATAGCATAAGCAAAAAGTTAGTAAGAAACATCGGCGATGGCTTACCTCATCGTCTGATACCTTAAGCCCATCTAGATTAATACTATTTCTAGCATAACCGACACTAGAACTTGTCTGTTGACGATGCTCCTTATCATGGCTGCTTCCATTGGTCATACACTTAAGAGGCAAGGCAAGATTTGCCCGATTACCAGTGCTCGAGCTGCTCCCGGCACTGCCATATCGACCATTTCCCACAGAACGCTGCCTTTGATGCTGGTGATGCTGATGTTGATGCGGATGTGGGTTATCAAACTTTTGCTTGGCCCGCTCAAATTCCAGATTCCTTGATTTCGACTCAAAGATGTTTTCCTCCAAATGGGTGGGCTTGGCATCAAAGAAAGCAGCAGCGGCAGCAGCTGATGCGACGCTATTCTGTTGCTGCTGAAGTAGCGTTCGTTCCGTATGACTAGACCGCTTTACTGAGGCCGCATGATGGACAGCGGCATCACTGCCATTGTGGGAACTACGAAGTCCCGCCTGAGAGTCATCAAAAATCTGACGTAAATCATTGATGTTGGGCTTGGCTAAGCAATCGCTTGGTAGCTCAACGGCTATTTTGTTTCTTAACTGAACTCCGCCCAACCCACGCATTTGTGGACTTGGAGCTCGTCTTAGTATGGCAGTTTAATGGAATTTTGTTAGTGTTTAAATATAGATTAGCGAGACCAGCACCAATAGATTAGTTAGTTATTGTAATATACAAATGTTAAGGGAACGTTAAGGCAAGCAACCTACGAAAATTCTTACCGGTTCTGCAAATGCTGGATCTGCACTTGAAAGCCTTCTGTTTGGCCAACCAACTCATCATTGCTGCGCTGCAGGCGCCGTACTTGATTGACTGCCGAATCGAGCTCGTCCTCTGCACCGGCTAATTCACGTTTCAACTCTTCCACACGTTGTCGCAGCCGTTTGACCTAAAATATAATTTCATCCCGTTGAAGTATTGTTTTATTACATAAAATTACAAGGATTAAATAAAGTGTCGCTTCAAGGGAACATTCTTTTTGTCTTGCTAAACTGACAGTTCTTACAGAACACAAATTTTTGTTCAGTTTAAGTGTTAAGTGAATAAACACGAATATTGCTGAAAGCGGACTGAACTAAACTAAACTAGTTTAGAAATGTTTGTATCATAATTTTAGTGAGATATTTGTAACGCATAAGCAATGTACAATGTTCATGATCAGGGCAAGAAGCCGAGGCGATATAGACATGTCCGTCTGTCCGTCCGTGACGGACTACGGAATGAAACTTGGTAATTAATCCTTTAATTGCCTAATTAAGATGAAGTTTGACAATTCGTCTGATCGGACTGCAAACAGCTCTCATGGGATCCAACTATTGAAAAGCCAACTTTATTTAGAAATAATAGACAAAAATATAGATACATTGTTTTAAAGTAAGCTTTGTGAAATATTTGGACTACGAAACTTATTCAAGGAATTTTTTTTTAAGGAATTAATGAGCCAAAGATAGTATTTTCTAGTGTTCCATTTATCCGATGAAATTGAAATTTTGGGATCTGATGTTTTATTACTATTACTATCACAATAGTAAATTTCATAGCGATACTCCAACTGCTTCAACTATTTTTCGTATTCAACTATATGATAGAGTGGCCCGATCCTTAAGATTTTCAAACTTAATCTGACTACGGTAATAAAAAGCACGGAAAAAATTTCATCCGAAAAGCTATTAAGATGTCTGAGTAAAACGTATACGGACAGACGGACAAACAGACATGGCTATATCGACTCAGCTTCTCATGCTGATCAAGAATGTATATACTTCATGGGATCGGAAACGTCTCCTTCTGTGCGTTACAAACATCTGACGAATTTTGTTATACCCTCTGTAAGGGTATATAATATTTTAAAAACACAAAATGCTCGAGAGACACAATTTATTCAAGGAAATTTTGGTATTCATCTTTCGAGTCATCTATGTAGTTGAATTTACCAACTACTTTTAGTATTGAATTAGAGTTATGGTCATTACAATTCTAAAGTGGTTGGCAAAGTGTTATGATTGTTTTTGTTTTTCTACTACAATAAATGACCTCAAGATTATTGTTAGTTACTTGCTATAATTTGTTTTTCAATAGGATGAACACGTTAATGAAATTTAGCATGGAAATTTTAAAAAGCTCTCATCTATCGAATTTACTTTTAGTTTCTATCACCAAGTCGGTATTTAATATGTGATAATGCCAACGATTTAGGGGGCCAAGATTATGATCAGTCTTATCAACGAACTAAGAGTGAGAGAGTAACTGTTAAAGAGCATGATTGGGAGAATAAGCCGAAAGCTTCGACATTCGTGCTTTCGGACTGATTTCTTAAAGCTTTCAGATGTTCTCAGTTTATCGCCAAACGTCAAACAATAACATTGCTTTGTGGGCCGCCTTTAGCAGGCATAATCAAAGCAAAAAACAAAAAGAAGAAGAATGATTGCGCAAATGAACAAATTGTGGCGTCCTGCATCCATTTTTGGACGAATGGCCAGCAGTAGCACTAAGGCAAGTGCCCCGAAATTCAATTGGCAGGATCCTCTTAATCTGGAGAGTCAACTGACCGAAGAAGAAGTGGCTATTCGTGATGCCTTTCGTGGATATTGCCAGACAGAATTGTTGCCTCGAGTCAAGGTAGCTAATCGGTTGGAGCAGTTTGACACAAAGATAATGGAAGAGATTGGCAGCCTAGGTGTTTTGGGTTGCACCCTTAAAGGATACGGTTGTGCGGGAGTATCCAGTGTTGCATATGGGCTTCTCACCCGGGAGGTCGAGCGAGTCGATTCCGCTTATCGATCAGCAGTGAGTGTGCAGAGCTCTTTAGCCATGGGAGCTATCTACGACTTTGGATCTGCGGAGCATAAGGAACGATATTTGCCCCTCATGGCTCAAGGCAAACTCATTGGTGCCTTTGGCCTCACCGAGCCGAATCACGGCAGCGATCCGGCTGGAATGGAAACACGCGCAAAATACGACAGCAAATCAAAGTCTTACGTTCTTAATGGTTCAAAAACATGGATCACTAGCGCTCCTATAGCGGATGTGCTGATTGTCTGGGCCAAGTGTGAGGATGGCAAGCTTCGAGGTTTCATTGTAGATCGAAAAATCTCTGACAAAGGCCTAGACACACCCAAAATCGAGGGTAAATTTTCCTTGCGTGCCTCACCAACTGGAATGATTCTGATGGATGATGTTCATGTTCCCGAAGAGAATATGCTCCCAAATGCCGTGGGATTTAGTGGACCCTTTACTTGCTTAAATAATGCTCGCTATGGTATTGCCTGGGGGGCTCTGGGAGCGGCGGAAGCTTGTGTGGAAACTGCGCGTCAGTATACCTTGGACCGTAAGCAGTTCGGACGACCGCTTGCCGCGAATCAGTTAATTCAAAAAAAATTGGCTGATGCCACCACTGAGATAGCCCTTGGCCTACAAGCCTGCCTGCACGTGGGGCATCTCAAGGATCAGAAGCTGCACACACCTGAAATGATATCCCTTTTGAAGCGAAATAACGCTGGAAAGGCTCTTGATATTGCAAGACAGATGCGAGACATGCTGGGAGGTAATGGTATAAGTGACGAGTATCACATAATCAGGCACGTTATGAACCTAGAATCGGTAAATACCTACGAAGGTACACACGACATTCACGCCCTAATTCTGGGACGAGCAATCACCGGTTTAGCGGCATTTGCAAACTGAGACGCGTCTTGCGAAGTGTTGAAGTATTCTGTTAGTAGGAGAATATGCATTTACATTTTATAACAGAAAGTTTCTAAAATAAATCATTGTAGCTACTATAAATCAAGATAACTCGAATGTTTTGCCCTCAGTCGCTCGCAGATCTTGGCCAAACTTTCAATTCCTTGCTGATAAGCGAATAGACCCCTCGCTAATCTGTATTCTGAAATGCTCATGGTGAGAGCAATAAAAGAAAAACTGGTGATAAGTTTAACAAGATCCACCATTCGGTGGGTTCACTGAGAAACAGTGTGACAACATTAAAGTGAACGCTCGAAACAAACTAAAACAATTAACTTGTGGACGTTCGTTTTTAAAGATAAGCCATGGACAGTTTTAATAAATACAATAGGTAATTAAACTTACCTCAGCTTCATATTGTTCCGCTCGTCGCACTGCATGGCCCAGCTCAGTGTTGGTCTCGGCCAACAGTTTCTTTAACTTGGAATGGGACATCTTCACTTCATTGATTTCTTTATTGCGTTCCGAGAGGTCCTGCTGGAGGGCACGCAACTCGACGTCGTTGGCCTGGAGTGGTCGACATTTCCGATCGGAGCGCTCTTGATAATCGCGTAGTTCAGAACGCAACTTTTTATTATCTCGCTCCAGAGCTAATTTATCAGACTCTAAGCGCTCGCGTTTGCCCCACTCTGATGCATTTTCGGCCTGCAGGTGCTCCAGTTCGGTACGCAATTCGCTAAGACTAAAATTACCGTTAAGTTGTTTATTTTTTGTGTGTAAGGTGTATATCAATGTAATTTACCGTCGTTCTAAATTCTCACGAGCGGCAACCTCCTCCTGCAATGAGTTATTAACAATCCGCATCTCGGCGCGATGTTGCTCCTATGAAAGAAAAGCATGCGTAGAATAAAACCACAGAAATTGATTTGTAGTCTGAATCTACCTGCAATGTTAACAGTTCACGAACGGCTTCCTGTTTGGCTGAGCGCATCTCCTCTTGACGTGCACGTACATCCTGCATCTCCAAGGTAAGCTTCTCAATAGTCTTATGCAACTCCAATTTTTCACTTAAAATATAAAAAATAAAATTACTTGTTTAAATTTTCCCTAATATCAATCGTACTCCCTTTCCGCCTGCAAAGTCTTCTGCACCTCTTCTAAGCGCAGCTGTAGCATAGATATTTTTTGCATTAAATAATCGTCATCAAAGTCATCCTTGGACAGCTGCTGTATAAGACGCTTTTCCTCTGCCGCTGCTGCTGTCTCATCCAAATTAGTCATATGATGTTTAGGCATGGCGCCTTTTAGAGCAAATTCCTCAATATCCAGATCTTTAACATCATTACACATTTTGGTGACCAAACCATCCTCGCTGTTAACATTCTTTAGACCATCAGAAGAAATGTCTGGGGAGCAATTGGCATCCCGCCCATTGGCCTCAACATCGCCCTCACAAGTATCGGCCCGATGGAACTGACCGGCGTGCTTCATCATTAACGTGTGCACCTTCTCCATTTCCTTTTTTAGCTGCGTAATCTGCAGTTCAAGATCGTTCTTCTCGCGTTTTAATGAATTTGCCTCCTTCATGGTGACTTCCAACTTGATGGTCAACTGTTTGGATTCTTCGCGTGCCTTGTTACGCTCGTTGCGTACCTTCAGAGAAGTACATTATAGGATTTCATTATTTAAAAATAATAAAAAAAAAAAAATATTTTAAAATTGGGTATTTTTTCACCATAATTTTTTGCGCTTTTAGGTTGCAGCACGAAACATTTTTTGAAAAAGAAAATTATGAATTATGAAACTTAACCTTTTGAATTCAATTTGAACTAATTGCAAAAATATTTGAATTTTTAGTAACGAATGAAATAAAATTTTGATTCTTTTAATTTACAAAAAGCTTTAAACACAAGTTTGGGTCGGTCTCTTAGAGGACTGTAGACCAAATCGATTCAACAGTTGAATCTTTACCATGACAACTCACCTTACTCCATTTCTCACGCCAATTTGCAGTGCAATCCGACCTGCAACAATAAAGCCCTTTATTAGTCACTATCCAAACCTACCTGGTCACAATTACCTACCACCACTTCATCGTTTTTTCCATCTGGGCAGCCCTGGCCCGCGCTTCGTGCAATTCCCTTTGGCGTTGCGACTGCGAAGATAATGATAAACAAATGTTAAATTATCATCTTATACTTATCGACAGCTCACCTCTCGAGCCTCCCATTCTGTTTCCCCATATCGTCCTGGAATTGTAACAACGCCGACTCCCCCAACTGATACGCTTCCCCCGCTGACAACACTAACGCCCACGACTTCATTTGCATTAAGGGGCCGTGCAGTTGCACTTTGTGCAGCCTCCGCCATTTAAAAGTTTTTACAAAGACGCAAAATTTGCAGTTAAACAAATTTTATTCAAGTATCTGTGGGTGTGAGTGTTGTAAAACGAAGAGTCAATGTTAGAAATCGCGATACGATGACGAAAAATTTTTACAGTGATGATATATGTATACCCTTCAAAATTCGATATTAGTAAACAATTTATTTTGTGTGCTTGATTAATGTAAATGCAGTTTGAGAAATCATTGTAGTAAAATAATGATTAAGAAGACTAATAGCTCAATAAAATAAAGTTTAATTTAATTTGGAAAATGTTCCGATATGATTTGTAAGCAACAGGACTCTAACTAATTCACTATTACGTCGTTCCATCTTATTACTTAGATTTTTATGATGAAATAAACGTATTATTATAAAGCAACAGTTTTTGCTTAACACCTTTCTGAACAAAGTTCCGTTTGGAAAGGGTATCAAAGAGTATGTTTCAAAAATGCAAACACATCAATGTTGTTATCGATATTTGTCCCACCTCTATTGGCATCCCGCTTCCCTAGGAAAACAACAAAATTGTCAGGAATTTTCATTGTTACTTATTAAAATAATCATGGCCAAACATCATCCAGATTTAATTTTCTGCCGAAAACAACCAGGAGTGGGTGAGTGTTGTGGATTGTCAACCGATCAATAATTCGGATAAAAAATTTTTGTTTTGTTTTGCAGCCATTGGCCGCCTGTGTGAAAAAGATGATGGAAAATGTGTAATTTGTGATTCGTATGTGAGACCGTGCACTTTGGTTAGAATCTGTGACGAATGTAACTATGGATCGTACCAGGGCAGATGCGTAATTTGTGGCGGACCTGGAGTTTCAGATGCTTACTATTGTAAATCCTGCACTATTCAAGAAAAAGACGTAAGTAGAAAATGTAATTTCGTCCTTATACGTAACTGCTGAGTATACCAAAGCCGATGTCATATAAACTGTCGTGACAGCAAAGAATTTTCATGTCGTTAACGACTCCTGAAATCTTTCAATTGGGAGCGCCGTGTGTTAAAGACACTCCCTTGCTTTACAGTATATATATGTATTCTTGATTATCACGACGAGACGAGTTCATATAGCCATGTCCGTCCGCCCGTCCGTCCGTCTGTATCAACGCAAACTCCTAGACCGTAAGAGTGACTTTTCTCAATAACTTCGTTATTTTCTGAGCTACTGTCGTGAAATTTAATATTGGTGAGTTTATTACACTTGTAAACGACTGTGCCAAATTTGGTGAAGATCGGATGACTATAATATTGCTCCCACAGGAACGATCGGTCAAAAACAGTGACTATCAAAAACTTCGTTACTTTTTCCGCTATTGTCATAAAAATTTATGATTCTTAGTTTAACATGGCTATTAACAACTGTACCAAAATTCATCAAGATCGGGTGACTGTTTTATACTGCTCCCATGGGAACGTTCGGTCGAAAACAGTGACTTTTATCAATAACTTCGTTACTTTTCAAGCAATTGGCATGAAAATGAATATTTATCAGTTTAAAATAACATATTAATGACTGTGTCAAATTTTATTAAGATCGGGTGACTATATCACATAGCTCCCATAGGAACGATCGGTGTAAAACTGTGACGCTTGTTGTATTTTTTACCACAATTAAAGTTAGATAAATTTGGTATGTATAAAGTTGCAAGGGTATATAAACTTCGACACGGCCAAAGTTAGCCCCGGCTCTCTGGTTTTTAGTTATTTTTAATAATTTAAAACATTGTTTATATTTTCTTCCTATTGTAGCGCGATGGTTGCCCAAAAATTGTGAACTTGGGCAGTTCTAAGACTGATTTATTCTACGAGCGCAAAAAATATGGTTTTAAACAGAAGTGAGTTTAGTTTGTCCCTCCCGAAAACTGCTAATTAATTAATTAATTTCTTTCTCCTTGCTTTTTTCCAGCTATTGATTTACAACTTTGAGGGATACACTTCTAATAAATTTTTATTGTAATTGAAAGAAACATTTTATTGTATTTTAATGGAATTGTAATTTCTTACACTGATAAAAGTTTCTCCTCAGCAACACCTGGCTGATCATACTGCAGACACAGTCTGTCGAATTCAGTGGACTTCTTGTCTAGATCTGTGATAAATTCACTTTTGGGGTAGAATTGCCTTAGTTGCTCGAGGTAGCGTGTGATGGTCTCCGAGGGCTTGCCGGTAAGATGAGTTAAAACCATCATATTGATTAGTGTGTCGTAGTCGTTGTGTTTTTTCAAGAAAGCTTCGCGTATGCAACCTTCTGCTTCCTCGTAACGCTCAAGACCCAAATGAACTACTGCCTGGCCATTCAGTAAAACCGGAGTGGGTTTAAATTTCTCGCAGAACTCTTGGTAGATGTGAAAGGCATCTTGCATCTGTTCTGTACCCTGACTGAGGGCCACCCATGCTTGAGCTAGTTGGGTAAGAGTGGCATCATCGCTTATTTCCTGCATTTTTGCCACCAACTGCTTTGCCAAATCGACACGCTGCAGCCGTAAAAGACACTGCACGGACAAGGCCATGGATTCAAGGTTTGTTGAACCATGGAGTATCTTTAGGGCATTCTCGAATTGTCCATCGTAGCAGTAGACAATTGCGGTGGCTATATGCCAAATATTCGTTTCATCCTCTTCCCCAGCCACCTTGTCAGTAAGCTTCTCCAGCAGTTCTTCACATCGCGATGGTTGCTCGAAGGCTTCGTGAACATAGCGTAAAGCCTTGAGGGGTGTGGAGTCGTTCTCCTTGATGTCGGACGCAATAATGCGACCGGAATCTATAGCCAGGTACGAGAGATACATATATGATAAAAGTTCAGATCCAGCCGTGCCCTGCTCTGGAAGAACGAAGTTAATGGAGCCCATGAAATTGCCCACAAAATACTCGTTGCGAGCATCAAACAGCACAGAGCTCGGATCATCTTCGTTGCTTCTGCTCATTGCTTAGTACTTCAGGGTTTTTTCAGTTTAATAAAAAAATTGAAAATTATAAATCTGGCTGAGTTGGCTTTTCGTAAATTAGTGTAACCAGACTTTGTAAACTACGAATGTAGCGTTACCATATAAACAAACAGCAGTGTCGTTTTAGCCTTTTCCGTAACGCCTTTCAACACCGAAATGGTAAATATTTACTTAAGCTACTCGAGATTTCAGTGTTGAAAAGTGAAAAATTCGACTAAAGCTAGATTTTAGTGTTGGCAAACGTTTTTTTTATTTGGCGCGTTGTTGACCGCCCTGGCAGCCAAATATTTTATTCTGAATTATAAAATTGAGGAATATTCGGCTGCTCTGGCAGCCGAATATTGTATTCTAAACTATATTTGTTCTCTAAAATCAAGAAATATTGTAAACTCAGCAATATTTTCGTTTGTTGAGAATAGCGCGAACAAAAGTTTCAAAAAGCCCGCGTATTCAAGTATCCGAAATTTGGCATCTGGAAACACTATCTCAAAATTTGACAGCTTCTTTTAGCCGTAAAAAGCTACTTTTAGCTAGAATCCGGCTAAAAATATAATTTTTCTTTTGTTAATTACACAAAAACTACGAAATAAATGGCCAAGGCGCACCTGAGGTCGTGCTCGTGGAATTTTTCTCTTTCGTTTGATACCAAATTTATGTAGTTTAAGCGCGTTTTGGGCCCGAGTAACTATGATAAATATTTACCGTTTTTTCGTCTTGATCTCTTAGTGAAGCATAATTCAAAATTCTGCATAGCCGAAGTTTGGGTAAATGTTTACCCGAGTAGCTTAGCCCGAAACTACATGAATTTGGTATCAAACGAAAGAGAAAAATTCCATTATTATGTAGTTTTTGTGTAATTAACAAAAGAAAAATTATATTTTAAATTATATTTAAAAGAAGCTGTCAAATTTTGAGATAGTGTTGCCAGATGCCAAATTTGGGATACTTGAATACGCGGGCTTTTTGAAACTTTTGCTCGCACTATTCTCAACAAACGAAAATATTGTTGAGTTTACAATATTTCTTGATTTTAGAGAACCAATATAGTTCAGAATACAATATTCGGCTGCCAGAGCACTTCACTTTTCAACACTAAAATCTCGAGTAGCTTAAGTAAATATTTACCAAAAAAAAAACCTTTTCCTCGGATTTAACCCTTTTATTTTATTACACAAAAAGAAAATAATCACAATCTAATTTTGTGGAAAATTAAAAAAAAAGAAAGAAACGGATTACCCATTACCCATAAAATCATGGCCTCTAAGGCCAGGGGTGGTAGCCCCCTCTCGGAGAAAGGCGGATTTAAAAAGCCAAGAATACCGCGGGCATCAAAGGAAAGACAAAATTGCCACCAGTGAAATCCAATCAGAATCAGAAATTGACAAAGTAGAAATGTCAGAATCCAATGACTCAGCACCAAAGGAGAATAACAATACATCAGAAATGTCAAATGGCAAATCGCAAAATAACGCTCTATTTTATAACAGTACACATAAGGGACCATTTGTGGTGTATGTATATAGAGTAGATGAAAATAACAAAGAGAGCAATAAAAGCAGATTACCAATTAATCCATTAGAGCTAAATGCAGTTTTATTTAAACTAAAAGTCAAGGACATAATAACTGTCAATAAAATAGGATATGGACGTTGCAAGGTAGAATTTAAATCAGCAGCTGCAGCCAACTTATTTATTGTATCAGACCTTAAAAAATATGACTATGAGCCTAAACTATTGAAACATTTCTCAATTGAAAAAGTATATTTCCGCACCAGTGGACATACACGACATTATTCGAAAGGAGAAGGACAATCTAGTAGCAACATCTAGAGTTAAAATAGTTTTAAGGGATCACAAATTCCAACAGAAATAACATTCCTATACTCAAAAGTTCAAGTAAGTACTTTTGTACCTTTTAGTCAATGCTACAGATGCTTCAGATTTAATCACTTTGTGCAGCACTGCAAGCAGTTAGATCAAAAGTGCAGCAAATCCTCACTGTCACATGACAAAGAAGAAATATGCACACAAATTATTTGTATCAACTGCAAAGAAAATCACCCTGCTACTTCAATCGACTGCAAAGCTCGCAAGAGAGCCTTTGCCATACAGAAATGTATGACAATGGAGAATCTATCCAACATGGCAAAAGGAATCTACAACACCAATCTTGCAGAACAACACAAACAAGAAGGCTTAACGATGCTGGCCATGGACATCTCATCATTTATAACTAATCCAAACAACCATCTAAATCAGTGGTCGGCACGGCCCATTCCCCGGACTAGGGCCTAGCTCTGCCGCAGCGCTGCCGCTTCACATACACTGTAAACGCTCGTGTTTGTTCGGCAATGTCACTTCGGCAAAAATTTTGATTGATGCTTGTCAGGAAAAACAATGATTGTCAAAACAATAACTGGAATACACCGGAAAAAAAAATGTTTAGTACCCATTGGGAAAATTATTTTTTTTTTTATTGAAAATAGGGAGGGCGATGCGCAATGCGTTATGTGTCATCAAATTTTTCCTATCATTATTATGCATTATTTAATAATATTTTCTTACCTATATTATGTAAGGATAAATTTTTTTTGCCTGCTTTAAAAACAAAAGAGTTGCAAATGAATGATACTCTCCCTGTATAAAGAAAAAATTAAGAATAAAGAATAAAGAAATTCGACATGATTTACACAGATGGTTCAGTTTCTGACAATTTTACCGGAAGTGCCTTCGTTCACTTGGGCTCCAACACCACAAAAAGCTATTACAGCAATAGAAAACTGTCAACTTTGACTGCGGAAGTTCGGAGTTCGCTGATTCAAAACACCTCTGCAAAGTAGCGTTCCTAACAGACAGCCTTGGAGCAATTCAAAATCACCAGATACATACCTAGTCACTCAAACATAAGAGATAATGATATAGAGGACACCGCAGCCAAAAATGCCGGATACGATGGAGTGTTCATGCACATAAGCTGGACAATCAACGATGCTATAAATCATATGTACATACAACGAAATAAAACTGGAATGGGAAAGAGCGTACAGTGAATTTTGTATAGAGCGAAACAAAGAATACTGCCTTCTATATCCTTATGTGTCATCGCAACCATGGTTCAAGGAAAAAGACTCCTTTCATTGACTGGAAATAAAACAACTAAATAGAATAATAAGCGGTCACGCATTTGACAAAAACACTTTATTCAAAATGAGAGTTGTAGATAACAACTTATGTGATACCTGCAATATTATAGAAAATATTTCACACATTGTATTAAATTGCCCAAAACACGCAAACATCCGAATGAATTTCCCAACACTAACAACGTCGCCAACTACAAATCGATTACACAATTTATTAAGGCTGCCAACATAGATCTCTAATACTAATACATTAAGACAACACATCCCACATAGCATTTGGAAGACTGTTTCGTGAGAAATCATTTTTATGAGTCAAGCTCGCTTTGCTGATCAAAAAATGATTCATTTTATGCGCGATTCAACGGCGACTCAAAAATGAATCCCCCATATGCTTAAAAGGCGATTTGTTTAAGGTACAATAACAAAATGTAAAGCAATTAATCATAAAAGGGATTGAAATATGCTTGTTTTCAGTGGTTGTGCATAATAATATTTCTCTCTTCAAGATGATTCCTAACTGTTTTTTTCTCTCTATGATATTTTTCTAACGGAGTTGTTCTCTCCAAATTGTAATGCACGTGGCATAATGTGAATTTTCGATCATTGTAAATAAATTAATAAATTAAAATGTCTGCAAAGCAATGGCGAAGAATTGCAAAACGGGAAACCCAAAAAATACTGTTAGGGGGTAAAAAAAAATTAAAAGAAAACACAAAGTGCTATCTGGTGACATTAATAAAAAGTACTTTCAGACATTTGTCACATTAAATACAAGTGCACCGACAAGGACATGAATGGCGTCCTTCAAAAGCATTTTGTGTATGCTAAGGATAGAATTTCCAAACGGAAACGTTTTGTTTAATGAAACTTGACGTATAAGTTAATATCGCTTATGACTGATTAAAGAAAGGGGTCATAAGCGACTCTTCAAGAAGAGTCGTGGCTAGGGTACCATTTTCTCCCGACGAATGGGTCATTTATGATCAGAAAATGAGCGCATTTAATCAGTCGCGCGACTCATTAAAGACTCATTTATGCTCTGTTAACTTCAAAAATGCTTTCTGGGTACAACAAAAAATCCAATAGAACATAAACAAAATACGAAACTCATCATCACGAATACGCTGTGGCGTTAACCTGTTATACACGGGAAGGCCAAAGAAATCTTCTAATATTATTATTGTTCAGAAGTAACTTAATCTCAAAAAAAAAAAATATATATATATATTTACCTTCTATTTATTTTTATTTCAACCTTGAGTTTGCTTCATTTGCTTCCACAATGTCTCTATACAATCAACGCGACAGCAATCTTAACTTGGATCGAGAGTACTTGCCTAGTTATCATACAGCAAGATTTCAGGACGCCAATCACCCTAATCAAGCTGTGCAGGAAAACTTTATTCAACTGACACTGCAACGTGGGCTAGCACAATTTTCCATGCTTTACATTATTTTTAAATCGATCTCCAATTCTTTTTAGATGAAAAGGACTTAACCAGCAATCCTGACATTGTCATTCAAAATCTTCGCTATGGCGGCACAGACGATCGGCAAGTGGTTGATATTTTTCACCTTAAATCTACATCAGCAACGGGCTCTCCCCTTTTCGTCTATATTCATGGAGGCTATTGGCAAATGCTGGAGAAAATCCATTCCTGCTCCATTGTAGGACCATTGCTGCGACGTAATCATCGTGTAGCAGTAATGGACTACAACATATGCCCCCATGTGACTTTGGAAGAATTGATTTCGCAGTTTAAAAGTTTCCTTGCCTGGATCTTCGATTATGCTGAGAAGACGCAAACTAGTGAGATTCATTTTGCTGGACATTCGGCGGGGGCACACTTATTGGCGATACTTTTAAATGTGCCACATATCACGACACCTGAGAGGCGTCTTAAAGTAAAGCGATTGTTCTTTATCTGTGGAGTTTACGACTTGCGCGAACTTTGGCCCTTGACTGAAGTCAATCCCAATAATATTCTCGGTTTGAACGCTACAAATTCAAAAGCCCTGTCTCCTATGATGTGGAACTATCCAGAAGTTTCGCTGTGGCATGCAGGTGGCACTCATTTGTATGTCCTAACTGCTCAGCACGAGAGCGTGACATTCATTGAACAAAGTCGCTCGTTTAGTGAGTTTTTAACTAAATCTGGATTTTCTGTTACTTTCAAAATGTTTGACAATTACGATCATTTCGATATTATCGAAGAAACGGCTAAGGATGAGTCGAATATATCCATGTACTTGCGGCATGCACTACGTTAAAACGAAATGCAAAAAATCTCATTTTCGTTCACATTACGATTTAATAATAATGCTTAAGCTGTTTTTGAAAAACATTTACCATCATACTTAGCTTAAGTATTTTTATGTACACGATCAGGAAACTTTCTTTAAATTTATAAAATATATAATATATATGAAATTTAAAAGCTGATTTTGTGATTTAAATGTCTCTTCGTAATAATAAGAAATTATCCGTTGGGGATAACTCTGAAAACAAATTCTATGGCCAATATATATATAAATACATGTAATAGTCTGTCAACATAATGAAAATGAAATAAATTATAACAAAATAGGGGCAAAAGTTGTTAATATTGTTTGCGACTATGACTCTTCATCGGAAATGATAATCTCAGCAGGAACCCTTTCCTGCGGCTTTTTCTCTGTCACTTTTGTCTTCGTCTGATGGAGGCTCGCATTTAAACTGGATACAGACATAATCTTCAATTTGCCATTGGGCATGGACTCTAACTCCTCTTTTGTAGGAACAGCAGCAGCATCAGTCTTGACTCTCGTCGTTCTATCATCTATCACATCCGCCTTTGTCTTTGGTTCACTTAATCCGGGCCGATCATCTTCCGCTTCAGATTCAGCATCGCTCACTTCACCGTTTGCCTTAAAATTGTCCACAAAAGCATCTACATCCTCCTCATCTTCGGAATCATCTGAAGTGGTATCCTCATCCTCTTCCTCCTCATGTTCTCCAGTTTGAACTTTCGCTTCTTCCAACTGCATTTTCTTTAGGAAACCATTCAAGGCCTTTGCTCTGGCCTGAGCACTGGTGCAGGGCTTATCATCATCATCATCATCATCCTGACTGGGGTGTGTTTTAGTGATGGACTCTTCTGATGTCGATTTCTGGGCTGCTTTTGCCAGCTTCTCTTTAAGACGCGCTTCCCGATGTTCTTCCGCGGTGAGATCCTGCTCTCGCGCATATCTGTACAAATTTTATATTTATAATAAATCGTTTAGTCTCTTTATAACCTTTTCATGCACAAAACAGAACTTACTTGGCCAAAACATCACTGATTTTAGTCTGCTTCTTGTGATTTTCGTTCAGCTTAGCCAGAAGCTCCGGATCAGCGGCAGCGGGATCTTTAGCATTTGCCGTAAAGTGAGTAACAGTTTCATAAAGGTCAGTCTTGCGTCTTGCCTGCAGCAAGCGACCAACCTTAACAAAGGCATCGTGGGCTAGGAATATAAAATTACAAACACATATTTAAATATTCAGATTTGTAAAATTTTTTCTTGTCTTGAGCCTGTGCTTTGTTTTAAAATTCAGTTGTTCAGATTAATTTAATTTAAATGTAGATGATTTTTATAGATATATATTATACTTCGTAGGTCTAAGCGAAGTATAGTTATTATTATTTTTTTTTTTTTTACCTATTCGTTTCATTTCGAAGTTGGCTAATCCCAGGTCTTTTTCCTTGTTGCAATGCTCCAACAGGCGCAGCACATCGTGATAATCTGGAAATTCCTGCATGCGGTTTACAAACGACGAAAGAGTGCGATTAAATTGGGGATAGGGAGTGTCTTTAAAGACAAAGGGTTGCTTCAGTTGGCATTGTGCACTTTTATTTTCCCCAGTTAGATCACAGATTTTTTCATAGATTTGGCAGGCACGTTTCTTAAATCGCTCCACCTGAAGATAGCTGGAGTCATCATCATCATTCCAATCGACATCCGCCTCTTCTAAAGCGGTAATCCGCTTGGTTATCGTGTACAAAGTACGACTCAATTTTCGGACGCGTTCATCTAAACACTTGTCCCCTAGAGACGTTTCGTCGTTTGTTGGAGCTAAAGGCTGAATAGATTGCTCTTTAGTTATAGTATTATCTTCCTGTTTTTCCTCTATGGCCGCCATAGTCCTACCTTTGCGTCGCACTCTTAACTCATCAACTACACCCTTTAGGTGTAGGTAGATCATTTCCGGATCGTCTTTAATATTTTCTATGGTTGATTGAACCATTTTACGAAATCCTCGAGATTTGACAAATTTTTCGTGAACATTGTTGTAGTATTTAATTAATTTAATATCGATGAGACGTTCCATGTCCGAGGACTTATCCGTTTCCCTGCATATCTGAAGAAGGTCAGCATATTCTGGTATCAAAGGCGTCGGTTGTGGTGGCGACTTTATGTTTATATTAGATTGAGGATCATTTTGCTTTGGTTGCTCTTTTCTTAACTCTGGTTTTACTTGCTCTTTCTCAATGGGATCAACAAGGTTAACGATCTTCTGCTCTTCGTTTTTGATAATTTTTTTCTCAAGATAAGCCGGCTGTTTCTTCATTGTTGTAGTTTTTACTAGGTTAGTGGTAATTGCTGACATCATTTTTGGTTTATTAATTGTTGGCTTCTGCGATGCTGTGGCTGTTCCGGCTGTTGGAGTTGTAGTCTTCTCCCTCGCTCTTTCACTTTCTGGTTTCTCTGTGGGCGGCGTTGTGGGCGGTGATTCTACTAAAACAATAGTAGGAGGCGTCGAAAGCGGCTGATCCTTAGAAAGCTTTTGTTGCTGTTGCCCGATCACGTGCTTTCGCCATTCCTCATCAGATTTTTTAAGTACTGTGATAGGTTGAATACGTTTTGCCTTTGAAACAGTAACGCTTACAGGCGAGAGGCTGGCGCTCGGCAGAGCAGATAACTTAAATGTTGAGCCCTTGGACAGCTGTTTTTGTTGGTTCATCGCATAAATCGACAAGCCTTGCATCGGCGGAGGAGTCGTTGTTGGTGTCAGTTGGGGTGTTATGCTGGTAGTTGGTGGCAGATTTAGAAGAAGCGGCTCATTTAGAGCTGCAGCCGAATGAGGCGGCGTGGCCAAAAGACGCAAAGGCGGAGTGGCACTGGCGGCCATAGAAGTAACTAGAGAAGGCGCTGTTTGATGAACTAAGCTAGCGGACCGAAACGGAATTGTACGGGCTGCAGTGGACATCACATTAGTGGTGTTGATGGGCGGGCCTGCCCTTACGCTGGCCAATGATTTAGTAGTAAAATTCGCTGCGTGCGCTAGTCCAGTTCCCACGCGATTCAGTGTGGCAGTCTTGGATAAAGACAGATTCGGTCCCTGGTTTATGTTTCGGACTGAAGTTGCTGGCTGAGATTTACTCAAGATTGGAGCCGGTGCCTTTTGTTGTTTCTGAATATGTTGGGCTGACGTTGGTTGTGTTGATTGCGGTTGTGGTGTCTGCAGACACCTCTGCAATGGTGCCAAATGAGAATTCTGTAATGTGGGCAACTTATTAACCACCAAAGTTTTTTGTAGTTTTACTGCGGGAAGTGAGGTGAACTTTATAGGAGACGGAGTAGTTGTAGCAGGCAGATTGGGTTTTCCAAAGCTCTTCATTACTGGTGTCACTTTTACCTGGTGACGGGGTATCGACGGCAGCATGACATTAGGACTAGGAGCCTTATGGGCCATGGACCAGGCAATATTCTGAGAGGGAACGGGATTTACTTGCTTAATGGCATTGTTGTTTGTAATTTTTTTGATGTTGCTGATGTTGTGTGATGCTGATATTTGATGTTGTGTTCCGCCTCCTGGTAGAACGATGGCCCTGCCATTGCAGGGAGTTTTGTTGATGCTGTTGTTGTTGTTATTGTTTGTGTGTTTGGTGACTGTTAATCCACTGGGCAATGTTCCCCCGACACCAGGTAAAGAAGCCTTCTGTATGTTGACCAATTTATTGGGCAATGTTTTCCTAAAGGCCTGTGCCACTCCTGTGCCTGCACTTTTCTGTTGCAGTTGCTCCAATCGCCTTCGCTTGGGTCCAGGAGGTGATTGCTGGAAAACATAAAGCTCCTTTTAGAAATATCTTTAATGAATTTGCCGGAGCGGCAACCTGTTGGCTTCATGTTTTAAATTTAAATTTAAACCAAAAACCGCAGCATGCATAGTTAGTGTGTGTGTGTGATGTAGTGTAGAGATAATTAAGATCCGTTAAATGTCAAACTCATATTGTAGAGTTTGTTGTACAAAGTGAATAAGATAAACATTTCACACTATGGATTAATTGCGTCTTACATAGATAAAACACTTAGCAAACATATCACACACACATAAACAGATTGGGTCCACTTAAATGCAATTAACATTTATAATTTGCCATTGCAAGAGTTTGAAAAATGTCTCCAGTCCTTGTCAAATTCTCTGGCAACACTTTTTGCTCTTTTTAGTTTGTCTATGTGTGTGTAAATTCGAATGAGTATGTGTGATATGAACACTCTCTTCGCAGCAGCGCGAAAAATTATACATTTGTAAAACACACACGCACACACATGGACGAATTTCCGCATACAATCATAAGTTTTGAGAAAACCTAATTAAAATAAGCTGTACTGTACTACTACCGCCCATTTATCATCTATTTGCTTTGTACCTCATCCTCCGAGTCCGAGCTTAAATCAACATAGATGACCGATGCCGAGGCTGATGCCATCTCACTTATGCGTTAATTTAGTACCAGTTGATTTATTTACAACGACGTTTCGACAGTTTTTTCCATATGCCTTATATTACGGTCGCTTTACAATCGTGTTTGTGTTGTTGCTTTGCATTTGTTAGTCTACGTTTTTTAATGGAGAGTTCTATGCAGACTAACGTTGCCACATATCCAAATTTGTCTTTTCGATATTTTTTAGCAGGGTGGAGGTCGATTTATTTTAGACTATCGTGAAATATAAAACTGTTATCTGGTAATTTGTTGTCCAAAAAATAAAACCTATTCAAAACAACAAAATTTTAAATGAGAAACTCGAAGCAAAGTTTAGTTTAAAATTAACAAACAGAAAATAGTATAAATGTATACTTTATCATAGTTCTAAAAATTTGGAACTAGAAGAACTAACTACATAAAAAAAACAAAATTAAATAATTTCGTCTGATATTTAAAACTAGAAAAAAGCTGCATCGATTTAGCGACCTTTAAGTTGTTTGTTGTTTTTTAACAAACCGTTTTTTATATCTATTCACAAAAAAATTGACGTCAAGGCATCTAAACTGAATAATATTTGATTCTAATCTAACTGAATAGAAAAATCTTTTAGATAAGGAGAAATAAAATGAATATTTTTCCAAATAAATTAATACATTAAATCGCATTTATTCCAAATACTTGGCGTTGCCAGATTGTTTGTTGCCGCGTATTTTGAACAGTGTTTCCCCCAACCCAGTACTTAAAATAAAACATGAAGAATATTACTTAAAAATAAAACTTAAAATACTGATTAAGAATAGATCTTAAAATATTAAAAACGAAAAAAAGAGTTAATTTCAAAATAAATTTAGGGTGAAAACAAAACAAAAAATAAACATTCAAGAACAAAAACAAAAAATTAGGAAAAATAATAAAACTTCAAAAACAAAAATTTAAAAAAAAAATACAAGTTCAGAAACAAAAAATTAAAAAAATATATATAAATTCAGAAAAACAAAAAAAAAAAAAATAAGTTCAAAACAAAAAAATAAATAAAAAATATATCAAAATGTCGGATGATGTTTTGGTGTTGTTTGAATTTTGGTTTGCTCATGGAGCACTTTGAAGGACAGTAAATTGTACCTACTGTGGTAAACCAGCCACATTAACCAAGCATTTTTATTTCCGATGTCAACGCCAAAACCGACTCGTTAAGAATCGTCGGCAAATGTAGGTGTAGGGTCAAAGAACACAACCCAGAGGTTTCTATCACCGAATAGAAACGCTATATGTACATATATGTATATACATATATGTAATGAACTCTGGATGTGACCAAGCTGCTAAATTGCAATCTAATATTCTTAATTTCACTGTGGGTCAGATTCACCTTTTTTGGCATAAGTTCCAAATTATATTATAAAGATCTGGAATTTTGAAAGTATAGAATAGAAGTTCGATTTTTTATTTTCGCTATCCAATTACAACTTTATCGCACCCTACTTTTAGTGTTTTTGTTCTAAAATATTTTCAAAAATTTTTGACAAACATACAAATTTTATATATATTCTTTTTGTTTTTTTTTTTTGTAATTTTCTGAAAGTCATAAATTTTATAAATATTAACAACAATCGCCCTCTGGCTGAAAGTCAAAAATAACACAGGCGGTTATTTTTTACGCCTTGAATATGGTTATAAATTGAGTAAAATTTTCTAAAGTATTTCAAAATGTTTATTTTTTATCTATTCTGCTCGCCACCGTCCATTTTGTAAAATATTTATTTATCACCAGCGGACAAACTTAATATAAATATCTCGTCAATATTGATGCTGAAAAATCTTATGAATAAGCTGAATTTGAAAATATATACAGTACAAATTGCACGGATGCATGTTTTAAATATTATTTGTCTCAATAAAATTTTAGACTTTTCGACTATTATTTGTCAATTTAGCCCAGTGTGCATTTGTTCAACATCTGTACATCAGTAAAAATTAAAAGAGCTACCCAGCAGGCAAAAATAGTTGAACTCATCATAGGTGCAATTGGAAAATTGACATGGCCCCGTTAAAATGGAAAAAGTTTATTACATGTAGATTCTATCAGAGTTTCAGATTACTTAGACATGTTAATAAGAATGTACTTTCAGCCAAGTGTACTCAGTTCTAGAGAAAATTTAGCAATGCAGTCACTATATGCAAAACTTATAAAGAATTTTGGATCTTAGGTATACAAATTTAAATGACTACACATTTTTTTTAATCTAAAGCCGGCTTACACTTTAATTATTTACTGCATCAAGTAATTCTTTCCGCCATCAGCATTTCTCTTTTCTTTGGCTAGCTTTGGCCTTAGAGCAGCCAGAAAGAATATTTAATTTTAATTAGTTCTCAATTCATAAAAGAACACAATCTTACAGCTCTTTCATAAAAGAAGTAAAAGAAGTAGTAACAAAAGTAGAAGAAATCATTAGTAGCCATCATTAAGTAAATATTTAATCGAATATTGCCAAAAATCAATATAGTATGTGGTTAAATCGTTATATTTCATATGCTGCCAAATTGCTCTAATTTAAATGAAACCAAATAGCCTAACTAACATGTTAATTAAAATGTTTTATCGTTGTAGTTCCAGGATGCCACGAACAAATTATTTAAAAAATTTGTTGCGACCTTTGTGTGGTTATAATTGGTTTTCATCAGGCTTCAGGTCAATTTCATTTAATAAAAAGAAAAATGACAATATCTTGATGAATTGAAAAAGACTGATAATGACCATAGAATGATGGACATACTATCAGATCTACACACTTATAGAATTCTCAGAAAAGAAAATCTGCTGGACAAACTACTTAAATTGGGTTTATTTTTTTTATTTCCGAGCATACCAACGGATTTGGCAATGGCCACCATCAGGAATAAATGGAAGAAAATACAGGAGCACACAAAATCTTTACTTATAGAAATAGTAAAATTCTGCATCCCGGAAAACAGATACTTTGACCAAATATTCATCCAATTAAAAGGAATGCCGATGGGATCACCGGCCTAACCTGTCATTGTAGACATCATTATGGAAAATCGTTTGGACACCACCATGATTATTGACACATATTTGGACTCTATGATCATCAGGCAAGGAAATGAATGGCAACTAAAATGGTATATGAAGCCAACTGCTGTTGGCGAATGTTGTCAGGACGAATCATCAATTTTAATTCCAAAGACCCAAAGACCGTGATAATAAATACAGCCATGAGTTGTGTCCAACGTATGCTAAACATTTGGGACAAAATATACCATGAAGAAACCAAGAAGGAAATAGTAAATATTTTAAAAGACAACGATTTTCCGGATAACATAATTAAGGCATTATTAAAAAAACACAAATCACCTATTGACAACCCCAAAAAGACCTACTTATCTGTCACATAAGTACCTATGTTATGACAAAGATCAAATGAAAATAGGACACAAACCTGACCATACCCTCAAACATATATTCAATAAAACAAAATCCAATATAGAGACGATAAATAGAAGTAATGTGATATACAAAACTCCATAATAAGATATACGTATATAGGGACGACCAAATCAAAATTAAAAACTAGGATCTTACAACACACATCCGACTATAAAATGAGACATCACTCAGACACACAAAAAACAGCACTAATGACACACTGTGCAACTGGTGCACCGATTTTTGAAGAGACAGAAATACTAGATGAAGAGCGGCACTACAAGAAAATGTTCACCATGGGGATGCTACACATCATCAATACTCCAAACGCCACACGACTTGACTTTAAGACTGACACCGACAATTGCGCCCACATATGTGTAAGGACATTTACTTGACAAAAATTAGTTTACAATTTAGTTTACAATTTAGTTAAAATGAAAAATAATTGTTAAATGTGTTTTGTAATCTTGTACAAACCTGAAGACGGTTACCGATGCACAACCGAAATATATCGGTTCCAAAAATAAAATTAGAAACTACGGTTTTTTATTTTTATTAAATGCAATTGACCTGAAGCCTGATGAAAACCAATTTTAATTAAAAATTTACTTATTTCACTTTCAATTTTCCAAAAGTAGTAAATTTTAAATGTTTGAGTTTAAATTAATTGATATCAAAATAAATAATATTTAAATCAATTTCTAATAAATTTAAAGTTTAATGGCTGTCACTCCGACACAAGATAATAAAGCGTTTAAATTGTTAAACACCAGAAGTTCACATTTTATAAATCCTTATAGTGATTGAATGCTTTCGTCGCATGACATATTTTCCATTCCCTCTTTGTTTTATTTAAATTCAATATTTGAAATACATACATATGTAGGTAAAATAACCCAATTGCACTGAAATAGTATTGCAATTAGTATTAACACATTATTAAATACATAAATTTCTGCGAATTGTCTTTTTTAAACATATGACTCCAATTTTTTACCAGAAAATTTTGTATCTGGCAACGCCATTTGTCCTGTCCCAAGTTGCCGAATCTTTCATGTACGATAGCCCAAGCCACACTGGAAGGAATGCCCAATACGCAGCTAGCGGACCCTTTAGATTAAAGGTATTGACGTCATACCGGCGGTAAACCTCTCCGGATCCAGACCGAAGTGTGCGGCATAGATGGCACAAGAGACGAGATTCCGTTGGGTCATTTCAGGCCCTTTGCAAGGGGTACCCGTTAGTTCGTGTGTCGCGTTCACCACGAGGTTCGCTTTAAGCAGAGAGAATGCACTCGAAAATTAACTCAGGGACTGCGGCATGCTCTTGCTTCAGCAGATTTCTTGCTGATTTCCTCGATATTGAAGGGGTCAGCACGGCAAAAGCACTTGGAATCCGATGGAGAGCGACCACGGGTGAGTTTTACTTTCTTATCTCACCTTAAGAGATCAAGCCAGCTTATAATAAGCGAGAAGTCTTCGGGCAGATCGCCAAGTTATTTGATCCCGCTGGCTGGCTTGCTCCCTTTGTGATGCAAGCCAAAGTATTTATGTAAGAATTTTAGCTTTGGGATAATCACTTGCCCAGTGAACATTATAGCAGGTGGCACGACTTTTCAAAGAACTATTCCTTCCATGGGTTCTTAATCTGTGTCTACGAGTGGTGTACTTGCCAGGTGGCTACAACTGATTTTACATGATATGAAACAGCCAAGATTTCGACTTCAAGGTTATAATTCTTATTTCTTAAGAATTCTGAGGGGTATTAGAGTTTTCCACCCCTGTAAGGACTCATTGCCCCTGTTACTGGTATTTTGGTTATTTGCCTTTTGTCTGTTATTGAGGTATATATCCCCACGGCCGCCCTTTGTGGTAAAGCGGCGTCTACCGCAGTCATTATGCTGCTTTCGAAAGAGTGGTGAATCTTACGATTCCATTAATATCTGGACTCTTTGACACTTTGTATGACTTATCATAACATTTACTGGAGTAAGATGGATCTTTGGTTGTGCATTTTATGGCTTGGACATTTGGAAGACTATCCAAAATAAATATGTATATGCGCCTTTAAGAGCGTCGGTTAATCCAGTAATCTCTTTTGTGTATAAAAAACAGAGTTGTTGGAATTGTTTTCAAGTTGTGAATGTTTGCTGTTAAGAGATTTTTTGGTATTTCCGACTTGACCTTTTAGTTTACATTTTACATTTTGGGTGGCTATGGATTTGTGTGTTTCTTATTTGGTGATTAACACACGAAGAGCTCCAACAAATTCCGATAGATTGTTAATGTTGCCATGAAAGTTTGGTAAAAGTCTTGTGGCTGTATTAACATAATTCGCTGTTTGCGTCGTTTTATTTTCAGAATTATGTAGCGCTTTACTGGTGTTAGAGTCAAAAATTTGTTTCAATATTATTTTATATCGCTTTCATGGTAATTTTTGTTTTTCCTTGCAATCATTTTAAAAGGCTAAAGCTGATTTTTGGTGTGCCTTCGAAAGGCTTTCTTTATGAGTTTTGAATAGAAGGCTGCTTTTACTTAAGAGGAATGTTACAAGATTGAGTGTTTTTCCGTGGTGCCCTCAGATGTGTTTCTATCTTGAGACCCTTGATTGATCTGTAGAGTTCATTTGTAGTACCGAGAGCTTCATTTATAATAGGTTGCCAATCGTTCTTTATGTGCTATTTTGAGAATATTGTTAGTTTTAATTCACTGAGAAGGATTACTACTATGATGAAGATTGAAATCCTAAGTGTACCTAGTGTATTTTTCGGCTGCAAAATGTATCTCATTGATTACATTTGCTTTTGGGTCGACTATTCTGCTTTCTTTAGTGGTAGAGAGGTTTTTTTTTTTTTGTATTTTACGATTCCACAAAGATCTGTCTGTGTATTTATTATGTATACATTTAATTATGTGTATATATACATATATATAAATTTTTTCGGTTTTTTTTAAATGTGCCCGCCCAGCTAACTAACTCAACCTTAGAACTTTCGACAGCTAGACTTAGCTATAATCCCGCCAAAAAAATTACATTTTCTTTTGTTAATTGTATAAAAACTACGAGATAGATCGCCAAGGCGCACCTGAGGTCGTTTCTCTTTCGTTTGATACCAAATTTATGTAGTTTTGGCTTAAGTAAATATTTACTGAAATATTTAAATAAAAGCGACATTGACCTATCGATTGTGCTGGCGACCTATCGATTATGCTATCGACGGAATGCACAGCTCTAGTTCATACGTGGTCGGTGTTGTCGGATTTTTTCGGGTCGTCGTCGGAATTCGTTTTTATGGCGAATTTTCAATTTTTTCGGCGAGGGCAAAGTTGGCAAATTCGTTTTGCGGCGAATTATTGTTGGAGCAAATGTTTGAGTTGGCATCATCGGTTGCGGTTGTTTCATGTTTGATTCAATGGCTCGTGTAGTTCGATGGCGTTTCGGGCGGTTCGACGGGGTTTCGGGCGGTTCGATGCGGTTTCGGGCGGTTCGATGCGGTTTCTTAAAAAAGAGCGCCCCGAGCGAGAGAGCGAGAGAGAATTCCCGAATTTCGAAGCGACAACATCGCACGCGTGTAAAATAGATTAATAAGTGTAACTTTCTAAATTTTCTGAGTGGAAAGTGTTGAAGGGAAAATCGCATTTAGTTTTTCACCGGTCTAGAAGTCAAATAAATCACAATGGGAAGTAAGTAATCGTAATAAGTTAATTATTGGTGCAAAAGTGATGTTTTTGACGCCCTCACCCCAAGCACACCCTCGGCAGTCATCAAGTTGCTTACGTGTACAAAAAAAAAAAGAAATGAGAAAATCTCTTTTCATGTGTGATGATAAATAAATGCAATGTATTCTTTTACTTGTTTTTCCATGTCTAATTAAAATAATGTTTATTGTTTTGCAGTTAAATTTCTCGAAGTAATCAAACCCTTTTGCAGTATATTACCTGAAATTGCAAAGCCGGAGCGTAAGGTGCGTATGAAGAGTTTTGAATGATAAATCGTATTGATAAATCGATTCGCATTGAAGTTTAGCTTTCCTAG
Organism: Drosophila insularis; assembly: GCA_018903935.1. Classification (NCBI taxonomy): domain Eukaryota; kingdom Metazoa; phylum Arthropoda; class Insecta; order Diptera; family Drosophilidae; genus Drosophila; species Drosophila insularis. The sequence continues at coordinate 5,809,616 of JAEIFP010002302.1, forward strand.
ATTAGTCTGTATAAATATATATTATATATTGCCAATTAGTTGAATGTCTGTTTTTCGGTTTTTTCGACTGTCACCACTGCCAGTGTTACCATCGCCCACATTTCGCTCGTCGCGGAAAAAACAAATGCGCCACGCAAACAAATGGATTTTCCTTTTTTCGTTTCGTAGTGGAGAGGGAAATGAAAACAATGTGACAGATCTAAACTATGCGTTAATTCTGATTTTTATGCACGTTTACAAGTGCCACACTTTAATACTAAATGTCCCAATACCGCGTATCCTGACTGGAATTAAATGCCTCATGCACGCTGCTAACGTGGCAACCAATTTCCTTGGTTTTCAATAAGATTTTCATTCATAATTTTACAATTTTCAACTGCCAAACTCATCCCACATTTCTTATCAAAGATACTCCTATATTTTCCCTGCCTGCTACTTGTTGCCATACCTACTACTACTACTACTTTTTCGAAACAACAAAGACTAGATGGCAACACTGATCGACGTGGAAATGTCAAACTTCGGCTTGCCGACTGAATTTTCAACGTCAGCTTCGGTACCCGATTGGTCATTGTTGTTTTTGTTGCCTACCATATGATTTGATTTTGTTTAAACATTTACTGACGTACACACAAAGAAAGCAATACATACGTGCATGTAGGTCAACATAGCATAGGCAAAGTGGTAAAAGTAAAATTTGTTTTTTGTGCATAAAAGGTCGGTGTAAAACGCAATGCAAATGTGTCATATTTAATTGAGATTAAACAACGAATAACAAGTTATTAAAGATGACGATTATATTTTTGGTGATTTTTCGTTTTATTTGCAGATCCAATTCAGGGAGAAGGTATTATGGACTGCTATAACGCTATTCATTTTCCTCGTTTGCTGTCAAATTCCCTTGTTTGGAATTATGAGTTCCGATTCCGCTGATCCCTTCTACTGGATTCGTGTGATTTTGGCCTCCAATCGTGGTACCCTGATGGAGCTGGGTATCTCACCTATTGTGACATCTGGTCTGATTATGCAGCTGTTGGCGGGAGCCAAAATAATTGAAGTCGGTGATACGCCAAAGGATCGTGCTCTTTTCAATGGAGCTCAGAAATTGTTCGGCATGGTCATCACAATTGGGCAGGCAATTGTCTACGTTATGACTGGCATGTACGGAGATCCATCGGAAATTGGTGCCGGTGTTTGCCTGCTGATCATCATTCAGCTGTTTGCAGCCGGTTTAATTGTGCTTCTGTTGGACGAACTGCTGCAAAAGGGATATGGTTTGGGATCCGGTATCTCACTTTTCATTGCTACAAACATTTGCGAGACAATCGTGTGGAAGGCGTTCTCTCCTACCACTGTGACCACAGGACGTGGAACTGAGTTCGAGGGCGCAGTGATTGCCCTCTTCCACCTGATGGCAACCCGTAATGACAAGGTTCGGGCCTTGCGCGAGGCTTTCTATCGCCAGAATCTGCCCAATTTAATGAACTTGTTGGCCACGGTTCTAGTCTTTGCTGTAGTCATTTACTTTCAAGGATTCCGCGTGGATCTGCCGATCAAGAGTGCACGCTATCGCGGCCAGTACAGCAGCTATCCTATTAAGTTGTTTTACACCTCCAACATTCCTATTATTTTGCAATCTGCCTTGGTCTCGAATTTGTATGTCATTTCCCAAATGTTGGCCGTGAAGTTCCAGGGTAATTTCTTCATTAACTTGCTGGGAGTGTGGGCTGACGTTGGCGGCGGTGGCCCAGCCCGGTCGTACCCAATTGGTGGCCTGTGCTATTACCTTTCACCTCCAGAGAGTGTCGGTCACATCTTGACCGATCCTATTCACGCACTTCTTTACATTGTCTTTATGTTGGGCTCCTGTGCGTTCTTCTCCAAGACTTGGATCGATGTCTCCGGCAGCTCGGCCAAGGATGTAAGTACTTTTTGCGCTTGTCTTTTTTACCAATTGTTAATCTAATGTGATACATTTTTATTTTCGCTAGGTTGCCAAACAACTCAAGGAACAGCATATGGTGATGCGGGGACATCGCGAGAACTCTATGATCCATGAACTTAATCGTTATATTCCTACGGCGGCTGCATTCGGCGGTCTCTGCATTGGCGCTCTGTCCGTCATGGCCGATTTTCTGGGTGCCATTGGCTCCGGCACTGGTATCCTACTGGCTGTGACTATCATATACCAGTACTTTGAGATTTTCGTTAAGGAGCAATCCGAAATGGGTGGCATGGGCACACTGCTGTTTTAAGCAGATAGAGCTAAACACTTCATCATAGTTTCCATTCTCCTACACTTCATACGCCCATCAAACACAATTTAAGCAAAATAATAAATTTATTTTTCGTTCAGTTTTCCGACTTTGAATAGTTTTTAGTTGTATTCAAATGTGAGACGTTATTGCTTAAGTTCAATATTTCAGCGAATGGAATGAATTCCAATGTATGTAATTAAATTTTTGTTTTCAATTCAATATTAAAAACTGAATTACAAAACACACAGAGTTCATTGAAATTGAAAATAATATTGTCAACATAATAACGTAAATTAGATAACTTTTTTAATTAAAAAAAATGTGTTTTTTGTTCTGGGGAAGGGTGAAGTTGTGTCTTTTAATATCAGTATGTCCAATTAGAGTTTGAAGCAGTAAATTAAAATTAAAGTAAGTACCATAGACCAGGGTAAACAACTTTTTAAAATCGAAATGCATGTGTGTATCTCGTTCACTATTTCAAGCTCATTCGAATTTTTATTCGGATTTGTAGAAAATTTGGCGTATTGATATATGTTAAAATATAAAATCAAAATGTCAGGTTTGATTGCGGTAGCTAAATATTTGGGTCAAATACAAATTTGGGTTAAATTTTAGAATAATTTGTACTTGTTTACCATGTCTACTTTTCTTTTTGTATTGTTGAAGAATATGTGTTTTATGTACTATTGGGATTCCCTGTATATGTTTATGTTTTCGGCTGACTAAGAAGTTTGGAATGTAGGCGTCAGATTTGTATATACTTGTGTCATTGTTAATATTATTCTCAGTCGTCAAAATGTCTTTTATTATAGGGTCAGCGATAAAAGGTGATGACGCAGATCCTATAGGAGCTGTGCTTTGAGATCCGTGTAGTTCTTGTTGTATATCTAATGCAGAGCGCCAAAAATACAACGACATTCTTACGCCTTATAAAATATTTTATATTTTAAGGCCATGAGTTCTTCATATAGACTAATAATGGATTTTGAACTGTTTGCTAAAACTGATATGGAAATAAGTGTAAGTTTACTTTTAGTGTAAGTTAAAGTAAATTTTAAATTTCTAGCAAATTATCAAATAAGCATAAACATTTGCGACGGTGGTGGAAATAAGTGGGTTGAAAGTACATTTATGGTTCATGAGTTCGTTCAAATCATGTATACCACTAAGACTTCGCAGACTACTGTATAAAAAAAAGGTGACCAGTTGAGGAGAGATATTGTGAAAATTCATTACCTTACATTTGGTAGTGTAAGGATTTAATAAATTGTAATGGCACCAAGATTAAAAGTTTTTGATCTCAGCTTGTAGCCGTCAGCATGCATAAGCAAGCGAAACAATAACTGATGGGTTCATTAATGAATAGCGTGCAAAGCAGAAAGCCAATATTCTATTTGTTAGATACTCTCGATCCCAAAAAAGTAAAAAAGCCGGAAACCCGAAGTCGTTCAGTTTAGAAATTAAAAGGGTATCCTTGCTGAAGTCAGTATATCTGACATCAGTTCGTTTGGTATTTTTGATTTCGCAATAAGGGCCAATCCGGAAATACCACTATAGTTGAAGGCTCCGGACTTTTTCACGTTTTTATGAAGAGGAAAATTATATGATTTCTTCCAAGTAGATGGATAAGAAAGGTGGGTGTAAAAAAATATTACGTTTAGAATTGACAAAAATCTCCCAGTTAACAGTTTTTTCAACAACCAAAATCTGCGCACATATGTACTAATAAAACCAACGTAACGAATTTGATAATCCAGTCTTTGAGAAATGCAAACAAAAATGTATGTTTTGTTCAAATTGCGAGGGGCGAAGTTGAAATAAACTTGATCTCTGTATTATGTATACTACTCGAGTCTATATCCCAAACTTACGTCAAAATTTACATATACCATTTCACCATAGAGTTGCTCGGAAATGTTTCGACTGTTGCTGTTGACCAGCTCCAAAAATCGCCACGAAATCAGCAGTAGTGAAAACAGCACAGAACATCTTGTTTCAAAGTTTTCGCGGTTTTTAATCGGGCATTAGCGGGAATTCGATAGTTTATCGAATGTTTGCAACGATAACATCGATGTCCGATAGTTTTAATAATGTTAGAAGAAGAAGCACTCAACACACGACAACAACAAAATATTTAAGGAAAGAAAATTGAAGAGGAAAAGGCCATGTCAGCTCCGCTAACCCGAAATTGGCCTTATCTCAGGCAGCAGATGACGGCCCTGCTTCTTAACACATCGCCAGTGATCACAGGAATCTGCCTGGTTACCACTATTGGTTACATTTTATCCTTTTCTGAAATGGCCGTTCTGCTACTAAGTGTCACCCCAGGATATATCCTGCCAAATGGCAAATTCTGGTTGTGGACCGCGTTTACATTTTGGCTTATTGAACTTCATTGGTGGGAGGTATTGATTTGTGTATATTTTGTTAATGTTTAATGAATTTCTACTAAGATTCTACATTATTGGTAAAGGTGGCTGTTGATGTCGTGACCGTTGGACTATGTGGAAAGATGCTGGAGCCCCTCTGGGGTCAACTTGAGATGTTCAAGTTCTTTGCTTTAAGCAATTTTGGTGTATCACTGCTCACTACGATTTATTATCTTTTCTACTATATGGTTACAAAGAACCCAACAATATTGTTTGATGTGCATATTCATGGATTGGCCGGATATGTTGCTGGGATTTGTGTAGCTGTCAGGCAAATTATGCCCGATCATTTAATCTTCAAGACACGCTACGGACGCCTTACAAACAGGTCACTTAAACCTTTGAGTGAAAAGAGTTTAGTAATTTCTTTTGTTTTTCTATATCCATAGAAATGTCCCTCTTACGGTTCTCATCTTGGCTATTATATGCTGGGCGATTGGATTTTTGGATGGTACTTACCCTGCCATGTTTGCCTCTGGTTCTTTGGTATCTTGGATATATTTGCGTTTTTATCAGCATCATCCGAATGGTCGTGGAGATAGCTCTGAGAGTTTCACATTTGCTAGTTTCTTTCCCAATGTATCGCAGTCTTTTATCAGCATGTTGGTGAACCCCATATACAACTGTTGCCTACGCGCAGGCGTTGTAAGGACACCGACGCCCTTGAGAACGATATCAACGTCTAGTTTAACATCGATCTCAGTGCAAATGCCAGGAGTGGATCCGCATGATATTGAAAGAAGACGGTAAGTAGTAATTTAATGAAAAAATTTAAATATTAATCGCGATATATAAGATTTGAGGCCGAGATAACTTGGACTAGTGCAGCTCTAAAGCGTTCTTAGGGTGGTATATGCCAATAAATCCCGATTATTGTCATTTATTGGGTATCATGGCATATATCATGTGTATTTAATCGATTCTGTTTTAAGTTCAAGCTTTCGTTTAAAAAGATACAAAATAAAAGCTTTCCTTTTGTTCCTTTCAAACCCAATAATGGATTGATCTACCATAGCAAAAATTTGTATTTTATATTTGTTTCGATATATTCTACAAACTGTAGATTCAAATTGCGTAAAAATTTGCTTATATAAATACGCAATTATGACAAAGTGCTAGGATTATTATTCGATACCATTTTATATTATTATTGTTAAACGAATGAGCCAAGAATATTCACGAAAAACTTTATAATTTTTATTTCAGTCAAATCGCTTTAAAAGCTTTAAGCGAGCGATTGAAGGCCACGGATTCCAACCGGCATACTCAGCTGCCGAAGTCATTTCCACAGCAGCAGCAGCAACATCATCATCATCAACATCATAACCAACATCAGCATCATCCACATCACCATCAGCATAAACACCATAGCGGTCACAGCAGTCATGGTCATAGCCATGGTCCTGGTCAAAGCCAACCGCAACCAGACTTTCTGAAGCCTAGCAGCAGCACTTCCAGTTCGCAGCTGCCCATCACATCGTCGCGATCTGAGCCGCGTATGATTAGCACAATGAGCCCTATTGCAATACCCATGCCTGCTCCACCACCCAAAGAGGGTGCACACAATGAAGGAGAAGTCAATGATGTTTCTAAATCGACTTTAATTATTTTGGACGACGTCCCATCTACGACGTCATCGACGGATTAGATGTGTGTTTCTATCTTAAACATAAATTAATTTCTTTTGATATTTAAATTTGATCCTCTTCATATATTTAACATTGTCTATGTTTTCGATTTTAATTACTGCTTGCCCTTGCACTATGAAGCAACGGAATACCAAAAAGAAAATATTTCTGTTGTTGTCGTCCTTACATATAATTGAAAAAAGAACATATGCTTTATTTAGTTAAATAACTGTAAATATATATAGATATTTAAAAACCTAAAAATATATACATAATTTAACTCATAGCGCCAAATTGCAGCTAAATCTTAAACAAAAGCATACATAGCCTTTCCAAGTTGCCAAGTCGATAAAAAGTTTATCAGATCAGTATATACTTTAGATCTTATAAGTATTAAAAATTCATTTCCATTTTATGAGGGTCGTGGAAGGTTTTGTGGTTGATGTGCACTTTTTTATTTCAGCCTACGCAAAAGAAAATTGTATTTAGCATTTTCTTTGTATAAAATTTCAAATGAAACAGAATTAAGTCTATACGATCTGGCAACGCTATTTCTCTGGCAGCATTGAATAAGTTATCCATTTACCAACACCTAAAATGGCCTATTGTTTTTGTTAAATTTTATTTTGCGATTTCGTGTAGTCTTTGACTCTTGCGAGCGTTCTTCTTAAAATAACTTGTTTATTGATTTCTCGCTACAAGTCAAAGACAAGGGACTAAAGTTAATAATAAAATGTTGCCGTAGCGAAAGCCAAATTCAGGGCGAATGCAAAACAAGTTTTGGTTTTTTAGTTGGCAAGTGGCTGATGTACAGGGTGACCCGGTGGGTTGCATTTTTGTGGGTGGATGTGTAAGGGAATTTTGTTGTTAAACAAAATGGGTCATAATTACAAGCACATAAATGTGCGACGCCATCGCAGTGGTGAGTAAGACAATTCAAATAATTTTAGAGTAGCGATAAGGAAGCGAGCAAAATGTCCTCTTGCCCCGACCCCGACCCACACCAATTTAAAGATAAAACGGAAAGGCCCTACGTATCGATAACGACTTCGTTCCGCTTTGAGAAGTACATATGTGTGTGTGCATAAGAGTGAGTAAGAGCGCCTAATATTTATTTGAATGCCTACATGTACATACATATGTATGTGTTGCAATTTGGAGTCGTGGCAAAAACAAGAACTAAACAAACCGGACGAACTCGACTCTGTCTCGCTATCAGTTTAAACATTTTGTCAATTCTTTTTATATATGTACATATGTATGTATATAGATATTTATAAAATATTTAAATGCCAGCAATCATAACCTTTCCATTTAATTCAGATGTAAACTAGTTTTAGTCGAACCTAGGAGCGAAATTTCGGCTGAACCGAAATTTTGACATTACTAACATACATATATCTGATTAAATGCTGGCAACTTAAGCAATTTATTAGTTCTGTACTATTTCCGTTTAAAGCTTTCAGTTTCGCCTGTCCCATGTTGTTCAATTTGTGTTTGCTATTGTTCAGGGCCATTCGGATTTTGAATTTGCACCATGGCCCAAAGGCAGTGCGATTGCAGCAGTCCCGGGCGATCAAGCCAAACGAGTACGAAGTGAGCTGATTGAGGTAGACTAGTTGATATTCATTCCTTTAATATAGAATCATTTGAAATTTTATCCAAATATAACAATGCTATGAGACAATCTCACGCGAGTATCAATAAATGATATTATTAACATCTGTTCCTTAATGGTTTAGTACTAAAGTGGTTCAGGTTTCAAAGTACACAACAATTTTTTTTAGCTTAGCGCGGCTTGAGCCAAATATGTACAAATATACCCGAATAGGAAGTCATAATAATGATCATAGCCATGTTAATATACGCCTGCAAATACGTCAAAATTCACGCGCACACACACAAACACATTAATAAAACACGGCAATACACATGCGCGCCTGCCATTCATTCAAGCACCGACTATGCTTTTGAGCAAGAAAAACCACTGGGGGCGATCGGTTGGCGCTCAGTCGCTTGTTGCTTACCACGTATAACGGTTCGCTCGGTGGGACTCTGAAAGCGCTGTCTAAATTCGTTTTTTTTTTATCGCTCTTGCCAAATTATCAATCAAGACATAAACACACAAGAAAGAAAAGTATATTTGCACTGAACTCTCCGGCCTCGACAAATGCATTAAACTACCTTTCGCCTCTACTTTATTATCTTTTAGTTGGTGCCACAACAACCACGGCAAAACCAACAATGACAGATTATTTGTCAATGCACTCACGACTAACCCAAGTGGGACAGGAGCATTTACTTAAGTTTTGGCCTGAACTAACAACGGACGAACGCGCAGATCTGGTGCGCGACATCGAGGAGTTAAATCTGGATGAAATCAAACAGTATTTCGACCGAGCCACCATCTCAATGAACGAGAATGGTATTAAATTGGACGACCGTTTACAGCCCATTCCCGAGGGAAAGTTAATATCCATTGCTAGAACATCTAGCGAGAAACTGAATGCTTATCGGGATGAAGGATTGCAACAGATTAGCAATGGACATGTCGCTGTGCTGCTAATGGCGGGCGGACAAGGTGAGTTGTATGAGGGGGAAAGGGCAGATATTGAACTGTGCAAACACCTGAAGAAATACCTAACACTTGTGCATATATTAAACAACTTGAAGAATCTAAATTCAAGAGGAAGGTGTTTTCCATTTAGAAACAAAGCTCTATCTATGTACATATATATAATGCAGGGAAAAATATTATTACATATGTATATACAATCGTACATATAAAGTGAGATAGAAGTTAAAGTTTATATCTCTTGATAAGGTTTCCACGAATTCTGTTTATTTATAAGAGATAGGAGACATGTTATTATATTATATTTACAAACTGCCATTGTTTCTACAGATTCTACTACAGCTGGAATTCAAAAATCCAAATAATTTTTTTAAATCCTTTAGCGCACTATATTTAACTTGTCCTGGTTATTGATACCGAAATAATTTTATAAATATATGCACATATATACATACATACTTATATACATAGGTATCTTCAGTTCACTTTGCCTTGAAATGTAGTGGGCAAAGTTGAAAATGAAATAAAGAAACAACTTCAGACATTTCTTACTTGTTGTACATTTCATGTGCATATCTGTATGTATGTATGTGAGTGTGTAAAAAGCTAATTAACTTGATATAAAATGCTCCAGCAAGCTCACTGCAGCACTCTCCGATACACACACGCACACACACGCCCTCAATCTCAATCAGTAGTGCCCACTCTCTCATGTAGCTGCCTTGTTATTGTAATTGTAATTCCGTGTACAAGACACGCCAACATCAACAACGATTTTAAGCCATTCTTTCAACTGGCCGACCATGGGACAGATTTCAGAAATTTCGTTAAATAAATTCCTTTAAAAATATACATCTGACCGTTTAATGGTGCCTCAAAATTGTCTCACTATGTCTAATCTATTTCAGAATATTAACATCGATTTTAACGATCAGGCCTGGTCTTAGTCATTTATTTGTAAACTTTTCAGTTTTGATCTAATCTGGCCCATTGTTCAGTCGTTGCATGTTTCCCGCTGCCTTTCTTTTTGTTCGTTTAGCTCATGGGTTTCTTTGAGCGCCATTTTGAAACAATTGGAGTCATTTGACATTTCCCGGTCTTATGCGGGTGGAGTACAGTCAAAAGTCCAATCACGTAACAGGCCCAAGATACACGGAAAAAAACGCACAAAGTTGTCATTCTTTTTACTAAGAAACAAGCATCGATATCCCTATAACTAAACAAGGCATATGTAGGTACATATTCATAAATGGAACTCGATAACCGATGCAGATAAATGACTTTTTCACAGAAGTATATTGTACATACATATGTATGTGTGTAAATAAAACCGGTAGTTTTGTAGATACGACCTTATGCTAAGCCCGCTTAAATGCTAAATAGCAGACAATAAACAAAAGAAATCGAAAGCGAAACCATTGACGAAAAAGAAACATGTTTTTAAGGTCGACCGGCTAAAAACAGCACTGCTGGTTGGTAATTAATGGAATGTTTTTTCCCCTATTCTTTTTTGTTTTTTCTTGCTTTTAGTCCCTTTACTGAAACCTCTTTCTCTTAAATTCTCTGTTATCACAATCTGAAAATTGATACAACTTTAACTTGTAAGTCTATGTTTAGAGTGTGAGTTAGAAATCTTAAAAACTGAAAACTTGTTTTTTCTAAAACGTAGTTTTAAAATGAGCAGTAATCTATATACATATAGAGAGATACAGACTTTTTTAAAAATTTGAATAAAAAGTTTGATAAGATTTTTGAGTAAATTATTTATAAGAGTGGAGCAAATCAATGTTTCTCATTTTTTCTATTCTGCAGGCACCCGACTTGGTTTCGATCATCCCAAGGGCATGTATGATGTAGGCTTGCAGTCACGGAAAACTCTTTTCCGCATCCAGGCTGAGCGTATATTAAAGCTCGAAGAATTGGCTCAGGATGCAACTGGGAAACGTGGCCATATCACATGGTACATAATGACATCAGAGCATACAGTTCAACCGACTTACGAATATTTTTTGGCCAACAACTTCTTTGGACTGAAATCTGAAGATGTCTTGCTCTTTGAGCAGGGCTCATTACCCTGTTTTGAATACGACGGCCGCATTATTTTGGACGAGCGGCATCGTGTAGCTCGAGCTCCGGATGGCAACGGGGGTATTTACAGGGCCATGAAGCGTCAAGGAATTTTGGATGATATGCAGAAACGCGGCGTTTTATATTTGCATGCCCATAGCGTAGATAATATTCTTATCAAAGTGGCTGACCCCGTATTTATTGGGTATTGTGTACAGGAGAAGGCCGATTGTGCTGCGAAAGTGGTGGAGAAGGCAGCCCCAAATGAGGCTGTGGGCGTTGTCGCTATTGTTGATGGAAAATACCAAGTGGTGGAGTACTCTGAAATCTCGGCAAAAACTGCAGAAATGCGTAACTCTGATGGACGTTTAACCTTTAGTGCCGGCAACATTTGCAATCACTTTTTTAGTGCACATTTCCTGCAGAAGATTGGAAGCACCTTTGAACAAGAGTTAAAACTGCATGTGGCCAAAAAGAAGATTCCGTTTGTTGACAATGCCGGAAAACGCTTGACTCCAGATAAACCAAATGGCATTAAAATTGAGAAATTTGTCTTTGATGTGTTCGAGTTTGCAGAAAAGTTTGTGGCTATGGAAGTGCCACGCGACGAAGAGTTTAGCGCTCTGAAGAATGCTGATGTGGCAGGCAAAGATTGCCCAACGACAGCCCGGGCAGATTTATATCGGCTGCATAAGAAGTACATAGAAGATGCTGGCGGTATTGTTCACGGTGAAGTCTGTGAGATTTCACCATTCATCACATATGCCGGAGAGAATCTCGCCTCGCAGGTCGAAGGAAAATCCTTCACAAGTCCTGTTTATCTAAGAGACACGCGGGATCCTCTACATGGACATCTTTGATTGCAATATAAGATTCATCTTTAATTCCTCAATAATTAAATAGGTCTTGAAAATCCCATGTAAATTCGGCAGTACTTAAATCAAATATTTTATATTCCTAATTTGGTTTTGTTTTGTTGTTTTTGATAAATAATTGTGCAATGGTTATGTTAATATATATAATATATACATAATTTTAAATATGTTGTAAATTTATAAATTTCATATCTTTAGATATAGCCTAAATGTGATGAGTTTTCTTTTCTTAAATGGGAAATCCTAATGCACAAGGGATCATTTTTGGTCATTTATATTTTTCAAAAAAATTTTGAAATCTTTGTCTGGTGCTCGAGATAAGCTCGAACTAGAAGCAAACTCGATCTTCCTGAATACTGCACCAGTCTAGACTTTCAATTTGGTAGTAACAGCTTTCATAGTCTCAGAGATATATGTAATCATACGGTCGGACGGACAGAGAAGGGTGGGTGCATCAACTGGCTAGATTGAGCTATGTAAAGGCGTTTTGAGTTAGCGAACAACTGAGACATTATCGTATTCAAATGTATATGTTTATAGAACACTCACGAAAATGTAACCTTTCATTTTGTATAATGTAAAGTGATTAATATTCTAACGTAGAAATAACTCTTTTTATATCTTGTTTAGTCAAACACACAGAAAAGGCGACGTTACGTACATTTGGGAGACTTAATTTTAAGAAATAATCATATTGTTTCATGGTATAACTATGTGTGTAATGCAAATTGTAAAGAAATTCTTAATGATCAATACAAATGCGGTCTCCAAAAGGGGATCGATATATGTATGTATATTGGAAAAACAAAAAGGGGAAAACTCAGATTTTTATTCATTTTGGTGAAAACGAAGATGGTCCCAACACATTAAACAATTAAATTTATCTAAATATAAATATAAACAATTAAATTTATCTAAATATAAATGTACCAAATATATAAAACAGTATCCTGATCGGCAAATTAACAAACACTCAAAACGCAAAAAAATCATAGAATCAAGAGGATTTTATAATTAAAAAATGATAAGTTTTTTGGTCACGCTAACGATCAACTTTAATGTTGATTGTGCCTTGGAAATGTTTTAGACGCTCTCCATTAGCAATATCATTAACAAAAATTATAACAATATTTTGTTTATATGGGATATAAAGATTTCAGTCAAATAGAAATACATACATAGGCTATTTTGATTTTGTTTAATAACTCATTGTCAACTAGACTTCGGGCGATATCTTCAGAGGCACAAGTGTTGTAATATAATAATTTTTATTTATTATTTATTTATTCAATCCTGCAGCGATTCCAGAACAACCTTCTACGCAGAATTCTTGAAGCGCCTCCTCACGTGCGCACCTCAGTCATCTACAGAGACCTTAACATCTCATAAGTTAGGATCGTCTATTTAGGATAGATTGCAAATAAAAATAAGTATAAAAAAAAGACAAAATTTATAAATTCACAATTTTGTGCAGGCGGAGCGACTCGAAAACATGTCGAATATTAAAGTATTAAACATTATTCATAATTTTCTTTTGTCTCATTTCATAGAGCAATATGAAAAAGTTGTCATACAATTGGCATCCATTGCTGATCCGGATATAATTTTGCATCTGCTTAAATGGTTGGCAATACCGAGGATGCTTTGGCAATATTGTGTATAAGTGAGCGTTTAAATGGAATTAATCATCCTCTTGTAAAATAAGTTATTTATTATTTAGTAATAAAGATTCTGCTGGAAAACGTAATACCCATTATCTTTGAGAAATCTTTGAATAAATATATATTATTAATTTTTATTATAAATATCGAATAACTTAAGACGGTATCCTAATTCACAGAAAGATTTGTACCATCTCTAATATTTTATTTGACTTGAATTAAGTATTTTTCATCGATAGTCGATAATGATATTTAATAATCGGTTGCCATCAGCTGGGAAAATATTGTTGTAGGGTTTTATTTAGTGAAAGTAAATTATATAAATAAGATAAAGTTATGTTTAAGTTTACAACAAGGGTGCTTCGTTTGGGCCTTAAAAGAAATTATACCACTAGGGTCAGCGGAAATTTACCGGTGACAAAAGCTTTGAAAGGTTGGAGAGAGAAATTAAAAGATGCTGGCGTTGAAGACACCGATTTTAATTTGAAATGCATAGTGTCGCATGTCTTGAAGAAAAAATTCGTAATTTTCCTATCTTAACAATGGCAGGGTTGAGTTCTAATTGTTTTTTATCCATTGCTTCTAGAATACTGTGCCTGATGACTTTGCACAACTCGAGTTTAATTTATCACAGTTGGCCGACTTTGAAAGGTTTTTGGAAGCCCGATGTGCCCGCATGCCACTACAGCACATTATTGGGGAATGGGATTTCATGGATATCACATTGAAGACGGCTCCAACTGTGTTTATACCCCGCCCTGAAACGGAGGAGTTTGTCAGATTAGTTATAGAAAACTATAAAAATGATAAGCAAGTCGACATGCTGGAAGTTGGTTGTGGCTCCGGAGCCATGTCGTTGTCTATACTACATAGTTTACCCTTTGTGGACGCCACTGCCATTGAAAGGAGCAAAGCGGCTACTGCTTTGGCCTGGGAAAATGCAAAATTGCTTGGATTACAAGGACGTTTCGAGGTATACAACCACACCATGGAGGAGGACAAGTATATGCCTGAGGAGCTTAAGGACAAAAAATATGATTTAATTATATCGAATCCGCCATATGTTAAAACCGAGGAGTTTCAGTTTCTACATCCAGAAGTTGTAGTGTAAGTAAAAAAGAATACCATTTTATCTACCTTATTAATTATTAACAATTGTAACTGTAGATATGAGAACCTCAATGCCCTGGATGGAGGCTCGGATGGTTTGCGAGTAGCCCGTTTGGTGTTTGAACTTGCCTGTCGTCACCTTCGTTCTGGCGGCAAACTTTGGTTGGAATTGGGCAATGAACACCCGCCCTTGGTCAAGACTATTATGAATCTGAAATATCAGGGTCGTCTCAAATTCGTAGAAAGCTATTACGATCAATATAAACGGGAGCGATTCGTGCAAATTGAAAAAGTCTAAAGGGATGCCCCTCATTCTAAACATTTTATTATTGTTATATCAATCAATTTTAGTCGGCTATGCTTTTAGATGCGATTTGATCTGCAAGCTCCACAGAGGCTCAGAGGCAGGTTAAATATACATATGTGTACTCTATATACATACATATATTTAAACTGCTTTTCAAATATGAATTAAGTGTTGTATTTTAAAAGCAGATATCGTAGCATCAAATTAAATAACCATATTCCTCAAGTTAACTCTCACGCATTCCATTTTGCTCAACGTATTACTACATATTCTACACAAACCAAATATTCACTATTTAGAATTTCTGGAAAACAATACAAGTATTCAGATGCTTGATTGTACGAATAGAACCAGTTTCAATTTGCTCTTATCAATATCACCAAGACGGGCAAACAAAATGTTTATAGCGAAGCGACCAGCCGACTAGCTTGCCGATCAGCTGGAGAGAAAGTTTTTCTGAAACATGCAAGAGGCGAAATCGTTCGCCAGCAACATGTGAGATCGCGCTACTCAGTTCCAAATTTCAACCCGTGGCGGATGTACGCGAGGACGGAATGATGGCGTTGGGAGTGTGAATTTCGATCGTTGTTGTTGTGCCGCTCTATTAATTTAATTGACAATTGCTGCTGCTGTTGTTCTTTGCGGTGTGTTTATATTCAAACGCGTCTTTTAATGTTAATAAGTTGTAATTAACAAAAAAAAAAAAACAACAAATAATATATGCTCATATGAACATGTGTGACAATTAATTGAAATTCGATTTTGAACGAAAAATTCATATGTACAATAATATGTACATACATATATATGTATGTATGTATGTATGTGTTTACAAATGGAGAAACATGTTGAGGGGATTTACATTGGACACTTGAAAAAAATTGATTAACGAAGTTTGCTCGGCTCATGCGAGTGAGACAGTGCGTATACATGATCGAAAATCAAGTTTTTCTGGGTTTTGTTTTTAACTTGAGAGCTGGTGGCTGGCCTTTTTATCGTATTGTGGATTTAATTTTTGCACAGTTTCAATATTTATTGTCGGTATGGTACTTTGCTGCTGCTCCCTTTTGTTTAATTGCGAAAAACTGTATAAACACAATGATTTTTCCACACCAAGCTCAATGCAAATAAGAAAAGCGAAAGTCTTGCGCGCAGAGTCATCTTGTCGGATCTATGTACATGGTATATATGTACATATGTACATACATACATACGTGCATATGTAGTTATTTACAGATATGTACATACATACATACATAGGTATGTTAACAAGTGTTCCCCTGCTGCACAGTGTCCCACACACTTTGCAAATCATGCTTTTCCTTTTCACTTGAACAGCAATTCAAAAATTGTTTTAATTCAGCCGTTAAAATGTATGAGTGTATATTGTACAAGGTCGCCCGCGTATAAAGTTAGCAATAAAACACAATGTGCATACTTATGAAACATTAAAAAGCAAACTAAACTTTTAAAAAATAAAACGATTTAGAGTTACAACATTTCATCTAGTGCATTTACTTTTAGGAAAAACAATGAAAAATCTACATAAAAATTTTTTTTTTAATTATTTAAAAAGTTATACAGTTAAGTCGCTAAGGGAAAATTAAAATGGAAAACCAATCTCTCGAAGGCTATTGGAAATTAGTAAATGTAAATTCCCCTTTAGTAGTTATTGGTTAAATTAAGGTTGCATTGAAACACGTTGCAAACACGTAATGTTATTTGTAATTAATTTTTAATTTCAATTTTTTCATTAAAACAGACGTAACATTCCTGCAGAAACTTTTTTTTGTTCTACATACTCTCTGACAATTTAAGTTACAAACATTAAATTGTGTATATATGTACATACATATGTACATAAATATTCGTAATTATCAACCCAATGCACTTTGTAAATGAAAATTAAAGAGCAAAAAAAAAAAAAACGAAGTCGACGAGAAAAATAAAGAAGTTCAGTTGAAACGGGCTTGAATGTCGTAAAACTAATTTATTTCAATGCCGAATTAAAGAAACAACTCCTTTGCTCTTTGTTAGCAATTAACAAAGGCAGCTGCAACCAACAGAATCAGAGAAACAAATAGAGAGAGAGAGAGAGAGAGAGAGAGAAAGTGAGACGGAAAAAGAGTGCAATAACAAAATGAAGAATCGACAACGCCAGCGGCGAATATCGCTAAATGAAAACTACCACAACGGCAGCAAATACTTGAGCAACATCAACAATAACAACAACAACATTGATATACAAATTTTTCCCAATACAAAAGAACCCAATCAAGTCAATTTAAATTCATATTTAGCGTCAGCAACAGCGACAACGACAATAGCAACAACGACCTCGTCGGAGGGTCACAATCCGTGTCCGATATCAGCATCTCCAGCTATAGATACAGCTACTGAGATAGTACAGGAAAAACAGCTAAAGCAACCACAACAACTAGCGACATATTTTAATATGTCGCCCACTATAGCGGCAGATTCTTCCTCGTCCAAATCATCCATCAACACTTACTACTCGTCGGCCAAATTACGAAAATCGCACTCAACACCGATTCTTCAATACTGCGATGGAAGCAATTTTGAGCAACATCATTATCCATATGCCACTGATTCAAAAAAAGTAAATGTCAGTTGTGGCTTAACTTCCACCCATCAGCAGCTTAAGTTGCAACAACAGCACCAGCACCATCACGATCAATTTTCACGCTTCATCGGGAACGAGAGCGGCAACAGCGTCAAGTGTAATAACAATTCCAATTCCAGTTCCAATAATATAGCAAATGCGACACCAGAGTCATTGCGCTTCGGTTGCACGCATTATAAACGACGAGCCATGTTTGTGGTAAGTGAAAAAAGGAAGTATTTATATAAAACCATATTCCAGTACTCGAGGATCGGATTGATTTTGTTAGCCTTAAATCGTTGTATGATTACAACGATACATTTTAATACCTACAAAACAAAAAGCGAAAGAAATCTGCTTGCATTGAAGTTTTTCTTTCACCAGGAAAAGCCCAAGTCCGTATGTGCGAATTAACTTCACACCCTCACCCTTCACCCTTGCAGAGGGTATTATAAAATTGGTCAGATGTAGGAGACGTTTCCGACCGCATAAAGTATATACATATGTATATTCTTGAGCAGCATGAGAATATGAGTGGATATAGCCATGTATGTCTGTCGGTCCGTCCGTCCTAAGTCACCTTAAAAACTTGGTATTTGAGCTATTTATAACGCGGGAATGATGAAGTTTGAAATTTAAAGGATCGGACCACTATATTATTAAGTGCTTTACGAAAAATCGGTGAAGGAGTTGAAGTATCGCTATGAAATTTACTGATGTGATAGTTTTGCATATAAAACATAAGATCACAAAATTTCAGTCGGATAAATAAAACATAAGTTAAAGTTACTATAAATCGGCTTTGTTCAAATGCTGCCGGCAGCGCTGCCAGCAGGCTACTATGTCATTGTTCAAATCAGCGGAGCAGCAGAGCTGTATGTCTATGCGTGCCGATTGCTGACGTATAGGCATGGACATATTATTTGTATAGTGGAATAAAAAGAGACAGAGTGAAACTTGGAAGGTTTTGCCTGTGCATTGATGAGTTACATGAAACGAATTTGAAAGATGTCAAAATATTATAGCCAAGGACTGCAAGGGTATTTAAACGTCTGTATAGCCGAAGTTAGCTCCTTTGATATTTTTTTTAAGACTACTGGACTTTAATACTTTAAGCTTGTTACTTCCTAGTTGAAGACAATAACATATAAAATTTGAAAGAGACTAGGCTCCGTTGAGTAATATCGCTTAATATAGATAGAGAAATAAATATCTTTGCAGCGTAGGCTTATTAGTGATTTTTGATAAATCCCAAACACCATTGCAAAAGGCAGAATATTTTAGGCCCAAAATTTTAATTTTCAAATCGGACACCTACCATAAATATTTTCTAGATCTGTCCATGTGCAGATATATTCTTGTTTAGCACAACGACATGTAAACAAGCACACGTTGACTAATGCAGAATAACGCGAAGTATAGCAAAACAGAGCTATCCGCTTTATTTCATTCACCCAAAAGGGTCGTCGCAACTAAATTTATTTTTGACGTTTTTATCTTTTTATTATACCATACACCCATAGGGTGAAATGGTATATTAAAGTCGCCAAAATGTATGTAACAGACAGAAGGAAGCTTTTCCGACCCCATAAAGTATATATATTCTTGATCAGCATCAATAGCCGAGACGATCTAGCCATGTCCGTCTGTCCGTCCGTCCGTCCGTCCGTCTGTATGAACACCTAGATCTCGGAGACTATAAGAGCTAGAGCCACCAAATTTGGTATGTAGACTCGTGTCATATGTACGCTTATCGAGTTTGTTTCAAATGTTTGCCACGCCCCCTACCGCCCCCACAAATGATATAAAACCGATTTTCTTAAACACCATAGCAACTAGAGACACAAAATTTGGTATGTATATTTGCTTAGTAAATGCGCACATTTTGTATTTATAAAAATTTTGCCACGCCCCCTACCGCCCCCGGAAATTAAATAAAACCGATTTTCTCAAAAACTATTCTAGCTAGAGACACCATAGTTGGTATAAATATTTGCTTAGTAATTGCGCACATTTTTTTTGTATAAAGATCTAGCCCTTTCCTTTCCACGCCCCTTTCCGCCCCCGTAATTTGAAAAAACTCGATTATCTCCCGTAATTTTCTACCTTGTGCAATCAAATTTAGCACACTTAAATTTGATACTAATATCAAGCAAAATACCAAATTTGATCAAAATCGGACTAAAAATAGTCAAGTTATGCATATAAACGTTTTTCCATATGGCAGGAGTTGGCCGTTGGCTGGTGGGGGCGCTAGGGTGCTCGAATGCTTGAGTGAGCGAAATACTAAGATATGTTTGTAAAAAGCATGTGAACAGTTTTTTTTAAAAATACGAAAATGCATTGGTTATTATAAATTTAAAATATTTGTTTTACTGGTGTATGGTATATCCAAGTCGGCGAGACGACTTACTTACTTCATTTTTCTAAAGTTTTGATCTTGGCATGGTCCCTTTTGGACCATGGTTGGGTTTGGGTGGTCTGTGTATAAGGCATCTGCTTTGGCTTTGTCGTGTTTATGGCACATTTTTTGTTCACTATGAGTGAGAATTTAAACATTTCAACAAAATTTATACGATCCTAAACAAACAAAAGTAAAAACAATTGTTCTACCAACTGTCTGAAGGCGTATAGAAGCAGCATCATTAGCTAAAATTATTTTATAAGTTGTGGCCGTAAAATTTAAGTTCAATTGGCAAAATTAGTAGTTGCATGTGATTTTTTTTTTGTTTACAGCAACAACTGCTGAGGTAGGTTAAAATATAATTACTCTGATTCTCTCATAGAAAACATTCTTTGCAGCAAAATCACAAAAGTGAGTGGCTATTTAACACCTCCACTCACCATTGATCTCGGTAAATAATAAGCCATTCTTTTTCGGCATTTTCTTTCTCATACCCTTGACGTAAAGTATGTTGATATGGTATGTTGATCCCACTAAGCGTATATACACTCTATCTCTACTCTATCAGCAACCGAGTCTCTGTTTGTTACAGACTGGGTCTATTTTTCCTTTTTTTTTTTGATCCTAGATGTTTCAATACATTTCAAATCAAGGTATCATAAAGTCCTTGATTGCCCTTCTAACACCTTTATTTGTACCCTTGCAAAAAGGGTGTATTAATTTTGGTCAGCAGTGTGCAACGCATAGAAGGAAGCATCTCCGACGATATAAAGTATATATATTTTTGATCCCGACGATCTGAATCAAAGCAAGCTCCTCCTAGACCGTAAGAGCTACAGAGCTTGAAATTTAGCATGTGAGCTTGTATATACTGTAGAGGTTGTATATCTTAAATTCAGCCAGATCGGATCACTATATCAAATAGCTCCCGTACAAACGCCAATGTCATGAACTGTGACTTTTCTCAATAACTTTTTTGTGTTCTGAGCTACTGTCATAGAATTATATTTATGAGTTTAATATACTTTTAAATGACTGTGGCATATAGCTCCCTTAGGAAAACAGAGTGCATTAAGATTTTATCAAAATCGAATGACTATATCAAATAGCTCCTATGGGAATGATCGGTCAAAAACAGTGACTTTATTTAATATCTCCCTTACTTTTCATAGGATTGCTCTAAAATTTGACATTTTGATTTTGATTAAAATGATTAAATTCCAAATGATGTTTCAATTTCAAAATTTTATTAAAATTGGTTAACTATATTATATACATACCTGTTATATAAACCTATGATGAAATGGCATGCTACTTGCGCCGCATTGCACCAACCTAAGCTTTGAGGCTTTTCTTTCGCAAACTTAAGACTTTTTGCAAGGATGTATAAACTTTGGCACGGGCCCTCTTGTTTGTTCTTAAAATCTGAATTGTGGTAATCGTTTCATTGTATATTGTAGAAGTTCATAATTGGACTGAGAATAGATATGTATGTGCTAACTATTAGGTACATAAGTATGTATGTATATACCTATTTATATCTCCCGATAGTTCTTACACTTAAAAGAAACCGAGTACAATAAACCCGAAAAGAAAATAGATACATATTTTTTATATCTATTACATGCATTCACTAATAGGACAATTCAATTTAAAAACCCATGTTGAAAATTGTTTCATTATTACGCGAGTGTTGGCGCATATCGTGGCTTTGTCAAATATGTATGTGCAAAATAATAATAGTGTGTTCGCTCGTAAATGTCATTTTGGAGAAATGTCACGTAAGTTTTTCGCACACTCCCAGTTTTTGTGACCCATTATTGTGAGGGTTTTTGCCTTGTGTGCGCACGCATGTAATTATTTATATAGAACCATTCGCTGGCTAATATTGAATCAGGTGAAGTTAAGAATACACATACAATATGAGTTTATTAATGAAATGACCTTATAAGTATTTTAAGTTTTAGGTTCAATGTTGGCCACAACGTGTACTATTTGTAATTGTTTGTATCCAGATATATTTAGTTTTTATTCAATTTGTTGTGTATTATAGGACTCTAATATTTTCTCTGTTTTGCACTTTAATACCAAAACATCTGTTATAACAAAAGTGGAAAGATCATAAAATATTTACTAATTAAGCTGAGCATTTAACAGAATAATTTTTGTTTTAGTCTTACCGAATAATTTATTATTATTATGCCTTCCGCGACCATTTAATGGTAAAGAATTTGTTTTGACCAACTGGAAACAGCTTATATTTTAAATATGTAATGATAATATTTTGTAACATATGGAATACGTTAGTTTGAAACATTTAACACGCTGCTTCTTCAGTTTGATATACTTATGTATGTATGTATGTATGTATGTACACCTTTTGCGAGTGTATGTACTGTGTATGTATGTATGTACATGCATTAACAAAAAAACCGGATTTAAAATAAAATATGGGTTCTTCTTATTAATTGGGTGATTATTAGAGGAAAAGTTTTGAATAGATATAAAAAGGGCATCGATATGTACATTCTACGTATTAATAATAATGAAATGTAATTATCGCGATTTAAATTTTAGGACAAAATAGAAATTGTTTTGAATTTAGTGTTCATTACATCTTCTTCAAGTCTGTATTAAATGTACATACATACATACATATGCAGTGAAAACTCTAGTCCCGGACAGCTGAGGCAGGCGGGAAATCTTCAGGTGCAAAACCTGTAAAACTTGAGTCCCACTCTCATAGCGTGTGTTTTTAATGTGCTTTTAGGTCAAAAACACACAATGAATGTAATTAATTAGTGAAGATCTAATGAACCGACTTACTAAAAGTAAGAAGCGTTCTTTGAATATTTTGGCCAACGTCTGCGCCTTGTTTTATCTACAGGTTTATGGCTGTCATTTTAATTTAATTAAGGTTTATGATTCACTTAATAAAATTGTGACTCTGCAGTGGGTATGAAATTGGGTTTATAGTAACGCTAAATCAATCGGCCATGTCTGGATGACGTGGAAAGGCGACAAATGGAATTGTTTTCGGTGTCTACCAACGTCACGTACCCTTTTTGTTTGTCAGCTTCCATATCACTCACTGAATCTTTCATTAGCAGCTAAATTTAAATTATGAGACTTTAACCATTTCGCTTCTAATGCATCGCTAATAAATTGTGTTAGATATATTGTTTTATGTTTCCTGTTCCTTGAAAATTATAAAGCTTTGAAGGTGTTACTTAAATATATGTATATATGGATATTGGTATCACGTACTTATATCATCTCTTCAAATATTTTTAGACGCCCTGCTGTAGTAAATTCTACAAGTGCCGATTTTGCCATGATGAAAATGAGTCGCATCATTTTGACCGCAAGACCCTCACAGAACTCATTTGTTCGGAGTGTAACACAAGGCAAAAAGTCCAGGAGCAGTGCGAAAAGTGTGGAGTACGCTTTGGAAAAGTGAGTATATTTCTTCTTTTTTGTATTGGCATTCTCAAAACTAATGCACATTTTTAAAGTACACTTGCCTGATTTGCAATCTATTTGACGATGCGGATAAACAGCAATTTCATTGTCATGGCTGCGGCATCTGCCGCATTGGTGGAGCTGACAATTTCTTTCACTGCGAGGTTTGCAACATGTGTCTGCCGATACAGCTAAAGATCGATGGTCACAGGGTGAGTGCAGATAACGTTCCGATATAGTGTGGCATTCTCTAAAGAAACCTTTTAGTTCTCATTCCTATAATGAAAAGTAACTTGAATAGAATATACTTGTTTTCATTGAAATGACCATTTTTGTTTTTTCTGGGGTTTTCCTAATTGTTGTGGTTATTTGTATTAATAGACTGTTGTTATATATGTACCAATTCTGACACTGACACCAAAATGCAATAGTTTGTAAGGCTAAATCCACAGGTCTATGTACAGACTGACCTCCGAAATTTGAAAGCATTCAAAGTAAGCTTGAAGTTAGTGCGAAATCATTGGTAAACCGGTTGCCAAACTAATTGCTTTTGATTTTTCGGTCGGAAATCCAGTTGTCGAATTTTAAGAGATGGCAAACATTTACAACACGATATACATATATATGTACATAATAAGTATGCAAACGGTGTGGATCCGTAACAGGCGCCGAATAGTATTGAACCGGTAATCTTACTGCTTAATCAGATCTTGTTTTTGTATACCCTTGCAAAAAGAGTACATTAATTTCGGTCAGTCATGTCTAACACAAAAAATATATACCGGTTTTCTGTCCGTTTAATTGTTTGTCGATCTCTCTGTCGGTCTGTTTAGATCCACGTCAACAATTGAGTTCAGCCGGATCTTAGACCTATATTTTTGCTGCATTCCAAGCGATTATTTAAAAATTTAAATATTTTAATTATTATTATTTGAACCATAACTATTGTTACGTAGAATCACTTCTGTGGGGTTGAATTTAAACCGGGTCTCTGTTTAAATATGTTATCATTACCTTCCTTGTCAATTTAATTAACCTGCTGTTTTGTAATTTTCAGTGCGTTGAGAACATCTCACGTTCAAACTGCCCAGTATGTTTGGGCGACATTCATACTTCCCGCATTCCATGCCATATTCCCGACTGCGGCCATTTGCTCCACAAGTTGTGCTTTGATCAGTTGTTAGCATCTGGTCATTATACCTGCCCCACGTGCCAGACCTCACTGATCGATATGACTGCACTTTGGGAGTATTTGGATGCCCAGGCCTTGCGCATGCCCGTGTCGCTAAAGTACGAGAACCAGCGTGTGCACATTTTCTGCAACGATTGTCACAAGGTATGAAATATCGCTATAATGGTCAGGATATTCAACTATGGTATTCTACTTTTGCAGACGTCCAAAACGAAGTTTCACTTCATCGGACTCAAGTGCGTACACTGCGGCGCGTACAATACCACGCAGGATGTAAAGCGTCGTCTATCTCTGGTTACCGATGAGCCTTCCTCGGCATGACACTCGCTTCTCCTCCATCCGCTTAGCAGCAGTAACAGGAAATCTCTTGCCATGCTCTCGCATTTGATGAAACTAAATTTTTATAAAACTGAAGACGAAACGCATTGAATTTAGACCAAATTCGAGCTGGTATCGAATATGCGTGTATAAAATTAAACACAAAAGGCCCCTTAAAACATTAAGAAGCATTTAACATTGGTAATTATTAATTAGTAAGCCGTATTTGATTAACTTTACAACAAACAAAACATTGTTCTCGAATTTGAATGTAGATTTTTTGCATCCTAATTGTTAGGTATGTCGAAATTTGTTTTAAAATCTGTTAAATTTCATTACATAAATTAAATAAAATTATTCCTATACTTATCTTTTTAATTGGCAACTTAAATAGACTTATGATTCAGCATCAATATTTTGAGATACATTACATACTTTACTTTGCGTGCAAGTGTTTCTTTTGGACGAGTTTAATTTTCATACATGTGTAAGTACCTCTTCGTTGGTCTTAAGCAAAAACAATACATATCGGGCGTTCGGTATTTTACCATCTTAAAATAATAATATTCTTAAATAAAGTGAAGATAATTATAGTTTTTTAAAATGGTTTGTAAAACAGGTTCTCAAAATGATGTAAGAAGTCGTTGTATGTCCAACCATCACTTTTGTTTCAGAATTTCAAATACATGTATTGACCGATCATTCCGATCATCATATAGGTCAAAGTATTCGACGCAATTGCAATTATCTTCAATTGATTAAAGAACTGAAGCCCAAAAACCAACTTAGCATTTTTAGCTCAATTTTCGGTCGTATATTATAAAGAAAATACGGTTGTATCTCAGGATTTTCTAGTTTTGCCAAGCTTTCCTCATACCTTAGAGATTCTTTTAATGAAGGCGTAATCAGGAAATATATTTTGATGTACAATTGTAGCATTTGCATTTCCGGCAGAAGAAACTTTTTTCTCATCCGTTGATGTATCTGGGCAGTCAAAACTGAATTATGTATTTTGTCATTGACTAAAATGAAATGATGCTCTATGCTTAACTGAATAAGTGAGTTTAATACTGTCAGATTTTATTATTATTATTATTATTATAAGTATGGGATATAGTTGTAAACTATCTATATTTTACAAGCAATGGCAACTCAGGCCTTCGGCTTAGACGAAAACTACATGCATACATGGGATTCGAACCCGGATCCTCGTGGTTCAGTTACCTTATTGACTGGGCCACTTAGACCACTCATCTACCGAGGAGTGCTACTGTTAGATTTTAATAACATGTGTAACAAAGAAAAATTGATTAGTAAGTAGACAATAGTAATTGCCTTTTTGTTTTTGTTTTTTTTTTGAAAAACAACCAAAAATTGTAAATTTTTGTCTGACTTTATATATACCTAAGTTTGTTCATATAGATATAATAAATTAAGTTATAATTACCTGCTTACAATTACATACCTACCAATTACTTGCAATTTTTAAAAAACTAACAACAAAATTACAATTCGTCTGCAGTAATCATATACATACTTATATATACTTACATATGTATATGTATATACCAGGTACGTTCCTTGTCAAACGGAACAGAGCTATGTCCAAAATTCCTGTGGACCGATTTAAGTGATCTCGATCTCTAAAAATTCTCTGGAGATCTTTCGATAAGAGAGTGGCTCTTTTAAGTATTTTTAGTGGTAGTCTTTTCAGACTTATTCAAATCTTGCTGGAAGTGCACATAATTCAAGAGTTGTTCCAATGTTAATCACAAAGTGAACAAGGGCGTCATCAACAAAATGAATCACAGAGCGAACCAACCATATAATACAAGGACCTTACGGAGTGTTCAACTAGTACCGGCTCTTAATAGTTGTCAGCAAAAGTTTCAGTCGATTCTTGAAACCATCACGGGGAATGATGGATGTCCATTGTATCGTCGACGATTAGTTGGCGACAATGGTCAATTGGTTGTCAAGGTAAAGGGACAAAATGTCAACGTTTAATCCACAAGTATAAGTGTATTTATAACTCCACTGTACATAGACACTATGTAACTGAACTACTCCTAAAGGATTGGACCAATATTGATGAAATTTGATAATTGTGTTTAAAGGGGATTTAAGAATGATTTGGATTCACAATTTGGTCTACTTATTGGCAGACCGCGGGTGAATATACGGCTGCACCGATTTAAATTTATTTAAACATTTACATATGTTTAAAATTTATCTTATGTATATACATATATAATTAATTTTAAGTATTTTTAATAATTTGATTTACTATCCACTTGAATTCAATTCACATTAATTAGTAATTTGGTTTTCATTTGATTTTTTCTTGTTTCATATATTTATTAATCATTTATTTAAAATGCTTAGTAAGTAAACAATAATGAAGTCGCACCTTAGGAATGGCACTTGAAGTAGAATGTATATAAGGCTAAGTGGACAATCGCGATTCATATATTTGGAAAAACAAATTCAATAGCAGTCAATCAAAGAGTCTTAAGTAACAGTTTTGGATATGACTATGGAAATATATTTTACAAAAGGAGTAATTTTACTATAAAAACTACAATTAAACGACTTATATTTATGACAGAGCTTTTAACAATTAACTACCAATAAGATGTCATAAAAAAGTCGTATATAAAAGAAAATCATAGGAATTTAGAATGCAAAAAAATCTCATTGGGATTTTTCCTTAATAGCACTGGATTCCCTATCTCCAACAGCATCAGTTTCTAGTTGTCGCTTTTCTCTACGTTCTGCTGCTTTCTTCAAATTTGTCAAGTACAATCCAAGCAAAATCATTGCCAACCAGCTTATGTAGCCAATGTGATAGACTGAGCTGTAGAAATGCCAAATGCGTCCAAATGATGACAACAGGAAGGCAGTGCCCAAGTAACTAAACGCAAACCACTTGAATATCCAGAAAATTACATCAATCACATTGCGGTTTAGACCAGTTGCATCCTTTCGCACTATCTTATGCCACATATCTTCCAATGCCACATAGAATGGAGCCCCCATAATGCAGAAATAATGTCCCGGTCGAAATCCGTGCCAATATGCTGAACATAACAGAGTGGCGCCAGTTCTAGCATAAGGGATTTGATAAATATGTTTTGATTGAGATTAACAGATACAAGACTAATTTTGGTGCAATAAACTTACCTGTACTTTTTACTGGGGAAAAGCTTGTAGACATTCACTGCCAACCAATACTGAACACATACATTCCAATGTTTCATTCCCTCGCGGAAAGTCCAACACTTTTCTACTTCGAGCACTCGAGTGTTGACAATAGTGGTAAAATTGTAGCTAAGTTTCTCGGCATTTCTTTTCAGATGCTGATAACGCTTCCGAGGTCCTTCTCCATTGCTAGCATCTGCTTCTTCCGGGTAAGCACCGAAACCAGCCATGGTGCATACACACTCGCTGAGCGTGAGACCTGTATAAATGCGGGCCCGGAAAACGAAGAATACTGGCCAAACATATAACAAGCGGTAGACAAAGGATCGCTCATTGTAGAACTCATCACTTAAGGCATACTGAAAAAGTACAATGCAATGATTGATTAATGATTTCACTTGTATTCAGACTTCGTCTCACATCCAGAGGCCAAATATAGTTGGTAGTTAGATAAATACTACAGTAGAATACAGCATATTTAAGCTTTTCAATGGTGGACTCAAGGCTGGGTGCGTAATGCTTGAACGGCATCTCAAAATAATCGCGATACGTTCTGTAGCGATAGTATGGACCTGAAAAAATGACCTGGATTATTTAAATTCATTAAAACTATATCGTAGGTCATGTGTATGTTGGAAAAAAATCTGCATTTATAAATAAATTACTATCAGCACACTCCACGTATGAATGGACTTTGACCTGGCACGATGATAGCACGATTTTCGTTGCACATGTCCATTGTAATGTAATTATCTATAGACTTTCAAAGTTCACCCATTCACCCATGATTATATTCATTATGCTAAAAAAAAGGCAACCATCGGTGCGAGTCTCAGAGATGGGGATGTGAACTCCAGTGATTAAAACATGTTTGCCCAAATTCTTAATCATCTGTTATTGAAAACAAATAAAAATGCAATTAAACCACCCCTCTCATCCACTGGAATCCAACAAAGAAGGGTACTCCACACGATCGCAAATATTAAAGAGGATCCGGATCATCCCAAAAACGATTCTTCCCTTTTAGGTACATATAAACTAGCTTATAACCAGGCTTATAGTTTACCCGTTAGTACGCCAATATAATTAAAGCTGTAATGCAGAATTTCGGCAGCACTCAACTGCTGCAGTTCCACATCATAGTCGGTAATTTCAATAGTTGTCTCGCTGTTTACATCTCTCTTTTCGTTTTGAGTCTGTTCATCTCTAGCCATGAGTCGTTTCCAAGAAGCTGTTTTTTCAAAGGCAATTCCAGAGACCTGAGAAACGTAGAAGAAATGAGAATTTTCCACCATGCATTTTTATTATGCAACTAACCTTAAGGGTAAGTAACATTTGAATCATGTTCGTGTGCCCGGGAATGCTCAGATAGAAATCGAAGAGTCGGAAGAAAACCAAATAGCCAAACATGACAACAAACGTGACAAGGTGACACTTGCTAGAAAATATATGTGTGGTAGGGGGTTTTCAATTAGACTCATATGAATATCTGTCCTATACTCTATATTTACCTGGGGTCTACTAAAAGAACACATGCTGATCCCAAAGCCAGTGAAATGAAACAGTGCAAACTGTGGAAGCCAGAAACGACTACAATGACAATGATTCCTAGACCAGTTGAGATAAGTTTTCGCTGTTGTTCATCGCGAATTCTTCTTATATAGCTTCCGGCTCCAATGCAGCCTAACAGGCAGAGGACATAGACAACGTCGTCCAAGCTCATTTTATTGATCCGATTTCAATATCAACTAAATTTGTTTTGTTATTGTTACGAGGACTATAGTACAGCTGAGAAGTCCAACGATGGTACTATCGATAGTACCGATAAAACAGGTTAACAGCGATAACAGAATAACAACATTTTTTTATTAGTTGCAAGATAAGGATTGTTTTTATTAATAACTTATGTAATTTACACAACACAATATGTATATAAAACCTAAACCCAATTAAAAAAAACCGTTGGAAACTTGGAA
Source organism: Drosophila insularis (assembly GCA_018903935.1). NCBI lineage: Eukaryota > Metazoa > Arthropoda > Insecta > Diptera > Drosophilidae > Drosophila > Drosophila insularis. The sequence continues at coordinate 5,839,702 of JAEIFP010002302.1, forward strand.
ATTATCGATGTTTTTTACGTCGGTAGTATCGATGAATATCTCATCTCTGGATTTGTCAACAATTTCGGAAATAACCAAAACAAATCTTTAGGAACATCTTTGCATTTTGACAAATAAACGCAACTAATCATTTTAATATTGTTTTTAGTTACAAAGGGAATTAAATGTCCATCGTCCATCGTGAAGGTAAAACATGGCTTCGGATTCACTGTCACCAGTTTGGGACGAGCGATTTGATGTACTCTTTTGGGGACAAACAGAGGCTGCAGGACAATAACAAATGCGTGCAAACAACCGGGATGTAGTTTTCAGCTAAATAGTAAATGTTTAACTTGTTGACGGCTCTTGTACGCAGAACGTGAGGGTAGACGAAAAATTGCAGATAATTCATCAAACATCGCTTGACAAAGCCGAGCAATAAAAAAAATTGACAAAATGTGACTTCAACTACACATTAACAGTGTCAACAACGAAGGACACAATAGGAAGTTTGGAAATTATTGCATTAGTATCAGCGGTAATAACAACACATAATGTATACCAATTAAAAAACGTCTTTTGTTTTTCCATTAACTGGTCTGGCCTAAAATCTGTGAAATCTATTTCGTACAACTGACATTAACCCTCTGCCTGGGATCTGCCGCATTCTGCGTGTTAGCTGAAAAGCTGAAAAGGTGTTTGCAAATGAGCAGAGGAACAACGTTAACCACAAAAATGGTACGAAGTAAAAGAAGAAAGCAGTAGAGCAGGAAGAAAGAAGTAAAGCTTCCTTTACTTCGTACCATTGTTCCTGCAAAACATAATTTTACTTTATGTTGTATTTTATTAAATGAAAAGATAAACTGCAATACGCCAATGCTGCCTTTCTAAAGAAAGATTTTAATAACTTATCTTATGTTTACTATGTATTATCATATGTTTTTGTTTACTATGTATATATAATATTAATATTTATTGTAATAGCGAATGGAACCACCACTTTTTGAAGTAACTTTAAAAACGACGTTACCAAGGGAACAGATTTACAGATGTTTACCACTCAAACTGTCTTGATTAGAGCTTTGTCATGCTGAAACGCCCAGAAAGTTATTTCGACAAAAAACATTGGAGAACTAAACTATTTCACTTACATATCAGTACATGATGACAAGACAGCACATGAACGTGATGTTCTGATTCGCCCTTTCAGTAACAGTCATTAACTGATGCCAAATCACAGTCTGGAGTCAAACATCTTTGAATTCTATAAAGAACCTTTATGATTCCCTTGGCAACCGCATTTGGTGTCTCGACGCACTTTAGTAAATACTAATAAAATTAATATTAATATAGCAATTAATTATTGAAATTATTAATCATCCTTAAATATTTTTTCCGGCTATATGATCGGTATAAAATATTTGTTTCATTTATACGTTCGTTTCTTTTTGACAAAAGTTCCATTTCCTTTACTTTTGTATAACTTTCTGAATATTCCTTTTCTATTTCGGATACATTTATTTATCAGACTAATTGTTGCCAATTTCTAGCAGCATACCAAGTTTGATCAAAATTGGACTAAAATTAATAAAGTTATGCGATGAAGTGCTTGAAAGAGTGTGCGGAATAGCATATGCTTGCTATCAAGTAGAGAAAATGAATTTACTATACATATGTACATATGTATGTGCATGGTATAGCGTAGTCATCGAGGCGATTACTTATTTTATTTAGATTAACACATTCACTTATGTACATATGTATACATATGTGTACATATACATATAGCATTCAGGATTTTTATTTGAGCGACATTCCGTTTATCCTGTCATTAATTCCTTCCTTCCTTTCCAACAGTCGTAGGATTTTTCTTCTTTCTATTCGAAAAATATACAAAATTTTTCAATTAAATTACATATATAGAAAAGTATTTGAAATCAGAATCAGTGTATATACCCATGCAGTAACAAATCAGTCACGTAGCAGGAGTAGAAAACCCGAAGGTCCTCATGTATTTAGAAGCGCCAAACATGCATATTACAGAGTCCTAAATATCAAAGAAGCTAACTTCAAATACCCTTGCAGTCCTTGGATATAATATTTAATCTTCCAACTTCCTTCCAAAATCTTCTACGTATTACTCTGTCCCTTTTTATCTCGCTATACCGGCAATTGTTTTTCTTCTTCTTCCGTCAATCCCAAAGCAAACCACGGCACATACAGTTTATGTAGCGTTACGTCTGTATGACGTAGTAGGCTGCTGGCAGCGCTGCCGTCAGCGTTTGAGCAGAGCCGATTTATATTGACTGTAACTTGTGATCTATTAATCCGATCGGATTGATATTGAATTGGGACCTTATGTTTTATCCGATCCTTATGATTTTACTTCATCTTACTACTTCATCTTTACGGGTTAAAAGTAGCTCAAATACCAAGTTTCATCCCAAAAGCTTTAAAGAGGGCTGAGTAAAACGCATACGCACCGACGGATGAACAGACAGACGGACATGGATATACCGAGCCAGCTCCTCATGCTGATCAAGAATATATATACTTAATGGGGTCGGAAACGTCTCCTATAAAAGCACAGTTTTTAGCAGAATATACCTAAAAAGAAGCAAAACATTTATTGTTTTTAATAATTAAAGATCTCTGATCAGCTTTATGGGATTAGGAGGAAAATACATTCAATATACTGCCAACAAAGGCAGAATTATGTGGCCAAATAAATCGTCTCGTCTTATTGATTAAGAATAAATATCTTTGATATAGTTGCAGATGCTTCTTTCATTTGTGTTGCAAACTCTTGCCCAAAATGTAAATATATTTTTTTTGCCAATTTATAATTATTGTAGTTTGAAATTATATAGATACCAAATAATGCCTATATCATCCGTCACCAAAAATAAAATGGATTCCTGGCTAAGCTAACCTAAACACAGTATGAGTAACATTTACCGCCTGTAATTACAAAACGTAAACAATTAATTATTAGATCAGAAACACTTTACCAGTGATATTTCCCCATTGTACACATAAAAGCCGACATTGACATTATCACCAATCAGATGATAATCAAATGCCAAAAATTCTTAAAGTAAGAGTGTGGCCAATGACTTTGTTCGTACGTTGGGAAATTCCCATAAGCGTGACCACATTTTGTCTCACTACAGACCTGCTACGTCACTATGTGGTAATGCCAAATGCAAGGTGGTGGAATTGTCAGTTTTTACATGGGAAACGAGTGCGTCTAGTTAGCTACTTCTCAATGGGTAATGCCTAAACAAGTGGGGAAAGAGATCGTGTTGGCTGAATCGCAGTGGCTGTGTGAGAGGGATCGGGTACCGAATTAAGACCTAACAACGGAAGCTTAGGCTTTAGTTTCCAATAAACAAAGATTGCCTATCGATGAGCTAAGCCTCTGATTGGAATTCGCAACTCGCCGATGCAACTGACCGATGCTGCGAAGATTAGACATAGGTTGCCGAGTGTGTAGCACTGCATTTTATAAGCAACTTAAAAATAGATTTTGTCGATGTCAGACTATATAAAGCCGCACACGAGACCGCTTAGATCAACAGAGTGTGGTAGCCTTTCGAGTTGAAAGTATTCTTCGGTTATTACAGCTGATCTAATAAGCCTAGTTTAGTGTAGAGTAAAAGTATGCAAAGTGTTTGCCTTTTTGCCGTGTTGCTGTTGTTTTTACAACTAGGTAAGCTCGTTATGGGAACAAAAGAACAAAAGCACATAATGAAATGTCTATTTCACAGCTCAAGGTAAGCCCAGCTCCAACGTAATTGGCATAGAGGGCGATTATGATGTCGAGATGAATGAGTTTATGGACCTAATACCAGATCCACATGAAATATTGCCTGATGATGTCGGTCTACGATCCGATTTCTCTGAAGAGCCTGAGGCTGATGATATCCTTGCCACTCTTCAGGATGATGAACACGCTGAAGCCCAGCACGGCGAGTGGAACAAATGTGACAACGATCTCAGCCAACCGAGGGGCATAGGAAAATTTCTAGATCTGCCATTCCTTAAGAAGATTGCCAAAAATTTGAATCCCTTTGCAAATCGACATCAACTTCGAATGCAGTTCTATTTGTTTAAACGCGAGTTTCCTCAATGTGGACGAGAAATGGATTTTATGAACGAGAAAAAGTGGAGTCAAACAGGGTATAATGCTTCTTTACCCACACGCATTATGATACACGGCTGGATGAGTCAATCTCGTGGTTCCTTCAACAGGGACCTAAAAGATGCCTATCTGAAACGTGGCGACTACAACGTCATAGTGACCGATTGGAGCACTAATTCTGCTAACATTAACTACTTTTCAGTCGTAAAGCTAATTGAAAGCTTTGGAGCTCAGCTAGTTCAATTCACACGCGAGCTAAATCGCAAGTTCCAAGCGAATTACGATGATATGTACCTAATTGGGCATTCTCTGGGTGCCCAGATAGCTGGAGCGGCTGGAAAACGTCTCCATCCCGAGCAGTACAACACCATTTTCGCTCTAGATCCGGCAGGTCCGAAGTTCAGACATCGCAGCACTGAGTTTCGCATTGATGCCACCGACGCCAAATACGTCGAGTCCATACATACTAGTGGCAACTTTGGTTTCCTTCGACCAACTGGCAGTGCCACCTTCTATCCTAATTACGGATTGTATCAGCGCAGTTGCTACTACTTGGGCTGCTCGCACATTCGCTCTTATCAGATGTTTGCTGAGTCCATCAATTCCGTTCGCGGATTCTGGGGTACCCCATGCACAAGAAACAAAAATAAATGGCAATGCGACCAGAGTCAGAGGCAATCTATTCAAATGGGTGGAGAGCCGTCGGAGCGAAAGAGTGGAATTTACTATGTAAAAACCTCTTCCAGTGATCCGTTTGCTCTGGGCAGGTAATGAGTCATGTTAAAGAGAGTCTCAAATATTTATGTATAAGTAAGTTATTATATGTTAGTTTAATTCTCGTAATTCTGAGATTAATAAAACACAAAAAATTTCAAATAATTTCTGCAATTCCTAATCACTACCATGGGGACTTTGTGTTGCCGGGCTTGAAAGTGGGTTTCTCCAAAGCTCCAAGACCAGGCAGAGAGGTGTGGTAGATTTCGGGGCCACCGCGTCTGCCACTTTGTTCCAGTGGTGAGCTAATGCAACAATAAAATTAATAGCCAAGATCTTAGATCTACATAGAACTTACTAAAGTCCATTTCGCGAGTTCATTTCCCTCACGAAACGTCCATGTCTTAAAGGACTGCGATATCCAGCACCACCAAGCATAGCACTAGATTGATAGTTTTCGGACTCATACTTCTCAGACATGGATCCTGATTGTGGCCAATTGCGGAATCCGAAACGACTGTGATCGCCCACATTATGGATGCCCGTGTACTTCTGGGCACAATCAAAAATTAAGTTACAGCGTTTCCCTTTATTCGAAATGGAACTTACACGCGGGTCCTGATTTATGTGTCCATCACAGTTCATCGTTTGATGATAGGCACCACTATCGTTGGCAAGTCCATTAAAGGCGTATTCCATGATAAAAGAATGAATAAATCGGGATTTGCAGAAAAAACAAATAATTTGGAAAGAAACTTTTTGAAGAAAAAAAATTTATTAAAATTTAGTAGAAAAAGTTTTTAAACATCCTAACAGTCGAAAAAGTGTTGTGGATTTGGAGCCACATAAGTGATTACATACTTTTGACATTTCAATTTCGGATGTCAAATTTTTATTTACTACTTTACCTATGTAACTTGTGTCATACACATACTTGTACATATGTATACATATTTGAAAAACTGATAATATTCACACACACTTGAAAATGTCAGCGGAAATCGAGGAAATAATAAAACGTTTTCAAAACTATCCCAATATTGTTGGCATTATTGTTGTCGACTTGTTTGCGATACCCATCAAAACGACAATGGACTACAATTTGACTGTGCACTATGCGACCCTGGTCAGCAATCTCTTGTCAAAGGCCTCGAAGATGGTTCACAGCCTCGATATGACCAATGAGTTAACATCGATACGCCTGCGCACCTCTAAACATGAGGTCATTATTGTCCCGGAGGAGAACTTCTTCATTATTGTTGTGCAAAATCCATCTGACTAGGCAATGCATAGTTTCTTTCTGTTTTACATTTTGAATTTTCATTAAAGATATACATACAGTACTTAAGTAATACAATTTTGCTATCTTGTGGTGTTTGGCGGGGTCTCAGTTCGAATCGGCACTTAAATCGGTGATATATGCGTGTCTTGCTTGGCGTTAATTGCCAGAGATAAATACACCGCAGCGCCATAATTACGACAGACAGATTACGCGAGGCAGTCGCCTCTCCTACTTAATTGTCCGCCGTAAAGTGTGCTCCGGTATCTCTAATCCGGTAAAGGAAAGAAGGCGAGTCGGCAAGTAGCTTCTCGATTTTAATTATTCGGCGACGTTCTCAGTCTGCAGTTTGCATATTCATTTTGCACATTGGTGCAAATGGGGCGGATGCATTCGAAATGGGGGTGGCTGGGTAGGGGCCGGCGAATGGGCAATGGGGTTATCGCTTTGATTTTCATTATGGCAATTTTTATTTTTCCCTTTGGCTAAAAGAAACTTTGGCCGCTATTTGGCTGAAGCAAATGAGATAAGCCTTTTGAATGGGTTAGGAATTGGCCCGAAAGTTATTTAACACAAGAAGCGGGTTGGTAAAATAATAATATTTAAATATGCACCTGGGCAAGTGTAAAATAATACTAAAAAAAATACGCAGCTGGCCAACTGGGCTGAGAATGGAGAGAAAATGAAATTATTGTATGATCTCGTCAAACTATCTTAGCCTTGGATGTCATTCCCATTTCCAGGCTTTTGTGTTTGAATTGCTCAACTGTAGTTCATTAATCTTTCAGGTTTCGGACTAAACAGACCTCCAAAACACAAAAATTACTAAATTACTCAAAAAAAATTCAAAATTTTAGTCTTTTTTCCCCAGGTAAAAAATAAAAAATGGAATACGGAAACGGTAATATGCAGTACCAGTCTATGGAGGGTTATGGCATGTCATCACCTGCGGAGGTATGTAGAGGTCTCGGTTAAGTTTCGTTCGTAGTTGAAGAGTTTTTCTCTAGGGCTACAACCAAATGGGTCTTGCTCAAATGGGTGGTGGGCAATCCCGGTATTATGCGGATCAAAGCGGCTATGATAATGGTCTTCAGCCTCAGGACGCGTCCAGGAATTGTCAAAATGGCTCGGCAGCATTTGGTGGGCCCGGCTATCGCAGTCCCCTGAGATACAGCAAAGCATTGAGAGAGATGAACTCGCGCAACGGTCTATAGTAAGTCTCAAGAGGAAAACTTGGAGAAAAACTTCACGGTTCTTTTTTAGTTCGCCTATGGATCAGCAGCGGGTGAGCGGTGGTCGCGGTGACTTTTACAATACCTTGCCGGGCCTTAGCGGAAATGAAGGCCAGATGTCATACCAATCTCATAGTTCTGGAAATTCTTATTACTGAGTCATTGGATTTACAAAATTAACACAAATTTTTGGAATGTTTGGCATGTGCCTAATAAATGCTTTAAATAATTAAACTTTCCCCATCTGATACTTTGGCGGTGATGGAAATGCTTATTATTTGGTGTTTATTTTTAACGACATTTTTGTATTACAGTGAGAGACAATTTCATAACACGATTGTCGAACTTTCGCATATTATATGCCTTGCAAGCATCAGCCGCCTCATAATGTTTATCAAAGACAACGACGGCTTTTCCGGCCGAAATTATGCTGGCATAAATTACTTGGCCAAACTTGGAGAAGAGATGGTGAACGTCTTTGATACTGACAGCATATGATAGATTACGTATGGTAATTTGAAAGGAGCTGCCTTCAGGTATTCCAGAACTCGGCTTGACTTTGCTTAAGTCGAACATTTCGACGTCATCATCGAAATTTTGAAGCAAGTAATTGCTAAAAAGTCGAGGAGATTAAAAATATACAATTTTGGATTAATATACAATTTTAGATCACTCACCGAGCCAACTTTTGATCATTTGCATTAAGGCAACTACCATAGTTTTTGTTAAATTTTTTCTTTTGTAGCTTTCTGTTTCTGCGACGGGCAATCTTTTTGTTAATTATTTCTCGAGCATCACGGGGAGGATGCCGATTTCTCTTTTTTTCAATTAATTTATATCGCAAATCTTTTATTTGTCCAAGTTTCATTTTGAAGGTGATTTGGATTTTCAGGGCCCCTTTGACATTAATCACTTTTTAGTTTGTCATTGGTTTGACAATGGTTTTTGTAAATCAAGTGTTCATTGATTTTTTTGACTACTGTCAATTCAGGCAGGTCACATCAAATGTGGTTTACTCTATCAGTAAATTCTAAATTCTCAACAATCAGCAATTCTTAAAAAAAATTTTTTTTTTCATAATTTATCAAAATTTTCGATCTCAAATATGGAGATGGACTATTCAACATATGCACAACTCGTTGGTTGCGCAAACGTAGAAATGCCAGCTCCCGAATCCTTTTATCCCCAAATTAACGGTGGCAGACCTTGGACTGTTCAGCAACGTCCAGAGACAGCAAACCACAACGTCTCGGGATATTTCGGACAGCCTTGTCAACACCATGAAAACATGTCTGAAGGCCCTCACAATACCAATGTGAACCGACCGAGTCCTTCGCCCTATCAGGGATCAGGGGCCTCGGCGTACCGTAGTATGGCCCGTGAAAGGAAACGGATCCGGGAGATGCAGGCGCGCAATGGATTATAGTGAGTTGCAGTAGACACTTTTGATGGCATCTTTCGAATATTATTTCTCTGAGTATTTCAGCTCTCCCATGGATGACACTGCTCGGTATAGTAGTGGAGATGGACAATGTTCAGGCAGTAATTCGTCTTATGCGGGTAAATGAAATTAAAGACATTCGAATTTCGAAGAAAGCGAATTTATTATAACAATTCATTTTTGACGCTTCAGCTAATGGCATGAACGGCAACTCTTATTGGTAAATCAGTGAAGAATCTATGGTCTGAAATCGAGTGCGCGCTATAAACTTTTGGTCGATGTAAAAAATAATGAATTATAGTTTCGTCAATAACAAATCTATGAGAATAACAATCCAAAGCTCCTTTACATATACATAGCAAAGAAACAGTGCCTCTCTATTTGGGATATCTAAGGTTGGAGTGGCCTGGGGGTAATTAACGTGTGTTTTATGGCTTTCAGAGGACACGCAGCCCGCATTTTTACACCCCTGATGCTGCTCATTCCACCTCGAATCCACCTCTGAACTGCCTGGAAGAGCCAGACTTGAGTCACCCAAACCAAACAGAATGCAATGAAGGATTAAAATAAGAAAGATGTGCAAATAAAATATTTTACAAAACGGACAACGAGGACAACTTTTTGTTGGTGGTCCTGGATTGTTAGTTGTACTGGGTGATGGCTGGTGGTCCGAAATGCGAACAGAGCATGTGGAGAAGAGGTTGGCGTCCCTTTCTGTGTCGGTGTCGGTGTCGTTGTCGGTGTCGGAAGGACGACAAACAATGGCAGCCATAGTGTGGCTGCTTGATGGGGGATGGTCGGGTTGGGGGCGTTGGTCGAGACACTGCATGGTAGCATTGTCAAAATAAATCAATCGGTTTTATGTTGTTTTCTGGAATTTTTGTATGTTTTGTTATTTTGTTGCTCAGGATGTCAGAAAGCTATGGTGTGGAGCAGAGGAGTCTGGAGGAGTTCAGCTTGCGGTGGCATAAATCAGTTGGCCGTTGGACACATTTATGAAAGGATAAACCGAACAAAGCGCCAGCACATAAAAATGCATAAGTTTCCCAAAAATTGTGTAAATAAAAATACATATTTAAAATCGAATAGATGCAGGGAAGGGCTCCACTCGCCACTTATTTCTGATTTATCTCGAAAGGAATTAAGATGTCTCAAAAGTTCTACGGGGCAACATTAAAATATTATCCATGCGTTTGGTTGGGAGAGAGCTTCTGTCAAGAAGGCCACCGCCTTTTTGGAAGTCTTCTCATAATCGTTCACACTACCTCTGCTCGGTCCCAACTTGGGCCATGTGGTATCGTAAACGATGAGAGTGGGGAGGCAGATGTGGGCATGGTGACAGGGTTGAAACTTTACGGCATCTCTTTGGACGCGTCTAAAGTGATTTCCTTTTAGGATTTTCAAAAAGTTTCACCCAAGGTAAGTAAACACAACACACTTACACATATGACTCTGCCTCCCGATCCCGATTCCAATCTTTCGAATGCAAGTCCAGAGCTCTCTCCTATGTATGTTTCCTCTAATGAAGCAGATTTCACAGGCGCTTTTACTTCAACTCTTTTAATCCCTGATAACTTTTCAGCAAGTGACTTTACGGAACTCGTACACACTCACACTGAGTGTCCGAATTCATCATCTTTTTGCTGGGATGTTATGTGACCAAAGCTAAGGGATTTTCTTTTCAACGTAAAACTATAGACTGCAGCTCGTGAAGGCGTCATTAGTAAATTAAAGGTTGATTGTGGAAGGTGGTGGGGGGAACTTACTACTTCAACATTGTTATGAAAACTATCAGTCTTCGGATCTTAAGTTGGGTCCGATTCGAATGCATTTAGACCGTTAGAAAACTTAGTCGATCAAATTAAAACATAAACACGTTCCTGCCACCATTTCTTAGTAATAATTGTACAAGCAGAACAAGCTACCACGTTTTAAGTTTTCATAGATCCATTTATAGTATGCATATAGACCGAAAAATTAAAATTGTCTAAATTGTGAGGGGATGGCCTTAAGATGTGAAAAGTTTCAGAATTATTTTTCAACTAATTGAAGGATAGCAATATTCCGAGTCTACACCGAAGAAAGGAAAATATAACGGCACGACCAAGGTGGGGGATGGAAATAGCTGGCAAACTTATGTTTTTCCTGGTCGCCAACGAAATTTGATTATGTTCGCGGTTACAGTTCATTCGTCGTATGAACCATGGAAAATTGACATAAATTTTTGTTGCTTACCGTTTCTAAAACTCCAACTGCTATGGGCAGGCTAACGAAAAAAGAATGGAATTTATGAGATCAATTAAATTTTCAAATGACCGAAAAGTTGTTTCGGTTTTTAATTTTCATAAATTTCACTTAAATGTTTATTCTTCCCCCTCTTACAGCTGCTTAATGTGTCAAGTTTCGTTGCTAGAGAGAGTTACTTAGTTATGTAAATGATAATCAGATTTTATGATGATTAGAAATTAGAAATTTTTCCTGGGGGTCAAGCATGAGTATTTATTGCAAATGGGCAACTCTAGAAAAATCGCCCACAATCTGCTCATAAGGAAAAACAAAAATTAAAAGAAAAAAAAAAGAGAAAACGAAGAGTAGTGAAAAAGTGTCCAAGCGAAAGTAAATCAAATGTAAATCATCGACAGCCACAGACAAACTTTTCCAAAGAGGAGCACAAAATGAAATACAACACATTTTGTGGGGAACCTTTACAACTAAATGCGGATAATCTGTAAGTTTGCCTTTTGCCGAAATTTATGTGAATCGGGTGGAGTCACACCCAACCCCACAATGCCCATGCCAAAGTCCAAATCCATGCCCCACCCACATTCGCAGGCCCGTCCTCATTGGGGTCCTCTTACCGTCCGTTATTGTTGCTGCTGTTGTTGTGCTTTTTCTTGGTGTCCTGTATAGTTTTTCCTCTCGCATACACTCACACTTTCTCTATGTCTATGCCGAAAAACGCAGGCCGCAACTAAAACATGCGCATTCAATGGGATCCTTTGCTCCTTCTGCTGCAATTCATTTCCAAGAGGCGGTCGGGTGAGTGGGGCAACTACGTATGGGTATGTGTGCGGAGATTTACCGTTTTATACTTGACATTTCCAAAAGTTTAAGTTTTAATTTATGACACCGCCACTTTCTATACGGGACGACAAGCTAAATATGAGCGAATAAGGGGCGTCGTCCTTAAACAGGATATCTCGCAGCCATTGTCGTTAGTTCTTGACTTGTCTTTAGAACGAGCTTGATTGTCCCCATAGTCTTATTCTTAGCTACAACCTCATTTATGTAGATATTCGACACACGGATATAGATTCGTGTTCGTTCCTAGTCATTAAAGCAAAGATACAAGCAAATTGCCTATTCATTTCCATCAAAATTGCAATATTTGAACTAAACTAAACTATAACTGGAATCATAGATTCACATAGCTGGATTTCATAGGTGGTCTTAACAAGATGGCCATTAACAAGAAGGGAATAACTAGTGACTAGTAAGTGTATCCTGTTGTCTCCACTGACAAAGAAAAGGAATATCAAAGGAATAAAGTTCCACTGGGGCTACAGCAACTCTTACCAATTCTTGACAAATGTGTTGGGATGTGGAATTGAAAAAACAAAACATTAAATTGTTGATTCTTTAAATTTTCATTTTCAGTTCATTGTTCAAAATTTGATGAGCTTTTAGCTGTTTTCTTTCTTTAACCAAACAAATTAGTTAAATTTAGACAGTTTCATGGCGTTTTATTCAACGAAAGTTGTATTTTCAGCGAGTCCAAAATTAACTAATAAACACAACGGAAACGGAGTACACAAATTGCCGACTCTTCTTGAACCTTACCGTTGCCCCGGGGGAGGAAAGACCACTGGCATACGGTTAATAGGCACGGCCGCGAGTTCTTGGCTCAAATTGAAAGTTATTTAATGCAGAAAGCATGCGACGATGCCAACGGTAGCAGGGCAGGGACGGGTCTTGCCGGGTGTTACGGCGTGGGCCATGAGGATACGGAAATTGTTACACGACGCTGTGGGCCAGGAAAATGGTAAACCACACAACAGTTTTTTTTTAAATAAGATTCGAAAAGTTTATGCTTTTGGCTGTCATGACGTGGGGGAAGCTGCAGTCGAAAGGGGCGACCTAGACCTGGACCTGCGTGTTATTTGCTTTGAGAAGAGGCCTGAATATTTAACAAGCGGAAGGAAGAGGAAACCAAAGCAGCGCAAGTGCTGCTCAGTTTAATCTGCTTCCTGGCTCAAACGGGCAAGCTGATCCGCGCCATGTTTAAATAGACAATATTTATAGGCAAAACTTCACTTAATTCCAAAGAGACAAGTCAACTTTCTAGACTCGACATTGTTTAGTCGGAAAAATATTTGGTTAATAAACAAATTCGAATTAGGAAAAATATGAATATGCACTAGGACCAGTCTCGTGGTCAACTGAGAGTTCTTGAAGTTTAAATATTTACAAATTAACTAATAAAAGTTCCTGATAGAGCTTAAAGAAATATCTTCTTATATGCCTCGTATGGTTATATTCATGACAATATTAAAAACAATTAAATATAATAAAAACGTCTTTAAAGGTACTTGTTAGTAATCAATTGTGTAAATAATAAACTTTAAAGACGATTAAATTACGCAGAATAAGTTTAAGAATTTTTTGCACGCGCATTACGACGCCCATAATAGACCGTAATAGATCTCCCGTATTTTGCAGCCAACCCCACAAACTATTTTATTTGTTTTGCACATTTTTGCGAATGAACGCGCACATCGAGGCAGGGCCGTAGGAGTCTGGAGCACCAACTGCAGGAACTACACAAACACAAAGCACCAGGAAGGGCAGATGAAGTTTACTTTATGGCCCACGCCCTGCCAAGCGAGGGAGCAGGAAGACGATGAAGAAGCCGTTCCACACGTGTGTGTAATCAAATAATTTACCAAAAATCGAGAAATTATTACGAGTGAATTTTTACGAATTCATTTTCAGTTTGCACAAATCCCACAAAAGGAATCCAACGGAAAGTTGTCTGCAATGTATGCAAAGTGGCTCTCCTTTGCCAGGATGTGTGGATTTTGTGGCGCATTGGCGGCATGCCCCCGTTTTTGTTTATTTCTTTGAGATGCCTGCTCTAGCCTATGGTTTGACTGGCTGCACCATCACACATACAACGGAGCTGCATTCCAAGTTTGAGAAGGCCAGGGGATATGACGATACGTGTGGAAGCCTGGATGCTTGGGTCCCGTATCAATTGTGTGTGATGGTCAAAAGTCATTTCAACAACACTAAATTATTATTATCTTCAAGAAGTTTCGCATGTTCGACAATCCTGCAAAAGTACTCTGTTTGTACGAGAAACCCAGCAGGAGAAGCCGACCATTAGTGTTCATGCTTACTTTACGGGTGCATGGCTAATGGCATGGAATGTTTGATGTTTGCAGAAGTCCTTAGAAAGTGCGGTCCTACTTCAGCCTTTATTATTTTTCTGGGCTGTGCCAAATATATTCAGTACATTCAAGAACAGACCCAAGAGTTATAGGATTCGCATTAGGATTCACATACCAACGAGAAACATCTGTTAATTTCAACGACTACCGAGCTACCACGACTTTTTTCAAGCAACTAGTGCAATAGATTCAAAATGTTTAGTATTCAAAATAATCAATTTGTTTGTTGAATTTCAGTATCGTTTATTCTGCGGTCGTCTTCATTTATGTTTAAAGACTCAGCGACCAACAATCCTAAAATAGTCATAAAATCAGGAATATGATCTATCTATTTCCCTAAAATATGCTAGATATACACAATATAGTACAGAAGGATATTTGATCATTTCAACAGCGCTTCATAATTCAGACAATATCTCCCCAAGAAGATCGAAGGATCAAACCATCAAGTTCTCTACTCAAAGGTTTATTCTTCTTTTGACTCTCTTAAAGGCTGCAAAAAGGAAGAGAGACGTAAAGTCAGGAGTAATATTTACAACTCAGTCACATTTGGATGAGGGGATTTGGGGAATAATATAATACATTAATAATATAATACATTGTTTTCTCTTATTTGTAAGTTTTGTTTGATGGATCCGGGCTTTAAATTTTTCCTTAGAAGAAAATCAATAATTTTATTTTGTTTTTCACAAGTTTTCGGGTAAATATTAATAAACTTATTCGACTATATATTTTAGGTTTAAAGTCCGAAAACAGGCGTAAATCATTGTGTTTTTTTGGTGAGTAAAGAACAAAAATGATTTTTCCAATTGAAATTCAAATTTCATTAATTCAAAATCCAATATCTGGTAGATTTCGAAATCTAATTGGGTATCTGTAATTACAATTGCAACAGAAGCTAAGTACCAATGCAAATTACCAGAGAAGCGACATCAAGAAATCACTAAGCCCTAATTGGAGGCACTTCAATTGCAGGATAAGAGGATGCGACCGAATAAAAAAATATCAAAGCTAAAAAACGAAACACAATCACATACCGAAAATGCAACTCTATTCCATTTGCAAATGAAATTGTTTTTTGGTCCTATGCTCGCGGTTTAAGCCATTTGCTTTTTGACTCATTCCACAAATGTTTTGGCTAATTTTCCCTCTAAAATCGCTTAGTTGTTATTAGATATTTTTTCTACGTGAAGCTTTTGGATTATGGCAGCTGGAGCTAAGTGCCGCTAATTGAAATTTCGTTTGTTGTGCAATTTAATTGCGGCTTTGGGTTGTCTCTTGAATTGCTTTGGCATTACCCCTTTTTAATATCTGCTTGTGTTCAATTTTGTTTTTTCTTCTGTATTTTTTGGTGTAAGACAATTAAAAGCAACTGTGCTCACATTTGGCAGTAGGGAGGTTCTTTACGTTTTGCGGGGAGTTCGCATTACAACCGAATGCCAGTTATTTGGTTTTAGTTGTCTCTCTTTTTCTACACTTGGACTGACGTGACAAATAAGTCTTTTAACTAAATCCCAGAGACTTGACTAGCCGTTCCACTAATGAATTAATGTCAGGGCACCAAGATAGTTACCTGCTTCCCTTTCAGCAACGTACCGGAGGAGTATCCTTTGTCAATATTCATTATACGTATGCATACTTTCAGGCGCTTGACAAGCTAGCCGCAGTCATAAAGTTGCCAGAAAACGTCTCATAAAACGTGACGATAATCATAATTGATGTGGGAAGGGAGTGTGGGTGTGGCGTGAGGGGTTGTGCTTCTAACCAAATTGTAATTTAGTTTGTTTTAGCCTCCCCTGTTGTTTTTGCCAAATTAAGGGTAAAATTGTTAATTGAAATTTGTGTGTGCTCGGAACTGGAACTGAACAAGAGCATCTCATTCTGCTCTCTTCTGATTATATCCCTCACTCGGTCCAGGCCAGGTCCTTGGCCAATTTATTTGGTGTCCAAGCCAGCGGCAGCTGCGAAAGATTTCCATTTTGGGCCACCGTCATGGGCTTCTAATGATAAATCAATGCAACATATGGTCATGTAAGAGCAACCTTTGGCTCACTGTTGTAAATTTTAAATCAATGTTGTTGCACATTTTTTTTCTTGTTGATTTTGGTTTTTGGTTTATTTGCTTTCCTTTTCCTAACGCACTTTCCAAACACACTCGCACGTAAGCACACTCACACACACACACACACACAATATACTCTTCTTTGGGTGGGCTCGTAAATCCTGTACAGACATCGTCTTCTTTGGCTCACCAAAAGTCTCCACGCAATCCATTATTGTATTAATTAACAGAAACAGGATCACCAATCAGGCGCTTGATTAATGATGTCACTTCGGCATCGTAAATCTCGATTTGAACATGTGCAAATTTCGGGATGCAAATATGTAAATGGGGGAGATGCGCCTCGTTGGCCAATACCAATCCCCAAACCTAGGTCTCGTGTCCGCTTGTCCTGTTGTCCTTCTCGCCTTGCCGTATGTAGTGTGTATGTATTTTGAACGTAATCATACATCAGGATGCTGGGATAGGCAAAAGGAAATACTTCCGGCGGTGCCATCCTTCCGCCGAAACAGTAACTGGGCTGGAGAACAAGCACAAGAAGGATGCATTAGGAAATGATTGTGTTGCCAGGCACAGCCACCGGTTGATTCAAATGCTGAGCTAATATTAAGCCTAACAATCTTATCAAAATGGATACGTATCTTTTGAAACAAAGTTGCATGGCCAAATTGTTGACCATAAAGTCAAAATCAATTAGAATAGAATTTTCTCTCAATAACTTAACTTTTGTTCTTCTGGTAATGCAAAGTAAATTAAGTTGATCGAGCTCAGTTTTAAATGGATTAATTTTTAAAGATTTGTCGTGGAATTCCAAGTATTTGTTGCATCCTTCCCATATCTGATGGTGTTAAGGACAAACAGAGCAAATGTCGCAGTCACTTCTATTCACTTTGTTACACGGTGCGGTACTCAAATATTTAAATGAATGTTTTGCTGCACTCATCCATTTATTCACGCACCATAAACTAAGGACGAATTTATTTCAAGGGACATTCGCAAAGTACTACAATAAAAATAATAAAATTAATGGGCGAAGCTTGTGATGCTAGTTGAATTTGGTGTTTGCATTGGATTTCAGTCTACAACAGGAGGCAGAGGCTACTGGAGTACAGGTAGAAACCGTTACCGAATTAAATATGCAATACATTTCAAATTTAGATCACATGCAGGAGGAGATTTAGAGCGAAGTTGGAGCAACCGCGGCCAAAATAATTTCAGCCATTTGCCAGATTTTGAGTGCAGCTGCTGCCCTCTGCATAGATTTCGCATTGCCAATGCATTGTAATTTACGCGACAATTGCAATAAACATTAGTTCATTTGTTACGCAATGTTCTGTGCCCAATTTCCCGCCAACACCGGCCGCCACGCCCGCCGACTGGCTTGGTTGCCAGTTGTATGTGGCTGGCATACATTAAATTAATTACTCATGTTATTATTTTGGCCGAAATGAAGTACGCAACAATTTATATTCGCGGCTACATGAGATTAGAAGTACCTGCGGTGACCCACTCTGTCGACTGACCACCGCTGCAATCGCTCCCATTTCCCTCAACCACGGTCCTGCTGCAACCATTTTGCGTTATTAGTCAAAAATGCACCAGAATGTACAATTTCGAAATCAAAATGCTAAAATTTATCCCGAGTGCATCTCTGTTAGCAATTAACGCAAATTTATGATCAACTAATTTTAAAAGTTCCTCGTCCTGTGCATAAAATAGCAATTAACTGTATCTACATACGTATAAGGCAACCAGTCTAAAAGGCTGTTGCGAAATGTGACATCTTTTTTAATCAGATATGGGAAACAGGAGACTCTGCCGATCCTTTTAGTTCGGGATTGTTGAATTCCATTCCTTCCTATTTATTTGAGTTGCATTCGATCTCAGTAATCAAACGAACCACAATAATGTCACTTCCCAACTTTTAAGCGATGTTCACTCTATGATGGATTATTTAAGAAGGCCAAAGTCGAGCAGGAAAATAATTCGTTCATGCTCCGTTAAACCATTTTCAGCCGGGCTAATTCTTAGGTGAAAAGCATACAAAGAATCCAAATCTGCGGTGTAATTTATTTTAATTAAGATTTAAGATTAGATTGGAATATATTTTACCATTTATGATTAATAACACTTTTGAATTAAGCAAATTTGAGACTCAAATTTAGATATTTTTGAAGCCCCAAATAGACTCCAAAAAATTAAGAGTGAGAAAAAAAGGTCTTATCTTAAAAGTTAACAAACCAAAGTAACTAACTGTATTTTCTCTGATTTAAAATAATTAAAACTTGCTGATAAATTTTCCCTAATTTAGCTTCGAAATAAAAATTTTTCGTATCCTTTATTGCTGGTTACATTAATTAATTAACTTTTCTTGAACTAAACTTAAAGCAAATTTGTTTTTTTGTTAAAGGTACTGTAATTCGGACCAATGGTTCATGTGTATGTGAGTATACGTGAGTGTGTGTTTATGTGTGTGTGTGAGGGTTCGTCTGGAGTTTTGTTTATGCTGTTGTATAATGTCCTTATGGCCATTTTTAGTGTAACAAATTACGTCTGCAAACGCCACTCACTTACCACTTACCAGAACCCATTTTCATCTCCGGGCTGCAATCTTTAGTTTATGGCGCACTCACCATCATTTGTCCATGGTACTCGTTGCTCGTTTACCGCATCGTAATGTCACTTCAACAAATCACACCAACTTGGTCCATAAATTGTTTTGTTAATACCAATTAGGCAGCTTCGGTAAAGAACTTTTTAACGGGCAAACATAAGCCATATTGATTTTGTCCACGTCAATTGCTAAGAATATTGTTAACTTCATTAATAACCAAATTCACTGAAACTGAACTTGGGGGATAAAAACAAGCCCTACCAGTGACGGTTCATTTCTAATTTTGATTTTTTTTGGAATGGCACTGGCCTTGATAATTTGTTATTATTCGCTTAAATTGTAGGTTGCTCGATCTTGAGGCCTCGGACCACAAGCGAATAGCTCAATTTAGAATGATGCATATAATATTTTGCAAATATTTTGGATTTAGGTTCTTCAAAATAGTACTACTGTACAGTTTGAATTCAATAAAATGATTTGTGCGACACATAAAACTACGCATACAAAATGGTATTGGTTATTTACGTGCCAGCACATCCCAGATGGTGGACTATGGGAGTGAATCAAAGGAATATGGATGTCGGACGATGTGAGAGTGTGCGGCAACATTCGCCACTTTGGGGCGAGAATTTATGGCAGCTTTTTTCAGCTGCAGGTATGCGCTTTTCCGGCTCCGGCCAAGCACTTAATTGATGTTGTGTCGCGTAAATTATAAACAAAACAAAGATTAAAGTGGACTCTAGCTGGGGGGACAAGAGCTGCTCCTTTCGGTTTGGTTGGCGGATGCGGAAATGCTTTCATCGCCAGCGGTGTCCCATAAAGAAAAAACCACGCTCAGCCATTCGGTGTGCCTTTGTAGGACCATCTCCCCACATACGCCCTACCCTACGACACGCATCCACACACTGAAGAGGCTAAGCAGGAGGTCAAGCGTAAAAGTGGCGCGTTGGTTCCGGCCGGATGTTCTTTCGACCCTCCTTAGCCCGCGGACCAGGAGCTTTCTGCGCATGCAAGTTTCGTTTTTTGCATTGAAAAGTGCTCTCCAAGTGGTCTCCACTGAAGGTGGCACTATACTTATTCCTGAATGTGGTCCTCAGTTGTCTAATACGGATTCACCTGGGCCATAGAAGTTCCTGTTCATGTGGAAGATGAGGGAACAATGGAGGTGAGCTAGACTTTGCAGAAACAAAGTGCTTTTAATTGTAAATATGCTTTATGACAGGTCAATAAATATTTTGCATATTCTATCGATATTCATTTTTATTCAAAGTTTGCCAAAGTCCTCTTACCTATCTGACTATACAAATGATATACTTTTCTAAGCGATTTACAAACAAATTTATGTAAAAGACAATACTTTCTAAGAATTTTGTCTAGCCGATTGTAAGATATGAGTGCTACGATAAGATGTACATATAGACATTAGAGATCTATCAAATAGGTAGAACTATGCATGAGTGAAGCAATTCCCTCAAATAAAATTCAAAGAAGATTGCGACTATTTTTGTATAGTTTTGGTACTGTATTTAAAAATTGGATCAATAGTTTAAAAAGTATGAATGAAAAGTCTGCTGGGAAACGTGCTGAAAATCGGAGTTTAGTGCATTGCCTTGTCACTTCCCCGGAATTGATCTCGGTTGTCGCTTTATATCTTTCATGCTCGTTCTTTCGACTTTTGTTTCATGTGGAAAAGTGATTAAATTTAACAGGCAACGAGTTAAATTCCAAAATCAGAAATTATTTGGAATGCGAAGGACAATTGCCAGTTGGAAGCACATAAAACAAAACAGTGACAAAGAAACAAGCAGACAACGGACAGCAAACTGTGGGCAGATGGCGAGAAATCTGGGGCGAGAAGGACATGCAGGACAGACGAGTGCTACTCAAAATCTGTGCGTCTGCACGCATTACATACGAATTACGAGAGTCGTTGGGCAATTGCAGTTCATTGTTATTTAATACGTCGTCGCAGTCGTCGTTGTCCTTGTCGTTGTCGTTGTGGTAGCCGTAGCCGGTGCTGTAGCTATTGCCGTTGCCGTCGCCATTGCCATTCAGGACGAGAGAGAACATGGAGCTGGGAAATTATACTTTATGCCAGGACACACAGGATTTGCAGTAGAAACAGCAGCCAAACAGAAGGCAGACGGCATGACACTGATTGCGATATAAACGATTGTCAACGTATCCAAGTGGATTATTACCTCATGCCAATTATCATATCAACGATACACAGGCGTAGGACACACAGACACAACCACACAACCACACACACACACACTCATGCACACAGACATGCAGGATGCAGGACACGGCTGACAAGTGGCATACAGGAAAGGGACAGCCAATGGACAAGCTGTAACGTGCTCATCCTCCTCATCGCCTCCCACACAAATTGACGAGGCGTTGATGCTGTCGGCAGCTGGCTGCCACTTGCCCCTCCTGCCAGGTAGACAGTGACCAAATTGCATATACAATTTTAAATGGATTTTGATTGTTTATGACATTTCGAGAAGCTGACTGGCCAGTCCGCTGCTAGCCACTGATAATGCGCCATTTAAATAATAACAGGAGACCAAGTAACGATTGTCCAGCCCTCAATGGAAGCTCAATTTGTGAAATTAAGCTCAACCAAATAATTTGCATAAGTGTCAGGTGTCATCGCCTGAAAAGAGGTTCACCACCAGAATCCGACAGAAGCCCAGGAACAAACACAACCGACAGGAGAACAACATACCTTTTGAAATCTCAAAACACCTAAAAAAAAACGGATACCACATTTTGAGGAAAAACAGTTTCTTTGCTTGATTTACTTATGTTCTCTTTTTTAACTCATTTATTGAAAAATTGAAATCATGTCTCGAAAATTTCGAAATATACTGAAAATTTCTGTTATCAAAGACTATACAAGTTTTGGCATTTCAGACATGGTTAACTACGGCACATGGCTGCAACCGTTGAAGCATAAGAACCGACGGGGCTTAGAAACTTGGTCAATAAGAAGAATCGGGATCTTCCGAGATTGGTGGCGTAGCTACCGCAAAACTAAAAAGACATCCGAATCAGGGAGTGGATCCAACATTGAGCCTCCAGATGCACCAGCTCCTTTATCCGAATCACCATCTACGAAATTGATCCATAGTAACTTTCAGCGAAAAAGACAGGTTTTTGGAGCTATTCTATTGGGGACGCTGAGTAGTTGCATCCTCTGGGCGGTGTATGAGTTGGGGAAGCCTGAATTAGATCAACGTAGCCAACCCATTGAGGACGAACTTAGCGAACTCCCTTACCCGCAGCAGTATCTGCAGAGAATGTGGCGATCGCTTCATTATTACCAGAAGATGTTGGAAGAGCCACTGCCCACCAAGTTGCTGCCAGATGAGTTGGAGCCACCTTACATTCAACCACGCTATTCTCTGGTTCTTGAGATAAACGATGTGTTAGTGCATCCCGACTGGACCTATCAAACCGGGTGGCGCTTCAAAAAGCGTCCTGGTGTTGATTACTTTCTGCAGCAATGCAGCAAGCACTATGAGATATGTGTGTACACCTCAGAACAGGGCACGACTGCCTTTCCCATATTAGATGCTCTAGATCAGTTCGGCTTCATTCGCTATCGGCTGGTCCGAGACGCCACTCAGCTGGTAGATGGACAGCACATCAAAAACTTGAATCGCCTTAATCGCAATCTTAGCCGTGTGATTCTGGTAGACTGGGATCGGAAGTCTACACCGCTGCATCCGGACAATACCTTTGTCATGTCCCGCTGGCTTGGCAATGATGATGATGTGCAGCTCTTTGATCTTGTTGCCTTTCTGCAACTAATTGCTGAACACAAGGTAGACGATGTGCGGGAGGTACTCCACTACTATCGCCAGTTCGATGACCCCATTGAAAAATTTAAAGAAAATCAGCGAAAACTGCTTGAACAGAAGCAGGAGAAGTCTGATGCAGAAGTAGAAGCTAAAAGCAAAGCTTTATCCCGACATTGGACTTGCAGTTTTATGGGTTCCTGTGCAAGCTGAATGTTTTAGAGATACTCAAAAAACGTGATGAAAATATTTTAGTACTAAATTCATAAAAAGAATCAACGAATCTCAATGGCGTTTCTCTTACTTTGCTCCACGTCAAATCAATCAAAGGGAAGAATTGAGTCATTTCCAGGAGGTTCGCCATTTCTTTTAGATCAATCAAGCAAGGTATCGATGAACATTTCGGTGTAAATCAGATACAAACATTATATTTTAATATTACATAAACAAATTAATTAAATTCAAAATCCTTACATAAATTTGATTCAACCTAATTCAGCCTGCTTTCTTTTCATATTTTACAATATTTCAGGACTTTTCAGTTTTAACAAAAGTTCTATCGTCTTATCCATTGGGAAGTGTTTGGCGGTCAATTCGCACAACAAGACAAATACGGCAATGGGAAAGTTGTGCTGCAGCCCGGACTTGGGCTCATGTGAATGGCTCGCCAAGGAATGGATTCGCTGGCGATTTTAAATTTTTACCAAAGTGCCTTCTGCAAAGTGTTATGTTTTATATGTTTGGAGGAGGAATGTGACATTTTCATGACCAGAGACTGGCACTGGGGCGAGATGCCCTTCATTGGGGCCAAGACGAACAGGTAAAGCAACTGAGGTGAGGTGAAGCAAGCTTTGCAAAGTAATTTGGATTTTAATTAAATATTTATTACTGTCGGCCAGATTAATCTCGACAAAAATCCACTAATAAAATAACCAAATAGCTGGCAAATAACTTCTTCTTATCAGTCAGCGTGGGGGCATCAGTGAGAAAATTAAAGAATTATCCCAAGAGATGTAGGTTGCGTGCTGCAGCCTGAAAATCGAATCGAATCCCTTCCCTTACATGCCACCCCTTAACTATGACCCTACCTTGCTACGAGCGGGCTCGTTTAGTCGATCAAAAGTTACGAGCTCATCTTAGATTGGACATTAAATGGACACTAAAATATTTTCCATCTGCACGCAGCTCTTAGCCCAAAAAAAAAAAAAGAAAAAACAAGAAAAAATGTAACAAAATGAGAGAACCAACCCCAAACCGAGGAACAAGCGAAATAAATGTCATGAAACAACTCATTGACAGGCACATAAGGACACTGGTTTTATGGGCCACAGATATGACCAAAATATATGATTACCATGTGTCCAGCAACATGCAAGCTCGTAAATAGGCATTTTCTCCGCTTTAGTTCTCATGGACATGGGACATGGGCCCCGGACAACCTCCCCCTTCCAATCAGTAACTCCATCTTGTGTTTTCCCTGACTTTTGTTGCTCGTCCGTTGCTTGGGTTATTTAGCAAGTGATCCAGGTGGGACTTGGGAATGTCACAGTATTGCAAGCAGTCATAAAAATCAAAATAGAATGAAACTTATGCGTGATGTTTCAATTTTTTCCCATTGAATTTTGTGCCTTTCCCTCTTTTACATTTTTATGCAGCATTGCTAATGAGGTCTAAAAATGAACGTGTTTTCGTTTTTCCTAGTTTTCAATTCGGTGCTTGGTCTGTTTGAAAAACTGCTCGAGAACAGACTGACTAAATTTTCTCATCAAATGTTATACACCAATAGTTTCTTCTATCGCGTGTTAAGGATCTGCAAAAACATTAACTGGCTTTCGAGTGAAGTGAATGATGCCCCACAGTTGGCCGAAAGGGCAGAGCTTTATTTTGGCAATAGCTAGACACAAAAACACAAGAGTGGCTTTAAAAGTTCCAGCAAAGAAAATCTTATCGCAGTATTTATTCTATTAAATTTTTGCAATTTATTTCTCAACGATTTGCAATGAAACATAAATGATTGTGTAGTGAATTCTAGATAATGGTGTAGTGAATTCTAAATTGGCTAAAGTCTTCGAAGCGATTGTTTCCGTTTCAGACACACTGAAAAATATTGGCAAAAGAAAACAAGCGAAAAAAAGACATGTCCTTGGAGTTTCGAATGTATTCTAAAACTTTTGGAGCTACTCTCGAATAAGAAGATATGTCTGTTTGTAGACTCACACAATCCACATTTGTGCAGTACGACCTCCGGAGCGTATGCTGATTTCATCTCATCTCATTCGGGTGTTACGTGAGCTGATTACGTTAGTCACGCGCGATTGCCAAGCGGAGGGAGTGGGGAATAACGGAAAGAGAAGAGGCCAGTGCCTGACCAATCCGTGCTCGGCTCCTTAGCAGCAAAGGCAAAGTGAAATTGTGCCAACTTGCCACTTGATGAGAATTTCATTCGGTGCGGCATTTTATGACTTTCGACGTTGGCAATGGAGTCGCAGCCGGAGTTCAACTAAATGATTTTGCATTATTTGTCTGATTTCACACACACACACTCCCACACACATGTATATACTCCCCCCACACCTCATGCCGTTTATTTTCCTTCTTACTTTCTCTCACTTTGTGGTGTGCGGCACTTGGCCTGGATCCAGGTTCGCCCATAAAAAGTCAATGCATGCGAAATGTTTTCGTGACACGCTCAAACTAGTTAAACTCCATGTCCAAGTAGAAGACCGAGTCTAAGTTCAGGTTTATGTTCAGGGTCCGGTCCAGAGTAGAGTTGGTTTATTTTATTTGTTTATTCATCGAATGGGGCGCAAAAATCGTAAAAATTATGTTGATGACTCATCAGTAAATGGCATTTCTTTTATTGTGGAAGCCCTTGTCACCTATGGAACAAGGACAGATGGGAAGTGGGAACCCTCAATTATGATGATTCCAATTCTATCAGACAAATGCTCCTTGGCATATGAAACGAGTTGAGGGCTCAGTGTGCAGACTATGAATGAGTTTCTGTTTGTATTATTAATGATTACTCCGCTCGAATTCGCTGATTGTGAGTGAAGATTCAGTGCCCCATCTCCAAAAAGCTGGAATCATAGTTGAGGTCGGCTTGGAGACTGACTGAGAATATAAGACAATCGATCGTTGTCAATATTGGCAATATATGTGCTTTTCCAGTGAACGGCTTTGGAGTCGTTTTCGAATAGGATTAAAGAGAGTAATCATTCTAAGTTTAATTGTTGCTGTGACTGATTGGATCTATTCGGTAACAAGCGAAGTGAACGTGTGTGTGTGTGAGTGTGTGTCTGTGTGCATAGGTGTTTTGTAAATGTTTTTTATTTAAACTAAACAATACTTCTGTGTAACTCTCATTTGCCATTAAGACTTGATGTCCTTAAGGATTGCGTTAAGGGGAGCTAAAAAGAAGATGGGATTGTACAGTAAATTTATTCATTAGTTTCCTCTCACACTTACGTAGACTGCTGATATCCAGAAAGACCTCGAAGTCGTTCAATTCATAAAGATTTAGTTTTTTTGGTTCCTCGTCATTTTGAGTATCTTTGTCCTTCTTGTCGTTCTCTCTAGAAGAGACAGGCACTGAGGAATCCTCATTACAGTCCTCAGCATCGACACGGGTTCGACTGACAACGGCACTTTTTTTATATTTGCGACGCATATAGCGTTCCAGATCAATGTCATTCGATTTCGGCAGACGCTCTGTTAAAGATTTCGTTGTAGGTAAAACGTCAGCCAAGTGCGAAGTACGCGGAGACACAATAGGCCGCACACGTTGTTCACGCTCTGGTTCCGAGTTTTGTTCCATTGTTCGGATTTTCTTCTCCAGACGGTTAGCCGTCTTCAAGTCATTCCAATCGACGGCCATGTCACGCTCCATGATCAAACAAACCTTTTGGTAAGCAGTACTTACTGTCTTCTTTCCATCTTTTAGCTTTGACTGTATAATTTTGTCTATCTCTCTCTCAGTGAAGGAGTAATTGGATGCCTCTTTGATGGCCTTCTGCCTCTCCTCAATGACGGCCAGTTGTGGCAGCGGATAACCTTCTCTGTGGCATGCACCCACCCAGACATCGAACTCGTGCTGGGTGACTGGCTGATTGGACACGACATCCATTTGACTATAAACATACTGTCCGGCGTTCCGTAATTTTAAAAGAAGACTTGTGTTTTGAGAGCCCAGACTGTACTCCCTTTTCGAATGCTCCAACCCGGCTATCTGCGATATGCGGTAAACCTGATTCATATGAATACCCGGCAGGCCAACATTGACCCTTACAAAGCAATGTGTAATTGTTTCCCCAAATATAGGCTTGTCCAGAAAGCTTTCGAGCTGGTTACGTGTCAGCACAGCCCGGCTTAGTTCATTAAGCGTAGAGACCAGCCGATGCTCTTGGGCCACTTCAAGGTCACTGCTGCTCGAATCGTCGGAGTAAATATCAGTAGCCTTGAGTTTCACCTTCCTTAAGGGTACTTGCTGGTGTGTCTCGATGTTTTTAAGGTTTGACTTTTCTGGGGCTTGCTTCGTCAACAATTTGTTATGACGCATGGCTTTCAGGCGTCCAAAGGCATTCTCCCGCTGGTTCCCAGCACGCTGTTCGTCCAGGCTCAGACGTCGCACCTTTGAGCGCTGTTTTATGTCCACCTCTGTCGAATAGGGCTCCTTAGATGTCTTCTCCATGTCCAAGCGGGATTTGATGCCCCACTCGCGATGATATAGGGCACTGAAATTCTGCCATCGAGCACGATCTTTACCTTGGCACAGTTGCTGTTCATCAAATCCGTCGCTGGATGGCCCCAATTCAACATCGGCGCTTTGATTATCGATGATCTCGCCATCCTCCAAATCTTCAGATTTAATAATAAGTCGATTTGGTTTTTCAATATTACAGAAGTCAGTCATCGCGACAACTAGAATGGGAAACTTGTGGAAAACAATAGATTCGACTTGTCTCTACGGGGTTTTTATTTTTTTGAATGACAAAGTCAACTTATCGAACATTTACTATGACGTTTTTCTCAAAGCACACTTAAAGCAAGCCAAGAAATTTTGACATTTCAAAAACTTACAAATGTTTTCTCCCCCTTTTCAGGTATATAGAGCTAGCTTCAAGCCATAGCCAAATGGAGTGGCAGGCCACCCCACAAAACGACCGAAAAGGAGAGATGGAGATTGAAACTGGCCACAATTTTACGTTTGCCTAGCCGTGAACACGTTCAACATGAACGGCGATTAGTTGCATTTGTTTACGAGTATGGATTTCGGATTTGTCTCCGGCCAGCCGGCGGCTCTGCCTGGTCGCTGATCCTGCTCTTCGTACGGCATGCCCATCGTAATGGCCGAGGCAGCCGTAACTTATTGCATCGTGGCGTGCGAGTGGCCAACTGCAAAGAGGGTATGTGGTTCAATTTAGTTTTGTTCAGCTCAATTCAGTCCAGTTCTGTTCAGTCCAGTCAGGTGTAGAGGAAGTGAGGGACTCGATATGGATGTGATTTTGTTTTCTTTGCAAGTTTATCCACATTGTAAAGTAGACATTATGTTGATGTGCTTGTGTCCTTTCCTTCTCATATCGCACTTGGGACATCTGCCGACGACGATGGCAACGCTGTGGTACGCTACACTAGCAATAATATCCCTGAAATTATTTTCAGTTACTCGGACTTGGGCTTTGTTTTATTGTTATTGTTTCGTTGGTGTCGTTACCAATGTTTCGTTTCCGTGACTCTCACGCAGATTCAATCCCATTCCCGCACAGTGACCGGACCGGGCGGACCATTAGTGGGAAGATGTCCAAAGTTATTACTTGCCATATCTCCTTTCTCCACTTGCAATTATACACTTATGTACTTGCGGTGGACAGTGTGTTTGTGCTTGTCTTTGCGTTTGTGTGATTGTCGCATATTGGCATTCCAAACTAATGGCTTCACTAACTATTGTAACCGTTGTCTGTAATGGCATTCTTTTCGGGCATCACGCGCATCCTACTGCCTCCGACTCCATTCTCTTCGACGTGGCCGTTGGTCATGGGTTTGCTGTCATTGTCGTTGTGAAGGATTGAATAGCTACAGGATCGGTTCCGTGCTCACCCCTTGCCAGTTGATGCATTTAGGTAATTAAAAGGAGAGCTTTCTTCCATTATGAAATGTGTTAGACCACAAACTCGTCCTGCCACGACAACCAACCACCTCGTTTCGGGTTGCGGTTAAAGAACAAAAAAAACAGCAAAAAAATAAGAAGCGAAATCGTACAAATTTATTGTTAATAGAAAAAAAGGATCAAATCGAATGCTTGGGACGTACACAAGGACATTAACCCAAATGCTGACAATACCCTCTTATTGCCGATGCCTATCGTCTGTATCCCGTCTCTGTATCTGGGGCTATGGTCAAACGAATGTTACCCGTTTGGGAGACTGGACACTCGTAAACATCTCGAATCATGCGATATCGAAAAATAATCTCGCAACGGAAATGGCATATTTAAAAGGCGAAAGGATTGGCTTTTCGATTTAACTTATAAGATGAGACACAACTGGAGCCAATGCCCAGGAGTGCCTCGGCAACACTTTTGGGGGATTTTTAGTGTTTATTGCCTTAGATTAGTTTGTTTATTGTAATCCTCGTTATAAATTAAGGAAAACTTGTGCTTAAAAACTCATTGGCAGTAACAGAAGGGTTGCAAACGAAGTTGTCTTGTCCAGGTCTCGGTGCTGTTCCTAGCCGCGGTCCCTGTCCTTGTCCTGGTGGCGATGCTGCTTTGCTTTCCTTTTTGGCCATATTAATTTGCCGCATATTTCCCCAAAGGCGTCGAACGAACTTGGCGAGATAATTGCTGCAAATGGTTTACGACCGCAGTCCGGTAAATGGGCGAGAGCATGGAATTTAATTTACTTATTTGAATTGAATCTCAGTTCCACATTAAAAACTAACTCACTGTGCTTTCAGATGTTCATAGACAGGTAAATATAACTTGGATACAGGACATTTTTGTGTACAAAACTTTAAGGTTGCACTGAACTCAATTTTATGCAAATTCAATGAAAATATTCCAGTTCATTATGAATCTCAATGAAATGACAGCTGCAGTCTATGTATGAAGGTTTCACTAAATTAGGAAATGCCGACATATTCTACGTAATACGTACTCATATTTTGTAATATTCAAACTAAATGACAGATAAAAACGACAAAACCGAACAACAGCTGTGGTTGCTCGTTTGATTCGTTTCGCCAGTATCTAGGATGATAGTCAGATTGGGCTAGAACCATCGGTTGCTCAGGAGCAGCGAAGAAAAAAAAGAAACAAAAAATATTAATAACAGTGCCGTGCACTTCAGTCCTCACATCAACTTGGAAATACCCTGTACCAAGAAGCCGATTATTTATTTCAATGTGTCTAAGTGGAACTTTTTATCTAGTTGATATAATCTGTACAATGAGACCAATCTGAGCAGATCTACATATTTGCAAACAACTGGTACACCTGAGCCATGTATTAAGTATAGGGTACAGAAAGAAGCCAGAAAACTTCACTCAGGTGACTCAGGTGGGTTCATTTTTTGGGTGGAGACGAACGGAGTGGCCAATTTTTGGTGACGCTTGCATAACATTTTAGGCAAAAAGACAAAACCCCATTAAGAATTACATTTGTACGTTCCCGTTCGCGTTGCGAGTAATTTTCCCTTTTTCTGCGGATTTTGTATTCCATTTCCATTTCTATTCCGATTCCTTTTACGTGCTGTTTGTTTTTGGCAAGGTTTTTGCAACAAGAGAGAGCGCGTCTAATTGCATTTTAAAATTGCGACACCATAAAATGTGCTTACGGTATAAATAATTATAACGGCATTTGTCGCAACAAACATTGCTTGAAGCGAGCAACTCGAATCCCCCGGAGTGGCAATGATTTTGGGTGTCAGTATAGAGGTATAGAAAAGCAAAGGATGGAGGACATAGCACGAAGCGACAAAGGACTTCCAAGCGGAGCGCTGGCTTTCGGTTATTGTCGCATCTCTTGGATATTGCATGAGCCATGCCCCGCATTTCCCTCCCAGCAATAACCATTTTCCAACAAAGACAAACCCAGCCAAGGCAAGCAAAGGCAAGGCAAGCGTCATGCGATTAACGTGAGTTGCATATTTTAGCTAATTTTCTAATTAAAATGGTATTTATGCATTTTTCAGTTGGTAGAATTAAACATTTGCCGTTGAAGGAGCTCGGGGCGACAAGATCCAACTTTTCTGTATGACTGGTTGATGACATTAGTTCCATGGCTGCTTAGCGAAAATCTTTAATGACTTCTACCGGGCCGACCCGCCCTCATACGACGCGTCGTTTCAACAAAAATGTACAAACTGTACCAAACTGTTTATCATATGGGTGCATTATGCAAAAGTTTTTATGTTATTTCTTTAGTAAGAGATATCTTGAAGCTATATTGCTGTTTTTTATAACCTTGCAGAGGGTATATAGATTCTTGATCAGCATGAGAAGCTGACATGAGGGCAGACATGACTAGATCGACTTTGCTGGTGAATCTTTACCACCATCAAGAATATATGAATGTAGGTATATAACATGAAAAAAAAACACCCTTTAACTCAGCGACTAAAAAATGGCATTTTTCGGAAATGCTTTCCATAGCCTGTTCAGTTAATTTTTAGCCATTTTTTGATGCACAAGTTAAAGATTTTATAATTTCTTCTAATCGTTAAATAGTTTGACGAATTTTACAATTTCACAAACTGAATTTTTGGAATTATGTGAAAGTTGTTTCTTTTTGTAACTAAACCTCAATCCACAACGATGTTGCTCCTTCAAGTGCCACTATCTAATGCAATGCACTTCTTTTATTTTCATGGAAATCTGTTTAGCTTCGTTACTGTCCACTTGACAAGGATAACGCAGGATTCTGTTTGAAGTCGCATAAATTTTGTGTCCTCCTTTCACGCAAGTCAGACTAATGCAAGCTGAGACTAAGTTAGTGTCCTGTGCCTGGCATCCTTGAGTCCCCTCGGTGGAGCAACTTACATTTTATTTATATGCTTCCTTATTTATTTTGTCACTTTGCAATGATTTTGAAGTTTCGCAGACAAAGAAAGCGGCATTCGGGCATGCCAAGTGCCGGCTCGTAATTGGTGGGATCACATCTCGAATTATCTTTCCTGTGCTTTTAAACTTATGGTGAAAACTCAGCGAATTGCAGTTTTTCATTTAATCAAGTTGTTGCTTGCCATTGCAACATGCTACGCTACGAATACAATAAACTTGAGGGGCACATGTTGGCATGATTCCGATTTGTGTGAGTACGCTCCTATGCTAACTTTAGAGACACACCTTCTCCCATTCTCAGTCCCGGCCTCTATGCCCCACCAATTCAATGTTCCGTACAGCCCCATGGAACGAGCTCACTCTCGTATTTTCAGCGATGTGTGTCCTGTCGCCGGCGACAGATTTTTCTAATGTCTCCATTCGAAGCCTTTGGCCAGGCAATTAAATAAGCAAGCGAATGTCATACATAGGCAGTGGGGTGAACTGGGTGGAGCAAGGCAATAATTGTGTTCTGCGTGCGAAAATGGAAATAAAAGAAGTATCATGTGTGGGCGGAGTGTCGTCATAAATTCAACGACAAACACGATTTGAAATGAAATATGTCTTATGATTATTAGACAAAAGGTTATCCATACGATACGGTTATTCCATGGCGAATTCAGGATGGGCTCAAGGTATAATTATTAACATTTGTGCTATTCCGGGCAAACAATTAAGAGCGAGAGCAAGTCGCGCTGAAGAGAGACTGACACAAATAGGATTCACATGGGCGGACGGGTTGGGAGAGATTTGGGTCTAGTGGGGTTTCACAGTGCGAAGAACACATGTGCAATTGCCGCTTGCCTTAATGGGCCATAAATAACCAGGACAACAATGAGGCGACTGCAGCACAGCCTCCTCAACACTTCTCTGCCTCATTCACTTTTCTTTATTTTTTTGTCTTTTTTTGTTCCTTTGCTCATTGCCCGTCAGGACACATGAAATTATTGCACGTCGACGTGTGCATCGCCAGCAGCCAATCGGTGTGCGTGTCTGTGCTCCTGTCGTGTCCTGTCCTGATGGTATGCGCTTTATATTGAGCGTGTTTATATGTATGTATGCATGTATGTGTGTGTATGTACATGTGCATGTCCTTCGTCATTCATCAAAGCAGTGTGCGGTTGCGGCTTAGGGGTGGAAAGCCATCCCAAATGTGGAAATATGACGACCACTTTTTGATTTATTGTCAATTGCGAAGAAACATAAAATTCTGCCAATAAAAACAGCACCCTCCTTCCACCCTCTCTCCATTCAGCAGCGCTTTCGCTGATGTTTCTGCTAAAGGATAATGTGCTGCGCTTGTTTTAATTGAATATAAATCTTGTCAATTTACGTCGCAACCAGACACATCCTGATCCTGCAAGTTTTGTTTGCTTTTATATATGATTTTTATTATTTTTGTGTTCATCCAAAATTGTAAATTACTTCCGCGCGACCTTTTGTTGAATATCCTTTTTTTTCCTCGCTCAGTAATAAAAGGTGTTGTGCTCTTGCTAGGACGCCAAAAAAAAGGAAGACCAAAATATTCGTAGATCCGGCGACAAACATCCGCCACCTTTTTCTGTCTTTTAGTCCCTTTTGGTTTGTCCTTTTTGCAATAATACAGAAAAAATCTACATATAAATAAACATTCAAACAGGAGGAAAAAAAAAACATTGTATTAAAACACTCTGTATGCTAAACTCTAGATATGCCCATTGTACTTATAAATACATGCCCTATGTATAGGGCATATACTTATAATATCCACACTGGGAAGAGTTGGATATATGATGACCAAATGCTTCAACATTGAAGATAAAATTGAACATTACAAAGATATAAGTTTTAAATAACTTTTTTGAAGGGTATCGAAATCGTCGAAGTTGATTCTTTCCATGCTAAATACATTTTCATCCTTTCGGAATTATTTATATGTGTTTACAATGTACGTAAGTGCTTTCATACCTTAAACTATAGAGCAGTGCATTATATAAAATTCAACCAGACATACAAATCGTATCCTTTGCCCCAACCTAAATCGGTCGCCTCCTCATCTCAAATCGGGCTAAAAATCAGTTAAACGATTTCCATAAGAACAAAGTAAAATTGTCTCTTTTGATTTGTTTGCCCTTGATGGGAACCTACTGTGGATATATTTCACTAAAGAGTCGTTTTGTCGGCCGCTTTTTTCCGTAGTGTCCGCCTTGGAGCCGATCACATTTACTGTCCGGGGTTTGGTAAAATGATTTCATGTGAAGCGGTGATTATTTTCACCTAAAATGTGCATCCCCTCCAGTACCCCTCTGAAGTTGCTACAAGGATATTTATGGGCTTCGAGCGTGTTCGGCTCACGCGCACTTTCCAATGTTTTGCAGTGTCTTTGGATCCGAGTCCACTTGTATTTATGTCTTCGTCTATAAATCCATGACTTCAGCTCACACACACACACACATCCACATACCCACTAACAAATACATATATGCACGCGTCTTCATGTCAAACCGTAGATTTATAATTTTCGGCTGCGTCGTCCTCGTCGCCGGATGCAAGTTGCAAGTCCAAAAGGACACAAAAAACGAGAGAATCAGGGTTCGACTCGGTTCTGGCCTGTCAAATTCCATGAATTATGATTTTTGATTGAAGTTGAGTTATTGCAATTCAATTTATTATAAATGCGGTTGCCACGAACCTTGTGACCTCCCTGTCCTAAGCCTCCCCTATTCCCCCGGCTAGCTCCTTGTACTTCTCTGGCATCGCCTGCACAGGACGTTGAACTATGAGCTCTTGGCGTGGCCGAATTTCTGCCAGTATTCCGACTCCCAGTGTGTGTGTCTGTGTGTATGCCGGTTTCGACACTTTTCCTAAATTTATTGCCGATTATTTTTACATTTCCTTTTTCAATTTTTGCAACCCTTCACCCCTTCACTGCCCCTGCAGGAAAGAGAGGTCTTTTGGCGCTACTGCAATTATTTTTAACGTTTTTGTTGATTTTTCATTGATTATTCTGAGCTTCGTTGGTTAAGCAAAAGGTTCAATCGGCCAATATAAAAATTCTTCAGTGACCTTCAAATCCTTGTCATTTAAAGTTCTTTTTTTTCAACTAGGCCTTAAACTCAAATGCATGACATATTTGAAAAAAAAATTTATAAAACGGTAGTTATGCTTTGCTTCCAAGGGTCAAAAATAAATCAATCAAAAACAGAACCTCATCTAATACATAGAAAGCTGTATTAGACTAGGATCTTTAAAAAATATTATAACTAATTTTGCTGTTTTTGACCACTAAATATAGGTAACTTATTAATTACAAAATTGTTTTTCTGAACCTCCCTTAGGACCGACAAAAGGGTTCTTCATTGGAGGTGAATCGCAATTTTGGGGTCCAAAAATAATAAATTAGTATAATCTTAATTATCAATGGTTTGGACTTCACATGCTTTTCCTTTAAATTCAAATCAATCATATCGAAAAGTTTCATCAGTGCAAACTCTAAACACATCACCAAACGAATTTTTTGCAACTTCTGTTTCAATCTTATCTTCCAATTTAGTAGTTAATGTTAATAACATAATAAATCAATATTTCGTTTGATTCAGTCCCAACTTTTCCAACAGTGTTATAAAAATCATCTTTTGAATTGTAAAAATTGCATTATTCAGCTAAAATGATGAGATTAACAGTGGAGCCAAAAATGTTCTTCGTCTATGGGAGGTGTTAGATTATGGGATATACCCATATAGAATATATCGAGATCCATATACATATGGATGCATATCATTTCCTATTCGCAGCGTTTGCAACTTTACAAATAATTTATAGTGTGAGTCATTTTACAAATAATTGAATTTCAATTTTTTAAATCTGAATTGGAAAACAAATTAACAATTTAGGCTAATTTCAAAGTGTGTGAAGTTTTGCTTCTATTTGTTTTGCTATGTTTACTACATTTTTCAAGAGCAATGAGACTCAAATAAATGTCCTGATGCATTAAAATGTCATTAAAATAACTTTAAATTTTGCATCTTACAATTACTTTTTCTTGTTCCATGTCTCTGTGCAGAACACAAATCTTTTTTGACAACTTTGGCCTTTCTTCTGCCATCACCTTTGATTTGTCTACCTAAAACCATGACAAATTTGGATCGAACGATTTTCCTTCCAAAATGCTCGGTTTACTTTCTTTAAAAGGTTTGTTGACAAAGAAGTTTTAATTGAAATATTCATAAATCGTACATCTTTTATTTTTGTTTTTATTTTTCTTCTAGTTGTATTTATGTAGATTCCCACATATCCAAAAGCTAAGTCAGATTTTGGACAATAATAAGCAAATCAATTGCACTTTAGTTATTTTTTATTAAGCTTGCCTCCTTCATATTTAGTTTTTATTTTAGTTGACTATACGTTGCCTCGGATCTATCTATAGAATTGTTTATAATCTGTACATACATAAGCAACTGGCAAGAATGAATCAAACTTACAATTATGCCACCCATATTGATTTCAATGTCTGGCAATGACTGTCTGTGACTGGGCTCTGCCTATGCTTAATCCTCCGCATATGCTATTGGGCTGGTGCATAAATCAGAAATAGGCCACATGGCTTGGACAGTTTTCCATGCGCAGAAATGAGTTACTCGCTATTAAGGGGAATATATTAGTCTAGCATCTGATTTAATTATAAAACGATGAAGTTCAAGTCGCGAAATGAACATGAAATGGGAACTCCGACCCGGGCCGATTACATGTGGGCGGTGTATAGAGCGCTGGAAGTAATCAAACTGGGGCCACCTCTTTTGAGCGTTAGACAACCGCATCATAGACAGACAAAGGCATCAACCCTGGCTGGGGCTGTGGGGAGGCGGAGTCTCTGTAATTGCACCAACATGCA
The DNA here is from genome assembly GCA_018903935.1 of Drosophila insularis. Classification (NCBI taxonomy): domain Eukaryota; kingdom Metazoa; phylum Arthropoda; class Insecta; order Diptera; family Drosophilidae; genus Drosophila; species Drosophila insularis. Next base: position 5,876,392 of record JAEIFP010002302.1, read on the forward strand.
TAATTCATATCAAATGACCATTTTAAAATCCTTTTATTTCGGTGCGTCACCCTCACACCAGACCCTTTCCGCAGTTCCAAAATATTTGAAATAATAATTCTTCGAGATAAATTACCCAAAAACAGGTGTGTGTGTGTGTGTGTGTGTGCTTCTCTAAATTGCCCTGGCCCCAGTGCTTGCCCCAACGCGAGACAATGACATACAGCCACAGCCACAACTACAACTAGAGAGCAGAAGCAGAAACAGGAGGTGGCCATCACTCTGCTCACTACACTTATGTATGTATGTGCTTGTCCCGTGCCGGCTTTCCACCCATTTACTCTGCTGGCTTCCCAGCTTCGTCGGTCAGTCGAATGGCAAAACGGCGGATGGGCTTAAGTGCTCGGCTGGATGGTTGCTCGTCCTGTTCTCGTCCTGCGTTTGGCATTTAGCATCAGGAAATTATGCTGACTCTGCCAACTGGCGTCAGAGTGAGACTGGTCCTGGGACTGCGATTGCGATTGGGACTGGGCAATCAGCGACTGCTGCAGATGTGCAGTCATGTCCATGTGCCTGCTACTGGTACCTGTTTCTCAGTGCAGCGCCTGCGCCCGTTCTGGTACTGTTCTCATTAAACACACACACACACACGCACTATGGCGGAGGGACAGACACCCGGTCTAATGAGTGCCAGGCCCCGCACTGGGCATATGTTGTCGTCCATTTTTGGTGGCATCCTAGCCAACGTTCCAGTTGATAGCCAGCCCAGTTGCCGGCTACTTCTGCTTCTGTGTCACATTTCTGGTTGCAAATTATGGCACATTTCAAACAGAACCACACACACTGAGAGAATATTCATTATATACATATGAGTGGCTTTTTCTTTGTCGTTCAGAAAGTGTGAAGGTGATCCGGTGTTGTTGATCTAGACAGATGTGTGATTATGGCGTTCCAATGTATCTTCGGTATATAAAATGAATAAACATTATATCATAGACCATATCCACTTACAAACACATGGATGTATCTTTACGTACCTAAGTATTTTAATTGCTTTCAGTGTATTTTGCACATTGCGAAAAGTGCAGAGCATTGCAGCTGGAAAGAGAGCACGATAATCGCATAAAAGTTTACATTTATGATGCTCCGGCACAGAAGGTTCGGATAGGTGCAGGTCCCTGTTTCTTTCCCCAACCCCTGCTCGATTCCCGGCGCCGTCCTCTTGCCCAAGCCTAGCCAACACACACAAATACCACACACCAACACAAACACCTCGGCCGTAAAACATTCGGCTGACGGCAGCACACAAAGACTGACAGACCCCACGACGGACGTACCAGCTATTTGAGAGGGTAGCGGAGAGTGAGTTAGTGGCCAGAGAGCCGGGCGGGGATGGGCCGGAGTCTAGGGGTAAATGTGCACCAGCAACAACCGAGCAACGAACACAAAAAGGCGCGAAAATCCATTCGCACATAAAATGCGCCACAGTGTGCATTATTTTAATGTCACTGATAAATCATTTTTATGTCGGTGCTAAATCAAAAGATGGACGAGCAAATGCTGTTTTTCAAGAATGGTGGTGGGGTCCAAGGGCACCGCTCTGCTGCGGCAAGGAGTAGATGGAAGCGAGTTGGATGCTTGGTGTCACACATGCACTAGGCAAAAAGGTGTGCCTGGCTTCGGATCGAGACCCAAGTGCGGCTGCATTCGTCCATTAAAATGCGCTCCGGAGTGTCCAAAATGTAAGCAAAGGGGTAAGGTGGCTTTGCCGTATCCCCTTTATTTATTATTAACACAAAAAATACCCCGAGGACGAATTGCAGTTTGTTTTTGCTGATCTAACAGCTCTTCGCTCTCCTAGCCTCAGTGGTTCATGCTCATAATTCGTCGTCCTCATCGTCCCAGTGGCTTTTACACCAATGCGGAAACTCAATGGCTTGTGGTTAAAACAAGTGCCGTAACCGTATGCTATGAAATTGTAATTTGACTTAAAGTTCCGGCTAGTCATCATTTTGCTGTCAAAATTTATTAAATTCATAAACTTATTTGACTCGATCAGACTAGGACCTTCCCCATCCAAGTCAAAGTTCAAAATTCAATTTTATTTGTAAGTACGTGTTTTTTAAAATTATGAATTCCAATCAAATTGCTCGTTTGCAGTTCCAATCAACATGTTTCGCACACAACCCATTGAGGCAGTCGAAGAAGAGCTGCGAGTGAAGGAAGAAGTCCAGGCCAATCTTATTGTCTTTGCTGTGCTCTGTGCAGTCATTCGCTTGGCTTCGTTCGTGATGCGGCGCAAATAGTCCTAAATAGTTGTTACCCAAGTGCAGAAATACTTGCAAATAAATGACACAAACCAATCAAATAAAAGACACCTAATTCCAATTCATGTTCAAATTTAAGCCCAAGACCGCCAACTCAAGTATTAACGGCACTTTTGAGTTACTTTGCCTTCAGACATAACCCTGAAATTTAACTATGTAGATCCTTTTTCATGATAATGGAACCCGCATACATTTTGGATGCGTTACATCAACTTATATTGATATTCACAGAAAAGTATTCTTACTAGAGATTAACTTCCACAAGCGATTAACTTCCACTTGACTGTGATTTGAATAAACAACAGCCATCCTTCTTGGTGGTTCTGCGCTCAATGACAAGGGGAATATAAATCAAATAAACAAACCTCATTAACATATTATCAGCATCAAATTGTGACACGGCCCGTCATCTTAGGTTCAAGTGAGAAATCTGTCACGAGGCATTAAATTGCGTTTGAGGCCAGACCGAAAGCCGCAAGGAGTCTTATACATATCCTGTGGGGGTGGTGATGGGCTTTGGCTGTGCAAGTGACGGATTTCGGCATGGTAGTTAGGAGAAAGGTATATGGTATATGGTATATGGCTACGGCGCTATTCCCGGAATCCGGTACCGGCACACATAATTATGCGTGTAAACAAGCGTGATGATAGTGCGCTGACGTGTGACGTTTCGCAGAAGGGTTTAGCCGTGAATTGACTTGACTTCACCTAACCCTAACAACAATTTGAACAACCACCATGCCATTGTCCTTTTGATAGAAGACTTAACTACTGCAAAACAAATAGCCGAAATTCCTCACGGCCATGGAAACTCACAGCTTGCTTCTCGCCCCTCTTGTGTCTTGGTTCTCGCCTTTACCACCTTCTCTTCCTGTTTTATGGCTGATTTATTCGTGTTGTGCTGGCAACAATTAGAAAAGTTACCGCAGGATGTGCGCACAACAAGCCCGGCAAGGATGTTGGATGTCTTCGGTTGCGACACCGTTCTGGGCCGCTGTGCTGTGTGTTTTAATTTGACGAAAGACTGATGACATCTCATTAATATTCATTGTTGCTTGCCTAAGACGCTGTTGGGATTTGCGGCCACATATATCCTGCTTATGCCCAGATTGAGTTTAGCTTGTTCAATGCGTTGACGGTTATCTGTAATTCCTTGGTATGTCCGATTATGTCCTGATTCTAATGACCCGTTAAACTACTCATTAGTTACGTATGTATATTAGGCAGCCATCTTGCCTAATAAATACCTCTTATTAAAACAACGAAATGTCAAGAAACGTCACACACATACATATGTACATTTTAAGCTACATATACATACATATGTATGTATGTATGTCCTTAGCATATTTAAAAGGTAAACGTAATCCACATTCTGTAAGGCACTTTATGGTCCTGGCCCATACGCACATAAGTATTTCAAATTAATGGCGACACTTCAAAATAATTATGAAGCACATGCCACCAACTACCCGACCTGGCGGACCTGCTCCGATTCCAAAGATACTCTACATCTGTATCTCAGGGAACCAACGGTGTGTGTACTTACAGCTGGCACTTTTAAGATGCTGCTGTGACATATTTATGAAGTTCAATTATCATAAAATGCAAATGAAATCGTCATGGCCGACAACGTCAACCTCCAACCAGTACTCCACTCCGGAGCCTGCCAGACCTTCTCCAATAAAACAAAAGCAAAAACAAGCCTAACCCGAGACCTCGGAGACATGGCCAAAATTAAGCAATTTACTTGCGATATCCGCCAGCATTCACGTTCACCCCTTGACCTTCCCTCATCCCATCACCTTTTTCCTTCACTCATGTTCTCAGGGGTAAAGAGTCGTGGTGAATTTTATCTGTCGACTGGCGCTATTAAAAGAAATTACGCTCAAAACTAAATTGCGGGCCAGCACAAAAGGTAAGCGTGAGGTGTTGCTGGGGGGGATTGGACTGGGTAGTGCGACGTAGCTGGCGGTACCCCACCACCATTGAAATGAGAAACGATTATGTTGGGGCCCGGGCCAGCATAAAGAAATGCCAATGCGAACAAGAAGAAAACTTTTTAACTTGTTTGCCTTGTTGCTATTTACAAGTCCTGTGGGACATCCTTCCACCTCTACCCTCTTCGCCACCTCAATCTTTCAACCAGATGCCGTAGATGCCTTACCGCATTGCTGATGTTTGCGCTTTTCGCGCAATTTCCTTGTTTGGGTCTCGTCTCGTCTTCGGCTTCTCACTTGTCGCCTTTTTTGTTTCGTTTCTCCAGTTGCCGTGATATGTTTCCGTTAGTTTTCGTCCAGTCTTCTCCTTGAAATGGAAAGGGCAATAAGAATTGGAACGAGTATGTATGGTAATTTAGTGGCGTAATTTTGCGGGGGCTGATGCTGCTGCCTGCGGGTGAACTTCTAATTTAGATCCCTACTTTAAATATGATGGTGTACTAAGGTATCGTTATGATGATATCGAACCAACTTAGTTACATATAATAAAAGCTGTACAACAGCACTTTAATTCCCAACATATTCTGTTTTCGGCAGAATCAACAAACTCAAAAACTGTTAGAAAATAACGAAGTTTTTGATTAAAGGCACCATTTTCGACGAATCATTTATGTGGGAACTATATGTTAGAAACTCTATACACTATATCCGATCTGGCTATAAGCAATGTATACTCTGCCTACAGGGTGGGCAGGGTACTTGAAATGGAAAGACCATGTCAAAAACTCAAATCTTTAACTGTTTTGTCTGACAGAAATTTCTGAATCGATTGAACTGAAATTTTAGACAATCTTTTTTGGTCAGATCTTAAGGGTATCTCATTATATACATACACACATCCTTAATGGAATTTTGTTAAATAAAGCGACCATTTTGGCAACTATGCAAAGATGAATACGCATATGTATGTACATATTATTTCTTCTTTCATTTCTTTAACAACTCTATCTTTTAAGAAACCACAGAATATTTTTATAACAAATGCCCATAGGTTGAAAAAATATATTAAATTCGTCAAAATGTTTGTAACATGCAGAAGCAAGCTTTTTCGACCCCATAGAGTAAAGTGGAAACCAAAGAGCAATCTAGAATAAAGAGTGGGCCACAACTTTTTTGATTTAAATTTGTGCCTATATTTCCATTTTTTTTATTTTGCAAATGAACCAAAGCTAAAATTTAATTTTTTTTTTTTTGTTCAAGGTTAAATGTAATATATGAGTTTAATAAATGTCATTTTTCATTTACTTAAAGCTGTGTTAAAAAAAAGTTACAGCACTTAGAAGTTTGATTTTTCAAGTGTGCCAATATTTTTTGACTCACTGTATATGAACAAATAGATCTCAAAGACTATGAAAGCTAGAGCCATTAAATTTTATATGTAGACTCGTATAGTCTGCGCGCAGATCTTTTCGATTGTCGTCCACCACTTTTTAACTAACGCAATTAAATTTAATGTTGAAAACTATTAATTATTAGTATCAAAATCGGACTTTGGGATGGAATTATGATCTTAATAAAAAGGCGGAAATTTATTTGACATCCCTGGCAGGGTCAATAGAAATATAATTTAAAGTTTACCAACACTGAATATAAATCTAGCCGTTTTTCGGTGTTTCCGTGTTTCTATTATAGTTTTTCGTTTTCCAATTGCCATAAAAATATTGATTCCACATAACTTAAGTAAAGCTATTTCTTCAACCAGAGCAAATTTGAATCTTGGGCCACCTATTTGGATTCAGCTTAACAAAACAATTTACCACTTTGATAAATCAGCTTTAATCGTGTTATCGAATCGAAACAAACAGTGGCAACCGTAAACAGGAGAAGCATTCATAATTTCGCTTGACAATTTGTTATTGCACATCCATAAATATAGTACCGAATAAAAAAAGTTTCTGCTAGCACTAATCCGTAGAGAAGGATGATTCGCAAAGAACGTTTTTTCGTTAGGTAAATCTTTAAAACATTTTAACCAAGTCTTCATCTTATTATGCATTTGCTTGACAGTGTGACCAACATTTTTAATTGAGTAGCCCAACATTGCAAATCCCGTAAATGAATATGTCGTCTTCAGAACAAATTGGTGAATGTCCAATTGGGTGCCCCTCGCAGCCGTCCTGTAGTACCAGTCTTGAATCAGACAATGAGATTTCATGTGAAAACTCATCCGATTTTAAGACGCCGAGTGTTGAATCAAACATCAATCCGAACTTGCCCCACGATGTAAGCACGATGAGAACGGAATCTGATGAAATGAACAAGGACATTGATGTTACGCATGTTCTGGGGACTGGAAATGAACTTCAGATGCAAGCAGTAAACTATGTATTTTCATGTAATCAAGACGATACCATCTGCAAAAAAGATGGACAGCCGGATATACTTGATGCGTCTACTGGGGAAAATTTCAATTTCAATGAGAACGTGCAAGACGATAAACGAGAAGATGGGGAGCTACCGCAAACTTTATTAAATACAAAATGTATTCTAATCAATATTAAAAGTGAGATAACATCATCCGATGGAAATAACACTGAAAATACGACAGAAATCGGTCAAAATATAATTATAAAAGACGACCCAGCTGCCAAAAAAGATGGGTCAGAAAACGACGTAAATATTAAAATAGAAACGATGTCCAAAGTTGAGAAAATTGACGAACATGCAGAAAACTCTGAGCAATTGACCTTTATAAAGAGCGAAGTCGAAGGAAAGGTCAGTGAATGTGATGAAAACGTCATCGTTACGAAAAGCGATCCGTCGAATCAATCTGTTAAGGAAGAACTGGAAGATGGCGAGGTCTCCGCCGATGATGAAAACGACAAGTCCAACGCTACATCTCTCGACACGCCAAATATCTGTCGTTTTTTCTTACGCAAAGCTTGCACTTGGGGCAATAAATGCCGTTTCGAGCACCCCATCTCAAAGGATTATGGCAACTACGTTATGTTTGAAAAGAAGGAGCTCCCAGTATCTGTTGCGCCAGTTGTGCATTCTCAAGGTATTTTTATATATGAACATTCTTTATTAGTTTGAATTTTAAATACCAATTTTATGATTACGAAACTTTGTATTGATAAATATTGTGGATTTTAGTTTTCACAAGCTTTAGGGGTATTTTATTTTCGCTAGCGTGTTCTTTGATTATATTATTTGTTACTTGTGTACTATTACTAACTAGTCCATATTTATAAAATGTAAATTATTCTTTTACCCAGCTTGGCCAGCGTACTCCTCCAATACTATGAGCTGTTCGGAAAACTCTTTCGACAGCAATTTACAAAGTGTTAAACAAATGATGCAAAAGGCGGGTTATTTTCCTCCGACTACAAATCGAAAATTTCGAGAGTCACCATCATTGTTGACTTTCAGTTTCAACAACAGTGCATATTATTATCCGCAGTATCTGACAAGTTCCTCTGTGGAGCGCATTGCCCTTCTGCCAACACCGCCAATGGCAGCGGCCTCAGAAATCGAAATTCCACGTGCCTCGACGCCACAAAAAAAATCAAGAAGCCCACAATTGTTTCCTAACCATCATCGAAATACCGCTGATGAGCGGATGCCATCGAGGAGTCGTCATGTGAAAAAAAAGTATAGAAGAAGCAGGAGTAGCAGGAACAGCAGCTCTTCTTCTGTATCAAGTTCGGAATCTTCGGGTGATCGTCAAGCGAGCTATCGACGACATCAGCGTAAGAGCAGGTTATTCAGTTCCGAATCAGTAAAAACCCGAAGCGGACGTAGCCGCATCCGGGGACCCCGAACACCGTCTCTTAGTCCGGCACGTGCTTCAGTGCGTAAAATAACAAATGCTCCGCGGAAGAGACGTTTGATAAGCAGCAGTTCTTCAAGCTCCAAAGATTCATCTTCGACGTCCAATGACTTATCCACTTGTAACTCATCATCTAGCGAATGCAAGATAAATCGCCGAAAACGTCCAAAGGCAAAAACATCATCTCGAAAGTCTTCTTCAGTCAGAGCTTTGGCAGGCAAACACAAAAAAAAGGATAGATTGAAAAGCGGCAGTTCTAAAAAGTCGCGTCAAGAATACTTGTTAATGAAACTCTTGGTTGTTGAGGATCAAATTGCAAAAAGAAATAGGCAATAACTTGAGAAATATGAGACATCAGCTCATCATGATCGCAGAACTCGGAATTTTACATCTAATACTTTTCTAAATTTAAGAACCTTATTTTGTAGTCGTTAAATACGAAAAATACCATATGAATTAAGCCGTTGGAATTGATCAATTTATTTTGTGTGAACAACTTGTATCCTTGAGCGGGGGGCAGAGGACGGAGAAGCACTGTAAGGCATAAACCACAACAACCCCGACTCCGACCCCAACCCCAACCAAGCCGACTGCAGTCCCAGACAACAGGCAAGGCAAACTTCTACAATGATTGCAATAAGCGAGCGCATCTGTGGCAGTTCCTTTCGGTTTATGTGCATGTGTGAGTACTCTCTGCTAATATCCTTGTTAATATTATTAAACATTATTTATGGATTTGTTTAATTTGTATTTAGTAACGCTCTGTCGGCTCTGGCTCTAGCTACGTGACTCCAACTCCAACCTGCAAAACTTAAGATCTGTGGTCGCCGTCTGCCTTGCCAGAAGGAAACCAGCCTGCATTGCCAGCTGAGCCAAATGGCCGCATCGCTTGGATGTTGTTTGCTATCCTTGCTGTTGTGTCGTCGCCGCCGTCGTCCTGGTGGAACAATTACATGGTTTTGCCTAATGAATTTATCTGCTCATCAGCATCTCTACAGAGTTGCCATGCGTTTGGCCATGGCCCCTGTTCACTTTTGTTTATACGTTTGTGTGGGTGGCCTTCTGGTGGCAGCAACACAGTAAATTTTATGTAGATTTCCTTACACGAATTATGCTCATTCGCCCGCTTGCCTTACACTTTGTGATGGCTCCTTTCCTCACCCCGTGTATGTATGTGCAAAGTTTATGGAAACCCCTAACAAGAAGGCAGTCAAATTCTTTTCACTAGTATCAGAGTAAATAAATCATCATCGATCCTAAAACATCACGTCGAAAATGGTACATTTTAATTCTTTAGTATGCAATCGAGTGGAAGATAATCGAATCAAATTTTTGTATGCTTTTTATTTTTTATCTTTGTTTTCTACTACAGATGTAGTGTTCGGCTTAAACTTAAAAGAAATCAAAAAACAAGGATGACAATATTTATTCTTTCAATTTAAGATTCTTTGTCCAATTTGTTTGGTAGATATTCAAAGAAAGCAACAAACGGGAACTCTTATGTAAAATAATCATTTAAATTAATAAAATTATTCATCATTTATATTTTCTAGTTGTTCTTTTAGTTGTATTATTTCATCGTTTAGGTAGTGAAAGACAATTATCAGGGCTATGGTTAGACACTGAAGCATTAGCAGCTGAAAAGAAAATGAGATTCAAATTTAAATTATACATTTTTTCCAAATTCTGGACTTACTAGAACAACTTGAGCCACTTTGAAGGGCCAAAGCGAATAGAATTTCGTTTGAAATGTATTCAAAAGTATCACCTTTATGCCCTTAGCCAGGGAATATATGCTTTTGGGTAAAGAACTTCGTTGAACAAGTACTGATTCTAGCTTTTGCAGAAATCCAAGTCGCTGAACATACAAAGCAGCGTAATTAATACCGTTAAGTTACAAACACTATATCTACCTCTTTTTCCAGCAAGACTTGAACCAAAAGCAGACATATGTAATCACACGCAATACAAGCGTAGATGGAAGCATTAGCCGCATAGAAGATGCGTTGTTTCCGTTCTTCGAACAAAAGATGCCAGCTATTTGTGAAGTAGACATAGGAGTATTGGCATTGATGATACATAGGAACAACAACGAGAATCGCATGTCTCCGAAGAAGAAACTGAATCGGTTGCTTAGCAATTCCAGTTGCCTTCGTTTTAATTCCAGGCTGTCTGAACTAGAGCGGGAAACCGATGGCTGAGAGATACTGAAAGATGTGGATGCCGAGTCCCCTTCATCTCTCTTTAAGTTGGTGCTAAACTCCTCCTCCACCTCTCTCTTCAGTTGCTTCAATCTCACGCATGAGAGCCAAGCGAGAATGCTGTAAAGTCGCACAGATCCTGCTAGGGCCAAGTGTGGAAGGAAGAGAGCCATGCCTATCATGGCTTCTTGCAGAAGGGGCAGCTTGAAATCCATTTTATAGGCTATATAGACGCCAAACCCAAAGAGAACACTTAGGGTGGAGCCCAGCAAGCCATAAGCTATAGTTTCTGCTTTGCTAAGTGCTCGACCATCAGCTGGAAAAGATTCGACCAAGGCGTTGGCCCCGATCACAGCTCTCACAGATGAGTAAACGGAATAGACGAACACCTTCAGGCCCAACATAAGTTGGAGACGAGTTAAGCCATACAAAAACGGTGACACATCGTGAAGCACTTTTAACATTGATGATGGCTTAAAGTGTTGGGCAAAGCAGGCGGCGTATAGGCAGCCCAGAACAAAAACATTTACAACTGCAATTAAGGAAATGCCAAACTGACGAGACTTCCTATCGAACCAATGCAACTGGTAGCCCGTCAAAATCAGCAGAATATTGGTAGCCCGAAGCACGCGTGAGTAATTCATGTTGTTTTGACGATCGGAACCCAACTGATACACAGAGCTCAGCATTGTGGAACATTTTGGATCGATTTGGGGTTTTATCTGTTCATCGAATTGTGACAAAATACACGAAATCCCATGAATTTTTGAAGCGTGTCAAAGTTCAAACAAAAAATAACATGTACATACATACATGTATGTATCTATGTATGTACACATCAGATTGGCTGGGCTAGATTTAATGATTAAGCTCGAAGATGAAATGATGTAATATGCTTATCATTTGCAGCTCTTCTGAGGTTGCTTATGAATGTAATGCAATGTTTACTTCATCTTATTCGATTCTGCTCTTTCAGAAGTAAAAAGATTCATTGATATGAATGTCGCTGCATATACATACATATGTATATATACATAGATACGGTATGTAGAAATGTAATGTAAAGTGGCCGTAAAACTAATCAACTAGGTATAAATAGTATAAATTTTTCGGCAAATCCATTATTGTAAGAAGTCTGTGTCTATGTGCTTAGAGCGGCAGCTCAAAGAATTCTTTATCCCCAGCCCACAATCTTGGGCAATTAAAATGTGAAGCTTTGCGTGAGCAACCAAAAACCAACACGGTAACGAGCTCCCGTCATGTCGGCATGTGTGTGGGTGTCTGTCAACAGGAGATAGCGTTGCCTTACCTTGCTTTCGCGCCGGCACCTATGTAGGATAGATGTGGTTGTTGGTGCAGAGTCAACAAAAGAAATTAGAAACAATTAAGAAACATTGCCGACATTTGCCACATTCAAATATTTGCTGTGTTGTGTAAAATCTAAGAAGCCACCTGCCGCTTTTCTGGGTCGGAATGATAGTGCACTGTTTGAGTAGTGGAATTAGAGAAGGCTAAAAGACGGTGGAACCTGATCGCCAGATTCACAAGTCCCCTACATACATATGTATATCTCACTCATTCCTAGCATTAGTCATCGAAGTACAGTCTGTATTCGTACAAATAATTGTTTATATAGACAGAAATTTCTTTTCTTGCCCCTCTCATAGGTATTTCGTGCCATGGTCATAATTCAGAAAATAAATACATGTATGACATGCGAACATATCGCTCGAATGCACTCAAATGCGTCTGTACTGATTCTCAGAGTGTCGGCTGCGTAGAACTTGTGGAGAGAAAAAAGTAAAATTTACGGCCGATTTTGTTTTTATTCTGAAGAAAAACAAAAATTAACATTCACCGGCCCGGCGGAATGATGCGTCCTGTGATTATGTGCACTCGAGTATTGGTTGGGAAAATGCAAATCTATTAAACCGAGCCCATGGAGCTGCGGACGATGAGTACGACTACGTATTTGCACAGGACCAAGTGTCAACTGGGGATGGTTGCATTCGGGGATGGGCTCAGATCCTCGGTTTGGTCACGTGCTCGTAATTTGATGGGAATTGACTAAAGTCACTTTGACTGTTGATATGAGGCTTACGAACTGCAAGTGCGAATGGGCTTTGTTGAATTTCTGGTTGTGCAGTCAAATCGTCTGGGTTAGTCATGATTAAAAAAGAGACTCCTTTCAGAGGGTGTTCCCGTTGTTGTATAAATGTATGGAAAAAATACCGAATATGTGTATGCTTTATTTTCCTTTCTGTTCTATCTGAAATGGAGACGTGTTTGTCTGTTTGTTGGTAATTTCGCCCTTTTCTACATGCCGAAGGTTCGCTTCAAAGGACTATACCCATGAAAATGGACACCATGTCCACAAATTATGATGCATTTTTATGGATTTTCGATGTTTTTGCTTGTTGCAGTTTTGGGAAGCTTTGGGTTTTTTGTCAAACCCGAAGCATCCGGTTGGATGCGTGTGCCCAGTTTTTTTTTCCACTAGACTGCAAACTGATTTATGCCTCTTGATGGACGCCAGGATTCGGATTGGGCAATGCAAGCAACAAGAGAAAATCCTCAAAAAAAAATGTATGCATTTTCATTGATATGCAAAACGTTGCATGGCCCAGCCAAACCATTGAAGATGAGCAGTCAAAGAAGAGACCTTGTTCGAGCGCGTTTCCGTTTTTGGCAGAGGGTGTGAGCCAAATGGGGGATTGGCCGGGTAGGTGAGTGCGTAGGTCGAACGACATGTTTGGCGTATTGTCGAATTGCATAATATGCACTTTTTCATCGGCCATCCGCCAAAAATTTACAACCACTACACACATCGATTTATTGCCTGACAATTGTGCCGAATACGAGTCCGAATCCTCTTTCAACAATGGGTTGTCGATGTGTCCAATGTCCTTGCATCGCATAGCCTGGCGCCGAGCTGAGTTATGAGTGGATTGAATGCGATTCCAGCACTGCAATTTTTGTTTTTTTTTTTTCTTTTTTGTTGTTTCTTCCATCAGCGAATTTCAATAAAAACTCAGACGAACAGAACATGTCCACATCCTTCGATATCCATCCATTGACGCCAATTCGCGTGAAAAATAATGTTTTTAATATTGGCAACATGAAAAATGTGAAAACAATAATCATAAATTTTTATGCACAGCAAAAAGTAGCCCCACTACCTATACTTATAGACACACATACGTACATACAATCACACGGAGGGAAGTCCTTCAAATGCGTGTAAAAATGTTATTAAGGTAATTGAAGCGAAATCGTTATGGATCTATGACTATCTGGTAATAATGCATCCTTAACGATGCTTTTATAATTTAAGCTGAGCTTCAGATAGTTAGTGAGAGAGAGAGAGAAGACCAGAGATGATCTGTCTGTCATTATCGCCAAGTTGATTGAGAATGTTACTAATTTAATAGGTGCAACTTCGCCGAAATAATCTTCCACATCTGTATTTAAGTTTCAAGTGTACGTAAATTCCAGAAACTGAAAGAATTTGTGGAAATATGTAGAGCTTCTTTCCAACTGCATCAAAGGCAGGACAGGACAGGACAGGACAGGACAGAGCAAGACATAAGAGTCAGGCATCTTGCAGCGTTCCAAAACACATCATCATCGTAAATCATGGTGGGTTTTTTGAATTTGCCTCGGGCACCACAGAACCACGGTGCGCCTTTGGCCTCGGACATTTTCGGTTTCTGGACGATGGCGACTCTCTAAACATAAAAATAAATAAACGCCATTCTGACAGCGGCCCAGAACTCGGACTCGGACTAGGACTCGGACCCGCACTTGCACTCGAACAGGGACTTCGACTCGCACTTGAAATGGCCAGACAAAATGAAACGAAACAAAATACAAAATGCGAAAACAAGTCACAGGGCCGACCTTAACATACCCTGCGTCAAGAAGGATCCTTTTCTGTCCAGTACCAGCAACCGCTACTTCATTTATTAATTATAAAATAATATTGGTTGCAGAAGTTTGTTTGAAGATTGGGGCGACTTAATCGAAAACTATTAAAATTTAGATATTATTATAACTATTCAGTGAATCGTAGGACCTATGTACCTACTTATGTATATGCCTTTTCGATCTACGTGTAGACAGTAGAGATGGAAGACAAAAAAAAAAAAACAGCACACAAAAATTCGCTCGCATTTTTGTTGCAGTCAAGAGTTGTTGCTGTAAATTTCAGAAGGATATGCGAGGCGCAGCAAAAGGATTTCATAAAAATTGCGCAATTTAAAATGTCACAACATAAATTCTGTTTGCGTTTCTTTATGCCAGCAGCGGCGAGCAAGCGAAGCACAATAAGTATTAAATTTTGTTAGGAGGACTATGGTGCGCCTGCAAAACGTCCTTCGACGCAACCAAGACAACGGCAACAACAAGAAACGGGAGACTTGGCGCTGATGTCGCTGACTGGCTGTCGAGTGACTGAACGAAATGGCACCGAGGAAACAAAAAGAAATCCAAAGTGCACACAGAGAATCGAGCAAACGGGACGGGAAAGGATTGGCCAGGACACTCCGAGAAAAGGAATTGCGCAGAGCGCCGTGCCATCCATTAGCAGGGGAAGAGGAAAGTGGAAGATGTAAGGATCTTTCTTGTTTCCGTTGCTGCTCGTTGTTACTCGTCAGTGGCATCAACCGACACCGAGTCGAGAAAGCGAGTTCAGTTCTCAATGTCGTCCTCGCCATTTTTCCATCGTAAGGTTTCGTTAGTCTCGCAGTCCCTCCACGTTGAGAAAAACTTCGGGACATCTTTCTCAAGCAATCCGCGAAGGGGCTAATCCACACATTAGAAATTTCTTTAATTCTATGAGTTATTTTATTTCATCATATTAATTCATCATAAAACCAAATTTCCGACTAGATTTATGTACTTGAACTATTTTAGTTAGCAGTTCAAGTAAAAATGTAAACTTGCTTTCGAGTATAGCATACTTTTCAGGGCAGCAGCTCTTTAGTTCTAATCAATTATTTCTGACAGTGCAGTTCTCTGCGCCCTGCCACTGGTATTCGGTGACATAAATCAGGGGATAGTGTTGGTGTGTCCTGTGAGTGTGTGTCAGACTTGGAGCAACGCCCATTGTGCAACACTTTCGTTTTTTGTTCTTGTTGCTTTTCATTTTTCCACTTCCCATTTGTCGCTTTCATCGTTTTCGTTTTTTGTTTGTTTTAAATTTTTGTTTATTTTTTGTCTATTTTATTTGTCGCTTTTGCTTCCTTTGGTTTCTTTTTTGTTCTTGCTGGTTGCTATATCTGTTGGTTTTCGTTTTTGGCGTCAACTTCACATTTGGAGCCCGGCTGTCCTGCCTTCTGCTTGCCGTAACTATTCTTGCTCCTGGCTGCTGGACATAATCGCGTCTGCATTATTGGTTGATGTTTGGTGCCTGGCCTGGCCCCCGGCACTTTACATAAAAAGACAAAGCTCCGAGGTTCCCCCATACCATTTGCTCAGTTTTAAATATTTTGTTTGTTTTCCCTGTACGTTCTGCCTTCCTCTCTCTTTCACACCCTCTTGCTTGTTTTCCTTTTTGAAGATTATGTGTGTTTTGTTGCCTGACAGGGATCAGCATAAAATGTTGCAAGCTGAGCTTTTTCCTCCACCATTTATTTTTTTCTCGAACCATTTTGTTTGTTCTCGTCCTGAGGAAAGGTGTGTGTGTGTGTGTGTGTGTGTGTGTGTGTGTGTGTGTGTGTGTGTTAGTTAGAATGGAAATTATCTCCACGTATGCACGACTGTGTCCGGCAAAAACGGGTTAAATGCTGTGGCGAATTTGTAATTAGAAATTGTCGCTTGGCGCATTTCATTCTTTCATTTGTTTTTCTTTGCTTGTGTGTGTTTGTTAGTTTTAGATTTTTTTTTGTAATTTTGCTTACACTATGCATTAATATTTCATTGAAGTTTGTTGCCAAGTTTCCCATGAATGTGTGTATATAATTTACAAAGGATCCCGAATCAAGTGAAAAGTGCTGGCTGCCACAAAACAAATGAAATTGAGCTACATTCTACTGGACTTATCCAGTTCTCTGAGTGTAATTAAACGAATGATTTACAACAACATTCTGCGTAAGCATTAAACAATCCATATGCAACGACCCATCCTCCCGAACACCCAGTCAACCGCTCACCCACGGAGTTGATCCTTGGAACGTAGTGGTTATTGTAATTTACTTGTACCGTGTGACCTCAATATTTTCATTTAATCATGTATTTCCGCCCCGTAGATGAAAATGAACTTTTCAGGCAGTCGGCACATGTTAACTTTAACGGCAAGGATGCTGTGTACACATATACACACAGGACACTTGATAGACTTATGTGTAGTATACGTGAGGTTTTTTGTCTTGTATTCTTATATTCATTATTCAGTTGCCTTGACTTGAGCGTATTTATTGCAGCGTCTGTCTCGCAAATAAAGTTGATTTTTATGCCTTGTACATAATATTATATTTATTCTCAACTTTACGATCATAAATGTCCAAAAAGGGTTTGATTTATGTCACAAACTTTTATGTTTTATGCGCATCAGACAGAACCAGGCGGGGTTGTTGCTGATACAACCCGGAAAACGCGTTTCAGACTTTAGGTTAACCTGTTCATTTTGAGGAAATTGCGAGTATTAAAAAATCTGTGTTCAACTTCAAAATATTGCTCAATAGACTAAACTTACGCAATTGTGATTAGGACTACAGTAGTATCTGATATCTGGATAAAACCTGAACACATGGGTATACCTTCTTGTTGTGTGTAAAAGTTTCCAAGTTGGATGATGAAGCTTGACTCGTCCTTGCGACGAAATCGCAATCATCGTCATCATCATCGTCATCATCATTCTGTTCTGGCTCCCCTTCCATTACCACCTGCTGTCTCAGGCCAGGCCATACATTCTCTGTGATCTATAGACTCTTGCAAGGCAACGTTTTCGTGTTCGACTTGCTGGCTGGCTTGGTCCAGACCTCCCTCGTTTGGCTTGAGGAGACAAGGACGAAAAGAGTTTCCCTACAGCTTGGAATTTATGTGCATCCCACATGGAACCTGGGATCTGAGTTTCGGTCGCGTCTCGGTGGCCATGTCTTGCTTTTTTCGTTTTGTTTTTGTATTTATGGATTTTCATTGGCGCAGCTAGTTTTGTAGTCAGAGGGGGGTGAAGCGGCGTGTCAAAACGCAAATGATTTATTGAACTGACAGCCAGCAGTGAATTTTGTCGAGTCAAGTCGCAGGACAACTAGCATCCTCGTCGTTCGTCGCTGAATGCGACACCGATGAGGAAAAGGACGAAGGATGCTTCGACTATTTCACCTCATATTCATATCCCTTCCTTGCCTGTTTCTGCGCTTCCTGCTTGGCTACACTTTCTAGTTTTGCCGCCATTTCTTGTTTCGATGTTGTGCACTTTTCTCGTCTCGTCTCCTATTTTTTTCTTTACTCTTTTTGTGTATTGCAACTCGGTGTTGAGAAGCGGGGGCGTGGCGTAGCTCAACTCTACTGAAAACTGAGGCTCTGGCACAAGAAATGGCACCGATGTGAAATGAAGTTTTGATTTAGTTCAAAATTTTTATCAAAAGAAAACGCGTTACGGCTTCTTCTGCTTCTATTTTCTTTCCTGCATTTCTTTTTCTCCTCTGGTTGGTTTTTCCCTTGCAGTTCTTCTAATAAATCACAGCATGGGTTGTGTCTCCTGATATGGGCGGCGCTTTTGGGCGTAATAGAATTTTGATTTATGTCTCCGCCAGCCATAATGCAAAAGTTCCTTCAAAAACATCCACACCAACAGAAAGAATACTAAAAATCGTAAAAGTTACGTATACGTACTTTATTGATG
The DNA here is from genome assembly GCA_018903935.1 of Drosophila insularis. Classification (NCBI taxonomy): domain Eukaryota; kingdom Metazoa; phylum Arthropoda; class Insecta; order Diptera; family Drosophilidae; genus Drosophila; species Drosophila insularis. The sequence continues at coordinate 5,894,517 of JAEIFP010002302.1, forward strand.
GATTAATTCATTGATGGGTAAACTGTCAATAACTGTGGCACTGATTGTAAATTTACTTATATACATACATATGTATCTTCTGTTTTCATTTTTAAATTTCAAAGTTAAATCAAGGTAAACGTACAACGCCATTCAATTTTTTTTTACACAAACCGATGTCTATCAGTGAATACTGCCTGTAGTTAATTCCACCCATTTAGCGACCCCATTCGAAGGACTCCCACTAAATGAGCATGCGAAAATCTCTGCTCAGATTTGTAATTTACGTGAGTATGTGTGTCTGTGTCTGTGGCTTTCTATATATTTGTGTGCTCATCAGTGAGCCATACGCTTGCCATATCCTGTGAGGCATGCATAAAGAAAAGTGTAATAAAATTTGATTTATTGTAGACAAGATTCGAGTTGGATATGTTTGCTGCTGCTTTCTCTCTTTCTGCATGCTCATTCGTTGCCTTCCACGCCTGCGTCCTTTTGCCTTCCCAGTAGCACTGGCAATGGCAGCAGCAGCGACAGCAAAGTCGCTCTTCGACCCCCAATCTCATGCTCTTCCCATTCTGGCATGTATCCTGGCGAATGAAGCGTCGGAATTTTATGTAGGACCCCGAAGCCACCCACATGCCAACGCCAGGACAACCGCCCCCAATGCGACTCATGCATCATTCGTCTAGATATCATCCATCTCGTTACTGCCGTTTACCTCGGCACATTACCAACAATCTCCGACCGCTCCTCTTCGCCCACAATCGCATTCACATTTTCTGACACTTTTGCAAAACTTTGTGCACTGCAGGCGCTTCTTGTCTCGTCCTCAGTCCTGCGTGTTAGTCTCATTAGTCCCTTCTATTGCTGATTCTCCTCGCCCTAATGTTGGTGGGCGTTAACTTTAGTTGCCTATCTTGACTTTTCACATAAACGTAGGAAATATTTCGCTTTGCATGAAAGTTCGTATTATTAAATCATTTTTAAAATATTTATATATAAATTTATGTTGATGGAGTAGCAGTATTTAAACAGAAATTAGTTTCTAAATCTTTTTGTGGACCATTTTATTTCATGTATTTCTTACATAGATTTAATTCCGAAGACTGTGAATTCATATTAGAGTCTAAACATTTCTTTGAACATTTTGTGTATACATTTTTAGCAATTTAAAAGGCCCAAAACAAATATTGATGAACAAGATCTTATGAATAAATGTACTTATCCAAATGATCAAAAAGGTTCGCCGTCAAAGTATTGTTTTGTATACAAACATATGTAAACTTCATGTGATAAAATAAATGTACATAAAGCAAGACAAACTTGAAGACAATAATACAGACACCAAAAAGCAGTTTTAGTGTCACACTCTGCCATCAGTGGACTTTAACATATAAATATTAGATAAAGGGCTGCATTAGATCAACCGATTCACTATGAAGATGCTATGCTATATATTCTAAACACTCAGACTGGTAACAAATATTTGCTTCACCCTGAATAGTCAACTGGGTTTTCTGTTAATTATAAGTTTTTTCAGATTTCGTATATTGGGGGTGCCAAGGCGCATTCGGAACATAAAAGGTAAAACGTTATTTTTTTTATCTACGACAATTTTACAGCAGTCTGAGATACACGTCTCAACCTTTTGATACCTTTGCAAAGGGAGTAGTTTTTAGAGGAGGAAACATATCAAAGTAATTTGCAACTATTCGAAAAGGAATAGAATTTCCTAGTAGTTATACGACTGTTTTAGGGCTCAACGAATAATAAAACAGAGAAAAACTTGAAAAAGTTTTAAAAACTCTGTCCTTCCTATTCGGATTGAAATCCTTTTTTTGAAAACAAAGTCCTTTAGAATTCCAAATATCCCTGAATTTGGCTTGATATTTCTTTAGCAAGTTTAATGATACTGAGTAACAACAGTTATTTAATAATTTACAATACAGAATACTTAAATTTTTTTCAAATTGTATACTTAGGCATATATGGGAAGAAACATTAAATTACGCAAACGGTATTTTAGATTGTGGCATTAATTATTTGAACTTTATGTTGTCTTTTTGTGTTGTTTTTTTTTTGTGTTGCATTAGCCAAATTCTTTGATTCTAGAATCTAGATAGAAGAGTGCGGAGAAATTGGCTATGTATTCTTGCATAGCTAGAAAATGTGTCATTTTCGAATGCCATCATCATCGTCAACAAAAATTGAAAAAAATGAACTTAGTTATACCATGCACCAAGAACAACAAAAATTCAAATTTATAATAACAATGCCATTTATGTATGTATTTATTTATTATTTATTTATGTTTATTTTTTATTATGTTTACAAGCATTCGAACACTTCGGCCTTATGGTCCACCTGGATAAAAACCAACCATAACTTGGCTATTTTCAATCCGAATTTAATCAAATTCAGTACGTTGCTGGACATTAATGACAAGTTTAAGTATGCCACGTTTAATTGCATAAGGTAAAACATTTCGGGAGATGATCGCGTTTTTTTCAAAATCTGCGGGCTTACTAAAGCAGTAAACATAGCAAATTTGATGTCATCAGCTAGAATAGTCTTTAAAAAAAAAACACTTGTGTTGAAGTCGCGGGGATGAATGGGGGCGTGGCAGAAACTTGAAATTAACTTGATCCCTGTACAATGTGCGTACTACATGAGTCTATATACCGAATTCGGTGCGCTTTGCTCTTATAGGCTCCGAGATCTAGGTGTTCATACGGACAAGGCTAGATCGAGTTGGCTGTTGATGCTGATCAAGAATATATATAAAACTTCCTTCTGCCTGTTACATACATTTTGGCGACATTATTATACCATTTTACCCTATGAAAAGTGTTTTTCTTACTTCTAATTCAAAAAAAAAAAGATCAGATATGCACATAAAGAGTCCAGTTAGTCAAAGGTGAAAGTTCAAGGCCAACGCATTTTGCTTCAGAATTTAATACTCGAATAAATATAAATAGGTATAGATACACACTCCTATCTGAGTATATTTAAAAATAGATATGTACTTATATTACCATACAAACTAACTCTCCAATTATACATACTTTATGCCTCTGGGTACTTAAAGTTTTACATTGTAAAGGATATTCATTTTGCAAATAATACATATGTAGATATGTGTGTATTTATTCATTGGATCCATTTATTATAATTAGTTGAACATTCGTTATTTAAATTTGATTTCGTCATCAATGCTTGAGGCGCCTCTTTCTTGTTACCGCTCCATGTACCACACGCACACACACACATACACACACATGCGCTTATCAAAGAGCAAAAAAGTAAACCGTTATGTGCGAAGCATGACACTTTTGAGAATTTATGTGTTTGTATCTCATTAAGCGAGGCAGCAGCAGCACCAGAATGGGTTTTTGGGGGCCGTGCTTGGCCCAAAGGTGTCCGTCGCCCGTGCGAAACTTGGCAAGAAGAAATAGCCGAGCTTCGCGACTCTATGTTAAAAACAAAACCGTCAATGAAGCCCAAAAACTGAAAGCTGAAAACTGAAACTTAACTGAAGGCGGAAGACGCAAAGGCAGGGAAAAGTTGTTTGAAACATTTTCGAAAAATTATCTCTTAACACAAATGCGACACCCAGCACACATGGCAGACGCCTTCACGACCACCTCTCGGTTCCCCTGCCCTCAGGCATATCATGGCCTTCCCCGGCCACAGCGTGCACACATCATAAATTTTAAGTGAAAATGAATCCTTTGGCAATTGAAGTTTTCGAGGAGATTTTGTTGGCGTTGGATCGTCATCAACGTCGAGCCGCATACACATACATACATATGTATGTACATACATGCATAGATACATACAAGCATGCATGGCGCTACGTCTCTTTGTGTATGGATGTACGTATGAAGCATATGAAGTTCCTATCTGTATCTGGATGGCGTTGTCTTAATCCTATGTTGCCCATAAATCAGCGAATCGCGTTCACATTTCGCGCATGTTCCTGTTCCTGTGTTATCCACGGCCCAAACCCGCACTCACACCCGCAATCACACAACATCACTTACATACATATTTGTGCCATGTGCCCCATAATTCAGGTTTAATTAACTCTGCGTGTTTATTAGCAAATATTAGTTTACAATTTGATATGCCATGTTTCGGGGGGTTGTTCCACAATTAACTGGGATTTGTTAGAACACTGCCAGCAATACAACTGAAGGACTACTGTAGATTAGCCAACACACTACATCTACAACTGCATCAAGTTCCTAATTGAGTTAATGTCAGAATAAAAGAATTTAAATATCCGATGAAAAATTGATTGTCACATCGGACAAGGAAAGAGAATTTGATGCTTACTGACTGTCAATTGTCAATCGATAACTAAACAACAATAAAGATTATAATGAATAAAATGTTTAGTTTGAATTTTCATGCAACGTTTTAGTAAGTTGCCATTCTTTTATTGAGCTGCTTCAGTTAACACAAGTTACACAACTCACAATATTCACACTTTTAAAATCGAATATTTTCGGTTGTAAAGAAGAGAAATCATTGCAATATTCTAATGTTGATTTGTATAACTTGCTCTTAAATCTTAAATAGGGTCGAAAAGGAAGCGAATGGTTTTTAAAAATAATATCACAAAAATTAAATACAAGTCGTATACATTTTATAAGTATTGTATGTATGTATATATAAATAATAATGGCTCTTCCATAATAATATTATGAAATGTCTTACATTCGTTTAATCCTTTCTTAAAGTTTTCATTTTGCTTTTTTTTTTTTAAAGTATACTCTTAGGTGAAATAGAATAGTTATTGAGTTTTCGTTTTCATTAATATTGAGATTGGGTTGTAAACTATTCTGTGGTATCTGGTGAATTATCTATATTTAATGTTATTCATGCGTATACATAGGTTGCGGTGTGGTTACATTTTGATTCGACTTTCTCTTTAATTTCATTATATAGAAGATATTTCATGTACGTTTGTATGCATATGTTTGTGGAAACAATTATATGTTTCTATTTAAGTATATGTACGTATTTGTATAGCAACTTTTTAATATGTATATTAATTATTAATTTTCTCTTTAGGCATATGGAAGGAAAGTGCAATCTGCTGATTATTTACATACATGCACCATATACATATGTATGCATGTATGTATTTTTAACGAATATTTCAACTAAAATGCATTAAAATGAGGTTAACTTTTATAGTGTTTCGATAATTTTACGTATACTGCGTTGCGTATTTGTAGTAACTTACAAAGATCTATATAATTCTATGTATATATGTAGGTATTTCTTTATATATATATATATATATTTGAATTTTTGGCACACTATTTTCTTTTGAGCCAAACCTGTGGCCTTAAAAAACGATAAAACGCCAATATAACAACTCAATTGCCTCATTCTCAAGTCTCTTCGATATTTTCGCTCAACATGAACTCGATGCACTTATCTCACTCAATAGCGAAATGTTTACACTCAGACCGGTTCCAAATAAACTCAATTTACCCCACCTATTTTGGTTTTGTTGTTGCTTTTTGCTCATGCTTTGCTCCATCCAATCGCATGGGTCAGTTTTGTTTTTGCCTTGTGTTGTTCTCAGTTTCTTTTTTGCTTTTGGTCCAACTTTGACGAACTCGTGTCGTCGCTTTTCGTCAAATAGCTGTGCGCACTATAGCCATCTCTGTTGCGCTTCGTAATCTCTTATATGGATTTGTATGTACGCGTTTGGCGTCCGCCCGCTCTGATGATGGACAGCAGTTCGTCAAAGTGGTGGTAATTGAATTCACAGAGACGACCCTCTTGCGCACGAGCGAATGAGATAGCATTATGTCTGATTGAGAAACAATAAAAACAAACGGACTGACAATTGAAGTGACGTCACTGCCAGCCTCAAAGAGGGGAACACAAAAACTGGGGAAATTCAGCAAAAGTAGGGGAATCATTTGGCGCTGCAAAGAACAACACGTTGCTGAGAGAAATAGAGAACTTGCAGACTTCTCAACTTCTCTCATTGATCAGAAATCTTATTTAAGAATTCCCCCTTGCGGTTTCCACCACCTCAGCCTCATCGTCATCCTGATTGCAGTAATTGAAGGTGGTCTAAGCATTTTTGGAGGATAGCTGCTTGGCCAGCTCTGTGTACTTTAGAAACTTGGACTGTGGACTCTCTTCATACGGATTGATGGTGGGCGACGGAGACGGCTGTTGCTGTTGTTGTTGCGATGCCGGACTTCTTGAGGCCGCTCGTTTCGGTGACGCCAATGGCAAGGATTTGGGTGACTGCTCTACTGGTGAATCCTCGCCAGCATCTTTAACGAAGTGCACCTTTGAAAGATGGTGTCGATAAGCACCTTTAGAGCCAAAGGGTGTATCACAGAACGAGCACTTTATGATGGAATCGCTGCCACTACTTGCGTTTGCGCTGAGCACAGCCTCATTGCAGGCCCAACTAAAGGACACCAAATCGTTGCCGTTGACACCAGATGTGGAAGAAGCAGACGCACTACGGGTATTCGAGGATGGTGGATCCGTTGTTTCACAAAGCTTTTGTAGTGCGGCCAAAGGATGAGCTCTTGGTTTTTTCGAGGTACTACTAGAACTGTTGTTATGGTTGTAATGTCCTAATATAAAGAAAAAAAAAAAAAACAAAAGTAAATGCTTTAAACTGTAGCAAAATGTGTCAAAGAAAATTCAAATCACTTATACCTATGCATGTGATGGGGAATCTTCGATTCCGTGCCAGTATACTCACCAGTATTATTATTGTTATTGGCCTCCACTGAGCTAAGCTGATCAAACATTGTGTTCAGGGCGAGCAGACTACCACTGTCAGCAGGTGTTGACGTTGTCGGAGTAGGCGAAGATATACTTGAACGCTCACTGGTCGATTTTGGACTATCGCGCTGATTTGCCGTTGTTGGCTCTATTGCGAACTCTTTTTTTACATTGATTTGTTGCCTTATGCCGACATCAACCTCACCTGGTTCGGTCTCTAGAGGCTCCGATTTAATAATGGGTGGTGGTGGCGGCAGGGGAAGAACGGGACCCGAATTGGGAGTCTCCGGTGTACGTCTTGGTGTTTGCTGCCTATCCGGTGTATAAGTTGACTCGACGCGGCTCGTGGAGCTCGATTCACTTGCACTACGATCACGTACGGCATAAGAAGAACGGAGGAGATGCATGGCCTGGGCGTCCATCAGAGGTTTAGTATAATCGGTGCTATCATCGATGCCCAAGCGCTTTAATATGCTGGCGCCCAAAGGAGTTCCCGACTCTGAATATCCAGCCTGGTTCAAGCGAGATCCTCTGGATTCGAAACTCTTCTCAATCAACTGTTCCAGGGCATTTAAGACTGAAGGTGGCTTCTCGCCTGTGTTCCCGGCACTGGGACTGGACAAACGCTCGGCGGGAGGCCTGCGTGGCGGAATTGGAATGCTATCGCCCAGGCACTTACGGATATGCTCCACAAAAAGAGCTGTTTCGATTTTACCGCCACATTTCTCGCAGGTTATCTTTGTTGCCGCAGCAAAATCCCGTAGTGGCTTCAATGCTGAATCCAACCCGGAACCCACACCAGTTGCAGATCGTTCTAGCTCAAGAAGTTTGCGTACGGGCAATGACTTTTTGCGCTTCTCATTCCGAGTTTGGCGACCACCTCCTTTTTTCACTGAAGCAATAGTTGGTGGTGCTGGATTAGATGCTGGTGGCGATATAGACGAGGTGGATGACGAGGTCGGCTCTTTATAGTGTGACTGCTGGGCCATGTGTGAACTAAGCTCCTTTAAAGTAGCAAAGGCTTGATCGCACACCTTGCAAGTTAAAACGGCCGAGACACTAGACGCAGGAACTGGTCCCTGGGCCGAGGTTGAGGAGGATCCAGCACCTACACCACCGTTCTGGGGTAACCGTTCCCGGTCGCGCTCATCACCAGACTTCCAGGAAATGATCTGTTCTTGAGATATTATGTTGGTGTAGTGCTGTGTCTCCTGCATATGGTTGGTCATCTCAGCCAGAGAGCGGAAACTCTGTCCACACCACATGCACTTCAGTATTTGGCGAGTTTGTTCAGCCCCCTTCCCCAACCACACATCTTGGCCGCGTACTAATTTTCTGGGAAGCGGCATCGTCTCCTTAATTAGCATATTTAGCTCAGACTTTGAAGAGTTGGAATTAGATGATGATGATGTAGAGCTTGTGCTTGTGGTAGAGCCGGTTGATGTCGATACTGTTGGCTGACGTCCAGCTACCGTTGTCGCTGATGATGACGATGGAGATGGCACTTGGACACCGCAGTGTTGCGTTTCCTTCATGTGACTGGTGAGATTCGCCAGCGTAGCAAAGCTTTGCTTGCACCACACGCACTTGAAGACATCCTTAACCGCATCGGCTCCCTTGTTCAACCAGTGCGATTGCCATGCACTGTGACGACCACCACCACTGCCTGAAGATTGAGGGGGATTCCTATTGCCAGAAGTAGGTGTATCTAATCGTGACATCTCACTCATCTTCTCCAATGCTTTACTGGCAACTTCATTACTCGTTTTTGCTGCAACTGCGGCCAGATAGGGATTCAAAGCGGGTGCCCAATTGGCTGGGGGATGTGGTGATTTGTAGTCACTGGTACGAGGAAGTTTGCGGACGGGCGATTCATGATCTCCACTAGAAAACTCCCGCTTTCGAGTGCTTACGGAAAGGTCTAGTGGCCCTGTATCGCCTTCTCCGGGTTCTTGTTCCCGTTCATCCTCTCGCTCCTCGTCCTCGTCTACTTCGCTGGGCGTGCGTTTTCGGCTGAAATCTAAAGCTGGCGATTCCTCCATTAGCCCTCTGTTGCCAGGTGATCCAGCCTGTTGCGTCGCTTGCTGTACCAGCGAAGCGGCTGCTGCCAAAGGATTCGTCAGCAGCAAGTGATTTTGCTGCGCTGCTGCCAAATAGGCCGCCATCGCGGCAGATTGCGGAGGAAGCAAAGCCGCTGCTGCCGCTGGCGCCAAAGTCGCTGTCAGTGGTAGACCAACAGGCGGTGAAGAAGGTGTAATTGATGTGGGTGTTGGCGCTGGTGTAAGGCAATCGTTATTGGCCGAGCAATGTGATTCATTGGACGGACAGCGTATGTCGCCCGGTGCAGCGGAGGCAGTCGATTCTCGGGATTGACAACGTGGACTTGCCAGCTCACTAGGAAAATGAATGAAAACAAATAAATTTTACACATAAAGCAAAATGAAATGAAACTGTGGTGCAATATATTATTTTGGAACAGAACTAACATTTGTTAAAAATATTTGCCAAATTTTAAATATTTTGAGAACGAAAATGTTTCAGATTTTAAATTGAATTCTGTACATGCATATGTACATATTTCCAATTGCAATTATAATGACTCTTCTCAGTAATTATACGAAAACAACAACAAAATATATGTACATATTTTACCACGCAAATAATTAAGTTTAGGGCACATAAACAAAATAATAATACTTTTCTACACACATCTATAACTATACATACATACATATGTACATATGTTTATGCTGGTATAAAGTTATCCAAAAATCACACAACACTTTTTTAACTTTTTTAACATGTTAAAACTCTATCACCTATGTATGTATGTATGTACAATGTACAAATGTATTTATATATGCACACAAATTTCCTTTGATAATCACCTTGCACTTAGTGCCTGCCGGTAGATCTCCAACATAACCGCCTCGTGTAGCATCATTTTGGCAAAAAATTGTAGATTCTTGTTGTTGATTCCACAGCTTTTTTTGAAAAATTTTACTATATACTGCCACTACTCATTGACTTTGTTTAGTTTCGACTTAATGCGACTCTTCTGATAGATATGCCCCAACACTTAAGGCAAATATGAAATGTATTTTAGTTTTGCCCACTACACAAATTCTTGGGCGACTCAGCGTCTCCGTTTCGTCGTGGTAGTGGTATTGGTACTGTGTGCCAGAACGTGTGTCAGTTTCGTGTTGAGCTTCTATCAAAAACACACACGTCAAATAAATCAAATGTCACAATGGGTGGTGAACGCAGAGGGAGGGTTAGGGGTAGGGGTTCAGAGTGGGGCGGCAAGGCCTCTTAGTTTGATGACGAACGCGGACGAGTGTGTGTATGTGCGAAGGTCCATGTGAGTGCGTGTGTGTGTGTGTTGCAAGCAACGTTGCTGCGGTCAAATTGCCGCCAATTCCAAGCACACTTCCTTCTTCTTAGCTCCAACGAAAACAAAAACAGATGTCGCTGTGTGTGTGTGTGCGTGTGGAGCTATTAATTTAATGATTTACTGACGGCTTGCCACAAGAATTTATTTTTATTTTTGTGTATTTATGTATGTGTGTGTGTTTGTGTATTTAGCGCGAATTTTTTTGTTAAACAGTGAATTTTTCTTTGGTTAAGTAGCTCCTTTGTACTGATTGCGTTAAAATTTGATTCTAACTTTGGCTAAGAAACGCACGTTGCAGTTTTAACGTTTCACTGCTACTGCGCTGCCAAAAAGTTTCTAACTGCCACTGCCACTGTCACTGTCGCCGTTGCTGTTGAATTTTTCCGGAAAAATCCAACTATGAAAATATGCGACATGATTTTGTACACCACTGCCGTTGTCGACTAATTTTTTGACACTGAAAACGTTTAAGAGCAACAGAAGAGAGCGTACCGAAGGCAATCAAAATGAGTTGTGCCCCACAGCACAAGGACATTGAAAAGACGAGAGAGAGGATGACGCCGACGACGACGATTTCCCCCATTAAATTGATGTGTTTGTGCTCAGTGAGAGAGGGAGATACTGGCTGCGCTGCTTCGTTGCTGTTGGAGTGTCGACGCATGCGCTGCAGCTGCACTTTGTTTTGATTTATGAGCCTGCCGGAGCATCCAAGAGGAGAAAAAGTTTTGCTTGAAACGGATAAGAACTGAAACAGCTGCAGTGAGAGAGCAATGACTGACAGAAAGATAGAGAGCAGAAAGAGAGAGAGAGAGAAAGAGTGAGAGAGATAACGCGAGAGAAAGATAGAGAGAGAGAGAGAGTAAACGAGAGAATAAAAATATGAGAGAACGGAAAAGAGCGCATTCGGTGACAGGTGTTTGTGTGTGGGGGCCGGTCTGGCAACTGTCTGTCTGTGTGAATGTGTGTGTGTAAAGTTTTGTTTGTATTGCAGCTGGTCAAACGGCTGTGCGGGTGGGTGGCTACGCTGCCAGCGTCGCCGCCACTTAAATCAAGGTTATTTATTGAAATTGAAAATGAAGCAGGAGCAAGAGGGTGTGCGGTAGTGGCATCAAAACACGCATTGCAAAAATCGAGAATACTAAAAATAAAGTTGCTTTCGCTGATATTTTTCCTCTTCCTTCGCTTTGGGTGGAATGGTGTTTCGTTTGCTGAACAATTGTTGCTTCGATGCGTTACTTTTCGCGACCAAATGGACAATAGTAAAAAAGAGTGTTAAGAAGGGCAAACAAATTTGACCTGTCGCTTTTAACACTTACACCTCAAGCAAAAACAAAAAGTATAAGTCTAAGCAATAAAATAATAAATGCAATGAAAAAACATGTGTACATACATATATGGTTATATTTACGTTTGTCTACATATTAATTAGGAACACCAATAAGCATAAAAATTTTCAGTTTGACGTCTCCCGCGGGCGGTCAAAAATACTGGAACCGTGGTGGTCCGCCCGTGAGATATGTATTCCGATTTAAAGTTATTTGATTATACATAAATACATACATAGATGCATAACCATATATACATACATATGTGTGTGAGTGTGTTAAAACTGCGAAATGAACTCTATAGGCAAAACCTTCCAATTAGGACCAGACACACCTCACACCTTCAAACTGCCGTGTACTACTTTCCTCCTGACTTATCGTTCGCCCTACGAACTTAATTTTTTTTTAAAAATCGGCAGCAGTCTTATTATTATATTATTTCCTATTCATTAAATGTAATTTTATAGTTTTTATAATTTGTTGCTCCACATCCATTATAATTATTTTAAAAGAGATTCTTTTCCTTTTTGCGTTGACTATTATGTACTTCCTGGATTGCGGGATTGCGGAGAGCTTTCACTAACAGATACTTCAGGCACTCAAAACCAATTGGGCGATTTTTTTCAAATCGATTGTCGGTCCACGTATGTATATAATTTTTCTAGCTTAGGCACTTAGATGTTAAAAAGTTTGTTAACATTAAGTCGAACCTAAGTGTCTGTGTAGTGCGTTTCCAATATGTGGTATTAGAAAAGACTCCACCGCTTAAATTTTATCCTGAGCTGCGGGTATTAATCCGTTTGCGATTTATTATTGTCCTGCTCACACAAATGCACTTCGACAAGTATCCAGGCAAATTTCTTATAATTAAACATGGTAAATTGAACAGATTTTCAAACAATATCTGGCACTGGCATAGGTACGAGAGCAAGAGAAGAAAACATTCCACAAAATACTATTAAATATCCCAGTTGATCCCCCAAATATTGTAGGGTCATCTGAAGGAGTTGTTTATGATTCGGACTCAAAGTAATGTGAGTGCGTATGTGTGTGCTTTCCCTATCTATCACATATGTATTTGGCACACCAGGCAAAACCTCTTATTAAGACCAGACCTCACATCACCAGGTTACTATATCTTAGATACAAACATATATACATTCGTATGTATGTACATATATACATATACGCAGAAGCATTAAAAATTTATTGCCATTCAAAGTATTTTCAAACTCTTTTATTTACTTTACACCATTTCATATTTTAGAAAAATTTTCGCAAATACACACATATTTTCCTGCCTCATTACATCTAATTATTTTCCAATATTTGTGCGCAGGCAGCCATTACGCATCTTTATGAGTTGCTGTTTCTTCTTCAACGTTTCGCAACCGTCATGTCAAGACGTCAGGGGAAAATGCTTCTGTTTTGTTAGAGTTTTCTTTTCCCCACTTCATTGAATGCTCCCTATGTATACGCAGGGCTATTTTGTTCGGACATGCTTTGGAGAATCTTTATAAATTTATCTTGTCTGCACTGCATTTTCACTTGAATCATATTTCAATATTCCTTGTTTAATAACGTGGATTAATATCAGTGCATCTATGCCAATAGAATCTGAATAAAATCAGATTGACGGGCGTTTGAATATCGCGACACCTGACAATTGCGGCCAAAATGCAGAATCAAATGCTGTCAGTCATCAAAAGTTGGACAAGCTGGCATTTGGGGTTTTGGTCTGTTTTTTTTTTTGTGCGGACTAGAATTGTGTCAAACCGGAAACATCCTCCACCATCACTATACGCGCCTTTCAACACTAGCTATTGTATGAAATTGTCGCTACGTTTCCCAACATTGTTTTCACATATGTACATAAAAAATGTACAATAAAAAATAAGCATATTTACCTACATACATAATGCTTTAATAGTTTAATTATAAAGTGTTGCATGTGAATGTTTATAATATTCAAGTATTTTATTTACACACATACATATGTAAATATCAAGTTACTTTGTGGGATTTGCAATTGATCCTATAAAGATTTAAAGAATGCATGACTTAAGATAAGCTTAATTTATTGCAATATTACCCATGAATTCATCGGTTCTCTTCTACTGAATGTTGCCCCAATAGTAGCCAAACAGGACTATAGAGATGTTCCACTGTTCAAGGACATTGCCCAAGATTAAACCACTTCTGGCAGTTGTTTGACTTGTGGATCAGCAGATTTACACTCATTTCAAGATCTTAAAGTTCTGAACCCAAAAAGGGATTGAACCAATATTAGATTCGTAAGTTTAGAAAGAAAGAAGAAAGAAATTAGGTTTAGTGGGAATTAGTCTAGTATATTTGGAAGAATACTTTCAGAACATTCAAAATTAAGTGAAACGTCTTGCCGATTTTGGTATGCCATACATCAAGTGAAACATTTGTTTTAAATATGCCAAGTTTCATTGCAATGTCCTAAATATTTTGATTTTGATTTTGATTTATCAATATACCAGTTCACCCTATGGGTTCAAGGTTAAAAACCCCATTCGATAGTATTATAAAGTAACAAAGATCTTTTATTTTTTCAATCGACTTATATTTATTGATGAATATAAAAAATATTTTTTTCATTATGGTCCATTGCTAAAAAGATGCCAAATGCTTCTACGAATTTTGGGCTTTTGTGTTCAGTTTTGTTGACAAAAAAAATCTCTTCAATTTATATGATTTAATTTGACATGAGTTTAAAGTTTAGCTAGTTTAAATAATTAACTAATAAATTGGTATGTATTTTGGGGGATTTTTAATTCGATGCGTTTAAAGTATAAATCCGTCTATAAACCCAATTAATCAATTGTGGAAACTTATGCGAGTCGGTTTAGCCATAATGGACTGTTTTTCTAAGATAAAAAATTCTTAAAGGACGCAAAAATGATTTGAATAAAGTGTTGGTAAGAGCCTAGCAAACCATGGGTGCGTTTTATTATATATTTGATTTAATTTTTATTGCTCAGGCAACGATTGTGTCAATGTGAGACATACCCCCATTCGATTATCTTGGGTCTTACCTCCATTTTATTTCACACCAATTCTCACTACATTCAGTCAGGTTGTTTTAACTGTGGCTCTGTTGCAACATTGCTGCCTGCCAATTGTCTGCCACAAATGTCATGTACCGCGTCCGATTCTATTCGAGTCAGGGAACTGCTTCCACTCCCTCCAGCCTTACCCCGGTAATAAAAAGAGTTGTTGCTGTTGTTTTTCTTGTTGTTTAGGCGTCGGTTAACGTCAGATATCGAATTGACGCACGATTTTATCATATGCCTCCCCTAGCCTCTCTCTTTTTCAATGCTGTTCGTCTGTCAAAAATGCAGCATGCAAAATTTTTTGACACCTTTGCGGTGACGGACGCGTCCAGACGTTGCAACGTCGCGTCGCGTCGCGCCGAATACCATAAAAACTCAGGCGCCAAACATTCACTCCACTCCCATAGACACACTACGCCCGCTTTTGGCCCATCTAAGTGCCTGAAAAATGCTTCAAAAACATTTGTTTTTGACTGTTAAATTTAGACACCATCTCATGCACGTTTGCGGATACGATTTACAAACTCATAGATATATTTTGCATCTGAACAACAGTAACAACAAGTTCAAATTTGAATGGCGGGTCTTCTGCTTCCCCCTCTCTATGTAAGATAAATTACAATTACAAGAGGAGCGAGGAAAAGTTAAATAGAATCTATCTAACATTTATACAATTTTTACAAAACAGTTTTGTGTGTAAATGTTTATGAATTGTGGTTAAAAGCATCTGTCAGAGTTTTTGGGCAACATTTTTCTGAGAGCCGCAGGTTATTTATCTGTTCTCCTGGATTAAAAATCGCTTGCAATATTTATAATTTTCTATCCACCACAGTTAGTTTCTTTTAATTTATTCTAATATACAATTTCCCAACGTTGGTCATTTTATTTTGACTAATCCTAGTAGATCTGTAGATTTTACGAAAATAGATGTAACAAGATAGACAAGACAAGATAGATAGATAATAGATATAACACCAACAACTGTAAGCTCAGGTGTCCAATTCTACATTTATAATTATATATGTACATATATAATGTTTCTCAAATCTTGCACTTCCTTAGAAGTTAAACTTCCGAACTATTACAAGTACAAGTTTTTGTACGTTTATCCTTAACTTATATATATTTCAGAAACATAGCTCTTATGTCGAGTCGACCACAACTTATAGTCACATTATGAAAAGCTTAGCAAACATTTGCCACCATTCATCAAATCGGAAAGGATTCAGCCAGACAAAAACACAACTCAAAATACAATTCATCTGCATAAACATTTGTGAAGCAATTGAAAAACAAACAGGACTCAGGCAACATCACCAGCGACAACAACAATAAGACAAATAACCAAAAAAACAGTGTCGAAAATGCATGTGAGTGATGCGGGAGTGAATGAATTGCTGCCCCATCCGTTCCAAGAGCCTTACCCATCCCATATCCATAAACAAATTAACAGGCACACAGAGAAGCAAGAACAACAGTGATGGTGATGACGATGCTCTGACGACTATCAAGCAGAACAGAAAGAGAGGGGGCTTCATTTATCAAGCCACCAAAATGCCGAAAATGCCGGGGAATGGGGTCCTGCTGAGGTCCTACCATGTTGACGATAGTTAACTATGCAATTGCCCTTGCCAGAGGGAACACGCAAATGGGGAGTGGAGGCAGCAAGAGACGGCAAAAGCAAACTTTGGGTTCGCGTTGCCTCAAAAGTGATGAAATTCAAATGGAAGCATTTCTAAGCATACATCGGTGGGAGGTACGGGGGGTACGATTGTGGGGGTTACAAGCCCAAAACACTAAACTCTAAACTGAATGAATGAGTGTCAAGTGTGATATATCACCGCAAAAACAAGACCATAAGCATGAGTGATAAACACTGTTGAGCTTGGTTAGCGCCTAACTGCAACACCAACACCAACACCAGGATTCTGTCGCACACACACTCACACACACACACAAATACCGTCACACACCACATCCAGTCATAGACATGTCAACATGTTGATGATGGTAACTAACTAGAGCAAGAGCCAGAGACTGCGCGATACAGCTGGGATACTGGGATGGGAATCGGATGTAGGATGAAGAGTTGGGGAAATGTGGAGGCGCAGGCAGCAGAACGAACAGCTCCAAACATAGTCAGAATGATGCACAGTCGGCACACGGCACACGGTACATAGACAGCATTGGGAAAGGGATTTAAATTTGTACTATCCATAACAATGAATTGCGAATTCGTTTTAAGAATTTATAAAATAGAAAATCGATATAGGAAATAATTTCAATTACGACCACATTAGTTTGAGCAAGTTTAAAATGTAGCGCAAGAAGTGTTTCATGGTATGAGAAAAAGTCAGTGCCACTTTATGGACAGGCATTGTCCCACTGTGCACTTGAATGTTTTGTGCAACATACTGCGGCAATCACATGTGATGAACTGTAGAATATCACAAATTGTGGTAAGGGGGATGATTTAGGAAGGGGAACGCGAACTAAGGCCGTCGTTCGCTTTGCGTTTGTTGGTTTGTCCACAAAAAGGCGTCAAGGCGTTTAAGCCGAAAACAAAAACTGGCAACTAGGAATTCATTGGCCAAAAACAATGCAATTAATTTCACTTACCCGTCGCCGGCCGTGAATGATGATGCTGCCTGTCGAGTGTCATTTGTGTGGACTGTGCGGAGTGTTGCCTGATCCAACTCCAGATCCAGTTGAGAGATTTCACACAGCTACAGGCGGAAGTGTCAACGAGGCGAGGCCTTTTCACTGGAGCGGTGATGAATTTCATAGTTTGTTGATTTTATGATTGCCTGTTGACTGTTGTTGCTATAGCATCATTTGAAGTCGGCCAGCCCGGGAACGGGCCTGGGTCTCACATGTGCCTGTCTTTGGATTTTTTACAATTGTCAACTCCAAGTTTATGGCTGCTGATGTGGCCCATTCCTGTTTTCAGTAACGACAGTTTTTGTAGTTTTTGTTGCCCAAAGAGCAACATTATGGCCGTATACCGGCAGGATGGACATTGTCACATCGTGAATCCTTCAACAACAGGACCGACACCAGCTTTAGTTACCCCTGTGACATGGGCTTTTAAGTCTCGCTCCGTGGACTTGGTGACCAGGTGTCGTAGGTGTCGAGGTGTCGCTTTGTGGTCCAACACAAATCTAAGCAATTTGCATTGTTGTTGACGATTTGGCCACGGTTGGCAATTGCCGTACACCACATAAAGCCCGCTTCTGACCTCTGTGATTGCCGCTGTCATTCAGGCATGTTTGACAAAACAGTTTTGAAACCTTGAAATCTGACTTTTATCTGGGACACATTGATTTGTAATATCAATCGGAAGGATAACTTAATTACTTAGTCAATGTCAGAGATATTAGTCGCTCGATTTGCTATTAGAAAAGCAGTATTAATCGGTATTAATTTTTCTAATTAGATTTTCTAATTAGATTTTATTGAAACAATATGCAATTGAATGCCCACAATACTAGTCTCGACCACATTCATTAAACAAAAATAAAAAAATAAATAATTCTGATTGAGAGCAACATCTGAATTACATCTAATTCTAACGGGTAAAATTTAAATTTAAACATCCTTACCGTAAGCAGGATGCCCTTTATTTGGATTAACTTTGGAGGCCGTTAACGTCAATTTCTTTTAAATTAAAAATATAAAAACATAATGTAAATGTAAATATCTCTTTCAATTTTCAAATGCTTATTGTTTAAAACGAAGAATACCTCCTTTATAAACAAAGGGTCACATCTCGTCTAAAAACACACACTACTCTTCTTTTAACTAAAGGTTGGACAACATTTCTGACCCTTAATAGGGAGAAATGAGTCTTTGAAAAAACTATACCATAGCGAAAAGTATGTGAATGAGCCGGAACTACTTGTGCAAAAAAAGAGAGATTAAAACATTCAAATTGAGTTAGTTTCTGAATTTTTACATTACACTGATTACAAATAAAGTCTTGCCGACACCATTTTTGTATGGTAACTGCCTATTCCATGTACATACACACACTCTGAGATGGCTCGTCTGAGTGCTTTATCACCGGTCGCCATCATGATGGCCTCATCATATTTTTCCTTTTTTTTAGCAACATTTTTCAACACCACAATGCTGGGATCGTTTATCAACTGGCCACCACGACACCATGGAGGATCAATGCTGTTGCAGAACGAGATTGGATTAAAAGTATCAAAGAAGCTAACATCGGCTGTGCCGAAGTTTATATACCCTTGCAGTCCATGGCCATACAATTTTTACATGTTCCAAACTCTTTTTCTGTATCTCAATTCATTAATGCACAGAAGCTTTCAAATATCATTTCTTCTTCTTCTTCCCCATCCCCTTTTACACGCATGCCGTGATTCGCACGCATACACATATAGTTTATGTAGCGTTGCGTCTGTATGTGTGCATGCGTGTGCTCTGTTGATTTGATGATGACGTAGTAGGCAGCAAGTTGAACCGATTTATATCGTAACTTCTGTTCTATTTATCCGATTAGATTCAAATTTTGGGATCTGAGATTTTATATGAAATACTATCATATTGGTATTCATGGCGATACTCCAATTTTTGCAAAAATGTTTCCTCCAGAGCTATATGATATAGTGGTCCGATTCTCCCAATTTTCATACTTTATTTTTCCCAGGTAATAAAAAGAAAGGTAATAAAAAAAAATTTCATCCCGATAGCTCTTAAGATGGCTGAGTAAAACGCATACGCACAGACGGACGGACAGACGGACATGGCTATATCAACTCAGCTTCTCATGCTGATCAAGAATATATATACTTTATAGGGTCGGAAACGTCTCCTTCTGTGCGTTACAAACATCTGACCAATTTTATAATACGCTCTGCAAGGGTATAAAAATGAAGTACTTAAGTCTGCCCAGCGACTTGCGTATACCATGCACCAGAAGGATCAACTATTTGTAATTTTTATACCCAGCAAAGGATTCTTTAACATTTTCTAGATGTCAGGTCGATCATTGCAGTTTCTTAGTTCAAGCGATACTGGGATGGACTTGGAATTAAAGGTTTATATCTGGCAAAAAAAGGCCTATCTCGTCTATAGCATATATGATCGAGAATCTTCGTGAAAATGAATATTCGTACATACATATAAACTTACTGATTTGGCTGATGTTAATATACCTTTTCAAGCTATAGGCCCATGGTGTAAAAAGAGAAACCTGAATAAATTACGCACATCTGTCAACTTTTGAATTTGCCATTAAGTCGCAAAATGTGCAACATTAATAACTGACATCAGAGACTCGAATTTGATTCGTACCCGAGAAAGAGCGAGGGAGAGAGAGAAATAGGGAGATAGGAAGAGAAAAATAACTACTTGCACATGCGCGTTATGTCAATGTCAACGACGAACAAAAGTGGACGAGGTGTCCGACGCTCTTGTCCAGAAATGTGCCTGAGCATCGTCCTAATTGAAAGAAATTACTTTGAGCTGACTTTATCATTTGTCACCTTTTTGTGTGATGCTGGTCGGCCTTAATATGGCTTTCTGTAAAGTTTTCAGCTGATATTTTAATGGAAATGAATACCCATAAAATGGATCTCAGTTTACTAAATTATTAGATGCCTGTGCAATGTTGGATGATGCAATGAACCCTTCCTCTAAACCCAAACATTCCCAATTCATTTAATTTAAAAAATACAATTTAAACGGATTACCACAATACTTTTTTTTTAATTTTACAGACTTCAATTTGAGATTCTTTGAGTTGTCCTTGATTTTTCACCCAAAATGAAATGAAATTTTGCTTAATCCAATTTTCATTTTTGATTGCACCTGTCATAATTGAAAGTTTTTTCTTCGACCTATTTCGATTCCTTTTGGAAAACCAAACTGAGCACAAATAAGGTTAAGGTAATGATAGTATCAGGGCCAGTTAACCGACCTACCCACCCACAACACACTTGAAATTAAAACCGAAGTATACCAGTTAGATTAAGACAGTCAAAAATGATTAAGAAATGCAAAGAGGAAAGAAGAAAATGGAAAAAGAAACCGAAGAAATCCAAGTGAAATGGTAAGTTAGAGGCAAAACCCAAGTCAGTGATGGAGCAGATGATATGCCCGCGGGAATTGTTACTGCTCGAGATGGAGAAAAAGCCAGAAAAGGAAAAATGCACAAGCACATAAAAAAGAACAAAAAATTAAACATACAAGAAAAAAGATCCTGCGAACTGATTCAGGTGCCTCGAACTTTAAATACTCTTTACATCTTGGTTTAAATGATCTCTAAATAAACCGTACTAAGTTGGACTTATGTAATCGCAATCATATCTCGAAACAAACAAGTTTGACGTATGAATACTCATACTTTAGTTTAATAGGTTTATATTTGCATTACAAAAAGACGAAAGCCTGAATTTGAATTTGTCGATTTTGTTAAAGAATACTCTATGTTGCTTCTTTTTAGGGTAAGGGTATATAAAAAGAAATTGCAAAATGGATACTGTAAAAGCAAACTCAAAGACAAGCAAATGAGGCAACAGAGGCAAAAGAGAGCGAGAAAAACAGTTTGTAATAATTTCATTTTGCAAATGACGTGCGAGTAACGAAACAAAAGAAATTAAATTTAACATACAAAGGAAGTTAGAAATTGGACGGGGAGGAGATACCTATAGAAGAGCGAGAGATTCGGCCTCTGGGCAGGGGAATTGCCTTATGCATTATAAAAGCGATGTCTTAGTGGGAAAAGAACAAAACTATTTCTGCAGATGAAATGCCGAACGCGAATTGCTTTTTTTTAATGTCAACTCTAGAGTCCGGGGCATAGAGAATTATATTATATTATGAATGAAACAGAAACAGAAGCTGAACCAGAGGTACAATAAAATTTTGCTCACTAATGTGCCCAGGACCTCCGACATGAACCCAGATCCTTCCCATACCAGATGCGACGGCGACGACGACGGCAACGGCGACGGTGACGATGACTGTGAATGTGACGGCGACTGTGACTACTATAGTCCAGACAGACGTTGATAAAAACTCATTTCAACTGATGGCCAAGTCCCAAGCGGAGTGCCATCCAAGCATTTGCTAGCCAGGCACAGTGGTGCAAAGTATATTAGAAAAATATTCAATGTGTTGCAAGTGCATTTCATAGCAGATATCGATCCAAAAGATAAATCCACCAAAAAGTGAATATTTCGCATGGCTTGCACACCAAAACGACTTACCGATTTTTCGAGTGCCTTTTGGCTACTGTGCAATGGCATCCAATGAAGCGGAGACTCCATTCGTACTCCTTGACGTACGAATGCTGGGGTCGGTTTTGACGACTCCTGACATGACGAGTGCGATTGCCATTGCCCAGTTTGATACCAGTTTTACTTCTCCTTGCCGCTGCTGCTGATGTTGGCAAGGCACTAGCTCTCATGGTCGCCGCCGTCGCCGTCGTCGTCGCCATCGTTGCGTTATATTTTAATATATTTGATACAGACCATTACTTTTAACGATTATTTTCTAAAGTAATTACGTTTCAAGTACGAAATATGAAGAAGCAAAAGACGGGCAATGGGCAAAAGAGCAAGCAGAACGCCAACTTGTACTGCCCTCCCTCAATTCAGCCCACCCTCTCACATGGCTAGTCGGCGCATTAAAATGAAATGTTCACACAGTCAAGAGCTCCAGAGCTTTGCTAACGACAACATTACCAGGCCCAGCCTTAACCCAAACCCTTTGATGGACAATGAATTAAATTCTGTGGAGTCGAAGAGAGAGAAAAGAGAAAAATAGAAAGAAGCAAACCTGCTCATCAAGTTGAGCACATTTTATGGGTATTTTTAATGAATATTGCCTTTTCGGCTTTTAATATTTGTGTTGCAGTGCCAAGTACTCAAAAAGGTGGACTTTCATTAGATAGAAGGCTACAGCCAAAGATAAGCTATTTAGTGTTAAAATTGGTATATTAGGCACATGTTTTTAAGGGCGAATCATGGCCAATATATGTAGGTATGCTTGTTAAAAGTAAAGTTACTTTTAAAATGTTTTGAATTCTTTTCTTTTGCTAAGCGTGGCAATTGAAACAATATTACACCACCTATTTACCATAGAGATATAAGTGAAATAAGTATATGTGCATTTTTTTCTTGCTCTTGTACTGTATTAAAATCTAACCGTACATTGTTTTGGAGTATGCACGTTTCTTCATACATTCATATAGCATGTGTACATATTCCACGTCTTCTCTTTGAACTTCATTCTTAGTACCGTTATCTCAAATTTGCGACGCAGATCGTCGATTTCTTATGAAATAAGTATATGTGCATTGTGCTAACATTGTGCTTTAGAGTATGTTCAAGCGTTTAAGTGTGCAGAACAAAAAATAATTTTGTAATTAGAAGGTGACTAGAACAATTTAAATTGTATTTGAGTTCAAGAATCTAGTTGTTAATGTGATTTTATGTTAGAATGCCTCGTGGATCGCATTTGTCGCCCGAAGACCAAGGTCTGATCACAGGATTGGCTGAAGCTGGAAAGAACATAACATATATTGCTGCTAGAGTTAATAGGCATAGAAACACAGTGGCCAATTTCCTCAAAAATCCCGAAAATTACGGGAAAAATAAGCGGTCCGGCCGACCTACCGACATTGATAATTGCTGCAAAAGGCAAATTCGGCGACTGGCGGTGGAAGACAGTAAGTCATGTAGCGAAATCCAACGTCAGCTACAGCTCAATGTATCCAGTAGACGGGTGAACCAGATTTTACAGGAGAACGACACGGTTACATATGCTTCCCGCGAGGCTGTACCCAGGCTATTGCAACGCCACATAAACGCGCGCCTAGCGTTTGGGGAGAAATATAAATTTTGGTCAGAAGAGTTCAAAAATGTTATTTTTTCCGACGAAAAAAAGTTTAACCTAGATGGACCAGACTGTTTCCAAAAGTATTGGCGGGATGTAAGGCAACCACGTAAGACATGTCATAAGCGCAACCACGGTGGAGGATCTTTAATGATTTGGGCAGCATTTGGATATGCTGGAAAGTCTCCACTCTGTTTCATACCCACGAGAACAAATGCAGAAATTTATATAGAATTGTTAGACATGGTACTTATTGAGTTTGCTGGAGACCTATACGGAGATACATGGACTTTTCAGCAGGACAACGCGCCAATTCATACTGCTCGGAAAACAAAAAAATTTTTTGAGGATAGGAAAATACCTATTTTGGAATGGCCTGCGATCAGTCCGGACCTAAACCCGATTGAAGATCTTTGGGGAATATTATCACGAAAGGTCTACAAAAATAACCGCCAGTTTGACACTGTAAAGGACCTTAAAAAGGCACTAGTCAAAGAATGGGATGAAATTGACCTTTCAACTCTGCAAAACTTGTCAAATTCAATGCCAAGTCGAATTAGTCAAATGCTTGTTAATAAGGGAAAACATATTAACTATTAAATAACAAAAATTATTGGAAAGGACAACAAACTACTTATTTTTTCTTCACTTTTATCATTTTGCACATATACTTATTTCATATGGAATAAACTTTGTGAATTCAATATTTTAAGTTCCTAAAGAATAATTACAAAAAAAATGTTATATTTCTTAAGCAATACATGTATACTAAATAAGTTAAAAAAACCAAAAATTTTTATTTGCTTTTTCATTGATTTTTTTTTTCCAAAATGACAATGCACATATACTTATTTCACTGAGGTAATGTAGACAATGAGTATTAATTACAATTATATTCGTTGGATATATTTGTAAATTGAATGGTAATGCAGATGTAAATTAAAAATTCTATTTTTGTACTTCATTGTGTACATATCTCATCTCTAACATATTTATTAAGTAAGGCAAAGTCCCAATAAGAACACAGGAAAAACTTGGAATTTCTTGATTTTGTTCGTTAAAATCATTTTGAGTACTTCATGGTAAGTCTCAATCTCTGGGACATACCAATTTTAGCTAGTATCTACTCGGTGGTTCGTTCTGCATGTCTTAGCCTTTATAATACACATACCTACAATGTAAGCCAACAACAACAACAATAACATCAGCAACAACAATAGGAAGTGAGCAACTAAATTATACCGTCGAGAGTAATTTACGTGCTTTCCTTCTTTATTATATGTGTGGGCCAGGCGAAGCGGGTGAGATAGATAGCCAGACAACACAAAAAAGAAGGGCAAAAAAAAGCCAAAGAAAAAACCCGAAAAAAGAGGTGATACCCTTGCTCGATATTTCATGATGTATTCGTTGTCCTGTCCCAGGCCCAGGGCCTCACCTCAATGTCTATGTCCATTACCATGTGCCGCTCCAGTCGGTTTGTAATTTTTGTTTGGGTTTTTCTGTTGTTGTGGGTGATTTACAGACACTTTGACGTCCGTTTGGGTGACGGTTGACCCATTAGTGGAGAATGCCCAACCAAATCAACCCCTAGCTTGGGCACAGACCAAAGTAAAAAGGCAATAGAGGTAGAGCGAAAACAAAATCATGAAATCATTGTCCATGATGATGTGCAATACATTACCCATTCACCATTCACCATTCGCCCAGCTGGACCTCTAAGGGGTTTTGTTTGAATCCTTTCTCCGTTTGCTCTCTCTTCAGTTACACACACTTTGGACAATGTAGATGTTTTTAGCTCTTCTCAATAGAATGATGAATTCATCAATAATTCAAGCACACATTTCACCCATTCTAATTGCTGTTGTTTTGTGCATGAAAATTGCATCAAATGTGGTCAAGATGTGCCACATGAGCAAATACAACAAACTGGACACAAGTGCCACAACTAGGGGTGCAAACGAATGAATGGTTTATTTTCATTACATTAAACTTTGCATTCCAACTTCGAATTCAAGAAGGCACGAACCGCAATGACTGTGGTTCGCCTTAAAGTTCATGGCCTGATCAAACTGGACAGGTCGACACACAACAATAGGACCTCGGTCTAGGGTTAGCATTAGGTTGGAAGCTGGAGGTCGAGATAATGACAACATCTCTATCTATGGCATCTTTAAGTGCAATTGGCTAATTGATTTCGATTCTTTTGCGTCATCCGTTCACACTTTCCCTCATCATTACATTTGGGGAAAAATATAGCAAACGTTAGCAGGACCTTTGGCTTGTCATTATTTGTCCTTGTCTATCTGTGATTTCTATTTTCGATTCTATTGCTAATTTCGAAAGACGCAGACACAGCAAACGAATCCAAATGGTCGGTCAAAAGCAATTCGTCGCCGCCGTGTGTAAGCAAGTGGGTGGTGGGTTGGTTTTGGTTCAATGATTAAAATGTTGCTGAGCGCCTTCTCTCTCGCTACATACTTTGAGCTTCGGCCACATATTCTCTGCCTCCCCGGCTTCTAAAAAGAATGTGTTTCCACAAGTTTTTTTAACTGAAACTGTCATCAAGTGTCTGCGCAATTTCGATGTGTGCAAACAAGTACCCCAGTGCTCCAACTCTCTCCATCCAGCGCTATGCTGCTTTTAATTACAGCCGACAACAACTAGAGTCGCGTTGGCCAAGTCCAAGTCAAGCCATCAGCGTCATCCTTGCATCATCAGCAGAAGCTAAAGGAGCAGTTTGAAACAAACGCGCTGGCGTAACTGATTTTTCTTTTTCAAGGAGGGCCCCTCTCAGCATCTTTTATTAGAACAAGAATTATTCCCAATTTCGTTTCTGTTGCAATTTTGGACCAAATCGCATTTGATGTTATTTTATAATGCTTCTCTCGTCTTTGAGACGGCAAGAGTCAATAATGACTCGAAGATGGACATGGCATCCAGTTTCATAGACAATACATACGAATTGATTCGAAAATTGATTCAGTTGCATGTGACATGTTTACCGAATGTTTTCATTGAAACTATCGGCAATGTTGCTTGAGACAAACAGGAACGGAAAGAGAAAGAGAGAGAGAGAGATTGAGGCATGTGTTGTAATTACTGAAGGAATTGCAATTCAAAGTCTTTTCATTTTGAAGTCACCTTCCCGCGCGGCCCACAGCTTTTACCCTTTTGTAACTCTCTTTTCGGGAATCGCGCTCAAATCTTTTACAAATCAAAAGCATACCAAATGTGGCTTGCTTTGAGGCTAATTAGTGCGGTCACTCAGCTCCTTTTCCCAACCTCCAATTTATTTTTTTTAATTAGAGAAGCGAAAGGACAAAGATGCGTTGGGACAGGCAGAGCGTCAGTGTCGGCAAACAAAAGATATCAAGAATTCCATTTCTTGGCCAACGTGGAGGCGGCAATTGAAGCTGTGAAGAGGAAACCGAAAGAAAAACGAAGAGACGACAACGGTCATCACAAGAAGTTGGGACAACGCATTTGGGTAAAATAAAGAAAATGCCAGCGAATTAGCAACGCCGCCAAGACATCCAACCGTATAGGGGAGGGGTTATATTGCCCATGTCCAAGTTGCTTTCTGTTTTTTTTTTTTTTTGTGGCTTTGCAAGATGCGCTTTAAAATTCCACTGATAACAGCAAAAGGCAACAACGAAGCGGACTTGGACAGGGCCTTCTGCTTCTAGGAATGGGATGAGAAAAAGGCGTCAGTGCCAGACGGCAAGCATAAGAAATGTGTCCTTAGCAATTAGTGTCGGCTTTGGCCAGCAAACGGGGTGCAACAACAGTAGCACAAAGAACAAAAAAAGAATTCGAAATTGGATCGTTATTGAAAATATGTTGCTACGTGTAACCAACAGCTAGGGAAGCAATTTCATGTGCATATGTATTTATCCAAAGGGCCAAATTTCTTCATAACGTGTTGTATATCGATAGTCAGATCACGACACTGGAGACAGATGAGTAGAGAAGATTTCTAGATGAGTCTAACTGTTGTTCTTAACTGCTCGGAGTTCAGATTATCAGAAGAAAATGACTAAATGGCTCTAGCCCTCGTGGACTGAGAGACAGACATGGCTGATTAAGAATATATGTATTATACAAGTCGAAAACACTGCGTATAATGTACACTCCTGACGAAAACGAAAGAAGAAGCAGATTTGTGCGGTCTCTACCCATCAGCACACTCGAATAATCTCCATCAACACGATCTCAGCAGAGTTCAGTGATTGATACACTCGAAATTAAAGTGAATGTGTGTTGTACGTATTCGCTGTATATGATCGATTTTAATAGCTGTTGTATATCAAAACTATGTGGCAATTTGTTGAGCTGCCAAAACTTTCTTGCCAATCGAATGAAAAATTTATAATTCATAAATTAAATAGAAATACCGTTTCAGTTTTGCACTTTCGCGCCGGGGTGGCTTAGCTGCTGGCTACTCTATGTACAAAAATCTAACACACAGAATGAGAACTCACCAACAAACATATTGGCAAAATTTATTTCTCATCCGCGGCGACCGGGCGCGAAGAAATATCCCCCCGCATATCAAAATAAACAAATCATCAATCAAGCGATCCGCAAAGCAACAAAACAGGCAACGCCTGCGAGAGGAACAAGGCATGGCAGGAGAGAGTGGCGGGCAAGGCGAAGTTGGTA
Source organism: Drosophila insularis (assembly GCA_018903935.1). Classification (NCBI taxonomy): domain Eukaryota; kingdom Metazoa; phylum Arthropoda; class Insecta; order Diptera; family Drosophilidae; genus Drosophila; species Drosophila insularis. The sequence goes on from JAEIFP010002302.1 coordinate 5,922,596, forward strand.
CTGGCAGCAAGCTGGGATATCTTTGACAGTTTGCCCAACTAAAATAAGCAGCAGCTGAAGCGATACTCATATGCACTCAAGCAATCAACAGGCGCGAACTCCGAGCAATGTTTTCAGTTTAGATCTTCCATTTGGAAGAGGTTGATTTGCTTTGGATTGTGTTGTAGGAGTTTACTCAGACAGCTCACCATGCAATTTACAAGATCGAATGCTGCGTTCTGCACAGCAGTTGGTGTGCGTTACAGGCCGTGATAGACGTTCCCAGTGAGTGAAATTACAGTGCAAAACATAAATATAATAGCATGTGTAGATGGATTCGTATGGTCATATACATATGTATAAATTTGTTAAGAACGTTTCAGTGTGTTATTTTTTAAAATTCTATTTCAATTCAAGGCCTCCATTGGAGATCGCAGATTGGAGTTGAATAATTATCTGGGCTGGATTGAGTTGTCTACTGAAGCACGTGTATGGGAATTAATATCTTACATAGGTGGGATGCTGATCATAAATACAAACATAAACTAAAGCTGATTACGCACTTTTAATCAGCAGACGAGCAGACCTAATCTCGCGAAGTTATCTGTTGATGAAAACTGAAATAGCAGTTCTGGGTCCTCTGCTCCAGTCTTTGGCTCTTGAGTAAGTATCCGACAAAGGCATGCAATTATGGAAATTCGAATCAAGTGCCTCGACAGCTTGAAGTCGGTAGGTGCTAGACGCTTCGTGTGTCAGTGGGAATAAAGCGAAATCTACCTTGTGGCATGCTTGACAGACTTGCGACCGAATCAATGTGGTCTCGTGTGCGGGTGGTCAACCGCAAAACGGGAATAGGGATCGCGATACTTGTCTTGGTTTGAAAGATTTGTTTATTATTGTTTATGGAGTGTTTTTGTTTGGCATGCGATTACGTCTGCGTGTGTGTATTTTCATTGGTTTTTATTATTTATTTTTTTTTTGTTTTTGTTTTTGTTTTTTTGACGCGGTGTTGACAGCTACAAATGCAACGCCGAGAAAAGTCCATATATGCAGAAGAGGGGCAAACCGAGGTAAACAATGGCCAACCGAGTTCCACCAATAAGAGGAGCACCATAGGAGGAACATCTCAAAAAGTTGACATTTGGGCTGGCCGTTACCAGTTTGCTGGTGCTTCCTCCAGACAATGGTTGCTTCGGTCCACCAATGGTAGGTGCGGTGACTTCATACGGAAGACGAGTCGCGGAGCCCTGTTCCTGGTTCTTAATTTTCTTTCAGTGACATTGATACATCGCCAGACCGTAACTTTTGAAAGCTGTTGGCATTGTTAAGTTTCTGTTGTTGCAGTAGGTGCTTTCTTAGCTTTTTTGTCGGAGAAGACTTCTTATTGGCTTAAGCTTATTGGTTACTTAATCACAACAGTCGATCGATTAGAGAGCAAAGATTGAGTTTGCTGTTAATATTTTTGAAGTAATTGGTTCGTTTGTTTGTCGATTTAGTAGAATGGAAATATGACGATCTTTTTGAAACACATTACTGTACTTTGGTCCTGCCATTTCCATTATTCATTATTATTTATTTATTCATTACTTCACCGACAAAAAGCATTTACTATGTGAAATGCACTGAAACTTCTTAAATATTAGATTCCTTTCTGCTAAATCTTATTTCAGTTTTTCTTCTTTTCAACAAAGATTAATGTGTGTGATTCCATAGCCCATCGCAAAGTCTATGTTTAGTCATTCCCCAATTTATATATTGCCTTATTTTCGTAGCCACATACCTCACTTACATTTGTTTATTTAAAGCTGTTCCTAATAGGTCGCAAGTGCCAATGATGCAGTTGCTTTAGTCCATGGGAAATGTTTTGACGGATTGTAAACCCATCGACAGCCAGTTAGGCACTCAGCGTAGAGGTAGGGGACACGGGCGGATCGAACTATAACAACTTAAACAACAGTACTCTAAATTTCGGAGGTGGGAGGCCAAGGGCGGATGTGCATTTCCAACACTGCAGGCCACAATTGTGGCCAAAAGTGGCCCACAACGGCGATGGGTTACTGCAAGTGGCGATGGAAATAATTCAAATATCGACAGCACAAGCAGCAAATACCGCAAATCGCGTACGTTCTGAATTCGAAAAGTAACACATTCATTATATTATACATTATACATATATGTACTCTGTATGTACATATGTTTGTATGTACCTTGATGTTTGTTTGTTCGCTGTTCAAGTGTGATTCTGACTTATTTAAAATCTCTTTTCGATTTTGTATAATGGATACTGATCAATGCAGCTGAATGGATTCAGCTATCCATTTAAGTATTTACTACGAACTAAAGTGACCTTACTGGGGTCACGAATTAGTCGATTCGGTTTGTACACCTTTAATGAACATTAGAGTTCAAAATTTAATAGACTCAATCAACTTACACTGACTTGCAGAAGGAATTTCAAACTTACATCAGTGGCATAGAGCAATTTAAATATCTCTTCCCTCAAACAAAACACTGAAATTTCAATGGAACCACAACAAATTGCATCTCTTTATCAAATCGTAAAAATTATTATTTATAATGCGTTAATTTTGGTATTTCGCTTGCCCATAAAGCAGTTTAGAGTCGTAAATTTAGTTATGAATGCTGCCGATGCCTGACGAAATCCAAGAGATGATCCCATATCCAGTAACATAACAAGCTCTTGCGCTTGGCCCATTGTCAGACGCAACAACGACGACGACGACGACGACGATGACGATGAGGATGAGGATGAGGATGACGATGAGTCGGCGTTGGATGAGATTTTCCATGCACGAAATGTGCGAAAATTATTTCTGTTGTTTTATTTATGTTTACAAACTGATTTATTCACGGGCCTGCTGCTGCCTGAGCTCGTTTGCATGAAATTTATTTTGACAGACGTGCACATCGCAAGGATTGTGTATCTGTGGTTTGCATCCGTTTCAAATCTGTTGGCATCTGAGGCGCGAAGTAATCAGGAAAATAGATACAGACTGTGGGCGAGGGAGAGGGGGAAAAATATTGGGAAAGAAATTGAGAGGTCCAACATGTAATTTGTATAAAACTGTGCTCTACCTTTTACGTTTCTTTTTCATCAAATATTTACATATTTAAATACACATGCATTATGTACTTGATTCTACTCACAAAAAAATTAAATAAAATGAAGAAAAAAGTTGAAGATTATCCCTTCCCAGACAATGATTGTCTTTGTGGTTATCTATTTTGATTTTCATTAGAATTTGAGGTACTAGTGTATTAGAGATATACCTACTTACGCAGTCTTAAAGTTAAAAGTTTGAACTTGAAACTAATTCAAAAAAGAATTTGAATTTGCAGTTGACTACAGTTTGAACTGAATTTCAAAATACATACTTAAATACAAGTCCACTAGTTGGACTTGCTGCCCCCAACTGCCAAATTTATTTTTGGTCGCGAATGTTAATCAACTTTCTTCGGCCACGACAACAATGAACAAATGCTTTTGCCGAATTTCTGTTTCCCTTTTTGTCTGCCATTAAAAGTTAACCATCATAAAGTCAACCGGAGATATCTATGCTTAACAACAACAAGACGCGAGCAGTGAGTGGACCTTAACAACAATGGACAATGAACACATAAATCAGTGTAATTAATAGAAAACTAGCCAAACGCATGCGCGGCAGCAACAGTTTCATACCCCAACTCGAGCCACGTGCAACCAGTCAATGGTATCCCAAATGCATTCCCGCATAGATCCATTTATGTAGGAAAAGTTGTCGCAAGCATTCCGAGCCTCAAATTGCGTATGTACCTAATTAAAGGGGGCTTCCTCTTTAAGTAAGAACTAACTTCAGTTTGAAATATTTGAAGTGATTAAGAGGTAGGTGTAGGTGCCTCTTCAGGCTTTGCCACCCTACAAACAGCATCTGTAAACAGTTCCAGCGTTTTATTCAACAATCTTATTTTGTGTTTCAATTGGTTGGTAATTTATCTCACAGTTTGATGCAATCTCATAAATCTCTCAACGCCCATACAATTCAATATTTCAGTTTCAAATTAAAATAAATATTTAATGTTATTTTTACCAAAACCCCAAATAAACTTATTATCAATAAAACAAATTTCAAGGAGGGGAACACATCTATCAACAGTCCCAAATCTCGACCACATCCAACAGAATCCCACGAATTCTCTTAGGAACTAATTCATTCATTCATTTAGAACCCCGCCGTCAAATCACTAGCCATTCATTTGGCAAATGTCCGGCAAAAGTAAGAGTAGCCCTTAGTAGCCCAAAAACTCAAAGGGTAAAAAACTAAGGGAGACCACACAAAAAAGTCACCGGAAATAAGTCACAGCAAGTCTCAAGCAGTATAGTTTGATGTTTGGGCATCACTCGTGTCCTTCAAATTACATCCTAATTAGACTCGAGGGACGCAAAGCCATCTCATCTGTTGTGGCTGGGAGGCGACAGGAGATAAAATTGATGCGCTCCGTGGATTCGAAACATAACTCAACCTGGGTATAATGGAAAAAGCGAAATGACATTTCTATAGAATGCTATTTAACAAACACAAAGTTTGAGTTTGCTGGTTGAATTTGTGAAGCTTGTATCCAATCTTTATCTATATAAAATGGTCCTAACTTAAATTTTCTTCCCAGCATATGATTCAATTGGAAGCATAAACAATGCGCCATTCTGGGTACAACATGTTATACATAAGTAATAGTTATTTCAGGTGCTTTGCTTAAGTCTCCCCCATTGCAAACAGCTAGAAATCCTTTTCTAAACAGCTCTGATCAAATTTACCTGAAGTGGGCAAATCGTTTGAGCATAAATTTGACTGTAAGTCAAGACCATGTGACAGAACAAGTGACAACAAGACGAGCATAAATTATGGAGGTGGCTAAGCGTTAATCGCACATTTTACCTGCAACACCAACAGCAACAAGAGAGGAAGGCAAATGATATTGGGGCCTAAACGATTGGCAAATCGACAACCACCACCAGCAACAACTTTGTTTCAGCGATAACAATCACGATTGCAGGAGCAGGAACCGATTCCCGAAGAGCAGTGAGAGATGCAACGGGCCAGAACATAAGCAGCAACACAAATAATTCGCTTTAATGAGATCGCAATCTGATCGATGCGTTTATGCCTATGTGTATGCCTGTGTGAGTGTGCCTGTTTGAGTGTGTGTGTTTGTGTGTGACAGGGATGAAGATGAACAAACTTGGGATTTCTCGATCTCGATCGCGATCGAGCCCCAATGACGATCATGCTGTTCGCTGCTGTTGCGCTCATGTCCCTGTCAGCGCTTTGACTTGTTGCTGGTTCTGGTTTTGGCTTTGGTTCGCTGCCAATTCTGCGAGTTGTAGCCTCTTGTTTGTTGACAAGCCCAGCATGCTTAGGCTTACAGAGGACGTCAGTGGCTGGCTGCTACTCCTGCTCCATCTTGAATCACAGCTTGACAACCCGTAAGGAAGGGATGCTGGAATATTGATGGAATTATTGGACACGCCATTGCAGTTCATCTTAAAATTGTCTTAGGGTCTCACTTAAATGCCAAATGATTAATATTAATTGATGCCATAATTTCAAAGTTTGTAGGCGTAGCGGTTAGTATCCTTAACATTGAAGGGATGCTTTGCCATCACCATCATTGCATTTGTTAAAAGAAATTTATTTTTCTCACTCAGATATAGGTAAAAAATTCCGAACACAATAACACCAAACACAAAATATTTGGAATCATCTGTCAGACGATTTAAAAAAGAGTGAGGCGCCAATTTAATTTAATCAAATGAAAAATATAATTTGTATGTTTACACATAAACTAACTTTTCGGACATTATTGTTACACTCCAATTACCTACATCAAGTAAGAAAATTATCAATTACTTCCGCTGTCAATATGCCAGGAATAAGCTTAAAGGCTTCAAATCTTACATATCCTGAAGCGAGAATAGATACAATTGTAGAGAACTACCATGGCACAGAGATCAAAGATGCATACCGCTGGCTCGAAAATCCAGATGCAGATGAAACACAACAATTTGTGGAATCTCAGAACAGCATTACTCGACCCTACTTGGAAAATTGTAAGGAGTGGAAAAAGATTAACGAAAAACTGAAGAATTTGTGGAATTATCCAAAATTTGGGTGTTACCAGAGATATGGAAAATATTATTATTACTTCGGTAATACGGGGTTACAAAATCAAAGTGTTCTGTATCAGCAAAATTCATTGGATAGCGAACGCAAAGTATTTCTCGATCCGAATACTTTATCTGATGACGGAACAGTGGCATTAACCACAAAATGTTTTTCAAATGATGGATGCTATATGGCTTATGGTCTTAGCGAAAAAGGATCGGATTGGAGCAAAATACGCATACGGTGCGTTGAAACTGCCAAAGACTATGACGAGGTGCTTGAGCGTGTGAAATTCTCGAAGGTCTCGTGGACAGATGACAATAAAGGGTTTTTTTATGCCCAGTATCCCCACCAAGAGGGTAATATCGATGGATCCGAGACAAAACAGAATGAGAATCAAAAGTTATACTACCACAGGCTAGGAGAATGTCAAGATAAAGATACCTTAGTTGTGGAGTTTCCCGAAGAGCCTGCATGGCGGATTTTATCTAAAGTGTCGGACTGCGGTAAATATTTAATACTGCTTATTCACGTCACAGTGCGTGACAATTTGATATATTACGCTGATCTGGATCCAGAAAAAGATATTACCACCAAACTAGAAATAAAACCGATTGTTCGACAATTTGATGCAGACTATCACTATGTAACCAATGTGGGATCGAATGTCTTTTTTTGCACAAATAAAAATGCACCCAACTATCGTCTGATTTCGATTGACTTTAATGCTCCGGCTGAAGATAATTGGTCAACAGTAATACCTGAAAATAAAAGAGACGTTATGGAATGGGTTAAAAGAGTTCACGACGATAAGCTTATGGTATGTTATATACGAGATGTAAAAAGTATTTTACAAGCGTATGAATTGAAAACCGGAAAATTAATTAGGCAGTTCGATCTGGATATTGGCACTATTGTCGAGTTTTCGGGAAAGAAGATATTTTCTGAAATATTTTACCAATTCTCGTCGTTTCTCAGCCCAGGACTGATTTATCGTTACGACTTTGAGAAACCCGATATCCCGCCATCCGTTATTCTTGAAATTGACTTTAAACTAGATGGCTTCCGCAGGGCTGACTACGCCATTGAGCAAATATTTTATAAGAGTAAAGATTCAACCGAAATTCCAATGTTTATAATATGCAAGAAGCGAGAGTCTAGAGAACCGCGCCCTTGCCTACTATACGGCTATGGCGGATTTAACTACAGTATTCTGCCATCGTTCGGTATTACCGGGCTTATGTTTATCGACACTTTCGATGGAGTTTTGGCCTACCCGAATATTCGTGGAGGTGGCGAGTATGGGATTAAGTGGCACAATGGCGGCAGACTTTTGAATAAGCAAAACGTTTTTGATGATTTTCAATCTGCAGCAGCCTATTTAATTGATAATAACTATACCACCAAAGATCGATTGGCCATACAAGGTGGCTCGAACGGTGGCCTCCTTGTAGGTGCATGCATCAATCAGCGCCCGGACTTATTTGGCGCCGCTGTGGCTCAAGTAGGTGTCATGGACATGCTTCGATTCTGCAAATTTACCATTGGGCACGCTTGGATCTCAGATTATGGGAATCCCAGCGAGAAAAAACACTTTGAAAATCTTCTAAAGTATTCGCCACTACACAATATTCATGTCCCTCAGAATGATAAAATGGAATATCCGTCGACGCTGATATTAACTGCTGATCACGATGACCGTGTGAGTCCTTTGCACTCCTTGAAATTTACGGCCGCCTTGCAAGAAGCCGTTCGCAATTCGAGATTCCAAAAAAATCCAATTTTATTGAGAGTATACACAAATGCTGGCCATGGAGCCGGCAAACCCACTGCCATGAGAATTCAGGAGGCCACAGATATTCTGACATTTCTTCTTAAAAGTCTGAACATCGACGTGGTTAACCTAGAAAAATAGATCAAATTGTAAATTTTGTTGTTTCTGTTTAAAATACAATTTTAAATCATTCGGTATATCCTTTTTAGGCATTTTTGGTTTTTGAACTTGTTAGTTTTCAATTGTTTTTTAAGTTGACGTTAATTAAAGGAAAAACCAAAACATGGAAGCTGTCACTTCGACGATACCCCTCTTTCGATCTTCACATGTGACTGGGAAACAAAACTGCCCTGCCCGTCCATAATCGCATGTTAGTCATTCGATTTACGCTCAATACGAGCGATGATCATGCAATGCACGGTGAGTGGAGGGGGAGGAAGACAGAAGCTGCCCACTGACATTGGACCAAGTGCTGCACTTGGTAGCTGATCGGTTGTGTAATGTTTGCTGCCTTTTTGCCATTGCCTCAGCATGTGGACTACTAGCCGCTTCCCCACACCCTCTTTCATTTTCTTTAGCTGATCATTCTGTGGTATCAGAGCAACTCGATCGAAAATGGATTTGTATCAATATCGACTCACTAACATGATTCCAATAAATTAATATGCATACATGGCAGGAACCAAGAACCAAGACTTCGACGACGACGTTGGAAACTGTTGTTGTCTCGATGTGTATTTTAGTCTGGGGTTCCAGATCTCGATCGTCATCGCAACACGATGATGCATGTGCAGTGTCCCTGAGTTGTGATCGTGTTAATGTAAATAATTGCCAGACTCAGCCTCAACCACAGACCCAGTCGTAGTCTCAGACACAGCCGTATATGTAATTAAAATCCCTCGGTTCTCTCTTGTTTTCTCCCTCATTGATTGCTTCTATCTCATTTCAACATTGAGTACATCTACAGCAGCTTCTCACTTTGAGTCTTTCGTCTGTTTTGTCTGCTTGTTCGACTACGACCAAGGAGATTCGTCTTGACTGATATGAGTCCGGGACAAACACGCAAGTCTTACCAAAGAAAGAGTTGCGAACCAGAACTCGAGAGCTTTCGTTTAGCATTTTGCGATAATTCTTGCTCTCTCCTGAAGAACATAGATCAAGTTAACGTCATTTCTAATTGAGATTGTGCTTATTTGTGCTATATTGAAGGACACTTACAGTAATATTGAATAGTAACAATACATAGATTCTGGCAATATACAATTTATGTATTTGAATTTGGTCTCCAAAGGAATCCTTTGGATTCGCATAACTAAATCCCGAGTATCGGCCGTCGACCGTTGATTTGAGGCTATGAAATACTTGACTTCGAATGCAGATTGCAAAATGCACATGACCCAGTCGAAAGAGAATGTGTGTTTTTTAACTGTTGTCCACTTACTTACTCGTATGTCAACAGGCAACACAAGTCCACAATGAAACCCTTGTGCCGAAACAAGTCCACATGGAAACCCTTGTGTCGAAACATTCTACTGTCCTAAGCTTATTTATGGCCACAGATTGTTAAGATATAACGCCAGACGAGGACAGAGTTTCGACCACGACGACTACTACGACGAAGAAGACATATCGGGGACCCAAGTCTGCAACTTTGTGTGGATACTTTAAAAAGAGATATCGACTGCATCGGTGACGGCATTTCACAAGAACAGAAGGACCGAAAGCGAGGTTAAAGTCTCTTGATATCGATGCATTGTTGATTAGTCTGAGTACTGTCTACCGGATACCATGCAAAATATTTGGGTCTTCTTAGCAGTCACGCACTAATGTACATATGCATGTATGTATGTATTTTTGTATGTACATATATATGTACATACTATACACACGGCTCGCACAGTGAGTTGTCAATCAGAATTCCGTCGGACCAATTCTTTGCCGCCGACCGATGTTAATACCATGAGCATATGGCAAAAGACGCAATGTCATTATTTGTGGGAACGTATCAAACCAAAAGATTTCTACATCATGCAAAAAATCGAAAATCATTACTTCACAACTGAGCGCAAACGCGCTCAGCAATCAATCAATCACAGTAACAAATCAAACATGTCACATACTTGTTCACTCACTCACACAAGTGGTTCTGGTAACTCGAAACGAGTTCAGCAATGGCGCACAGAGACGAATAATCATTGTAGATCGATTCGAAAAAACAATTCCAAGTTGATCCCAGGTTGCCCCCACTTGATGTTTGTTATGTATCTCTTGTGTTTTTGTGTGCCTATATGTTTCGATGGAACATGGAATGTTGATGGGCAGAGAGGTGCGTTTGCTAATAGCTAACGTGTTTATTCGAACATGCATAAAGAAAGAGGTGAAATGTAGAACGAGTATCCCGTATGGTGTATATATTTACAATAATGTGTTTAGTTGCTATTACCTAATCATCTCGAGTTTACTCCAATTACGATCTGGACTTGTTCCAATCTGGTTTGATATATCTTCAACATCTGCGTTGCCCCATGGTTGTGTTCTGCAATTAAATTCATATTCTCTTGCAATTGAAGCGCTCAAGTGGATATTCCACGAATATCATGGATATGGATATGCTGACAAGCAGATTGAGATGCAGATGCAGCTGCCTGTTCTCGTTTTGATTGTGATTCTGATTCTGATTCCTAGGTCTGTTATTGTTATTATAGGCTCGGGGTACTTAGGTGCGTGTGTTTATTTTGCTGTTGGGTTTATCAGTCAGTTGGGGAGTCGGCGTCTGAAGCACCTTCATATCAAAATAATCAAATTTTTGATTGAGTGCGGTTAGTGCGTCTCTGTTTACCCGATCGATGATGATGATGACGATCAAGAGATCGAGAGATCGATTCGTATTCATTGCCTTGGCTTGTCTGGATTTTCGTCCAATCATGTTGTTGATATTGATAATGACATTGAGTGACTATGTGAGATCTGGATTCAGCTTCAACTCCAACTCGAGTGCGAATGCATGCATTTGCTTACGCGGATTTTTGATTTTTCTTTTCCACAATGCCCCCATGATGCCTGTCAATCGGAGAAATCCGGCGCAATTCGATGAAATCAGAAATTTGGAATTCAAGCGTTCGCCTCTCAAGTTCAATGACGATTCATTGACATTATAAAGAGACACTTTCAATTTGTAGGTACACAGCAGTTCTCATGTAAATGATAATGCGCAATGATATCTTCAAGCGGTTTGTGTTCAATCGGTTTGCCGGTCATGGTATACTCGGGCTCATTTTGGTGGAGGGAATCGGGTTGGATTCCAATTTTGATTGATTCACCGCACCTGAAGAGATGACAAGTGAAAGCAAGTGGGAAATAATAACTGAAATTCATTCAGTGAAGTAAACTGGGCGGTTGTCGAGGATGCTCTAAATACGCCATCGCTTGATGAATTCTTCAGATAGGCATTAATGAGACGAACATAAAAAATCGAAATTGGGGAAAGTCTGGGGCGATGCTCACCGAGATGATCTGGGCTAGTATTTCAGTTTTAGCTTTTGCTCTGTTAAAACAGAAACAATGAAGGCAATTAGTGCGCCCCAAAAACAATTTGCCATACTGACATTTGACAATTGTCACTGTAAAATTTGTACAACGGTATCAACGGTGTGTGTACTCCATCAAAAACAATAAAACGACGATGTCGGAGACCGCGGGTGAGCGAAAGGGAGTATGAGGTGAGGCGAAACAAAACATTTCTTTGTTTTTGCCCATCAAAATGTCAACTGCAACGTGACTCGGGGTCGTCAAGAAGAGCGAGAGACAGAGCGGGGCGGGGACGGAATCTCTTTGCGGTTTCTCTTTGATTGGCAATTTTTCAAAATCGTCACCATCACACGGACTCGGACATTGAACGGGCATGCCATGTCTTGGGTCAGTCACTTGCAATCGGTCGGCCGGCCGGCCGGTTCAGTTCGGTTCGGTTATTTATAATTCGCAGCAATTGATTGATGGAATCGCTGTATAGTCGGTGACACTTGGCACTGAGGCAAAAATAAATAGTCAGGGTGAGGCATTGACAGCTGATTGCGAAAGTCCATTAAGAGACTGAACGTGGTGCCGCTTCCTGGCATGTTCTGGGCTATGTAAAGCAACATGAAGAAGGAATCGGCGGCAGCGGCAGTTCAATGATTGGAAAGAGGGAGGAGTGCTGTTGCATCTGCATTGAGGTTTTATGGTACTGGCAGAGGCATCAAAAGTGCAGTCAATCAAGTGAACAAAATTGGATAATTTAGCCAAAAAACGTAACATTTTCGTTCTGAAGTTAAGGGAGTCATATGACGAGAACGGTGGGATGGAGTAGGGTCTATTCGGGCCAAATGTCTGGAGCAGACAGCGAGTTTAAAAATGAGAATAAAGGATAATATCTTGGACGTTGCTTATAACCAATTGTATAACGAAATTGTGCATTTCGGGTTCTATTTTTGCTTGTTGCTTTTTGATACCTCCCTCCCATTCGCCATATTACAAATTGATATTCATCTCTCCAAATATGTACATAGTGATAACAGGGAAGTCGATCAAGTGACTCCTAAATAAGGAGCTATTTTTCTCTGAAATATATAACGTATCGTAATAAATTTTACTACTTTAAAATTTATAATCAATGTACATAATGGTGTAATAAAGTCGGCGAAATGATGTAATAGGCAGTCCGTTTGCCTGGAACAACGTAAACTCCCACTAGACCGTTGAAGCTTAGCTTGTGGGCTTCTTTATTTACACTGTATATTTCAATATAGGTAAAGTAAACGAAAAAACTTGCAGGCTTTAGCATGGTCGAAGCTGGAACCGGCCTCGTAGTTTTCTTAAAAATCAAAAAGGATGTCTTAATGTCTTATCCAATTAAAACAGTTTTTTCACTAAATGAATGGTATACCGAAGAAGCGGGGTCGAATTTTTCATAGACTAATACGACTAAAAGGATTTTTCTAGTCCTGATGTTTCATTTGAGCACAATTGCATCGATCCCTTCTGTATAATATCATTCATTGCAGATTTGCATAACGACTACAATAATACATTTTTTTATTGGGCAAGTGAAGTGTTTGGTTCTGTAAATATGTTTCAAAAACTTTAAGGACTGGATTTGTGGGTACATATGTAACGCAAGGAAGAAATAAGTAACAGTTGTGTGTCAATATTGTGACACGAAATTATTTGTTTGCTTGAAGCAACTTCAGTTCATCCTTACTTCCTTCCTCTTCCTCGTCTTCTAGATTCAACGTTCCAGTTTCATCGCATGATGATCGGCAATAAATTGATGGTCGTCTCCCCGTTGCGAATGAGCATGAAAGGCCACTGAGTCAGCTAAAAGCACTACTCTTCACTGAAGTGTTTGGCGAACTCAAGCATCGGGACATTAATGCTCCCTTTTTGTAATTTGTATAAAATCCATTTTGCCATTTAATTATTGTTTGCGATTAGTGATTTATGAACATTTGATGTGCTACAAATCTTAAACTATACAAAATTGATAAAAAAAAAAAAAACTGTTATAGCATCTAAAGACATTAACTGCCCAAAGGAACACACGCATTTGACATTTACGACCATCAACATCAACAGCTGGAGTAGCTGTGGAAGTGGGAGTAGAACTTGCCTTTGACATGTGCAACTGGACATTGGACATGGACAGTGGCAGTTAATGGTCATGATGCTTCATCCCACACACACACACACATACACACACACACACACCCATAGCACACAAAAAATAACCAACTCACCAACGCTACATAAATTTCAAAACTGGCCTGGGCTTACTTCGCTCAGACACTACTAGGAGATGCCCCTTCATCTGCCACACACATTTCACACAGTGACGACATGAATCCGCCAACATAAACACACTCCAGCCAGGACGCTAGGACATCTGGACATGGAGACAACGCACTAAAACACACACAAATACACACACACAAAATATTAGAAAAAAAAATATAAACCGAAAAGGACAACAACGGTATGAAGGCATGTCCTGGCTAAAATGCTAGGGGAATAACAGCAAACAGAGGAACTGGCTAACGCCGTCCGCGATATACCCTTGAATGCCAACCGATATCGGACACCGAGAAAACATTTTAATTGCTGTCATTAAAAATAATATGTTTTTAAACAGATGCCAATATATGTACAAATATAGAAAATATTGGCCAAGTCCTTGTCCATTTTTATAAGAGCCCTTTTAAGAACTGCTCCACGAAAGTAAAAATTGGCAAAAAACGATCCGCAGTCTGATATGAATATTGTATTCACAACTAGAATAGCCGCTCTAAACCTTCGAATATTGTAAACTTCTGAAAAAGAGTATAAAAAAGATTTAATGGCGAGCGAAAAATGTTTGTAGGATGCGTCCATGAATGCAGAAACGGCTGCTGGTAATCGTTGGCACCTAGGACGCATCATCCTCCCAAACTCAGGCCATGATATGGCATTCAGTAGCAACTCGTATGGCAGTTGCGGCCTGACATCACCCTTAACTCATACTGTTCTAAACAGAGACTGCAATGGGGCAAGAGACAGAGGGTCTGCGGGTCGGCGTGCAGCCGTGGCCAAATTGGTTGATAGCTTGAAAAACTGTTTTTGCACAGCTCCGTCAAATTGCATTTTGTGTGACAGACCGCAAAATGCATCATCACCAACATGAGCGATGAGTGTTGTTGTTGCTGATGTTTATATTTGCAAGGACCTGCACGCCCCGTTCTCTATATACATTCCACATTGTCCAGTAATTTACGAGCTTTTTTGGGATGTCCACAAGAATGGGAATGCAATGTGTTGCCTGCAGTTTAGTTTTTGGCGAGAAGTGTTGTAAAAACATGGGCTATAAGCAAAAGGAGAGTGAGAGATCATTGCTGTGAAAGTGTTTTGAGGTTACAAGTTACCAGACTTAATTTATAGTGGCGTGGGACGCACTGTGGGATGACACAAAAAATATAAATGAAGTTAATGCTAGTTCCTTTGATTTTTCTATCAATACATGCCTTTTTAAATTATTCTCTCTTTAATTATTGCCTTATATTTTGTCGCTTGGATAAACAAAATTAAAAGTTGTATTTATTAAATTAGAAAGAATGTTATTTTGTAAAGTGGTCATTGTCCGCAGCACCTTTGCTTCGGGTGGATACAATAAGAAAGGACTTCAAGGAGTTCAAATTGTGCGTTTAGTTAAGCTGATTAAGCCCCGTCGATTAGCTCAGTGAGGTAAATACACACAATAAGGTCAATCCATTTCAAACTGTTTTTGGCCCACTGTATCTGATGAAAAGAACAACTTCATTCAGTTTCAGTTCGTATTAATGCAGCGTGAATTAAGTGTCAAGGACATTTTTTGGTTTGAAGCCAGGAGCTGCCAACTACGCAATATATTTCAGCTCCTATTTTGCCCCGGTTTACTCTGCCTGTCCTTGTCAGAGTGAAATGTATGAGGATATATATGTACATATGTACGTAGGTATGTATGTATGTTCATATATGTATGTGCCTTGGGTGCCTGAAAATGCGTTGCAACATTGAAGTAAGTGACGCAAATGCATCACGAACACAACATACTGACAACGTAGTCGTAGGGATGGAGTAAATTATCGTGAGTCCGAGGGCAGAGCTGAAACTAGGGTTGGACCAGCATCCTCAGCCATCAGAGACAGTTATGTCTGTCACGATGAATGCCATATCATCGCACCGAAAATGGTGTCAAAATGTCACCAGCGGCGGTTGAGCCCTTCAGCAGTGTAATTGCAGAGAACGGGGGCCTCGGACATCTCGTAGTGCAGTGAGTCAGTAGCAGCCATCCGTCACATGGACTTTGCATCGAGGACCCAGTATAATCGAGTGAAAAACCTATGGAAGGCGAACGGTGCCAAATTGAAAGCTGAAGCACGAATTAACATGGATATGGTAGAATTATTCGCGCTACTGTAGGGATTCAATATTCCTTAAAAGACCTCTCTGAAGACGTGTCTTATAATCGTAGATAGTTTTCGCAATATTTATATTTCACATTCGTCCAAATTAAATGTTAAATATCAATCTTTTGCAGTAGAATTACATTACTTTATTTCATTGGATTTTTATACCCTTGCAGAGGGTATTATAAAATTGGTCAGATGTTTGTAACGCACAGAAGGAGACGTTTCCGACCATATAAAGTGTATATATTCTTGATCAGCATGAGAAGCTGAGTTGATATAGCCATGTCCGTCTGTCCGTCTGTCCGTCCGTCTGTGCGTATGCGTTTTACTCAGCCATCTTCAAATGGTAATACATATTATGGAGAATGGTCGAAACTAGACAAACCAAATCATTGATTACGGCCAAACTTATAAGTTTTTGGCTTATCCTAGTTTGACTTAGCTACAACTTTAGCTATAACTTTTAAAATTTTAAAAAGAGTGTCCTGTTTGGATTGCCGGAATCAAATTCGGTGCGTAGCATCAAAATGTACCAGAAATGAAGTAAGTCGTCTCGCCGACTTGGGTATACCATAAAACAAATATTTCAAATTTATAATAACAAATGCATTTTCGTATTTGCATGCATCGGTTTGCATGCTTTTTACAAGCATATCTTAGTATTTCGCTCACTCAAGCACACGAGCACATTAGCGCCCCCACCAGCCAACGGCCACTTCCGGCCATATGGAAAAACGTTAAATGCATAACTTGACTATTTTTATTCCGATTTTGATCAAATTTGGTATTTTGCTTGATATTAGTATCAAATTTAAGTGTGCTAAATTTAATTGCACAAGGTAGAAAATTACGGGAGATAATCGAGTTTTTTCAAATTACGGGGCGGAAAGGGGCGTGGCAAAATCTTTACACATCAAAAATGTGCGCAATTACCAAGCAAATATTTATACCAACTATGGTGTCTCTAGCTAGAATAGGTTTTGAGAAAATCGGTTTTATTTAATTTGCGGGGGCGGTAGGGTGCGTGGCAAAATTTTTACAAATACAAAATGTGCGCATTTAGGGCGCGTGGCAGGAATTTGAAATAAACTTGATCACTCTACATACTACACGAGTCTACATACCAAATTTGGTGGCTCTAGCTCTTATAGTCTCCGAGATCTAGGTGTTCATACAGACGGACGGACGGACGGACGGACGGACAGACGGACATGGCTAGATCGTCTCGGCTGATGCTGATCAAGAATATATATACTTTATGGGGTCGGAAAAGCTTCCTTCTGCCTGTTACATACATTTTGGTGACTTTAATATACCATTTCACCCTATGGGTGTATGGTATAAAAATGGTTTTTCACTTGATACATCATCGAGATGAGGACCTAATTTATACTCTATACCCTTGCAAAAAGGTCTTCTTTTGCATTCAACTCTTAGTTTTTTTTTTGCTTTGTTTAAAACTCAATTTGGTGTTTAAGAATCCAACTGTCCTCTCTTTGTCAGAAGTCATCTCACCGACTTTGATATGCCACTAAGTGAAACCACTGTTTAGGTACTTCAATGTATTAAAACCTTGAAACCGTCACTGGCAATCTGTGCCTTTAGTTCAAAGAGTGAAAATGTTCTTTATATTTGTAAGAAAAGTGCTTATTTCAGGCTAGAATTAGTAAGAGAGTTGTACAAGTGTATCAGGAAGCATCGACTTCTCGTTTATATAAGTACCAATCAGATCTTTAACGTTTGGTAATTTGAACCCTGTTTAAATTTACCAAAATTTCAGTAGCACATAAATTCCACGTACCCAATCGGGAATTCATAAATGTCAAGCTATTTGAAGAGGACCTTATTTAATTATTACCAACACTCCTGAATATCGCTCTTAGAGGCGGCTTCCGTGCCTAACTTTTGTTTCGTTTAGTTACCATTTTTTTTAATTGGCAAAACTGTATTTCGTTGCACCTTTGTTCATTCGATTAGCAATGCCCCTTTGATTGGGTGTCGTCTGCGTTCAGTTTGGCGTGAAATGTCCAATGGAATTACTTAAGCCGTTGTCACAGATGATGAGCGAACCGCAAATTCTTTTATGTGGACGATGTCGATGTGAGATCAGGTTTCATTGTGTATGTTTTTTGACCCATTTGGTAAATAAACGGAAATTATAAATCCAAGTCCAGGCATCACTGATTGACATTTTGTAGAATTTTCTTTTCAAATAATAATATGATAATTACTATGAATTGTGGTATAATAAAATTGCTTAGATTCTTATCGACACCTTAAATTATATATAAAGTGGTTCCACGTTTTTCTCCACAAATGAATGTAGTTTGCTTTAAATTCCTATGAACAATGAACAAGTAAATTTTCGACTGTTCCGAAAGTTTTTACACAAACAGTTAACAAAATTGGTTGCCTTTGACAAATAATTAGTAATTTTAGTAATATTCGTATGGTATTTATTTAAATTTATGGCTTTTTATAAACTACTTATTACCATACGTAGACGTTAAGTTCTTGAGTTGCCCGAATCGGACCCCTAATACAATTAATTACTCGGAAACCTCGGAAATACGTTTTGTTGTAACGTGCTGATCACTGATATATCTGTGCACATTTACAAAGGGCATGCTAAATTGAAAGAGATGGAGTAATGTAAGAGCCATTAGCTGAAGGGTATGCACCTGATGATAGATATACCTATAGAGAAAAAGATTAGTATTAGTTTCTTTTGTATTAAAAGATTGAAATTGCAATTGTCGCTTAAAATATCGATTATTGATTTCCATTTTCAGCATAGTTTGGTGCAAGATGAAATAAAAGGTACACACCAAATAAACTATGAAACGGGGCGAAAAAGGAAAGAAAAAGCGAACGTCAATGAAGGGCGAAATTGGCTTGGTTTTTGCATGTGGATTCCATAGAAGATCAACAAGTTGCCATCGAGTTCAATGAATGGAACGTGTGCTGGTGGCACGGATGGGCTGAGGGAAGGCTGAGGCGCACTTGAACTCGGGCAAGGCAGACGGCAGGCAGACGGTCGTTTTCCACACGCACACATAAACCAAAAGGAATGTGTGTGAGTATGTGTGTTTGTTTGTGAGTAGAAAAAAGGACGATGCAGGAGGGCAACATTAAAACGTGAAAAAAATGCTATTCGGAGGTTTTTGTGCCTCGCCAAGGAAGTTCGAACAGAGCAGCAGAAAAAATATTTTCCCGAACTTTTTTCTTTGTGTTTGGCGAACCACCTAGCCGTATCCCCTGATGGAGAGAAGGGAGAGTTTGGGAGTGAGTCGGGCGAGGGTTTGTTTGGCCTTTGCGATATAATTCCTCCATTCTGATGCGGCCTTGCCCTACTCTCATTCCGTTTGTGTGTTTGTGAACACGATGTGCATAAAAAGAAAGCCATTGATTATGGGTGGGCGGTAGGTTTGGGAGGAGCAAAAGAAAAAACAGAAACAAAAACTTCCCGCAGGTCCTAAGAACGAAATTCACGGCCGTCGTCTTAGAGCAACAAGCAAGTCAATGGATTTTTATTGTTTCACCTTTCTGACCGGAGACAAACGCAAATTGTTCACCTCCAAACATGAATTACGACGCCCGATGCGTCATCAATCAATCAGGAAAACCCAGCCGCATACGCCCTGTAGGCCCGACTCTTATCGTCGTCATCATCATCGTTGAAGATGCCTCTTTTTTCCATCTTCCACTGCTTACCCGATTTCATTCTTGTCGTGATGTATGTATATTCCATCAAACTGAGACCGCTTCTTAGCTTGCTGGGTAGCGGCTTATTCAATTGATCAAATTGATTGCACTCTCCTTTGGATTCTTCATGGCCTGTCAATCATTAGAGTTTACCCAAGTATTTTACTGTGTCAATGTGATCGTTTGATTTAAAATAACATTCATGAAATAAGTAATATCCGAATTGGGGGTTATATAGACCTTATTATTGATCTTCTAGTTGATGCGTTTTTGTTTTATTGGTTGTCTGTGCAATAGTAAGAGTTATGGGTTATAAGTTATGACGCTTCAATTATATTAATTGCCAATAAATCAGACCAAGGGAGAGTATTACTCTTTGCGGTCGAAGAACAAAAACCACCGCCAATCATTCTATGTGCAAATTGGCCAACATTCAAACAGAGAACATAAAGCTGACAATGAAAGGGAACAAGGCTGAATGCCTCCGACCTGACAGATCTTCCATCAAACGTGCTCTCACGTCAAATGTCAAAGCGAAGGACTTGCGGATGGGTCCGAGCGCAATGGAATCGAAAGTGTTGTGAGTTATGACGAGGACGTGCACAAGTTGATCCATCAAACTGTTCAAATCCGACGCCAGTGAACTCGATTTCATGCATTGAACGACTTCGACAGCGACGATGTGGATTTGGTCGTAGAAGAAGATGGGGATTCTATTTGTGATGGATGGCTTTGACTGTGGCCGCCACGGAATGACGGACCGCAAAACAAGTTGTGCCAAGAGACGAAAGATAACTTGTTTATGCGTTACGAAATCCAAAATATGTAGATGTTTAGTTTTTGGCATTCAGTTTAAGGAATTTGCAGGATTAATTATTAACTAAAACCAAAAACAATTTCCAGAAGTTAGCTTAAAAAGTATTCTTTTGAACATATTACTCACTAAGCCTACTTTCAGAAGATATCTATATGCCTACATTATGAGATATTTCTTAGTAAAGTTGGCTTTTCGATCGATGGTTTCCAGTGTGTTCCCATCCGGCCAGTTGCTAAATTTAATCTTAATTAGCCAAGGGATGGGCATGCCTTTATTGACTCAGCTTGTCTTCCTGATCAGGAATATATGTATGTATGTATACATTATGGCGTCGGAATCGTCGCGTTCTATAACATCTATCTTTTTAATACCCTTAGTAACGATACGAAACATACAAAATAAAATCATTTTGTTGGTTTTAAAGTTTTCTTGAGACTCCATAAAAGTTTCCAGAATAATTCGGACTCTGTCATATTATTATAAATTCTTATAGGATAAGGGTAGACGTCTTGCTCACACCATACCAGCTTGGTCGTTAGGTGCTCTAACCGGCAAGCGATCTACCAAGCAGTTGCTAAAGGGTCTGTTAAAATATTCAAATTACGACTTGGTGGATTACAAGTAGTTTCTATACCCTACACGCAAAAAAGAGCACCAGCTGAAAGATTAAAATTTGCGTTACTTTTTAAAACTATTGTCTGAAGTCTGAAAGAAATTGTATCAAGAGGACTTTTTAATTTTGACGAGAGATAAAGTCTATTAAAAAAGTCAATCAATGTCTTCCAAGCAAGTTCCCTTCAAAATAGACCCTCGCCATCATCTTATAGTTATTCCAGGGTAAGCGCTGCAAGTTAAGTTTTTAAATTGACAGTCGGACAGATAGTAAGGCGGGGACGGACGGTTGGCCACTTGACTGACAGTTGGACGCGGATGTGGACGTGCTATTGTTTGCTGGGTTGCTTCCAAGGCGACCTAGCTTGATTGAAAGGACGAACTCAATATGTGCACATGGCGAAATTATGAACAGAAATTGAGTTCACTCAAAGAAAGCGAATAAGGGGAAAACGGAAAATAGAAAATAGAATGAGAACGACAACGACAACGAAAAGATGTCGGTAGTAAAAAGTTGACAAAACGGATTTCAAGCACCGCGGGGGAGAGAGTCATTGAAGCTGAGAAGGAGCCAACTACGAGAACGAGAAGAAAATACTCGTGATGATGACGATGGCGGACAGGTAAAAGTTTTTCCTCAGTTACATTAATTTGTAAAAGTGTTTTTCATCAAACAGGAATTAATTAAGATGTGCCCTAGAGTTTGGACAAAAAAAGAAAACGAAAAAAATTCCTGCAAAGGGCACAAAAAAAAATTGTTGAGCAAGCTGAAGGTAGTCCAGATTCGTTTGGTGGAAGATGCCAATAATAATTGAAAATCATCACTTGAGATTTGCTAATTATGTGGAATTATCTCATCTTAATTATTTATTTTTCGATTTCCATGCATTTTTCTCGCCTTCATGTAGCTCGCTAATTACTTTTTTCTCAGGTGCGATTATAATCAAAGCTTTGTGGATTTTGCCATCAAAGTCTCGAACTTCTCAATTAAACGAATGCATAAATCATTGGTCCTGGCACGTCTGCAGATAAGTCCCAAAAGTCCCCCAAATGTTCGGTATTAGTGCGAAAACGCACACACGTTCACAACCACCCACACTCACACATGTAAGTAGATAGATACTCTAAGGACACTCATAAATCTGTGAAAATATAGCTAATTAAAAAAATACGCATATTCCATCATCATTGTGGGCCCCACTTATATTTATATTTTCTATGCTTTGGACTGTTGCCTTGCTGATAAAACCCAACTCAGATTTATTCCCGCATAATCCATAAATATGCTTTTGCTCACACAGACAGCCATGCTTATGTACATACATAATATGTATTACGTATGTGTGTATGTGTATAATGTGTCATTCCATAACACATTAATTAATAGCCACCACATCAACAACTTACAAGAAACAACCCAACTGTCATATTGCCTTCCCTTCACCTCCTTGGGGGCCATTACATTGATGCTCCCGCCCACCAAAAACCTGTCAATTCGTTATAAGCCGCTCAATAACTCTTCATCTTAATAACACAATTGAAAAAAAAAATGCGTTTGAAAATATTTCAATATTTTTCAAAGTTTCCATCAAATGCGAGCTCATGGCCCATGGTCAAACAAAATTAGACTATGGACGAACGAACTGAAGCAAATTAGACAAAATATGCGAGGAAATAAATAAGAAACTGGCAAATGATAAATAATAATTTCAGCGAATACATCAGAGAGCTGGACTACTAATTGGAATTGATTAGGCTCGCAGCGCCCCCAAAAGCCCATACCCACTGTAACCGAACCAGTCCATGCCTCATCCAATGCACGTTTCACAAATTTATCTGCATCTATGGCATATGTGCCTTCCGCCGTCCACCTCCCCTCTCTTCGACAATTCGATTCCTAGTTGAGTGCCAAAGTTTTGTTTGCCGGAGAATAGTTTCGGCGAGGGCGTTAATAACAAATGTGCTTAATATTTGTGATCGATGGAAAGTGCTTTGTTTTATTTCCGTCTCTATGTTTTTAGAAAATATGTGCAAAGCTCAAGTCACAGGCAGGGCCAATTTATTATTCGTCTTAACTGCTCCTCTGCCTTCCTTTCTAGAAGCAATACATTCTGCACGAGGAGGCGTTGCACTAATCACTTCATTAGCAAGAGCTGAAGCGGACTGAAGACGAAGCCAGCCCAGCCCAACCCAGGCCAGCCAAGTCAAGCCAAGCCTGTCCAACCCATCCCAAACACGTATTTATTTAACCTGCAAATCACAAATTCATCCATCATCCTTTATGCCAGGGCCCTGTCCTGTCGCTATGTGACTGACAGCCTTCGGGTGTCTTCCAAATGTGCCTCCTTCGACTCCATGCTCGTCTTCGTCTTGACATTTGACTTCAAAGCTGACGAGGACGGTGACGATGAAAGCGACAAGTTCATTGTCCTTGCCCGACGTTTGCCTCCGTAATAAATCCGCCCTCATGCCAAAGCAGGACTCCACACACACACTCGCACGCACGCTCACACATACACTGTTAGTTCCATTTTTTTAGGGACGGGAAAGACGCACTTTGTTCGCAATTTGTTTTGTTTGTGTATTTCCAACCGCACAGCGAGTGCCCTCTTTCTCCGTTTCGAGTCCTTCGACGGGCTGTTCTATGTCTGCTTGTGTTGTCTCCGTCTCTTTCTGTCTCTGTCTATCTGTGTGTGTGTGTGTGATTGCATTCTTCAACGACTTGTTGGACTGGTGGAAATGTGTCTTGTGCCACATTGAAATACACTTTCAAATTGGGTTAAAACTTAAAGCTCCTTTATATGCTTTAAGCGAATTTTGAAATTTATTAAAGTGCAGTTCCCGGAGCGAATTTAATTGGTCTGATGTAACTTGGTCAAATGTTGGATAAAATATTATTTACATATATTCTTAAATATTTGCAAATTTATAGTAATTGAAAAACATTTACTTTTCTGCTGCCTCCACTATCATCACGCTTTGTGTTAATTCCAGCAACACATTGACTGAAAATTTGCATGTACGAGGAAAGCAAATGTGAATCCCGATTATAATTAGCTGTCCGTGTGTTACGCAGTACCAACAAGAACAACAGCAACTATGACTACGAAAGGCATTCTGAGGAGGTGAAGTGCGGCCAACTGGCCAACTGAGAATGCCAGGTTTGGCGTCAACAGCCAATTTTGGGCATTAGCGAAAACCGTTGGGCAATTACTGTCAAGTGTGTCTTGTGCCTTGTGAGGTTGCAATTTCCATAGAAGGCCGAAAATTTAACACGGATTAGTCTTCGTGCTGGCTAATCAAACGCTCATACAGCATGGACAATGAAAAAGCAGTTGTCGGTTGATTTTAGTTGGTATAGTTTAGTTTCTACCCACAGAACTATTTGTGATTACACAAGGCAAAATGGTTATGTGCTAACTCAATCATTGTTGACAACATCATCTGACTCAGAAGATACTCCCAGGATACTTCATGCTTCAAATATTACAGCTTTACTCATCGGCCGTTTGGGTTGGCGAAGACTAATTACGCTGAAAGCTTTAGCGATTGGCCAGCTCAGATTGTGTGAGCCTATCGGGTAAAAATCCTTTTGTTTTCAAACTTGAAGCGAATTAATCAGCGGTAAACATTCGACATTGTTATCGGAGGGCGTCATCAGCAGAAACCACAGCCATAACAATGACACCAACACATCCACGGGAAATGACAAAGGACCCACGCATTCACTAAGCAAACGGGAGAAGTACCAGGAGTCGGGAGTCTTCACCATATCTGTCGTCTGCCTTTGATGTGCGCCTTTGACAAGTGAGTTGACAATGTCAACGTCACTATTTGACGGTCTTATTATGGCTTTGTGTACGTGGATGTACAATATGTTGTGGTGGTGCTGCTGATGATGTAGATGTTGATGTTGATGGTGGTGTGTGTTGAAGTAAATGTGTTGTGTGTTTGTAACAATCACTTTAGGATTAAGAATGGACATTGGCCACAATATAAGGATAATGTTAATCATGTAAATATCTCATTCTTGAAAGCCGACATTTCCGCAACTCCAAAACTTAATACGAATGTACATGTAGTTTATAATACACCTGGTAAAAAACATAAGTACATATTAAAGGAGAAATATTAAGATTCTGTCAGGGTAGGGTATCTTACAGTCGATGCCATGATTAACTTCCATCGATTTTTGCTTGCGATTCAAAATCTCGAACACTTTTACTTGAGAATTGGGTGTGGAATCTGTTCGAGATCTGTATTGGATGTGTTTGCCGTATCAAGAGTGCAGCCTGTCATCGACAATGCGAAGATGTGTCATGTCCACTTAAATGAAAGCGGGTCAGGACGACATCCATTTCTATTCGACAGGAAAAAATTCACAATTGTCCGTCACATCAAAAGCATCAGAAGTTTTGTCATGACAAAAGTTTTCCACCTGTCATTAATACAAAAACGTTGACATATTAATCCCGAATAGAAATTTCACCAACAGCGACGTAACAATGGACAAGTTTTGGTAAGATGTATGATAATGACAGAACTTAGTCTGACCTAGCGGCGGGCTAGTCGTGGGCCCTTTTGTGGCTATAATAATTTATCCAATGCGATACCTTCTACTGCGTCGAAATTAGTATACCCCTACAATTTTTTGTGTTACAAGTTTTTTTTACTACAATTACACTACAAAACGAGATCGAGTTTCCGCGCTTCCATTCGTACCGATTTATATGTGTGTATGTATGTATGTATGTACATTGCACACATATAAAGGGCATGCAAAGGGAAGGGAAATGTAAACTTAGTTATTTCCGGAAATGACTCGTATACCCTTTGAAAGGGTATATTAACTTTGTGCACTGCACAGAAGGAAGCATCTCGGACCATATAATGTATAGTTCAGATTGATATGTCGGTTCGTCCGTAAGTATATCCGTCCATCCTTCTGACCCTCTGGAGAGGATCCCAGAACTCTTAAGTATCTTATATTATATGATAGATACATAAATATAAGTATCTTTCATCACTTATATGTATCACTATCATATAGACCCATACAAACAATGTTTCTAATAGTAACCTTAATAATACATGTGTGTTTCATAGGAATGATCAGTAACGCGATTATTTAGGTAATTAACTTAATTATGTATTTATAAATCTGAAAATATTTATCAAAATCAAATAACTTTTTACAGCAAAGAAATTGTATACAATCTTCGGCTCTGCTAAAGTTGGCCCCTGCTCTCTGGTTTGTTTTACTTTTGCTTTTACAAATAGTGTGCTGCACATTTGATGAACTCAATGGAGGCCAGTCCTGAATTTGTTTTTTGGAGTCGATGGAAGATGACCTCAATGGAGTAGATCAGATGCACGCTCATTTGCCGCATCGAACGGCAAAAGAGGCAGGCCAAATGCGATTGACAAACTGTCAAGGTAAAAGAGAAAAAATGTAAAATTAATTGAACAATTTTAAACATTTTTTGCGGCCTGCAAGGATGTCTAGTGGGCTAGGGGCTATCGCCTGTCGGTGTCAAAAGGGACATGACCGAACATTTGGCGGAACGTTTCTCCAAAACCGAATGAATGAGTGAGAGATTGTTTTATTGATTTTGCATAATAAAAATGTCACACACACACATAGATACATAAAAAGAGGGTTATACACACCGATATAGATACATACGTATGTATGTATGTCTGTGCGAAAATACGTGTTCATATGTGCACAAGTATCTGTGAGTCGACAATACAGCAACAATAAATTAATTAAGCCGATAGAGACAGTTTAATGTCATTTAATAAAATATTGACGTGTCACTGACGCTGACGATGACACAAACACACACAGACACACATGCAGTCTGTAGGGACGCCATTTTGTTTTTATTTTCTCTTTTGCCTTTGCCACTGACGTTGATGTCTGACGGGTGTTAAAATCAATTGACGAAATCAATTGGAATTGGTGGTCAGTAGAATGGCGTCGTAGAGAGTCAGGAAAGCGGATGCTGATTGATTGACAGGCGACATATTGGGAACTGTTTGTCCAAGGGCGCCAGCACAAGATTAATGGGTAATAATGAAAACTTTGTCTGTGTGTAGTAGGGGATAGGTAGTCGCAATTGATAGAGACGCATTTCAAATTCATACATACCTACTCTTTTATTCATGTAGACATTTAGATATTTACATAGGTATATATGTATGTACATACATACATACATATGTATGTACATTTGTATGTACATATATACTATTCAGTCGTTTTCAACTTGACTACAAATTCGCATAATGAAATGTTAATTCTGACACGTCATTAATATATTTTGTCTGCCCTCGGTAACCTTTCTACAACCATTCCCACTTGTGTATGTCCATATGAAGTCAGCTTTCGCGGTTATGCTCGGTCAAATCGACGTTCCAACGATGTCGTAATTAGTTTTGACATTTCTCGTTGCACAAATTAATTTATTTGACATGTCAGACGACCGTCGATGGTCTCATGGTTTTTCAAATGTCACATTTATTGAATGTGCCAAATTTACACATCTGAATATTTACAAATATCGCTGCAATTGGATTAATCATTAATTGTCAATATCAATTGGCATTTAGCTAAGGTTATTCGGTTTCCAGTTCCGGTTCGAAAAACAATAGAATTGAAATGAGACGTTGATAAGTTAATAATAATTTTAGTTTAGAACATTTTTGCAAACTAAGTTTTTGACTCCATGAAGCATATTCATAAATTCTTGATCGGCATCAACAGCCGTGTCGAACTAGCCACGTCCGTTCGTCTGTCCCGTCTGTGTCGGAGACTATGAGAGCTAGAAGCATCAAATTTGGTACGTAGACTAGTGTGGTAGGTTTGGTACAGTGATGAAGTTTATTTCACATTTTTCTTCACCGCAATTAAAACAAAAGTGTTTTTCTCAAAGTCTATTCTAGCTAGAGACTTGAAATTGGCATGTACATATACTCGCTTAGTAAGCCCGCAGATTTTGTTTGTGCACAACATTTTGCTACGCCCTCTTCCGCCCCGTAATTTGAATTCACTTGGTGCATTATCCCCCGTAATTTTTTTCTCAATCCAATAAATTTGGTATACTTAAATCAATATGTCATTCAAATCGGAATGAAAATAGCCATCTTATGCATACAGACACTTTTCTCCAGTAGATCCCTAAAAGTTGCCCTTTGGCTGGTGGGGGCGTTGTGGTGCTCATATAGTTTTAAGAGTGACCAAGGGAGGGAGATATGCTTAAAAGCATGTGAATACATTTGTTATTATAAATATTAAATATTTGTTTTACTTGATGCATTTAATTTTAAACTAAGTACAACATTTGATGGCTTTAAAGAATATTGTAATTTGATTTGCCTCATGTCGACTTTGTATTATTTACTTTTATATCAATAGTCCCTGTAGCCGTCCATTTCAATCCATTTTCATAATTTTCTCGCTTTTTTTCTTGGACTTAACTTTGAACTCCCACACACTTTGCAGCTTCCTGTGGCATTCTTTTCTCTTTGCACCATCAGTTGACACTTTGCATCTTGTGCAATCACCAAATATTGTCAGAAAATGTCAACGTTGTCGGTCTCGTCATCCCCACCAACTCGCAAGTCTGTGTTAGCTTCTCTAAGTTTGTATCGAAGTTTGCACACAATCAGTAAAATATTTTGGCCATCCTTCGGGGACGACCTCGTTTCGTCTTTGGCATTTGGACGGACGTTTCGTTGTCTGGTGTCTTTAATGTTTTTCTTTCTTTTGCCATGCACATTTTCCGTTTTTTAATCTTTTGCCTTTGCTTCAGCTTCTGGATTCATTCTTGCCATATTCCCCATTTTCAACCTCCTATTTTGGCTGAGGGCAAACTTTTTGGCGTTTCATCTGCAGCACATCAATTTTTGTTGCTGACGAGCAAAAGTTGCTGCACTCTTTATGTTCCGGCTCCCTCACACCCACACCCACACCCACACACACACACACACTATATGTATATATATAAATATATATAAATATGTATGTATATATATATTCACTAGCAATCCCACTGTCCCAATGTTATTCTATTTGGGTGGCAGGTTCAGAAGCCCGTCCACAGAGTCCTGCTGTCCGCTGATTGACGGCAACTGACAAGTTTCACTTCGACTGCGCATTGACTTTTCTTTTGCAGTCGTTGCATTTTACGAGTATGTCCCAACTTCTGGCTCTCGTATAAGCAGAAAGAAAAGCATTTCAGTAAATTTCTAATCCTTAAGTATATATGGCAGGAAGCGTCAGTCCTTGGCGTTTGTGTGTGTATGTATGTGAGACTGTGTAGATGTCGATGGCTATGTGCATGTGAGTGCTATGTGTCTGTGTTTGCGTTTATTGCATGGTCTGTCTTTCTTGGTTGCATAACATGATGCCAATGCTTGCACTACCATCCCAAGATCTGCCGGTCATTTTTGTATACAGTCAGTCTATCAGTACGCCAGTCCGTCAGTTAGTCGCTTTAAGGCTGGGTGGGTGTCCCAAAGCTATGACAATGAACGAAGTCGAGTCTTTATTGCATTTTGGCGACAAAAACTCCTTGGATGTCGTTGGGTTTTTCCTTTCTTTCTTACAAAAGATTTTGCATGTTTCAGTTACAATTTTCAAATTTCGTGCAATAGAAAAATGTTTGTCTGTGGTGTTGGCCTTGCCAGTTTTTTTTGTTTTGCCATTTTAACTCAGAAATAGCCAGTTTTAATGAACATTTATAACATTAATATTCGCAATCAATATCTAATGTCTTTTCATCTTAAATTATCACAGTTTTCGCTTGTCAGTATCTTTTTTCCAGCTACAGACTAGCATTTCGCTTATCTATTATTCTGAAGCACTTCAAATCTTCATCAATCAATATACAGATATCTAATGAAATATACATATCGCCGCAATATGCAGTTTGCGTTGAAAGAAATTCACTACCGTCATTCATTTAAGTGGCAAAGTTTAAACCTCAACCTCGATGTCTAAAAGTTTTCAAGCAACCTTACTCGAATATACAACAAATAGCGCATCAGTCAAAAACTCTTCTTTCTGTCATCAGGAGACGTACCACGTCCAAGCCATGCAAGGAGAACGTCAATGGGGACCAGAAGGAAGTTGAAGTTTCTCTCCAAGATGACCAGAACCAAAAGGAACGCTGCATGTGAGTAAAAACGAAACGCGAATACACTGACAATTGCAGTTAGCAAAGATCTGTCAGTTGTTGTTCTTGGCGTAGGACTACTTGACATATTTAGGTGTTTTAATTCACCAAGTATTTGCAAGGTGTCATAAATCATCCAACAAATATTAACATTTATTAACATAACCAAAATATCGAACCAAAAAATAAAGAGAAAAAGTGATTCGCGTAACGCGCCAATCCAGACTAATCCTTGAGCCATCATATTACAGCATCGCCAGCATCTCGAACCCATAACCCTAAAGCAAGGATAAACTTGCGAATAACCCTTACTCTGCGACTCTCCGCCATCCCCCCTTTGTGTCATGAAAGCCATCAATCGTTTTGTTGAAATGTGCAATAAAAGAAAAGTCATGAAAACTTTCTGCGCTGCTCGCAGATTTCTAGAGATGCCCGAGTTGCTGGTTGCTGGTAATCATAGGAGTGCGGGGTGAAGGTTAGGTTTCCTAATGCCTGCGAAAACATGGCAAGACTTTCATGCCACTTTTCGATCCATTCGTCCACCCACCTCTATTTCTCTCCAACTACTGCTGTCTCTGTCTTCTTTTCCTGTATTTGACAGCGCCATGGCGACATTTGACGATTGACGAGGACGTCGACGTCAACGACGTTGCCCGTTCCACCCCATACTACAACCTTCCACATTGTTGTTGCTGAGTTCGGCTCGTCGTTGTGGCAATGGCCAGAACAGCAGTCCATGGTGGAAGCAGGGACAGACTGCAGCCAAAATGGTTGGGGAAAGGGGCCATACATGTTGGGAGAATACTGGTCCATTTCGTCCCTGGTACTTTGTTGCCTCATAATGTTTTGCCACCCAAAAAAAAAAATGTCCTGGGTCAAACTGTCGCTCGCACGTTGAATTGCGGTTGGGGTTTGGATGGGGAAATTCCATCTTTTACTGGGGCTGTGTATTGGATTTGCTTGAGTTGGGCGCTAGGACTGGCTTGAGCGTTGGCGTCTTAGTGTCAGCGGCCGAGCAGTGACTGAAAAACTCTTCGGTTTCCGCCAACTGCAGGCGACAAGTGCAGTTCTAGCAGCTATAGCCGCGCCCTTTCCGACTTTTTTACCCACTCTTTCTTCTTATCTTACCCGACTTGCTCTATCAATCCGCACAGCGCATTGAACGACAGCGTCAGGATTTTTGCAATTTGAGAAGTTGCTACGTGACATTTCAATAATTTTTGAAAAGTTTCTTACTGTGCTCCTCTCTTTCATTTCTCTTTACTTTTTGATTTTATATTTTTATAGTGTATTTTGCTCCGTATTTTGTGTCCTTGGACACAAAATCGAAGGGAGGCCAGTCCAGCCTCTACTATTTTCTATGTGGTCTGGGGTCGACGTCATGGCCGGAACTAGGAATTTTATATTCTACAATTTTCGTGACATCGTCATTTTGTCCACGACATTTCTGCGTCTTCTCTGTGCCCGGTCTTTATACTCGTCAGCGGCTAGCTGCATCGATGTGCCTTGCCATTGCCTTCGTCCTTTCTACTTGTCTTTATGTAAGAAATTTGTTGTGTGCATTAGGAACTTTGACGCTTGACTGGTTTGAGTTTTGCTTGAGTTGAGTTCGGGCCGGTTGTGGATTCGGGTTCCAGTCCTTGCCTCGTTTTGACGTTTGAATTTTGATGTTCCGACAGTTTATTCGATTGTTTTTCTCGCTTTTACTCGGCAAAATTACGGAAGTGCAGCATCAGAAGTCATCGTCATTTTTTCGTCGTCTCTGTATCCTCGTCCCCTTGGCCCAACACTATGTCCGTGTCCCATCTGGTCGTGCTTATAGTAAGATGAGAAAATTGCCAGCACAAATGGCGCCGGAGCAGGGTTTGGTCTTATTGCGCCATGCTGGTCGGCCATCTTCATTAGAATTTATTTTTATTGTTTTGCGCAACTTTCAACTTTTACAACTTTATCAATATATGAATATAGATGCACCGACATCTCGTTTCCGCTGTTGGTATCCTTTAATTACGGAATGCTTCTGATGGCATGGATGATAATAATGATTCGTTTTAGTTATCGTTCATCGGAGAATCAGATATTTTTAGGTATGAAAACTACTATGTCATCTTTGAAAATTTTGCCAGTTACACTTGCAGTGGGTTTTATAAAATTGGTCAGACGAGAAGGTCAGAGCAGGAAACGACCACACAAGGTATGTATATTGTTGATCAGCAAGAGAAGACGAGTCACTGCACCCATGTCCGTCTGTGCGAACTAACTTCATGTCTAATTTGAGACCTGCTGAGATGAAATTTGGTACTTACGCATTTTAAAACGTTATTGAGAAAATTTGCCGGATCGGACCACTATGGACTAATAATAATACGAGATGGCTAAAACCCACGCGCTTCATGCCCATTGTCGACCTTTTTTCGGGTGGGGTAGTATCTAGGATAAAAACCCGAAAGAATGAAAAGTTACATAGGTCGGAAAGATACTGATGACATTTTTGCATTTCTACAGCAAATATGCTGCGAAATAAATTATTGCTTATTTCACAATCTCAATATTATATAGTTATCAAATAATGAATATTCTTCTGAAAATTGTACTTCACGTTGGTGTTGGGCTGGGCCTCAAAAAAGAGCCAAACTGTACTAAGAAATGTCTCATAATACAGATATTTATTCAAATGAGTTTACTGAGAAGCTTCTCACAGAAAAATCTTATAAAATAAAGTATCTTTGATAACCACACTACAAGGATATTTAAGTATCGGCGCTGGCAAAGTTAGCTTCTTTTATTTTTTTTTGAATAAGTTTATCTTTGTATTAAAGCTTTCCCCTAAATACTTTCTAAAGTATATGTTCACCAATTCACAGCTACTCAGTTAACAACAATAAATCCAACAACAATAAATCCAAAACCAACGCCAACGCCAAAGCAGCTCAAAGGCAGTTCAGAGACCCGTCTTGCGAGACCCTGTCTCAAGTTGGGTACAGTAACTGGCTCTGCTTGGAGCGCATTTATTATTTGATTATAAAAACAGCAGCAAGCAGCGGGCAGGAGTAGAGTGTCGAGCGGGGCCATAAAAATCACCTACTGACAGATTTATTACACACCGCGACTGGGGCCAGGAGCGAGACCAAATCGTGTGAGCGAATGCAACTCCATCTCAACCTCTGGCCAGGGCCAGGGCTCAGACTTTGACAACAAACAGATACGGCAGCAACATCAGCATCCCGTCCAGTATCAGCATCTAGAAGGCAACAGCGGCATCCTCGTGCTCTCATCATCGTCATCATCAGCAGCGTTGCTGACAGCTACACGGCAACGCCATCAGTGTAATCAACTTCGTGTCGGGGGGAGAACTGTGTTCCCTGCTGGCTCCAACTTGGACGGGAAGACTTTACTCGATGGGTGGCATATTTGCTGCCGCTTCGCTTTCGACTTTCCCGTACCAATGATCTGACTCTTTGCCCTCATTAAGCAAAAAATTAAACAGAAAATGGAAACATAGAACTTGCACTTAATAGATTGAAGCCGAATTCCTATTCGTACTCCCCTAACCACACTGGTAAATAAGTCAGGTATGAATTAAAATAAATATTTTTTTAATACCTGCAAAAAAGAAAGACTATTGCATCATTTTCTACTCAAATCTAATAAATAGTAATATAATAAGTGGAAAGCCTGTCGCAGGAATTTTATAAGACCGAAAATTGTGTGTTTGTACAAACATTTGTATATTACAGATCAAGTCATCATGGTATATAAAATAATGCTAACAAATCGTGGTGACCTTAACTCGACAAACTTCCAGTGTACCCTTTCTCTTGGTCTAGATCAATAGTCATCAAATCAGCGGTGGTTGCAATTGCTTAAAACTGTAAAACTTCCTCCTTTGGACGGCATCGACGTTGTGGATGATACGTGTGGGTACAAAGAAGGTTTGGCAGGTTTGTATGTATCTACATATAGTATACATACATAAAAGCTATGGTGACATTCCAAAAGTGTCAAATGTGTTGTGTGATTTATGCAGTCAGTCGCATGATTTGTTTGCAGTCCATCGTCTTTCCATGTTTATCTGCAAAATATGGGAAAGATAAATTGTGGCGAGGCTTAAAATGAAGTGAGTAAGTCGTCTCGCCGACCTTGGTATACCATGCACCAATTGCCTGTAATTAGAGGTAGTCAGTTTTTATAACATTACGGCGGTGAAAGAGGGCGTGCCAAAAATTTTAAACAACCAAAATATCCGCATCCGAAATTGGTGACTCTACCTCTTATAGCCAAAAAAGCTTCCCTCTGCCTGATACATACAATTTGGCGACTGTAATGTACCGTTTCACAATATTGGCGCATGGTGTAAAAATGTCAAGGCAGAGGATGTGCCAAAATTTTAATCTGTAGGCCATTTCTTCAACTGAAAACAATTTTTGTGGTACTTTATTAAAATTCATAAGATTGGTAACAACCGCTGTCTCGAAAATCAATCACATCAATCCTGCTGACTTTTCAGTTATAGTGAATGAAAATGAAATGAAAATTATTATCTTTTTATACCCTTGAAAAAAGTTTATGGTAAGTTTGCTGATAAGTCTACAACGCATAGGAGAAAGCATTTCCGACCGCATAAAGTTGATATGTCTATTAATGGACTTTTATCGACAATTCTTTTACTTTTTACACGATTGTCATAATAATTGCCTCTTTAAATGTTCATATATTGTTAGTTTCAATATAATCGGATAACTACCTATATTTTTAGCTGTCATATGAACAAAAATACGATGAAATAGCGTGCTATATTTGATGCATTGTTCAAGCATAACTCTCTTTGGTAAAGAATACAAATAAGAAAAGGTATACAAACTTCTGCAAACAGGTTTCTAAATATTGTTTTCTACTTGTAATTATTTAAATTATGTTACATTTTAGTAGCACAAATAAGTTACACAAAGGAAATGTTGCCTATTGACATTATTGTTCAACTAATCTATCAGAAGGGACTCTTTTAAAATTTCACATCCCAATTTGTCAACTGGTGACAATGACGCTTTGCTGCGACTTTGCGTTTGGACTTGCGACTCGTGAGTCAAGTGAAGTGAAAAAACATTTCCGGATGAGTAACTCATCAGTCAGTCGAGCTGTTGACACCACTTTGGGGGGCAAGCCATCATCATGAGTAGATGCAAAAGTTGCAA
Source organism: Drosophila insularis (assembly GCA_018903935.1). Classification (NCBI taxonomy): domain Eukaryota; kingdom Metazoa; phylum Arthropoda; class Insecta; order Diptera; family Drosophilidae; genus Drosophila; species Drosophila insularis. Next base: position 5,957,973 of record JAEIFP010002302.1, read on the forward strand.
AGTGATTTTGGGGAGCAACAAGTGCGATGCATATTTGGATAGACTGAGGCAGCTGCCAGAAAGTGCATCTGCGGGTGAAAAGTGACAGAATGGAATGCCAATTTACGCTGTGATTGAAAACTGATGGTGTTGGACTCACGTTGACTTTGAACGTAATGCCAGTCCAACACCATCATTGCCTTTAAAAAACAAAATATTCTAGAGATACATTAAACAAGTTCATTTACAGCTGCATTTTATTGTGAACTTGCCACAGACCATATGCAGGAAAAGAATTACAAGAAATTTGAAAACTACTTATACAAACATTAGCACAGGAACATCGGTAACTTCTTCCGCGTATAAGATCTTCCGAATTTGAGCCCTTATAATTGCCTAAAATGATTACAAATGTTTAGACTTAGTACAAAGAAGGCCAAGACCTAGGCGCAATAGCGGTTGATGCAATTGGCGGACTTAGCCGCCACCAATGTCATTACTGTTGTGTATGCTTCTTTTTCTCTCTTCCTGCGATTTCTGTGTCAAACGTCAAACCAACTGCAGACTTGAGCTTAACAAGAGATTGTGCTTGTACCGGGGTCTTCGACTCGGCTTCGTCTCCGACGGAGACTTTTCCAACAACCGGCAACCATTTGCCATGAAATATAACCTCAATCAACATTCGCTTATTACCAAGAGAGACTGTGAGACTGTGGTGTCCGTGTCTTGGAGTAGCCAGGATGACATTTTATTTATGAATACCAAATTGTAAATTATTAACATGTTTCACGCAAGTTATGGCCTCATGAGCCATGAGCGTCGTCCAACGGTTCGCAGTTGCATCCAACACGATTGTTGGAGTTCGTTTAGGAGGAGACTTTAGCGATGGATCACTGACAGGTTTGCTTGGACATGGACATGCTTGTATTAGGGTTTAGTTAAATGAAAACTTAATGGCGCAATGCAGTATAAACATAAATGAGGTTATAAGGATTTTGATAATAATTCTCATTTAAAAAAGTTTGTCTTTTGCCAGGTAAAGATAATGTTAACACATAGGAATATATAAATTTAAAATTGTGAAGTATTTTATTAAAATTTTGGCGGACAACTGTGACCCAGGCTCGCCTATAGGCATTTTCGCACCAGACCACATGACGCCTGGCCTTAAGATGGCCTATAGAATTTGCATTTGAATTGCTCACAATTGTTAAAGGCATCCAACCAGAGATCAAAACCACATGCTGGCAACAAGTGTTACTTGCCACATAACAACTTCAACGTGCCGCTTTTCCAAGCCAGATCTGTAGGCCCTATATTCAAGAGTGGGAGGTGCATCTCTTTTGCATATCGCAACGAGTTTCGTGTCTGTGTAAGGCGACAAATAGACTTGTTTGGCCAATTCCCAGACGCTAATGATGCATTCTTGATGACATTTTCGTGCGAATGCAAATTTTCCTGCTTGTTCAGGGGCCGTCATGCGGGACGTATTTTACCAACTGGCATAGGAATATAATCACAACTATCAGTAATGTCGCATGCGACATTTATGGCACGCTCTGCTCGTCTCCAGAGCAAGGCAACATAATACGGCTCATCATCTCGCTTATCAGTTTGAGACCCGCAGCCATGTGTCGTATCCCCGTCGCGACCATCAGCATCTTGGCGGTTATTTACAATGATATGCGTTGCCAACAGTCTCGGTGAGTGAGTCTTTTGGCGTACATCGTCACTGGGAATGTATTTTGCATCCCAATCATGTCACCTCTCTCTTTTGCCATTATTTCTTAACTTCATTGTTGCCACGTATTCACAAACGAATATAACTCAAAAACTTATTATGCATTACAAAATAAATAAACAAAATGAGTAACATTTATTAATTTACTCCGACGCACAGAGGATCTAAAATATTTCATAATCTAAAAATATATTCAGACCTTATTCGAATATATTTGTCGCAATCGAAATTAAGTTTGTTTTTCTATTTTTATTTTTAAGCTATTTTTTAATCTTAGCGTTTTTAGTGAATGCGTCACCTTAAACATTTATTGAACTTGAAAACAATTTAAACCAGAGGCCCGGAGTGGAGTTCGCGGCGATCCAGACGGACGGACAAGGCTATATGAACTTGCTCGTCGTGCTGATCAATATATAGATATACACCTTATACAGTCGAAGATGCTTCCTCCTATGCGGTGCTTCGCTATTTTGCTCACTCTTTATACGTATATTTTCCAAGTTTCCCTCAGATCTAGGTGACGCACGGACATGGATATATCGACTCTGCTCTTGATCCTGATCAAAATACTTCATGGGGTCGCAAAAGCTTCATCTGCCTGTCACATAAATTTTGTCGACTTGAATATACCGTTTCACCCTTTGGGTGCGTGGTATAAAAATGTCCCGGGACTTTGGAGGTGTTGTCTGTGCATTGATGCTTTCAATTACAGAAAATGATTTTTTAACATATAAAAATATTATGGCCAAGGACTGCAAGGGCATTTAAACAAGCTTACTTCGGCATAGCCTTTCTTACTTGCAATTATGTACATACCTACATACATAGTTTAACTACACAACTTATTTGAATAGGAACATAGGAATAGAAATAGCATTTATTCACAATCTATCTAAGTAAATTTGATCGTTAAGGCATACATTACTAATTTTTCGCTTTAAAAAAAAAAAAAAAAAACTTGGAATTGCGTTTTGTTCCTTAACTAACTAGTAAAAATATAATTGCGCTCAATGTCGACCCCGAGTTTTATAGCCAGTATACACTGGCACAAATGTTTTGCCAACAACTGTTCCACTGATGCGTTTCGTCTACTTCGTCATTCTGCCGTATGAATGAATGTCATATTCTTGGATGGAAATGACGAACTGCTGACAGGTGGCAACATCTAATTGGGCTTCTTAATTTCTGACACTCAGATAGCTCGCATATAAAGTGATTTACATGCCCCCGGCGGACGATGACGCCTAAGACGCTGACAACAACATGGAGATGGTAGTCGGATTTAGTGAATGCACAGAGACACAGACAATTGCGCGGGTACATGAAATTGGCTGCGAAAGAAATTCCACAGAATTGCTACATTTCTTGGTTGTCGCCATCGTAGCGGTGCTGAGAGGCAGTGGGGCAGGATTGGGTAGGTGGGCAGGGAGCAAATTGAAAGAGGCGACCGAGCATAACGGACAACCACGCGTTCATCATCATAATCATCATAATTCGCTGCCAAAACAAAATAAGACAGGGAAAAAGCATTCGAGCACAATGTTAGCACTCACAGTGGAGCAAATCAGATTAATTTATATACATATTTAAATGCTTTAAGTTATGCATGCAACTTTCAAAGAGATTGATATGAACTGTTTATGGTTCTAATGTATTAATACATATGTAGAAATCATCCAGACGGACAGGCGTCTACGTAGCATATACATAACTATCATTTCATCTCATCTGAATCCTACCAGAGTAAATAAAAATGTGGCTTAAGTAAAACTAAGTCGTAAGTTACAAAACAAGCTTACTTATTATAACTCAATAATAGCATTTATTGTTCAATAAGATCGTCCCACTGTGCCAGCAGCACAGCATATGAATGGACCAACGACGATGCTGAATCTTGTCACTTGTCAGTTGTTTGTCATCTGACATACATGTGAGTGATATATAAACACACACAGCCTGGCCCGAGCAAGTGATGCGACTTTTCTTGCCCACATCCACACCGAAGACCAACGCCGAACGAATATCCATCTCCATTCCCCTTCGTATTCCCCTGGCCACCTCCGTCAAATTCATGTTCACATGCATGGCACTTAGTCTAAATTCTCGCGTACTTAGCGGGATTCATTTCTGGTTCGCTTGTTTTTTGTCAGCGAAATTTATTGCTTGATTTGTTTTGTGGCCACCACCCTAAAAACCTCATAGGCAGAGCTTTAAGTTTACTTTTGATATTTTTCACATTGTCAGTGACATATATTATCGGGCAAATGGCCAATAAAACCCATAAAAGTGAATTGGCATTGGATTGCCTCAGATACTCTTATATGACATACATATGAATGTTTGTACATACATATAACACTACTTCCGCTGAGAGTCTTTCCATAGTGGGAACATGTACATTTTTATTAACATGTAAAACGGTTCAAATTGAATTGAATTGAATCGCCTTGCGATTACAAATCATAATTCAATGAAGTAAGAACCTAATCTCGACAAAGATATATGTATCATACCCAGTGAAACAACTGTTTTAAGTTCATAAAATCAAATGAACGTACATCTGTAAAATTGTTGTAAGTGAGTCGTCGAGCCGACTGCGGTATACCATGCACCAAGAAAAACAACTGTTTTAAATTCATAATAAGAATTGTATGCGACAATCTATTGCTCTGCTCTTATCTATTGCAAAGTGAAAAACGCTTAACTTGTATATTTTCAGCCTAATTTGCTCAAATTTATGTGTGTTGTATATAAGATATATCTAAGTGAGCCCAAATTTAACTGCGGGGGCGGGAAACTTTTTTTACTAACAAAATCTGCTCGCTTTCTTTAAGTATATCAGTTTTCCAGCGTGGCAAAAGTTTTAAATACACAAAATTTGGTTGTTATACAGCTTTGAAAAGAAAAACAAAAAAAAAAACACAGCTTTTCGAGTTCGTATCATTGCTATATTTGCACCACACTTTTGCAAACACATAATAAAAAATATCACACAATTTTGTAGTAGAGAAGTGCTATTTTTATATATATATTTAATTTATATATATATTTATATGGTGAAATGGTATATTAAGTACGCGAAAAATGTATGTAACAAGCCGAAGGAAGCTTTTCCGACCCCACGACCCCATATTCTTAATCAGCCGATTCGATATAGCCATGTCCATCTATCCCTTCGTCCGTCCGTCCGTCTGTATGAACACCTTGATCTTGGAGAAGAAAAGAGCTCGAGCCACCAAATTTGGTATGTAGACTCGTATAGTATGTAAAGTGACTAAGTTTATTTCAAAGATCCAGCAACAAACTAAATTTGAGCAAAATCGGAAAAATATCCGAGTTATGCATTTAAACGTTTTCCCATGAGGCCGAAATGGCCGCTGGCTCGTGGGGTGATAGCGAGCTTATATCCTTGAGTGAGCGAAATACTAAAATGTGCTTGTAAAAAGAATGTGAACAGAATTTTTTATTTTTGTCACGCCCATCTCCGCCTCCGAAAGTTAAATAAAACTGATTCCTCGTAAAGTAACAAAATTTGGTACGTAGATTTGCTTAGTATGCGTGCAGATTATGATTATTTAAAATTTTTGACCACTTCCGCCTGCATAGTCTAGAAAAATGCGAATGACTCTCGCAATTTTTTGACTAGCGAAATTACATCCAGCACACTAATTATTGTTATCAATGTCTACGAGCCAAATCGGACTAGAAACATGGAAAACACACGTACCAAACTTGATGACTTTAACATTTAATTCGAAGAAAATCGGTTTTATGTAATTTGCGGGAGCGGAAGTGGAAGAAGTGGCAAAAATTTTAACCTGATCACGGACAGACGTTCATATCTAGATTGACTAGGCTGTTGATCCTGATCAAGAATATATATACTTTATGGAGTCGGAAAAGCTTCCTTCTGCCTGTTACATTCATATGCCGATTCTAATATACTTTTTTACCCTAGAAGTAAGTACATGGTATAAAAACCAAAAAGGTGCTTACCTAGTGGCCACTACTGTATATGCCTAATTTATTGGTCATGGTAAAACTTCATTTTCCTTAAACAATTCTGAAATATTCGTTGCCGAGTAGGCACGTACACCTCCCAATTGCTCCTTCCAAGTGTTCCCTTCATTCATTGTCGCATTCGCATTTATGGCGGGCATTGAATGACGCAGAATGTGAAACGTCACGTAATTTTGATTGACGAAACAAGCGAACAAAGGCACAAGTCAAAAACTAAGTTCGTTCTGACAAATCGTCAAGGCAAAAACTTTAGCATTGCATTTTTACAGAATTGTCTGTTTCTCTATCTTTTCGTTCTAACTTTCGCTATTATTCTTTCTCTCTCTCGCGAGCGCTCTTTATTTATTCTCCTGTCTCGTTTATTCTCCAAATCTCTCTTGGTATTTCTGTGTATCCCTTCGTCTGTCTTTGAAAGACGCATTGGTGTGGGATTCGAGTACGAACTAATACACGCATTCATGTCCATACATATACATACATACACAATATACAATATACACACATTCTACAAGTTATTTAATCTCATCTGCCCATCAATCTGTCCATCAATTTGCCAGTCAGTCATTGCAGACCACCCAATCCCACTCCACCTCAGCCAGGACACTATACACATGCATAGACATTGCTCTTGGAGTAACTACCGATGGCTGTCCATCATTTTGTCTGCTCTATAAATTTTCTATTTTAAATTGACAGCGACTCGTCCAAAACTGAAACTAAAACGGAACCGACCTCAGGTTCTCGATTGGAACGTGGAATGGAATGGAACGGATTGAGTGAGTGAGTGAGTGACGGACTGACATCCTGTCTGGGCAAATGAGTGAGTGAGTTGGACAGATTGACGTTCGTTTCTTTTACCCTCACCACACAATGTTCTTCAACGAAGAACTTGAGTTGCAAACAGGTTTTCAATTGGCATATTGAATTATAGCCAAGGACGAATTCGAGTTGAATAATTGAAAAACGGTTACAAATTTGTGGAAGGCGTTAGATGCAAATATGCATATGTATGTATGTATGCAGATATGTACGAATGTTAATTGATTAGCTAATGAATCGGAGTGGGATTGATTGAATTAAACCAAACAGTTGCTCTTAACAAGAATCCCCCCCACCACCTAAAATGCGTGATAGGTATTAAAATTTGTAAGCTGAAATTCTACTTATGTATACCGCTCTAATCATACTTAAACGAGTACTTGTACAGCTTTGAGTACTTTATGCCTCGCAATTCTTTTGTAAGAGGTGCAATTATTTGGTCGACTTGTCCGTAGCACATCTCCAACCCTCTTAGAAACGAGCAACACAAAACATTTTATGGGACCCGCATTTTCTTCCCCCTTTTCCGATTGTAGTGAAGACGAAGCCAACGGCGGCGCCAGTCGCGTCCTGTTGAAAATTTATGCAACTGTTGGACCAAAGGGTGGCAAAGAGTAAAGCTGGAGACGATGAAAATAACAACGACAAAGAGTTGAAATTGTCTGTTTACTTTAAAAATTATTTTCACTCGAGTGAAAAATCATTATCCCTAAGGTAACACAACGCGATGACCAACAGAGAGGGCACGGTAAGGAAAGTTCACAGTCCGATGTCCGTCAACTGTTGGACATGCGTTGTTCCAGGCTTTCTCTCTGCCTATATGTATAAGTGTGGGAGGCAGAGGAGAAAAGGGAAAGGACACATTATGTGTGTATGTGTGTATGAAAGGATAGAAACCTGTCTCTGACAAGTCATCGTCAGCTGTCAACTTATTCTTTTGAAGTGTATTTAGTTATGTTGTTGTAGTGGTTCTCGTCCTCATCATTGCCATCGCCATCGTTGTTGTCCTCCTCGGGTTTATCATCAGACAGTTGGAGGTGGGTTTTCTGATTGGGGCACGATGGGATGGTGTATGGAACGATGGCTTTTGCTTGCCTGGTCAATTCCATTCTGATGGAATGACTGAAAGATTGAATGAAGCACTCGCCGTCGCCGTCTTCGTCTGGACTACTGATGCTGGTCGTTCGTCACTTCGTCATTTCTTTCACCAGTTCCTCGCCTCAATGTCGGGACGATGCTGTTGACACTGACACGTAATATAAAAGTAATAGTACAGTTGATGCCCAACACTGGACAAAATGTCAAGCATATTCAATAAACGCAATACAATGATGTCCTGATGGTTCAGCAGAACAACAAAGAGAGGTATTGGAAAAAATGTGTTTTCTTATAAAGTTTAAAGATTTATAATGGATTTGGTTGAATTTCTTTGAATTTATTTTATTACGATTAGCATATACCAATGTAAGTAGCAAATTGTTATTATCAATACCCCAGTTTAATGAATCACACACTGTTATTGAAATTCCAAACTAATATATGTATGTACATACATACATAAGTACACATTCAATTTAATCGAAGACACCCAAAGCTGCTATACAAACTTTGTGAATTTTTTCTCGTAATTTTTACTATGTTCCAAGCTCTTTTTCAGTGTCTCGAAATTGTTGATGGGGATAAACTAAGGGGAATGGGGATAATTATGTAATAATTATTAAAGAATTATATTGGCTTTTGCAATGTACAGATGTATGTACTTATAATGTATGTACATATGTACATATAACATTAACATTATTAATTTTTTAAGGGTTCTAATTTTTATAAACTTTTCTAAATCGAACTCTTAATTTTTCTACAGATTCTATTGAGCGGGAATGACTGAGTCTATCAACTGAAAATTTTCTCTTGGCAAACTGTGTGCCGAGAAACGCGTTGGTCCCTCATCATGACACAACTTGTAGATTAATAGAAAGAGAGAGAGAGATGGAGATTGATAGAGAACTGAAGAGAGTGCAAAACATATACAGTGGCTCACAGCTTATTTCGTGCAGGGGTGCAAAAAAACTTTAACAGCGTGTACCCCTTAAACTATTGAAGATATCAAAAAAATTTAAATGCAGTTTTATTTAGTGGTGATTTATAATTTATTTAGGCACTTCATTGTGTTTCTTACTTATAAAATAACTATTATAACTAAAAAAAAGGAACGTCAGTGGCTTTTTCTATGTCACAGCTTATTTCGTGCACTGCACTTAACTCTAAAAATTATTCTAAATAAATTAAATTAGTATTTGATGTGACCTCCCTTTTGTTTAATCACGTTTATCATGTGTGTTTCCATCGAGGAAACCAATTTTTTGGTGACTTCAGGTGATATTTTTGCCCATTCTTCCAGTAGGGCCTTTTTAAGGTCATTTTTATTAGAAATTGACCTTTTCCGGATAGCCATGTCCAATATTGCCCACAAGTTTTCTATCACATAAAGGTCAGGAGACTGGGCAGGAGGAATGACCACATATGGGCAGTTCCAGATCAACCAGGACTGGACAATGCCGGATTTGTGTTTGGGGTCATTGTCTTGATAAAAACGGAATCCACCCTCTAGACCCAATTTCTCAGCACTTTGAAGCAAATTCTCCTTTAAAACTGATAGATACATATGTCTGTCCATTGTTCCTTCGATGAAAACCAGGTTTCCAACTCCAGAAGCCGCCATGCATGCCCAAACCATGACACTGCCACCGCCATGCTTCATAGTGGGCTTTAAGTTCTTATTATGAAGCTCGGTATTTGGTTGGGGCCAAACATATGGCATCCCATCCGACCCAAAGATATTGAATTTGGATTCATCAGCATATATTACATCGTTCCAGAAAGAAATTGGGCGGGAAACATGATCCTTGGCAAAGTTAAGTCGACATTTCTGGCACATAATAAGAACTTAAAGCCCACTATGAAGCATGGCGGTGGCAGTGTCATGGTTTGGGCATGCATGGCGGCTTCTGGAGTTGGAAACCTGGTTTTCATCGAAGGAACAATGGACAGACATATGTATCTATCAGTTTTAAAGGAGAATTTGCTTCAAAGTGCTAAGAAATTGGGTCTAGAGGGTGGATTCCGTTTTTATCAAGACAATGACCCCAAACACAAATCCGGCATTGTCCAGTCCTGGTTGATCTGGAACTGCCCATATGTGGTCATTCCTCCTGCCCAGTCTCCTGACCTTTATGTGATAGAAAACTTGTGGGCAATATTGGACATGGCTATCCGGAAAAGGTCAATTTCTAATAAAAATGACCTTAAAAAGGCCCTACTGGAAGAATGGGCAAAAATATCACCTGAAGTCACCAAAAAATTGGTTTCCTCGATGGAAACACACATGATAAACGTGATTAAACAAAAGGGAGGTCACATCAAATACTAATTTAATTTATTTAGAATAATTTTTAGAGTTAAGTGCAGTGCACGAAATAAGCTGTGACATAGAAAAAGCCACTGACGTTCCTTTTTTTTAGTTATAATAGTTATTTTATAAGTAAGAAACACAATGAAGTGCCTAAATAAATTATAAATCACCACTAAATAAAACTGCATTTAAATTTTTTTGATATCTTCAATAGTTTAAGGGGTACACGCTGTTAAAGTTTTTTTGCACCCCTGCACGAAATAAGCTGTGAGCCACTGTACATACATATATTTGTAAAAGTTGAGAGCAAAATGAAAGTTACAAGCCAAAAGGCCAAAAAAGATGCAGTGTTGAAAGGGTCGCGAGCCGGATGGGGGAGTGGATTTGCTGACGAAATACAAGCAAAAGACGGACAAACGAAAATCATAAGGAAAAGGGACAAGATTGGACAAGTTCCCCTGCAAAGGCGGGGATGTAGAAAGGCCCAGACGGTCTGACGAGATGTGAAGCGACAGGCAACCAGGCTGGCAAAGGCAACAGCCTTTCGGTTTGACTTGAGATTGAGTTGATGACGAAAAAGATGACAAGTTGAAAATATTTCTAATGAAGGACCTTTTCTAACACAAAGGACGTCAGCATGGACACACACATATTTACTAAGACTCTGAGGTTATCAATACGACAAAGAAAAACTGTGACATCGACTTAACACTACTCTAGAAGCAAGGTTCACAGTTTGAAACTTGAGTTTTTTATTTAAGTTTTTATTCATGTTTGTATGTTCTTAAAAGAATACCTGTTTTCAAACCACAAAAGAAATTTGTAATTGCGTATTCTTGCGTCGCCAATCTCTAAGCACTGGCGCTATTCTCATTTAAAAACCAGCAAACGAATGTAGAAAACTGAAGTGGACGAATGTTAGGATGAAGTGGGACTGGTGGTGGTTGTCTCGAGTCAGCAGTATGAGAAATTACAAAGTTACTCGCTCGCTCGCCTCCAGTTGTCAATCCGTTGAAGGATCTTTGTTATCTGCTCCAATGCACATGTGGGCGGGTGGGGGAAATAGATGGACGTAGCCTGGGACCTGTGACCAGAGCCTCGAGTCTCGACATTTGGTTTTGACGAAGTCGCAAACGGCACCAAGATGTAGAAGATGATGTCGTTGAGTGGATAGATAAAGGATTTGTGATAAATGAAAAGCAAGTGGCGTATGAAAGCAAAGACGTGAAGAAAGAAAAATATGTGTTTCGTTCCTCATCGTACTGGATTTGACCCAAGTTGTGTTCTGGCTCTGCTGAGCGTTGACATCGGCATGAGATGAGTGCCCCATCTTCTTGCAGCGTATTTTTTATTTTATTTTTTGCGTCCAAGTTGCTATAGATCCCGAATTAAAGTAACTTGTGCGGTTCTATTGCTTATGATCAACTTTGACAATGTCTATTAATTTTATTATTTCAGTACGTTAACAATCCTACAGTCTATGATTAAGCTTTATTTCATTATTTTTAATGATTTCCTTAGAAAACTATTTAAGGTTTTTGTTTCTTAACACATCACATTTATCGGATTCGGCCTGATCTAATTACTTTAACGTCTGACAGAAACCATGAGGCTTACCAAACTTGTGAGTAAACCGACAATTTTGTTGGTTGCATAAGTTGGAAATAATTTTGTTACGACTCGACGGTTAATGCGGAGGAGGTCAGATATTCTTATTTCTTACTTTATTAATAAAAGCTTTATCTCTAAAACACTACAGAATGCTACACTATTTACTCCCTCCTCCAAATATCATAAATCTTATGCCTCTTTTTACTTATTAGCGAAATTTGAAAATTCTTTAAGTAAAACAACCTACGTTGCATGTTCAATTATAATTTCCAATTTCTTTCCCAGACTTCTGCTTCTCATCAGTAAATTGAAGATGGAAAAATCATCTCAACGGAAGTCTGAAGTGTTGGCAGGCCTTCAAATATGTCTTCAACACGCGATGAAATGTTCCGGTTGCACCTCATCCTCGTCGTGTACCATTGTCTAATGCCATTTTCTTTTGCATTCGGGCTATGTGTGTGTGGGATGGGAATACAGCCAAGTTTTTTCGCGTTCTCTGCTATGGCGACGACATTTTTCAGTGGCGCCTGTTTTCTTAATTTCTGATTGAACTTTTCTGTTGACGGAATAGAAACTCTTCACCCCTCTTCGCCCCATTTTCTTTAGCATGCCTGTGATGGGGAACAATCGTCTGAATGAAAATTTGTGAGAAACAGATGTGCTCTCCCCTTGGAACATGGCAATTGTCTTTTGCAAATGTCTTTTTCCGTATTTTTTGCCCTATTGAAATTGCAGCCGTCTGAATATATCCCTCTCCATAACGATTGGCTTCGAAACCAAAAATTAAAGCCCAAAAAGCAAACAGACATTTCTCTACTTTTGGTTATATAATGCAAATAAGTTAAAATTACCTTTTGCTCAATATAAGAATAAGATTTTATCTAAAGCCTAACATTTATACCAGTAACCGAATCAAATAAACAAAAAATATATAAACCAACGCTGAGCGGTTTGTAGTTCTTTAAGTTTATTTTGTTGCCTTCTCTCTCCTCTTCAAACATCATATATAGTATGTACATATGTACATATGAGTATGTATCTGTTTACCCTTGTTGTCCCTGTCGGAATCTGCACATAACCATCTGTTTGATGGCGTCTACTTTGCCCTTCCAGGTTGCCTGTGAATCGATGGTCAGTCCCACATTGAATTGAAAGAAGAAGTAACAAATTCGTTTTCCTCCTGTGCCGGTACCCAAAGGATTTTCAATCGAATCTGTCAAATATCACAACCTTCAATCAAAATGAAAAGCTGTGTGCTTCTTTGATTTCCATGTCCATCCTGCTGATGGTAATGATGATGACGACGATGATGAAGAATGTTGATAAAGCTACCCATGTGCCCTTAACAAGAAACAGGAGGTGGAATGTACGCTCTGTCCAATACAGGTTGAGGTCTAATTATTTTTTTTTTCTTGAAATATCAAACTTGTATGCATCACCAGTGGTATAATAGAAATGTTTGGTGGAGTTTCCGAATAAATTTTCCGTCTGAGGACGAATCAATAAGATTTCTTCAAAATTTTATTCAACGGACTAGTGTGGATATTCATTTTGAATGCAATATTTTTATTTTAGAGGATAAAATGATTCTTTTTTTCGAGTGTGGAACCCGGAAATAACGCCGGCTAAAAATAATCAAATGGAGTCCTAAATCGTCTAAACATTTTTTGGAATGTCTTTGCTTTTGATTGTAAAGTATCTTCGCTTGGCATCTCAGTTGGCAAATACCAAAGATTGAATTTAACAATCAATTTCTTATTTCTTTTGCTTACAAACGATCACAGGTTGACTTGTTTGGCCCCCATTCGTTAGACTTTTCTCACATTGCTCCACCCTATCATACTCCTCAAACATAGGAACTACATACACTGACATATTTCATTTTGTTTATTACCCATTCCCATCGAAAGTCTTAACTGCAAAATTGAGTTTTGACTTACAACATTTTCTTGGGGTTTGGCTCAGCCGCAGATTTTCCATGACGGAAACAACAATCAAAACTTGCTTGGGCTTTGGAAATCTAAGGTTTCTGACAGGGTGAAGGCGGATCGATTGCAAGCACTGATCAAATGCAATGTATGTGTGAATACGCACCCGAGATACTGTGTTATATCTTCTCTTTGAGATCATCAAGTTTAGGATTGGCCAATCTGGTTCTTAGCCCCGTCATGACTTGATGTAACTTTTATTGTTTGTATTATTATAGTCACACTAATTGATTTTTCATGTCGTCTGTCGGCTTCATAGTTGATCGTGTTTAGCTTGATCTGAGAGTCTGTTCTCCAAAATATTGGCAAACACGTTACAAGTTGTCTAAGGCCAATCAACATCTTACGCTGGCAAATGTGGCAGTTTAGTACTATCCATAAATTGGGCTTGATCGAGGACAATTCTCTGGGATTTGATTTCGCTGTACCTCTTCGGCTTGTTTGTATAGAAAATTTGTCACTCAATTTGTTTTTGTTGTTGCTGCAGATTGGTTAGCGGCAGCATCCACAGCTCAGCTGTTGATCTTAGATAAGGAAAGCTTTAATTGGACTTAAGGACTGGAGAGGAATGGAGTACCGTACAAAGACTTTGTTTTCAGTTACTTCACCGACGAAGACTCGTTACAGTTCCAGAGATTGAAGACAAACTGATGCCAAGACGGGGTCAGTTGCAGGTACCAGCTAAAACAGATCGTGAGAATGCTTTTACATTGGCAAATCCTCTCACAATCTATTTAAATGAATTGAAACCTTAAACTTGCAACTTCAATAATTCGTGAAAGGAATACCCCAACACCAGCCATTTTAGACAACATAAAAATATGATTGATTTGGCTTAGTAGCGTAATCTAAACTCCTTCTTCGTGGCATTCTCCGTCTTCTGGAACACCTGCGTCATTATAGTAAGTTATTGTCGTATATAGATGCGCAAATATATCATTGATAGGCGATGCCATCGCCAACATTGATTCCTTCCTCACATGGCACCGACATGCACACTCATACACACACCATGTTGCCGTCTTTGGTGTCGTTGTCGTAGTCGCCTGTCGTCGTTGATGTTGCACATTTCTCAGATGTCACGAGAACTTCTTGCCCAAGAACTAACAACGATGCAGGCGACCGTTGGGCCTGGTCGGGACAGCAACAACGTCGGAGGAAGGGACAGGTCTTGTGACTTATGCTTGGCTGCCGCTGCAGCCGGTACATCCATCATCTATCAAAGTTGAATTCATCTACGTCAAAGCGCTGGGCATGTACTTTGAATCGGGCTACAACATTTATGAATAAATGGCACATACGTGAAAACCCCACACTTCTTTTTCCTGCATAGTTCACCCAAAATAGAACCAGGTGCAGATGCATTTAGGTATTACATGTACATACATACATATGTATATGTATATTAAGCATAATTTTAATTTTAATTTTAAAAATGTTTGTCACTTTAAGCCGCATTTGCACAGGATAGTACTTTCTGTATCATTGATTAATCGAGTTAAAAATTAAAAAAATTAAGTAAGTCGTCACGACGATTTGGTATACCATGCACCAAAAAAAAAATACCTTAAATTTCAATGTATGTATGTCTTTTTAATTCTTTTAGCAATTGCTATCTCGCTTACTCTTACCAACACACGAGCACTCTAGCGCCGCCACTAGCCTACGACCAACTCCGGCCCTATGCGCGCATGCTAAACCAATCTAAGTACCAAATTTGGTGACTTTTACTTTGTTGGTTTTCGAGAAAATCAGTTTTATTTAATTTGCGGAAGTAGGCGTGGCAAAACTTTTAAAGAAACAAAATCTGCCCACATACTAATTCAGAATAATATGGTGTCTCTAGTTAGTATAGTGTTTGAGAAAATCGGTTTTATTTAATTTGCGGGGGCGGAAGGTCGCGTGGAAAAATTTGACACAAACTCGATAACTGTACATACTACACGAGACTACCTACCAAATTTAGTGGCCCTAGCTTTTACAGTCTCCGAGATCTAGGTGTTCATAGGGACGGACGGACATGGCTAGATCGTCTCGGCTGTTGATGCTGATCAAGAATATATATACTTAATGGGGTCGTAAAAGCTTCCCTCTGCCTGTTACATATATTTTAACGACTTTAAAATACCATTTCACCCTATGGGTGCATGGTATAAAAGCAAAGAAGCTGAGAGACCCTCATAATGATTGACACGTGGCTACAGGTTCTGTGATTTGAACAACTCTGCTTAGCTGGGCCGCTAAACTGGGACTACCCTCCTTTTTTCTGCCCTAGTCTAGCACGCAGGGACAAGTGCAAACGCAGTGTCGCGCTCGTCGGTATCGCCGTGTCAACCCACCTTCTGTTCCTTGCCAAATCACAGCAATCTCTTATGCTAATGATTATTTGCTGTCAGCAGGAAACTTCAAATTTATTATCGCTTTTTTCAGAATTTAGGAATTGAACATCATCTTGCCAACGACGTGGCTCTTGATGATCAGCGGTAGAAGACGAACACAAGAAGGGTGGGAGTTATAGCCTCTTGATATGAAAAGATTTTATTATGCGCAACTATTGAATTACTTCCTGAATATATTGTTTGTAAACTTTGGTAATAACATATTTTCCATTAATTGGGAATTTGAAATCGTAACAAGCATCAAAGTGCCTTCAATTGCATTGCTAAAACGACTTCAGAGTAACTATTTAGTTGTGCATTTTACAAACTCGAACGAACATACAAATGCAAGTTGTGCCGGGAAAATCTCTCACATAATCATAAAATGACTTGGAAAAAAGGAAATTCCAGCGACAGATTTATGTTGTCGAGAAAGCTTTTGCACCATTGCTAGTCCTTGTTTTTTTTTTGCTTGTTGGCCGATGCGAATCCTGTGCCTGGTCCCAGTCCTCTTATTGGGCCATTCCGTCGCTGTAAATGTGACGGCGGCGCAATAGCATGGATTTAGTTGCAATTATTTTTAATGTTGTTTACTTACACTTCAATTGATGATGCCAATAACTGTTTCAAAAAAGTTTCTGGTCCACAAATCGAACAGAATATTTTTCGTTAGAATTTTGTAACTGACGAAAAACATTGTAAATGTGCTGGTTCGTGATATTTTGTTGTTTTAAATATGTTTTATTATTTAAATAATTTATATTTATAAAACCTTTTTTACATAGGTGAAACTTGTAATATTTAAGTCTTAATTCCGGGACTCTTTCTTTAGCTTCGGCGCACATATCGCACTTATGTTATTCTATACTATCGTATATTTTATAGGACAGCCAGAATTATAGATTATTGTGTACAAAAGTTAATTGTCCAGTTTGCCGATAATCGCATAGAAAACAATACACTTTTTCTCACCGAGATTGTTTTTTCACCGATCGCTCCTATAAGAGCTGTATGATGTAGTCATCCGATCTTGATGATTTGGAATATTTGGCATAGTAATTAACAAATACATATTTTAAAACTGACAAAAATTAATACTAGCGCTCATATTTCGCATATGTTTTCTGCAGAGAATGTTCTTCGGACTGAGTCGGATCACTATATCAAACAGCTCTCAAACGACTTCTAATGGTAAGTCAGCATTTTAAACTGGCGATAAAATGTCATGCTACATGAGCCGTTTTGCAACTTGAAAACACTCAATCTCTATCAAGAGCAGAGTAATATACGACACTTTAGATTTTAGACGGACGGACATGGCTATATATTCTTTATATGATCGGAGATGCTTCGTTCTATGCGTTGCACACTTCTGTCCAAAATTAATATACCCTTTTTGCAATGGTATAAAAAGGAGAAATAAGGATTTTTTTATATTACACACAACTTTAGTTACCGTTCAGCATTCGATGAATTCGTTGGGGTCAAAGAGAAGTAAAACCAGAGAGCCGGGGCTGAATTCGGCCGTGCCGAAAGTAACGAAGTTATTGACAAAGTCACTGTTTTCGACCGATCGTTCCTATGGGAGCAATATAATATAGTCATCCGATATCGATCAAATTTTGCACAGTCGTTTAAAGGTATAATAAACTTACCAATATTAAATTTCAGTACAGTAGCTCAGAAATAATGAAGTTATTGAGACTTTGTTCGTGACTTTGCAGTTTGTATGGGAGCTATACGATATAGTGGTCCGATCCGGCTGAATCTGAGATATACAAATTGTGCAGTATATACTGCCTACATGGTATATGTAGCTCTTACGGTCTAGGAGGTGTTCGCTTTGATCCAGACGGACGGACGGACATGGCTCTATGAACTAGTCTCGTCGTGCTGATCACGAATATGTATACTTTATATGCTTATATACATACTTTAGATGCTTGGTTCTATGCGTCGCACACTTCTGACCAAAATTAATATACCATTTTTGCATTGTAAATTTATAACAACATAATTCATGCATCTAATTAAAATGAAGTAAGTAAGTCGTCTCGCCGACTTGGATATACCATACACCAGTAAAAAAAATATTTTAAATTTATAATAACCAATGCATTTTCGTATTTTTAAAAAAAACTGTTTGCATGCTTTTTAGAAGCATATCTTAGTATTTCGCTCACTCAAGCATTCGAGCACCCTAGCGCCCCCACCAGCCAACGGCCACTTCCGGCCATATGGAAAAGCGTTTATATGCATAACTTGACTATTTTTATTCCGATTTTGATCAAATTTGGTATTTTGCTTGATATTAGTATCAAATTTAAGTATGCTAAATTTGATTGCACAAGGTAGAAAATTACGGGAGATAATCGAGTTTTTTCAAATTACGGGGGCGGAGGGGGGCGTGGCAAAATCTTTACACATCAAAACTGTGCGCAATTACTAAGCAAATATTCATACCAACTATGGTGTCTCTAGCTAGAATAGGTTTTGAGAAAATCGGTTTTATTTGATTTGCGGGGGCGGTAGGGGGCGTGTCAAAATGTTTATAAATACAAAATGTGCGCATTTACTAAGCAAATATACATACCAAATTTTGTGTCTCTAGTTGCTATGGTGTTTAAGAAAATCGGTTTTATATCATTTGCGGGGGCGGTAGGGGGCGTGGCAAACATTTGAAACAAACTCGATAAGCGTACATATGACACGAGTCTACATACCAAATTTGGTGGCTCTAGCTCTTATAGTCTCCGAGATCTAGGTGTTCATACAGACGGACGGACGGACGGACAGACGGACATGGCTAGATCGTCTCGGCTGTTGATGCTGATCAAGAATATATATACTTTATGGGGTCGGAAAAGCTTCCTTCTGCCTGTTACATACATTTTGGCGACTTTAATAAATAACAAAGTCGTATTAATACTTCTAATACTTCTTTGAGATAATATATTATATTATTTAGATATTATTTTGACCCTTATACCTAGAAACTGGAAACATGTATAAAAACTTCCCAAGGCATACAAACTATATGAGTATGTCTACATGTACATAAAAACGTTTAAGACGAACGGTTTTAGGCATAAGCCGGCTCGAGGTCCATCTTATATTCTTTATAAGATGGACCTCGAGCCGGCTTATGCCTAAAACCGTTCGTCTTAAACGTTTTTATGAAGATTATTTTCAAAAGCAACACAAATAGGGGATCTTGCCGGCTGTAATGCTATTTCAAGAAGCCATCTTTGCTGTGATCCAAACACAATGGAAATCATATTATATGCGAATGCACATATAATTTGGAGAATCCATCTGTAAACTGGCATATTTGTTCCTAATTTTGTACCCAAATACATACATGAGTATGTTGCTTTCCATGCACATATAATACATAAAAGGTTTTCTTTATTAAGAAACATGGATATGAAAGCATCAAGTGCGAATTCATAAATAATGCCAAGAAATTACTGCACGCCCAAAACAATCTGCCGTCTTTCCACTAACAGTTTTTCTTGGCATTGTCAATTACCATTTTGGACAAGGACGAGGCTGATAGACACAAGTCGATCTGGCTAAAAAACTAATCAAATGTCACACCTACGAAACAGATGAGCCCCGGCCGCCTGCCAACTCAAGAAGCAGCAGAATATTTTCATTGTGGGCTACGAATTCGTATATGAAACATTAATTCGACGCCTGCGACATGGCATGGAGTTTGTCGAATATTATTGTATATTGGTGTGCGTGACGTTGCATCATGAATGGAATTTGTGATAGAAGCGCGTCGAGCATTACAAGAATAGGAATTGAAGCTAGAAGCTGCCACCAACTGACGGCTGATGCTACATCCCGTTCACATCACAGACGACGCAATCGAAAAAAACTTGAATTCTTGGTGGCAGCATTTGGCCAGGCAATTCACACGTACCACTCATATATAGCATCGTCAAAATGTGAATAGGTATAGCCAGCATTCGCATTACCAATGGACTGATAACTCAAAATAACACTCAAGCCAAAACGATGAAGTTCTAATTGGCAACAAAGAGAGTTATGTTGAGGGCTTTTGGAAAATTAACTCGAAATTGAATACTCCATCGATTAAAATGAGATTATTTATTCTATGTATATTTTTTTATTTGACAATATTTTACATGGGTATCTCTGAGCGGGTACGTAACAACTAAAAGTTTTGCCCATAAGTTGCTTAGAGCCCGACGGTTTTTATATTTTCCGATCGCATCACATCTTACAGACATAAACAACAGAAAGTTATGGGCGGAACAGCTTATGACCAAGCTGCTCCACATCTTTGCCGCGAAGAGACAAACTTTTCTTCATGCAACTCGGAAATGATTTGTGCATCTCGGGTGCCCGACGAGTCAGGGGAGACAGCCGTCCTTTGCTCGAGCTCACCCTGCTTGTATCGTACCTGTCTGCCACTCCTGCTTCATCCAGTATCATAAATGATATCAAGGCGCAGCCGGGAGACAAGGACACCAAAGGCATCATTGCCAATGCAAAATATGGCACGGCGTTGGCGGTAATTTGCGCAAATTATTCCTTGGGAAAGTGTGCACGTGCTAACGGGCATCAAGAGCTGCCGGAATGAAGATAGCCTCCATAGACCTTCAAATCAACATGAAACACAAAAACGCGTCAGATGGCAGCGATCCATTAGCATTTGGTTTGCGATTTACGTTCTGGATGCGTGCATTTGAATTAGATTTCGATATTGAAGTGATTTCATCAACATCAAATTCTTGCATTGAGACGAGAATTAAAAAAAGTCTTGGAGCATGTTTCTGTTTACCCAAAGACTCTAAGATTTTGTCGATTTCACGCAGTTCCTCTATTCACGAGGTCGCCGAGCTGCTTTAAGTTGTCTTTGGCGATTCTTTTTATACGCCACCGAAGATTTAGCAAGTTATTGGGAAAATATAGAATAGTGCGCTGAAATATTCCATACAGCCTAAAATGAGTAAACAGAGTATCCGAAATAAAGTTTACAGACAAATAATTAGCAAAAAATTAAAATTGCGACTATAATTTGAGATTTCAATTATCCTATCTCTCAAGTTAGATCGAACTGCACATGGTGTGCGAATTTTATTATAAACGGTTAAGTGGTTTATTAGTCCATTGAGGACAAACATTGTGACACGAGATTTATATATATTAAGATTTTGATCAAACAAATGGGAGACAACCTATAGAACTCAATCTCTGTTCCAGTTCCAGTTTGACCTGATTGTAGTATCCCAGATAGTCACATCTTATATCCACATTAGCTTTAAAATTATCTCTTAGTCAAAGATGACTCTTTTGCTAACGAGAGTGTTGTTCCTGCTACTAACTGAGTGAATATGTCCTTGTACTTATTGTCAATTTAATCTAGCACCTTTCCTAAGAATATTTTCTCCCGGGTGGTAGGGGTAATAACTTAATTAAAATGTCCGGACGGACGGACGGAAAAGCTTCCTTCTGCCTGTTACATTCATTTTGGCGACTTCAATATACCATTTCACCCTATGGGTGTATGGTATAAAAATCGAAGAAGCTATCTTCGGCTATGCCGATGTTTGTAAACCCTTGCAACTTTATTCGGTCTGTAAAAATTATTCAGTGTTGCTGAAATTGATGTTTTCTTCAATTTACTTTAACTTTAATTGTAGTAAAAAATACAACAAAAGTCACTGTTTTTCACCGAAGATTCCTATGGGAGCTATATTATATAGTCGCCCGATCTTGATCAAATATAGTAGAGTCATTAATAGTTTTGCTAATCTAAGAAATGTAAATTTTTATGACATTTGCGTAAAAAGTAACGAAGTTATTGACAATAGTCATTGTTTTCCACCCATCGCTCCTAGGGGAGCTATATGATATAGTCAGCCGATCTTGATCAAATTTGGCATTGTTGTTTATGGGTGTAATAAACACCACTATTAAATTGCACTACAGTTCATGTACTGTTGCGTCTGTGTGTGTATGCGGGAGCTCTGACAGACGGACATGGCTATATCGACTCAGCATCGGGACGTGTTCTTCTGTGCGTTTCAAACATCTGACCGAATTTATAATACAAGAATATAACAATTGAATAAAAATTTATTTGTCTTTAAAAAATTGTGTAGTTTTTTTATTTTGCTACTGAGCAATATTGAACAAAATGATCAATCCGCTGCTACGTTGCCTAATTTGATTATCTGATCATTTTATAGCCATCTACCCAGCAGCATTGCCCTTGTGTGTCGTTCTCTATCTACTTTTTCCTCACATCGCCTGTCAAATGTCAGGGTAAAATTTTATTACTTCAATAACTTTGCCGTTATAAGGACTTAATTTATGAGTCCCAGCAATAGCAACAACAAACGTAAAAAGCAATTGCTGCAATTTTCGTTTCAGGACTTCTGTGTGTATGTGATAATGTCCTGTTTAAATGCAATAATTTCAACTGCAATTTTCCGCGGGCCACAGAACCCTCTCCAGTGCACCCCTTGTTTCAGTTTTTGTTCTGTCTGGTCGTGTGACGACCAACTGACTGCCAGCTTGCATTTATTTATTGCTGACTGACGTGATGGCCCTGGTTCGTGTGGCAGGGCCCTGCCCTCTGTCGACCCCGAAGCGGAGTGGTGCGTATCTAGCCATTTTTTGTGTACACTTTCATCAAGTAAAACAAAAAGCTAATTTTATGAAAACTCCGCAACTTGCCAACTCTAATAAAAATCGTGAATTCTCGAATTCATGAATTCTTTTTCGGTAATTCAATTAGCTCGGTCACGGAGAAACTGTCATTTGTTGCGTTATCTTTTAGTTTCCAACACTGACATCATATGCAGGTTGGACTCTCTGCACTGTTGCAAAACTCGGCGCCGTCTAGCTGAGAATCATAAAAACGAAAGTTATGACAACCTTCGCTACGTTGGATTTATGGGTTTTTTTTGCGAAATTGTTTTTATTTATTATATTGATGTCCCGACTTTATGCTATTACAACTCAAAAATGTTTTGCTGCATACATTTCAGCGCCAATGAGACCTAAAGACACTCGCCAAAAGGCCCATATCGTAAAGAATGCACAACTCGTCGGCCTTTTTGCATTTTTCGCTGTGAGCGCAATTTATGTCTCTTTGACAGCGCTATGCATTTCCTTTGAAGTCTTAACTGCTCAAGAATTGCGGACTTAACTGAGGAGTAGTTATTACAGTGGTTGAATTTCACAAAGTGTCAATGCTGGCCCCGGCAAATCGGGCGTATTTCGACGGAAACATGTCATAAACATGGTCAGAGTATGCCATAAACTAACATACTTGACAACCATATTTTGATGTTAATACAATGAACTTTAGAAATGCCAGAGGCAGAAATAACGCTAATTGTAAGACATCGATCACATCCAAACGGCTAACAAAAATGTAAAAATATAAACGCACATTTAATAATTTGAAATTCACAACAAAATTTATCAGAAGTTATTGTTGTCAAAAGAGATATTTAGGAATATTTCAACCAAAGGGAGACTTACTTAAGGCAAAATGAAGCGGTATATACACTTAAGCGAGGTCCGTCTGTATGAACACCCTCTTTTTGAAGACTGAATTTTCCAAAAACACTATTGCAATAAAAGTCGCTAATATTTCTTTGATTATTGAATCCCATACAAACTTTTATTATGGTTTTATGCTATGCCTATTTTGTCTTACACTTTTGTTTACAAGAATTTACTGCATATGATTTACATTTATGTAGGTGTATCTGTACATATGTATACATACATATGTACATAATATTTTTGTTTACAAGGTTTAACAAATCTCGTTAACGGCTGAACAATACGCATTAAGAAATTGAAAAAAGACCAGAGTGCGGGCTACTCTTCGTAGATAAGATGAACGCATGCCACTTTGATGTTGAGTTTCTTCCGACTATAAATTGGCAGAAAGACCACCACCTTCCATAACCAACCACAATTAATTGCATTTGTATACCTGTCAGTGTCATCAGTTGAAAGACACAAAACACAGACTATGAACTAAAATAAAACAGAAAATGTCAAATATTTTATTTTCTATTTCTGAACTGGAAGACTCTGGACATTATCTCGAAGCCATTTGCTGAGTGAGTGTGTGTTTGTACGTGCTTGTGTGCGTGTTTAAATCACAAACGAAATAAAATAGTGTATATCTGCCTGAGCAAGGACACGATTTTAGTTGTTCACCGGCCTTTTGCTCATTTCACTCTTCATTGATGAGCGTCTTTCGAGTGCAAAAATGTGCATCCTCCTACAACTCATGCCGCCGGATCTTGGTGTGTACGGTGTCTGGATCAAACGAGTTGCTTGCACTCATGAAATGAAAATATATTCTTCGGCTGCATCATTTGCTTGCTCTCTGCTTCTTTTGCGTCTCTCCTTTCTCTACATTGTCGTCTTCTGTCATTTGTCCAAACTGCATCCGCCGACTAAGAGAGAAAGAGCAGAAAGTTTAGTTTATTGGCAGTTTTTGTTGCTAAAAATCTAAAAGCACTTTTTGACAAACATCTCCACTACTTATACACACATTGATATATATGTGTGTGTGGGTGTGTAGTATGGTTGCCATCTTAACATTTTCAGACTGAACATTGTGTTAGCTGTCTTGCCGACTGTCACTCAGCCTGTGTTCATTTGTACAAGTGTCTTTGGCTGAATGTCAGTGAACTCCCGCTACCCCCCTTTTTCTCTTGTTTTTCTCACCGTCCGGTTTTATTTTTTGTGACACTTGAAACTGAATTTAACCCATTAAATTGTAAAAAATAATCATTTGTTTGAATTTTTCAGTTAAGGGGAGTCTTTTCTAAAATAAATAAAAAAAAATTTCAATTAAGCTCATGCCAAATTCTTCTGCACCATGTGTCTCTCTCTTTTTTTCTTTCCCTTTTCCTAGTTCTACTGGCTAGCCACAACACACATACTTTGGCTTCGGCACACTCCCCCCATATCCCACAATTTTGGGTTATGTGCCCGACCTGTTTACTTGCTCTCGGACTTCACTCGACAGCTTTCAGGCAGCATGACATATCAAAAGTATAAAATATTTTAAAAGAAATGTTTTTTGTCCTTTCGGTTCTTTGTTGTAGGGGAAGGGCCAAGGGAGCAGAACAAAAAGTTTTCAATTACAACATTATAAAGATCGACAAGCTGTCTGCGGCAAATATGGCTAGGTCAGAGTACATTCACTCCCACTCACCTGATGTGCCAGAAATTATTATTTATATGCACTGCGAACCAATTTTATGTTCGACACTTGTCTCTAAGGATTAAACGGGAGTGACCGCAAAATCACCATCACAGCCGGGAGGGACAGAGACAAAAGTGCCGCTTGATAGCTGTTGGTTGAACGCTTTCAGTAAATATAACGTCTAACTATTTCCAAGATGGGGCTCGGTGATGGATATCGAAAAGCACGCAGGATCCAAACATCAAGTTAAGAATTTATTTTTTCCTACGTACATATGTACATACAAGTCCGAGAGCTGTCAAAAGCCACTTTGAACTTGTGTGTCAAACGCCTCAATACTCCCAACATTTCTACATCATCCCTTGTTAAAAATTTGTTTTTTTTCTTTTCTTATATTTCGTTCTGTATTTTTAGTGTCCCATTTCTATACTTTTGCAAAAAGGGTATATTAGTTTTGGGATGTACTGTGCGTGGAAGGAGACATTTCTGAACACATAAAGGATTCATATTCTTGATCAGCATCCTCCTAACTCTTCTCCCCTGTTCAACGCTACAGCAATACCATTGAAAATATGCATTTAGGCTTCTAACAACTGCAGCAACTGTATATCCCGCTTTCTGATTCAACTAAATTATCATATAGGTTTGTATTTTTCCAAGCCATGGTCATAAAATGTACTATTATATTTTAGTCTGATATGCTCAACAATGAGTAATGAAAAAGTCCATAAATTCACTTTTGAAAAAAAAGCTGTACCTGTTTCCCGTCTTAAGTGAAGAGGTCTCTTCAATAAAATAATAATTTATTTTAATCGAAAATCCGAGTAAACCTGACAGTGTAGAAACAAGTTAATGATTACATTGAGTACTGGACATAGGTAGAAGAAAAAGTTTGGAAATCAAACTGTATATCGTAGTCGCGACATATTACTTAATTTAGATATAAATATCTTATGATTAATTGTAGTTTAAGGAAAGAGTTTCTCATTATAGAGCATAATAAAATAATAAACTATTTAACCCAGTGGCCCGGTCTAACTGCGACCGTGTCGAAGTTTGTATCCTCTTCAATGTTTTTTCGTTACTCTTTCCCTATATACTTCTTGGGTTGAAAACGTTTCCTTTAGCCCGTCTTCTACATTTTTGCTACTTTAATGTAACAGTTTGTACGTTCAGTGTATGGTGTGCATAGACAAGTATGAACCTCTTGGACAATGGATATATATGTATGTCTATTCATATAAATGTGTTAAGGATGTCGTGTTTAAAGTTGACCATACGTTCGGGACTAGACTCAGCGACCCCTGGCTTTGCCGTTTGTCATCCCTTGTGGTTTGTTGCCTCGTCTTTTTGCTAAATAATGATGGAAAGTAAATGCTGCCAAATAAGGAAAACAAACAAAAAAATAATCTGCCGGCAAAACTTTAAGCAAAATGTCCTGCATTTCAGTTTTTGATGTCCTCTGAGAATATCTGAAAGTTGAAATATTTCTAGAATGAAACTTAAAACGAATACAAAATAAGTGAAATATAAAAAAAAAACCTTGCAACAAAATATAGAAAAACTTTAAATAGTTTTTAAGTTTTTTGACGTTTTGTACATTGAATCCTGTCAATTCAAGTGCTGCCTTCCAGAGTTTCCCCCATGTGAGCGATCGAAACCAAACAAAGGACTATTTCCTTTGTGGAAGAGAGTTTATCTAATGGTCTATTGGCAACATTCATTACAACTGCATTCTACACTGCATTATGTTGAAATAAAAAGATAATCGTCGTTAACATCAACTTCAATATTAAGTTTTGACTATTATCTAACCGAATTCAAATTTTTTTTCTGTTCTCACGACTTCCCTGAAGGATGCTTAAATTCGCATTCCTTGATCTTCCTTGCACTACATTTTCCGTTGGACCATCCGTCCATGTCGCAACGCACTTGTTTGCTGCTGCTGTTGCTTGTCCAATGTCCTTATTAAAGTCCTGACGGCCCTGCCTCAACTTGTGTTCGTCGTGGTTGTTGCTGTTGTTATTGTTGTTGCTAGCCATGTCACTCCTGCTGTTGGCGTTGCTGCTGCTTCTGTTGCTGTAGCCCACTTATCATCCCCGGTGACACTTTATAATTTCTTTACTTTTAGTGATGTCACTATTTATTTCATTTTTCCATCAAAACTTTTAAGTTTTACAATAAATTTTCACAGGAAATACAAATAGAGTGTCCAGCATACACAGACTCAAGCAGAGGTTGCACATGCACATATACAACATATATGTACATACATACATATATACTTATACATACACGCCCACATACATACATATGTAAATGCGGGGGCTGAACTGGTAACTGGAAGTGAACCGACTTTCATTTTGTAAGTGATGCTCATGTCACTGTCATTTGCCTTACATTTTTTTTGTACTTTTCTTCACTTAAGTTACCACTGCTGCAATATTTGAAGCTAAACTATAATTATAAATAATCTTTAATTGAAAAATTCTTGTGTCTTGTTTTGTTTCATTTAGATAAATAATAATAAACTTTTAAGCGCAGTCATAAAGTGGTTATGGCCTTGCCAATGCTTGACGAAGGCCTGAAAATGATTTCTATTACCGTTACAGGCAATGCTCCATTTTTTTTGCCATTGTGCAAATATGCCGGAGAGGTTCCACAATCCATCTGCATGTAAAACTTTTAAGGAACTCACATTATATGCCTCGATCCCAAACTTTTTTCTGGCCTGTCTCGATGATGATGCTTCATAGTGTCCGTGTCCATATGACTTTGTTTGAAATAACTTTTTCCAAGGGCATCAAGTAAACAATTTGCGACAACGCTGATGATGACGTTGCTGGCACCGAGTTAAAAAGTCCATTGGCACAGCTGTTGTGCATGGAGAGGGTCGTCCAATGTAAAGAGCCAGCAAAAGCTCACCCTGTTTTTGCAGTATTCCGAAACTATGTATTTGTATTTGAAAATCCTGCGGCACTTTGTGCAAAAAGCGGATTCGTTTCAACGCCCTCACAATCGTCTCGTCCCTGGCGGCCATCGCTAAAGCATAAAAGTCAAATGCACTTGCCTGAGCCTGAGCTGAGGGAATCATTTTTCAACACTTGATGCATTTGCCGACATAATGAAGTGGCCGAACGGACTGAAGCATACTCCTTCCTTCTCTGCATTTAGCCACAATATCCTTTTACGCGCATTGTTTCGCTCCGTTTTTTCTTTTTCGCTTGCACTCCTTGCTGACTTTTATTATTTCACTTGGCAGTTTGCTTTTAACTCTGTCCATCTGTTAGCTTCGTTTTTATTCCTCAGACTTGGCGGCAATAGATCATTGCGGTCGGATGAACTTCAGCCTGCTCTTTTACAATTACAAAAAAGCAAAAAACCCCTCATTTTAAATGTCAGCATTTTGAAGCCTGGCACAGTTTTTATATTTACTTTTTTATTTATTTAGGTTAATCCTTCGCTTTTCCATGCTCAAATCCGCTTTTCCATATTTCAAATATTTGTTCGCTGCCTTTGTGTATTTTTACAAAAGTTGAAATTTCTTGAGCTTTTGTAATGCAATGCACACATAACTGGGAATCTTGTATCCATTACAATTAGAAAACATTTCTAAAAGATTTGCGCTGTGACACTTATGAATAGTGTAAAAGCCAAGCTAAGCTACATAAGTGCTTAAAGGAAATGAATTGTAAGTTTTGCTGAATTTTACGATGTTTGTTTATAAAAATACTGAGCTAACTCTTAGCAACAAAGCTTTGCTTAAATATGTTTAATGTTTTGTCATAATTGCCCAATATCACTTAGGTAATGATATAACATATACAAGAATACATAAAATTAACATTGGATAACGCTTTCAAATTTGAAGTTGAAATAAAAATTCATTAATACTTTTAGATTTTTGAATAGATTGATTTGATCACTTACTTTTAATTACTCTTCAATAATATCAGAACCCACATTTTCTTTATTTGTTAAATTTTTGCCGAACTAATTAACCTTGAATCAGGCAAGACGAGAATGTTTTCTTTTCAACTGCATGCAATAATTTAGCTAATTTTCCATTACAAAGAGAATTTATAGTACCGACTCCTACAGACCCACATGGAAATGCATTATTGCTCTATAATTTTATACACTCGCTCAAAAGAACAAAAATCATGCATATTTCTTGCAAAATTATTTCGATATGGACTGCAAAAGGCACGTAATCAGTCGAAATAAACACTTGTGCCTCTAAAATAGATAAAAATATCTACACTTCAATAAACATGAAAATCATCGCAGAACGGCCCCGCGAAATGTGTTAAAAATTGCAATGGCACTGCGATCATAAAGCATTCGCCATTAATGACACCAACCCGACAGATACATCCCATTGTCAATAACTTTTACGCCGCGCAGATTGCGGTCGGACCGGGTAGGACTCTCTCGGCCCCTTCTATTGCCGCTGCTTCTCCACCCCGACACAAAATCAAATTCAAATTTCCCAAAACGGGCAACAGCATGGAGATGCAGATGACGACGATGTCGATGCAATACTAAGGCAAGGGGAGCATAGTGGTTACAACTACACAAATATAGCGGGACATTTTGAGTTTAATTACAACTGATTTGACTATATGTATTAAATTTTTCCAGTGCAGTTATAAATAAGCAGCGATTACTAGAAATCTTTCACTTCTACGTCGCTGTGAGTCATCAAGGTCAATACCTTTGCTGCAATAGCAAACCAAAAACTTTCCTTTGGAGAATGAAATGTTGTGAAATGTTTGCCAGACCTACTACCACTGTGCGGCGCCTGGCGATTCCGAGTGATGGCATCCGCCAAGACGCACAAGACACTCGCATATCCGCAAATTTATCGACAAACATTTCTGCAGTCTGGGACGCAGGCGGTTCAAGAGGGAAGAGTGGAGTTGCATGCTGGCTGGAGGCTGTTGGCGTCGATACACAAACCGCTGGTGGATCTTTGCTTCCTTTTCAATTATTAAGTGCGCGAAATAGGCGATAAAAAGAGCGAGAAGCATGTGTGACGGCAGGGAAGATGAGGCGTGGCATGTGGGGTGAAACTCATAATTCGCTACATGATAGCAATGTTCGCTGTAGAGTTCTCCAGTTGGATCTCTTCAATCTTGTAATATAAGCCTTTTGCCATGTTACCCATTTGTTTGACGATTGGCCAGAGGTCATTTCTAAATGGGGGTTTCGTTTTTCTCTTTGCAGCTCATCTTTTCTCGACAATTTTCCCCTTTATTACTTTAAAACAAAAAATATTTTCTCTTTTCATGTCAAATCGCTTACAAGTTGGCCAGTTGGAAATAAGTGGTTTTAGAAAAACGTATTTGAAAGCAATATTACTAAATATGTCGTCAAAATTCGATTTATTGGAAAAATTTTCATGTTGTTTATTTTTCACATGGGTTAACCGCCTAAAAAGGTCCAGGCAAAATCTTTAAACTTCTTTATGTGAAGAATGAGGGCATCTAGGAAAACTTTGGAATTTATACAGGTTTTGATTATTCACTGCAGTATGATTTAAAACACTGTACAACAAATTGAAGGTTGTTGAAATCCAACCGAACCGGACCTTTTTTTTCTGAAAGTACATTTATTGAATACCAAAACCCTATTTGGGTTTTTTAAAGTTAGCTCGTTTTTTTTTTTTTATAGCGAGTTGAAATTTTAAATTTTGAGGTTAATTTTTGGTTTGTCATATGAGCTGAATATGACTTTTATATCAATTCCTTCTTTGTGCATCGGATCTAAATCTTCCTTATTTATTGTAGAAAGATTGTTAATGCTTCAATAAATTCAATTCATGAATTTTACATAACCCAAAATGCCATTTTCAGCTATAGTTCTCAAAAAAATGAAGCAAGTAAGTCGTCTCGCCGAATTAGGTATACCATACACCAGTAAAAAAAATATTTCAAATTTATAATAACAAATGCATTTTCATATTTTTAATAAAATCTGTTTGCATGCTTTTTACAAGCATATCTTAGTATTTCACTCACTCAAGCATACCCAAGCACCTTAGCGCCCCCACCAACCAACGGCCACTTCCGGCCATATGGAAAAACGTTTATATGCATAACTTGGCGATTTTGATCAAATTTGGTGTTTTGCTTGATATTAGTATCAAATTTAAGTGTGCTAAATTTGATTGCACAAGGTAGAAAATTACACATCAAAAATGTGCGCAATTACTAAGCAAATATTCATACCAACTATGGTGTCTCTAGCTAGAATAATTTTTGAGAAAATCGGTTTTATTAAATTTGCGGGGGCGGTAGGGGGCGTGGCAAAATTTGTACAAATACAAAATATGCGCATTTACTAAGCAAATATACTTACCAAATTTTGTGTCTCTAGTTACAATAGTGTTTGAGAAAATCGGTTTTATATAATTTGCGGGGGCGGTAGGGGGCGTGGCAGAAATTTGAAATAAACTTGATCACTCTACATAGTCTACATACCAAATTTGGTGGCTCTAGCTCTTATAGTCTCCGAGATCTAGGTGTTCATACAGACGGACGGACGGACGGACGGACGGACAGACGGACATGGCTAGATCGTCTCGGCTGTTGATGCTGATCAAGAATATATATACTTTATGGGGTCGGAAAAGCTTCCTTCTGCCTGTTACATACATTTTAGCGACTTTAATATACCATTTCACCCTATGGGTGTATGGTATAAAAAGAGGTAACTTTAAAAAACCCAAATAGGGTTTTGCTATTCACTAAATGTACTTTCAGAAAAAAAAGGTTCGGTGATTTTTGGTGTTGCACAGTGTAAGTTTTACATATTTTCAAGCTAATATCAACGACTGTAGCTTGAAACTAAATTTTTTTCCTTTCACTGAGACACAGAAGAATTTTTCTGTTGTATTCAGGTTTCCTTAGATTTTCCTTCATCATTTCAGACTGCTCTATGAGTCGTGCGAAACGATCTCCATATTACTAGACATTTATCTGCCGTAATTGTCCCACACCAATGACTAATTAAATTTACCGGCTATTAACCAACTTACTCCGCTAAAACTCAAAGCAGACGAAACACACACGTCCCAGGGCCCAAATGATAGGAAGGGAAGACGACAGTAATTCGTTTATAATGCGGAGGACATGTTGACAATACCACAGGACATTCGTAATAAGGAGAAAGCCAGTTGGTGGAAGGTGGAGGTAGAACTTAGTCGCGGCCTCGTTGATACAAACGATGTGCGTTTGCATCAAAAACGAAGAAACTTCCCCGGTTTTCAAACTTGAAAGCAACCCACAGACTTTGATAGACAAGATGAGCAGAGGGCGGCATGGAGATGTGGTGTGGTGGTCAGACAGGGGTTGGACCGTCGTTGACAGTTACCGGCCCTTCTCCCAGTTGATGCTTCAAAGGTTTACTGCCTGCCCAGCTGCTTGACACATGTAAATGTGGTTGAAGTAATGACGAAATGGGCACTAGACATACTCGTTGTAGTAACCCTGTGCTCGGGCTTTTGCCCTCCTCACCGTCGCGCAGTTCACAATCCTTTGACGTCGTTGGAGTTGGCGGCGACGTTTGCCTGTTGTTGATGTTTGCCCTCATTATTGTTGTTGTTGTTATTGCGGTTGACATCGTTTTGTTTGCCTAAAGGACACAAGCATTTATATATGCACTGAGAGTAAAACTTTTTGGTTACAAAACGTATTGGCTGTCTGCCTAGAATTTTAAACTTTAATCAATTTCTGAAAGTTCGAGCGCAGATACTTTTTAGCAGTTTAGTTATTTTTTAACTGCACAGGGTTTAAACAAGTCAGTCTTTGGTTCAGGGAGTGTTGCGAGGATTGATAATTTATTTTACAAATATATTCTAATCATTTTAAAACACTTTCAAGCTAATAATGTTGCTCATTATTTTATGTAATGTTTTCTAGTGTATCAGGCAGCAGGTGCTTCCGCTTTATGCCCATTCTTCTTTTCTCTTCTTCGATGGGTGGGTTATAGTATAGAGTATAAAGCCTAACGGTCTGGGCCATCTTTCCTTTCCATGTCATCCTTTGGTTTTGTTCTACGCCTTTGCCTTGCATTGCGCTAATCCCTGATGTGTCTGTGACATTCGCACTGACAGTGACAACACTTTGATGCGACAGCGACAGTCAGAGCCGAAAGGCAGCAATGCCGACAATGACAACGACAATGATGCCAAAATTCTACGCCCAAGGGTTACTTTGAGTTATGTTAAATTGTGTTGGTTGTTGATTGTCATCGTGGCGGGTCCCGTCTTTGCTTATTATTTGCTTCTTAGAGCCATTTTAAGTAGTAATTTAAGCTTTTGAGTTAATTCTCTTTAAATCTTAAAAGGTAAGCAGATTAAATACAATTAATAAGTAGAAGTATGTGTTGCAGAATAACTGGTTATATATTAACTGTAGTGTATTTGTTCCAAATGCTTGTCCAGAATTATTTTACAGACAGACCACTGGCTGATATAGCCTGATCCAGTTATCGAGTGATGCTGATCAAGAATATATTCTATTTAATTCATTACTATTGGCGAGCTCTATATCCATTTGTATACAGCCAATTTTTTTTCCGTTTATTTAATATTTAGATACGTATGTACATATGTATATACATGTATATACATATACATATATACATGTATATACATATGTACAAATGTAAATGAATGTAAATAATGAAAAAATTCTAATACTGAAATTATTACAGAGTTAGTCAATTGTAGCGCTAACGAGTCCGTGCAGTTTGTAATCAGGGTATAAATTCTTCTATTCTACATATAACCAGTCACTTTTTTTCGATACGTGTTTATTACTTTTGCAAACGCCACACACACGTAAAAGTAAAAACGCTAGAACGCAGAATAGAACCTTTTTGCTGTTAATTTTTGGACTCTCTTTATATTTTCGGTATTGACAGGCTATCCAATAAAATTCAAATGTGTGGCGATTGTTGTTACGCGCGGACTGTCGCTTCATCTTGCGAATTGTCAAAGCAAGTAAAATTGGAAACAGACACAGAAAGGAGACAGCTGGAAAAGCCACACAATAAAACACAGTACGAACGATAACAAAAATCATGTGGATGGGAGGAGCATTAGGGTGCACAAGCTAAGATATGTATAGTTCCGTCCAATTCTGCAACTCGTTCGTTTTTTTCCTCTCACTTCATGACATCTTGGCCACATATTTTGCTTGTCGAAGAGGACGACACAATACTGTCAACCAAAAGAATTCCCACACATTCATTTCGCTCCCTCAAAGTTGAGTTCAATTGACCGAATTGGAGGAAAATTGCTATAAGTCACAGGACATCATTTATCAGTCGCATGCTATTGCCAACTCTTCCAGATTTTTGCATACCGCACAAAATGTGCGAGTTCTTTTGCCTTTCCTATTGCAAATCTCTTGTCTGTGTGTCAGAGTGGGCTTCCTACACTTGGGCAGCTCGTACAATTTTGTATATTTCTGGAGACAAATTGCAAATAGGTTGGATAAATACAGCTTTCATTTAAGGTAATTAAGTACTTCATGATAACGAAATAAACTTTTTGAGCCAAAATGAAAGACTTTACAAATTTAACCAGCACTGTGTAAATGCTCATTGAAAATACAAGTCATTGATACAAGTTTGTTTTCGGCATTTATATATCACATGACTAAACGTCACCCGAAATTGCTATCCCCCTCCAGGTAAGGGAGCGACCTATGTATGTAATTGCGGCAAGTGTGCGTGTTTTTTGCGTTGTCCACCATTATTGGCAAAAATTAATTAAATATTTTCCAAATGAATGATTCAGCAGTACCACAGTCCGTTCCAAACCCACAGATCAACAGAGGGCGCCACTCAAATGCAGTCCTGCATTTGAATTATGTCAAATCCATTTTGTTTTAATGAAACGTTGATTGTTTCGCAATTAATTTTCTATTGTTTGACAGTAATTATTATTATATTATTATAATTTATATTTGCATTGTGTTGAGGCACAAAAGAAAACCACACCACCACAAGCATTCCATGCTATTAATGTTTTCATGTGCAAACACATTTCCTATTTCAGCCTCCAATTGGTGGATTTTTATTTTCTGCTTTTAAAACTATTTTATTCTGACACAACGGATTATCAAGAGTATTAAAATACAATCTAATAATAATAATCTGATTGGTTCTTAGACAAAAAAATTCGTTAGATATTTTTCTTATAGAAAACGTTATATACACTGCCATGCAATTGAATATATGTAGTATATTTGTAATTTTGCGTGTGTTTCTTTTTGGCAAAAAGACATCTTCCATAAAAAAGTCTTGTCCCTATTCAATTGCACGGCAGTGTATATATGGAGAGGCAGTAAAATGGTAATTTTTCCTTAGTTAACACGTTTTTAATAATAATTTTTAATATTCGTCTAGTCAATAAAAGAGTACAGGTTCTAGGATTCAAAATTGAATTTCCTAACTTGTTAGGTAATCTGTAAATTAGGTAGAAACCACATCGTACTTTAGTTTTTGTTTGGAACGATAATTTATAATATATATGTATGTACATAAAAAATATCGACAGGAAAGCTTCATTGTGATAGGCGAAACGTTTCGAAAATTTTAAATTTTTGTTAGCCAAAACTAGTTGGACAAGCTGCTTATGCAGACACTTTACACACACATGCATACATATGTTTGTATATAGTAAATACACACATATCTAGAAAGGCCATCTTTATGCCTGAAATGCATGTGTGTTCAGTTGGTTATTTTGAACATCGCCATCTTCGAGTATGGGCCCCATAAATCGTTTACATTGGTTCGTCTTCGTCAGTTAATTTAAAACATGTCAGACAACTCAGACAACTTTGGACAATTGATTGACGTTTTAAAAGTTTAGCAGCAGAGACAGGGGCTGAGGATACGTAGGAGAATCGTTGCAACAACAACAGCAATACTACAAGCCGACGCAGACTGGTCACCCCTGTCCCCTCAAATCTTCCTTCGGTTCTGCACTTTCAAACTGGTCAGCAACCAACTGTTGGCCGCCAGACCAAAATGTGCAGTGACGTTTTGGAATTGCAAAGAATTTGAGCTCCGGAGGTCCGAGTTAAAGTAATTTATTTATTTTCCATTTGTCTTTACGATGAGCAAACGAGCCAAGTGCTGGTCTCTTGGCCACGCTCCGATTCATGTCGTTGGCGTTGGACTAACAAAAGTGGCCAGTCCAAGTGGGAGCGTCCCCAATTGAGCTGTAGAACTAGCCCAAGCAACATAAAAAATGTTGGATTAGAGAACTTTATTTTAAATTAATACAGTATTAAAGTTCCCTAAGACTAAATATTTATAACACAAAATCAATGTGTCTTTGAAAAAATTTGACCAGGAGGCAAATGAGTGGCTTTCATTTTTAGCAAATAAGAAAACGAAATGGTCAAACATTTTTCTTCATCATTGCTTTTTTCTTCTCCGAACGGGAAAACAAACTAGAAAACCCATCGGATGTGGATGAGAAGAAAGGGCGAGGAATTTCCAATGCAAGATGACAGCTCATTCGTCAAATCACACAAAGAAAAATTTGAACTCTTCATCAGCTTTTTGGGTCGTTCAGATGTTCCATCGACACAGCGCTGCTTCCCATACCCCAAAGGTCATTTTCTGTCTTTTCCTTTGTTAGTATCCCCATCTGAGGGTGTATGTGTGCATTGGACGCCATTTGGCCGTTGGGCGACTTGATGTTGACGTTTCAATATTGATGCAATATTGTGCTTCGACCGAGTTTGTCCTGCCCTTAGTTGGAGCATCTTTTTCTTTTAATGTGGATAACATATTTCATCGGCAATGTCCGTTGCCAATTCTTTGACTGACATGAAAAATAACAAAACAACAAAAGCGGTCCAGTGCCAAAAACGATGACGATGACGATGACG
This sequence comes from Drosophila insularis, assembly GCA_018903935.1. Taxonomy (NCBI): domain Eukaryota; kingdom Metazoa; phylum Arthropoda; class Insecta; order Diptera; family Drosophilidae; genus Drosophila; species Drosophila insularis. The sequence continues at coordinate 5,995,065 of JAEIFP010002302.1, forward strand.
CTTGTTGGCATCGCTTGTAGGAAGACAAGCGTCGTAATCCATCGTCGAACGTCTTGGTATGTCCTTGGACTCTCGCGTATGCATTCAGTCTGATTCTAAGCAATCTTGTGCAGCTGTCGTTCTCAACGATAGATGGATGTACTTTCAGTATGTGGAGCTTGCGGATTTTCTCTCATTTCTTTCCCCTTTGTCCATCAAAGCTGGACATAAATTCGATACATCGGCATTATATTTAGATATTATTGATCTTTACTACGTCTAATATTTTTCTCAAAATGGTTTCAGCTTTAACACAACGTATATGTTGATTGCAAATAAACCAAAAAGGGATAAAAAATACACTATTTATGCAATATTTAAATTTAGTTCCGACAGTGTCAGATCTGAAGAATTTTTCAGTCGTAGCCGATGACTTCTGTTTTGTGCCTATAACTATCCTTTAGGAAAAAACAAAAACGTGATTGGTTCGAAGTATGCATTGAACTTTCGAATTCAAAGTAAAAATGATGTAAGTAAGTCGTCTCGCCGTCTTCGGTATACCATGCACCACGTGAAAAAATATTTTAAATTTCGAAAATGTCTATTAAATTTGCCTCCTAGCACCTAAAACTCGTTTATACGTATATTTTCCATGTTTGTAGTCCGATTTTAATAAAATTTGGTAGGTTGGTAGATAGATAGGTTTCGATAATCCAAAAGTTGCAGAAGGCAATGCCCGGTTTTTTTCTAGATTCTAAAGGCGACAGTACTACAGAAATCTAATTACCAATAATTTGGTGGTTCTAGCTTTGTTAGTTTTCGAGAAAATCAGTGGCAAAAATTTGAAATAAGTTTGAACACCGTAGGTATTATAGGCGTCTATGTACCAGTTTTGGTGACTCTAGATCTACGGGTTCATACGGACAGACCGTCGGGCGGACGAACGGACCAGGCTAGATCGACTTGGCTGTTGATCCTGATCAGGACTGTATATACTTTATGGGGTCGGAAATGCTTCCGGAAATGTACATTTTGGCGACGTTAATATACCACTTAAATCTGGTATTTATTTCTTTTTTTCTTCTCTTATGCCGTATTGCAAAACACGGCAAATATCTTGATATGGCTTTTAATCAAAATTCGATGACTCAAACCTCATTATGTTTGTAGTTCTAAACCGATATTCTGGGCCAAAATTCTGTTGTCTGGTTAAAAAGTATCCCATAGAAAACAAAGCAAAAATTGTACCCAAATAAAAAGAAAAATATGCCTTAGCGAATTGTGCGTTCGTTAACAACGTAGATTTCTTGGCATTATACTCGTCCTTGTTTGACAATTTCCAGAACGCTGGTTGGGGCTGCCAAAATAAATGAGTGACGTATGAAATGGTGAGACATTGTGGCATACTTCTCGTCATATTTTGCAGCTGAAGGCCTTGGTCCTGTACTGACCCATCCTGTGAAGTGCTGTCTAAGGGCTCCTGTTAATGGCTTCGGTCCATTATCTCGTCATGTTTGGTATGAAATTTAATTACTCTTATTTATTTTTCACTGCCCCCAAAACCGTTCTTGTCCTTGCATGTTTTATGATTTTTAACATTATCAAAAAATGTAAACGCTAAAAATAAATGTAAAAAAATCAAATTAAATTAAAAACATTTTTTCCACGATGCGTCCTCTACCTTCAGTACACGAACTTTTATCCTGCGTTTTATATTTCGGCATCGTCTAACATTGCTTGTAAAGGACAAACCTGAAGGACAGCAGTGCATCAGGAAAAGCGTTCCAAAATATGGGATTATCTTCAACGGATACCCATAAGACTGGATGTGATTATGGGTCTCAATGATTTGTAAAATTTTTAAGATAAGCGACAGCTATAATATCTTCGAATATTTCATTAAAAATTTTTATAAATTTTAAATTTGTATGAAAATTCAAAAATTTTATGGTTTCATATAACTATGAATTCTCATAGCGAAAATATGTATAAAACAACTATACTTATAGATTCTTTTTTTTCACTTCGAATCGAATGTATGAATATACATACGTATACAGAAATTGTCACGAATATAGCTATTCAAGTCATTCCATTTCGAAATGCCATCTGACGTCACAGAGCTGAGGCAAAGGCAAATACTTAGTACGAGTTAGCTGTCAGTTTCAATCGTGTCTGCAGAACTTGTCACTCATTCAATAGTTTGAAAATTGCAAATGTCACTTACAACCGAAGAAGAAGAGCTTCGAGTTACAAACACATACACAAAAGCGAGTGTGTATGTGTGGGAAAGTATTCTACCCAAGGATACGGCTTGAGACAATGTTGCCGGAGACGATGACGACGACGACAACTAAGAATACCAGAGGATGACGCGGCATACAGACGCTGTGAATTAAAACAAGGCCAGGAAATAAAATAATAAAAGGACAAAAGACAAAAGCACAAGAAAACTTGAGCTCTCAGAATCTATATGTGTACATATGTACATGTACACTTCATATACATACATACATACATATATGTAAGAACATATCTTAAATATGTGTGTGTAGCGTTGACCCATAAAGGGGGAGGCTGGGGCCAGCGAGAGGAATTCGTTCAGCAAGTGCAATATGTAAGTCTTCCAACACGAATTCATATGGAATTGAGACGAGAAGAGTACAGTAAGAAGGGATACAGACATAAAGAGTGGGTAAGAAAGCACGAGGGGACAACCATGTACGCATCAAAATCAGACTTGTAATCCAAGTGCAAGTTGCGAATCCAAAAATCCATCCATCGGCTGCAGCAAGCATCCTTTCTGTCGACTTCTTCTTGTGCTTATTCTGCTTCTTCTGCGTCTACTTCATCTTCTGCCAGCAAAACTTGGGCAAAGGCTGGAACAGAAATGCACCCGCTCGCTCGGCTGATGTCACGTAGAATAGACATACAGACATGCAAGTGACAGACAGATGGAGAGACACTGTGACACGACACATTGACTGACAGCTGCAGGGTCGAATGGGCGGTACTGGGCATGGATGGCAAGGATTGTGCAAGAAATGCTGTGTGCTGTGTGTCCTGGTCTGTTAGTGTCTGCAAACAAACCGAAAGACAAAAGCAAATGATGGACACTGGGCGGGATAAAATGGGCTGAGGTGAGACTTGGTCAAGGGAGTTCACTTTCTTAACTGAATTACAAATTTTACAATTAAGTTTTTCGTAATATGTGACATTAAGAAAAAAAATCACATATTTTTGCCATCACATGCGAGGTTGGCTAAATAACAAATAATTCAAGGCCACGAACCAGGGCTAAAGGGTAATTTTGATTTAGCCGAATTCATGTATGTAAAAATAAGAAACATTTAAATTTTGAACAAAACGCAATAAGAAAAATCCTAAATAAAATAATAAACCATTTTATTGTATTTGATGTGGCAAGTATGAGTTCCGATTCGACAATGACCGACACATTTCAAATCCCACACCCGGTGCTGGTTGTCAATGTCAGTCAGATTGGTCCAGACATTTTACAGGCATTTTGACATATAATTCCAACCATATTTTCATTATAAAATTAAAACAAGGATGAAATAAAATAAAGATGGGGACAGGGATAGCGCAAGAGTATGATGACGAGGACGTGGATGTTGACGAAGACAAGAGAGTGAGCAACTGCAATTAGAATTAAAGCTCTTGAAGGCATCCATATTTGGATGCAATACACGCCAGATTTATGCTAAATAAATTTTGGGTAAAAAAAAAGGGAAAATAACAATAACTGATAATTGTATTGACGAGACGGCTGCGTTTATTTTTGGCTCTGACTTAATTGATATTTTAGCGTTGGCGTCAGTCACACATTACTCGCAATAAACTGTTGGCTTTATTGGTCAGCTGAGGCAAGAGGCGATATAGTGGATGTCGCGCGATCGTAAATTCCGAGCTGTTACATCGTAAATGTTTCAGTTATCTTTTGCATATGCATTTTGTGTATACACCAAAAGATATGACGACGTGGACCAAACAGCTTACCGTCTCAATTAATAGACAAAAAAAATATTGAGCTCACTAAAATATTAAATGAGAACTGTGGAAATTTCTCATCTCTCCACATTAATCAGACCTATGCTTAGCTTAGGATGAAATTATACAGTTAACTTGTCCCACCTGTTACTCTTTTCTTCTTGTTCAGTGTATGGTTTAGTCATATCTGGGAACTTGTTTCGCAACTGCGCCTTGTATTTATATAATGTGGACTCGTTAAGGGGACCTAAAAAAGAAACCAAAGATATATTATTACCCAAGTATTATGGCCGTTGACAGGTGCCATCAACTTCGAGAGCTTATCATCAATGTCAATTAACATAAACATCTAAAAATAACTGCGCAAATTTTTATTGAAAGAATATTTTTGGCTTAAAAATCGTTATTCCTCCAAAAATGAAATGGTAGAGACCATGTCGTCTTTTTTATCGTCCGACTTATTCACAATCTGGTGTCTGATTGGAAATATAATCACTTTGAGCTGTTCGTACATGCTCAAAGTTTCATAATGGAATCCATTAGCTGTAACCACAAATGTATCATTCGCCTTAATCGATCCAGAAATGGGTGACAAGTCGACCTTATTGCAATTGATGAAGAATAGCTTACAGTTGATAGAAGCCACCAATTCATACGATCCTTCAAGAGTTTCGTTCCAAATGCAGGACGACACGTATGGAACTGTGTCCCTTTGGTAGATTTCAATGGCTTGCATAGTGGAGCTGAAGCTGTGCATGGTAATGGCCCCAGTGGGGCCATCGTTTTCGCCTAGCCCAAGCACATCATGTGTGCAATCGCACACTAAAACAGGCGAAGCCATCGGAGGAATCACCTCGTTCTCTTCAGCCACTATAGTATTTACATTCAACTCCTTCAAACGCTGTAGCATTCTCAAATAATTCGGATGTTCGGCCACAGCTTCTGTCAGAGTCCGCATTTGTGCAATAACACGTTGCTCAAACTCTTGCCTTATTCCCTCCTCAATAAGAACAGTGGCCACTCCTGTCGCATTAAATGGATCATGCAGGGAATCAATTAAGATCCGCAAAGCACTATTGATGTCGCCCTTTTCATACAGAATCATTAATTGTGGCGAGTAAGTCATAGATTCCTGGCGTTCTTTTTGGCAATCCTTTATATTCTGTTGATAATTTGCTTTCCCATCAGCTGAGTGTCCCGAAAGACTATCCCCTGCCTTATCCAATTGACGCAATGCTGCGCAGTCGAGATTATAGATCATCTCGGATGTTATGCGCACTGCAGACTGTGATAAATGCGAAGTGCTTGACTCTACCGTTTGAAGTTCAAACGATGGGATTGATATCGCGGCTGTGCTTGCGTTCGGATCAACCGTCTTATGTATGTTTGGCTCAACCATAATTGCAAGGATAAATTTATAATGGTCTATTCACATTAAAATAAATTCGTTTTTTTTTTTTTTTTAAGTATCTCCGGCGTAGAAAAATGAAATGACACGAAAATTATAAATCATTTGATTTACACTCAAACTTTATCCAAGCTACTTTTAACTTCAATAGCTGACAACAGCTGCCGGTTAAAAATCGACTATATCGACTATACCATGCTTAGAGTGGTAAAGCTCTTTAAAATTCAAAAATGTACAGGGGGGGTCACGCGAATCCTTAGAGATTTTGAGGCAGTTTGTTGTTGGGTAAATATTAAACTACATAAATTTGTTATCAAACGAAAGAGATAAATTCCACGAGCACGACCTTAGGTGCGCCTTGGCGATATATTTCGTAGTTTTTGTGTAATTAACAAAAGAAAAATGAAGTAAGTCGTCTCGCCGACTTGGGTATACCATACCATACCATACCATACCATACCATACCATACCATACCACTCAAGCATACGAGCACCCTAGCGCCCCCACCAGCCAACGGCCAACTCCGGCCATATGGAAAAACATTTATATGCATAACTTGGCAATTTTTAATCCGATTTTGATCAAATTTGGTATTTTACTTGATATTAGTATAAAATTTAAGTGTGCTAAATTTCATTGCACATGGTAGAAAATTACGGGAGATAATCAAGTTTTTTCAAATTACGGGGGCGGCGTGGCAAAATCTTTACACATCAAAAATGTGCGCAATTACTAAGCAAATATACATACCAACTATGGTGTCTCTAGCTAGAATAGGTTTTGAGAAAATCGGTTTTATTTGATTTGCGGGGGCGGTAGGGGGCGTGTCAAAGTTTTTACAAATACAAAATGTGCGCATTTACAAAGCAAATATACATACCAAATTTGATATCTCTAGTTACTATAGTGTTTGAGAAAATCGGTTTTATTTAATTTGCGGGGGCGGTAGGGGGCGTGGCAGAAATTTAAAATAAACTTGTTCACTCTATATACTACACGAGTCTACATACCAAATTTGGTGGCTCTAGCCCTTATAGTCTCCGAGATCTACATAGGTGTTCATACAGACGGACGGACGGACAGACGAACATGGCTAGATCGTCTCGGCCTTCGAAGCTGATCAAGAATATATATACTTTATGGGGTCGGAAAAGCTTCCTTCTGCCTGTTACATACATTTTGGCGACTTTAATATACCATTTCACCCTATGGGTGTATGGTATAATTATGTTTTTAGCGGGACTGTAGCGGCTAAAAGAAGCTGTCAAATTTTGAGATAGTGTTGCCAGATGACAAATGTGGGATACTTGAATACGCGGGCTTTTTGAAACTTTTGCTCGCGCTATTCTCAACAAACGAAAATATTGCTGAGTTTACAATATTTCTTGATTTTAGAGAACAACTATAGTTCAGAATGCAGTATTCGGCTGCCAGAGCAGCCAAATATTCCTCAATTTTATAATTCAGAATAAAATATTTGGCTGCCAGGGCGGTCAAACAACGCGCCAAATAAAAAATAGCGTTTGCCAACACTAAAATCTAGCTTTATTCGATTTTTTCACTTTTCAACACTGAAATCTCGAGTAGCTGAAGTAAATATTTACCTAAAATTGGTCAGATGTTTGTAACGCACAGATGGAGACGTTTCCGACCCTATAAAGTATATATATTCTTGATCAGCATGAGAAGCTAAGTCGATATAGCCATGTCCGTCTGTCCGTCGGTGCGTACGCGTTTTACTCAGCCATCTTAAGAGCTATCGGGATGAAATTTTTTTTGGGAGCTTTTTTTTACCCGGGTGAGATAAAGTATGAAAATCTTTGGGATCGGACCACTATATCATATAGCTCTAGAAGAAACATTTTTGCAAAAATTGGAGTATCCCCATGAAATTTACCAATATGATAGTAATAGATATAAAATCTCAGATCCCAAAATTTGAATCTGATCCGATAAATAGAACACAAGTTACAGTCAATATAAATCGGTTCAAACGCTGCCGGCAGCGCTGCTTGCTGCCTACTACTGCCATCATCAAATCAACAGAGCACACGCATACACACACAGACGCAACGCTACATGAACTGTATGTGTATGCGTGCCGTGCTTTGCTTAGAAAATGATGGAAGAAGAAAAACTTGTGGTAAAAAGAGAAATAATATTTTGTTTGTGTATTGATGAATTGAGTTGCAGGGAAAGAAATTTCAAAAAGGAAAAATATTTTTGCCAAGTATACTGCAAGGGTATATAAACTTCGGCATAGCCGAAGTTAGCTTCTTTGATATTTTCGTTTCGTTTCGTTTTTTACATTTCGATTCAAGAATAATCAAAGTTTTTTTCAATAGTACTTTATTCCATTATAAAAACGTTAAATCCAAAAACATATTTTTATACCCTTGCAAAAAGGGTAGATTAATTTTTGTCAGAAGTGTGCAACTCATAGAACAAAGAATCTCCGACCATATAAAGTATATAAATTGATCAGCACGACGAGACGAGTTCATATAGCCTTGTCCGTCCGTCTGGATCGCCGCGAACTCCACCTAGACCGAAGAGTTGAAATTTTGAATGTAGGCTTGTATATACTGCACAGTTTGTATATCTCGGATTCAGACGGGTCGGGCCACTATATCATATAGCTTCCATACAAACGGGAAAGTCACGAACAGTGACTTTTCTCAATAACTTCGTTATTTTCTGAGCTACTTTGAAAATGGTGAGTTTATTACACATATAGGAACTATTGGTCGAAAACAGTGACTTTTATCAATAAATTATGTTTTTGATACATAACTTACTTTTCACGCGATTGCTGTCAAATAAAATATTTCTCAGTTTTATTTATCTCTTAATGACTATGCCAAATTTGATCAAGATCGGTTGACTATAGGACTATAGGACTATAGGAAAGATCGGTGAAAAACAGTAACTCTTGTTATATTTTTTACTACAATTAAAGTTAAAGAAATTTGGTATGTGTAAAGTTGCAAGGAAGACCCGGGCTCTCTGTTTTTTTTTTTTTGCATTGCGCAACGATATTGTCTTCAGCAGTTATCGAAATAGCTGCTATCGGTAATCGTTTCTGCTAATTTGCCAATCGGTAACAGTGACTCCAAATTTAATTGCAAAAATAAAATCTATAGAGATTTCCAGTGAATGTGCAGGCATAAGCAAATCTACGTAACAAATTTGATGGCTTTAGTTTTATTATTTCTTGAGAAAATCTGTTTTATTTCATATTCAAATAGAAGAATAGAATCAAAATAGAAGGTAGAAAAAAGAATAGAATACAATACAATAGAAATACAACATACAACAATAAAAACTCTTCACAGAAGGGAAGTTAACGCCCGCGAGTCTTAGACAAGTCTTAGTCGATGTTAATTAATAATATATATATACATATGTATACTTATACTTTCTATTACAGAGAATACAAATATAATAGAGCTTATTTCAACTCCGTTTTTTTTTTTCATTTTTATTTTCGTACTTTTTTTTAATGTTTTGGTTCTGTGCACATTGAAGATTTATGTGATTGGCCACTTTTAACTTTTGTTTTTGCTGTTGTAATTGCTTTTGCTAGTTTAATTTTGAATGTGTGTGAGTACTTGTATTAGTAACGTTTCATAATCGGCTTTCTATATTAATTTAAATTTTATTTTCGACATTTTATTATAATTACTCTTGGTATATGTATGTAAATGGTCATTGTTAGCAGCATAATCGTTTGGTATATTTTTTTATTTTTTTCATTGGCTCTGTTGTTGCATTCACTGCAGTTGATGCTTATAAATACATAACTAACATAACGGCTTTGTTTGTTTATACCACGCACCCGTGGGGCTGGTATATTAAAGCCTAACAATTCTATGTAACAAATTTTGATAATTGCTCATTTGGTGCATGGTATTACGAAGTCTGCGCAATGACGTATGTACATATATGCAAACTTTATTTTATTTATTTATTTATTTTTTTTTGTTGCTGTAACATTTATGTTTTTTGTTTTAAGCCAAAAATTGAACCATCAAGAGAAATAACAAAGAGAAAAAAATGTAATATTTTGTCTAAATATTTATAATATTTTAATGCTAATTTCTGCAAATCCAAATGAATTTAGTTGCTGATTCTATTATTGTTTTTGTTGGAATTGCACTAAGCACTTTGTACTTGTAGTTTGCCATTTTGGTATCTGTTTGTGATATTTTAATTTTACTGTCACATTTAATCATAAATTCCGCGATTACAAACAAAACGCAAAGTCTAGGCTAACTAACCACAAATACAAAATGAAGTAATACATCGCGCACACTACGGCATTCCAGCTTCAAAGTAAATTTAAATATTATTTTACATATGACTTCTGACAAGGACCGTATAGCCACCTTTTTGGATCTTAAAATAAAAAACGGTTAGACATACAATACCATACAACAACACTGTTTGGTCGATCTAGCCTTGACCGTCTGTCCGTTCGAACACATAGATCTCCCAGACTATTAGAGCTAGTATCACCAAATTTGGTTTGTAGGCGACGCCCCCTTCCGCCCCCGTAATTTTATACCTTACGCGATGTGACATTGTTAAATTTGTCATTAATATCCAAAAACTTACAAAAATTTGATCAAAATCGGACTGCAAGCCAAGTTATGCATTTAACGTTTTTCCATAAGTTGGTCAGTAGCTGGTGGCGGCGTTCATTAAGCAGAGTTTTTTATAAGTACATATGTAAATGTTATATCAATCTAAAATATTCCTTTCATTTTGGTGCATAGTACATAAGTCGGCGAGACGACTTACTTACTTCATGTACTTTTTACTCGCTGCCGAACAATTTTCTCGTCTAAGAGAGAGATTTTACTGCATATTTTTGATCAGCAACAATTTATACATAGATCTCTAAAAAATATAAAAAATGGCAAAAAAAAACAATTTGTTTCATTTTAATATATCTATCATACATACATATGGAATCGCCGGTTGTGAGAGTGGGCAAATGGGGGTGAATTAATAAATAAAATTTAAGTGCTTTATAATAACGCATATCCTGTATACTTTATTGTAACAAGCTTAAAATGTTGAAATTTTTTTTTGCTTGGCTCCTATTTTATCGTTTATTAATAACTATTAACTCCCCAAATTGTCTAAAAATGTATTGCTAGAGGACAAGCCCCTTGCAAGCTTGTAAAAAACACATTTAAATACTATATAGGTCATTATATTATAATGGTTGATTTTAAAAAAAATAAAATTCAAAAATTGACGGGTATATTCTTACACCAAAGTCAGTACAACTGTGTTTGACAGGCATTTCTATCAAAATTATTGCCCAGGTTTATGAACATTTTGCGGCACCGTTTACTGTTTTAGAATGCCATTTTATCTATACCGACTTGGTGGACCATTAAACATAAAAATCAGAAACAACAGCGAAGCAAATAAAATAATATGAAATTAGCTTCCTTTGTTGCATTTGACAATTTGAATAAAATTAATATAAATTTACGCCCATTTTTAATTAATAAATGTCAAATCTTTGGCGTGTAGATATTTATTTGTAAATTTATTTGTCTGATTTATATTTTTTTCTAGCTGCGCTTTATGCAATGCTGAATATTGAAATAAATATTGGGAAGAGCGGCGATAACAAATTCTACGGTGAGGATGGAGATGAACCCGCAGACTGGCGCCTGTATAAAAATACGCTGCTTTTGCACGAGCAATCAAACCAATATAAAAAGAATAGCGGAAGCATACTTTGGACTCTCGCAGCGGAAACGGAAGTCAATATTAGTAGGCAAAAATGAATTTCACAATTCCAAAACAATTCACATTAAGCAAAACGTAAAATTTTTGACAACAACAGCAGCAACAATGAACGAAAAACCATGCAATTATTAATGGCCAAAAGCTTTCGTGATTCTTGCCTTTAGTATAAATTTTTTATAGAAGTTTTATTTATATGGATGAAATCAGGAAATCAATTTGAAAATTTATGACCTAGAGGCACACGATTTAGCATTGTTGTTAAAGGTAGGTGGTAAATGAAAATTGCTTTCGATTAGTGGTAAAATTGCAAATAAGTGCAGATATATGTATACAAATGCACAGTGATAAGCATTAGGGTGGGCCCAAAATGCTCTTAAAATTTCGAAAATCACTTAGAGTTTGGCGTCCTCCGCATTTTTTTCCTCTTTCTATATTAGCGGAAAGTAGCTCTTCGATTTAATTAAATGGATCCCTTATATATGTATATTGTATGATTCACGATCAAATATATAGTCGATTAAAATTCCAATTTGTATGTGTCTGTCGATCATTAACTTTTACGCATGTGCATATGTATGTAAAGTTTACATACATTGTGTAAGAGTTATAATCGTTTATTATTTTCTCAGCTTTAATATCAATTCACAATGGATGGCTTAATATTTTATGTTTTTCTCAAATGCACGTCTGGTCGCTGTAAGCTTTTCAGATAGGAAGAACGTATCAGCGTTGTCTTCTTTAAAGGTCATCGATATCACAACATTGATATCGATATAACTTAATCGCTACATAATACAGGTTATCGCTTATACAATAGGGTTCTTTTATATATGTATTGGATTAGCGTTATTATTGAAGTAAGTAAATAAGTATTATACATACGTAGACCAGGGGATTTATATGTAGCCTACTACAACTCGGCCATTCTGACATTTGGATCTCCTGATCACGTAATCTTAAGTTATTTCTATACATTGATACATATGGCTATTTTCTTATTATTAAGTAACATAGTAATACATTTAATATTTTTATATTTTTCTTCACATCTTAAATTTGATCTTTATTTTTTGATCCAGTGTCTTATATTCTGAATGCTCCACACGCCCTGATATGGGTTACGAGATACTTGAAAACCTTCCACATCTTTAAGTAAAAATCTATCATTTTTTAAAACTTTTTCTATGCGGTAAGGTCCTTTATTCTTTGGAATTAGTTTCCTTGACGTACCAACTGTGCTATCAAAATTTTTTACCATAACATAGTCTCCTTGCTTAAATTCTTTTGGCTTTCGTTTGCTTTTATCATAATAAGTTTTGTTGTAGGACTGAGCATTATTTTGAGCCTCAATTGCCTCATTCCTGATTTCTGTTAAACTCTTCTGCTTGGTGTCTTGATTTATCATTTCTAGTTTCTCTTTTAATTCATCTACTATTCGCCCCCTTTGTGACGTTCCAAACAACATAACACTTGGCAATTGTTTTACACTTCGATGCTGTGTATTGTTCATTGCATACTCCACCTGTTCTACCACTAAATCCCAATGCAATCCTTTCTCAGGTTCAACTAATTTTGCAATCATCGGGCCTAGACTTCTGTTAATTCTTTCTACCTGTCCGTTTGCTTGGGGAGATCCGGTCGCGATTTTAATATGTTTAATGTTATAGTTTTCTATAAACTCCTCGAACTCACTTGAAGTAAAACAACTACCTCTATCAGAAATAATACACTTTGGTTTACTATATGTTCTAAAATAATCTTTAAGATTTGACAAAACTTCTTTAGTACTGGTTGTTTTCGTCGTATATAATCGTACGAATTTCGTAAACCCATCTACAACCACGAATATATGCTTTTTTGCTCTACTAGCACTCACTGGCCCATAATGATCAATGTGAATCAATTCAAATGGTCTATTGCCTTTAGGTATACAATGCAAGAAACCTTGTTCTTTTCCAGATCTTGGAGAATAGGCAACACATTTAAGACAGTTTTCAATATGACTAGTACATTTGTCTTTGAGGTTTGCGAACCAGTAACTTTTATTAATTAAATTAATCATTTTGTCTCTCCCTATATGTCCTATTTCATTGTGATACCTATACAACACATGATCTTCCATATTTTCTGGAACATAAAAGAGAAGTCTACCATCATTTGCTTTTCTATAAATCACTCCATTTCTCATCTCATACAATTTGTGTTCAGCCTTCTCTAATAATTTCCTTAAGTTTTGAATTTTAGGATCCTTTGATTGGCAAATTATTAGGTTATCTTCAAAACTTGTTGTTTCAACTACCATAACATTTGTACATCTGCTCAAAGCATCTACATGCTGCATTTTGTTTCCGGGCCTATAAATCAATTCATAATCATAGTTTTGAAGCTCTAACGCCCATCTAGCAATTCTAGGGTTAAGTTCAACTTTGTTTAATGTCAGTGTTAAAGAATTACAATCTGTCATAATCTTAAAGCGTTTACCTTGAAGGTAAATACGAAATCTGCGTAAAGCATAAATGATTGCAAGAGTTTCTAACTCAAAGCTATGATACTTTTCTTCTGCTCCGGTTGTTCGTTTTGAAAAATAGGATATAGGATGCAACAATTTGTCTGATTTTTTCTGAAGTAACACTGCTCCGAATCCTAAAGCACTGGCATCGCAATGCAATTCAACCTCATCCTTGTAATCGTAAATTGCTAACACCGGTGCATTTATAAGTTTTTCTTTGAGCAGTAAAAAACAATTTAATTCTTTTTCTTGAAACACAAATTCATTTTCTTTTTTCAAAAGATCATATAACGGTTTCGCTAAAATAGAAAAATCTTTAATAAATCTACGAAAGTACGAGCATAACCCAAGAAAACTTTGAACAGCCTGTGCCTTTTCAGGTATTGGAAAATTTTTTATCGCTTCCATTCCTTTATCATCTGTTTTTATACCTTCACCTGATATTTGATAACCTAAATATTTGACACAGGACTTCATAAATTCACATTTGTCCAAACGTAGCTCTAATTTATTCTTAGCTAATCTTATAAAAACTAATCTATAAAAAACTAACACGATTGGTGACGCGTACTCCGACTCACTCGGCTGTATAATTCCTTTTTTTAAATAATCATCTAATAATATTTGCAATTGATCTTTTTCTGTATATGAAAGGCGTCTGGGAGAACAACTAAAGGGTTTCGATTTTTCTAAATTTAATTTGATTTCACATCTAGTCATTGGCTCTTCTGGGATTGTCGCATTTAAAGAATAAATTTTAATTATTTGTCTTAGTTTACATTTGGTATCATAATTCAGTTTTTCGTCCCAATTAAAATCTTCAATTGTGTCTTCAGTGTAATTAATATTTGATAAGTCATTGACGACTTTTTCTAATTCTTCCTCAATAAATTTTTTATTTGATTGAATAGTAAGTATTTCGTGTCTCTGTTCATTTAACGTCCTATCAGACTGTATCCTATCTTTTTCCTCTAACTCCTCTAACTGTTTCATCTAACTGTTTACTTACTATTTTATCTACTTGTTTACTAACTGTTTCATCTAACTGTTTACTATATTTTAAGTTAGAATTATTTGTATCTTCTCTGTTTTCAGTCTCCATTTTTTGTACTGTAACCAATTTCAGTGCGCTTAGATTAAATTTCAAATTACATGCCGCTAAAAAGTCTCTTCCAAGAACTACATCGTGACTCATAGACTCATCCGGTACTACATTTAAATAAAAATAACATTTTATTGATCCTTTCAATACATAACATAAGGTTTTTCCAAATATGTTTAATTGGCTTTGATTTAAACCGAAATATTCTTTCAATACTGGCTCCATTGTTAGGTGATTTGATATATGACGTTTTTTAACAAAAGAAATAGAGCTTCCAGAGTCTAGGAGGCACGCTGCAATTAATGGAGATCTAGATTTTTGACAAAAATATATATTGAATATTCTTACATATTGGTTGCCAGTCGCACTCTTCCTCTCCGGACATTGGGCAACAAAATGGCCAAAAGCACCACAAGCGTAGCAAGATCCTCGCTCCCTTTTCGGTTTATGACAATTAATTGCTAGATGACCCTTGGAATTGCAATTCACGCAACGCACATCCTTATTGACGCTGTTATAAGACTCTCTGCCCGATTGTGTTGGAATAGGATGTTTCTTTAACTCCGGTAGACGCACTGATGAAAACGCCTGAAGGATTTGCCTTGGATCCGAAAAACACTGGATACGTGCTTGATCGCGCAAGCTTTTTGATGATATCCCGTCAATGATGCACTCCAACAGCTCCTTCATATCGATGTTGATGTCATCAGCCAGCCTCATCTTTTCATCGAAATAGGAACCAAAATTCTCGCTGGCTAGCCACTTGCGATTCTGAAATTTGCTTCTAGCCTCAGCTTTCGATGTTTTATTTCCAAATGCCAAGTAAAGTTGATCAAACAGCTGATCGACCGGCTCGAGAATACGTGTCGCACTGTTGTGCAGCCACTGTTGTGCTTTACCCTTTAGCTTAGCGATAAACAGCATCCGCATGCATACAACATCCAAGTTATATATTTGCGAAATATTTTGCATCTGAGAAATCCAAGCGCGAGCACAAGTATCCCTATTATAATCCATAGCAACTTCCTTTGCTAGCGACAGAGCTGCTGCTGGTGAATCCAATAACTTGTTTATCATTTGGTTGGATCGCTGTTCAACACTACCATATTTGGCGGTGCCAATGTGGTCGTTGATATTTCCAGCGTTGCCACTGCAGTTGGTGTCTTTTAGAGTGTTGCCACTGTGGATGTTGACGTCATTAATGCTGTCAAGGCAATCGACTGTAAGATTGCCATGTGCTCGATCTGAAACCTCGAGACACAACTTCTGTAGCATGGCTCTGGTAGCATTGAGTTCTTCACGTAACTGTACCAATGTTACAGCTTCATCGTTTAATGCTTCCATTTGCTCTGGCTGAGCGCTGATTTGTTGTTCGACAGCTTCAATCTCCTCATCATGCGGCAGCTCAGCATCCACATGTTGAGCTAGGGGCTGATCACGGTTTCCCTGCTGCTCAACGTTTTCAGCTTGCTGAGACTCCGGTGGACTTCCACGCTGCTCTAGAGGAATTTCAAGCAGACGGGCCATAATTTCGGCTCTAGAGCCCGTTGTAGGCAGACCGAGACTCTGTAACCACTGTTTCAAAAAAACTACGGAACACAAATTAAAGTTAACTTCGTTCATGGCGAGTAAGAACCACTTCTGAGATTGTAATATAATCGTTTATTATTTTCTCAGCTTTAATATCAATTCACAATGGATGGCTTAATATTTTATGTTTTTCTCAAATGCACGTCTGGTCGCTGTAAGCTTTTCAGATAGGAAGAACGTATCAGCGTTGTCTTCTTTAAAGGTCATCGATATCACAACATTGATATCGATATAACTTAATCGCTACATAATACAGGTTATCGCTTATACAATAGGGTTCTTTTATATATGTATTGGATTAGCGTTATTATTGAAGTAAGTAAATAAGTATTATATACATACGTAGACCAGGGGATTTATATGTAGCCTACTACAATTGTAAACAAATGGGATAGCGGAAGAAGAATAGAAAATAATGTGACAGTTTTTAATGAATTATTATTATTATTATTATTATTATTATAGGTATAGGATATATGTAGGTGTAAACTCTATTTTACAAGCACTGGCAACTCAAACCATCAGCTTAGACGAAAACTACATCCATAGACTACTAGCCTGGGATTCGAACCCAGATCCTCGTTGCTCAGTTCCCTAATTGACTGGGCGACTTAGACAACTCATCTACCGAGGTCTGCAAATTTTTTAATGTAAAACGTTTTAATTTCAAAATATATAGGTTTCAGATACATATATGTAACATAAGTTACACTCAAAATATATCAACAGCCTACTACGTCATTGCAGGGAAATCTACAGAGCAGTTGTGTATGCGTACTGATCATTGATTTGTACATATGTACAATATGTATGTACACATACAAATGGTTTGCAAAGTGGTTGGAAGAAAAAGAACACGCTAAAGTGTAATGTCCAACGACTGCAAGGATATAATTACATATGTATGTATATGTATGTAGATTTTGGACACTTTTGACAAAATATGTAAATTGCTTTAGAGATCGAGATTTTCCGTCGTAAAACGAATTCTGTTCAGCATTGCCTAATTTATACATCATTGTGCTCAAATGATCAATGCACATGACTTAAAAGCGTCGAAACGAAGTAACTCTCTCGAAAATAGATAACAATTGAAGTAAGTCGTCTCGCCGATTTCCTCATATCATGTACCAGGGGAAAAGATATTTTAAATTTCGAAGACCAAATGTATGTCTTTTAAATTCTTTTTACATGCCTCATACCATATGCTATTTCGGTCATTCTTACAAACACACGAGGACTCTAGCGCCGCAACTCGCCTACGGCCAACTCGTTTATACGTATATTTTTCATGTTTCTAGTCCGATTTCTTTGGGTCGAGCGCTACTGCATAGTGCTCCCTTTTTTGTCTTGATCGTTACTTTTTATACCCTTGCAGAGGGTATTATAAAATTGGTCAGATGTTTGTAACGCACAGAAAAAGACGTTTCCGACCCTATAAAGTATATATATTCTTGATCAGCATGAGAAGCTGAGTTGATATAGCCATGTCCGTCTGTCCGTCCGTCTGTGCGTATGCGTTTTACTCAGCCATCTTAAGAGCTATCGGGATGAATTTTTTTGGGGGCTTTTTATTAGGTAATAATGGGAAAAATAAAGTATGAAAATTGGCAGAATCGGACCACTATATCATATAGCTCTGGAGGAAACATTTTTGCAAAAATTGGAGTATCGCCATGAAATTTACCAATATGATAGTATTATATATAAAATCTCAGATCCCATTTGAATCTGATCGGATAAATAGAACACAAGTTGCAGCCGATATAAATCGGTTCGGCTTGCTGCCTACTACGTCATTTCCCATCCTGTTCTTCTTCTTTGGAACATGTAAAAATATTATGGCCAAGTACTGCAATTGTATATAAACTTCGGCACAGACGAAGTTAGCTTCTTTCTGTTTGTGCGTATGTGTAATCTTAAAGCCCACGCTTTATCGGAATACACACAAGATTGAATTTCATTTAGATTGTTTCGCTAATTATGATTCTGAATTTTTACTCGCTTGTGAAAATATTTAGGTTTGGATGAACTCTGGAAAAACCAAACAATTAAGAAAAAATGTGTTTTCTGGATTTTATTAACGTTTTCTTTATTTTAGAAAATGGACAAAAGGCAAATGAGATATTAGAAGCCACTGTCTTTTGATTTGCAGAGATAACATGCCTGTCCAGTGAGTGGAGAAAGTAGGTCTAACACACTTCTCAAGACATGTGTGACACAATTTAAAATGCCTGGCCGGTTTAAGGAGAGTATTAATTTGGGTTGTTTTACTATTTTACAATCATGAAATCAATACACAAATATAAATTTTCTCCAGATAACATTACTCGAAGAAAATTACAGGACTATCGAAGACCGCACTTCGATGCGTAACCTCCCCTGGTAGCTCCATGCCTTCGGAGCGACTTGCTTTGGCAAATAAATTTGTTGTCTGCCACTCACGAAGTCGTATGACGGATACTCATATTACAGAACGCGTTCTTTGAAATCTTTGAGTACCGAACTAGAGTCTTTAATATTTAAATAAAAAATACAAATTCTTATTATTCTTGTTTTTTGGGACGGATTATATTCGACAACCTTCACTCTGCGTGTTACATACGTTTAGGTGACTTTAATAAAACATTTCGCCCTATTGGTGTATGGTATAAAAAGTACATACATAAGTACATAAATATGTACGTATATAAAAACCAAAACGCAAGTGATAAGAAAGTAACTAAAAGCAAGTGAGTGCCAAGCCCAAAGTTATAAATTACAGCGCGTGAAGAATTTCATATTACGTTCTTGGGTGCAGAATTTGTGGCTGGCAAGTGTCAAACAAACCATCAGAGTGAGACTTATCATTCGCTCATAAAAATGTCAAAACTATCAAACTGACATTGAATGATGACAGCCACAGAAAAAGCGGACAAGGAAAGTAGCAGGAGAGGAGCATGTGAGGATTGAAGTGACATACGCTTGGGTTTCATGTGGCAGGATGTCAATGCTAAATGCTTTTCGTCTCCTCCACTTGTCGCACATTCACATTGCCATCAAGTTGAGTGATTTCATTTCTTCAATTTTTTTCTTTTGTGAACTGCATTCATCCAGCCATCCATCTATCCATCAATTGAGTGAGTCAGAGAGTGGCTCTTGAAGTCATCATCAGCATAAACCATGAACATGATTCATGGCTTCGATTGAATTTTGATTGACAATATCGCAAGCATTTAAAGTGTCTGTTTCCCTTTTTCCGAGTTCTATAAATTCCTTCCCTTCTAGTTGTAGGGGCATCTCGACATCCATTCTGAAATTATGAAGGCTTTTGCAAAGTGATTTTAAAATCGCTTGTCATTTGACAGATGAGCATTTGATTGATTTTACTGACTGTAAATATGTATACTAAAACGTATATTATTGAAAAAAAAAATTAAATGAGCATTGCAGTAGTTGTTGCGCTTATCTATTTTAAAATATACCGACAGCTCCATCTACTACAACCAGCTTGGCCCACAACAATAAGCGATAAGATCACGACTTTTGTTGACATTGATTCAATTAATTTATAAGCCCTTTCAGCCAGCACCAGTCAACCATTGTTTATACATATGTCGGACTCTATCAATTTGTCCCAAATCAGAACAATTTGAGCGATTACCTGCATGCCCAATTCGGGATTTATACTAGTCGTAGTCATTGTCGAAATTATAGTTTCATAAAATTTACAATCGGCTTCAGATTTACAGAAATAAAATTCTGTTGGAGCTGTTTGTTGATAAGATGGCATAGACAGCACTGCATATTTAAGTGCCTTTAATAATGAAACTTACTTAAATGAAGCTAGTAAGTCGTCTCGACGACTCCAGTATACCTTGCACCAGGTGAAAAATATTTTAAACTTATTGGCCGTCTAGTGAAGTACGTTTATACGTATAATTTAATAATAAAATTCGGTGGGCTAGTAGAAATTAATAAGACTAATTAGTGTGCTGAATTGGATTTAGATAGGAAAATTGCGAAATAAATATTTAACATGTTTTGATTGTTTAATCCAAATCTACAAAAGCAGACTAAAGATCTTTTAATTCTGAACATTATACACACATTGTACTGAAGAAAATTATAAAATCGAAAAGACCTCGTTGTCGCCTCACAAGTAAGAAACAAAGAAGATAATACTTATGAGATTAAGGGTGTTTATTTAGAGGTATAAAACTTCCACGAGGAATAACTGTAGAACCAACTATCACTCCAGTTATCACTAGCAAAAGTTCTACACATGTAAAAAAAGACACCCTTTATAAATGATGATAAATGAATGACGGTCGGAAATGTTTATTACAGCCATAACTTATTTTTATTTTCATGCCAATTTCATAAAATGGGATATGGCCTTTAACACTAGACATAAATGTGCACACTTTTCCGATGGTTTGTATACATTTTTTGTTCCCTGTATGTAGTCAATTTTAATCCCGAATGCCACCCAATAGTTTACCTTTTTAAATTCACTGTGACAACTGGAAAACTTCAAAAATACAGTAGCAAACACCAATCTTGTGCTTGTTAATGGCTTTTTTTATATACGTATGTATGTATATACACGCACTTTGCTATATACATACATACATTTATGTCTGTCTATATATGTTATATGTATATATTTTTATATGTATACATGTACATATAAAAATATTTTACATGGTAAACATATAAAAACTCGCCGAACTTGATGTACCCCTGCACTGTTTATATATAATAAAAAGTTTAAAAGCAAGATTCAGATTTTAGAGTACTTAAAACGGGCATGTATGTGGACAATATGTCGTACTTACAATTATAGAAATTAATTATTTGATCAACAAGAATGATTTAAATCAAACATAAACAAAAATTTAAATTTTAAATTTTTCCCTTACCATCGTCTACAATGATTGACCAAATGAAATAACCCCCTGCTAGGGTAGATTGTATCAAAATAAGGGAAATCACACATCCGTGGCATACTGAGACAAGAGATCACGTTCTGAACTCATTTCAATTTACTCGCCGCTGTCATCGGAGGTCGAGCCTGCTGACCTGACAATCCACACCAATCAGTGAGAAATGCGTTTATTTTAGGACATTTTGCATTAATTGAAAGCGACTTGCTCTGAACAAACCGAATGGTTTTTAATTATTTTTTTAATTTATAATTTGCGAGTGTTTAAGTGATTGTGCGTGTATGTGCAAATGTGCGTTGATGCATATAGAGTTGTACGTAAATAAATTTTATATTATTATACCCTCGCAAAAAGGGTATATTAATTTTGATCATAGAAGGAAGCATTTTTTATACAACCATGTCCGTCCTTCTGGACCAACGCAAACTTCTTTTTGAGCGTTAAAGCTTTAATTAAGCATGTAAGCATCTCGGATTCAGCCGGATCGGACCAATATATCAAATAGCTTCGCTGTTTTCCAAGCAATTGTCATAAAAGATATTTGACAGTGGTATACCGATTAATAACTGTGCCAAATTTTATTAAGATCGGGTGTCTATATCATATAGCTCCCATAAGAACGTTTGGTCGAAAACAGTGTCTTTAATCATAAACTTCGTCACTTTTGACGCAATGGTTATAAAACTCGTATTTGTCAATTCTAAGATCGGATGACTATATTATACAGCTATCATATCCACTTATGATGAAATGGCATGCTACATCATCCGCATTGCTGCAGCCTAAGCTGTAGGTCGTTCGTTCGGGAAAACCTTTACATCACAAGTAACAAAAATAACTTGCAAGGGTATACAAACTTCGGCAC
Organism: Drosophila insularis; assembly: GCA_018903935.1. Classification (NCBI taxonomy): domain Eukaryota; kingdom Metazoa; phylum Arthropoda; class Insecta; order Diptera; family Drosophilidae; genus Drosophila; species Drosophila insularis. Next base: position 6,017,230 of record JAEIFP010002302.1, read on the forward strand.
GGTCGATGTTAGCCATGACCCTCTGGTTTTTTACTTGTCTTTGTGCCATATATTTTAATTATAATTCAATTTCATGTGCCCCATCACTGTAGGCTCGGAAACTGAATCCTCAACGACATACTGACAAACTGTTCGTTGCCACCCTGGTCCGACCAGACCTTTTTGAATTTAGAACGTGAAGTCTATGAACAACTTGCAAAATTTGAAAACGCGTATTTTGGAATGCAAAGTCAAAGATTGCCTTACTCGTTACACATTTTCGTTCAGTCTTCAAAATCAATTGATAGAACAAATGAAAATTCATGTTGGTATTGATTAATTTCATTAACTTCAATTTCGACTATTCGTTGTACAATAGAAGATAGTCGGAGTTAAATAAGACATTCTTGAAAGAAATTCCATCAAAAGAATAAAACAGGCAACAGTTTTAAATTAATAAAACCAAATTTAATACCTCGACTTGTGTAAATATTCACATCCTTAATGTACATAAACATCTATTCCCATTTACTGAAAATGTCTCACATTTGGGCGCCTTTAGCACCCATGAAACTCAACCGCTTTCAAAATTTTTTTGGATTCATAATCTGTGAAGTATTCCCTGGCGATTGAATTATCATTTTTGCCAAACGCGATCATGAAAAAATTGATTTTTACAACGCTATCCGGGCAGATGCCCAACTGTGTGACGTTACAATATTAATAATCTGCACGCATACTAAACAAATCTACGTGCCAATTTTAGTAGATTTAGCTTTGTTAGTTCTCGAGAAAATCAGTTTTATTTAATTTGCAGAGGTGGAAGTGGGCGAATCAATTTCGAATAAAGCAAAATCTGCTCTTCAACTAAGACAGCACCAAAATATACCAAATTTGGTGTCTCTAGCTAGTAGTAGTAGCTTTGAGAAAATTGGTTTTATCCAATTTGCGGGGGCGTGGCCAAAATTAAATATAACTTTATATATTTACATACTACACGAGTCTTCATACCAAATTAGGTGGCTCTAGCACTTCTAGTCTGCCAGATCTAGCTAATCATGCAGACGGACTAACGGGCGGGCGCACGGTCAGACAGCCATGGCTAGATCGACTCGGCTGTTGATTCTGATCGGATTCGGTCAGAAAAGCTACCTTCTGCCTGTTACATACATTTTGGGGATTTTATAATACAATTTCACCCTATGAGTGCATGGTATAAAAACTTGATTGTCTGTAAAGTCGGATTACGAACGATGAAATTTCGTCATAACGTCAGAAATAAAGCAACGAATATTATAAAGAAATTGTATAAAATACATATGAAAACAGTGCAATTCTGATTCCAATTCAAGTCTTGCAGTTTTTTTTTTTTTTTAGTTTCGGAAAGGCTTTCAACCAGTTATACAATAAGTTTTTTAATTAAATTATGGTCGGTACTGTCTTCAGGACTGTGCCCCAGTGTGCGGCAGATTTGTATCAGCCAAAGCTATATACAAGGCCAATATTATTGCAAGCAGCTTGGCATTTTCGAATTACACCAATTTGATGAATATAATACAATTTTATATCATCATAGAAATTTACAACTAAGTTGTATGTCACCTTAAAATTAGATTTTAGCAAGCAACATTTTTGATGTAATTTTTGTATATATATATGTATGTATGTATGCACATATGGTTGAGAGTGTGGCCAGTGTAAGCGCGCCTCTCGTTCCCTCTCGCTTGCTCCTTCAATACCATTTTTTTTATTATTTTTATTTTTATTGATCAAAACAGATTTTTATGTATCATTTTTTAAAAAATTACTCAAAATCATTGATGAAATTATTTCAAAAATTGAATAACGTATTATGATTGCGGTCTCTGGTAATAACGATAATTGTACATGTGTATACATATGTAACTGCATTGGAAAAGTGTCGCGTAAATTACGTCGCGTGAGTGTCCCAAAAAAGTCATCTTAAAAAGAGGACAAGGCCAATTTGGAAAAATCATAAGTCCACAAATAAAGCATTACATTTCTTATTTATGCAACAAATATTCAAAGTTAAACATTTTCACATAATTTATGATGTCAAAATCCATGTCCGGTTAAAGTCGCGTGAGTTACCACACTTTTGTAGTATTTTCTCAAAAGATAAAAAACAGGTCTTTATCGTTAAAAATATTTTTTTTTTGCTTCCGAATGTCGTGTTATCGACGTCGGAAATACCCATATGCTTCAAATCAAGCTTATGGTATCTCGCTTGCTCTACCATGCACAGAAATTTAAAAAACAATATCAAAGAAGCTAACATCGGCTGTGCCGAAGTTTTTATACCCTTGCAGTCCATGGCCATAATATTTTTACATGTTCCAAACTCTTTTTCTGTATCTCAATTCATTAATGCACAGAACCTTTTAAATATCATTTCAATTTCTTCTTCTTCCCCATCCCCATACACATATAGTTTATGTAGCGTTGCGTCTGTATGTGTGCATGCGTGTGCTCTGTTGATTTGATGATGACGTAGTAGGCAGCAAGCCGAACCGATTTATATCGGCTGTAACTTGTGTTCTATTTATTCGATCAGATTCAAATTTTGGGATCTGAGATTTTATATATAATACTATCATATTGGTAAATTTCAAAGGGATACTCCAATTTTTGCAAAAATGTTTCCTCCAGAGCTATATGATATAGTGGTCCAATTCTGCCAATTTTCATACTTTATTTTTCCCAGGTAATAAAAAGCCCCCAAAAAAATTTCATTCCGAAAGCTCTTAAGATGGCTGAGTAAAACGCATACGCACAGACGGACGGACAGACGGACATGGCTATATCAACTCAGCTTCTCATGCTGTTCAAGAATATATGTATATACTTTATAGGGTCGGAAACGTCTCCTTCTGTGCGTTACAAACATCTGACCAATTTTATAATACCCTCTGCAAGGGTATAACAAAGAGACTAGTTTGCATAAGGAGTATCTAGGATATTAATAATGATATTTGACCCAGAGGTACAAAAACACGTTCTCGGGAAATTGAAATTAATCAACATAGTTCTCCTGAAATCGATTACGTTCTAGGCTATGATCAGTTCCCCAAGCATGAAGAAGGTCGAACTCACTAGCAACGGCAAATATTACAAATAATCCATAAAGTGTCATTCCCATTATAGCGGCAGTACGTCGCATCATAAAATTTGTGGTAATACCATAGATAATTAATACAACTAGAAAAACGATCAGGATAATCGTGCAAGTTTTTCCAATTGAGCCCTGGGTGGTCTGTGAATAAAGAGAAACTAGCACCTTGAATTATAAAACTACATTGCTTACATCAGAGGATCCCGTTTTTGAAACAATGGACTTGTATAGAAGTGGGGCACCAATGGAAACACAAATGCCTGCCAATAAACAAGAAAATTACACTAGGAGGAGAACATTTGCTAAAGTACTAACTTAGGGAGGTCACCCCGATGCAAGCGCTAAAGGCCATTCTTGGGAATCCCTTGCGAGACATCTCCATATTGGTCAAAAGATCGACTATACCAGTGCCCCACGTAAAGAGAGTTGAGCCTACAAACGAGTTGCTACGATGTAGTGCTAGTCCCAGAGTTTCCACCGTAGCAACAATTTCACGCACAGCCACATACAAAACAAAAGTACTGCTAAGTATGTTCAATAGGATCATGTACTTGTACCAACTGGGTATGGCATCAGTGCGCGAATGACGAAAGGTCCAAAATGCCACTGGTATGCACAAAATAAACACCACTGCGAAGACCGGAATTCCAAAAATCTGCACTTTCCATGACGCTGAAAAGAAGTTCAAGGAAGTCTTAATCCATGTCGAAAAATCAAATGTACGATGACGCACTGAACCCAAAGGTAATCACAGAAGGTATAATAATACACTGCAGCGAACACAATAGCTTCGACCATCTCTCCTTTAAGTTAACTTGCGGTATCAGCAACCGTAAAGCAATCAATGGTATCACCTTTGCCAATGCCCACATCTTTAATATGTGCGACGACTTGGCGAAGGCATCCCGATCCAGGGTATCTAGAACTGCAAAAAGCTGCTTCCAGAGATTTTTATTTGGAGATTGGTATTCATAATTGAGCGTTATATTCCACATGGACTTGTAGTCTGCAAAGGAGAAGTTTCTTTTTTCAAAATGGCTAACTTGCGTATACGAGTCATCAGCTGAGTCATGCGACATCATGTGGTTCAGTAGATCTATGTTAAGAATTTATTGAATATGATAATTAACATTTCCTAAGGCCAATTTACCATTTCTTTGCCGCAACAGCAGATACTGATCCACAATAACCACCGCAATGTAAATAAGATAGACGCACACAATAGACAAAGCCATAAATATGCTTACATTCCCAGCATTGATCTCCATACAATAATCCACATATTCCACATAAAATAGCACGAATCCTACATCTCTTAAGAAATAGTAGGGTTCGTTGGCGAACGGACAGACCCAAATCACGAATGAAGTCATAAAAACACAGCCAAACAGACTCTCGGCTATGCTATCTGTATATATCTGACGGGGCTCATCTTCGATACCTACCAAAGAAAGAAAATAGTCGGGAACGCCATTTCCTAGAGCCAATATGGTCACACCAGCCACAAATTCATTCATTTTCAGCACCTTGGATACTTCTGTTATAGCAGGAACGAAGCTGTATATTTTTGCAGAGATAAGAAAATGTGAATGGGGAGCATAAAGTAATCCAACTCACAACTGATTTGCCGTTACGACCACCACCCAAAATTGGAGAACACAGATGCCAGTCAAAAGGCCAAATCCCACATATCGCGATAGATCATTCGAATCGAAAACGCAAAAAAATAATGTAGTGTATGCAAAGATGTAATTTTGTTGTGAGCAGGCTTCTGATTTAGCATATCGACAACGATCTTTCGCTGGCAACGTTCCGATCTTGCTGCAGGTGTCCTGATGTATGTTTAAATGTTAATAGAAGACAGGTATAATTGAATTTTCTTACTGGTAGGATAGGCTGGGCGAAATTCAAGTGCGGTTCAAAATATGGATAGGTTTCATTTGTCGTATTGAAGTTCTCAAACAGCTTGGAATCCATTTTTTTAGAACACGCCTTAGCCTCTTTACAGAAACTTCAAAGCATTCTGCCTAATGTGTTTAAATAAATTTGACAATAATTTAACTTATGCTGGCACGGAATTAATTATTTAACACAAAAGCTTCACTTGTTTACAGAATAAATATGCATATATAGTCTCTATTTCATATCGGAGGGCCGAACATAAAATTAATTAAAACAGACAAATAAATGTATTAGAAAAATACAAAAATGAATAAATTACACGATTTCTAAACAAAGCATTGATGATCCCATCCCTTGATATATTAGAGCACAATGATAGAAATAAAAAAAAAATATGTAGCTAATAAATAAGGAAATAGTTAAATGCGATGCAATGCAATGCAATGCAAAAAACGAAAAAGTTTTGCAATTGTTTTAAATAAATAATGAGTACAGCTGTACCTAACAATTATCGCTCGGTTACTCTTTCTCTCTGTCCCTCCTTTCCAATATAAAATCTAATCACTTTTGTTTAAAATTTAATGAACGCAATAATTTTGGAGGGCTTTCAGACATAGTTTTGGCAATTGGCAAAAGCCGATAGAGTCGAAAAGAGATGAAGTAGGGTGAGATAAAAAACCAACATTTTTGAAAACAAAATACAAAAAATAAATAAAACGGATTTGTATCTGTTAACAAAAATCCGCCAGTAACAAAAAAAACGTGGGGATAGTACAACAAAAGAAATTTAATTTCATTTTATTTATCGAATGCAAATAGAAATTTCACAATGGACAACAAATAAAAACCATGGTTTAAACCATGGGTGTACTGTACTGTTATTTTGGTAGGGGACGTCATCAGCCCCGGCCACAAAGAGAATTTCAAGGGTTACATGTATGTACATACATACATAGATAGGTGGTCAAAGTATTGACTTGTGGAAAATACAGAAAACCATAAAATCCTTACATAAAATCCTTGCTGCGCCCATGGTTACAACAAATATTTAATACTTTTGTAAAAATCGCACAATTTATTTAACAAATTATCCATTTTAGCGTTATTCGCTTTGTTTTGTCAAATGAGGTTAATTTGTGTTTAACCTGCCATGCTGGCATGTTATCGTGGTGGAGTAGGTGGGGCGTATTAAGGGCGTATTATGTACCGCACGGATGTACATACATACATGTATATGCACATGTTTGGTTAAGTGTGGGTAAACATACTTAGTTGGTCGTCAGTGTGGGTTAACACTGTTAGAAACGGTGACAACAACATGGCGTCATTTGTAAATTGATTGCTGGCATTGTGGATAATATCTAGAAACTCGTAGTCATGGTTACACATGAAAAAACACAGTTTAAAATTTTTATTTATTGTAGAAAAAAGAGGAGCGAGACGAAGCCTATTGATCCCACTGGAACGATTAATTCAGGATCGTTGTGCACGATTCTCCAGTAAGCAGCAGATTAAATGTGCATAGGTACTCGTGAAGATATCTACTATATCCGTAATACATACATATATGTATGTACATATATACAGTAGCCAGGACTACGATTGGAAATGAGAATGCCAGTGACACGATGTTTGGTATGCGGTGCGTTGACGTTGCATCAAAATAAAAATTAATTATGCATTCTATGCGCAGCATTTGAATTGCTTTTGTTGTTTGTTACCGTCATTCTCATTTTAGTGTTTGTAACTGTTTATATACCATGTTGTCATAGGGTTAAGTGGTATATTAAGTTTTATAAATGTTTTTAAATTCCTAATAAATGTAGAAAATTACAATTTGAATGATTAAGTTCCGCTTTTTAAATAAAACTCGCGTTCTTATTTCTTGCTAAACGTACTTTAATCAGATCAGCAACAACAGGCAAGTATATTTTTTCGATTCCATTTATATCGGTCTTTAAAAGTAAAAACAATTTGCATTCGATGCCAGTATAACCCATTTGTTGAGTGTTTTGTATTTGCTGCAATAATGCAAAAACAATAATTATATAAAATTTGTATTAAGCTTCTTCACTTGATGCATGGTATTTAACGGTCGACGCGAGGACTTACTAATGTAATTTTTTTTTGTATGGGATTAATGTGGTATTAAAGCTCCATGCATACTTTTTAGCATTTGGATCTGATAACTGTGGGACAAATAAATTACAAATATAATAATTAAGCAGCATTATATTTGACAAAATAAACGTGGCTACTCATCCCACACCAACCTTTCAAATGCATTCAAATGCACTCATTCCTTACAGGGGGTGGTAATCGATTTGACAATCGGAAAAGGTTAGGGTGAAGGCACAATAACTAGTTCGTAGGTGACGCCACCATGGTGCCAATAGTAGTCAGAGTTGCCTATCGCGAGGGTCACTAAAATGCATTTGTGCATAGGAATTAATTACGCATAATGACAATTTGATAAAATTGAAAAATTACATTTTATTTAAATTGATTTATTGTAATTAAAAATTCTATAATGGCGCCCAGGCATGGGGCAAAAAGCGCGTATTTCTCCAATGTGGATTTAATTTTATCACCGCCGTCGATATTGGGTGGATGATTTGTGCCAGCGATTAGTTCAAATAAACTTTTCCTATACTTAAAAACTACCAAGAGTTAGCTGGGTGCATGCCATAACGACTGTACGCAGTTAACCTACTGACGTTATTTTAAGTTTTTTTGTTTAGGACCTAATACACTGTGCAACACAAAAAATCAAACCCCACCGGACCTTTTTTTTTCTGAAAGTACATTTATTGAATAGCAAAACCCTATTAGGGTTTTTTAAAGTTAGCTCGTTTTTATACCATACACCCATAGGGTAAAATGGTGTATTAAAGTCGCCAAAATGTATGTAACAGGCAGAAGGAAGCTATTCTGACCCCATAAAGTACATATATTCTTGATCAACGTGAGCAGAGTCGATATTGCCATGTCCGTCTGTCCGTCTGTCCGTCCGTCCGTATGAACACCTAGATCTCGGAGACTATAAGAGCTAGAGCCAGCAAATTTGGTATGTATTCTCGTGTAATATGTACGCCTATCGAGTTTGTTTCAAATTTTTGCCACGCCCCCGCAAATTAAATATAAGCGATTTTCTCAAAAACTATTCTACCTAGAGACACCATAGTTCGTATGTATATTTGCTTAGTAATTGCGCACATTTTTGTATGTGTAAAGATTTTGCCACGTTTGCCAGAGTTTGGAACATGTACAAATATTTTGGCCAAGGACTGCAAGGGTATATAAACTTCGGCACAGCCGATATTAGCTTCTTTGATATGTTTAGTTTAAAATGAATTTTACAATTGTTATTGTTATTCCCACAAAAAATAGTTATAAATTAAAAATACTCCAAAACTATTCTAGAAAATGGCTTAAGTATAATTTTTTTTGAAAACTATAACTGAAAATGGCATTTTGGGTTATGTAACAATAATAAATTGAATTTATTCAAGCACTAACAATATTTCTACAATAAATAAGAAAGATTTAGGTCCAATGCACAATAAGGAATCGACATAAAAGTAATATTCAGCTCATATGACAAACTAAAAAATAACCTCAAAATTTAAAATTTCAACTCGCTAAAAAAACAACGAGATAACTTTAGAAAACCCAAATAGGGTCCTGCTATTCAATAAATGTACTTTTGATTTCAACAAACTGCAATTTGTCTCACAGTGATTACAAATAATAGTGTGCCAAAGTGAATGAAATATTGCGGAAAATGTCCGCACAGTCAGTTTTGTAAGCACAGACGAAAATCAGTATTAATAAAAATGTCCCTGATTTAACGTCAGTTTTATAAGCACTGAAGAAAGTCCCTCCTCTCTTTTGTCAATATTGAGCCCATTGATGAACAACAGTTTCTGCTATTCAAACAGTTTTACAGTTTACAAGGCATTGGTGGAAATAAAAGTAGCCTACTGCAGTTTTCAAGCAATGGTCGAGATGTATTTGCCAATCGACTTAAATTATTAAGAATAGATGAAATTTTTGATTTAATTTAGTTTTGAGGGCTTTTGAGCATTTTATGTATTGACAATTTCTTCACGAAAAATTCGTTTTATTCGCATTCGTATATCTGCTTTCGAAAAACATGGTTTAATGAAGATTGAATGCCAGAATCCCCACCCCCACCTCATGTAGTTTTCGAGAAAATTGAATTTCTATGGACCCCATACAAAGTGTGCCAGGAAACTACGCCGATTTCAAGGGGTAAAAAATCGGGCCCTAAAACACGGCACAATTAAGATTGAATAGCAGAATACTTGGAGGACTAACTAACTGGAGTCTCATTAGCCAGGTGTGCAGGGTTTTCGAGAAAAAATGCATAAATACATAGGTACATAGGACTTTGTCCTTGGAGGAGTTTGTGGAATAGGTTTGGTTGAGTCTCATCACCCAATAGCGTAACGTTTTCGAGAAAAATGCATACATGTAAGAGTACCTCAGTGGGAAAAATATTGCTTCAGCAGTTCGCCGCTCAATATTGCTGAAATAGGATTAAGCAAATATGACGTCACTCGAATAGGGGGTCGCTGAAATATAGGGCTTTGATAGTAATAAATGACTATTTAAAATGTACAATTTTTTCTTAATAAGAATTTTTTAGAATTAAGATTAATTAATAAATAAAAGGCGTTCCTAAACAATTTTAATAAAGATAATAAAAAATGCAATTGTAAAATCATATTTTTTCGTGCAATTGCAAAGAATTTCGGTACAAACAAATAGGATTTCCAACATTGGATCATACTAAAAATTTTTGTCCACTTTAGTAAAATGGATGCAAATATTAAAACCACAGTAGGTTGATAATTTTAACTCATTATATTTTAATTTTATGCATTCAATTGATTTGCAAATATAATATAAAGACTAAATTATTTTTTCTGCATAATTTTACATAAACGTAACCATGAATCATGCTGATTTTTATACCATGCACATAAAGGTGAAAATGGTATATTAAAGTCGCCAAAAAGTATGTAACAGGCAGAAGGAAGCTTTTTCATAAAGTATATATTTTCTTGATCAGATTCAACAGCCGAGTCGATCTAGCCATGTCCGTCCGTCTGTTTGAACACTTACGTCGCGGAGACTGTAAGATCTAAAGGCACAAAATTTGGTTAATAAAAACTTCGTTAACTTCAGTTTACCATGCACCAGGTGAAAATATATTTTAAGCTTCCAAGACTAATCGTATGCTATCTCGCTCACTCTTACAAATACACGAGCTCCCTTATTGTAAAACTCGTTTATTTTCCATCTCCGATTTTAATAAAAATTGGTAGATACACCCATAGGGTGAAATGGTATATTAAAGTCGCCAATGTGTATGTAACAGGCAGAAGGAAGCTTTTTCGACTCCATAATTTATATACATATGTATATTCTTGATCAGCATCAACAGCCGAGACTCAAAAACTCGAATATCTCCCGTAATTTTCTACCTTGAGAAATCAAGTTTAGCACACTTAAATTTGATTCTAAATAATATCCAGCAAAACACCAAATTTGTTCAAAATCGGACTTAAAATAGACAAGTTCGCGCGATTTCGAATTCGATAAGGTTCTTGATTCTCGCCTACTAAACTCGAGCATATTGAGGACATACGTTGGGCAAACGTTGTGCGGACATTTTCTGTAATATTTTATTCACTTCGGCACACTACTATTTGTTATCGATATTAGTAGACTTATAGCATACAATTGGATAAAAAAATAAAGGGTGGAGATAGTTCCGGGAACCGCCAAATGTCTCGTGTGCTTGTAAGAATAGGCGCGGTGGCTTGTATACGCTATAAAGTCTGTACAACATATTCCATTTATTTCTATCTGTCACAAAAATCTCTAGAGAGTGTTGGTTTACAGAAATTAAAGACATATAATTTTTTGAACTATTTTTGGACACACTGGTCCCGATTGCCGATAGTGGCTTTTTTAATATTTCTGAGTACAGTACCAAAAATGAATACATAAATATATTCTAAGATCTAGCGTTTTTACATCGATTGATTTTACGTCGCTATATCGGAAAGACGCTTTAACTGGAAGGAACAAAAAATATTTTTCTTGATTATTTTGCGGTTCCGACATTCCTAATAGCTTTTAAGATAAAAACAATATTTTTTTAAATAAAAACATAAATTTCATGAATTTTTATCTTATAAAAACAGTTGCGCATTGTTTTATTTAAGCGAGATATGCTGTGCGTTCATATTCGGTTCGATCCGGACGGATTCGCCCGTTACAAGCGAAGTCGAAAAACTCGGATTCTACTATAATTGTTTAATTAAGCCTATTTCTTAAAAATTCGTTGAAGCCCAAGGACGGTTTATTCCAACAGTAAATTAATTTTCAATTTAACCAATTAATTATAGTAGTTTTAAAAATCACATACAAATTTCAAAGCCAACTATCGCACAAAATAAAATGCACGAAGCACGCAAATTTTTGCTGAATTTGAGCCGAATAAGAAGAGTGAGCTTATCGTTTGTACGATTAGGACCACATTCGAAATGCCATTTCCAAGGCGTTCAAATACTGGTAGACGAACACGAAACGCCACACAAACACGGTTGACAGTCGATGTACGCCTTCCTCAATTAACATGGCTCAAAATTATGATATATGAATAAAAAATGTGTGCATTCGAGAGCATTCAAATTTACAAAACGCCTGGCATGTGCTGTGCTGTACAGATAAATTGCCTGTATTAGAACCTCCACCAGACCCTTTGAACTCATTAATTTATGGCAATTCACAAGCGCCAAGGTATTTTTAAAAAAATATCCAAAAGTACAATTTGTGCATTCTCATGACATCTTTTAGTGCTACAAATATTATAAGAGATGGAGTTATGCCGACCTTTAAGGTAAGTAATTTCTTCTCATGGAAAAATAATATAGCATTTGATTTATGAGAAGAAAATAAATTGCAGATTCAAGATCATATATACCATAAATAAGCTGCAAAGATTTTTCCATCAGCACAATGAATTGTTCATTGGTGAACAATTTCAGCAAAGAGATGTTGTTTTGTACGAAAGGAATGATCAACTAAATCGTATTTCTAAACTCCATTGCTGCTATGACTCATTACAATACCCGATTTTAGTCTGGAGAGGAGATTATGGTTATCAGATCAATAGACCACTGATAAATCGAATAACTGGTATACAAAATTATGACCAATATTACGATATAACAGCTCGGATATTCTACCAAAAATTTAAAAAGTTGATGGATCTGATTGTCAAGCTCCGTGTATTTGGAGAAGTGCGCTGCTATATATGTACATACATACGTACATACAGAGAATTCAATGCCAAACAAAGGGTTTGCGTTCGCTTACATTTTGTTACTGTTGGTTATCAGATGTGATTGATAGTCTTTTATCGCCGGAAATTCCAGATCTAACCATCAATCCACAATTATTCGCTGTTGTCACGAAAAATATGATACATGGTCCCTGTGGTGAAATCAATCCAAATTCACCATATACATACATATGATAGATGGGAAGTGTTTAAAGCGTTTTTCAAAATAATTGATTGCTGACACAATATACGGTAATGATGGATATCCATTGCATCGTCGACGATCAGCACAAGATATTGGTAAAACGACTACTACTAAAATCGGAAGCCAAGATTTTGCAGTTGATAATCGTTGGATAGTGCCGTATTCACCGATGTTATCTAAAACATTCAATGCTCATATAAATGTCGAATGCTGCGATTCAGTAAAATCAGTCAAATTTGTAAGTATATAGAAATGATACAATTTTGCAGTACCAAATGGGAAGATTTATTAGTACTTTCAAACAATATGGCCAATATCGTGAAAGAAGCGGTATACCAAATACGCACGATTAACTTGAAAGCCGCTAACTGCAATCCAAAAACTGTTCTGTGTTTTTTTTTCCTAGGTGCGCAATTTACGTGCAAAGGTCAGTTTTCAATTTAATCTGTCTTACTATTAACAACTAGAAGTCCCAGCGGCGGCTGTTTGAGGACGAAATTTTTGTGTCACTAAAGCAAGAAGGTAGATCAGTCTTCTTTGGATGCTCGTCAATTTACAACTTGGAGTCTCCAATTAAAGAGAATAACAATTTTCCCTATGGTACAATTTAGTAGACCACAACCACTATTCATTAACAAACTTTACAATAATTGTTGACTGAAACAGAAAGACCCAAAAAGAATAAGTCTATTTGGCCATTCGTAGGTACAAGCAACACTTTGAAAATGGGTATGACTAATTTTTAAGTCGAATTGTGGGAAAAATTTTAAAACAAAGGATAGCAGAAATTCTGGCTTTTCAATATTTGTTTGTGGCTTTCTTCAAAAGTCAACGCTTTCGAAATTGGTATAACTTTGAAAAAACATTTAAAAACAATTAACTCTGCATTTTGTGTCATATTAGAGCCATTAGTAAAAACTTGTAAAGTAAACTGATGAAGCATTTAAGGGTTCCGTAACTTAACAGTTTTTTTTATTTAAGGTTGCTAGAACATTAAAACTTTCAAACTACATTTGGAAAACAAAATATTATTACACTAATATTGGAATATTTCGACTCAATTAAAATTGAAAACATTGCGTGTGAGTTCCATACAAACGAAAAAGTTTTAAGCAGAATAGCAAAGATTAAATTAATAACAGTGTCTTATAGTATAGCCTTTCATTCACTATGACATATACAAACTAAAATCAATATGCCAAGTTTGATATTTTAAATCTTATTCACTATATCATATAGCTCCAATGGAAACGGCCAAGTCAGAAACAGTCACTTTTCTCAAAACTTTTTCTGAGTTGAAATATTTTGAAGTTTAATATATGTACATATGTACATACATACCTCTAAACGACTGTGCCAATTTTGAACAGGATCAACGACTATATTATATACATACATGGCTCCCATGAGAACAATATGTTGAAAACATAATTTCAATAACTTAAGGCACTCACTATCACTATCCCAAATTTCAAAAAGATCGGATGACTAAATTATGCATATGTATATAATGTATTGTCATATAAATATAGGATGAAATGGCATACTAAGATTGTAGACCGTTCTGCGCAAACGTTTTTCCACTTTGACGACTGTAGATAACTTTAAGGCGGCCGAAGTCAGTCCCAGTCCTTTGGTAAAGTTACACATATGTATAAGTATACACAGTAAATATTAGGAATCAATGCTGTTTTGTCAGTAATTATTTTTTGCTTTATTCCGTGGACTAAAAATGAATGTACAAAGTGAATTTTAGTACCGAAGGAAAATTAAAATGGAAACGTCCTAGGAGGTTTCTTTTCTTTTGTTAATCGACATTTTTGTGTAGCCTCTAGTACTGTACATTAGTTTGTAGGTGGTGACTTCATACTATGGAACCACTTCTACTTACTTTGGTAATCCCTAGCAATGTGATTCTTCGTTTCCTTTTTGGTATGAAATGTCCGATAATCGCCACCTTATAGTTCACCTAGAAATAGTAAAATGGGTACCCATGCTAGGGGTACTGTCATGGGCAACCTTAAAAGGAGTGGTCATAAAAAATAGGAAAATTTTTTTTTTTTTTTTTGGAATTATGTATATAAAATTTAAATCTAATTTATTTAATTCAAACGTTCTAATTACCTTTATTTTTTAATATATGTATTTCTGTATATTCATTTCCAAGTTTATTTCTATATTGTTTTGATTGTCATCTTCTACTATCTTTTTTCAGCCGATGTACAGTTTAATTTATGTATTCATATATGTTTAATTTTTTATACCCTTGCGAGGGTATTATATAATTGGACAGATATTTGTAACGCAGAGAAAGAGACGTTTCCATAAAATATATATATTCTTGATCAGCATGAGAAGCTGAGTCTATATAGAGTCTATATATAGTCTATATAGCATTCTGTCCATTAATAGAAGACTCTATTAATTACATCTATTCCCTGTAGTCAGCTCAGAGTCTAGGTTGCAATCAGAACAATCAGGAACCTAAAAGGTTCATGCATGTCATAGTTAGAAGAACAACGACTAAGGGTTAAAGGTATAATATGATGTCTACTCCGTCTACGTGGTACCGACAGATTTACCTGAGCTAATAACTCAGGCGAGTCGATATCACCAATTAGGAGCTTGTGCATGAAAATTGCACCAAGCATGGTTCTACGGTAAGTTAAGGAAGGAAGGTTAATCAAAAGAAGTCTACTAGAATAAGAAGGCAAATTGACATTGCGATCCCAGATTAAGCCACGAAGAGCAAATAGCAAGAACTGATTCTGAACGGATTCAAGTCTAGTCTGGTGCGACTCATTTTGAGGTGACCAAATGCAAGATCCATACTCTAAAAAAGGACGGACAAGCGAAGTAAAAAGAACTTTAGTTGTATAGGGGTCGTCAAATTTTTTTGACCATCTTTTTATGAAACCCAGAACACTCATGGCCTTTGCGACCGTGGTGGAAATATGGGTGTTAAAATTTAATTTATGGTCCATAAGTACGCCCAAATCATTCATATTATTTAGACGTTCTAAAGGACTATTGTTTAGAAAATAAGTGACCAGTTGAGACAGTTACGAAAAAAAGTCATTACCTTTCATTTGGCAGTGTTAATATGCTGTTAAGCAATTAGAGACATACAATTTGGTATGGATGTACATATAATCGTTTAGTATGCGCATAGATATTAATTGTTTACTTGTTTAATTAAAATAAAACAACTTAAATAAACTTAACTTAAATAAAACAATTTTTTTTAAACCAATAAAAGGTTGAGACATTAAATTTTGTATGTATAATTGCTTAAAAAAGGCACAGTTTTTTTTGTAGAAAAAGTTTGCTACGCCCCTTTCCGCCCCCGTAATTTGAAAAAAAAACGAGTATCTCTTGAAATTTGATACACTAAAATCTGTTATTAATATCCCTTGACATACCAAATCGGACTGAAACAAGCCAAATTATGCATAGGTATAAACGATTTTTACTGACAGGGCGATAAGGTCGGAGTTGGCCGTTGGCTGGTGGCGGTGCTAGAGTGCTCCAGTGCTTGTAAGAGTAGCGAGATTGGGAGATTTGCTTGCTAAGCAGCATGTAAACAGAATTCAAAATACATAAATACATTTTTATACCAAGCACCCTGAATTGGTATATAAATGTAGCCAAAATGTATGTAACAGGCAGAAGGAAGCTTTTCCGACCGCATTAAGTATATACATATATTCTTGATCAGTATCAACAACCAAGCCGATCCAGCCATGTCCGTCTGTCCGTCAGTATGAACACCTCGATCCCAAGATCGAGACTCTTTAAGTCTTCGAAGACTGAAAGAGCTAGAGCCACCAAATTTTGTATTTAGACTCGTGTAGTTTGTAAAGCTATCAAGACTATTACAATTTTTAGCCTCGCCCCCTTTCGCCCCAAAATTTAAACAAAAGTGTTTTTCTTAATCCTATAATAGCTAGAGACACAAAATTTGGTATGTATAGTCGCTTAGTAAAAGCGTAGATTTTGTTGTGCAAAAATTTTGCCACTCCGCCTTCCGCCCCTGTAATTTAAATAAACTCGACTATCTCCCGTAATTTTCTACCTTATGCAATCAAATTTGGTATACTTTAATACACATATGATATTAATATCCAGCAACATACCAATTTGATCAAAATTTGCTTAATTTTTTTTTTTCTGGTCAATTAGTAAGAAACTAATTATTATGCTTCCTTTATTGACAATTGCTGGTGTTAGTGGAAAATACGGAAACAAAGTACGGACCAGCAGACACACTGCCAGAACGTTCAATCCTGAGTAGTGCCTTCCGGCTATCCCTTTGAGCGATTGAAAAATATTTTGGAGTCCTTACATAGACTGGGCAGTATCCAGGGTCCTCTCTTCCCCCTCGAAGTTTTAAATACTACCGGGAAAACTTTATAACATTTCTAGTTATCATTTTGTTCAGTACGCATTTCTCGATCGGACTATTTGGTCGGAAATGCCGCTACGAACGAATAAGGTATAAAGATAATCAACTAAAACGTGTTTCAAAGGAAAGAGGGAAGGGTGCAAAAGACCCACTCTCTTTAAACATCCAACATCAAACGCATCAGCGTTTTTGCTTTATTTACACATAATTTTAAAAAATTTATGAGCATTTAAGAATTTCCAAACTACATAAATTTCATAGACGCAAGTATTTTGGATTAAAAGAAGTTCAAAGCGAACGAAGCAAAGTCAATAAAATATTAAAAATTGTCTGGAATAAATACAAGTAATGCTATTCGGCGCCATGGAGAAAAATTGTATAAAATGGATTAGTTAGGTTGCCACCCACCAAGAACCACAAAGCCGCCGCCCGGAAGTTTCTTTCAGTTGCGGCCATTTTACAACCCATAAGCGGATCGAAGATTAAAGGCGGCGGCTGCTTCCGTGGACTTCAAACGCCTATTATACATACATACTAATATGTATGTATTGTTCTTATTGTAGATGCTATTGTTGACGAACCAGTTAATGATCATAATTTTTACAACTAAATGAGTTTCTAATTTGTTTATTTGTTTGTTCTCCACCGGCAAACAACGGAGGCGGCATCCTTTGATACGGAACCTCTATTGAACTCAGGTGTGAACTGATGCGTCCATCGATCATTCAGTGATTCGAAAGCGAAAATATCCCCTTCCAAAGTTGATTGCGTTAGAACCGGAAAGCTGAGTGTTAATCATCCGCGAATCATATTTTAAAAATTAAGAAATATGCAGATCAAAGATGAAAATCATTTCGTGACCTGATAAAATTAAATGAGCCATTCGATAATGAACTGTGATCTATCAATTATAAATTGCGTGTTAACACGGCACACACAGTTATGTCAAACAATTCATAATGGAATGGAAAATCATACAGTATTTCCTAATTAAGCAGATACATATTTAAGACAGCAATTTGAAAGGTGTTTGCAAAATGCAAAGAATTCTTAGAAACAAAGTACAATGTATGTACACCTGTCTGGTAGAAAACTATGTGGTAGACGTAAAAAGATTTGTCCTTTGTGCTTCTTTTAGGTCCGACTGCCTCAGGGCACGCCTCAGGCGTGATCTCCTTTCCTATTCCAAATTTTTTTGACAAATTCGGATTTGGGACCTGTTCTCGCTTCCGACATAGTGAAATGAAAAATAAATGCAAAATTTCTTTCAAATTCAAAAAAAATTACCGCTTTCAAATATTTTTTTTATTATTCTTCAATATGTTGGGAACAATATTGGAGTTATTTTTAACAAGCAAATGGAATTGATCTGTTCGAAATGCTTGTGTATGCTCTTTTAATGGTTGACAATAATGATGAAATATACAAATATTTAAAATTGTGTAAACATTACTTATTTCTTTATTTACAATTTTAGATAAAGTATTAATACTAGACCTAAACAAAAAGAAAAAAATTTGAGTATAATTCATTTGCCAGCTATGTACATAACCAAATTAGTTTTACACTGTTCAGAAATGAAAACAGAGTTATTTTTCTCACGTTTGGAAAACCTGTATCCGGACCTTATAGGCGAAACAAAAATATTTCGAACATATTTTCGAAAACGATAACCATTGACATTTTACTCGGACGTGAGAACAGCAAGTTCGAAAACAATGCGGAATTGCTGTTAATCTTTACCTAAGCATTTTGTCAAAAATCCTCAGCTCACATATGTATGTATCAGAGATGCCAACTTTTGTCGACCATAAAAAGCTGTTTTTAACGGGAGGAAACTAAAAAAAAGCCGAAATTAAAAAAAAATCCAAAAAAAAAGCTGATGTTTTTATTCTTGTTATAAATGTTTTATTTTTACAAAATGTTTAGTATTTGATCTAAATCATCACAATCAATTTCCTTGCCGTACGATCCCATAGTGCCAATCATATCTAGATACTTTTTCGGCACTTCATAATTGTGGCAGCATTTGTTTGACCGACGCAAACCGTATCTATAAATATATACATTTCATTATTAACTTTATAATATAAGATTTTAATATACATTTATTGGAACTATATTTTTTTTGCTTGCTCTTAAAATATTTTGGCAAGAAAATAAATCAACATTCTTTAATGTTTGAAAATTTTCTGGCAACCTAGAACTATTCTAGTTCAGTTGGTTCCACTCTATTATCGATAAGTTCGCTTATCAAAAATTGAAATATATCGGTTTAATTCAACTACAATGAACAACTATTATTGTTAGCACGATTTATCGCTAAAATATTATAAATTTCTTAGAAAATTAAAAAGCGGAAAAAAGGTTTTTTATTAAAAAAAAAATCCAGAATTCCCGCTGCCCGCTGTTTCGAAATTTTTCCCGCAAATTGATTATCAAAAATGCAAGATTTGACGGGAAAAAAGCTGATTTGGCAACACTGGTATGTATGTATATCCATAAATTATAGATAATAAGTCTTCTTCTCAAACGTCATTTCTGCTTTAGAAGTTCTACAGTGCTTATCATATTTATAACCCACCCAGCAGCTTAAACTTTAAATTTTGTTAAAATTTTTTAGGTTTTTCAAAAATAAATTTTACTGTACTTTATTGACAGAAGCCTGTTCAGTAGAATTTACCGCAATTTGTGTTCTATTTTTAGAAAAATAAGAAAGAACCGTTAACTTTTTCTGAGTGCTCGCATCTTTGCTTGCATTTTTGTGTATCAAAATTATAGCCCACCGTAGCAAATTTGAAAAATATTAAGTGCAGAGCAGATATTTGAATTTACAGACATTGTAATTAAGTAAATTTAGATAATTTTTAAGAAATGCCGCTTGGAAAACAATTATCGGATTATGAAAAGGGCCGTATTTTCTCACTTTTCGAGTCAATTTCTAGTATTACACGAAATTTGAAAAGAAGTCGACGTGTAATTAAAAATTATTTGGACAATCCCGAAGAATATGGATCAAGGAAGCGAACTGGGCCAAAACCGCTGCTAAGTGAGCGCAATAAACGCAAAATTATTAACAAAGCCAGCAACAGCTCAACCTCTTAAAGAGCTTTGGCCTCACATGTGGGTGGATCTGCGTCACCGATGACTGTTTGGCGATTACTTAAGAACTCAGGAATCATAAAAAGGTCTAAACTGACCAAAGCCCGCATGTTGCTAAGTCACCACAAGGTTGACTCGCCGAAAGACATACTGCAACCGATTGGACAAACGTGCGTTTGAAACATCCTCTTATGGCTTACAGTATATTTTTAAATTTTTACCCTAACAGGTCATATTTTCTGATGAGAACAAGTTCAAACTGGATGGTCTCGAGTCTAAGTCTTAAGTCTTATTGGCATGATTCGAGAAAGGATCCTATGTTTTTCTTAAGGAGAAACTTTGAAAATGGTTCCGTAACCATTTTGTTCATTTGGTACATCGGAATTGAAGTTTGTAACGAGCCGAATAATCAGTATCGAGTATATTCAAACTCTGGATAGTAGTGTCAATCCATTTTTAAGGGAATTTCGTGAGAAACCAATGGTTTTTCAACAGGATAACGCCAGAATCTATGGAGCAGACGTACAAAGGAGTATTTGGAGGAATGTCTAAAGTATTCTTGCAAGACGGGTGTATGCCAATAATCGCCAATTCGAGACAGTTGCAGATCTTAAAACGCAAATTCTAAATGAATGGCAATGTTTATTAAAGTGGCTTTAATGAGGAAGAGAATTTTTGAGTTAACTAAGGCAAATTGAGACCGCACTAAAAATTAATATTCATTTTTCCATCATTCCGCAGAGGTTAAGGATTTTTTTGACCAAAACATGAAATTGGGTTATAATTTTGACACAGCAAATGGGTGCTTTTTGAGAAATCGTTATTAAAGCGTTAATTTTAAGTGAAAAAGTTGTTTTTTATTCAGAATTTAAATATTGAACTACTTATTTTTGAAGATTTTGAAGGTATATGTCATTTGGGAAAAATTTTCACCCAATGTGTTTTTTTCGTTTAAAAGTGGGTTATAAATATGATAAGCACTGTATTTATACCCTTGCAACTTTACATATACCAAATTTCTTTAACTTTAATTGTGGTAAAAAATACAACAAAAGTCACAGTTTTTCACCGATCGTTCCTATGGGAGCTATGTGATATAGTCACCCCATCTTAATAAAATTTTTCATAGTCATTAATAGGTATATTAAACTGATAAATATTAATTTTTATGCCAATTGCGTCAAAAGTAACGAAGTTATTGATCAAAGTCCTTGTTTTCAGCCGATCGTTCCTATGGGAGCAATACGATATAGTCTTCCGATCTTAATCAAATTTGGCACAGTCGTCCACATGTGTAATAAACTCACCAATATTAAATTTCACGACAGTAGCTCAGAAAATAACGAAGTTATTGAGAGAAGTCCCTGTTTGTGACTTTGCCGTTTGTATGGGAGCTATACAGTATATACAAGCCTACATGCAAAATTTCAACTCTGTAGCCCTTACGGTCTAAGAGGAGTTTGCGTTGATCCAGACGGACGGACATGGCTATATGAACTCGTGGCGTTTTACTTTATATGGTCGGAGATGCTTCGTTTTATGCGTTGCAGACTTCTGACCAAAATTAATATGCCCATTTTGCAAGGGTATAAATAACGAACATTTCACCTGTGAAACCGTTTCGGAAACTAGAATGGGCGTGATTATTCTTAAGGCAGGACAATATACTACATGCAAATGATATTTTAGTGTTAGTCAATTTGAACAATAATTCTTTCATTCATCCGATTTCTTTGTATCATGCTTTTTTTTTTTTTAACGTTTAATATATATTTGTTGAATCTACTCTTAAATTAGAGCCTAACAACAAGTTTGAGATATTTTTCTTAGACTAGTACTTAAGATAAATCCTGGGGATATTGCAGGCGGCCCTAATCACTTGTTATTGGGTTGGTCTGTCATTTCTTTTAAGACGAGTTCTATTATTAGTTCGCGTAAGGGAATTGGCAAGAACATTTGGGTGTGCATCCAGTTTCGCAGAATACTTTAGTTGTTGATCATGCTAAGTGCGATCCCTTATAGCATATGCTATTTTGCTCACTCTTCATACGTATATTTTCCATGTTTCTAGTCCGATTTTAATAAAATTTAACAGGTTCCTAGATATTAGTAAGACTAATTAGTGTGCTGAATTTGATTTCGATAGGTAAATTATTGCAATCGGTTTTTTCTAAATTATGGAGGCGTGGAAAAAAATTTGAATAATCATATTCTGCGCACAAACTAAATAAATCTATATACCAAATTTGTTGCCTTTCACTTTGTTAGTTTTTGAAAAAAAATCAGTTTTGTCTAATTTGCAGGGCCGAAGTGGGCGTGGCACAAACTTGAAACAAAATCGATAACTGTACATACTACACGAGTCTACATAAAAAATTTGGTGGCTCTAACCCTCATAGTCTCCCAGATCTAGGTGTTTATACAGACGCACGGACATGGAGATATCGACTCTGCGAAGTAAGCTTCTTTGATATTTTTGATGGAAAATCGGCTTCAGGCTGTCAAAAATATGATGCATTCTTGATGGAAACTCGTCCATCGAACGTTCCAGGCACTAAGAATTTTTTATTACTTACTCAGTGACTCCTTTCAATGACAAAATTATGTACAGGTCTAAATTTTCCCAGCGTTTAACTAATACGTAAAGAATAAGTATTTTCTGAATTGCAAGGATAAATTCATTGTTAAATTCATTTTAAGCTATTTTGATGATTTCCAGGGTTCTCGATGTGCTGCTCAATATCCCTTTCTTACTTGCAATTACATACCTACATAATTAAACTACACAACTTTTTTGAATAGGAACATAGGAATAGAAATAGCATTTATTTACAGTCTATCTAAGTAAATTTGATCGTTAATAAATAAATGGATGGAGCGATGCTTGAGCAGATAATATTCAATCTGTGTCACAGTTTTAAGATGTTTTTCTTACTTGACATAAATTTTTGTATTAACTTTGTTTCTAGGAACTGGGTTTCTATTTTTGGCTGAAAAAATTCGGTATTTTGAACAAAAAGCATAAATAAATAAATAAACTACATTTTCTATTGGATTTTGCTAGCATTATTTTCCTAATTGTACTAAAAACAGTTACAAACTTAAGTGCGCCACATTACCCCGCGATTTTTGAAATCGGCAATTTTGGATATGTTCGGAAAAAACGTTATAACTTTTTAACGGTAAATCACATCCGAACGTATCATTTACCAAAAGTAAGACAATGAATTAACCTTTCATTTAAGAGGATACGAGCTCCCGATCAGGATATATAAAGGATTAAAAAAAATGCGCCGATTAGCCGCACTCTCCCCTACATTAATAATTTTTTATAATTATAAAAATATATATATATATAATTATAAAAAATACATAAATAAAGAACTATCTGGGCTAAAAAGAGCTTTGCCGGCAAGTTGTGCTCGTGTGTGCGTTTCACTGTGGGCAACTTTAACGTAACTAAATTAACATTTTCAATGTCTTAAAAGTTCCAAAATTATGCTTCCCGCCAATTACTGAAACCTTGTTTCAAAAAAAATGAAAGAAAATCCTCAACCTGATCAAATTATTAAAGAATACACTCCAGACGAAGCAATAGACCTGTATATTGATGGCGACTTCACAAAAAATACATATAAACTAATGCAAGCTGGTGCAAAAGCAAGAAATGCTAACATTTATCCAACATATGATGTATTACGCTCCACTAAAAGAATATGTTATCCAGATGATAATAGTCAGCGAATGCTGTGCTGAAATTCCGTTACAAGAAATGTTGGATCACACAGTAACAAGAATTGTTGAAGCACACCCAGAGGTTCTTAGTTCTTTGTTCGTTAAGGCTGATGAATACTTATAATGATGTATCAGTATTTTATAAGTGGGGATGCGATGGAAGCTCGGGACATTCAACATATCGGCAAAGCTTTTTGGATTCTGAGCTCAAAATGGTTGATGGAAATTTTTTTGCAAAGTTTCACCGAAGAATATGAACAATTTGAGTTTTATTTTGGAATTGCCAATAAATGAAAACCTCCTTGACTACGGACTATCGACATGCCTGGATTCGCTGTTTTGAATTCATACTACACATAGGATATTGACTACCAATAAAGAAGTGGAAGGTTAGCGGACTAGACAAAAGCATTGTAGAACAAAGGAAAAGGAAAAGTGAAATTCAAAATAAATTTATGAAGGAGATGGCTTTATTGGTTGATATTCCAATGCTGCGAACAGGAAATACAAATAGTGCCAAAACCGCTAGAAGATTTTTCGAGTACCACGACCTTTCTGCTCAAATAACTGGAGTTAATGGAATCCTTATAAAAAATCTTGGAATCATTTTACGTTCTATGTCATCAGGATATGCCATAGAGGTGATTCCGTGAGTTTGCCTGTCGGAAGAAGCCTTGGAAGCAAGAAATAAGGATTTTAGAAACTTTCGACTGAAGCATACACGCAAAAACTCAAGAACAAATTTAATGCAGGACCTAATGAACACGTTATTAATATCCTCGGATACTTTAATAAGTAGTTTCTTTTAGAAAAAATTAAAGAATCTGATTCCGATTAATTAATTAAATATTAATTTTATGTAAAAAATATATTAAATATATACAATATTATTCAGTTGGTTTTGTTAATTTAAAAATTAAAAAAAAAAAACAAATTTTGGAGAGCAAAAAATCTTGTCAGATTTTGAGAGAGCGAGAGCATTTCTCCAATTGGTTTTTCTCTTCTCTCTTCGTTTCCCCTCTTTGCAGACACAGCTATGGTTGTTTCATTCTCAATGTTCCACATTGCCCCGCTGCTTCCCCTTTCAAACCATTTTCATTCCATCCTTCTGTCTCACTCTTTCACACACTCATCTGTTTTTCTTTTTTTTTTATTTTTATTATTGTCTTCTCCTTTTTGGTTGTCATCGCCCTGCTCGCACCTCTTTGTGTTACTGCTCTTGCTATCTCACTTTAACACACCCAGCCGATTAAGCTAGTTGCTCTTTTTAACTTTTTCATCTTTTGATGCGAATGTGTGGGTGTGCGCTAATTTACTTTAATTGCTATTAATTTTAATAATTTAGACTTTTGTGGATTTTTTTTCTTGTTTTGGCCACTTCACTATGATCAGTATTTGTAAAAAACAGACATTTAGGCCTGTTCCCGTTATGGATTCCGCATAAATTTCGCTTTGGCTGCTCAGTCCGCTGAATTCGTCATTTAGTCAATGTACTATTAAATCAATTAATTACTCTCAAAATATTCTTTTTTTAGAAATTCATAACCCCATACAAAAATGTTCTCAGAATTATTTATTCTGAATCAATTAGCGGATTTTAAACAAATGGTAATACGATGAAAAACTGTGTCCTTTTATAGGCGAATCTCCTTTTTTTACGGGTCATGTAAATTTGTCCGCCTGCGGTAGATGTCAAAGGACATCTATGCCTATTGATGTTGCCATTGTATTGTGACTGTATTTTAAATATGAACGTTTCTTTTTCATTTTTCTGAGCTTTTAACATAATTACATTTTGAAAAATAAGTCAAATGTAGATTTCTTATATTTTTTTGGTTTATGCTTCAGTTGTTAAAAAGTGGAAACTGGTTTTGTATTCGACATGCTACGTGAGATGTCCGCTTGCGGGAGCTGTTTGCTACTACAGCTTTTACTGTACTTAATGAAATTTTTTTTTGTGGGATTAAGAAAAGAATATTCCTTATGTATTATTTTTGCAAACCAAAAACTGACAAAACAACTTTGAATTTCAGATCTTTTATTCATCTTTTTTGGCAAATTTTGTTATTTGTGTAAATAACTAAGCAATATTATTTGGAAAGCAATTTGCCAGTGATTCGTATTAAAATTTTTATGTACATATGTATGTATTAATTTCTAATATTTTATATTTTCCATTTCAAAGAAATAATAAATAATTATAGGCAAAGTTGAGTTTGAATACATCTTGCACTTTGTAGAAACTTTAAATAGTTATCCCCCGTTAGCTTCTGTTTCCAAATTAATTATTTAAATTAGTGGTTTGCATATTAAGTTATTAAATTTTGTAGGCGAGGCACAATAAGCCCTAAGCCCAAGTACTCTCTTTTATATGTACATATATATAATTTATTTATTTTGAATGCAACTTTTATTTAGAAAAATACGTGGTTTTAGCTCCTATTGTTTTCAACATCAAGGTGTTTTACCTGTTACTATCATTTTGGCGGCTTTTAAATTCAATTTCACGGTACAAAAAATATTAATGGTACATATTTTTTTGCAACATTTTTATACCCTTGCAGAGGGTATTATAAAATTGGTCAGATGTTTGTAACGCACAGAAGGAGTCGTTTCCGACCCTATAAGTATATATATTCTTGATCAGCATGAGAAGCTGAGTTGATATAGCCATGTCCGTCTGTCCGTCTGTCTGTGCGTATGCGTTTTACTCAGCCATCTTAAGAGCTATCGGGATGAATTTTTTTTTTGGGGCTTTTTATTACCTGGGAAAAGTAAAGTATGAAAATTGGCAGAATCGGACCACTATATCATATAGCTCTGGAGGAAACATTTTTGCAAAAATTGGAGTATCGCCATGAAATTTACCAATATGTATTATAGTATAGTATTAAATATAAAATCTCAGATCCCAAAATTTGAATCTGATCGGATATACAAAACACAAGTTACAGCCGATATAAATCGGTGCGGTTTGCTGCCTACTACGTCATCATCAAATCAACAGAGCACACGCATGCACACATACAGACGCAACACTACATAAACTATATGTGTATGCGTGCGAATCGCGGCATGCGTGTAAAAGGGGATGGGGAAGAAGAAGAAGAAATGATATTGAAATGATATTTGAAAGGTTCTGTGCATTAATGAATTGAGATACAGAAAAAGAATTTGGAACATGTAAAAATATTATGGCCATGGACTGCAAGGGTATATAAACTTCTTCTTTGATATTTTAATGATAAAACCCGATCTATAAGGTACATTCTTGTCTCCAAAATTGTTTCAGGAATTAAGCAAAGCTATAGCCTCCTCCTAGTTTACGGCCTCTATTCAATTTCAATCATATACAGTTTCAAATAGCAGTAAAGCGCAACTAAATAAGGTCTAAATATAAAATGACACAACGAAGAATATTTGTGTATGTACTAAGTTGGTTCTTTCCATCATTCCGCCTACCACTAATCATCCTTTAATCAGTTTATGACCAACTGAAGCATCGTCCCATAAATTGGCATGGGAAATCTATTTAATGCCACCGCAACTGTGCTGTTAAATCATTTTGATAATGACGCAAGCTGTAAGTCTAAGAGGCCACCCATTTACAATACTCATTGAGCATTCTAATTTTAGAGTTTGGAGGCAATCGGCCCCGTGTTTTGGTATATTTTTTGTCCGATTTCACTTTTTATGATGTGTAGTAATTTGTTGGATCGTTAAGTTTCTAGAGGGCCGTTCCATGCATCCCAATTAGAAAATTTTAAAGGGTTAAAACTATTTTGCCTTGCGCTCGCTTTGGGCCATAAAAATAAAATTTCAATAGTTTTTACGACCTTCCAAAGGGGATAACCAATAGAAAAACCTATTTTTTATTATACCAGAAACACTCAATAAAAAGGAATTATTAGCATTGGATTGTTGACTTTGTTTTGTTTTATTTGGTTCATGTAAAGGTTTAAGTCTTATTGTTAGTAGTAAATACTTTAAATATTATTGCAAGTAGTTATGCCTTGATTTCCTTTTCCAAAAAAATGAAACGAGAAATGTGAAAGAAGCTGATATGCCACTCAGAGTCTCAACAGATTTGATAACCCCAAATATACATATGTACATACATATATGTATTAGTCTCGTAAATATGTACATGTAACAACTTGTAAATATATGTAAGTTTAGTGCTATTGGAAAGTCCTTTTTTGAAGCTAAGTATTGAATATTTATAACTGTATTTAACTATTTAAAACTATACTTGTACCGTTCATATCATTGATATAGTTTTAATTTAATATTCATACACGAGGAGAACACGACCTTGCAATGCATTTTTGAATATTTTTCATTTTTCTAGATACCCTCAAAAACTAGCAATTAGATTTCCATATTTTAAATACATATACATAAGTTAACACGGTTATTTAGTTAAATTTGACGGCAAGGTGGAAATTTTCAAAACAACTTAAAAATTAAAATTTCACATTAGTGCAAGGAAAAACATTGTCTTTCTGCAAGTTTACCCCCATGCTGAAGCTCGTGTCAAATGTGATGAGTATGTCGCCTGTCGTAGTCTGACATCATAATATTATCATTGTCAACCCCGCAATTGCAGGAGCGGAGTGTTAGAAGCTGATGCCAAAAAAGCAGCAGTGAGTACTCACCCATAAATCAAAAATGCTTCGCATGACAAGAAAGAGTATGAGTACGAGTACGATAAGAAGAACAGTGTAGAGTGCAGGGATAGAAAAGCTAAACAAAAACAATTAGAATAAGCGCAAAAACTAAACGCATGGGAAAGGTGGCTGGTTCCATATGCTGAGCATAAATAAACAATGCAACAAAGGACGACCAGGAATAAGGACAACAACAAGGACAACGACATTTCATCAACGCAAACGAGCGAAACGTTTATCAACTGCTCAAATGGCCATTAAATGTGTGTGTGCCCATGTGATGGGCATCAACATCAACGCCCCAACAACAGTAGGGACTAGTCACAGAATAACCGGCAGCAGTCGCAGTAGAAGGACCAGGCCAGGACTATCTAGCAGGACATTCATCAAACGATAAATTGAGTGAATGACTTCATGAGTGTGATGCAGAGGGGCTCACTTCCTCACTTCCGGCGACAATTGGCTGTGTTCATGTTTATGTCCATGGTCATGTCGATGCAGTGCCACAGTCCAGTGGGCGGTATTCACGCCCAGCAAAAAGCTGAGTGACTGTCTGCCTTAAATTGCCATCGCATCCTATTTTGGGTGGCTGAAATGAGATATGGAAAGGGAAATATGTATGTATGTGCTCATCGCCAATTGTTTCTCCGATTGGTATTCAACCATGAGCACCATTGCACTTTTATAGAGTCAGAAACAAAACAACTCAGTTAACGCAGAACCATTAGTCTGTGTTAGTCTTCCACTGGTTCTTCTTTTTTTTTTGCCGATTTTTGCCTGCACTTTTCTTTCAGTCTCGCTCTTCATTTCATTCGCCTTAGGAAACATTTATCATTTGGTGCTTGACGTGCCGTTAGTGTTTTAATAGACTCCACTTGTCCATTTTGATCACTAGCCAGTCCAGTCCTTCTGGACTGTTGGCAGTGGAGTTTGTCAGTCAACACTTGTGGCAGCACAACAAGATTCATTTGCATCTTTTTTTACCATGTGTTCTTTTATCATTTTGAATACTAATTTTTAAGTTTTTGATATATATATGTGTGTGTTAACAATACAGTCATATCCACTGAAAACATCCACATACTAAAATAATAATAGGTAATATTTTGCAATTGAATCGATTTAATCCAAACAAATTTCAATTTCAATTATTAGATTTGTATCTAAAAATTCAAAGCCTCAAGTATTTTAAGTTACCAGCTAAGCCGGCATCATCGAGATGGTGTGATTCTACCTATTGCAATATATTGCTATCTCGACATTAATTTCTGTGACATCTGCTTTAATCGGTCAATAGGTATGTTATTTAACAAAGATTAGTCGATGTACCATGCTGCGGCTGTGCGCCTCAAAAGATCCCAAACACTAAGTTATGTTCCATCAAGATGAGGCATGGTCGGAAATTATCTAATGAATTTTTATTTAATCCAAACCAAAAGTGGCGATCAAGATGCGCAGCATCCGCTTGCATCTGTTGGCATCGTCAACGCAAATAAAACGTTGCTTGTGTTGTGTCGTTGCTTGTCATAATCCGATCAGCGAATGGTCCGAGGGCGGAGGGCCTTGTTGGCATCCAAGGTATGATCTGTGGGGTCGTCAGCACCATCTTCCTCGACGCACATATTCACCTCATCCTCTGCTGATGGGTCTGGCGTCGTGGTCGTCTTCATGTTGATTCCCATTTCAGTCTCTTTAATAATTTGCTTGACAGATGTTGGGGCATAATTAGAGATTAATTGTTCTACTCATAATTGGACTAGCGATACGATGGGCGGTTGCTTGATGTTTTTGGACATTTGCAGGAAGGCATAAGTACAAGCATGGAGGTGGGGTTCGTTTTATTTACAAATATCACCGAGATTGGCGGCAACAGTTGCTAATGCGGAACAAGATTAAATGTGAAGAGTCGAAAAAGTGGATAAATAATTATTATAAGTGTGCATATTTTGAGTTTGCACATACATACATACAAAGGCAATTACTTGTGTCCACATATGGATGGCTAGCATCTCCTACTATTTACAGCTTATTCTGATCAACATTAACAAAAGACAGTTGACTCCCGCTGAAATCAGATCAACCATCGATTTATTCGTTTGGAATGCCCACCTAAACACAAACTGACGTAAAGTGATGTAATTTACGTCAATTTCGGCAAAAATGAATAAAAATAACGCCCAATTAGGAAAGAAATATGAAAGCGACTACAAATTGCTCAACGAGCAGTCTATAAGGAGCTCTGAGGCAATGATTAAGATTAAAACCAGTATCGTGTACCGATAGACGTCAAAAGGACGCTTTGCAAAACGAAATTGAATTAATTTATGAAAACTTTTTACGCAGAATAGGGCCCTCGCACTAAACAACCATAAATGACTACAATCCAACCCGCACCTAACCCCCCGTTCTTTATCCATTCCGAGCTTTATTCTTCATTTGCCCATTGTCCTGCTCGATGGATAGACACGCGCCAGTCATAATTCTGTATAATCTATGTACGATTTGAGTAAAAACAAAGGAAAGCCAAAACATAAATTTGACATTTTATGTAAGCTTTTCTCTCTCTGGGTTTCTGCTTTTCGTTGTTCTTCTTTTCCTTCGTATTTTGGTCCTTGGAGACATTTTGTGCGCTGTCATTAGGAAAAATAAAATATGATACTCGTTCAGAGTCCTAGTCGTCCTCCATTTCGGCCAAGTCCTGCGGAATGTCAAGCAAACAAGCCAACCATCAACTTTATGGGCAAATAACACAAATGGCGAAGGGAAAACAAAAAACGAAAACAACAATTTCCCAGTCAATTTGGTGGACATGACAGTCCGATATTTAAACATAAGAGATCTTATTGAACATCAAGTTATTAGGGGTCAAAATTAAATATACATATATGTAAAAATGCTTGTTTTTGGCTTGCGAGTTTTTTGTAGTTTTTAATCTGTGTCTAATATTATATCTAGGGGCTTCAAAATAAATGCTTCCTTCCGACAAAACAGAGAGCATGAGAACATATTCCTTATTTTTATTGGTTCACGTCTTCCCCCATTTCCATCTCTATCTCTTTACTTTTCAAATGGGAGATGGGAGCTCGTCAAGTGTTTGGACTCAATGTTTATTTTGAAAGAAACCACCAGCTTCCCCTTCTCTCCAGCACAAACAAGTTTTCTGCGCACACAATACTCAAATGTGTCTTTTTGGACTTATTCTCGAGCTCCCCATGTCCATTATCCTTGTGGCGCATGTTTGTCTTTCATCATTTTTTTTCTTTGGTTTTTTTCTACGGAATTTACGATTTTTATGCTTTGCTTTTCATCTATTTTTCCACATTTTCTGCTGACCACAGAGCTAGCACGAAGAAATCCTACAACACATTGCTCCTTGTTGTTGGTTGGTCGTGATGGTAGTGTTGTCCTGTGGCTACTTTGACTACTTCTACCACTTGTGCTCCCAGTCGCCATGTTCATTCTTCTGGCCTGCCCCCCGATGCCCTCCTTGGTCTAGTTTTTCTCACTGGCTGTCTATCGTAAAGCGGACATTTTTCTTATTTGCCATAAATTTGGTTATGAATGTTCTCGGGCTGCCATCGTTGCTATTACTGGGAATTGTACATAATTTTCACAATTTTGATGTTAACTTGAAAATTTACGATAGGTTATTTTGAAATGATGGTTGCTCCATCCATTAGAGCAGCAAAGAAATTGGCTATATGTATTTCCATCTTTGTCTTTTATTCTTCTACTTCTATCTATTTCAGTCTACTCAACCATTGACGAAAATTCATTTTTATAATTTTAGTTTACAGATTTAACAAAAACGCTTTACAGCCATGGTACTATTGGCCACATTTGAGCCTCCATAAGGATAATATTACTTTTTATCAGAAGTCAATAACGCAAAAAGGTATAATTGATAGAAAACGAGGAATTGTATCTAAAAATTTCTAGTTGAATGAGAAGTATAGTAATGACCATACACACTTATTAACTTTAACAGTAAGAACTAAATTTTGTTTTGGAATTTCTATTCCAAAAAAACCAACTTGTTTTAGATGGTACAATACATCATGTATGAAATATTAGGGCGAGATTTTAGATTGTTCATGATATAGGATATGCATAAAAATCTGGACTCTGGCATTGTAAGCTTAGCCAATCTTTTTTCGCTTAATTTAGTTGCAATTCCCAACTAGTTTTAGCGTTGAAGACATCGTATCGTCATTGCGATTGACCTTGGGCCGGCATAAACACAGGGTTTGGCTACAACTGAGTTCAGCTTAAGCGATCACAAATTAACGGGACATCTTTAAATGCTCTCGTTTAACACTAACCAGGCGATCATTGCCAAGGCAAAAATTAAATTTAAAGTTGTTACTTTCCACAAAATGATTCTTATATTTATACCCTTGCAGAGGGTATTATAAAATTGGTCAGATGTTTGTAACGCACAGAAGGAGACGTTTCCGACCCTATAAAGTATATATATTCTTGATCAGCATGAGAAGCTGAGTCGATATAGCCATGCCCGTCTGTGCGTATTGGTTTTACTCAGCCATCTTAAAAATTATCGGGCTGATTTTTTTTTCTGTGCTTTTTATTAGCGTGGTCAGATCAAGTTTGAAAATCTTTAGGATCGGACCACTCTATCATATACAGTTCAATACGAAAAGTAGGTGAAGCAGTTAGAGTATTGCTATGAAATTTCCTAATGTGATAGTATTGGTCATAAATCATCGGATCCCAAAGTTACAATCTGATTGGATAAATAGAACACAAGTTACAGTCAATATAAATGAATATACCATTTTTTGAAGGGTATAATTAAAGGAAGCGATACAGTAGTTTATATAGTTTATATTTATATATAATACATTTTTTTTAAGTTTTTATCAAATTTTAAAAAATACATACTTTGTATGAAAACATTAAATTTTTTGTTTGCACGGTAATTTTCGCCTTTTTTTGACTCCGCCAAAATTAATTAATTTCAACACGAAAAACTTCTTTGAATCAGCTCGAAAAATTGACTTTGATCCAATGTAATTTGTTTCTTTCTTGTCAGAAGAGAAAAAGTAGCCTTTTAATTTAAGGTAGTATTATATTATTATGAGAGGTTAATAAATTTCTTTGCACCTAAAGTCAATAAATGTACATTAAACCAAAAGGTATCTATTAAATTAGTGAGTCATTATATCATACACCCATAGGGTGAAATGGTATATTAAAGTCGACAAAATGTATGTAACAGGCAGAAGGAAGCTTTTCCGATCCCATAAAGTATATATATTCTTGATCAGCATCTACAGCCGAGACGATCTAGTCATGTCCGTCTGTCCGTCCGTCCGTCCGTCCGTCTGTATGAACACCTAGATCTCGGAGACTATAAGAGCTAGAGCCACCAAATTTGGTATGTAGACTCGTGTAGTATGTAGTGATCAAGTTTATTTCAAATTTCTGCCACGCCCCCTACCGCCCCCGCAAATTATATAAAACCGATTTTCTCACACACTATTATACATAGAGACACCATAGTTGATATGTATATTTGCTTAGTAATTGCGCACATTTTTTATGTGTAAAAATTTTGACACGCCCCTTTCCGCCCCCGTAATTTGAAAAAACTCGATTGTCTCACGTAATTTTCTACCTTGTGCAATCAAATTTAGCACACTTAAATTTGATACTAATATCCAGCAAAACACCAAATTTGATCAAAATAGCCAAGTTATGCATATAAACGTTTTTCCATATGGCCGGAGTTGGCCGTTGGCTGGTGGGGGCGCTAGGGTGCTCGTTTGCTTGAGTGAGCGAAATACTAAGATATCTTTGTAAAAAGCATGCAAACAGATTTTTTTTTAAATACGAAAATGCGTTTGTTATTATAAATTTGTATTTGTTTTACTGGTGTATGGTATACCCAAGTCGGCGAGACGACTTACTTACTTCATTTTTTTTTTTAATTAGAGGTCAACCAGGTATGCAAACGACAAAAAAGTTCTCAGAGTTCCCAGTTCCTTGAATTGGCTCAGGATTAAAATAATAATTGAAAATTACTTTAAATCAGATTTGAACAATTGCCATCGAACAACTTATCTGCTGTCAATTCTAAGCATCAAAACAATTCTTCTTCTTATTGAAGTCCATTCCCTTTCTACCACATATTACATATTAGCCATGCCATCCTTCGGATTGTTGATTTTTTATATGTGTAGCTCCATATTAATTTATATAATACATGTTTAACAGCCGTCTAGATTGAAAGGGGGAATTCGATGACAATACGAAGATAATTGGGAATTCTGACAGTAGTCTCAAGCATCCTTGAACAAGGACGATAAAGTGTCGTTCGTAATTAAACGAGCCACGCCCTACTCTGATATGACAAACAAAACCAAAAATTAAACATCCCTCAAACAAAAGTTGACAAAAACGGAATTGCTATTTTAGAAACAAGGAAGCAAAGAAATAAAAAATAAAAGAAGTCTAAAATTGCAGATTTTTCAGCTGTGTCAAAAAATTGTCAGCACAGCAAATGGAAGTGGAAATTGCCCTTTCTATTAGTCAACCCATCCCATTGTGATGCCCATAGGGGTATATACATACAAATGTATGTACATATGTTTTAAAGTTGGGTGTCGAAAGCGGGGACTAGTAACAGAACTAATTCGCTCTAGTCTCGGCAATCTGTATTCAAATTAAATAGAGATCGATCACAAATTCTTTAAAATTATGCAATTATGTTTATATTTTGACATTTGTGATATTTTCCCCCTACAAAAAATGCTTACCTACGCTCATGTGCGCTGGTATTGCATGAATTGTGGTTCGGTAAACTGTCATAGAAAATGTGAGTAACATTTTGCAGCAAAAATTTGGCAGTTGATATTTTGAAAATTGTCTGTGAAAAAAAAGAAAAATTGGGAAAGTTTAATTGAGGCAGTGACTTCCAGATACCCTATAAATAAAAAAAAGCCTACCGTATAAGAATGCCACTCAGTCGCTCGGGATTGCAATTCGAGCAATATTACTATATTTTGAAGAATTTTAAGAAAAAAGGATTTCAGGTGTTAATACGAATAGTAAAAATTTGCATATGGCTGGGTACTCCATTCAACAGTTGTACGAATATGGCCCTTGCTTCACAGTCACTGGGCATAAAAACGTCACAGAAAACGAAATGAATCGAAAATAGCCAAATGAGAAAAGCTTTTGAATATGTGAATTTGAGTATTGCCATCAAAATATGTGTGCGAAAGGCAAACATTTTCGATTTATTTCTAATTAGAGACAACATTTTGTTGGACGCTGACTTTGTTGGCCATTTTGTTTAATGACTTTGAACATTTGCTCGCAGCTGAAAATTGTGGCAGTTGTCATTTTGACAGCAGTTTTACGCAAAATTAAAATGTAGCAATCTATCTGCAAACATACACAATTTAAGGTATTGAAGCGCACCAGATATGAGACACCAAAGAAGAGTTCAAACTAAAGTGAATTAAGACCGAAAATCCTACATGATTGTATTTTTTCTACTCTTTGCTAGACTCGTTTTGACGTTAAGTATTTTTTCTGACTGCGTCGTTCCTGACGACATTTTTGACAAAATCGCCGAAGATGACATTAAGCATGTTGTATCCATTAAGCGAATTCATTAAGCTAAATTAATTAACTTGTTATTCTTAGCGACAACAATTACAGACGAGTGAAAAGAACGCTTTCATCATCATAAAACATTTGCCGATGATGCGTGAAAATTAATAAAATTTTAAAATATACATATACATAAATGGAAAACATTTCTGTTGTGGAAGAAATGATTCTCTGATATTTTCTTTTTTGGATCTTGGACTCACCATTAAATCATAAT
Organism: Drosophila insularis; assembly: GCA_018903935.1. Taxonomy (NCBI): domain Eukaryota; kingdom Metazoa; phylum Arthropoda; class Insecta; order Diptera; family Drosophilidae; genus Drosophila; species Drosophila insularis. The sequence continues at coordinate 6,053,600 of JAEIFP010002302.1, forward strand.
AAAAAACGATAATTGCGATTTTCACCCGGCGAGTCGTAAATTAAAGCCGCATGCGAGGGACAAGTGTAAGTCGTGATTCAAATTGACGTGTCAACAATTAACATAACTCTCAATTCTTGGTATGCCTCCGAATCCAAATTGAAGGATGCAAATTAAGAAACCGGCCCACGCGTTGAAATTTCCGCATACTCACAGGGCAAAAAGCTTTGCGTTTAACGCGTTGCTCCAACGGCATTCGTCAATATCTCTGTCTACGAATTCATAAATAAGCACACAGTCAGAAAGTGACATCTCTCTTGCATTTTTTCCAGTTCAGCTAGGGGACATGTTCTGTTGACACAGCGGATTTGTTCGTCTTTTCGAATGCAGCGTGGGTGCTTTGGCCGCGTCTTCAACGTGTTGTTGTGGAAAACTTTGCTAAGAAAATATTTCAAAAATAAATAAACTAATAAATCATTATGTTAAATTGGCACAATATTTATTTTAACGGCTTGATGATATTCTTGTGTTGAAAATGAAAATAGAATGATCTAACAATAATCCATATGTATCTTCATACATATTTATGTATACATATATACACATAGGGGCACACATATATGTACACATATGTATGTATATCTTGTCAGCTGAGATGGATGGATAGGTTTTTATTAAAACTTTGATAATGCTGTCGGTAGGTAGAACATGAAGAAAAAAAAGTAGTCTGGCCGGCTTCGGTATACCATGCACCAAGTGGAACAAATGTTTTTTATTGCGAAGACCAAATTTATATTTGTTTTTTAAATTGTTTTAATTTTAATATTTCTATTTTATTTGTCGGTGGAAATTAAAAATAACAATAAGTGTGCCGAATTTAATTTCAAAAGTCAAAAAATTTCAAGAGGCGATCGGTTTTTTGTAAATTATCGGGGTGGAAGTACGCGCCTAAAATTCTAAAATTCACTAAACAAGTCAACATGCATACTAAAACTGGCTATAGTTTTGTTAGTCTTTAAAAAAACTTTGTTTTCGTTCAAATACGCGTATTAAGCGAATATACTAACTTGGTTCATATACACCACAAAGAACTAACCGACCTTAAAATATGTTTGTATGTATCTACATATGTGCATACATATTTGAATGTTTTTTTCTTAGATTTGACGGCATCACCATTGAAGATTTGCAACATCGTCTGTACATATTAGTAATACTACACTGATAAAGAGTTAAGCTGTTTTCGATGTTTGATTTCTGCATTATTTAAAGATAATGTATTTAGTGGTATACCGAGATACACATTTTCATAATTAGCAATCGATGCATACATTCATAAATATGCATATATGTATGTATGTGTGTTTTAGCATTTACATATTTATGTAGTATGTATCGAATAGACAAAATATTGAATAAATATTAAAATTGCTGTAAATCACAATCAACCCAATGAAATAAAAAATAAAAACACCCACTATTTATAATATTTTTATGTTGATGATGATGATGACGCTCCGGTTGCTCGATCGAAATCTCGTCGGGTCTCGTCGTTCTGTCGCCTTCAGCCATTTGCCATAATTTCGTCAGCTGATGATTTCTTGGACTGAAATAAAAACTAAAAATATCAAACAAACTAACATTCGCTTCGTCGAAGTTTATATACCCTTGCAATAATATTTTAAAATGTTTTAAACTCTTTCTGTGTTCCAAAGCCTTCCAGCTATCACTCTACTCCTTTCGATTTCGCTGCAGCCGTCCCTTTGTATGCGTATATGCATATGTGTGTATGTACTTACATACATTAGGAATCACGCATCCACGTGCAGATTATGCAACGCTGCGTCTGGATGTGTGCCTGTTCTGTTGTGGTACGCTGGCAGCGATGCATCGCGATGTCGGCAGCGTTCGAGCAGAGCCGATGTATAATAACTATAACTTGTGTTCTTTTTATCCGATCTTATTAAAATTGTGTTTTACATGCAAAACTATCTCATCAGTAAATTTGGTAAAGATACTCCCACCCCTTCACCGATTTTTTGCATAGCATATAATGATACAGTGGTCCGATCATCTCATCCTGGTTACAAATTGCTTACATACCAAGTTATGTCCCAAAAGCTGTCAAATTGACGGAGTAAAGTGCATTTCGAGTCATGCTGACCAAGAATATATACATGTACTTAATGACACCTGACCAATTTTATAATACCCTCTGCAAGGGTATAAAAATTCAACATATTTATTAGCCCGAGTCTACCATAAATTTGTTTTATAGAAGGCAAAATTATCAAATTGACCGAAAAACATTTCATTATGAGACGATTTACAAAATAAGAGCAAATTACGAAAACTTTATACGTATTTATCAATACAAGCATCAAAGGGTAGTTGAAGCTATTATAGTTTGCTGATATAATGATAGAATATATGTACATATGTATATCCATACATACATACATACATATGTATGTACATATGTATATATGAATGTATGTATGTATATTCCCATGTTGCCCATAATAGTAATAAATATACCAAACTCTTTTTCTATACCTCAAAGCATAGATGGATGCGCATATGTATGTTCATTCGGCTTTTCATGCTGATCAAGAACAAATACAAATACTTCATAACGCCGAAAATGCCTCCATCTCTGCATAACAAATATCTGAAGGGTATAAAAAAAGAGATATTTTTCATAATTTGACCAAAAAAGTCTTAATAAAACGTTTATATTGAGAATTCATCAATTATTCTAACTTCTATTTGTATTTAAATATGTGAGCTCAGTTGGTTTACTCAATTTGGTTTATTTTTATTAACAGATAAAAAGTTGTAAGTTTATGTGAATTATAAAAATTTCGACAGCTAATAGTGCTAAAACTCTTCATCGTCAAAACTCTCCTTGCTACTTCGGCTGTCTACTTACTGCTGTTATTTTTGTTTGCAAAATTTATGAAACTAGTGCTTGAACTGATTAAGATTATGAAGACTCTTATATTTCCTTCCTTATGCTTTTATGCGACATGTTTTGAAAATAAATTTGAAGTCGCTTTTCACACGAAAGTCAGTCAACTAGTTACCACAATCTACTCGAAGGCATATGCTACCTCTAATTCAAGTAAGCTGTACATAATAATAATTACTTGATTAAACATCTTTAGTTTTTTAATAAATGTATTCTCGATAAGCACGAGACGAGTTCTTATAGGCATGTTCGTATGTGTCGATCGCACCAATATCTCCATAAGCAAAGATCAAAGAGAAATAAAGTTTTATAATAAAGCCATCATTAAACCTCTAGGGTGCTCCTATTAATGTGGAACATACTGTAGCCACATTGCCAAGTCAATTATGAAACTAATTAACCATGCTTATCTAAGAGTCATTCATGGCTAGCAGATGCACTTGCATGAAATGAAGTGTATTAAATGATTTTGTCTTGTCCGAAGACAGGGAAAGAAAGGAGAGAAAACGATAGGCGAAAAGCTGCGACACACACTACAGATCTCACGATTTATAATCACGCATCATGGTCAAAGTCAGAACGACAAAACCTGACAACTTGAGCTGCTAATGAATGATTGATGTGTGTGGCGATCGCAATTTGCTGACCTTGCATTTGCATTAATCATCATTGATTGATCACTGGACTTGGCTAAGTGCAGGCAATGGTGATCGGTAAGTCGGATGGTCGATTCGTTCGCTATCATGGGATGTGTTGCAGTAGCAGGAGCTCGAATGAAAATTTGATATCAGACTGACTCACTTGCTGACTGAGTGACTGTCCGACAGACTGACTAATTAGCGCACCGATCCAACATCCGCCTTGATTGATGGCACCGCGAAATTTAAGAAGGATGGCCAGGCAGAGGCAACATCTGTCAAGTCATTGCGAAAAGGATTAGTTCAGTGCGGGTATGGTGAGATACGATCAAATGGTGCCGACAGAGGCAGAGCTTCCAGAATAAAGTTGACATTGGCGAGAACTCCGACGGCATGATGGATCAGAGCTAACTTAATATATGTAGATCTGTATGTTATATAGGCTGTGAGACTGGGCTCTACGAGACCCAACTCCAAACATATTCCATCAACTGTCACAAGTTATGTCACTGTCAGTGGAATGAGATGAGATTTGCGCAGAATTCTTTTTTTTTTTTTTTTTGTTTTGCTCTCTTCAGTTTGGGGCTCGCACAAGTAAAATTTGCCTTTTCGGTGAGATTGACAAGGGAACGACGCTGCTAATCCAATTTAATTTGAATGTCAGTTCGTCTGGAAGACAAGAGTGGAGTTGAATCGCGTCTGGGCTTCATCCGGAGATGAAGATTCATGGGTATTCATGGTAAGAACTTCTGCCTCCGTTTCTTCCGCTAAGCCGCATTTCAAACTTTCTACTATTTATGCTGTTTGTATTTTTTTGCCCTTCATTTCTGTTCCCAGCCTTACACACGTTGAATTTAGTGCATGCTCCACTGAGTTTTTCCAGAACAAAAACAAATAGCATTCACCAGAAGCTAAACAATAAATTTGTTAAATTTGGCATTCTGAAATTCGATATGGTCCGATTTTCAAAATCGCACAGTAATGCTGCTCTTTGCCTTGAGTTGACAGTTTTCTCAATTCGGTAGTCGTTCTAAAGTTACTCTTATAACGTCAAAAGGTGAACTTGTGTTTAGACGGAGTTTATATACCCTTTCATTCTGTGACAATAATATTTTATTCAGGGACCTCAAATAACAGTTTTTTTTCATTAAAGCTTTTCTTTATTAAATAAATGATTATTTTTGATTTTTATAAAGAAAAATATAAAAATAAAACAAATATCGGCTATGTCGAAGTTTATATACCCTTGATGTCCTTGGCAATAATATTTTAAAATGTTTTAAACTCTTTCTGCGTTTTAAAGCCTTCAAGCTTCTACCCCTTTCGATTTCGCTTTACCCGCGCTTTCCCATCTTCCTTGCCCATTGTATGTGTAGATGCAATTGTACATATGCATTTACGGAATCACGCGTACACATGCAGTTTATGTAACTCGTCTGGAAGTGTGCCTGTTCTGTTGATTTCGAGCAATCACGTAGTAGGCTTCTGACAGTGTAACTTGTCTTCTATATATCCGATCTTTTGAATAAATAAAAAACTACTATCACATTAGTGAATTTCATAGGGGGACTTCAACTTCTTTATCTATTCTACAATATTTTTTAAAATGTCATCGTAATGTATATATAAACTCTTTGTGGGTTTCGAAACGTCGCCTTCTGTGCGTTACAAACATTTTCCCAATTTTATTATACCCTCCGCAAGAGAATATTAACTGTTATCTTTTATTTTTGTAATGAAAGTCAAATTAATCTTTTTACTTGAAATACGAATATAGAAATAAAAAAAAATTATAATTACTTAATTTTAAAAATAAAACTTGTACCAATAAAACTTGTAACGGTTGCAGATTTTATTGTGTTACTATGGACATACATATGTATGTTCACATATAGGTACAAATGTAACTTTTTAATAATGACTTCAATCATTACACGTTCACCTTAAGCGCCAATGATTATCAATGAACTGCATACTACCACAATTTATGTAGCTTTGCATTTGTCTGTAAGAGCAGGAAAGTTTTTTGTTTGCTATATCTATTCCCTATTTTTATTGACTATTACAGGACTATTACTATTCGACCGATCTCATTAAAACATACGAATGGACACATGTTAATGCTGATCACAAATAAATTTTGTAGGGCAGAAATTCTTCTTCTCGTTATAAGCGTGCGAAAAATAGTTAATCAGTTTTATAATAAATTGTCTAAATGCATAAAATAGAACTTTTATTTTTCTCCCCCAAGTTGCTAAGTGGACGTTGATGCTTTTGCACTTTCCTTTAAGATTGTCGTCTCGAATAGGCTCGTGCTACTCCATAAAAGTATTGTTCCATCATTTAAGACGTTTCTGATGTCATTCATAATGTTGGTGGATATCTTAACGCCAAGCCTATGTTGCATTGTTGTGGCTGCGGTATTTTTGGTATGGAGTAGGTGCCTTTATTTATGTTTATGGCTTATGAGACACACCGACACTGCATTGGATTAGCTTGAGCTGAACCAAGAACAGATCCCTGTGTCCAGACCCTGCTCCAAATGCTTCGGTTAACCACTTCCAGCAAAATAATGGCGCACAATGTGATTTTAGGATGACATTTTGGAATTCACAAAGCGCGCGCGTTCATGTCTCATCAGCTTGTTAGGCAAAAGAAGTAAAGGAATTCTACCAAGAGATGAGCAAGTTCAGGCGTGAGTTCTTTAACTCGAACAATGTAAGTGATCGTTATAGAATTGCTGGGGTTCGCGTTACGTGAGATGCAATGCCCGGTTGCGTGGTCCATCTGTAGCTCAGGTCTTCGCATCGAATGGAACCCAAAAAAGAGAAAGATGTTCATCGCAATTGCTCGGTGGTAACTGAGTTAGTAGTAGCTCCACATTGAGCCTTCGTACCTCAGAACCGACAACAACATCGACATCGACAACGACAGCGAATGACGACGTCTTAAAGCCAGCTTCCCGCACGCGTGCGCATTTAACAAAATTTATTGGACGCTCTGGACTGGAATTTTGGGCCTGTGTTCTGTGTCTGTCCGTCACCCTACTTGGTTAGTTTACGTTTGCTGCTTGGTTGGCATGGATAACGTAGCTTCTGGCCTTCTACTTCCATTGTTGTTTCGTTGATGCGATCGATTTTTAAATAAACGCGTTGGCATCAAGTCAGAGAGCGACTGTTTTTGTGGACCTTTTCGGCCTGGTCTCGAAATTCAACTGCACGATGGTCAGGTTTTATAAATACTTTATCAGTTGTGGAGTTTTATGGAAAACGCTGATAACAATCACGTCACTTTTTTCTTCAAAGTTTCTGTGTCGCTGTTCTTTCGTAATGAGATCGTTTCACAGACCTTTTATACTCTATATCGAAAGGACAAAACTGAAAACTTGAAAGTTTATTTATCCCTATGTAATATAGATTGTAGTAAATTTCGCTAACGTGTAATAACTGATAGGGGGTCCACGTAGTCAGCATTCGCCTAACCCATCTCAACGGTTGACGATTTGATAAAAGTGCAAATTTATATTTAGTTTCTAAAATGTACTTTAATCGGTTTGCATTTAAGTCTTCGATTACAGCATATTTACGGAGAATTTTAGAATTTTATCACCAGGTACCATGACGTTTCCAAACGAAATGGGATCTTGATTTTCATCCACAAAAGTTGTGCAGTTGGACAATACCAGATTCTTCTCACGATCAGTGCAACTAAACACACCAATTAATATCATTTTGTTGTTTAGAACGACACGGGCGATCTTGCCCAGCCATTTCTTCAAGTTCTCACGACCCTGTGATACGGGATTTTCAGTTTTCTTAGTTTCCTGCTTCGGATCGTTTGTAAGAATCACGGGTGCAAACTTCAAGGGTTTCATAGCGAAAAAATCCGATATTGTTGTCCCATTTATAAGATACCAGGCTTCGCATTCGAAAACTTGAGTAGAACTAAGTTGAAATTATTTCAAAAGGCGACTGAAATAAAGCTTAATTTTTTACATTTGTAGATCACGGAATAGTCTTGTTTGCTCTAGCTGTGGCAACCGCCATGCTTCCAATGCATCGACAACACTATGAATAAGAGTACTCTGTTTCGCTGTCTGTCCCTTGATTACCACAACACACTGAAAGCCGGCACAAGTCTGAAGTCGGTTGCGCAGCAGTTCATAGTTTTGAGGGTCCGCTGCCAATGGCTGGTATCTGTGGCATAGGCAAAGCTGCAGAGGGGATGAAGTTGAAAGGTAGCAATGACAGTTGCATGCCTCAACGGCAGCAGCGTCCACAAGAAAGATCACAGATCTCAAAAGGTTGCAAAGTTTTGCAGCTTCTGCTGAACGTAGCGCTGAAAAATTCACTCTTTCGGCACAGATCAAATTGGTTTCATGTTGGTCAATTTGCCCAGGACGAGAGCATACGAGGCTACATACCCTAACTGGCTAAAAATAAAAATGTTTCGTCACATTTAATATATTATTCGTTTTGTTTCAGTGGTCAGATGATAAGTCTAATATTTTAGAAATCACACAGAGCCAATCAAATTATGCTGCATTTAACTCGATAACAATTTTTCTAAACATTTGTGGTTGATTGAATGTGTGCCAAAATTGATTTAAAAACCTTTGCATTACAGCTGACTAATGTTGGACTTAAATAAGTGATTTTTCATATCAGTACTGCAACGGATCTAAGTCAATATATTGTACATATAGTACTTCAATGACTTTCTTTAGTTTATTGAACAAAATAAATAGTATATAGACTTTTTGTAAATTTCCACCACCAACCCGGCACAAATACGTTTGTTCCTTTGAGATTTAGAATTTATTTTATATGGAGAAGAGTATGTCTTTAATTCAAGAAGGGCATGTCTAATTCTTTATGGTTGTTTCCAATGGTCTTTGTTAGTTAAAGTAAAGTAAAAAGAAATCCACAACCAGAGCTCCCGACGTTTGCGATGGCGATCGATCGCATTTGATATATTTGCTCCTCGAGCTGTGTATGTGTGTGTACAACAGCAGTAGCATGTGGCTGTGGTATGGTGGTTACCATGCACTTTTCCCGCCAGTTGCTTTGGTGTCCATCCTTTGGCTGATGCTGCTGGTAGCTAGCTACACCTTCGCAAGCGATGCGATCGTTGCCATAGTCCCCTTTGGACTCAACTGCAAAGACGACAACGACGTAGTGTTTATGTCGTTCACGTGAAATATCAGCTGCTCATGTTGAGAATGTTTGCTGCCTTGTTGCGTCTGCCACTTTTTGTTTCCATGGCTGCTGCAGCCGCCAACTTTGCATCGTTTTGTTTATGGTATTGAAAGCCATTGGCCATTGGCAACTGGGAATGGGTGCTGCTTGAATTTCAAATCTTTCTTGTCTTACCCACACACCCGTCGATCTCAACAGCGCAATAACGTAAATTATAGTAAAAAGTGAATAGATTTGCACCACATTTTTAGGCTGTTGCGCTCAATAAAATTTTAAATAAATGCGAATTTTGCTATGTTGAAATCTACGGTATGTTTACCTTGTCAATGGGGTTAAATGAGGGCACATGTGTGTATGTGTATAGGTAGGTGTTCATAGATCCTGCAAAATGTAGCATAATTTAAAAAAAAAATATCAAAGAAGCTAACATCGGCTGTGCCGAAGTTTATATACCCTTGCAGTCCATGGCCATAATATTTTTACAAGTTCCAAACTCTTTTTATACCATACACCCGTAGGGTGAAATGGTATATTAAAGTCGCCAAAATGTATGTAACAGGCAGACGGAAGCTTTTCCGACCCCATAAAGTATATATATTCTTGATCAGCATCAACAGCCGAGACGATCTAGTCATGTCCGTCTGTCCGTCCGTCCGTCCGACCATCCGACCGTCCGTCCGTCCGACCGTCCGTCCGTCCGACCGTCCGTCCCTCCGTCCGTCTGTATGAACATCTAGATCTCGGAGACTATAAAAGCTAAAGCCACCAAATTTGGTATGTAGATTCGTGTAGTATGTAGAGTGATCAAGTTTATTTTAAATTTCTGCCACAGTTTCTAAACACTATAGCAACTACAGACACAAAATTTGGTATGTATATTTGCTTTGTAAATGCGCACTTCTTGTATTTATAAAAATTTTTCCACGCCCCCTACCGCCCCCGCAAATTAAATAAAACAGATTTTCTTAAAAACTATTCTAGCTAGAGACACCATAGTTGGTATAAATATTTGCTTAGTAATTGCGCACATTTTTTATGTGTAAAGATTTTGCCACGCCCACCTCCGCCCCCGTAATTTGAAAAAACTCGATTATCTCCCGTAATTTTCTACTTTGTGCAATCAAATTTAGCACACTTAAATTTGATACTAATATCAAGCAAAGTTAAAATATTTGTTTTACTGGTCTATGGTATATCCAAGTCGGCGAGACGACTTACTTACTTCATTCTGTATCTCAATTCATTAAACCACAGAACCTGAGATTTTATATTGGTAAATTTCATGAGGATTCTCCAATTTTTGCAATTTTTGCAAAAATGTTTCCTCCAGAGCTATATGATATAGTGGTCCGATTCTGCCAATTTTCATACTTTATTTTTCCCAGGTAATAAAAAGCACCAAAAAAAAAATTTCATCCCGATAGCTCTTAAGATTGCTGAGTAAAACGCATACGCACAGACGGACGGACAGACGGACATGGCTATATCAACTCAGCTTCTCATGCTGGTCAAGAATATATATACTTTATAGGCTCGGAAACGTCTCCTCCTGTGCGTTACAAACATCTGACCAATTTTATAATACCCTCTGCAAGGGTATAAAAGTATACATATGTACATATGTACGTACATTTGTACATATCAATGTACCTGTATAAAAATACTTGCAAAAATATACAAATGTATATAAATATTTCTATCCATTACTGATGCAAGGTTTAAAATTAGCTTTAAATTTTTAAATAGATTCAGCTCAATTCAATCACCCCGAAATTATTCGTACCCATGCTTCTTCTGTGTCTCATCCTGTTTTATTTCTGGCATTGTTTTATAGTTCTCACCTTTATTTTGAATGTTATCCTTATGTAGGAAAGGACATCACTTTCGTTTTGGCACTCAATCACTCACTCACTATTGAAGCCTTGTACAAACAAAACGCCCACTTCGTTGCGTGCATACAAAAAAAATCCACATAAATTGTCCGACCTGCGGGTCACATCATATGGCACAAAGAAATGAAACGAATACCTGCTAAAACTTTCTCCAGCAGCGGGAGGCCTTTGCTGCGCCGAGTAATCCGCACTAATCCATCCATCAGACGGCGCGCCGGCACAACGATGCAACGTTGCAAATGCGATTTTCTCGGCAACTGTATCAATGTCAAAATATTTTTCCTTAGGCGTCCTAGCGAGCAACGTGCTGTGAAATTACGGAACGTGTATGCGTGTTTGTGTACGATGTCACAGAGTTGCACATTTGCATCCCGTAACTGATTCTCACCCCTATTTTGTTAACTGCAGACGAAACATGACCTTCATTTCACTTTCGTTGCAGCGTCTTTTTGGGCCTTCTACCATAATTATTTAGTTTTTAGGTGTATTCATAGAATATATGCTGTGTTTTGTTTTCACTTATAAATCATTCAGGCGAAAATCTTCTATGCATCTGGCTAATCCTACAACAATGCACACTTTGGTATGCTACCGAAGTGAAAGTTACTCTTAATAAGACAAAAGACGGATATACACTTATATTTAAATGTGATGCTAGTGTTCGTGTATCTATAAATTTGCTTCTTTATGCTTTAGACTAAAATTTCTAAATTTATTATTTGAATATATATATATAGTAATTGATAATATTGTTCTAACGGAAAACCAGAGACGCATTCAATACTAATTCGCAAGGGGGCGGAGCTTTAAAACACCAGAATCCCTTAAGACACGCATCTGACCGTTTTTTACCCTTTCGAATAGCGTATATTAATTTTGATCAGAAATGTGCAACGAATTGAAGTGTAAAAGTATATATTTATCAGCACTACGCGACGAGTTCATATAGTCTTGTCTGTCCGTCCGTCTGCGCGTTCCTTATCCTTATGTGAACTTCTATATTCCCAAAAACTTTTTCATTTTCTTAGCTATTATCGTAGATAGTGCCCAGCTTGAATGTGACAAAATTGACCGAAGTTGTTTGATGCATTCATTAATTGAAACACAACTGTAACATGTTTACTCAAATCTCTTGGTTTGTTCTCAAGCTACAAACTGTATTGGAAATTTTAAAATTTTTTTCAGATTGGATGTGTATTCTTGCAAAAAAACTATTAATAATTCAAATTGAGTCAATTTGAGAAAAAAAAAATAAGAATCATTAAATGATATTTATAATTTTTCTTTTTTTATAAATCACAAATGATTTTTTTTTTTTTTTTTCAAAAATAACAGTTATGGGTTGAGGGAAAAAATAAAAATCAAAAATAAAAGTTATTCATGAGTTTTATTTTAAAAATCAAAAATAAGAATTAAGATTGAGGGTTTTTGTAACAATTATTACATAGATGATTTTTAAGAAAATTTTTTGGAAAATAATAATTATTTTCGGTCCCTGTTTTTAAGGCTTATCAAAAAAAGTGTAAATCAGCATCATACAATTTAAACTGTTAAGGAAACTATTAATATGACTACCATCGCTGACCTCCGAGATTAGGTTAGAAGCTATAGAACATCAAACAAAATTCGGTTACATTGTTACATGGGTTACATATACAAAACACATATATTATATATGTACATACATACAAAGATATATTTATTTTAGTAAAATTTGTTAAGTCGGTACATATTAACAAGACTAATTGGTGTGCAGAATTTAATTTAGATATTCAAAAATTTGCAGGAGATAATCGTTTTTTTCTTGGATGGCTTTATTTTTGTTAGCCTTCAAGAAAATTTGTTTTATCTAATTTGCGGGACCGGAATTAGGCGTGGCAAAATTTTTATACAATCAATATTTGAGTGAGTGTTTAGCGAGTCTATGTACATATTAGGTATTAGGAATTAGATGTCTCTAGGTAGAATAATCTCTTCTTATAAATTGCAGTGGCGGAAAGGGACATGGCAAAAATTTTAAAACTTGATTACCGTTGATACTTCACGTACCAAGTTTGGTGGCTTCAGCTCTTACAGTTTCCGAGATGTAGGTGTTGCCACTTCCTTGCTCTGTTACATACATTTCTGCTCCAGCAGGAGCAGAGTCATAAGCATAGTATAGTCTTAGAGACAACCGCAGTGGGCACGGCAAAAATTAAAAAAAAAAAAAACTTGATCACATTACATACTTTACGAGTCTACCTACCAAATTTGGTGGCCCTACGTTTTATAGTGTCCGAGATCCAAAGTGTTCATATGGACGGACAGACTCGATGCTGAACAAGAATATATATAAATCACCCTATGGGTGCAAGGTATAATAAAAAAATGTTATTTTTAATTTTTACGATTTTTTAAGGTTGATTTTAAAAATTTGCTATTGATGACTAATTTTTTTATCAAAATAATTATCAATATTCACGCAAATATATAAGTAATTTAACATTTCTATTTATAGCTGCTATTTTCCACTCCCTTTAGTGATAGCTAAAGGGACCCACTAAGTGGGTCAATAAGCAGCTGCCTGCATGTAAAAAGTGTAACGTCAAAAGTGTAAGTCATTGTTGTTAAATTCCTGTTATCCCGCTGGGATAAGTTTTTTTCTGAATTGTATTTCAATCAAAAGTTAAATTAAAAAGTTAATTAAAGATTTCATTTTATCATTGTCAAAAAAACTGCATTGCCAAACTGAATTGCCATCATTCGTATTTTTGTATCCGTGCTTTTGGCAGTCAACTATTAACTCTAGCTTTCCAGAAAATTCAGCTTGTATAATCTCCCCCTTAGTCTGTATATCCTCACGAGGTGGATTATCCGTTTTTGTTTATCCTGTCCGAGGAAGTGTCAGAATAAATACACCTGATTTTGCAATGCAACAGAGAAATTCTATATTCGTTTTTGCAGACTTTTCCTATTAGGTAAATAAGAATCCAGTATTTATAAAACGGACATATATAGTCAAGTAGTCTTTTTTAATGCATTAAATGGCAATGTTAACTATTAACCATGCACAATCTACAGCGGAATATTCAACGTACCCATAGGTTTGTGTATGTGTAAGTAGTTCTCCGTTGAACCTAGTTGACTTTTGTTAGTTTAAAAAACGACAATATTTAGTGTTCTGTTTAAACGCTTCTAGTTTAATAACAATTTTTAACAATGTAAGTCGTCTCGCCGACTTAGGTATACCATACACCAGTAAAACAAATATTTTAAATTTATAATAACCAATGCATTTTCGTATTTAAAAACTGTTCACATGCTTTTTACAAGCATATCTTAGTATTTCGCTCATTCCAGCATACGAGCACCCTAGCGCCCCCACCAGCCAACGGCCACTTCTGGCCATATGGAAAAACGTTTATATGCATAACTTGACTATTTTTATTCCGATTTTGATCAAATTTAGTATTTTGCTTGATATTAGTATCAAATTTAAGTGTGCTAAATTTTTTCAAATTACGGGGGCGGAAAGGGGCGTGGCAAAATCTGTACACAAAAAATGTGCGCAATTACTAAGCAAATATTCATACCAACTATGGTGTCTCTAGCTAGAATAGTTTTTGAGAAAATCTGTTTTATTAAATTTGCGAGGGCGGTAGGGGGCGTGGCAGAAATTTGAAATAAACTTGATCACTCTACATACTACACGAGTCTACAAATTTTATCTATTTATTTATTTGGTGGCTCTAGCTCTTATAGTCTCTGAGATCTAGGTGTTCATACAGACAGACGGATGGACATGGCTAGATGGTCTCGGCTCTTGATGCTGATGAAGAATATATATATTTTATGGGGTCGAAAAAGCTTTATTCTGCCTGTTACATACATTTTGGCGACTTTAATATACCATTTCGTACTATGGGTGCATGGTATAAAAACAGAAGTCTTTTTTGTGGGACCTTTTGATTAATTATTGATAATTTAAAAGTAAACAAAAATTTTTGAAGAACAAAATTGAACATGTTACAGCAGGAAAGTGTTGGTGGAGATGTCTTTTCTTGAAAGTTCTTGAAAGCACTTAAATAGTTCTGCAATACTAAAGTCTCAAGCTTCCAAAGGATTTCCAACACATACCAATGTAAAAACCTGACTGATGTTTGCCAATGATAACCCATTTTTTGATGCTCGCAGCTTAAAATTATGAAATGATTTAAATGGCGCCCAATGTACGTCTTTTGCAGCTCACAATTTTCTTATCCACCCGACCCTGCTACTAGGGATAGACACAATTGTTTTTGTGCTATCTGTTTCGCCTGCTTTAGCTCTTTTTGGCTTTGGCGTGTAATTTAAAGCGAGACCCCCGTGGAACTTTTTTAATGATTTTTGCACAAAGCCTTGGGGACTAATTCATTGGTTGAGCCGAGCATATGCCTCGAGACGTTCTCTGACGCAACAAATTAACCCCTTCACCCGTAAGAGCAACCCTTAACCATTGCTGTCCCGTTCCCACCCTATTTTCCCACTCCACAACCATGCCAGTGAAGTGCTTAACTACTTCAACACTTTGATTTGATTTCGTTTTGCCCTACGTTTTGCACTTTTTTCGGCGCGTTTTTAACGCACGCTTAATCAATGTCCCCCCAATCATCCCCCCAAGTCTGCGCAAAGTTGTGCGCGTGGCAACAACCTCCTCCAACCTCCGACCTTGTCATATGATACCAACAACCTTTTGCGCGTCGATTTCCGTTTCCGCTTCGCCACCGCCGCTGCTGTCGCCGTTTTTGGCTTTTGCTCTTTTCTTTTTTTTTTCGAGAACTGGGAATGCGAACCATTTTTGATGCCTTTTGATCTTCGGGTGCTGTTGCTGCGTGGACTTGGCGTGTTTTTAATTTAAATCCTGCTCCTGTCAGCGTAATACGACAAAAAATTGCACGCCATGTTTGATGTTTAATTTTATTAAAAGGATTTTTTGTCAGAATCCAATTAAAATTAACCGCCGGCATTGTTTGTCAAAAATATTCAAGGCACGCAAAGCAAAATAATAAAGCAACAACAGGTGAAATTCAAGAACTAAAAATGCAAATATACTTACATCAAGAGAATTTTTGTTTTTTTTTTTGTTATACCCTTGCAGACGGTATTATAAAATTAGTCAGATGTTTGTAGACGTGTCCGACTCCGTAAAGTACATATGTATACTCTAGATCAGAATGATAACCTCAGTCGAAATAGCCACGTTCGTCTATCGGTCCGTCTGTCGGTGCGAATGCGCTTCACTCCGCCATTTTTAAAGCTATTGAGATGAAACTTGTTTTTTAAGCCATTTAACGAAAATCAACCGGATCGGACAACCATATGATTTAGTGCTATACGAAATATTGGTGAAGGAGTGGAAGTAGTAGCAGATGCTCAAGCGTTGCCAGCGGCGTTTTACTCCGTAGAATCTACATCATTGCTCGAAATCAGCAGACTGTATGTGTATGCGGACCGATCACTAATAACCCACACTAACCCATACGAAGAGTTTGCAAAGGGGTAGAGGAAACTGGGAAAAAGAAGAACTTAGGGTATAGCGAAAAAGAAAGGGACAGGATGAGAGTTTGATGGTTTATTTGCATTTATATATGTATGTGTGTGCATACATTTATGCATTGAGTTACAGAAAAAGAGTTTGGAACATGTAAGATCATTATAGCGAGGGGCTGCAAGGGTAAAAATCTTTAAAATTTGTTTTTGTTTAACCAATCTTCGCATCAGAAATCGTGAATTGTTGGAAGACCCAAAATTAGAAAGCTGTCTAAAGTAGAGGTGGGCTGTCTAAGTAAGAAAGTCAGAAGGCGCGTCCAGATCTTGAAGACTAATTGAGTTGCAGCTAGAAGTTTTGTTTTTGAATGCTCAAAGTATGTTAGTCATATTCAATGTTATTCAATATTGTTGGCTTGAGCATGTTTCTTCTTCGAAACTATTAAAGAGAACAAAAAGCCGAAATTTAACTGTTACTTTCAAAGAAAACACTTCGGTTGTTTTTTTCAAAACTGGGCGGGCCACTTCCCTTTCCTTTACTACGCTAAGCCGCCATTTCTCCGGTTTTCTTTCTGGTGTTTGCTCATTTCGTCTTTCCAAAACATTTAACAAAAACCTGACCGACTTGAAATTGCAATGCCAACAAATAAAGAATACAGCAAAGTGTCGCTGCTCATTTAACCCCAACCCTATCCACTTGGAGCACAACGAACCTAAACAGCCCAATCCAGCGAACCGCATTGGAAAGTACCTTCAGCTCAATAATTTAACGGATTTCGCCCAAAGGCAACGGAGAAAGGACCCTTTGCGAGAGTTGCGGGGGAGTTGTGGAAAGAGAAGTAAGCTCTAGCACAATGAGAAAATTTTTGGGAAAACATTAACATTAGCCTAAAATATTGTCCCATAATTTGCCGCAAGCGCTGTTGATGGTGACAATGCCGGGTCCAATGTTTTTGTAACGGAATGAAAAGGGAGGGATGTATGCACGGCTACTGAGGGCGGTGAAATATTTCAGCGGCACCAAATGAAGCCACTTCCCAAGCATACATACTGTGGTGGTAGTGAAGTTTTGGTGGTGTGTTTGGCGACAATTTTAAAATGCCAAACGGCCTCGTCGTTCGTTTATCAAGCTGAACGACAACGTTTGAAGGAAAAAGGAAGCCAGCGCTTGCGGCACAAGCTAAAATGAAAGCATTCAGGGGTGCCATCACTCAAGACGTAAAATTAGGCAATTAAAAATATGCCGAAGGCGCGCTCATGTAGATGAATGGGCTAAAACGAAGGAGAAGAACCTTTTAGCACAGGGAATTGTATTTGTAGGCAAAGCTTGACATGGAATCGTTTTGGCATTAAAAACAGCTTGCTAGACCAAGAAGATGGTGAATCATCAGTAGCTTGACAGACGGCCGCATCAAAATGTATATATTTACAATAAACAAAAGTCTGAAATTTATGGTGTCCTTCTGCATATGGACGATTTGCATTATCCCTTAATTCTATATTTACAACGTATATTTTATGTGCACTTTATTGTTTTAGCAGTTCGGTAACAAATCTCATTTCTAAAATAGAAAGTACATAGGTCACTCCGATCTTAGAATACTTTGACATCTTTACATCTTTGACATCTTTTTTTTGCGATTTCATTGAAAAAACGATTTTATCTACTTTTTATTCCGATTTTTTATCTAAAATTTTTATTGAGTAAAAGATATCTGTAAGATAAAAGAGATTAGATGAAAATGAAAGTTTTAGTTACATAATGAAATGTAATTGCTTACCATAATATTCACCCCCAAATATTTTTTTACCATGCATCCAGACGCCCTAAAGTATATATATATAGGTATGTACATATGTATATGTAAATATATTTGATCAGCATACATCTCTCCGTTCGTCTGTATGAACGCCTAGATTCTGAAAAACCAAAGTCACCAAATTTGGTATTTTTAATTGAAATAGTATCTAATTAAAAAAGTTAATTATTATATATAGAAATATCAGTCCACCAAATTTCATAAAATGTTGAAATAGTCAAGTTGGGCATTAAGTTAGATTTTTACTTAGTGAGGCTTAATTAGCAGCTGAGGTGCTAATCGGCTTGCGTACTCCAAGATGGAAGGATACAGTGAATATATAATATAAAGAATTCTCCTTTTTTGGTACGGGGTGCTATTCCAACTGAAACTCTTTGTTGATTGGAAGACATGTACAGGGGGTGCTAATCGACAATCTTGAATTTTTGGTCTAATGGTTGTCAAGTTTAATGTAGACTTAAAAACACTGTCGTAGTAATTGAATTTATGTTACTAATTTTATTTCAACGTCCCAAAACTATATGGCATTTGTATAGGAAACAAACCTCAAGTAGATATCAAAGGTCCATGGCTTGTGTCGTTGACTACTAACGCTGAGCGTCAACAAAATGGGCTATAGAAACTAATGGCGCTTGCAAAAGGAGACGCAGTTGTCCCGCATCGGACCACACCCAGCAGACCACTAAGAAACACCCCCACAGCTACACACAATCCTTTTTGTGTCCTAGCCAAGACTTTTTGCCGATTCTAAATTTCGTTGCTCCCTCTTCTTTCGCCTTCTTCCTTTTCGTCAATAAATCGTGGAATGCCAGTAATGATGGCAGCTTGGCAAGCGTTTTGCCCAGTTTCTAGCTTTCAGCCCTGACGATAGCAGCCGTTAATGTCAGACGAACGAAAATATATGGCCAAGCGGCCCCCATCCGACAGACTGGCAAGACAAGCCCCGAAAATATCTTCAAGTTGAGGGGTTTCGTCGTTGCTTCGTCCGTCTATTTCTTGATGATGACTGGGCTGATGATAATAATGACGAGCTTCCAAGCTTCCCTTCCCAGTGTGCCTTCCTTTTCAAGTTTGTCGGCGAGCGACCAACCCTTAAAGCTAACCTCATCTTCTTAGCTTGGATTTTGTTACATATGTACGTCATTCAACCAAATATTTCCTGATCCGCCTAGGTCTCTCCGCCTACTGGTCTGGGTCATTATGCTTCTTCTGGCTTGGACTTTTGGACTCATCATTTATATAAGCATTGAGCACCATTCCTATTGTCAGTTGTGGAAGGATTTACGCTCGCTGTTCGGTGTGCAAGTTTCTGGGTTTGGGTGTGTATGTCTTTGAGTGAATTACGGCTTTTGCTGATTCCTTTTTCGTCCTTTTTCGTTCGCCCCGACTCTGATACAGTGGCAAATTTATTGACAGATATAATTTCTTATGCGTATAATTAGAAATTCAGCAATCATTAGGCGTTCCAGGGTACATATATCAAGTTAATGGCCAAATGCCTTTCTGCACACATCTCAAGATTGAGCGGCTGAAAAGGATAAAAGGCAATCTCATAAACGGAGAAAGCAAACGATTCAACGTCCACTCAAATACAAAATATTGATTGTGTACTCTTACGTCATAAATACAAACATCAATATTTATTAGCTAGTCAACAAATGACTTTTCTGTAAAGTGATAATATCAACCCAACTTATAAATATAATTCATTTTTATACCATGCAAAACTGTAAAACTGAGTTTCTCGAAAACTAACAAAGAAAGAGCCACAAAATTTAGAATGTGTAGTGGCTTAGTATACGCGCAGATTTTTAATTTTTCAAATTTTTGCCACGGCAACTTCCGCCCCCGAAAATTAAATAAAACGGATTTTCTCGAAAACTAACAAAGCTACAATCACCGAATTTAATAATTAGATTTCTTTAGTATGCATGCAGGTTAATGATATTAAACATTTTTGCCACGCCTACTTTCGCCTCCAGAATATAGAAAAAACCGATTGCCTCCTGCAACTTTTTGATTATCGAAACCAAATTCAGCACACTGGTGAGCCCTAACAATGTCTACCTACCTATCAATATCCTATATTAAAATCGGACTACAAACATGGAAAATATACGTGTAAACGAGTTTTACTAGGCGGTCCATAAGGGCGGAGTTTGCCGTAGGCTTGTGGCGGAGGGTGAGCGAAATAGCATATGCTATGAGGCGAATTTAATAGACATTTTCGAAATTTAAAATATTTTTTCACCTGGTGCATGGTATACCAAAGTCGGCGAGACGACTTACTTCATTTCTTTTAGTGTTGCTGTTACTGTTTTTGTTGTTATTACACTGAGTCGACGACAGCAGTGTTTTGGCATATACATTTGCACATATGTTTATGTTTACATACAAATGTATGTAGATTCAAAGAGATAAAAATTAGATCAGCAAAAGGTACTTATACGTGCTACCTAATACCTGTGGGTTACATTTATCGCTATAGTCGTTTATATACAAAGGCTAATTGATTTATGTGTATCATATGTAAGTTGTACTAGACCTACAAGTTTTTCCCATTTTAATTCCAAGTTTGATTGAAATTTTTAACTCCCATCTTAAAACAATACTTGACTTTTAGTTATAAATTAAATTAAATATAACTAAAACTCTTTGCTAACATGATATAAAATTTGAAATGCATGTCTCAATTTTATTGTCGCCACTGTACTTAGTTTCTTCTGCCACTGTGCAATCTTAATTATAATTATATTATATAATGAAGTCTTTGTATTATTTGTAACATTTAAATATTGAAATTTTCACTGTGTTTAAGTAGACAATTTATAGTTGATTTATTCATATCTTTTAATCCTTTTTGAAATCCCCAAAGAATATAGTATCATGAAAAGATAGCTGAGACGATGCATTGAGTTTCTAAGTCCTTTGTCGAAGTTTTTATTTTAATGCTTTAGAGATCATAACATAAGTATGAACATATGTATGTGTATACACAATTTTTCTTTAATATTAAAGGATGAACAAAGAATTTAATAGAGTCTTTTTTACACGAATAACAAACAATGAAAAGTTCTTGACTTAAGCCGCAGATGCCATAAAACAAAATTTCTCACTCAAACGAGATACAAAAAAAATAAGAAATAAAGAAAATAACTAAGATGGGGATAGACAGCGAGTGAGATAGAAAGACAATTACCAAATTTGCAGTCACGCAAATGACAGACAAACAAATAAATTCAAAAAAAAACAAAAAATAACACATGAACAAAAGGGTCAACACATAGCAAAACCAACATCGAAGTCATTAAGTTCTTCAGGCGGCAAAGATGTCATCTCCAATAAATCTTCAAGAAAGGCCCATCGGGGATTGCCTTTTCTTATTCGGGTAAAGTGCTCTCTTGGATTATTTCATTGCTTTCATCTGAAGAATTGGTCAATTCAAATTTTGTATAATTTTTGAGTCACAGTACTTATCATCTTTTCTCTCTCTGTATTAAACCACTCATCTCTCTGCGACAGTTAATGGAGTAGGCGGAGGTAGAAGTAGGAGCAATGTATTCTGCAAGCGTTTGTATGTACATACATACATACATACATAAATATGTATGTATGTATGTACAAATGAATATACATACATAAATAATATTTATTAATGTATTTTTATGTACGCTAAGAGTACACAATGTAATAATTTATACAGTTGCCGTCGAAGTTGTTGTTGTTTTTCTGTTTCACTCTCGCTCTCCACATTATGACGGTTACAATTTACTGTCCATGTTTTGTTGTTTGCTCTGATGATAATGATGAGGAGGAGGATGATGGCGGACGAGTTTGGTGTGTGATGGGTGGTGGGTGGTGGTTTGGTAGGCAGTGGGTGGGCTGTTAAGTCAGGCCATTTGACAAACTTGCTGTATATTTTGTTGACGAGGGTGGGACGCTGCCTACTGCCCGCCCATTTACAGGAAAAGCAACAAAAATCCGACAACAACACTAACGCCAACCCCATCTCCTGTCACCCAAACAGGGCGCATTTCAAACAGAAAATGCCAACAAATGCGGCGGCGTGCAAATAAAAATGATTAATGATGATGCGCGCTGGCAGTCAGCTGAGGTTGAGGATGAAGCAGCACCAGAAATGGCTGCCATGACGCCAAGCTCGATGTCCGTGTGGCAACTCAGTTGAAAAATGTTTGTAACATACCAAAATAGGACAAATTCACGGCTGCTAGTGAAGACTAGACGAATAAATTATACCCTTCACACAGTTGGATTACGTGCTTTCCCTTTCTCAATTCTCAATTGAGCCATCTTGGAAATTAACACAATGCAAATGTTATGCATCCAGTGTAAGGAAAAATTCAACAAACCTATTAGCTAGTTTTAATGTTTGACTGCAACATTAACAGATTTCTGGTGTGTCTATATACTTATTGACTAAGCATAATAATTTTATCAACCAGAAAAAGCGCCGCAGTGCCTTAAGAAAAACACATATATACATACATACATATACATATGTATGAACATATCTAGGGCATGAAGTTTAGGAGCAGGAGCAGAAGAGACAAAGGTTAATAACTGCCAGAAGATGATGCATAGCATGACATGGCATAAAACAGTTGACAGTTGACTGGCAGGCGGGCAAGAGGTCGGTGTGGGCGGGCAGCGGCCCATCTTGTTTTCTGCTTTGTGTCCTAGCAGCCATTTTTTCCAATGAGGAATTCGGACAAGCTTGGCATGAGCCCCTCCCCCCTATACCGCCGCCACGGCAGTCAGTCAGTCGCGATAATCGCACCTTTGCACCTTTCTGGCTGTCAGACCCTGGCTCAGGTGTGCCGTAGACACCGACACAGGCACACAAGTATACATTTATGTACGTATCTGTATACATTTACAAATACAAATACACCTCTCAGACTGTCAGCCAACCAGCGCGAAAGGAGCCAGTAAACTCAACTCATGCCAGCGGGGTGCATTTTCATTAAGAATGAAAAATGATGAGCAATCAATCATTTGCCTGGGAGGGTGTTTCTTATATACTGTACGTATGCACTTGGCTACTCCCTTCTCTCTATCTCTCTCTTGATCTGCCTCTCTCTTTCAGTTTCTGTCTCTATCTGTCTCTCTTTCTCAATATATTTTCGGTTCCTGTATCTCTATGGCTGGCTCTTTCTCCTTCTTGCTCGCCATGTTAGATACATCGTGGAGATTGATAGCTTTACCTGCCTCTGGTGTTCTGAAATGGCTCTGGCCGCTTGCTTGCTTCGTCTGCCATGTTGTAACTAGCTCTGCACTCGGTTTGGTCAGTGCTTCCCATTTCTATAATTTACATCTTCATTTTTGTATACTTTCCTATTTATACATATTTTCTAGTTTTTTTCTTAGTCTGCTTGTGGTGTGGTTTCCTTGGCGGAGCACTTTTATCGCTCCTTGAATATATTTCACACTTGATTTGTGATTCGGCACACAACCGAGTCTGAAGGCAGTATTAAATTATTTGTGGCTAGAACAGCTGGAACAAATGCAATGCCATTACTAACTGACTGATGACTCGAGAATTTTGTCAAATTAACACTATTTGAAGAGTGGCCCATCAGATACTTTAGATAGATGAGCCAAGGAATGGCGATGAAACTAAAAGGTCTCTCATGCAAGGATTAAAAAACGCTTGCATAGAATTTCTGAAATATCCCAAAAATCAAAAACAAATCAACTTTACGACTGTTTCAAAAAGAAAAATATAAAAAAAAAACTGAAAACCTCAAAATTAAAAACTGGAAACGTGAATATCATCAAGATTAATAAAAGCTTTTACTGCCCACGATTCTGTTTATTTATTTATTTTTTTTTTTCAGTTCTGATTTTAATGAAAGCAAGTCAAATGATTTTCAAGATATAAAAATAAAACAAAAATTCTATAGAGGGCGAGTGCCAGTAAATTCATAATTCGTCGAGGTCTCCGACTCTCTCTCGCCTTGAGTGACTTCCTTCTCCAGAGCGCAATTTACATAAATTGAAACACAGATCCCAAGATGAAACGGCGGCTTCGAAACTAAAAAAGAAAAGAAACAACAACAAAATATCTAAAAAGAGCTGACCGAGCGCGGATGACCAATAATAATGAGCAGACGTCAGCTGGACTCCAACGGCAACCAGAAAAACAAAGTCCCTTTTACGGGTTCGAGTCTCAACCCTCGTAACACCCTGTAATATAACCTTGTGTTGGAATAAAAAATAAACATTGTGAGAGTGAAATGGTCCGCATAGCAGTGCTTTCTTCCAATAGGGAGTACCAACATGGGTTTACAATGTAACTTTCTATAGCAGCATTGATTAGCGGAGAAGATATCATTTAATAATATTACGTTCCAATTCAAATGATTTCAATACACCCTGTTACTAATGCAGGGTATAAAACCAAAGACGGACGCCATCAACATCAACACGACGACGACGAGCAACGGAATCAATTTTAAAAGCTATTGAAAAACAGACGCAGCAACTGTCATCGCACAAATGATTTGTATTTTTGTTTTGGTTATTTATGTTTCATAAATTATCGGATGTATCTTTTTACGATATTAAATTGGTAACTTTGATTCGAGATCTCTCTTGTTTTCTTACTCTTTGTCTCTCTCTCTCTCTCTCTCTCTCCGCCACTCTGAAATTAGGCTGCGATGCTTTACCCTGGGATGAACTTTGCTAGAAAATATTAAAAATAGATATTGCCATCGTATTAATGAATTGTAGTCTAACGATTGTCTTCAAATTGCTCAAAAAGAAATGTACGAATTGAAAACATATAAGCCTTATTATGTTTTTGATGCTTATTGATTTACTGAACAATTTTTTTAACATGATAAATATTGATATAGCCCAGTGTGCAACAGTCGCTGAGTCGAGGGGTTGCCTGATCAAGATTTCATTTAAATGGCACTCATCAGCGCTCATTTGGGTCTCTGGGCTGGTGATGAAGTATGTAGCTTCACCAATGAGGCCTGCTCTTTGTCTTTTACTTCGTCGGTATTTTGTATTAGTCTAAGGTTTTGTTTTAATTATAGAGGTCGGCTCTGTCTCCATCTCCAACTTTGTCGCCGTAGCCGCTGTCGGCCTTTGCCCCTCTTGATGATGCTTTAATGTCAACGTTGCCGGGGACATTTTTTGTGTATAATTAATGGATTTTGTGGTATTAAACTCATTAGTTCGCTTGCTGGCCATAATTTTCATTAATCACTCAAAATCCACGCACACTTTGAGAGCACAAAGCTTAAGAGCAACAAAAAGAACAGAGTCAAATCGACGAGTTTAGACTTTGACTTATCAACTGACTTTGCATATTAAACAAGCTACTTTGGCTACCTAAAAATCAATATTTAAATGAACACAAATTCGTTGCGCACCAAAGAAGATCGACAGTTTGTTACTCAATCGAATGTTAATTTCAAAATGAAATAAATCAAAAAAAATTAAAAAAAAAAAAAACTTTAGAAATAAAAATAAATAACACAAATACGAAACAGCTTCGCATTGGAAAAAAACAAATTAACATTCGCCTGCCCGCCAATCGATGTGATATATTAAACTCAAAATGTATATTTCATCATTAAAACAGCAGGCAAATGAGAAAAGAAAAAACAGAACAAATGGATACAAAAAAATGTTGAAAACTGAAAACTAGTTTTACAGGTAAGTCGCCGGCCGAGTTCGAGATGGAGCTTATCCGATCAGATGCGACGAGATTCGTCGTCGTAGTCGTCATCGTCATCGCCTCCATCTTCCTCCCTCTCTTGCTATGTCTCTCTTTCTTTTTGTGTATCTCCTTTTCTGTGTTCCTCTCTCTTTCTCTCTCTCTCGTTCTGTCGTTCATATGATAAATAACAAATCAAACACTAAAATGTCGGTAATGTATGTGGCATGTCAGAGGTTCTCTTAATTTATGGCCTGGATCAATAAGAATAACGCCCCAATCAGTGACTATAAATTAACGCAGAGACAAAAAATACAACTTCAAAAATGTCGACGGCTGAGAATGTTTGTCGGTTGTTGGGCATTTTATTTTGTGATGCTCGACTTCGATTGAGTATTGACTGTGGGGACCCTGAAGTTCGAAAATGTCTGGACTGATTATAAAGAGAAGGAAAGCAAACCCTTTTAGTGAGGCCTGACCCCGAAATCGTCTATATATTTTTCCACAGGTTTCTAAGTCAAATAAACGAATAACTTAATATGTGCATTATTGCTAAACTGATGACTGAATCTCACAACACGAGCGCAAAGTCTACCCTAACAAAATGTGTTTTTCTATTGAATTCGCTCCATTGAAATCGCTCAAGAGCGAAAATGAAATTATCAAAGCCCCACTGACAACTGTCAGGGAAGCTGACGTGGACACGGATACTGCTGCAAGTTGGCGCCCCTCCGCTACGCCATACTAAACCACCGCAAGCCATAGTAGCCAACAAATGTCACCTACCACGCACGCACTTTGACACACGCACTTTTCAAATAGGTGCCTGAGTAGGACGAGGGAGACGCCTGGTGGCCCAGGTGCTCGTCCAGCTCATGGAACATACTATGAATATGTCTATGAATATTGCAACGAATTTAGTTGTTAAAGCGCTGCGGGCGAAAGGGAACTCTTATGAATAGTTGAAACGTGTCAGATTTGTAAAAAAGAAACAAAAAAAAAAAACAATGACCCAACTGCAACAACTAGCAACGCAGAAGGAGAGGCAACTACGGTGACAGGAAAGGACAGGGTGAAATCAACACAATTAGTATTGTCCTTGATGAAGAGGAAAAATTCGCAATTCACGTAATGCCATATTTTGCATTTTAAATTGTCTTTACCAATCTTATGGTTTAAATGTTAAAATAATGCACTTCGTTGCAATTGCCAATCACCCGAACCATTGTTTATCTATTATTTGAGTGGTTCGATCCACTGTGCAACTGATGTGGCTGTGTATCTAATGATTTAGATACTCGTTTCGGGCTTTTGTCTTCGTTGCATGTTGCATTTACCAATCCTGTTCTTGTCAACGATGCCATCGCTAGCGTTGCGTTTTGCAGCCAAGTCGGAAGGTACATGTTCGCAACAAATGACACCTTCATGTGGCCCCACACCAACCTCTAACCGTCTTCACATTATACAGTGCAGGCACCGAGGCGGCCGCAACATGTTGCCGATTTGGCGGTGCATTGTTTTAACGGACATTTCAGTGCTTCATCCATGTGCGACGTTGATTGTATTAATACTGTAGAAGTACATATTTACCGGCCTTGCAATTCACCCACTGTACTACATGTTCAGGTGTTTCATCCATAAAACGCACTTGACCGAAAGAGCGCGAATTAACCTGTAGAGATCGCTGAGCAGAAGAAAGAAAACGCCAATCTGCATATAAAATGCGAAGTTGGCTGACCGCAAAAGAAAAATCGCTGGCTACGACTGGAGCCACTGCGTTGGCGTTCCCCATTACGTTAGATCCATGGGAATGCTTGTACTTACCTTTTCCGGAGATACCTGGACATGTCTATGTCAATACAAGCTCACGCTATATGCGGATATGACCGAGTGTCGACTTTGAAGCACAGCTTACATTATTTTGTTAATATTCTTGGTTCATATAGCTGCATGAAAATGTTTAACAGTAATACTTAGCTTCATCGAATTTATGATTAATGAAGTAAGTAAGCCAAAGTAAAACAAATATTTTAGGTTTATAAAAATAGTATATTATATATATTATATTACGTATTTGAAAGTCTGCTTACATGCACATCCTGCTTAGCAAGCTTATCTCGCTATCTCGCTCACTCCTACAAGCATATGATCACCCCAGTGCCGCCACCAGACAACGGCCAACTTCCTCCTTATGGGCAGCTTTGTAAAAAACCTTTATCTGCATAACTTGGGTATTTTCAGTCCGTTTTTGATCAAACTAGGTATACATCCCAAACTTTATGTCTCTAGCAGTTATTTTTTTATACTCTATATATTTACCTACTACACTCTATATATACCTATAACACATAGATCTTCGGAAACTGTAAGAGCTAGAGCCACCAAATTTGGTATGCAGAGTCGTGTGGTATGTACAGTGATCGAGTTTATTTTAAAAATTTTCCACGCCCACTTTCCCTTGATTTTCTCGAAAACTACCAACACTAAAGCCACCAAATTCGATACGTGCATTTGTTTAGTATGCCTATAGACTATAATATTTGAAAGTTTTCTACCAATCTACCAATTTTGAAATCGGACTAGAAACATGAAAATATACGTATAAATGAGTTTTAATACACGGTCCGTAAGGCCGAAGTTGTCCGTTGGCTAGTGATAGCGCTAGAGTACTCGTGTCTTTGCAAGAGTGAGCGGGATAGCATATTCTATGAGGCATGTAAACAGTTGTAAAAGACACACAGTTCGTTTTCCAAGTTTAAAATGTAATTTCACCTGGTGCATAGTATGTCGAAGTCGGCGAGATGACTTACATTTTACTTCTTTTTTTTATTTGCTTCGCTTAAATACTAATGTAATGACTTAAATTGTGCATGTAACTGCAATTACAAAAGGACTGAGAAAAGGACAATATGTCAGTAAAGCTTCCTTCTGCCTGTTACATACATAATATAGATTTTACATATTAATATACCATTTTAACATAAGGATGCATTGTATAACAATTCACTATTTTTTGCAATGGCGCTAATAATGCTTATCTAGTTGGAGAAGTATATTATTGTGTTAGTAGCTCGTTTTCACGAGCAAGCCCACATAGGGTTGAGTGTTGAGTTTAATTTTCTTTGAAACACTTTAGGTCAAATGTTTGGAAAATACTTTTGAATTAATACACATACACATAAATCATCTCTGATCAAGACAATAAGCAAAATAATTAAAATATTTGTGCAACTTAATGAATTTGTTTACAAGATCGAACAGTGCAATTTTTCAACTTAGTGGAAAATCCAGTAAATCTACAGAAAAGCCGCTGTTGCAAAGCTGGGCGTCTATTTGAATGCAAAAAATCGTTTAAATCACACAGCGAAAAATGTGGCCGGAAAACCAGTTTTCATGCAGCAACTCTCAATCGCAGTGAGTGCGAATGAGATGCACGGAGAGATCGCGCGCTAACCAAATGTCAGAGGCAGCGAACATCAATCTCCAGTGGTGTTGGCCAGTGAACCAGCCGGTCCCCGTACCAAACCGTATGGCAAACATTCAGCCTGTTGGGCTGCAAGATCTTTGGTGGCCACAGAAGGATTATAGTCTCTAAGCAACGCAGAGGCGCACTAGCTACCAAGAAGAGAAGGGGCATGATGGAAACCGGCTAAGAGGTAGCCAAATGGGTTTGCGAGAGTGGTTATTGTTGGTGCTGTTGCTGGTGTTGGTGCTGGTAACTTTGAAACTATAAAACTACAGCTGGGTTCACAACCTCATTTCAAATTGCCAAACAGGTGCGACGAAGATCGGGACGATTTAATAAGATAGTACTGTAAGACAGCATTGCGTCGAAATTTATGTTTTAAATGGACTGGAACGCTAAACAGCAGCCAATTAAAATGGCTTAAATTTTAAACATATTTATCTAACATAGGGACTCCTATAATTTATTTATACTTTACATATAGTGTGACCTATTCCACGTCGTTTTTTGAAAATCAATGCAGAGTGACTCTCATTAAATTGGAAACCATTCCAATGCCGTATTTGTCGACAATTTTATGCTATAGTCTACTTTGAGTAAATTGCACCTGTCATGCAATCGTATTTCTACCCCTCCCCCGTTGTGTCACTTTATCCCACCTCGATTTACAGTCTCCAATCCCAATCCCCCCGCCAACAAACTGGCCCGGTCGCAAATCATGACATGAGTTCAATTTGTGACAATTATTGTTGCAACATTTCAAATCGGAGTATTTGCATTCGGCCTCCGGCGGTCTCCGGACAGTTGTGCGATTTTTATCGTTTTTCATTCGATTTGATTTCTGTATTTTCTGCGTTTTTTGTTTTTCGTTGTTCTGTTTACTTGTTTGTTAACTGTGGTTTGTTTTACTCATTGTAGCTGCTTCAAACGAACATGCCACATATAAATTGGTATCGCATTTTTATTGAGAAATTAATCGTTATGCATTTTTCAAAAAAAAAAAAATCATTTATATTGGGCGCTTCTTAATACTTGCATTTTGATTTTATTTGATTTAATTGACTAATTTCATAAAATTGTATTAAAAGATAAAATTGAAAAACTTTTATTTCATTATTTTCCTATATTTCCAAACATTTATAACGAAATCCTAAGTTAACGGCACCATACAGCAATTTTTCGTTCATTTAATTTTCAAATTGAAATTGCCTTTATCTTGCATTATTTCACCTTATCAACTTTATCGAAATTTACTTCTTGAAGCTAAAAATTCAATCAGAGAGTCTGGCTAACTTCAGTCAAGGCTTGTGTACCCTAGGAAATTTTTTATCGTATGTTTGTACGATAGCGATTGTTATTAAATTTGCCGGAATAGAAATCAAAGTTCAAAACCAAATTTCAGTACTATAGCATTAACAGTCCAGTAGGAGTTTGCGTTAAACCAGATGATGAACTCATAAACTCATCTCGTCTTGCGTAGATGATACTTTATATAATCGAAGATACTTGCTTTTTTGCGTCGCTCACAACTGACTAAAATTAATAAAAACTCCTTTCAAGGAATTTGGAAGATTGTTATCAGTGGACCACATTAAACGATCGAAATTTTTCATTCGTTTTCATCTAAATTTCTATTTTCGATTTTTTTTACATTCATTTTATTGTTGTGGTAACTTAAATTGTACTTGATACAATTTGCAATTATAATACTATGGCTCTAACTGAGCTACCAATTTGAATGTGCATGTTTTATATTTCTCCAACTTACGAGTAATTTTGCAACCGGAAGGCACTCATAAAACTTAAGCATTTTGTGGCAAATTGTGTAAACACTCGTTTAAATTTGGGTTAATTAAAAAGGCTATAAATGAAAACTCAACCAACAATTGTGAAACGATTTGTGGGTGGAGAGAGTCAGGTTTCAGTTAAGCTTTGCTGATCTTGGGCAAATATCGGTGGCTAATTGGGACCCACTACATCCACCTGGTTGCCGTCGCAACGATAGCGATAGTTCATTCTTAATTGTTCGCGGCCGCCACCACCGCCGCAGAGGAGCAATAATTGCGTTTCGTGCGGGAGATAAAAATGTATCCGGTAGATAACTGCCGAGCCAGATCGAAAATGGGGGGCGAATTGTTTGCTTTTTAACAAAAGGCAAGAATTTTACAAACAAATATCAAAATTTATTAACTCTTGAGTTCAAAAGAATTGCTGCGCATTTCCTCAATTTCTTATGACAATTTAATATGTAGTACAAATTATAGTCCCCATTCGGGAATCCACTTTGTTTCACTTCATAAGTAATTATAGCAAGTCTGGAAAATGTCTTTGCGACTCGTAACTCTTGACAAGATCAAAGGCAGCGCCATTCGTGGTTTCATGCACTACATACTTTTTAATGGTTTCCCTTTATATCCAATCAGTTTGAGAAATTAAACAATGAATTTGTCGCTATTCGATTTTCGGACTACCATTCTCGATTTCTGTTTACACCTAATGTTCTGTTAAATCATCAAGCCATTGTCAGAAATTTTGCATTACAGCCGATAAAGTCATAAACTCCCAGCAAGTATGCAAACCGGCAACCTGTTGAATGAGGGCTCACAAACATACACACAAAAAGGGCATAGTTTGAAATTCAATTCTTTCAAGTCGAAAGTGTCGTCAAAGTATGAGGAAAACGGTGTTCATTGTATAGGTGTAGGTATATTTATAAAAACCCAATCTCAGAGTCTAGTAATTAAGTCCGATATACCAAATATTAAAACAGACAATTTTGTCTACTGTGGACCAAGATCGCAGAGTTTCTACTTTACCCTGTCGCTAATGGCGCAAACATGCCTTCTACCTGCAGAAGACAGGGGCAGAAATGGGGGAAATATTGTCGTCGATTGTTGGTCACATTGTCCGAATCAATTGTGGGCAACGCACTGAAATAATCTCAAATCCACGATGGTTCGAGTGAGTGTGTGTGCATTGTATGTTAAATGTTAGGTGGGTGGGTTCGCCCCACCACGATTGTCGCTGTCAATTAAAGCCGGACAGCTGCATCGGTAACGGCACAGCAGCAGGAACTGAAACTTGTTGCACAAGCTGCAATGCCAGTCAATATGCACCGGCATCCCAAAGTCTTTGAGCGTTCTCTCGGTGACTCTATGCAAATGCCTGTGCCAGTGTACTATAACTGTGCCAGTGCTGCATTGTAGCGTTTTTGACGTTCAGCACCGAAGTTGTACCGTGTGTTTGTTGTGTATTTAACTGCATTTACTTGTGTGTATGGTCGAGCTAAAAATGTTCAATGAATAATGAAGTTGCACTTGAATATACAATTTTTTAGACCATACACAATATGTGGAAATGGTACTTTATAAAATCCTTTTAAAATATACATATGAATAGGGTATTAAACTGGTCAACAGCCATATCGGGGCAAGGCTCTGTTTTGTTGTCTACAGACAAAAGTTCTGGGGTTGCCTGACCCTAATATTTTCGGGTGGCTATTGTATTAAAAAACAACACAGTTTTTAAGCACCAAAATTGAAAACAAGAAATGTTTCTGTTTTTAATAAACAAACTTGGATTGAGAATTTAATCTTGTAAAATTTTTTAATTTTTCTTCTGATTTCTTTTAATTTTGAAATTTTAAAATGTTTTTTATTTAAAAAGTTGACACAGTAGGGTAACAAATAAAAATTTGTATTCAAAATAAAAAATTAAAATACTTTTAAAAGTATTCAAATCAAATAGTTTTAAGTTTCGCAAAAAAGTAAAAAAAAAACATATTTTTACATTTATTTTTTGATTTGGTTTCTTGTAGTGTCAGAAAACTCGTGTGAATCATTTTTAAACTTTAGTCTGCTACTTATAGAAACTATCTATAACGCTTGTCTCGAAGTGTGTATGCAGATCAAGTAAGTTCCAAAAAATTGCAACGCCCCGTTATTTGAAAAACAGTGATTTACATAGCTGTTTTTATTTATTATTATTTTTCTTAATGGTTTATCGATGTGTACGTTTTATTTTTGTAAATGTAAATATATTGTAAGAAACATATGTATTTCAGTTATAGATATTAATACACCAACAAACTTACATACTTTCTAGTTTATTTTAATTATAATATTTAACTCATTGTCTATACTACCTCACACATAGACCAGATGTTGCTGCTTACTTTCCTTTTTGGGAATGTGCGAATGATTGCTTTAACTTTTTCGATTTAATAGCTTCCGGTTTTGGTGCATTTACAATCCTATTAGTGCAAGTCTGCTACATGGCGCATTGTAAGGAAAAAAACAATATACATACATACACTATATTGTGAATAATACGCTGTCAGAGCAGCATCGATTATGGACACTCACAGATGCACTCACATTCGCACTCACACACATACAAATACAATAACATAAGTATATTGGCAAAGATGCGTTGTGGCGACGGCTTACGGCAGCTCCCAATAATGTGAGTCAATAAATCGCCAATCAAGCAATCATACACAATTTATTTCCAGTCATAATTATCGAGAAGCTGGAGGAGAAATACTCTGCCTCTTGTTCTCTCTATGCAGCCGTGTGATTATGACGCTGCTGTTGGACGCCCTGCAGCGGGAATCAAGCAAGTCGAACGAATGGTTGGAGCAAAGACAGACACCGCGGACAGTCGTTCAGCCTCAGCCTGCATCCTTCTTCTCATTTGATTTGTGGCATAGACAGTCGAAACCTCCACTATCGACTTCGTCTCCACCTTGAGAAGCTGTGGCAAGAAATTTTTCGAAATCTTTTTTCCTTTTTTTTTTATCATTTTTATGGCTAAGATTCTCTGGTCTGGGTCTTCATTTTGTTTCTGCTTCCTTTGACATTCCACAATATATATTTCTTTCAATCGCCTCCCCGACCTGCGCATTCTGTTAATCGATTTTAAGTCCCCAGCACAAATGCTGAGAACCTAATCGCCTGCCAGGTTCTTAATGCTTTTCGTTTGTTTTTTGGTCTCATTTAAATTAAATTTCTAGCACTTCTTTAACTTTCACAAACTTAGTTTCATTCAAAGCTATTTGGCATCTTCTAATAACTGTTTTTTTTTACTTTTATTGTGAAATGATTAAATAAAATTTACAACAATTATATGAAACCATAGCTTGAAATTTGTGATGGCGATATGGCCAACTAACTTGATTCCTAAAGTTGAGTACCAAAAAAGAACTTGTTAGAAACACTAGTTTTGGAATTAATCAGTAGGGACAATGGTGAAAAGTATAACAATTGCTTTTATTAGGAGATTTGTCAGGATTTGGGGCCTCTAGAGTTTAACAACGTTTTGAAACATTTAGATAGTTGTGAGAATATTACTGATTGCTGTTATCTTTAAAGGAATTGTTTCATAAATAGAATAAATCAATCTGTAGGATAAATTCAAATAACCCAAAAATTCAAAATAAACAAGTCAGGACTGTCCAAAACTAATGGCTACAAAAACAACTATTCATTTGCATGTCGTGATGGTGGCGGAGAAGGGAAGTGTTTACGAATTAAAAGAAGTATAGGAATGGCAACGTCAGCTCATTGGATCCTAATTCCGAATAACGAATTTAACCAATTTACTCAAATACTAATTTATGGCCGATTCATGCGCAGGTATATTCTTCTCTGAAAGTTGGGATTGGATTGGGGACTACACGCAATCAAAACAAGACAGAAGTTGGAATGACCGACAATGGTAGATGGTTAAGCGTATCATCATTCCCACCATCTTCCTCATCAACCACAATCATGGAAGCCGATGCCCAGATATACGCTTACAAATACAGATATAATTTGAGAATCCGGTTTTACT
The DNA here is from genome assembly GCA_018903935.1 of Drosophila insularis. Taxonomy (NCBI): domain Eukaryota; kingdom Metazoa; phylum Arthropoda; class Insecta; order Diptera; family Drosophilidae; genus Drosophila; species Drosophila insularis. The sequence continues at coordinate 6,088,594 of JAEIFP010002302.1, forward strand.
TGTTCATGACGAATACCCATATAAAAAAGCAACAATTTGACAGTTGAGCCGCAATATACTGGCGCATTGCCACATCCTTCAACCAACAGTCGAATAAGTTGCACAAAAACTATTTTCTTGAGGAGGAAAAATATCTATAACTTCTAAAAAAAAAAACGATTGTCTTAGCAATTAAATATGTCACAGCAATATTTGTTGTTATACGTATAAGTTTCACTCGGTGTGTATTTATTTGTATTTGTTCTCACATAAACATTTGGAATATAAAATTGAACCAGAGTTTTACTTGGTGCATGATATAGCAAAGTCAAAGAGACGACTTAATTAATCTTACTTAAAATAGATCAAAAGATTTTTATTTATTATTTTTTTAGTTATTCGCGATAACAAACAAAGAATGCCCTTCTTTCGCGTTTTAAATTGATGTAAATTGTCTACTTTTGTAAATATGCCTATTCTCACATTGTAACAACTGATTTTAAACTTGGTATGTTGATTAGGATGAGAGCCAAAAATTTTTATTTAAAAGCAATGAAAGTTAACTGGACATCAGAGGCAGAGTTTACGAATTGTAAAATAAAACTCGTACAAGAAACAGAATGGCGATGAGGATGAAAACGAGTCGTTCACACGCACATAATTCAATTGGCTCAAACAAAAGCACATTTAATTTTATTTATTACCGCCCAAGGATAGGACCCCTGCAAGAGCAGGACGCATAGTGATGGGCACTTGCAGTGTGTGTATCCGACAGATACTTTCACTCAAATGTGGAAAATGATTTGATGTCTTCTGTTATCTGAGAGAAAGATACACGAGGGTAAAGCCACATAAATAAACCAAATTGAAGAAGGACCCAAAAGAAAATAGAACCAAAACTGGAGAAATGTCAACAAATAAAGTGTGTGCGTAGATGGAATTCAAACTCTGATGCTGACTCGGGGGACTGACAGATGAAAATGCACAGCAGCGATACAGGCTGGCAACAAAAGATACATGTTTTTCCATTCGTTTCTCTTCCTTTCCTTTTCAAAACACTCTATCTGGCCCGCTGCCTGTGCGAAAGGCAATTTCAACTTTCGAATGATGCGGCGATAAATCAAGGATAATCTACTTTTCAGGATCATAATTTTTGTGTGAATTGACAGTCGAGCAGTGACAAAAAGAAAAGCAAACTGACAGATTTATGTACGCACACACGGATGCATGCCAAGGAGAGAGAAGAATATCAGAAACAGGACTCCTTTTCAGATACATTTCATGATGTCGATGCCGCATACTCTCGCAGCGGATATCAATTTCACATAAAAGTTGCCAGCCCGAGAAAGTGGATGATGATGAAAGGCAACTCTACTCTGGAATCTTTTCTGGGGTGGGAGTAACCCTTATTTGACACATTAAATGTCAGTTGAGCATGCGATGAACAAGCCCGAAAATAATGCGACGCGTCGGCCATCTTGGCATTTCTCAGACATCCAAGGCGACCATTATGTTATCATCTATGCGGGCACTGCTACAGGCGGGTCTTCGTGAATTTCGAATGAGTCGCACGTTTTGTTCGTCGTCCATTTATTGGCGACATTAAATCATTCTATCAATCCCAGGCACGAGTGCGCATTGCTGACCGTCTGTCCTTGCCTTGCTTTCTTTTCTACACTTGAATCCTTGCGTAGATTTTCCCGTATTTTCTAAACGATACCGACATCAGTCATTAATCGTCTCAGTGACTTTAATGGCATTAAATAGTCGCAATTATATTTTAATGTCAACCGCCATAGCAGAAAGTATAAGCCTAAGGGGTGGGTTACCACATCTTCTTTCGTTTCTTTCGGTGCGGAATTAGTTAATTGCCTTTTTTGTAATGCTTTTCAAATGTTACAATTGTGTTTAAACGCTGCTAATACCCTATATACATTTGTAATCTTACTTGCGGTATATCCGGCTCATTCCCATTCGTAACTAGGCTCAACAAGAGGAAGTCAAAACTACTTTCCAATCACACCAATCCATTAACATATGAAAAATACAAATACATATTTGTACAAGTACATACTTGGCAAGGGATATCGTAAAGCCGACGATTCTTTTTATTCTGAACTTTTAAAATTTCCTGAAAAAGTTTATAATAATCCCTGATAAGTTTATGAAATTATTGGTCTTCCGTATTGCTATTTCTTAGATTTTTGTCTATAAATCAAAATTTTTTTGTGTTTAAATGGACGAAGTAATATTGACTAAAGGAAACTAATCATATTTTGTCAGTGGAAAATCCACTTTACAAAAGGCAAGAAGTGTGTGGTACTTCTTAGTTCTTTGTTTACTTCAGAATATGATGGCGGATAAAGCACCATTTTTTCATATGGAACTGCTCTAATATTGTAAAATTCAATAAACAACCCGCATGATTCCTCTTTCTCATACACACACATAGATGAGATAAAACAATGTCATACAATTTAGACAAAAAAAATGTCAAAATTTGAGTGATTTACAAGCTGATGTGAACCAGTGAAAATTGTAACAGAAAACAGAAATTCAAAAGTTAGCCAAACTCTATTGGGACAGTGAGAGTATTTCTGCCTTATTGATGCATGAGTGAAAGATAAGAAAATGAAAGTGACCGTGACTCTAGGAGGTGGCACATGCTGCTTCGGCGTTCGATATTAGGCAAGTTTACAAAAAGGACAGGCCTCAAAGTCAGCAGCAGGCATCGGTAGAACGCAATATAAGTGACTGTTTCCAATACAGGCAGCAAATAAATCACATAGTCATCCGGTAATTTGGCATAACGAAAAATGGCATGTTTGTTAGATCCTATTGCGTACAGGCAGCTGAAAATATGATGGAAATTATGAGAGTGAACTGAGAGTAAATGGAAGAGTGTGTGGCACTGCTGGTGATACTATAACCAGATTTATGACCTTGACACTCTACTGAAATGTCATTCTAAGACTCTAATGCACTGGAACGACTCCCTGACGGTTGCGCTGCCTTTTTCTTTTTCGTTTATTTTCTTCTATTCACTCCACTCTCCACTTAGGAAAATTTTTAATATTTTTATGATGCACATTTCCGTTGCACAGTTTGCAGTTGTCGTATAAGTGAGTGACTGGGTTTCTCCAGGCCCCCGCATGAGATTTATGTGTTTCTTCGATTATATAAGCCAATTCAGGGTCGAAAATTTTCTCTTTTCTTTGGAAAGTCAATTATCAAATTTATGGTTTTTCATTTGTGAGATTCTATTCTTTTCCATACTTAACTGCGACTGCAGCGGCACATTCAATGAACATCTATTCCTATAACGAACAAATATAATTTAATCGTTGCATATTTTGAAATGCATGCCAGCTGTTTTATTTTTTGTAATTTTAAATTATTGATCATAATTTTTGGTCTTTCAAGCTAGCCGCTGACAGCACCAATAGGTCGTAGGCATAATTATAATTATGTGGAACATATCTATGCTTTTAATCATCTGGTTTGATGTTTAAAAATCTATATATTAGAATACCAAAAAAAATATTCAAGAATATTCAAACAAGAGGCTTAGCCGTTAGAAAGGCTAAACAGCAAAGGGCGAGAGTACTGACAGTGGTTAGCGAGAGTTTAAGTTCAACACAACATTCAATTGTGGCTCCTAATTAAAAAGCATTATTTTGTGTATTTATCGAAATATGTACATGTACATATGTATGCATGTGCATCAAACACATGACTGCAAGTTTTGTATATCCATAGGAATCACACATATACACAAAGTGCCTTAGGATTTTATTTAGCAACACTTCCATAGATTTTATGAAGAATAACTAAAAATGCTAAAGTATGCAAAATGTATGAGAATGTTGTTAAAATCTTTAAGTCGATAAACAAGTTTTTCTTTGTGTTATCAAAATAATCTTTTTTTCACTCCCCAAAACACTTAGTAGTACTTGAAAATGTTAAGGCATGAAACAAACTTAATGAGCAAATTAAATTCATCGTTGTTGACGAGGGCACAAATACATACATACTTTTTAATGAAAAGCCCCCATTGAAAAAGCGCTCTAACTAAGCAAAGACAAAGAAAACTTTCAAATATCGACCGAGACCCTGACAATTCCACTTCCACTCGCACAAATAAGCATTTCCATTCCATTCCATCATGGCCGACGAGACACGACCAAAAGACCAACGACTGACTCCGACGAACAGGCGAACGAGAGAATGAGCGCCTGTCAGTCATTTAAGACAAAGGGGGCAGGGCAATGGCCACGCAGGATGTTCTGCTGCTCCTGTTTCTGCTTTTAGTTTACCAACCACCATTCGGGTTTTTGGCAAGCATTTTCTTATTCTGCTGTACCAAAAGCGACCCCTATTTCGCCTTGTCGAGACTCATAATTCTTTTTATTTTGTGACACGAATAAATCACTCAATTGTATAAAATTAAGCGCAAAAAGGACGAGAAAAGTCGAGTCGAAGCGGGCCTCTGGCTGCCAAAAGGGCAAACAAAATGGCAGCCTTTCAGGGCTGCTTCGGCTGAATAAAATAATTCTGATTCGTGTGGACGAATAAATCAAGAGATTGGACACAGATATCATAAAAAATCATATCCTGTTCTGCGAGCCCTGTTTCGTATTGCTATCGTTGCTTGGGTAACCTTTGGCAGTCCATTTCATAGTAACTATTTTAACGATCCCTTTTTTTCTAAGTGCGCTCATTTGGCACATATAACGAAAAAGGGTATCAACAGAAGTAAAAGCCAGGGAACTGAATATTTGTTAGCTGATTCACATGTGGCTACTCAGAATTGGATTAAAATTTTAAAATGGCCATTTACTTGCTAATGTAATTGCAAGAGCATTCAATATTCGGCGCAACTAACGATGCTCATCACAATTTTGCCTAATTTTGGGTGGTTGTTACTTGCACACTATGTGCCAGCCATCACAAGGCATAATAATTTGATTTGTGATCTTTGATAGTGAGTATGAATTATATAATATAATATGTGTTTCGTTGTCGCTGCCGACTTCTACTCAGTTCGTGTCATCGTCATCAGCATTAGGCGAGCTGCTGCTCCTCGAGTTTCGTCCTGCAATTGCAAAACGTTTTTACCAACCCTTAGCATGCATAAATTACTTTTATTACCTGTCAGGGGTATTTGTTCTTCTCTTTCACTCTATGTGTACCTCATCTACATCCTTTTTTTCTCTATACTCTGCTCGCCACCCTCACTACATGTTTTTTTGACAATTGGTTTTAGCTTTATTTTAATTGCATTTCGCACAATAACTATTTTGCCCCGTATGACAGCAGATTGAAGATATTTATTAATATTAAATGCGAAAGCCAGACAAATGGCAGCTTATGTCTCGCGATATTGTGATTCCGTAATTTCTATTTTATTACGTCACAGGTTTTAAGACGTTTTTTCGCTAAAAGTTGGTGCAAATGTACAGTCCACCTATATGTACTAAACCGTTTAAACTGCAAATATGACAGCATGTATTTCCATAACATGTATACTCTTTTATTACCTGCAGAGCGGAAACAATTTGCTCAAAAAATTTGCTGGAGCAATTATGCTAAATTATTGCATAGGAAAAAAGTTTTCCTGATCTGATCGCATCGATCGTTCCTATATGAGCTATGTGATATAATCATCCGATCGTGATATTTGGCACTGTCATTAATCATTATATTAAACTAACCAAGAATAACTTTTATGACAATGGCTTGAAAAGGACCGAAGTTATTGATAAAAGAATAAATAGATATACATAGTAATTTATAATTTCAAATTTTTTATAATAATTGAGAAACGGCGGCAGAAATTTTGCTTGTGAGGGCCAAGGCGGATACATTGTTTGTATGTACCTACATACATAAAGGTACATATGTATACCACATGAATACCCATTAACCTCGAAATCATACAACATCGATTTAAATTGCGTTGCATTGGTAAAAATGTCTCACACTTTTATTCTAGGATTAAAAAAAACTATTAATAAGTCTTTTGTGCCTTCGGCATCCCACCACATCCTTGATGAAGAAGCAGACAAAGGTTATGGTTATAAATGTAAATCCTTTAGCATCAAAAGGGAGAAACTTAATCAGGTAAATACATACCTGCTTTAAAAGTGACATGTTAATTTTTACCCTCTGTCTCCAAATGTCTCTCCTGATGAAACCCATTTTGCCGCCTGCACATGGCGCAGACTGAGGGGACTTTGATAAATACCATGACAAATTCAAAACTGTCAGACATAATTTTTCAAAATGTAATTGCATTATTATCGAATGCGCGCAGGCGGGAACGAAAGTGGAAACGAAGAAGGAGAACAATTGGCGCATTAATCTCATAAAACGTCGCACCAGAAAACAGACGAAGAAATTGTCTAACACGTGTTGGGTGTAGGACTTGACTTTTTTTGTTACTTATCTTCATTTTTTGAATAATTGAAATGTCAGATGTTGGACAAGAGAGAGAGAGAGCGTAAAAGAATAATGAAAGAGACAGAGAGACGTAAAGAAAGTTGTTTAAGAGCAGGTACTTTCCCTAGCAGAATAAATGGAAGATCTGGTCCTATCTGCAGCCTGAGAATCATGATTGAGAAATACTAAAGAATCATCTTCGGCTATCTCATATCATGTTGACCTTTAGATGATTTTTATTTCTTCCATTAACATTGCAAACATTGCACAGAGTTTTTATTAAAACTTTAGGTCCAAAACCTTAAGAAACAAGGCTTCATTCAATCAAAGAAGTTACCCTACCTATGTTATCATCTGGCATCTAAGCTCGATGTTTCTAGACATTTACATACATAGATATATTTATGTACATACATATGTACGTACATATACAGGTTATCTTACTTTCAAGAAAAACCCTCTAGATTAATTGTGAGTGGAAACTCCTAATTAAATCATATCATAGCCTGACCCGACAGTTGACACCCCCGTTCCATCTTCATTGCCTACCATGCTTCCTCTCTGCTGAGGTCGATCTCTTATTTTGAGTGCATTTGAAAAAATGCATATATGTACAAGCGAGTCAATTAAATTCGGAACAGAAAAAACTAAAAGAGAGAGAGAGAGAAAAAGAGAGAGAGAAAGAAAAAGAGAAAGAGCGAGATAGGGCAATATTCGACACGGAGTCAGACTGTTCGTCGTGGAAACAGGTTGCATCCACTTGAGCTGAGATGTCTACCATTTTGTGCCTTTGTATGGGAGATGCCTTGCAAGTAAAATCCTTAGGAAAAAGAACCAGCTACCGACCGACCTGATTGGTAGATGACTGCTTTTGCTTCGTGTTGCTCTTGCCACATTCCAGATTCCATCAACAACAATGCCCGGCACTAACAACAATAACCCGCAAACGAAATGCTGCGGAGACATGGAGTTGACAGCTCAATGCTCTCGAACAATGCTCATACACACGCAGACTACGCTGACTGAACGAGTAGAGATGGGCATGGGGCATGAGCATAAGATGGACACAAATAAAAAAAAGAAGAGAAAAGCAAAGTACTAAAAAGAAGAGATCTCTCCGGAACACTTTTACAAACGGATTCCATTCGAAAGTTTTTACTCATCACACCTCATTTGGGTATTTTCACAGAGAAGTCTAGCAGAACCCAAAAGTCAATTTTAGTATAATTTGCAATGTTTATTTAATTGCAGTAGCAAGCTTGAAAATTAAACTATTATTTTTCATGATTTAACAAAAACATTTTTTTATTGTATATTATTTATTGTATTTTGGAACACCAATTTTTTAGCCTAATAGAATACGACTCACTGGCCTACATCAATTGTACATAAGTATGTACAAACATATAAACATTATTCTGCCTGTCATCTATTTATGTACACATTATTATACATACATATGTATACTCAGACATACATACATATGTCTTTCTACTTTTTACACACATATACATATATACTTATGTACATATCCAGAAACATGCCACCACCTTCTTATTTTGGCTGATGGTTCGACATAGCGTTATGGCGATGCGTTGAAAGTGAATCCATCAATTTTTATGTTGCCCCCGGTCGACGTTCTTGTCGATTCTGTTGTGTCATGCTTTGCTTCGTAAAATGCAAATCGAAATTCATATCTCACACACGTATGTACATACATACATAGAACGTCATTTTGGATTGGTGTGTGTGTATGCGAACGATTCCACCCCTTTTTCCATTGTTCTGCCCATCAAAAATGAAACCAGATAAAGGAAAAGAAAATGAACAAAAGCAAAAAAAAAAAGCATTCACATAAAGTTGTTGGCATTGTTTCTGTTTCGTTTTCGTTGACTTTTTCATCTGCTGAGTCTGGTTCCTTGCTCTGCATCGTCATCAACTTCAACGCTGTCTCTCATTGTTCCTTCTCTGGGGCTGTTGCAGTTGTTGATTCGCTGGCTCCATCTTTAACGTTTCTGCTTGCCGGTGTCGCTTGAGCATCTCTTGTCCATTGCAGAGTAGGGCATCGCTGGTTTCTCAATCCTCCCCGCAACGAAACGACTTTAGACTTCAATTCGATTTGTGTATATCGCTGTTTTACTGTTTTATTCTCAGTCCGTTTAAAAAGAGCCTTTGAAGGTTTTATGTAAACTGATTTTGAATATGCTGCATTCCATTAGGTACATATTTGTATTAGTTATTTGCGTATACCATAATAAAATTATTTTATAATAGAAGAAAAGATTTGCATTTATTAAATATTGCTCACCACGCCGACAAGGCCTTGTTTCAGAACTATGTATACTAGATTCCTGATATGCTTGAATTTATAGGAATATGTATAGTTTTAAACTAGAAAACTCAATTGCAATTCAGAACAGCAAGATCATGCGGAATTGCTGTCGATTTAAAATGGAAAACGACTAAGAATGGGGAAAAGGCTTGATTAATAAGAGATTATGAATTAATATTAATTCATTCATGGATATCAATATTATAATATAATATTAAAAAAGAAATGTTAATAGTTTGAAAAACTATTGAACAGACTAAGGTCAGTGGTTTACAAAAATTTAGAGAAAACAAAAAAAATCAAAAGATATAATAACTCTTACACTAGTTCAGTTGTTCTAGTCCAATTTGCAGGAGATTTTACAGCTCCAAATTCTTATGGTTATACGTATACATACATATGTATGATCATATGTACATATAAATATGGGTACCTTAATATCTTATTTTTCTCCTTTATTCTCTCCCTAGTGTCTCTCTGGCACAAACTGGTCATTGCCATTGAAATTGATGTCCCCAATTAACAGGCGTTGAAAAACATTTCGACAATAGAGGCAACCACAGCTTTCATCCCAGCCAGTTTATAGTCCATATCGACAAACACATCACCACTCGCGCGTCCTACACAATCCAATGTTGATTACCACATAAAAATCCAGCCGCAGGACCGACCTCCTCCATCTCCCTTTTCACTGGCACCTATTCCTGGTCACGGGGGAGGGTTCGGGTAAACAATTTTCATTGCCTCTATGCGCGGAAAATTATTCCTAACAGCAAACAGAAACACAAAAGCAAATACAAATTCATTTGAGTGGATTTCAGTGAGATCTTGTTTGAAACCCGCCCCAATCCCACTGTACAGTTTCAGTCCCCTTTGCAGTGCACTTTATACAGTGCGCCATTTTGCAGCCTCCACTCTCCCCTTAACTTTAGACTTGGCTAATGGGTCCTCTGCTCTGCCGCAGCTAACTGCTCTGTCCACGGCGCCGTTTCACCGTCACGACTATCCTGTGAATTGTGTCCTGGCCGGTTGAAAGCGAATGCATTGTGCGTGCGTGTGGGAAATGGTCGCTCTTATTGCCTTTTCAAAAATTATTTCGCGTTAATGGCAATTACCACTTATACCACACTGGTGCTGGCATTCGTCCTTGTTCCGAATGCAGTTTGAAATTATTTTTACAGATTTTATTTTTCTGTTAATTTATGTTAAGTGAAGTTCCGGGAAAATTGTGTATGAGCATTAGTCGGCAAGTTATGGCCAGATTTTGTGATGCGCATAAAAGAGGGAGGTAATTAGCTGATCTATTATTATTGTTTTAGCATTATATATTCGTATAATTAAAATAATACTCATGCATATAGATGTACATATGAATGTTTCAAAATGCTCTTCGAAGATCACTGCATATACAGACACAGATTATGAAATAAGCAACTTTCTGGAACTCGTCAGAAGCAAAACCATAAATTACCAGATATAGAAAAGAAGCATACGCCATATTGGATCAGCAAAACGAAACCCGAAATGAGAATGAAAACGAAAAAGGCATCTAAATAACTCCAAAGAATGAATTATGACAGTTCTAATTGACTGAAATATGGTGCTATGGCTGCTTTCCATCAACTCGATCTTGTTGGGGCCGTAGCGGCGACATACATAGATAGATACGAATTAAAAAAAAAAATTATAATGAATTGGGGCACTGACCTCGAGATACCCTTTACTAAACAAAAGTGTTTATTAATTACTAGACTCATAAAATTGATTACCTATACCAAAACGGTTTGCCTTTATAGAACATTATACAAAACATACATTTTATACATTATTCTCTAACTTAGAACTCGATCACCATTGCTGACACGAAGTGATTATCGTTTTTAGAAATACATTTGTGGTAAAGTTTTCATCAACCAGTTAGTATTTTTTTACTTCTTGATGCTATTTTAATTTGTTTACAATTGCCGATATGCGATAATTTTACAGGGTATATCAAAGGGGATGAATTGGTGACTAAGCAAACGAGCATCTTACCAGCTACTTCTGCTCACTTTCAGTTTTCGTTACGGTTCGGAATAAAATTGGAAAAGCAACAAACAGCAGACAATGGAAGCAGAAAAGGTTGCGTCGAGTGCATCTCTCTTAAGAAGAAGAACAGAAAAGACGTCTCAGAGAACACTGTACATATATAGAAATAAGTATATACTTTTTTTGTCGTTTTTGAAGTGCCGGTTCATGTATCTGAGAGATACGCTTTGCAAGCACACACACATGCTTACTCACACACACAAAACAAAAGGAAACGCCATGCCAAGCTGTTTTTGGTAAATGGAAGAAATGGATTTTTGACAGATTTATGACTATCGAGCCGTCTTCGTAGTTTGAATTATTGCCATCGAAATAGACGAAAAAATTCGGGTTTCTTTCGCTTCACTTCGCAGCGGTTTTTCTTTTGTACTGTGTAAACTGCCTCCTGCCGATTCTTGCATACACACACATATACACAAACACAATGGATTGTTATTGGATGGGTTTGGCAGCTATCGAGACAACCATCAGCGTTTTTATTTTAGTGACGGAAAAATGAAATTTTTGTACTGTGTGTTTCTTTTCCTCAAGAACACCTTGCACTTCAGTAAAAAAAAAAAAATGTTAACTATTTTCGTGACAATCTAACAACACAATAAATGTTGTTGTAATCATCTAATCAACAGGCTGCATCACAATTTCGATTGATAAGAACGAAAAACTTAGCTAATTTCGAATATCAGACTAACTAAACGAAGTGGTTGCCTTTTGTCGTACTCACAACCAGCGGCAATTGCCAATTCAGAGCGATAGAAAAAGTTAAGTAGCGCCCAAAGAAAAAAATTTAACCCACAGGTCCTTTCTCTGTTCTGCTCTGCGATAAAACGATCTCATAAACAAAGCCAATTTGAAAACGGGCAAAATGGGCCGTCGGCTTTGGGACCCTGAGACCGCAACAGCAGCAACAACCAGCGCACACACAGAAGCAGCTACTTTAAATGAACAATTTTATTTTTATCCCACAAACAAATCTTGCGAACGAATGTTTTAGAATTGGCTATTGAGAGTCGCATACCGCCGGTGCTCCAGCTTCAGTGTCAGCTTCATCGTACGGCATCAGCGTATTTAAGCAACATTATTGCCAAATCGTGACCATAGTTCCATGAAACTGATATGAAGCAGCTATTCCCCGTCCCCGTCGTCGGTCGCATCGTCACCGTTGTGGCCGCATGCCACGCCTCTGCGGTCAGTGCGCTTGATGTGGCGCTGCACAAAAATGAGTTTTGCTTACTCCCCGTTTTTTCGTGCTCATAAGTATGCATGTATCAGGGGCGTATTTAGAATGTTTGTGGCCCAAAATGAAAAGTTTTTCATGTTCAGCATCCCCAGAAGCATTCCAAAGTCTTATCAGTTGACAAGATAAAATTGCCTCTAGATTTGTCAATTTTTTTTTCCTTAAGAAAAGTACTTAGGTATATTGAGATTTTATATTTTTAGTCTCCGAGGGGTAATGTTCCCACCTATGGTCTGGTGGAAGTCATTGCCATTGGATGATAGTCACACAAATTAAATGAAACAAATTTAGCATGAGAGCCATTGCTCTTATTGGAAACATCGAACTGCAGTCATCATAACGGTGCCTGCGAAGGGGACATACATCATTGACAGATACATACATATATAGGATCTCGTGTGGCCATTCGATTCTATACTTAACCGAAAATCTGTCGATTATCTTTAGCTGTAAGATATTTTGTTATTCTTATTCCTTAGCTTAACTTAGCCAACAATATGTGTGTGTTCTTAGTTTGTGGGTTTGTGCTGGAAAGACCAATAATAAAGTTTGCTTTGGATGTACATAAGTAACTATGTACTATGTTTTAAAATACCCTTTAGCTCAAAACTAAAAGCTTTGCTTGTACTTTTTGCCATCACACAAAGATCGAGCTAGTTGTTGTTCAAATATGGCGTGGAACTAGCATAAAAGTACAATGCGAAATTCGATTACTGGCCGATGTTTTGTTGCTTTTGTCGCTGTAGTCACGGACGATTGTCCTCGAACTTGGAGCATAAATACTGTCGATGCTAAGCGTTTCCCTCTGCTGTCGGTGTCGTCGTCGTAGTCGTCGACGACCTGAAGTTGCTCCCGTTGTTAATTTTGTCGCAGTCGTCGCAACGTCACAGCCGACGACATCACTTCAGACCGTTGCTAGTGGAGAATTTAGTGCAATAGTCTTCTGTACGTCCTGGGCTCCATATTCCACTTGCAAAAGAAAACAGCATCTGCATCTGCTCTATCTGCTTCTTTTTCCAACTCTCTGCATGTCTAAGATACGTGTAGGCATTGGCTTCGATTCCGCATAACCATGACCATGATCATTGGTCGGTTATGCCAGGTCAGTTCTATTATTTCAGCCCAATTCGCCATTGTTACAAATGCTAATTTTAATATTTTGTATTTAAATTCACAAGTGGTTGGCAATGAGATCCTGGCTACAGCAACCAGAAGAAACCTCAGCAGAATGTTATAAATACGTTTGTCTTTTGACTTAAAAGTTTAAACAATAGACAAAGGGTATAGGATTTTGATTTCTAAGTGGGGAGTATGTGCAAACTCAATAAAGGAAATACAAAAAAAGTACTTTTATAATATAACTTGATACTTTGACCCTTTTCAATTTGAATGTTCTGTATAGTATAATACAAGTACACTTTTAAAAATTTTTCGTTAAATATTTTTAAATTGGATTTTATAATTAAGTGTATACAATATTCGTCTTCGGACATTTGCGAATTTACGTTTTTTATTTCTAGTTCAAGCAGCAAATGTGGCATTGAATTTCATATTGCTCGTACAGATAGAACAGCTCCTCCTATTCTTCTGTCCTTGTCCCTATTCGTGTCTCTTTCACTGTCCCTTTACCATGTCCAATCGCAGTCACAATCGTCGTTCTCGGTCGATCGCTGTGTAATGGATGTTATGTTTTGGCGGCGATCGCATGACAGGCGCTTGTTGCAGCCGTTGGCATCCGCACCAAAATGGCAACTGGCCTTAGTTTCAGTCTTGGAAGCAACCCACCATTGGCAATGCACCGCATTCCCCAAAAAGCGTGTAATCAATAAACAACAAGAGCCATCGCCATCGAAGCTGCTCTGCGGGCTTTTTGGCTTCAGCTTCAACTTAGCTCTGCTTGTAGACAGGCATCTCGTGTAACCTATGGGAATGCTGACTGGCGATTGCGCTCGATTGTATCTACTTGGCTCTTGCTTTTTTTAGCTTAGTTTTGTCTGTGTCTGGATAATGATCCATTGTTTGCATCTTTAACTTGTTTTAAATGCGCGTTGTCTTCGCACAAATATTTCTTCGAGCCAATCCAAGCAAAAGGTGCTCACCCTAGCATCAGGCGCATCTTCCTTATTGCTAATGTTCGCCCGTATTCGTCATCGGTGCAATGTCCATACCTGGGAGAGCCAATATAATTATAATCAAATGCATTACTTGCATTCAGACTGATGCTGAGATATATTGATTGATGGACAAAAAATACCATCTGATTGTTTGCTTGGTGTTTACTATCCGGCATCCGAATAATTTCCAAATTTAACTAAATAAATCATTAGGCTCTACCTCCCGAAAAGTCGAAATAAAAGACAAAACTGAAACGACAGAAGACGATCGTGCAATACTTGTTGACTGTCAGGATCGGCAGCATTTTCGGTAACTCACTCGTTTCGGACCGCAGTCTAAATGACCCATTGTTTTTACGTTCTGACTGTTTGGGTTTGATTTCTCTTTAACCAATTGTTTTACTGACTGACTTTGGAGACTTCAGAGATAACAAAAGAGGCAGCAGCGCCTATTTCATGAAAACAATCGATCGTTCAACAGGTCTGCTGATCCTGTCAATTCGACAAATACCGCTTATGAATATTTAAAACCTTTTATTTTTGTTCAAAACAAAAGGCCAGCGGATATATTCATGATTTATAAATTATATCTGACCATTATTGTGACATGATATCTTTACTCTTAAAAGTATTAGGTTATTTAAATAATTATAGTATATATGGTTAAAGTTGGAAGATAAGACATCTGCAGGTATAGTAAATCTCTGTGCTTATCTAGGATTGTGCTATTAAACGATTATCGCGCAATCGTCAAAATCGGTTGAATATTAAAAGTTTCGCTGTGGAATATATGATATTGATAAGGACTTGTTGAGTTGCAAGCTCAAGGCACTGAGTCACATCGCTTATAATACCGTGTTTGATGGTCTTGTCAACCTCATTTGGGATTTATAGTACATATATATACTTATAAATATATATTTGTTTTAGAAACACTCCATGACACGGCTTTTACGAATCGTAAATAAGTCACGGAGCTATCAATTCTATTGATTGATTTATACGATTTGAAGCGTTAATGATCATCTATAATATTTGAGATAAGATTAATATTATTTATAGAATTTGCAGGTAGCTTCATTTAGTGGTAATTCTTTGCTGTTAATAAATTCGTGCTTCAATTATTTAGCATACTCTTTGAATATCATGTATGCAATCTTACTTACACTTTTTTAGCTCTTAAATAAATGGGCAGATTGGGCTCACGCAAATGAGGCTGCTGGCATAAGGGCGCATTAAGCCCGTCAACGTTCAAACAAAAAAAAAAACCATTTGTCATTTTGCTTGCAATCATTTATGTACATATGCATAAATTACAAAAAAAAGATACAGATCGCAGAACAATAATAATAACATAATAACATTTACCTTGATAAACTCTATGTGTTTTTAATGACAACATAAGTATTATAAAACAATCTAATAAATCTGAACACTATTTAATATTTCCAAATTACTAGGCAACAAAAATTGTAGACGCACATTTAGCGTACGGACTGTTTTGTGAGTGGCTTGACCCGTTATAAATTTAAATATCAAAGAAGCTAACTTCGGCTATGCCGAATTTTATATACCCCTGCAATCCTTGGCAAAATTATTTTTACATGTTCAAAATTCTTTTTCTGTAACTCTCATCAATACACAAACAAAACATTTAAATTATATCTCTGTCCCTTTTTATTCTGCTGTACCCGCAATTGGTTTCATCTTCTTCCCTACTCAACTCGGATACACATACAGTTTATGTAGCGTTGCGTGAGCAGCGCCGATTTATATTGACTGTAACTTGTGTTCTATTTATCCGATCGGAAATTTTTGGATCTTATGTTTTATCTATCTATTTATCTTTTTATATCAAAAGTATCACATTAGAAAATTTCATAGCGGTACTCCAACTCCTTCATCGATTTGTCGCTATGATCCTATGGATTTTCATACTTGATCTCACGCAGGTAATAAAGAGCACAGAATGAAAATTTCATCCCAATAGCTCTTAAGATGGCTGAGTAAAACGCATATGCACTGACGGACAGACGGACATGGCTATATCGACTCAGCTTCTCATGCTGATCAAGAATATATATACTTTATGGGATCGGAAACGTCTTTTTCTGTCAGTTGCAAACATCTGACCAATTTTATAATACCCTCTGCAAGGGTATAAAAATAATACAATACTAAACTGGTACCTACATACACATACATACATACATTCGTCCATATGTTTCATAAGAATGGGAAGGGAATGGCAGGCTGTCATTTTTTCGGACGAAGTACACCATGCCTTTTTTAATCTAAATCTAATATGAATCTAATTCAATCAGAAGATTGAAGTTCCAGCTGACAGTTTCATGAAATTCAAAAATGTTTCAAATTTTTGTAATCGTCGCATATTTGTGTTTGTCCATCCGGAACGTAAGAAGTGCTAATGAGCTTATCACACAAACGCACACGGTGGTGTGCTCTATCGAAGGGGTGATACTGCAGCCAGAATCAAATACATCAATGAGCCCGCATTGGCTTTCTGAGATAACGCTGTCGATCAACAGTGGTGAATACAAAGGATTCGTTCGCCATGATGGCCGCTTTGTCATTAGTGGTGTTCCGCATGGTAGCTACGTTATGTTTGTCGATCATCCTGATATATATTTCCCGCCAGTACGTGTGGAGATAATAAAGGGCAAGCTTAGGGCGCGCCAAGTGAATTTTGTACAGACAACACTCATAGTACAAATGCCTTACCCATTACGACTGAGACCATGGCAGCAACGCAGGTTTTTCTACACTCGGGAACAATGGCGGATCGTTGACGTAATTCTAAGTCCTATGTTTATGATTATGGCGGTTCCATGGATGCTGATGCTGGTGCTACCCAAACTAATAAATGATCCTGAAATGAATCGTGAGATAGAAGATATACCATTTCCAAAGCTACCCGCCGATTTCTCCGATCTCAGTGAAATGCTGACTTCATTGCTGTCAACAAAACAACCACAGCCTGTAAAGGATAAAAGAGCTTTCAGTAGAAAATCTAATGAGAACCGCGATTAGTAGGTAAGCCAAGAGACCGCTGTGGTTTCAAAATTGAAAATTAAAAAAATAAAGCAAAAAAACCCGCTATGATTCTTGGGTGTATTTAAAGCAAAACTCAAGTTTCTTATGTTAATTCAATAAAAATTAATTTATTTGATCACATATTTTCTTTTCGAATTCAATAACTCTTTGCCTAGGCATATGGCAGCCCTAAGAAGGGCTTTTCTTCATCTTTCTTTTAAATTTAATTTGGTTCTACTGACTTATCAGTCGTGAAGCCAAAGTCTTTCAAAGAATTCTGTTTTTAATGTCCTGTAAAGATATAAGACGCATTGATTAACGTATTAATTGCGGTTAGAAAATAAGAATTCGATAAAATGCGAAAATATAATCACCTTGAGATATTTGACCCTCATGGATGCTGCAGAAGAGCATGCGGGACGCAACATGATTCCTATGTAAGAATAACAACCAAAACTTCTTGCGCCAGGAGCTTAAACAGAATTGTCATCCATTGTTAATCATTTATCATCATAGTAACACCGTATGTTGACTTCGGTGGTGTTTTTTTTTTTTGTCTTTGTACAAGGTGGTCGTCATGCCGCCGCCATCTTGTAGTGGTGGCTATTTGGCATTTTGACTCGAAAATCAACGGTCGCCGTAGTTGAATTCGCCCAACCCCCTGCAGGATAGGTTTTGAGCTCGGCCGCCGAATGAGGCAAACAAAAAGTTGAAAATGCTTTTGTTCGAAACAACAAAAAAGGCAAACAAGAGCGGTTCGGTGCGATTTGATTGCAGTCGAAGCTTAGGCGGTCTTCTCTTTCTTGACGCAAAATTGACGCAATGCAGCCAGCGAGTTGCTGGCGCTTAGATTTTCCGGGGACTCAGAATCGGCACTTGCTCCAACGACAGCAGATGCAGCGGCAGCAGACAGTTTAGCTCTTGTATTGGCTGCTCCTGCGCCGCTACTACTGCCCAAAGAATCGAACATAGAGGACAGTGCATTCAAGGAATCACTTGGATACTTTTTACTGTTGGTGTCGCTGCCATCAAAGGATTTGTGACTGGAAGCGGGTGATTTGGGTGTGATAGAACGTTGACTATCGGTTGGACTGCGTGGAGGATGATGAGGGACTCGTGACTGGGGACTGGTTGCTCCAGATGCTGATTTTGGTGAATTGCGTTCAACATTATTGTTGTTATTGTTGCTGCTAATAGAGTAGGTACCATTAACCACAGTCTCCCTTTTAGGTGTTTGGGCGCGAGAGTCACTATGAGCCAGCTCATTGTTCTGCTCATCGCTGAGCTCAGACTTGATCTCCATCTTGATGGTAGCTTCTTGAACCTGCAATGATTCTTGCTTTATGTTCACAGGCTTAGAGTCTTCCTCGCTAACAGCACATGGGGCCTGTTGCTTCTCTGGCGTAGGAGCATCCAAACGCGGCCTAGCTGCTTCAGCACTACATTCACTTCCACTGCGCTCGCTGCTCGTGTAACGATAGTGCTGGAAGTACGGATCATTCGTATCAATAAGCGGCTTGTTGTAATCTACAGTCTCATCGATGCCTAATCGCTTCAGTATACTAGATGCCACTGGGGAAGTGTTCTTAGTGGACGAATTCGAGGGGCTGCTGGCAGGCAAACTGGCATGCCGCTGAGCGGGTGTATCAAAGCTGGTTGTGAACATTTGTTCTATGGCACTTAAAACCGACGATGCTCCGGGTTTGGCTTGATTTCCATTTTTTTGTTCGATCAAATCCGGGGACTTATTTTGTTTGGCCAGCAGCTGTGTCGCCGCAGCTTTGGCCACCTCTTCAGGTGACTTGACCCCTGTAATGTATTGCCTCATACGCTCAGCAAACAACGCAGCGTCTGACTTGTCACCTCCTCCAGGACCCAGTCCAGGCTTACCAGTTGGTACCACAGATTTTTCGGAACTTAAAGCCAGTTCATCTTGCGTCGCACTGCCCTTCATTTCTAGTAATTTTCTTACGGGTAGCGATTTTTCCCGCTTCTTAGGCGCTGGACGCTTGCGGGCTCCAGCAGACTGGAGCAACGGCTCGGCATAATGGTTGTTTTTCGCCATATGGTTACTGAGATCGCCCAAAGAACTAAAAGCTTTGTCGCACACCTTGCATGTGAGGACGGCACTAAGAGTTCGACTTTCCTCCGAACTAAGGCTGCCCTGACTGTCCTTGTGTTCGGAACCGGCATTGGCATTGGCAGATTTAATTGAAATACTCTGTTCCTGCGAAAGTATGTTGGTGTAGTGCTGAGTCTCTTGCATATGCTTTGTCATCTCTCCTAACGATCGGAAACTCTCACCGCATCGCATACACTTAAGTATCTGCATAGCCTGCTCTACTCCCTTGCCAAGCCATACATTTTGACCACGCACCAACTTTCTTGGAAGCGGGGTTGGTGGATCACCACGATACTGAAAGGCATTTTTTACATTTGCGGAGGGTGAGTGATTTGAGTGGGTTGACCCACCACCGACGTGCTTGCGCAGGTTATGCGTGGGGGGTGGTGGCGGGGGAGCTGGATGTTGGCTCGAGTTGCTGCTGGGTAAATTGCCAAATGGTGGCACATTAACACCGCAGTGTTTGCTGTCCTTCATGTGGACCGTCAGAGCCTCAAGAGTCGGGAAGCTTTGCTTACACCAGACACAGCGAAAAACCGAGCTAGCGACGCCTTTGTTTTGCCAATGAGACTGCCATATGTTGTGACGAGCTTTGGTGACACTCCCGCCACTTGTACCTCCACCCACTTCTGAAACAGCACTTTGAGGTTGTGCTGGACTCTTAGAAGGAGGAGGGGCTGCTGTTGTTGGTAACGCTGTCTTTACAGATTGTGTTTTATCCTTATGGACCACACCTGTTCCGCCCTTGACAATATCAGACATCTTCTCCAAAGGATCTACCACCAGATCGCTTTTGCCATTCCAATCTGGAAACTGGCCGGCTCGAAAAATGTTCGCTGCCGCCACTGCAGCCAAATAGGGATTAACACTAGGCAAAAGCGAAGCTGGATTGGCCGGAGGACTGTCAGATTTGAACATTTTCTTCACATGAATTTGTCCAAGTTGTCCCGTAGCCTCGGGCTCATGACTACGTTTACGCGTTCCCACAGAGAGATCAAGTGGATTATTGGCACCATCATCGAACTCTTCCTCCTCCTCAGAAACCGCTGGTTCGTCAGATTCTGCCCGTGCATATAGGTTGGTGCGAAAGTCTAACGCCTCCGAATTGTTGCTAGAAGACGCTGTTGGAGAAGCTTGCGGTGGTAACTTAAATGGCGCAGAAGCCTCATTTGGCAGAGGAAGGGGCAACCGTGGTCCGGCTGCCGCAGCAGCGGCCAAGGGGAAACCATATTGCTGGGCCGCAGCAGCTACCATGTGTAGGTAAGCCTCCATCGAAGGTGGCTGCGCCGGCAGTGACTGCGGCACCGCTGGGAATGTTGAATGCAATGTGGTGGGCACAGCGGCAGGAACCACTCCTGAGGACGAAGATGGATTAGAAGCATCTCGATGACCGCCATTACTGCCGTTATTATCGGAGGAATTGGAATCATGTGAGGGACAACGCTCACTAGAATTTGCCGATTCTGTGGAACGTGGACGTGCCGTGGGCAGTGCGCTGTATAGGCGAAAAAGGGGAAAAAGCAATAAGGTTTATTAAAATTAATTTTATCATACATATATACACATCTATTGTTGGTAAGTGAAAATATATTTGCTGTCCGCTTTCCCGTTCTCATTCTCTTCCTATCTCTTTCTCTCTCTGTCTCTAATGCTGTCCTTATCTCTTTCTAACTTTCTCCTTCTCTCTCTCTCTCTCTCTCTCTCTCTCTCTCTCTCTCTGTCTATCTAGTTCTAATTCTCTCCCTATCTCTTTCTTTCTCTTGGCCTAATGACTTTTAATTTTTTTTTGTACAATTCATGGACTTTCACATGCAAATAGAACATAACTATTAAGCAATCGAGATCGAAAAAAATGGCAATGGTAGATGGCAACAATGACAACATTTTGATTTGTTATTCAAATTTGTTTTTGAAGCGCCATATGCAAACAAATGAAACTAAGGCAGGAGTATGCCGACCTCCCCCATATCCAACGGCTTTATTCGCTCATAAAAACTGCGTATACCTACATACATACATATGTATGTACATAAGTACATATGGATATGAATTTGTGTGTGTGTATTTGTGTGTATCTTGAGAAACAATAGCGTTTAATTCAAGCTTTAAGCCATGAGTTATGAGAGGAGCTCATCATTATCATCATCATAATCAACAGCATCATCACCTCAGATGCGGTCCGAATTTTGAAAAACTGACAAATGCCTCTCCAATTATATTGGCCACAAGAGAGATCAAACCGAAAAAGATCAAAACCCAATAAAAAAGACAACACAAAAACATATCCACATAGTTTGCATAAATTAAATCGCTCTTATACATATGTATGCTTATTTATGAAAAACCAAAATTTGATTTCCTTAGTGTTTTTTTTGTTGTTTTTTTTTTTTTACAAATATTATAAAAAATCTCCATATTCAAAGCATTATTTTTTCGAATTTTTGTTTTTATAGGCAGCGTATACATACATTCTTATACATACATACATACATATGTATGTGTAGATTTTCGACTGATTTTGAATGATTGTCTGATTGACTTTAAATTGTACAAAACTTTTTAAAACTATGGTGTTAAAGGGAGAGAGAGAGATACGATTAGCTGTATAATTTTATTATTTTATGTGGGTGCTTTTTGAATGAGTCAAAGCGGAAATGGAGCAGTCTGACCAACAATATTTAATTATTTATTTGGTTCTTTGATTACTTCATAAATCATATATTTATTTGCCGGAATTAAGATATTTACCCAACGAATCTTATAATTTTTGTCAAAGGAACAATTAATGGATAGCATTATACAAATACATCGAGACATTGATTTTAAAAGTACAAGAATGTAAATAAGACCTAGTTAATTAACCACCGAAGCCGCATAAAGGCAAGATCAAATCTGGCTATTTGCCTTGGCTTAAAATAAAAAAATAATTGTCGAATTTGTATCATTATATCTTTGAAATATGTACATACATAGGTTTGAATAATAATTAAATTTTTAATCAAATCTAAGAAGAGCAAACGTAAATAGGAAAAATATGACTAATCTAAGAGATACAAAAGCGAATATTATTACACATATCAGCAGCAAATTCTGAAATGAACATAAATCGTTCTGTAATAGGCACACACACGTGTACACCCACACTCATCTAGTTGAGCTCAGTGGCAAACAGAGCGTAGCAATTTGGTATTTCATTTTTGGGATAGAAAAACTCGTAAGCATGATTTATTAAATTTTTAAGTTCATTGCGTTGGAAAATCTTTAAATTTATATACATTCCTTAAAAAACAAAAATTGCTACAAATGTACGTATATACATATACAGCCACAAACATATTCCTGATCAATGTTTGTTGTTATAATTAATACCTCTTCAAGTACCTCAACAATCTGCCTTTGCAAGAAATCAAACCGGTTTTCAGCCTGTCCGTCAAATTGAGAACTGAACATTCCAATGCATTAGCATGTAGTTATGTATATATATATATATATACATGCATAAGTACATATACTTATAGTATTACGGAATTTAAAATTTATTTCAATGTGCTTTAACCGTAATTTTAAAAATTTGATAATCACTCAAATTATATAAAAGTGAATTAGATTTTTATACACTTATGCATTTTAAGAAATACAATTTTTCCAATTTATATCAAATTTACATGTAAATACATCCACTATCTGCAAATACAATATTATGCGGGGAAACCAACTCGCACATTATTTCTTATTGATTGGTTGGCTGATTACAACAATTTATGATCCCATTTCATAAATATTGCAATTTTTCTCTATGCTCTCTGTAGTTGATATAAAATATTGTCTAAAGTGTATAAAAGTCGAAATACTTTTAATGAACAAAATAACTTACCCGGCATTTAGAGCCTGTCTGTAGATCTCCAGCATCAGAGCCTCGTGCAACATTTTTAAGTTTTGCTGAATTTTGACGGATTTAAAAAATCAATTTTCAGAATAAAATGACACCCAATGTCGAAATGAAGTCAGTTCACCTCACGAGTCTTGTAATTTTTGATAATTTTGACACAATTTTTATCGGTATTAACTAAGTAAGACATATACGTATGTATGTATGTATGTATATATGTATATGTATTATCTCAATAAATTTTTGCACTTGGTACTTTTCGTATAGAATTCTTGTTTTTTTTATAATAATTTGTGTGGTTTAAATACTCTTTCTCGTATGGCAGACGAAAATTAGTTTCTTATATTATTGTTGGTTAATTTTTAGTTTAATTTAATAATTGCATTGAATCGTATACTTCGTTTACAGATTTTGTTGATTTCGTTTTCCTGGCGTTATAACATACTTTTTTTGTTTGTTTTATGTATTTTATTTATTTATTTATTTTTTTTTTTTTTGAGCAAAATATAAATTACAGTGTACATAAATTATATATTTATGTATGTTTCTTTATTTTTTTTCGTGAAGTAAATATATTTGTAGGGAATAATAATTTGTTTTTCTTATTGTTGCTGCAATGAATTTACGTATACATTGTTGTTGAACCATTTGTATTTGCTGTTATTGTTATTATTGTGGTTATAAGTGTTGATGTTTTATTTCAGTCTTAATCAAAGATTCGAGGCGTATTTCATTATCGAAGAGCTGGGAAATTTTGACTAGATATGATTTTTACAATATTGCTGTTGCTGTCCTTTGAAATGCGATTTGTAAAATACTTTTGGTTTGTAATCATTAATTATTGATTATTATATTATTTATAGGTTCTGTTATCACACTTAAAAATGGCGTTGAATTTTAATAATTGATTTTATTTCCTTTATTCAACAATTATCATTTTATTTAATAATATGCGGAACACGCGTCACAGTCTCCCACACTTCGTTCGCACTTTGTGGCTTTCTTTTTTTTCTTTCATCCGGATTCCGGTCGTCGTCTTACTCGTTCGAGAGTCAAAAAGCGAATGAGAGTCTAAAAGGGAATCGAATGAGAGTCCAAAAGGGAATGAATTCTGCCGGCGTGTTCCTCTGCTCTGCTGCTTCTTCAGTGCTGCTGCAGCGCTGCGCTGCCTACTGCGTCGGGGGTGTCAATCTGATTCAGTCAAGAAATCAGCATAAGCATCCGAATCAGACAAACAACCAACAACAACAACAACACCAGCTGATTGATACCAAAAGGATGAAGTTCAAGCCGCGGCTGCAGAGACGCGCACGAAGCTGTGCGTCGGTGAAGAACCTTTCGTTAACGTCAACACGAAGCCGCGATTTTTGCGACGGGAATTTTTGATGCTTTAAGCGACGGCGCAGCTCATTTTCAATGTCTATGTGTGTGTGTGTTTTGTCGCAGGCTCCCGCTCCCCACCATCCCGATCAAAATGTCGACAGCGCTGCGTGTTGATTACTTTGCTCCTTCTTTATTTATTTATTTTTTTTTTTTTGTATGTATGTTTTAGCTTCCAACTAATTCACGCTCCCCTCTTTTCACGACACAAATCGCAATGATTAAGATGTGCGCCTCTCCTGCTCGCGCACAGTAGTTTATGGGGGGGGACAACCCGATGCTTACTTCCAATTAATTACTCACGATTTTTGTTTATTTATTTTTTAACGTGCTTTTACGTGCAATCTGTTTAATAAGGCAATCAGAAAACTGTAATCGCTTAGGATTGACATTTTTGATATATGTATGTATTTTTTGTATAACTTCTGGTAGATGTTGCTTGTCTTAGTTAGCGTTACTAACGCATTTTGCGCCTACGTACGTGTTTTAATATCCCGACGTTTTATCAGCCGACGGAGCTTTTACAGGCATGATCGTATGCCGTAACGGTAATTTGTTGACTGAAAACGAAGAAGAGAATTTTTGTCGGCGAGCGTGAGCAAAAGAGAGAGTGTGCGCAGTGTGTAAACCAGGGGTAGGCAGAAAGAGAGCAAAGCAAATTGTCAATGTATGTGTGTGTTGTACACTGCGAGAAAAGAAAAGTGAACGAATATTGCCTCAATCGTTCAGACGAGCGGAATCGGCGATCTGGTGCAAGAAAATAATAAATCCAATAAATCCAAAATCCAGATTTTGTGGCATTAACCTAAAAAATTAGTTGAAACAAAATCGTATTTAAACAATTTCTTGTTGGACAGAAACTTTCAATATAGCGAATATAAAAATATTTTTATTTTTACTGCAAAAAAAGCGGGAAATTGTAGGCAAACTTTGAGCCAGTGTAAAAAATGAACAAACAACCTGTAAAATAACTTTTGAATTGTTTATGTCCTAAAATAAAGAAAAGTATGTATTAAATTATGTTATGATTACTTTTTCCGAGTTTTTCCGAGGTGAATTAATATTATCATTTATTTTATCCAAGTTTGATGCAAACTTGAAGCAATCGTCAAAAATATCTTATTTAAGATAAAATCAAGGTTGTTTATTTTTAGTTTGTATTACTTAATCAAGAAACAAAATTTTTTTTATTAATAACAGTTCAAAATAAAATATTAAAATTTAAGTTGTTGACTTTTAATTGCTATATGGGAGGTCAAGAGGGCGTTGTCAAATCACTCCAATTTTTTTTTCATTATGCATCCTAACATGGTTATATGTGCAAAGTTTCAACTCTGTAACTGCATTCCTTCTAGTTAATGCCACAAAATCTAGATTTTGGACCACAGTGCCCTGGTGCAACTTTTGCAATATTCTATTCGAAACAGTCTAACAGATAACTATTTAGAAGATCTCCTTCCGATAAAAAGTTATCCAAATAATATAGAAGTAAATAAAATAGTTAATTCGAAATTATTGGTTTTCCATCGCACTTTGAATTTTTCTTTCTTTTCTAATAGTCACATGCAATTTGCGCAGTGTAAAGCAACTTACGCACACAAGTAAGCTCACACATACATCGAAAATTTTCGTTCGCTCTCTTTGTGCCGGGCCCTGGTGTAAACAAATTGGAATTGGAACAAACGAGAAGTCAGCAAAGGGGAAATTGTTCTCCTTCTCTTCCTCTCTCTCACTATCTCATTCTCTTTGGCTGTCTGTCTCGCTCTCTGATTCCATCACTCCGATTCCATCACTCTCACTCCGACACAATTAAGATTTATGACAGTTCAAAACAAAAACAAATTTTCTCGCTCGCATGCGCTGACTCCCTCACTCCACCATGTTTAATTTTGTTGTGTTTGTGTTTGTGTGTGTACATGTGAGATGGCCCGCTCTAATTTGTTGTTGTTGCTGGCTGCAGCTGTCGCACTTTCGACATTTTGTCTCTCTGTCTGACATTGTTCTTTTGCAGTGCGCGGGTGTTTTTGTGTGCGTCTATGTATGTGTTGTACATACAAACTTACAGTTGTATACATTTATGTATGTATATACATATATATATACATACATATGTTTGTGTATGTACTTGGAATGACAATGTAAAACTGCTAAATAAATAGAAAAAACAGCAGCAGCCAACTTTTGGTTTGCGCTTTTCGTCCTTCGTCCTGTTGTGCGACGGCTCGTCAATTTGATGCTCGCTGCTCTCTACCTGTCTCTCTTTAGCTATTGTTACCCCATAACGTGTTCTGGACTGGCTGCTTGTGCTCCTCTTGGTGCTGATTGTCACCCTCAGCTTTCGGGGCCTTTCAAACACCTCTTACATACTTGGAACTTTTGCAGCCCCTTCTTCGTTCTTTTGCAGCTTCTTGATTCTCCTACATAGATTTCGCTTCACTTGACATACCACATTTTTTTGTTTTTCATTTTTTGTGCATTGTTTCACTGGGGCGTGCAAGCAATGCATTTTTTTGTGGAAAGGGTTGAACTCGTATACACACATACATACAAATGTATGTACATGTTTTGTCTGAAGGGCGGGTTTGGAGTGTGTGCATTGGATTTTTTTTTGCCTTTAGAAACAATTAAATTAGCGATATTAAGGTTTTTTCAGAAGAAGTACATATGTACATATATTTTAAATTTTCAAAATTTAATTTTTTAAGGAAGTTCAACGATATTAAAATACATACATATGTATGTATGTATTATCAAAAGCAGCGGTAACCGTTGATAAAAGAGCGAACCCTTTTCACTCATTCCCTGGTGATAATTTCCCTTTTTTCTTTATTTCGTTGTAGTTCTTAGCTAGTTTAAATAAGTAATAGTAATCTTAGCCCTTCTTATGTAGAATCCGTCGATGAGAAAACTTTTCTGTTTAAAAAATAGCATTTCAGAACATTAAATCATTTGCTTTGTAAGTACACCCTTTCACACATATATACATGGGGCCATTTCAGCCGAAATGTCAACCAAGAGCAACGTCCCTAAGCTTGCTTTTTGTAATTTAATATTTTAAATATATTTATATATTTAAATTTTAATATTTTATGTACACACAGGGAAAACATTTTACATTTTTTTGCAAACATTAAAAGTATGGTTATTCAGACTTTTTTTTAATGAAAATACATAGGTAAACTGAACTATTAACTTAAAAAGAAAATTAAAAATATATTTTCATTAACAAAAGAAAACAACAAAAATAAAAAAAGTAACAAAAATCAACTGCTAAGGTACACAACCAAAACTATTAATTCATTATAGTAGTAGGTAGCGCTGCCGGCAGCGGTTGAGCAGAAACGATTTATATTGACTGTAACTTGTGTTCTATTCATCCGATCAGATTGAAATTTTGGGATCTGATGTTCTATCTCCTTTACTATCACATTAGTTAATTTCATAGCGATACTTCCACTGCTTCACCTATTTTTCGTATACAACTATATGATAATGTGGTCCGATCCTTTTCAAACTGAATAAAACGCATACGCACCGACGGACAGACGGACATGGCTATATCGACTCAGCTTCTCATGTTGATCAAGAATTTATGTATATACTTTATGTGTGTTACAAACATCTGACCAATTTTATAATACCCTATGCAAAAGTATACAAATTGCGGGTACAGCAGAATAAAAAAGGACACAGTTATAATTTAAATGTTTTGTTTGTGTATTGATGAATTAAGTTACAGATAAAGAATTTTGAACATGTAAAACTATTATTGACAAGGAAAGTTTGTTCAAGTGGTAAGTTCAGGTGCAGTTGTTTGAAATGGCGTCCAACAATTTTCAAAAGTTTGGCAAGTAACAATTTTACGGTTGTCATGTTTGGTATAGGTTTTAAAATAACAACAATATTTTTTTAATCAAAACCAAAAATTTCGTAGATTTGCGCGACCTGCCTGTTGCGCATAGTTTTATTTAAACGAGATATGCTGTGGCTTAAGCTTATTAAAGCTTCGATAGGATTCGAATAAACAAATATATTCGGAATTTCTGCAGCCTAAATTCACTTCAAAACACTGCTGACATCATTTTGATCGTCATCCAACACATTGTTAAGACTGTTGTCCTCGGAAGCTTCCCCACAATTCGCCATTCCATTGTTAATAAGAACATTTTATTCCCTTTCTTTCTTTTAAATAGGATGTTAAAAGCTGTGTTAGTTGACGTAAATAAATAAAATAAAATGACTTAAGAATGAGCTGCTGATTCTGAAAAAAAACTTACATTTCTAAATTTTTTGGTATTATTTTGCTATATTTTCTTCCCGAACGTCATAGCAAAGTAAATTTTGAAAAGTATCGTCGCTAAAAGCGGTTCGTCGCTTTAAGCGATGACGTCTAAAGGGAGGCCCTTTCCTATAAGTTTGTATAAGACCAACCAAATCATCGAATTTTCGCCATAAAATCATAAAATGATTTTATTGAACTATCAATTTATTAACATGTTTGTAAAAACAAAGGCCTTCATATTTCTTGGTTATTTCAAAATATGTATATTCACCTATCAAATTAGTTAGGTCATAATAGGGAGGTAACAAAAATAGGTTTTAGGACAAATTTCTTGGCGTTACTGATCATTTTATTGGAGCAGCCCAGTAATCGACCTATTTTGGCGAATGTTTTGTATTCTTCAAGTATTTTTTGGACCACTATTCAAGCGTTACATGACACATTGTATTAACACGAGAATTCCGAAAATTTTCGTCCATTTTAATAAATTACACTAGTTTACACCAAAAGTAAATCTCTGATTTGAAGGCGTACATACAAAAAGCCTAAAAACTAGCTTTTCACAAATATCTCGAACACGGTGCTTAAGTAAAATAGCAGAGAACTTTCAAAAACGATAACAGCTGTCATAGCTGCCCGTGAAGAATAGTATTTAATAAATTTTATGTTATAAACTAAGTACCCTCGTGTCCTTTCGAATTCATGATTAGTCGGATTGAAGCGATTCTATGGCAAGGAAATTTTTTTAATGTCAAGTTTACTGGCAATCTAAGTCGAAAATGCAAGAATACTTTTTTTAATTGAGGAAAGCAATTATTAGAAAGACAACAGCAAAAAAATAAACTTCCCAGTAATAGGAGTTTTTGTTTGGGAAGACAGATATACAAGTTATTAATATCCAATTGCAATTAAATATGTCAACTAATTGGCCCGTGCCCTGTCATGATTTACCCGCGGTACCGTGGCAATTAGCGCTAAATGTGGTAGTCGTTAATTGTTTGCTCTATTTTGGCCAAATATGATAGAGAAGTCTTCAAAAATATAAAATTTTCGAACAAGAATATGACGTAGTAGGTAGCAGGCAGCGCTGCCGGCACGGTTGAGCAGATCCGATTTATATTGACTGAAACTTGTGTTCTATTATCCGATCATATTGAAATAGGGATCTGATGTTTAATATCTAATACTATTACATTAGTAAATTTCATAGCGATACTCCAACTGCTTCACCTATTTTTCGTATATAACTATATGATACAGTGGTCGGAAATAAAGCACAAAATAAATTTTCAGGAAATTTTTTTCAAAATTTAGCTTTTAAGATGGTTGAGTGAAACGCATATGCACCGACGGACAGACGGACATGACTATATCGACTCAGCTTCTCATGTTGATCAAGACTATATATACTTTACGGGGTCGGAAACGTCTCCTTCTGTGCGTTACAAACATCTGACCAATTTTATAATACCCTCTGCAAGGGGGGATATACTGTGTACAAATTATCCGATGGTATTCGAATAATAAGATAGAATGCATTTATGGAGACTTCTAGTATGTACATAGGTACAATAAGCACATGTATTTAGATACAAAAGTTGATTCATATGTACAATGAACTCATGAATTTATGTATGCATATATGTACATACATACATAGGTACATACAAATATTCAAACGGACGAAGTATTGGGTGCTGTGTTAATCCGTTGGTTTATTTTCATAGCAAGAAGTAAATAGATGCTTACCCCTAGCTCAAATTCTAAATAATAATTTATCAAACGAATTTTACGATTGAACACATAAAAATTTAATGCATGCATGGCTAAGGAACCGAAGCCAGTTTATGAAGCAAGAGCACAGTTGAAGAAGAACAAATATTAAATACAAATTCCAAAATCAAATTATAGAATCGTAAAAGTATTTATTGCCTCAGCCTGAGGAGCAAGCCCTCTCTCATCAGTCGCAATACTGGACAGATGACGGTGACGGTATTCAGTCGGTTGGCGACAGCAAGCTACGAATTATGCGGCAGCAGAAGTAATGTCCGCCTTTTTCACCTTTACCCCTGCTTCCCTGCTATTTTCTCTTTAAGCGAATCAAGTGGGTCCAAGTGATTCGATTATTATCGGTTAATTGGTTGATCGTAAAATTTTTACGACTTTTTCAAAGGCATTAAGTGAGTTCGTTTGAAGCAACAAGTGCAAGGATGGGGGACAGGACTTGTCAGCTTGCCATCGCATATCAATAAAATGTCGACCATTTTTACTTAAATATAGTCAGGAGATGTTCATTATATGGGGACAAGCATTCATCAAGGAATGCCGGTTAAAAAATCCGCTAATGTAGTACTATTTAATAATAAATTATAATTACTTAACCCAACAGTGACCTTATTTACCTTAATCGACCACTGTCTACGGCCAAGTTTAGATATACACTATATTCCTTTCACGTCATAATTAAAACGAATTGTTTAACATTTTTATCTTAAAATTGTCTTGTATCTACATACATATGGGTATGTATGTTTTTTTCTACAGTAAGGGTGTTTTTATTGTTAAAAATTTTAAATTTCCACGGTGCCAGGCGTTTGTTTTTTCTTTTTCAAAAAATTTGGGAATAATGCTTAATGGGACGGAACTCTCCGAAAGTTTTAAGTGCGATGCTTCCATATAAACGAAGATATTTGATATTAGTTCATGTTAACTGTAAGGATTGAAAGGTAATTTAGCAGTTACTATTAAAAACTTGATTGAACTCGACAAGTTTTTAAAACTATCTTTGCGTCTCAACAATACTTGCTGATGTGTTAACCCGTTTAAAAAAATAAAGACGGCTTCTATTACAATACATAAGTTAAACGTTTGTCCATCTTTGAATTTGGATTTGCTTTTAAAAATCTTTCAGAAATCTTTTTAGATGTTGTAGATAGTTTAAAATAATAAACTCGTAAATTTGGTCATTTCAACAGTAATTGTAAACAAAATTGGTTGAATAGTCGGCTAAAAAGCCGAACATAAAATTTAGAGTAGAATGTAGAAGAGTAGAATGTTTACATTATACATAAGTATAAAGTAGAATAATCATATTTTACATGTTTATATTTTATATACTTTATTTAAGTCATATAGAATTAAAACATTTTCAAATGTCATGTCCTCTAAGATTTATGTATAAGCAAATTGAACAAATCGACGTTGCTGCAGTTCACCTTAATAAAGCTCTTCCAAAACTCGCCGCGCTGTGGAGCCATTGTGCTGATTGCACTTTTAGACAATACGAAATAAATAATTAAAGTTTTATTAAATGTTGGAGAAAAACGTGTTTAAGTTGGAGTCATTTAAATTTTTTGGGAATAATAGTCGAAAGAAAATTATCGAGTCGTGTGAAAGTGAAAAACACCAGAGCTAAGCTAACTTTGGCCGCGCCAAAGTTGGTTTACCCTTGCAAGTTTTTTTTTGTTACTCTGCCCTTACTGTGTATGCTGTACAACTGTGTATTTTATATAATTTATACATATATCACAGTTATAAAATAAAGTTATCCGATTTGAATCAAATTTTGAATAGTCATTAATACATACCGATATGAAATCATATATCAACAGATATTAACTTTTATTTCGATCGAGTTAAAAGTAACGAATTTATTGACAAATCATTCCTATAGGAGCTATATATATAATATAGTCACCCGATCTTGATCAAATTTAACACAGTCATTATTAGACTTTATTAATTTTTTTTAATCTGTAGAATAATATACATCTTTACACATATGTATGTATACATGTACATACATAATGTATATATGTTTGAATCTATGTGTGTATGAATATAGATTATTAAACTAAAATCTGAAAGATCAAAATGATTCGCGCTAATTGCAAAACTCGTCTTTCTTTCCTCTTTTTTTGAATAAAATTTGCGAGCTATAAATCAATCAAATAAATTACAATTAACTAAAGTAATAAACCTGAATGACACAAAAAGCAGGTATAACCAAAATTCCATCCGATCAGCAAGCCGATGAATTTAATACCATAAGATGTATGCCGCTAATTTGAACGAAGTCAACAAAAACATAGAAAAATTCCACTAATTGATCATGAGTTCTTTGGCTCGTCAACAGCATCAACAGTTACGGTTCGGTTTGACATCTATGTAGAAATTCAAATCTGGTTTCATATTGGTCCAAGTTCGGCTTAATCAAACTTTTTTAAATCCGGTTAAATTCAATTCAGGTCGTAAAACATTTATTCAAATTATGACGAAGTCGTTCGCAAGCATCTTTTGGAAATACGTTTCGAATTTTGATGATCGTATTAGTTAATGAATTAATGTCAATCAAAACAAAATATGCTTAAAACCAACAATGGCATAAACGTTTCTTCTTTGGACAGACTTTACCCACACCGAGAAAAGTGGGCAAAATAGAACGACGAGACTGTACATAAACAAAAAGATGTAAGCGTGATTAAGATCAAATGCTATTTTGTAATGGCAATTCTAAATTGCTTCTTTTTAGTTTTGAAATAATCTATTTCGCTACGAATACAGTGGACATTGCTGATTTAAAGCTTGGAGGGATCAAGCAACCACAAATTATTAAATCATTGAACCAAGGAAAACCAATTTTATTTGTTTGTTTATAAGTCACTGCGCTAATTTACGACTACTGGCTTGATTATGCCAACTGATTTCTTTTACATGAAAGAGCGACACTTTAACTCAATTTTAGACGATGAAAAAACCACCACGAGTTCCCGGTGACCAATAGGGACATTATTCCGACACTCATAAGATGTATGGTTTCTTTCTTATATCTATCGCGACGTCGATCCTCGATTCCATATTTTTCGAGGAGACGCCGTTTCGTTATTGTCGTTTTGATTGCGGCAGCGCATATTTCAACTTCTCATTTTGTTGGTTTTGTTCTTCTTCGAGACGTTATTTATGTGCTTCATTATAAAGATGCCTATTTTATTGGGTCACCCTCGAATAAATAACGTTCAATAAAGTTGTTACTTTATATAGACACTCGCAGGCGACAATCGCTCGTCACTCTCAGAGTCCAGCGAACAGCTCCAATAATGACGATCAAACTGCTTGTTTCCCCATTCAGTCCCTTCTTTTTCAATGCTGACTGCCATAATGTCGCATTTTGTTTATGTGAAAGTCTTGAGAAAGTATTTTCCCTGTATGAAGTTGAATGTTTTCTAAAGACGTGTTCAGTGGGTCCATAAAAACATGGAACGTATTCAAAAAGTTTGCCTTTTTATCAAGCCCATCTGGTTACAGACTAAATGGACGTGCTATGTTTATGCCATTGACTTTTAAGCAACTCAGATTTTTATGATCTTGTTAACTTGTATCGAATTTTATTTAAATTGTTGAATTATTTTATTCAATATTACCCTGCGAATAAAAGATTTTTATGAGTTTCTTATTCGGGCCCAAAAAATCATTGCTAAATTCTGCTGACAAACCAAGAAGATAAGACTTTGTGGAGTTATATTAAATTTTACATTTAACTTAATGTCTGAAATATTCATAATTTTTTACTTTTCCATTCAACATGAATAACAAAGTAAGCCAAGCAAGGTTATGTGGGGTGGCAGATCCATGGAATTCAAATTGAAATTTTTGTATTCAAGAGAATTTTTATAGTTTGCATCCTATTGATTTTGGGCACAAGTGTGCACCGCATAGAAGGAAGTACATACGTATCTACATATGTACATATACAGTGGTGGACGCGAATTTTTTATACCATACACCCATAGGGTGAAATGGTATATTAAAGTAGCCAAAATGTATATAACAGGCGGAAGGAAGCTTTTCCAACCCCATAAAGTAAATATATTTTCTTGATCAGGATCAACAGGCGAGTCGATCTAGATCTCGGAGACTATATGAGCTAGAGACATAAAATTTGGTACTTAGACTCCTGTAATACTTACGCTGTTCAAGTTTATTTCAAATTTTTGCCTCGCCCTACAGTTGTGCCTCTGCTCGGATAGCGTTGCAAAAATCAGTTTTTTCATGATCGCGTTTGACAAAAATGATATATGCAATTGATAGGGAATACTTTAGCGATTATGAATCTGAAAAATTGTTGAAATCGGTTGAGATTCATGGGTGCTAGAGGCGCGCAAATTTGAGACATTTTTAATAAATGGGAATAAATTTAATTATTATTTGGATGTAAATATTAAGTTTTTTACCTAATTAACACAAAAAGGGTAATACCGATTTTGCGTTCTACGTAGTTAATTCAAAAAATATAATATAAAGTGCTAATTATTCCTCTCGTTTGCGATAGTTTATTTTTAACTCATAAATGGAAACACCTAAAATCCGGACTGAATAAAAGTATTTTGGAAGTCTCCCATGAGTGTGATAACCCAAATCATTTTAAAATGGGATTGCTGAAGGAGATGGGCGGTTCATTGGAAAACGCTAGTACGGAGCTGATGGAAATATTTCAAGGAGATTTTTTGAAAATGATGAAATGACATCTTTAATAACAGGTGTTAGTCAAGAGATCATTAATAGGTTGGCTCTTATCTTGAATGTTATGAATTGCAAGGAAATGTTAAATGGTGATAAATTCAAAAACTGCTCAACTTTTGACTGAATTGTATCCGCAAAAAATAACTTAGCCCAACAGGCGTACCGTTGGCTCACGGAAAGGGTTTAATAGAATATCAGTGTTTTCCAATTCGAATTTTCAATTTTCACAGGAATGCAAAAACAAGGACTACAAAAGGTTCAGATACACTAATACATTAAAAACTTCTAGTGTTAGACAAAATGCAGACCTTTTTAACATGCTGGCAGCCTCTTCGGACCCACTTATTGCATCACTGAGACACGTGCGATTTTGAAAGGATTTGGAAAATAGCAACTATAGTCCTGAAATGAAATTGATGTAACTATTGAAAATTATTTTGAAAAAAATCAGCCATCAATAGCAAATTTTCAAAATTAACCTAAAAATATCAAAGAAGCTAACATCGGCTGTGCCGAAGTTGATATACCCTTGCAGTCCATGGCCATAATATTTGTACATGTTCCAAACTCTTTTTCTGTATCTCAATTCATTAATGCACAGAACCTTTCAAATATCATTTCAATTTCTTCTTCTTCTTCCCCATCCCCTTTTACAGGCATGCCGCGACTCGCACGCATACACATATACATAGTTTATGTAGCGTTGCGTCTGTTTGTGTGCATGCGTGTGCTCTGTTGATTTGATGATGACGTAGTAGGCAGCAAGTTTAACCGATTTATATCGGCTGTAACTTCTGTTCTATTTATCCGATTGGATTCAAATTTTGGGATCTGAGATCTGAGATATGAAATACTATCATATTGGTAAATTTCATGGCGATACTCCAATTTTTGCAAAAATGTTTCCTCCAGAGCTAGATGATATAGTGGTCCGATTCTCCCAATTTTCATACTTTATTTTTCCCAGGTAATAAAAAGCCCCCAAAAAAAATTTCATCCCGATAGCTCCTAAGATGGCTGAGTAAAACGCATACGCACAGACGGACGGACATGGCTATATCAACTCAGCTTCTGATCAAGAATATATATACTTTATATGGTCGGAAACGTATCCTTCTGTGCGTTACAAACATCTGACCAATTTTATAATACCCGCTGCAAGGGTATAAATATCAAAGAAGCTAGCTTCGGCTATGCCGCACCTTTCAACTGTTATTTCCATTTCTTGTTCTTCTTCCTTCCCATCCAATTTTACATGCCGATTGGCATGCACACACTTATATTTTATGTAGCGTTGCGTCTGTGTGTAGGCAGCAAGCCGAACCGATTTATATCGACTGTAACTTATGTTCTATTTATCCGATCAGATTCAAATTTTGGGATCAGAGATTTTATTTCATGGCGATACTTAAATTTTTGCAAAAATGTTTCCTCCAGAGCTAATTGATACAGTGGTCCGATTCTCCCAATTTTCATACTTTATTTTTCCCAGGTAATAAAAAGTCCCCAAAAAAAATTTCATCCCGATAGCTCTTAAGATGGCTGAGGAAAACGCATACGCACAGACGGACGGACAGACGGACATGGCTATATCAACTCAGCTTCTCATGCTGATCAAGAATATATATACTTTATATGGTCGGAAACGTCTCCTTCAGTGCGTTACAAACATCTGACCAATTTTATAATACCCTCTGCAAGGGTATAAATATAGGTACAGATACAAGCATTTATAGATTTGATGTGCCTAAAGAGCGCACAACGTTCAACAAATTGCATTAAAACGTGCTAGTGCTTTTGGACGTGTGGTTACCACGGCGCCAGCAGCGGCATCGCCATACGCCAAATGCGGCAAACCTTTGATCATTAGTGACTAGCCTGACTGGCTAATTGCCCAAGCGCTACCTTTTGTAATTGATAAGTTTCAATCTGGCTGTACTTAGACCTCTATATATGTATGTATATATACACATATATATGTGTGTAGACTACAAACGTATGTCAACGCTGCGCAACTATTCCATATTGTCTGCTGCGTTCGGACCCTCGTAGGCACATCCATCAATGGTCTTAGTAGTAAATCACTTAATTTGCTTGACCAGTCCAGGCAGAAGAGAGCAGCGTTACACTGCAAAGCTACCGCAACTTTTCTTGAACCCCAAAAGCTCTATCTTTGTTTGAGCTGACCAACATTCCCAAAACACCTATTGATCGATTGTGAATTTGGCAATCGGCCGGTGAGAGCCACATTTTGACGGATTAATTCTCGATTCCGGCCTAAACCGCATTATGATAGATGGTAGATGGATCACCAGCACATGCTCTTCCATCATTTGGGGACATTTTCTAATTTCATTCACATTCTTACACATTGTGCCGGGAGGCTTAAGTTTTCGCTTAAGAAAATTGATTGAGCTACTTGTGTCCAAAGGCCAAAAAGTATTTAGTAGCTAACGGAGTAAATACAACTTGTTCTTTGATTCATGTGCGCACTAGAGAAACAATCAATATTTTTACTATTATTATATTTGATTGATGTAAAGCTCATACATACATATGTACAAATGCACAAAACTCATAAATTTCAAGAAGCAAATTCAATTATTTTCGCCCGTAATGTCATTTTGACTTTGAATTACCCAAGTCACTATCGCAATCTTGATTTGAAACTGATATGTTACGTACTTATAAATGCCTATGCGTAAACATCGAAATTTTGATGTAATTGATAGAATAATTCAATACAAGTAAAAAGACATTCGCTGTTTTTTAATTAACTTTAAATGATTATGCATGGTGTCAACTGGCGTGAAAGAGACAGGCAATGCCTTTTTTTATAAAATGTCTATTTCCAAAGTTCTATTGCATATATTTTTTTGTAAATATCAAAGAAGCTAACTGTGCCGAATTTTATATACCCTTACAGTCCTTGGCCATAATATTTTTACATGTTCCAAACTCTTTTTCTGTAATTCAATTCATTAATGCACAGAACCTTTCAAATATCATTTCCACTTCTTGTTATTCTTCCTCATCCCCTTTTACATGCATGCCGCGATTGGCATGCATACACATATAGTTTATGTAGTATGCGTGTGCTCTGATGATTCGAGCAATGAAGTACTAGGCGGCAGGCAGCGCTGCCGGCAGCGGTTGAGCAGAGCCGATTTAGATTGACTGTAACTTGTGTTATATTTATCCGATCAGATTGGGATCTGATGTATTTTTAATATGACTATCACATTAGTGAATTTCAAAGCGATACTCCAACTGCTTCATCTGCTTTTCGTATTCAACTATATAATAGAGTGGTCCGATCCTTAAGAAAAAAAATTTCAGCCGGATAGCTTTTAAGACGGCTGAGTAAAACGCATACGCACAGACGGACATGGCTATATCGACTCAGCTTCTCATGCTGATGAAGAATATACATACATATATACTTTTTGGGGTCGGAAGCGTCTCGTTCTGTGCGTTACAAACATCTGACCAATTTCATTATACCCTCTGCAAGGGTATAAAAACCTTCTTATCATAGTTTATAGCTTAAATCACTTTATTCGGATTAGTTAAATTCTTCAGTTTCAATTGGCTAACTCAACGGGATATGCGATACTCTTTCGCGTTAATTGGTTCAAACATACACAGTAAAGGTGGGCTCCAACTAAATATATATAGTTTTACTCTTTTGAGGGCGAAAAGAAAAACAAACATCCACTTTGATATTTCGGTAGTATGTACATACATGCATATATATACATATGGATGTAAGTCATTGTTGTCAGTTGAGAAACTACAAATTTCATGTGCTTTTAATGAACGCCTTAATTGAAAATACTATGCTATAAAATTATTTAAGAGCGGTCCGTAAATACCAGCAGTGTGGCTCATAAATCTTTCAATGATTTCGCTTGCGGGCAATTCAATTGGCTGCTTAGGCATTTCATTTCAATATCTATTTGTTTTGATTTGAGGGAGTATCTTGCGGATATAAGATATCCACTCACAGTTAGGAGATTTCACCGAAATGGGCCAAATGAATTTCTTTCCCGAGATCCCACAGCAAATCAAAACATCTGTCAGTCAACGGCCTAAGCCTGACAACAATGTTGAGTTACAAATTATCTAAACTGTATTTGTACAGCGCGAATGCTTCTTATACTTTCGTTTATTTGTTGATTTTTTTATTTTCGTTTTTCGACATGGGCTTTTGCTGCTTCTTGGTCCTGGCATTTGTTTGTCTTTATAAAACAAAATGACTTTTGTTGATAGTCAAACGGAGATATCTTTCAGAGTATGATTTCATTAATTATTTACTAACTTACATATATCCGCTTATTTAAATGAATGTCCCCTTCATCAAAATGATTGGCAATCATTGGAAATTTTCTTTTTTTTTTTATTATTTTAGTGTACTACATTTATTTTATTTATCAAAGTAACAACTCTTTTTATATTTTTTTTTATGGCATCCTCTATATGAATATTGTAGGAGATTACCTTGTACGTACATACCGTTGAAAGTAAGAATTTATGAGAATGTCTATTCTACCTATTTCGAAATCTGTGTGACTGTGCCTTGTTTTAGGCAGCAGTCATCCATCAATCAAATCCCTGGCGAATGTCCAAATGACTAACTGCCTGGCTAAGCTGGCTGCTTTTTTTTTTATTATTTTTATTATTTTAGGGTGGCAGAAGGTGATTGTGTGTTGCGTGTGTTGAATGACGCAGCGCACTTGCTTGGGCTACCTCTCCCACACCGCCACCTGGCAAGGCTAACCCTTTGTTGTGGGTTAATCAATCCGACTTTCCCACTTTTGGCCAACTGATGATGACGAACGATCGATCAATCAGTCATTTCGTATATCAGTTAAAATACATACTTTTTTGTTGCTTTTTGATTGATGTTTAAAAACAACAAACCCACACCACAAATTTACTTAACCGCATTTGTTTCCATTTTATTTTGTCGGCGTTTTATTTTACTTCGATAATGAACTAGAAATTAGCTGTCATCAGTTTTTTGTTGAATGTGATAGCAAATATGTATAGGTACCCGTTGATATTTATATATTGGAACATACATACATATGTGTATATTTGGCTAGGTTACTTCATAAAATTATGCGTCAATTAGGTGAAATCAAGTAATTAGTTTACATGGCGAATACATATAATTTAGTAATACGTTATACTTGGGTAAACATTTGCATGTGTAATTTCCTGAAGTGACAATAGTCTACAATACCAGAAGTAGTATGAAATATCCATTACAAGCCGGAACATGTTGCTTCAACAAAGTAGTCGAGTGCTCTATTGGATTTGTCGCGTTTTTCAATTGTGCTTATATCGACATTGTTGTATAACCAATCAATATGTATTAAACACATCGATTTCGTATAAATTTGTTATAAATCTGTTGAAAGTAGTGTTGCTCTGCACTGATCTCAAGCTTCTTCTTTCTTTAATATTGGGTCGTCATTTTATTGCCAATATTTTGGATAGAGTTGATGTTATTTGGTTTTTGAGCGAGTGGTTATATTGGCTAACTCTCATCTATGCACTGTTTCCCTTAATATGTATAACACATTTTCGATATTACCAAAAAAAGCAGGTGAAACTTCTCAATAACATGTTGGAAATCTCGAAAGAAATGACAACGGTTTTTGGTAACGCTCTGAGTAACAACGTGAAAATGCACATCATTTTATTTGTAGCAGCATCACTTAATTTTTTCTGGGACCTATTTCGTAATCGGACGATTGTGTTCTGTGAATTATACTGGAATGTGCTAATGCATCTATCTTACATATCCTATGCTTTATATCAGATAATGGTTATTGATTGGAAAATTCAGTTAGCTCTTTTTTTAGAGCAGCTCTCTGGCGTTTTAAGAAATGAAGAGATGACACGGTGCGAAAATGTAAATCTCATGACCTGCCTAAGGATGAGCTCGTCCATATCAGAACTTCATAAAAGCTCATCGGAAATTTTTGAAAATACATGGAAGCTGTCGCCTTTAATAATTATAAGGATTGTTCATGATGGATTCAGCTCCGTTTTCCAATTGACCAGCCTGGTAATCT
Organism: Drosophila insularis; assembly: GCA_018903935.1. NCBI lineage: Eukaryota > Metazoa > Arthropoda > Insecta > Diptera > Drosophilidae > Drosophila > Drosophila insularis. The sequence continues at coordinate 6,130,114 of JAEIFP010002302.1, forward strand.
TGGGATATTTAACAGATCGAAGAAACCGTCTTGAAAAGCACTTTTTAAATCAATTGCTTAATGTCAATCTATATTATAATCGAGAAGGCCAAGATAAGGACTTCAGTTTAAGGGTAAGTGGATAGATCTCCGTTAAAATTACAACTTTTTTGTATACGTTTTTTTTATTTAGTTGGATGGTGAGCTGATGCATCAACAATATAATGCAAGGACGGCATCAAAATGGACGAAGGGTCGGAAGTTTGTTTTCCAATTGAGCTCTCTATCTCTAACCTATATACTCCTTCAAAATAATAAAATGCCGAAATAAATTTCAATGTTAGAAAACACATCACTGCCTCCTTTACTAAAAGTTAACACAATAATCAAGTCTCAGTTAAAAACACATCAACATATATGTTGGCATCCATGTGAATTTGTATTTCGGTATGGTAGAGGAAATTTGTAAGTAGAGAAACTTATTTTGTATTTATAATTCGGTAGAAAAAATTTGATCAACCATAAATATTAATCGTTTCATTTAATGAGATGGAAAGCGACAATGACAGACCAGAATATCCTTATATGTTGCAAACATAAAATAAAATTTTATTTAATTCATTTCTCATTTTTATGAAATTTAAAACATTTGTGTCGTCTATATAAGAAAACAAACACAACTTGACTAACGAATAAATAAATGAAAGTCTCTTTGTGCAGGAACATACACATAACTTTAAATTTGTATTACTACCCAGAGCCCAATGAATGAGAAGAGAAAGAGAAAAATGGAGAACTGACTGCCATTTTGCAACTCCCTTGGTGCCCACATCAAGCCCTTTCCACAATTTGTTGCCTTCGTATGTGTTTCTGCAGTTCAGTTATTCTAAATGAAATGCTCAAGTGTGCATGGAATTTTGATTTTTGCCAATCCCGAGCCACCACCGAGAGGCATCTACTTTCTTCAATATTCCTTTCGTCATGTCGCTCGCTTGCAAATCAATTTAATGTCAGTCATTTTGCTGCTAAGTGGAAAATTTTTTGAAATTTCATCAAAAATCCGTTCCATATACTTTTGTTTCCCAAACCCACTTTCCTCACCTTTCCCTCTGAATGCTTCAAACATATGTTGCTCGTGGGAATTGGCTACACTGAGGTACATACTCATACTTCCGAAGCACGCAGACGGGAGCCATGCTATTCTCGCATCTAAGCGAAACACATTTGAATGTAAATTTCGCCGACGCTTTGAATGTCCATGAATTCTCAGCTAAACTTCGAGTCCTGAAAGAAAATGTTCTTATTTGCCCTTTGTTGTGTGAATTGTATGTTCTTTCTTTTCTCATTCCTGCTCAGCTCCACTTGTGCGGAGGCGGAGATGTATTAAAATGCTGGAAAGCAGCTAAAACGCATAATAGTAAAATTTTATGTTATAACCACTGTGAAGAAAACACGTCAAGCAGTTAGTCAAATAGCGCATCAAAAACTGCCAAAGAATGAGAGAAAATTAGAAGAAACGAAGGCGAAGAAGCGGAAACATATATTTGGATAACGCCACATTATCGGAGTTTTAGTCCGTTAACTACTTCTGAGTGAAGTTGACACTCCAGAAGTGTCCAAGATTTGATGAGTACATTATCCATCCAGTTGTATTTCATGTGAAAACTAATAGAAGCAAGAAATTTGTGAAAAAATGTGAAATTACATAATTCATAAAATGGGTTTCAATATTAACAACAACCGTATCACACCATAGTATAAGTTCTTAGGTACAAATATGCCTCGTTATTAAATAGCCCTAAGATATGCACTCGCTCCTTTATTTTGCCAGTCAAAAACCAACGTCCCTTTTGTTATTATATTGTTGTCAGGCATTTGTTCATGTACATGCATACATAATAAATGTTTGGAGGTGTTTTTCGACCAGATCATTTTAATTCAGTACATACAAATGTAATACATATACACTGATCCGTCAAAGGACGGAAATGGCTGATAATACTTTTACAAAAAAAAAACTCATTTTATATATATGTATCCGTACATACTGTATCCCAGTAGTATGTAGTATCCGTTTTGGAAATCAATTTCGTTTCAGTAAGCACAGCCTTTTTATTCGCAAATAAAATGAGAAAATGGCTGTGAAAGGATACCCAAAAAATAAGGAAAATAAAAGGAAACACATAAAATAAAATCAAACGCAAAATAAGCGGCAAAAATATTGTATTGAATGGATTTTTTTTCATTTGGTGGACACGGCCACTCTGAGTAAGTAGAGGAGTGGTGGATACCCGCCAATTCAGGCGCAACTAATTCCACCAAAACACGATGTGGACTTTCGTTTCGATTTGAGTAAACTGGAGCTCGATATTTTATTGTGCGAAAAATGATTTTTTATTTTCAATTTTCTAGCTTCATTTTGGCCATGCAAGCTGAAAGTAAAAGTTTCTATACTGTTCGAATAGAATCCAATTGGATTTTCAATACGTTATGAGGCGCAAAAAAGAGTGTAAAATATCCAGAATGTCGTAAAAAAGAAACAGAACCGATATACCAATCCCCATGTCGATTGTTTGGGAAAAGGGTTCAACGTTTACTAGTGCGAAATTTGAAGTAGCAATTTTCTGATTGTTTGCCAGGCATACTAAAAACTAATGATTTTTCAAATGTTTGTTCAATGAATCGTGACCTGCCCCGCCTTTTCCATACAATTTCACACCATTAGGAAAGAAAATTACGATTGCACTTGCACATTTACTTCAAAAACCCTTCATGGCATTATACGAATTCCAAAATGGGTATCCAAAGCATAAGCTAGTAATTTTTATACCGTAAATTGAAAGGGTAATATGCTAAATTAAAGTTGCCAAAATGCATGTAACGGACAAAAATACCCTTTCTCGACTCCATATATTTTTGATCAGCATCATCAATCGAGTTGATCTACCAATGTCCTGTTGGTCCGTCCATATAAACACCTCTGATACAAAAAGATTTAAATCCACCAATTTTAAAAATCGTGTATTCAATACACTGATTTGTGTACGCAGATATAGTTTTTTTTATAGCCTTGCAGAGGGTAATATAAAATTGGTCGGATGTTTGTAACGCACAGAACGAGACGTTTCCGACCCCAAAAAGTATATATGTATGTATATTCTTCATCAGCATGGGAAGCTGAGTCGATATAGCCATGTCCGTCTGTGCGTATGCGTTTTACTCAACCGTCTTAGAAGCTATCGGGCTGTGCTTTTTTTACCGTAGGCAGGTCAAGTTTGAAAAATCTTAAGGATCGGACCACTCTATTATATAGTTGAATACGAAAAGTAGGTGAAGCAGTTGGAGTATCGCTTTGAAATTTACTAATGTGATAGTAATATTAAAAATACATCAGATCCCAATCTGATCGGATAAATATAACACAAGTTACAGTCAATATAAATCGGCTCTGCTCAACCGGTGCCGGCAGCGCTACCTTCTGCCAACTACGTCATTGCTGTGTCATTGCATACACACACACACAGACGCAACCCGCTCGTGATTTCGGCTTTTGGATGGAAGCTATATACATATATGTGCTACCCTGCAGTATATAGGCGTGCACATGCAAAATTTTAGCTTTGTAGCTCTTACAATCTAGGATATAAAATGCTATATGAACTCGAGTCATCCTGCTGATCAAGGATAAATATACTTCATACGGTCGGAGATGTTTCCTTCTATGCGTTGCACACACTCAATATATAACCTTTGTGTACTGGTATAACAAATTTTTATTACTGTTTAGCCAACAGGATATATCTTGTCATAAAAATAATTCTTATATGCACGCATAATGGTACATGAAAGTCGCCAAAATGTATGTAACATGCAGAAGGACTCCAAATCTTGATCAGCATCAACAGCCCAGTCGATCTAGTCCTGTTTCGCCCACGGAATATAAGAAAACGATTATCTCATGCCATTTTTTAACAACTGCATTAAATTTCCACACTAGACCCTGTCATATCCAGCAAGGTACAAAAGTTTGATTCATATCGGGTCAAGCTATGCATATAAACGTTTTTTACTAAGTAAGTCATAATAATAAAAGTGCTGTTGGCAGGTGGAGGCAATCATACATTTTATATTGAAAAACATTTTTTTTATGCAATATCTGTTTGAATTACGCAGTTTTGGCAAAAGAAAAAACTATTTTTAGATATTGTTGTAAGAAATAGCCAAGCTGAAGAATATTAAAAATATCAAAGAAGCAAACATCGGCTGTGCCGAAGTTTATATACCCTTGCAGTCCATGGCCATAATATTTTTACATGTTCCAAACTCTTTTTCTGTATCTCAATTCATTAATGCACAGAACCTTTCAAATATCATTTCAATTTCTTCTTCTTCTTCCCCATTTCCTTTTACATGCATGCCGATTAGCACGACACACATATATTTTATGTAGCGTTGCGTCTGTAAGTGTGCATGCGTGTGCTCTGTTGATTTGATGATGACGTATTAGGCAGCAAGCCGAACCGATTTATATCGGCTGTAACTTCTGTTCTATTTATCCGATCAGATTCAAATTTTGGGATCTGAGATTTAATATGAAATACTATTGGTAAATTTCATGGCGATACTCCAATTTTTGCAAAAATGTTTCCTCCAGAGCTATATGATATAGTGGTTCGATTCTGCCGATTTTCATTCTTTATTTTTCCCAGGTAATAAAAAGCCCCCAAAAAAAATTTCATCCCGATAGCTCTTAAGATGGCTGAGTAAAACGCATACGCACAGACTGACGGACAGACGGACATGGCTATATCAACTCAGCTTCTCATGCTGATCAAGAATATATATACTTTATAGGGTCGGAAACGTCTCCTTCTGTGCGTTACAAACATCTGACCAATTTTATAATACCCTCTGCAAGGGTATAAAAATAAAGTAAGTAAGTCGTCTCCCCGACTTCAGTATATCATGCACCAGGGGAAAATATATTTTAAACTTCCAAGGCCTAATGTAAATACTTTTAATCGCCTACGGCCACAAACCGCCTAGTAAAACTCGTTCATACGTATATTTTCCATGTTTCTAGTGCGATTTTAATACAATCCGGTAGATATGTATTATTAGGGCTAATTTCGATAGTCAAACAATTGCGGGGGGCAATCGGTTTTTTCTCGATTCTAGTGGGATTGGCAAAAAATTTTTAAATTAACAATCTGAACGCATACTAAGCAAATCTACGTGCCAAATTTGGTAGCTTTAACTCAGTTAGTTTTCGGGAAAATCTGTTTTATTTAATTTTCGGGCGCGAAAGTGGGTGTGGCAAATTTTGAAAGATGCAAAATCTGCGCGTCCACTAAGGCAGTACACACAAACAATTTGATGTCTGAAGCTAGTATAGTCTTTGAGAAAATCGGTCTTATCTAATTTGCGGAGGCATAAGGGGGCGTGGCCAAAATTGAATTTAACTTTATATATTCACATACTACACGAGTCTACATACCAAAATTGGTGGCTCTACCTTTTGTAGTCTCCGAGATCTAGGTGTTCATACAGACGGACGGACAGATGGACATAACATACTTACTTTATATATACTATATGGGGTCGTAAAAGCTTCCTTCTGCCTGTTACATACTTATTGGGGACTTTAATATACCACTTCAACTTTGCAACTTTGAATTTGGAAAGACATTTCTAATTAAAATTTTCCTTTATTCATATAAGTAAACCCAACTAGGTTCCTCAGCTAAAAAATGCGCTAAAGGCGGTTGGGAGTTGGCAAATTTTTACAAATATTATTTAATAATACCTCATTGGTGTATGTCAATTTAGTTTATAAATTTTAAAGGTATTTTGTACTCCATTTCGAAATATATGTAAAAAACCAAAAAAATAAAACTTTGACAGATTGAAAATTCCTTAAACACCTAGTTAGTATAGGACTTAGGTTGCGATTTCAAAAATGACAGGGTATGACAAATTTAAGTTGACAATAAATGTTTGTCACTGTACTGATGACTAAGTTCGCTTGATATTGTAATGGTTTCTACGTAATTTTGGAGTCCACCATTTGGAGTCTGGCAGCCACCAAAGTACAAAATTTATGACAACATAAAGTGCCAGACGATGATTTGGGGAGCTGGGCGCTGTGCACTGTGACTTGCATTAAATGCGACATTCAGAGTGCAAAATAACAATAATCATAATTAAGGATATGGATACGCAGTCCGGTGTCCTGTATTGACACCCTCACGCCAACTCGGCGGCTTGATCCTCTACCGAAAGAAAAAACAACAACGAAAATTGCGAAATGAACAAGGCTCAGTAGGTGGCTGTAAAATCGATCCATTTAAAACACGCACACCCGACCGAATTTTTCACACAAATGATGATGTCCAGCAATGTCCGCAGTCCGATATCATTGAATAATGACTGTTAATACCCTGCAATGTGCGCGTCCGCCCGTCTCTGACTCTGATTTCGTTTTCGGTCTTTGCCTATCAGCGGCCATCGCAATGGAATGAAGTTGATTTCAATGCACTGCGAGCCATGGCTGTTCTTTCTTAAGGGTGAGATAAATGCGGTGATGAGGGGATAACATAATTTGCGAATATGGGAAAGTCAGAAAACATTGCACGGCCTTTATCTTTTCTAAAATTTTACAACATTAATATTGAAAATGTCTACATTTTCTATTATCCAAAATATGAAAAATTGTTCCAATAGTGAAAAGAAATACTCTGTTTTAACTTCCAAATAATTTTTCAATACCAAAGGCCTAATAAATCACATCCAACAAATGCACAAAATAATTACCGCTTCTTCAGTTTTTAAATACTGCAGCTTCGATGGAGTGTTTGAGTAGCCAAAAATAAAAAAGTTGTCACGGTAACTTAGTTTTTTAATTTTTTTGGTTAGTAAAAGACATGCATTTGTACATATGTATGTGCATACATGCAGTAACTGAACTTTTAAAAATCGGACACAACTTTGCTAATTTCAATAATTGTTCAAAATGGTCAATTTAATTTAAATTAGTCTGAGTTGGGGACTAAACTTCATGTCTTCAATAAACCGATGGAATGATCAGAATAGTTGTCTCTTTCTACTCAATATTTTGGCTTGTGCTTTCCAACTATAAAATTCAGATTGCCTAATTGGATTTAATTAAATCACTTAGTTTTTTTTTTTAATTTTTTTCTTTTTTACATTTCTTTCCTTATCCGATATTTGGCTTTTGTGTCTGGCCTTACATACGAATAGGCCTGGAGTGAGTAAGTGAGTGATTGTGGGCACGAACACATTTAAAGCTGACGCTATGAGTTCTATGCGCGTCATTGGATACATACATCGTCCTGGTGACGACGATGGGTCTCTTTTACCCACTCCAACGGTGTGATTGAAATGTTTGCTGGCATTCACTTCTACCACGCGTACATCGAGTTGAAATGTTGGCGGGTGAAGTTTTGTTTTTACTGGTGCACATTGCATTGAGCGCTGCACCTCATCCAACTGACCGCACACCATGTTAGTGGGTGATATATGGTCGGTCAGGTTGCGGACATGCAGTGGACACTCGGATTAACATGACGTAATTGATGCGGAAAGTGTTGACTGTGTGGCAGCTGCCACGTTTCTGTTTCATCGAATGACGTTGTGACGTAATGACTAAAGAATAAAAACTTTTATAAAAATTGAATTTTTGAAAAAGTTCGGTTTAATGTATAGTAGCAAATTGAATTCGGCTAGATTTATTACACCCACTCACTACATATTTTTGTATGCTACTATTACGTTTGTGGCACATTAGGTCAGCTGTCTTATCGAATTGAAACGCCTCGTTTGTTTCATAGAGTTGCACATGTAAACGAAACGAGGAAATTAATTTTTGAACTTATCAAGTTCACATTCGAAACCAATCCCCTCGTGTTCCCCACTCCTTCGTCGACCAAGCAAGAAAGCCAATATTTTGTACTGTCGAAAGCACTCATCATACTTGCAACTCGTGTATTAAGCAGAATATGGTAGAAGGGAAAAGTCTACCTTTTTATTGTTGCCAACCTGCCAGGCAATTGCATTGCAAATTTTTGCTACTGAACATGCAACGTGCATTTGGCAGCCTGAACAATATCCCGGACTGCTATGAGTGAAGAACGGGAGAGGTAAAGATAGGAGGCCACAGACGCTGCCAATACTGACTATGACTATGCTGTGAGTGAACCGATGCAGAACTGGGCTCTTTTTTATCCTCGCCTTGCAATGCGAAAATATTTTTTTAATAAAATAAACTCAGAAATGTAATCAACATAAAGGATTTTACACAAAAGCAAACACATACACATATGTATGATTGAATGTCTGTATGTACATATGTATGTATGTACATAAGTACGTCCGCATACGGAATTTTCTGCTAGCACAAAACGCTTAACGAGATACCACGGAGATATCAATGACGATGTAACTACCACCATTCGAACAGATTTCCAAGCATGCATCTATCCGCATAGTGTTCCCAAATCGTAGCAAAATAGAACAAAAAGTTGAAAAACCTTTAAGACTTTAATTCGAATGTTTCATATTTTAAAATTTCAATCATTTGTGAGTTTTGCAAACACACAATCCACTGTGCAGACACCATGAACCAAATAACCCTTTATGAAATGTTGTCCACAGTGGACGTCACTGCAGTCAGTTTAGTGTTGTAAGTACGAGTGTGTACCTTTGAAATACTTTTACAATTATCGTGACTTATAAGAAGGAGTATACAAGGACAAACCATAGACTGGTCCAAATGTCGGTGACAGTTCCTTAAATCGATTACTTTCGGTTTTGATATTATAAATAACCATATTTTGGCTCTTCAAAACAAAGTCATCTTGATTGTTGTTATTTCGACATAAGTTTATTACATGTAAACATACATATGTACATATACAGTGGCGGCAAAAAAATTGAGACATTTTTTTTACCTTAAATTCTGATTTCATTCAATTGTTATTTAATGTTAGTGAAAAGTTTTGATATGTTAATTTATCGCGTTTAATTGGTCATTCTATTGAGATGATGTTCTGTAAATTTCGTGGGCGTATCTCCAAATGTTTTTTTAAAATTAATTTTGATAAAAAGCCCCAAAATTCGGACCCAGCAAAAAAAATACACATTTTCAAAACTTCTAAAATTGATTGTACGCTTTTGGACCCTAAGAAAAAGTTTTAGGTCTAGTAAAACTAAGATGAACTGCATACCACAATTATTCATTTTTGCCCCAGGGTCCAATTTAAAGCCAATTGAAAAATTAAATTTGTATGTATTCTTTTGGTCTTCCTGTTTGGCGTCATTATAAGCAACTAATTTATTCTAAAGTATAACTACACATAAGCTACGAACGATAGTGAATTAAATTTCCCGTATACATATAGAAAAATACAGAGAAATCGCCTACTCGTCTATCTTGAAATCGGGAGCCTGCTTCCAATTTTTTTAAAGCAATAATTATATTATACAATCATGAGATAAATTTTATATTTTTAAAATTTTATATAAAATATTGGCAATTGTGAAAATATATAATACATTGTAACACAATGAATAATTTTTATATACTTCATAATATCTCTATAAGTACCTGCACAGAACTTGAACAGTCTCTACTTTATTTTGATACTTGTTACACATACAGTAGTGGCCACGAATTTATGTCGAAAGAAAGTGAATTGAATTACTTTAGTACAAATTAGTTCATCTGCCCACACTCTTAAAAATTGCCTACGAAATTTAGAATTGGGGCTATCTTAGTTTTGCTAGATCTAAAACTTCTTCAAATTTCACATTTCTATCGGTAACATTATAGATTGCTATGCTAAACTAACATTTTTAATAAATTTGATAAACATTGCATTACCTATTTTTAGCATAGCACTTAATTATATAGTCGTCCTATCCTAATGATTTCATATAAGTCCATGAGCCGTCTCGCCGGCTTCGCTATACCAGATAAAAAAATATGTTAAATTTCGAAAACCTAATGTATGTATGTATCAGTGTTTAAATTGCTGTAGTCGAATTAGCAAAAGTCATAAATTTTGTGCTATTCATTGCTGTGACTGTTTAGCAAATATGTGTTAGTGTTGTTTTTGCTTCCGAAAATAACCGAAATCATAAAATTTGACAGCAAAAGCAGCAGCAAATAACCGAAATAGAAAATTTTGACAGCAGCAGCAAACAGCAAAAATCCGAAAGCAAAAAACCCGACAGCAGCATCAATAGCAAAAACCCGAAACAAATTGCTTTGATAGCAAAAGCCAAGTTATACATTTTAATACTAGGAACTGTTCCGACTGTTGCTATTGGCCAAATTCGGAAGTCGACGAAAGCAGCAGTCGGAAAAATAGTCGCAGCAGACTACTTGATTCTTGATTTTTGGCCTACTTTGATTTTACCTATACATTTAATGAAAAAGTATTGAGTATGTGTACTCTTTCATGTATGTATATTTGGGATCTGAGATTTTATATATAATACTATCATATTGGTAAATTTCATGGGGATACTCCAATTTTTGCAAAAATGTTTCCTCCAGAGCTATATGATATAGTGGTCTGCCAATTTTTAAACTTTATTTTTCCCAGGTAATAAAAAGACCCCAAAAAAAATTTCATCCCGATAGCTCTTAAGATGGCTGAGTAAAACGCATACGCACAGACGGACGGACAGACGGACATGGCTATATCAACTCAGCTTCTCATGCTGATCAAGAATATATATACTTTATAGGGTCGGAAACGTCTCCTTCTGTGCGTTACAAACATCTGAACAATTTTATAATACCCTCTGCAAGGGTATAAAAATAGGATTGAGGTTTTAACTTTTAATAATCGAAAACGCTGCATTTGGCGATCAAAAAACGTAAAATTTGCAAAAACAAAAACTACAATTTTACGAAAAAGCTGTAAGTAATTTAGATAGTTTTAGTCCTGTTTCTGAGAGGCTAGTTTTATAAATAGAGAGCCAATTTTTGTTTGAAGGATTAATACATTTTTTAAAACATTTTATTATTATATTATAAAATTTATAATATAAATAATCTTCTTTTTCATTTAAATAAGTTGTTGACAGCGATCTTAAAACGCAACTCAGAACATTCCCAAGTTTTCAACAGAAAAAGATGGCCGATTAAGACTCAAATGCCATTGCAGTTTATAATGAAGTAAGTAAGCCGTCTTGCCGATTTAGGTATACCATGCACCAGTAAAACAAATATTTGAAATTTTTAATAACCAATGCATTTTCGTATTTTTAAAAAAATCGGTTCACATGCTTTTTACAAGCATATCTTAGTATTTCGCTCATTCAAGCACACGAGCACATTAGCGCCCCCACCAGCCAACGGCCACTTCCGGCCATATGAAAAAACGTTTATGTGCATAACTTTTAGTCCGATTTTGATCAAATTTGGTGTTTTAGATATTAGTATCAAATTTAAGTGTGCTAAATTTGATTGCACAAGGTTGAAAATTCAAAGAAAGAAAATTCAAAAGTTTTTTCAAATTACGGGGCGAAGAGGGGCGTGGCAAAATCTTTACAAATAAAAAATGTGCGCATTTACTAATTAAATATACATACCAACTATGGTGTCTCTAGGTAGAATAGTTTTTGTGAAAATCGGTTTTATTTAATTTGCGGGGGCGGTAGGGGGCGTGTCAAAATTTTTACAGATAACAAATGTTTACTACGCAAATATACGTTTGAGATAATCGGTTTTATTAAATTTGAGATCTAGGTGTTAATACGGACGGACGGACATGGCTAGATCGTCTCGGCTGTTGATGCTGATCAAGAATATATATACTTTATGGGGTCGGAAAAGCTTCCTTCTGCCTGTTACATACATTTTGGCGACTTTAATATACCATTTTACCCTATGGGTGTATGTTATAAAAATGTAAGCTGCAAGGTAAGTAGAAACATTGTATTTTTTGTACTCATGCAACTACATCCGAGAGAAAAAACTGAATTAGTGCAGGACAAAATGGAGTAAGTGAGTCGTCTCGCCGAATATATCGACTCAGCTTTTAATGCTGGTCAAAAACATATAAAAATGAGGGTATAGCAGAATTAAAAGGGACAGAGTAATAATTTTAATGTTTTGTTGTGTATAGATGAATTGAGTTACAGAAAAAGAATTTTGAACAAGGGAAAATATTATTGCCAAGGACTGCATGGGTATATAAACTTTGGCTTAGCCAAAGATAGCTTCTTTGATATTTTTTCTTGTTGTTTGGCTAATGCGTTATGTTTTTCCATTGTCTTTTTATACCCTTTGTGGAGGGTATTATAAAATTAGTCAGATGTTTGTAACGTAGAGGAGACGGTTTTCTCCTCTGCGATAGGAACAGAATTTTATAATACCTTTCACAAAAAAAGTAAAAGCAAACTAACTTGGACCTTATCAATTTATTAGATACTATAATGCCATAACCTCCAACTCATCAATTGCATTTTTGTTTTCATTTTGGCTTATAACTCTAGGTTGTTGTTAAAATACTTTGTGTTTCTTGAAAAATTCGAGAAACTAATCAGCTGTTAATTACGGATGCCAGTAAATCCGAATCAGGGACTGCCTTTGTAGTCGACCGATAAAATTCCGAATCTCAGATGGATTACTGTCCGAATACTGTTTTTTATTCACCGCCTCTCTGGCATAAAAGTTTGTGTATTCGCCAAAAAAAAGCAATCTCGTAATTTTCTCCAACAACCTATCAGCGATTGCTGCAGTTTCGCCGATTTCGGCATACCATGCACCAAGCGGAACAAATATTTTATATTACAAGGACCAAATTTATATATAGGTACTAAATTTACATGTATGTTCTTTTTACATGCACCATAGCAAGCATATGCTATCACGCTTACTCCTACAAACACATGAACACGTTCGCTCCGCCACCGGACTACGGTCAACTCCGCCCTTTTCCTCCATTCCCTTAGTAGGTGCCGTTATATTGACTATAACTTGTGTTCTACGATTACAATCTTTTTGAAAATTGTGGAGATGATGACGGACATTACAAACTATTTCGTTAGTAGGTTTCTTAAAGAAACTCCAACTGTAAGTGTGTTAAATGATATATTGGTCCGGTGATGGCGATTTTCATACTTTATCTTACACAGGTTCTAATAGCCTAAATACAATTTCGTCCCAATAGCGTAAATTAACATCGTTGAAGTGCATACACATTGACGGATAGATGGACATGGCTACATTGATTCAGCTTTCTATGCTGATAAAAAAATATATTCTTCATGGGGTCCGAAATGAGTTTTTCTCTGCGTAACAAACATCTGACCAAGGACAATAAAAAGCTACAGACTTTCGACAATTAATGAAAAGTAGCAACCACTTACCCAACTAATCCTCCCTAACATATCTATCTATCTTTATACTTCTGCGAATCGGATACTCCGCTGGACTACCAGATCATCTTAAATAACAACGGATTTACTAAAAGTAGTAAAATAATATATATTCCATCTAATATTTATGTATGTATATGCAATTTAAGTTGATATCTATGAAGATGCCTATAGATCTATATAGATGCCTACGGTCGCCACAAAAACTATGACTTTTACCCACAAAATTAAAGAACTTTTTAAGCGTTTTACGAAACGCTATAATGAATTAATAGTTTTGGTTGTGTAAACACTTTCAGTTGATTATTGATCCTTTTTTGTTGTTTTGTCCAGTACACATACCAAATTTGGTGTCTCTAGTTAGTATAGTATAGTGTTTAAGAAAATTGGTTTTATTTAATTTACGGGGGCGGTAGGGGGCGTGGCGAAAATTTGAAACAAACTAAATAACTGTACAAACTACACGAGACTACGTACCAAATTTGGTGGCTCTAGCTCTTATAGTCTCCGAGATCTAGGTGTTCATACGGACGAGATAGCAGCTGCTATGAGAAGAATTTAATAAACATTTTCGAAATTTAAAAAATTTTCCATTTCAACAATAAATGCAGTAACCGATCGTTTATTTATTGTATTATTTCTAACTATTATACGTTTAGCTAATTATAGCTCAATCGTCGAATGCTTCAAGGACGGCTATAGTGAAATATAAAACAACGAATCGGATGAAATATTATGGCATGACATTTCAGCAGCGGTGGCAAGTGTCGCCAGCCCGCCAACTGTTGGCATTTGCCTGCCAGCACCAGCCTCTTTGACAAGCTTCAAAAGTTGTCGCTTAATTTGGGTACAGTCAGTACTCATACTCTACATTTATTCAACACAAGCACAACACCAAGATCATGGTCATTATTAGCTAAAGAGCAGCAACAAAACCATTGATGTTTGTTGGCAGCCTTGTAGCAGCCTCTGCTGTCAAAAATTGATTTACCGTTTTAATTTTAAGTTTTAAACCTGTCAAAAATAAATCATTCAATCGTTCGCTGGCTGCCAGGCTTTCCAACACTTGCGTCCCCCTCTATGAAACACGTCGCGTCCATTTTATATTCATTCCCCGTTTTTATTCGCATATTTAGACATTTTTTAGCGCCATTCAGCTGGACGATGACCCAATTGTCGACTTTACTCAAACATTCTTTGACTTTTTAATTTATGATGTATTAATTTATTTGTTAGGGTAGACTTTCAAAAATCATCAAATGATTAACTAAAATGGTACATTTAAACACGTATGCTCGGAAATTTTCATATGTACATATGTACATATATATCGATAGAAAAAATTGACTTAACTGAGATCGACTAAAGAGGATTTTGCAAAATCAAAATCCTCTTTTCCAAAAATATTTTTAATGGTTTTTAAAAGATCGTAAAAGCGTTAAATTTTGATAATCCAGAATATTTTTTTTGTGTTAAAGGCATCGGAGGTATGTACATATGTATGTATGTAAGCTCATATGTACATCAATGCATCAAGGCTTTAGTCCGATGTCTCAACCAAAAATCGAATAGTTCCTCATTGATGTAGAGAATAGAAGCACGTGCAGAGCCAGGTACGGACAGGTGAGGTCTATTTCTATTTATGCAAATTTTTATATAAATTTCATTAATCTAGACGGTGTTGTAATCGTATTGGCACTATATGTAATAGCAATAGCCCAATAGGAAAAATCTTCAAACGTGACTGACCTATAAGCTTCTGTAAATTGCAGGCAATTTATTTCTGTGATTCAGCCTGGCTGGAGCAATGGACATACAATTTTTACACCATGCACCCATGGAATGGTCCACTCAGCCTTGTCCGTCTGTCCGAATGAACACTAAGATCTCCGAGATTATACAAACATCAACGCCCGAGTTAATCTTGATCAAAATCGGACTATAGCGTAGTTGGCCATTGGCTGGTGGTAGTGTTAGAGTGCCCCATGTGGATATAACAAGAATTTAATATACGTACATTTGGTCTTATATATTTAAAGCAGTTATTTCACTTGATTCATGATATAGCTAATTAAAAGGATTTTAAGTTTTTAGAAACAAACTCTGGACAACAAATTATTTAGTTTCTTACTAAGCATAGTTCTTTTTTGCCAGCATCCATTAGTTGCCCTTTTACCACTTGTGATTTGGTCAGCAAGTGGGCTTCGTATTCTGGCTTGATAGTCAAATTGGCTGAAAAATTGACAGAGCCAATGTCCCATACATACATTTTTAAATCAACCCATAACCCTCTCAAAAATAAAAAATCAAAAAAGGCGGTATTGTTTTTCTAACTCAATCACAGAGGCCGGTAAGCTCAGTTTCTGGTAATTATTTTGTAACCCCGAATGAGAGTGGGTTCAAATACCCATCCACCCCATGGACCTATAGAGTTTTTGACATTCTTTCTCTGTCTCTCAACCAGGCAATTCAGTTTTTGATGCAGCTGATGTCGCCACAGCCAACTCGTAAAACGCATGTCCACCACATGGCTAGATTGAAAAGGGGAGTTGGAGTACAAGGGCTTAACGTAGTTACTGGTTGGTCGCCCGTACCGGGGAAAGCTATTTATGGGTCTTATGCAATGTGCGTGCCCCATTTGGGTCCGGTGAAATCTGTGGAGCAGATAAATTTTCCAAGCAAAGGTTCATGAAAATGCAATTTTATTTTCTAACACACAGACGTACATTCACATTCATGCACCAATCCCAGGACTAGCGCTAGTCGTTGGCAATAGTTAGGCCGGTGCGTTGGGTTAACCAACGTCACTGTTGTCCAATCGACTGTGAAATGATGTCCTACGACATGAAGACTAATCGGAAACCATTGTTGTCACAGTGGAACAGAACATATACCTAAAAACATCAAGAAAATGATTTAACAAATTTTAATTTGAATTGAAATTTGTAGTTTTTCATAACGTTGCAGAGGGTTACAAAGGATTTTTTCAGATTCTTGTCACGCAGAGAAATATCTACATATATATCATATTTGAAAGTTCTGAGTCGATATACCCATTCCCACCTGTCCGTCTGTGCGAATGTGTTAATTAAGCTTTATATTATCATTGTAAAGTATAGCTGTAGTAAGGTTTTTAAATTGATTATATTAAATATATTTTTTTCATTTTAAATGCCTAATTAAAAATGCTTTGTTATTTAAACACTAATTTCGGCCCAATGTACTATACCACGTCATCGAATCGTATGCATCGTATTCGAAAAGTTTTGTGCAGGCCAAGCGACCCGGCTGACGATTTTAACAATCATGTCGTTGTAGAGTATGCTGGGTATATCCAAAGAGCAGGCTGGTGCAGAACACCTAAATATCGGCAATGACAGTCACTTGTCCAGCGAAATTAGATTTACTCCACGAAGCATTTTACGGGACTTTATGGAAGTCAGTTCGAGAAATGAGCAGAAGGCAACCCCTTACAAAGCTGAAACAGCTGAAACCACAAAAACTCCGACTCGGTATGACTGCAATATATATGAATTGAATTTGTATGATGCAAAATCTGGGTATACATGCATGCCCTAGGAAAAGATAGAGTGATAGAGAGAGATAGAGTGCTGATGCAGATACTGAAACGGCCGCAAACCAGAAAATTAAAATATGTACACACATACATAAGCAATAATAATGAAGTAAGTAAGTCGTCTCGCCGACTTCGGTATACCATGCACTAGGTGAAAAACATTTTAAATTTCGAATATGACTATTAACTTTGCCTCATGGCATATGCTATCTCGCTCACCCGCACAAAAACACACGAGCACTCTTCCTCCCTTACGGACCGCCTAGTAAAACTCGTTTATACGTATATTTTCCATGTTTGTAGTCCGATTTTAATAAAATAAGGTAGGTATTAGATTAGATATTGATAGGACTTGGCAAATATGTTAAATATCAATAATCTGCACTCATACTAATGAAATCTAATTACCAAATTTGGTGGTTCTAACATTGTTAGTTTTCGAGAAAATCAGTGGCGGAAGTAGGCGTGCCAAAAATTTTAAAAAGGCTAAATCTGCGCGTATACTAAGCCACTACACATTACAAATTTGGTGGTTCTATCTTTGTATGTTTTCGAGAAAATCAGTTTTATTTAATTTGCGGGGGCGAAAGGAGGCGTCGCAAAAATTTAAAACAAACTTGAACATCGTAGGTATTACAGGAGTCTAAGTACCAAATTTGGTGACTCTAGCTCTTATAGTCTCCGAGATCTACGTGTTCATACGGACGGGCGGACGGACGGACATGGCTAGATCGACTCGGCTTTTGATGCTGATCAAGAATATATATACTTTATAGGGTCGGAAAAGCTTCCGTTTGCCTGTTACATACATTTTGGCGACTTTACGTACCATTTCACTCTATGATGAATCTAGGTGCAAATGTAATCTCAAAAATTTTGTGATAAATTGCACATACATTTAACTTTTAAATGTTTTCCTCGTTGTATTTTAATTTAACAGAAGCACGAAACAGTCATATGATCAATCGGATTTCCCCACTCCAACGGTTTTCCATACGGTAAATACTTCCCAATACCACATTTCGTTAACGAATCTGGCTTTGAATCCAAAGTAAGTTATAATCATACAAGAAAGTTCTTGCTGAATCTTTTAGCAGAGTTCTTTTTACATCCTTGCATAGGGTATTATGAGATGTTTGTAACACAGAGAAGAAGACGTTTTTGTCCTCATAAACTACATTGAGCATGAGAAACTCAGATATAGCCATGTCCGCCTGTCCGTTTGTCTGTCGGTGCAAATCAACTTCACGCATCCATCTTAACAGCTATTAAGATAAAGTATGAAAGTCGTCAGGATCAGACCACTAAATCATTATGACCACTAAATCATTGTTTTATGAAAAATCGGTGAAGCAATGGGCGGAGCTTTACCAAATTTACTAGCCATCTTTTATATACATCTCAACTAAATACAAAATGCTTATTGCCACAAGATAATTTTACCTTATTAAATTTACTTACTTTTTGACAGAAGCTTTTTTAGTTTCTCAGAGTATCCAGAATCGCCAAGTAATGCTGCTTTTCTTACTGGGTGTTTCGTTGGTTCTTGATTGTTTCGCCATTTTTTAATAGTCGTCATGGCCGTCCACTACTGACTTCGCAATACAACCAGTCAGTTCACTTCACTTCATCGTCGTCACCACCGTCAAATTGAAGACCGGTGCGGCCCATTTAAAATCAATTTACGGCTTCGCCCTTAGCTCACGTTATGCATAAATAAACGATATGCGAGTGGGAGCCGTCGACCCTGCATCAACTTCATTTGCTTATCCTTTAGACTTTCTACAGTCTGATTGATGGTAACTTTTGGAGCACATGGAGCGTTAGCTTGGCATGTGCGTCTCCATTACTGCAAGTTTCGGCAACTTGATTGTTGTTATTATTTCCAACTTATGACGTGCTAATAATGGCGCATAAACACATTAAATTATGGGCGTCACTTGCTTAAATTCAAATGACGGATACCATTAACGCTTTAGGTAAAAGCGTTGATTACTGTAGGATTTCTGAAAACTATAATTCTAGTTCATCATAAAATTGAATTATTTTTGATTCGGTAAAACTTATTTTCTCTCTCCGCTTAGGTTAAAGTTGGTTTTACGGCTCTGTGTGAATCGAATTTTTTGACTGATTCGAGAAAATCTTGAAATCCTATGAGTAAAGGCAATCAGCTTAAGCTGAGGCTGAAAATTGGGCGCGTTTTTCGATATAACATACGACGAATGCAGGAATGGACACATACAAGCCTTTATTATAATGGAGGCAGGTAGTCAGTCGAGCCAAATCATTGGCATCGGCATAAC
This sequence comes from Drosophila insularis, assembly GCA_018903935.1. Lineage (NCBI taxonomy): Eukaryota > Metazoa > Arthropoda > Insecta > Diptera > Drosophilidae > Drosophila > Drosophila insularis. The sequence goes on from JAEIFP010002302.1 coordinate 6,149,386, forward strand.
CATCTTCCGTTCGACAACCGCAGGCACTCACATGCAACGCAAATTAATTATTAATCAACGTAGCAAAAAAGAGTTAGTACAGGTAGGAGGAGACTAACCTACCGCTCCTCTTTTGCCTTTTCCTCGATCAAGCCGCGAAGGTGATTTATGCTCGTGAGTCCGCACAGCTAACGAATCCAGGTATTCTGATGGACGATGCCGATGACGACGAAGATGATGATGACGATGACCAAGGTGAAGGTCTGGTGCATGCAATCACACAATCCAACATTCAGTAAACAATATTATTTCTTTATATTGCTACATATATACGTATGTATGTATGTTTATTTAAGCTCTATGCATTTTAGTGTTTTTTTTTTATACCCTTGCAGAGGGTATTATAAAATTGGTCAGATGTTTGTAACGCACAGAAGGAGACGTTTCCGACCCCATAAAGTATATATATTCTTGATCAGCATGAGAAGCTAAGTCGATATAGCCATGTCCGTCTGTCCGTCTGTCCGTCGGTGCGTATGCCTTTTTCTCAGCCATCTTAAGAGCTATCGGGATGAAATTTTTTTTGGGAGCTTTTTTTTACCCGGGTGAGATAAAGTATGAAAATCTTTGGGATCGGACCACTATATCATATAGCTCTAGAAGAAACATTTTTGCAAAAATTGGAGTATCCCCATGAAATTTACCAATATGATAGTAATAGATATAAAATCTCAGATCCCAAAATTTGAATCTGATCCGATAAATAGAACACAAGTTACAGTCAATATAAATCGGTTCAAACGCTGCCGGCAGCGCTGCTTGCTGCCTACTACTGCCATCATCAAATCAACAGAGCACACGCATACACACACAGACGCAACGCTACATGAACTGTATGTGTATGCGTGCCGTGCTTTGCTTAGAAAATGATGGAAGAAGAAAAACTTGTGGTAAAAAGAGAAATAATATTTTGTTTGTGTATTGATGAATTGAGTTGCAGGGAAAGAAATTTCAAAAAGGAAAAATATTATTGCCAAGTATACTGCAAGGGTATATAAACTTCGGCATAGCCGAAGTTAGCTTCTTTGATATTTTGGTTTTCAATTTACTATTCGAATCTTAAAAAAATAACAGAAAAGAAAAACTGCATAGTCAAGTCAATTGTCAGGGAATGGGAAGTAAGTTGAGGGGGCTCATACGACAACAGAACATAGCCTGCCAGCCGTATATAGGACGGATCGCGTTCACAAATACAAATAAAAAACAAACAAACAATTATAAATAACTCTGTAGCTCTAATTAAGAGCTAATTATGAAAGAACGATGTCAAATTGACATTGCCATCCCAATTTAGACTGATTCAATTTTACGTTGGTGCGTACTCTAAGATAGGACGGTCTAATGAGGTAAACAGAATTTTTGTTGTGTACGCATCTTCAAATTCTTTTGACCCTCGTTTTAGAAACCCAAGAACGCTCATGGCTAACAGCAGTCAAAATATTAGGATTAAAAGGTAATTTATGGTCCATAAGTAAGCGCAGGTCACTGATAGCATATAAGCGCTCTAAGGGAGTTTCGTTAAAATAATAGATTGCTAAGTATAGAGTGAGTTATATTAAGATGGGATTGAAAAAGGCAACAAGACGATACGTCTTGATAACCGAGGCATAATCCGCATACATAGTGAAGTATAGTGAATAGTAATGAAACCAAATGTATACCCAATCAAAAGGAAGTGTAGGGACCCCAAGTTGGTTCAACTTATATAAAAGCAGAGAATGATTAACGGAATCGAAAGAATTGCTCAGTATAAGTATAAATGACACCAATTGCAATGCAGTCTAATAGGTAAGTTGTTGTTGATCTACATTTCAAAAGCTTTAGGAATGGCAGATAATTTGGAAATACATCTATAATTGGAGGCTTCGGATTTCTTACCGTTTTTATTAAGATAAATAATTATTCATATATTATAATATATGATTCCTTCCAAATAGATGGGAAGAGGAAAGTGTGACGGGAAGTGTAAATAACTTAAGTATTGGCTTACATAGAGCCTTTGCACAAAACCTCAATAACTCAAGTAAAAACCAAGAAAGTCTATCAGACCATCCTTGGGTCACATAAGGGACACAAACATCGAAAAACGATTCAAGAATTTTATAAAAGACAGAAATGGCAGAGCCCATATCCGTGCAAGAATACAGATAAGACCAATCATTAATTTAAAACAGTTAATTAATTTTAGTGTAGTTTGATAGTCAATGGTTATATCCAGAGTTGGATGGAAGTTGTTTTCAGGGATAACTAAGGTCAGTCCTGGAAACCTCGCAGATGGAGGAATCCAACATAAATACAAGATCTAATGATCGGACAGGATTTACTTGAGTTAGGGACAATTCAAGGAAACCATCAATGAAACAATGAGACATTAGTTAAGAATCATATGAGAGGTAATCTTATGTAAATTAAAATCTCCCAGAAGAATGAGCAACAAATGGTCAATGTATACTGCCAAGTCGGACTGTGGCGGAATATATAAAATTTGAACACAAACAAACGCAGACTGGACAATTTCAGATAAAAACACTGATTCAGCATCGTCTAAATTTTAGACTCTAAAACACCGCCACTAGAGGTGATATCCCTTTTTCACCTATACCAAAAGCTGTCGAGGCTCTAACGAATCGAATTTGGAATTATAGATTTCACTCTCATAAAGTATATAAGTATATATAGCCTAGTCGATCTACCCATGTCCGTCCGTCTGTCCGTATCAACACTTACTGTTAAAATACTACTAGGTTGCAAAAATACTTCGAAATAATACAATTCTTTTCATACACATTTATAAAACATAAAGAATAGTAAAGGCAATTACACACAAAAGTATGAAAATATTTTCTGTAGATTTATTTATTATTAGAAGTATAGGATATAGTTGTAAAACTATCAACCTAACTATATTTTACAAGCACTGGCAACTAAGGCCTTCGGCTTAGACGAAAACTACATCCATACACTAGCCTGGGATTCGAACTCGGATCCTCGTTGTTCAGTTACCTAATTGACTGGGCCACTTAGACAACACATCTACCGAGGACTGCTTTCTGTAGATTTAAATGAGGGGAATTGTCAAAATTACAAAATGTTTTATTTTAGAAAGAAAGCGTGCATTGATATTTACTATAATTTTTTTTTAATGTAGAGAGGGCTAACGAAGTTTGTACTTATATCCCTGCAGTTTTTATACCCTTGCAGAGGGTATTATAAAATTGGTCAGATGTTTGTAACGCACAGAAGGAGACGTTTCCGACCCTATAATGTATATATATTCTTGATCAGCATGAGAAGCTGAGTTGATATAGCCATGTCCTACTGTCCGTCCGTCTGTGCGTATGCGTTTTACTCAGCCATCTTAAGAGCTATCGGGATGAAATTTTTTTGGGGGCTTTTTATTACCTGGGAAAAATAAAGTATGAAAATTGGGAGAATCGGACCACTATATCATATAGCTCTGGAGGAAACATTTTTGCAAAAATTGGAGTATCCCCATATCAATATGATAGTATTATATATAAAATCTCAGATCCCAAAATTTGAATCTGATCGGATATATAGAACACAAGTTACAGCCGATATAAATCGTTTCGGCTTGCTGCCTACTACATCATGCCTACATACATACATCATCAAATCAACAGAGCACACGCATGTACACATACAGACGCAACGCTACATAAACTATATGTGTATGCGATATGTAATGAATTGAGATACAGAAAAAGAGTTTGGAACATGTAAAAATATTATGGCCATGGACTGCAAGGGTATATAAACTTCTGCATAGCCGAAGTTGGCTTCTTTGATATTTATACCATGATGAAGTTTCAGCAAATGTTATAAGTTTTACATGGAAAATTGGATTCATACTCGACAAATCTGCAGATGGACGTCGAATGATCAAAATATGTCTTGCAAGTATTGGTTTTTTGAGATCCGAAATAACAAGAATTTATTATGTATTATTTCGAAACAATATAATAAATGTACATATGTATATACATATGTTGCACATTGTATATTAATAAGATACATTTTCGGCCCCATAAAGTACATATGTACATATATGTACAATCACATATATGTGATTTGCTCCCCTCATCACCCCCATTCATATTCTTGATCAGCATGAAGCTCAGATCAGAAGCTGAGTCGATATAGTCGATATATTCAGCCATCTTAAGAGCTATCGGGCTGAACTTTTACCTGTGCTGTTTATACCATACACCCATAGGGTGAAATGTTATATTAAAGTCGCCGGGACGATCTAGCCATGTCCGTCCGTCCGTATGAACACCTAGATATCGGAGACTAGAAGAGCTAGAGTCACCAAATTTGGTATGTAGTCTCGTGTAGTATGTACAGTTATCGAGTTTGTTTCAAATTTTTGCCAGGCCCCTACCGCCCCGCAAATTTAATAAAACCGATTGTCTCAAACGTATATTTGCGTAGTAAACATTTGTTATCTGTAAAAATTTCGACACGCCCCCTACCGCCCCCACAAATTAAATAAAACCGATTTTCACAAAAACTATTCTACCTAGAGACACTATAGTACGTATGTATATTTACTTAGTAAATGCGCACATTTTTGATGTGTAAAGATTTTGCCACGCCTCTTTCCGCCCACGTAATTTGAAAAAACTCGATTATCTCCCGTAATTTTCAACCTTGTGTAATCAAATTTAGCACACTTAAATTTGATACTAATATCCAGCAAAACTCCAAATTTGATAAAAATCGGAATAAAAATAGCCAATTTATGCCTATAAACGTTTTTCCATATGGCCGGAGTTGGCCGTTGGCTGGTGGGTGCGTTGGGGTGCTCGTATGCTTGAGTGAGCGAAATACTTAGATACATATGCTTGTAAAAAGCATGTGAACAGATTTTTTTAAAAATACGAAAATGCATTTGTTATTATAAATTTGTAATATTTGTTTTACTGGTGTATTGTATACCCAAGTCGGCGAGACGACTTACTTCTTTTTTTTATGCAATTATTATTAGCTTACACCAATAGATCTGCTGTTTATTTTAGTATGCTGAGAGCCGATCATATCAGTCAGCCTTGAGAATGTCAGTCAGGGAAAGCGTCCGTTGGTATTGTGATTGGTTTCTCCAACCCGATTTTGTCCATCTAACCAATTTATAAGCAATGAAGAGCCTCACCTCCTTGGCTAAAGGAATCAGCATGCAATGCTCATGCTCAAATATCTTTCCGCAGACTTCGAATAAGAATTGAATCGCATTTTAAATTATCTGACTGCTTCGTTCGCCGAAACCCCATTTCCCTTTCCATAGAGCACATGATTCACAGTCACAATCGCCTCAAATCTCCAATAACAAATCGCATAATTACAGGGCAACGGCTGTCCATTGCAGCAACTCACCAACAGGAATCCAAAGCCTCCAAGCCAAAAGCTCAGAGACGATTGCGATGCAGTGAAGAAGATATGAAATATTTTAACTAAATGGCAGCCACAGAAATAAAAATGTGGGATTGAAGCGTATAAATCAACGCTGGTCCCTGGGCTCCCAAGAGACTTGAGGTCTGTCATGAAAAAAGGAGGCAGGCATCCCATCCAGCAATGAAGCTTCATTAATATGTATGTACATATATACAAATATATATATACACATGTATATATACATATATCAGCATGTATGTACATATGTGGCTACATGATTCTGAGCCAGAAGAAAAAACAAAGTCGATAAATAGAACTGATTTTTGCACAGAACACGGAATTAGTTTGTTAACCTTACGAACGTACTATGTATAAGTATTAAGAAGAGGCACCTGACACCTCAAAAGTCTTCATTCTATATGTATACTTTGTGTATATGTACATTGTACATACATACATATGTAAGAATTATTGTGCGTATAAAATAATTGTTGTTTATTAAAGTTAAAAATAGTTAGGTAGCAAAATAGTCAATTGAGCAGATTAGAATAAAAAGAACTCTGACACACAACAGCTTTACGTGACCACTTTTAGCTACTTTACGCTTTAACATCTTTAAATACACCTAGTTATACATATGTACATATGTTATAAATATCTTGACAGTATGTTGACTTCGGTTGGTTATTTATTTTATTTAATTAAAATTTTGGGAAGAGATTTTTTACATACAAAATTAGCAAATTAGAAAATTCGCTAAAGATATGTATATACTTCCACTGCTTCACCGATTTTTCGTACAGCACTTACCCGAATTTTCAGTACCTTAAATACAGTTGGGCCCCGATTATCCGGGACGGTCGGGAAAATCGAAAACGCCGGTAAATCGAGAACAAAATTTCCACGTATTTCGTACCTAGAATTTTATAAGTACATATGTATGTATGTATGTACATTCATACATACATACATATCTTTAAATCAATCCACAAACAATTTTTCCCTAGTTCTACAAACGTTTATTGATGGCTATAAAACCATTAAATAAGAAATCCAACCAAAAGTTGGAAATAATTATGTACTATTGTAGTAAACTGTTCAGCTTTTAAATTTACTTTCATAAGTTTCTCCTGAATTGTACCTTGAACCTTATCTTGATCTGTTATTTCAGAAAAATTAAAGTTTTCAAGAAAATTTAGCAAAGTGTTAGATGCACTTATGGCCTCTTGAAAAAATAGTTTTGAAGCTGCTACTTCTATGCCAAATGATAGAATATTTTAATCACACTCGAGCCATGATTATAAATCATTATTTGTAAATTGGTCCGTCTATTCGTGCTAGGTGATCAACCTGCAAAGGCACACTGACCATAAAAATATGTAACATGTACATATGTACATACATACACGCGTGTTTCTCATTGATTGCTAACTAAAATGGGGAAGTCCTAAATTCGTTTTATTTGCTTAGAAAAAAATGTTCGTTTGAAATCACGGATAATAGCGGTAATCACGGTTAACAGTGACAATGCAAGAAACTCAACTTTAATCCCGATAATAGGGGTGTCCGGTTAATTAAATTCGAGAAAAAAATTATGAATGAAGTAAGTAAGTCGTCTCGCCGACTTGGATATACCATACACCAGTAAAACAAATATTTTAAATTTATAATAACCAATGCATTTTCGTATTTTTAAAAAAATCTGTTTGCATGCTTTTTAGAAGCATATCTTAGTATTTTGCTCACTCAAGCATTCGAGCACCCTAGCGCCCCCACCAGCCAACGGCCACTTCCGGCCATATGGAAAAACGTTTATATGCATAACTTGACTATTTTTATTCCGATTTTGATCAAATTTAGTAATTTGCTTGATATTAGTATCAAATTTAAGTGTGCTAAATTTGATTGCACAAGGTAGAAAATTACGGGAGATAATCGAGTTTTTTCAAATTACGGGGGCGGAGGGGGGCGTGGCAAAATCTTTACACATCAAAACTGTGCGCAATTACTAAGCAAATATTTATACCAACTATGGTGTCTCTAGCTAAAATAGGTTTTGAGAAAATCGGTTTTATATAATTTGCGGGGGCGGTAGGGGGCGTGGCAGAAATTTGAAATAAACTCGATCAGTGTACATACTACGCGAGTCTACATACCAAATTTGGTGGCTCTAGCTCTTATAGTCTCCGAGATCTAGGTGTTCATACAGACGGACGGACGGACAGACGGACATGGCTAGATCGTCTCGGCTGTTGATGCTGATCAAGAATATATATACTTTATGGGGTCGGAAAAGCTTCCTTCTGCCTGTTACATACATTTTGGCGACTTTAATATACCATTTCACCCTATGGGTGTATGGTATAAAAATCCGTAACGAAAACATCGATGGTTAGATTAACTTTGATATCAATATATCTGACTTATATTGACCTTTTTTCCATTTTGTCGACAAAAGTTTAGTGCCCCTGGTATTGCTATAAGCAATGCGCCAAGTTGAGAAATAGTTTCAGTCGATTTTGTCAGACCAAACAACGGCTCGTGAAAAATACCCCTATGCCACTCAAATTTTTTGAATTATTTATATGATGTGCCCCATGTACATACATATGTTCTTTTAAGCTATTCAGTTAAATTCTTAATACAACTTACAATTTTTCGACATTATGCCACAAAAACCAAAATCTAGCTTAATGTGAACTGCTTTAAAACCTCGCCAAAAGATATCAGCAGGTTGTACCGCATCTTTTTATTTAATTTTAAAAATGTATGTATGTACATATGTATGTATGTACATATATGTACATATATATATGGCGGTACACTCTTTTGTATATTTGTACACAATACACAAAAAAAGTTTCAGTTCGAAAAATTAAAAAAAAAAATTATTTTTTTCAATTTAAAAGTATTTGTTTATTAAACAAAAATACACATTCTCAATAAAAACACCTAAGATTGATCTTTTATCACATTTTTTTGGTCAAACAAGATGAACACAAAAAAGGACCTGGTTCTTTCCATGCGAATACCGTAATATTTTACAAATCTAAAAAAGAAATAAACTTCAATTTACATTGACTTGAATGTTGAAAAGCGTCATTTTTAACTTATTTTTACTTTATGTAAACTCTTAGCAAAGCACCCTTTATCTTGTTATTCATGTATGTACATACATATGTACATAAATATGTACATACATATGTACATACATCAATGTTCACTTATAACAATCTCACTCAAAACGCTCTCACGCTCAATGACAACGTTCTCTCTCCCTGTCTCTCTCTTCAATTTGCACAGCTCATTAATTCTCTCTCGTTTTCGAATTTCGAGCGTGCTTTCGGTATTAGAGATGAGCAAAAAAAGCACGTAACTGTATCATGACAATATGTACCATTGGTTCCGTGGCCAGAATGTAATCATTCTGAATTTAAATTATAAAATTCCTTCGACCTGTAAATTATTCGTTATTTTTTATTATCTAACGTGCTAGTAAAAAGTGAACAACGCAGTCAACAACCATAAAATCCACATGTAGTGGTTTTTGTATTTTCACAGTCACAGTGAATTTGACACACATCGAACCAGAGTAGCTCATCTCTATAGACAAACCTTTGGGTAGGGCGGTTGCTAGTGAAAAGTGCGCTGTGAAAATTTAGTATTAAACAAAGAGAGTTACATATGGATATGTATGTACATATATTTCAATACTTGCATATGTAGAGGGTAATACTATTTAAAGTGGTTCTTTTAAGTATTTCATCGTTTTCCAATCGCTATTATACTCTTATAAACAAGGTAAGCTAAATTTGTTATCTACGCAGCGGTTTGGGCAGAAAATTGTTCTCTCGAATTGGTACTTTTCGGTCGAAAATTGAGTGAGTTTGAGTGTTGTGAGCGACCGTTACAGTTTAAAATGTTATGTAAAAACAAACAAACACGAATCAATTAATGCCTAGTCTACTTTGGCGATCGCTACATATGTACATACAGTCTGTCAAGAAACACTTTACACAGTGGAAAAAAGCTCAATTTTTTTACTTTATGTAAAAAAAACAAAGGGTTTTGTTTAATTTAACTAATTTTTTTCAATGGTTAACTGTTTAATAGGTATTTTTAAATGAAATTATAAAAAACAGAAACAAAAACAATAACGGTGAAACTTAAAAAACAACAAAAACTTAGATTACACATGTTTGACACATATATATGTACATATGTATGTACATAATTAATATAAAATATATCAAAAAGGCTAACTTTGGCATACATGTACATATGTACATGCATATGTACATATACCATTGCAGTCCAACTAAATTTTTACATTTTCAAAATTCTTTTTGCTGTATCTCATCATCAATACACAAACAAATATTCAAATTCCTTCTTATTCTGCTATGTATACCCGCAATGTTTTTCTTCTTCCCTCATTCCATAAGAAATGCACTGCACACATACAGTTTATGTGTTTGTATACATACATATGTACATATGTACATGTGCTCTGTTGAATCGAGCAATGACGTATGTATGTAGTTATTGACTGTAACTTGTGTTTTATTTATCCGATCAGATTGAAATTTTGGGATCTTATGTTTTATCTCTAAAACTGTCACATTAGTACTCCAACTCCTTCACCGATTTTTATACCATACACCCATAGGGTGAAATGGTATATTAAAGTCGCCAAAATGTATGTAACAGGCAGAAGGAAGCTTTTCCGACCCCATAAAGTATATATATTCTTGATCAGCATCAACAGCCGAGACGATCTAGCCATGTCCGTCTGTCCGTCCGTCCGTCTGTATGAACACCTAGATCTCGGAGACTATAAGAGCTAGAGCCACCAAATTTGGTATGTAGACTCGTGTCATATGTACGCTTATCGAGTTTGTTTCAAATGTTTGCCACGCCCCCTACCGCCCCCGCAAATGATATAAAACCGATTTTCTTAAACACCATAGCAACTAGAGACACAAAATTTGGTATGTATATTTGCTTAGTAAACGAGCACATTTTGTATTTATAAAAATTTTGCCACGCCCCCTACCGCCCCCGCAAATTAAATAAAACCGATTTTCTCAAACACTATAGCAACTAGAGACACAAAATTTGGTATGTATATTTTCTAAGTAAATGCGCACGTTTTGTATTTGTGAAAATTTTGCCACGCCCCCTACCGCCCCCGCAAATTAAATAAAACCGATTTTCTCAAAACCTATTTTAGCTAGAGACACCATAGTTGGTATAAATATTTGCTTAGTAATTGCGCACAGTTTTGATGTGTAAACATTTTGCCACGCCCCCCTCCGCCCCCGTAATTTGAAAAAACTCGATTATCTCCCGTAATTTTCTACCTTGTGCAATCAAATTTAGCACACTAAATTTGATACTAATATCAAGCAAAATACCAAATTTGATCAAAATCGGAATAAAAATAGTCAAGTTATGCATATAAACGTTTTTCCATATGGCCGGAAGTGGCCGTTGGCTGGTGGGGGCGCTAGGGTGCTCGAATACTTGAGTGAGCGAAATACTAAGATATGCTTCTAAAAAGCATGCAAACAGTTTTTTTTAAAAATACGAAAATGCATTGGTTATTATAAATTTAAAATATTTGTTTTACTGGTGTATGGTATATCCAAGTCGGCGAGACGACTTACTTACTTCATTCGTATGTGCCTTTATGACATAGTTGTCCGATCCTATAGATTAGATACTTGATCTCACCCAGGTAATAAAAAGATCAGAAAAAAAATTTCATCCCAATAGCTCTTAAGATGGCAAATATTTAAAATGTATAATAGGAAATGTATTTTAATTCCTGGCTACAGGATGTGCTTAGCAAGCGTATCTCTCACAAGCACAGCACTCTAGCGCAGCCACCGACCAATTTTAATCAAATTTGGTAACTTGCTGGATATTTATGACAGTTTTTAGTGTGTGAAATTTAATTGCAGTAGTTAAAAAGTTGCGGAAGACAATAGGTTTTTTTTCGAATTAAAGGCGCGGAAGGAGAATGGAAAACTTTTTAAACATATAATACCTGCAGTCTTACTAACGAATAAACATATGTATCAAATTTGACGTCTCTACCTATTAAAGTCTAAGAAAATTTGAGATAAAGCTAATCTGCATGAAGACTACACGGGACTACATACTAAATTTGGGCGCCAAGATCAATGTGTTTATAAGGACATGTGACGGGCAGACGGACCTGGCTAGATCGATTCGGCTATTGATGCTTGTCAAGAATGTGTATATGTACTTTATAGGGAAAAGCTTCTCTTTGCCTGTTATACATATACATTTAAGTAAGTTTAAAATACCATGCATCTATTATAATGCATAGTAAGGAGTTTAACTCCTTCAAAACAGCATTGCTTCTCTCTTTTTCTGACAAATCAGTTTAACTTTATGACTGAGAAAGCTTAACAGTGGAATGCCCTTAGTATGAAGTATCCGTCCACCCTTAATGGCCATCCCCAAAGAAACCCACCCGGACGGTGGCCGGGTTTCTGTCAGAATTGATTGATTGAATTGCCACTTTATGAAATTTGTGAGTCTTCGGAGATGTGCGTGAAACTCATGCTTTTGTCCTCGTCGTTCGCTCTATTTGGGGGTGTTTGGGTTGGTTGATTGGGTGTTCTATGGATGAGGCAGGTGGTGCTAGGGAGGGCGGGAACGAGGGTTGCTTTGCTGATTTGTGTTTGCTTACACTTTGGCCACCATTTGCAGCATTAAATACATAAAATTATTTACAGTGCTGGGGCGGCCATTAAACTTGATAGATTTATGACAAAGCATCAAACAAAATTCAAGGGTGGCCTTTGAAACCTTTTTGGCGGAATACAGTAAGATTCTACCGTCTAAAATTTTAAATTTCTTTAAACTAGTGCCGAGAATAATAAATAGAAAAATATTTCTATAAATAAATAAGTTTTTTTATATGCTCGAAATATGGGTATTTTGAATTTAGCCAGATCTGTGAAACGCTTAGGTGGCTGCATTTCATGGTCCTTCAATCTCTCCGTTTTCCAGTCAAGATTAAAAGATTTGACAAAAACAGTAACTTTTTGTAATTATATTCATTATTTTACCAGAAAGTTCTAAATATATGTATCTTGGTTTAAAAAACTTATTTTGGGTGTGCCAAATTTTATGAAAGTTAGAGTTTTTGTGAGGAAAAACTTTTTGCTACTTATGCAGTTATCACCAACCAAAGCAATAGCTTAGTTAATATAATTCTAGCAAACTTTAATCAAACTCAGATAATAAATTATATTATATAGTTGTCAGTTACAGTTTTAATTTTTATATAAATATATTTTTTTTTGTAAAAATTTGATTCTTTGAAAACCGGTGAAGGAGTCGGAGTCCCGCTATGAAATGCTCACTGAATACTAATGAGATAGTTTTGAAGATAAAACATATGATCCCAAAATTTCAATCCGATCGAATAAATAGAACACAAGTTACAGTCAATATAAATCGGCTTTGCTGCGGGTATAGCAGAATAAAAAGGGACAGAGTAACACTTTGAATGTTTTGTTTGTGTATTGATGAATTGAGTTACGGAAAATTATCAACAACCGTCTCGGCTTCTTGCCATGTCCGTCCGTATGAACACCTAGATCTCAAAGACTATATTCTTAGATAATAGCTATTAGAGCTAGAGCCATCAAGTTGGTAAGTAGACTCGTAGACTAGTATGATCTAGTTTAAATAAAACCCTCTAGCTACAGACTCCGAATTTGGTACGAATAATGGCTTACTACGCGCGTTTTGTTTGTTTAAAAATGTTGCCACGCCTACATAAATTTGTTTAGTAAGGGTGCAGAGTATTTAAATTTAAAACGCCCACTTTCGCCTCCATAATCTAGAAAAAACCGATTGCTTGTCGCAATTTTATGACTATCAAAACCAGAACTCTAATTAACACTAATTAGTCTTATTAATTTCTACCGGCTTACCGATTTTTTTTCAAATCGGACTACGATCAACATATACGGATGAACGTGTTTTACGAGTGGCGGCGCTAGAATACTCGTGTGTTTGTAAGAGTAAGGGAGATCTCATATACTAGGAGGTACATACGTAAAAAGAATTTAAAAGACATAAGTATGTACATTTGGTCTTGGAAGTTTAAAATATATTTTCACCTGGTGCATGACATACCGAAGTCGGCGAGAAGACTTACTTCATTTTCTGAAAGTAAACATATCAAAGTTACCTTCTTTTTTCTTTTTATAGCGAGGGAAAATTCTTCATTTTAAGATTATTTTTCAGTTTGGCACATGAGCTAAATATGACTTATACATATGTACAGTGAATCACATTAATATTCGGTTTTTTTTTTTTACTCAACTTTGAGCGCAAGTAACACTACTTAATTTAGCTGAAATTAAAAAATTTTAAATGCTAAGTAATAGTTTAGAATGTTTTCTATCCATAGAGGCGTATGTATTACAATAAATTTTATTCAAAACTAAAAAAGAAAATATCCAAAAACAAAACAAAGTCCCAAATTCAGCGTTACATAAATATTCGGTTTTTTGCTTAATGGTTAAATTAAATACTGTGGCAACTCCCAAAAGTAAAAAATTTTCATGGAATATGGTTTTCCCCGAAAAAGAAACATGTGACACACAAAATTTAACTTCAAGCACGCGTCAAAGTTTAATTGTTTAGGAGCAAATTAAAATGGGCCGTAAAGGAAAAAATTCATCCCTGGAGCAGCGAAAAGTGGTACTCCAACTACATTTAGAGGGCAAAACTTATAAAGTGATAGGTAGAATTTTGGAAATGAAGCCAAACACTGTATATAGATTCCATATTCATTCAACCAGGGACGGTAAATAACGATTATTTTGTTTTTTTTAATTAAATATCAAAGAAGCTAACATCGGCTGTGCCGAAGTTTATATAGTTTATATATACCCTTGCAGTCCATGGCCATAATATTTTTACATGTTCCAAACTCTTTTTCTGTATCTCAATTCATTAATGCACAGAACCTTTCAAATATCATTTCAATTTCTTCTTCTTCTTCCCCATCCCCTTTTACACGCATGCCGTGATTCGCACGCATACACATATAGTTTATGTAGCGTTGCGTCTGTATGTGTGCATGCGTGTGCTCTGTTGATTTGATGATGACGTAGTAGGCAGCAAGCCGAACCGATTTTTATCGGCTGTAACTTGTGTTCTATTTATCCGATCAGATTCAAATTTTGGGATCTGAGATTTTATATATAATACTATCATTTCAAGTGGAATTGTGTATGTAAATAAGTTTAAACATTCATCATTTGCTCGTATACTAAACTGGCGCGGACAGGTTCGTTTCAAAAATTTGAAATAAACTTAATATGCTTGCACACACGGGCGGTTCGGCTTCTCTAGATTTATAGTGGACGGACAGACGATAAGGCGTACAGATGGCTAAATCGACTCGGCTTTTGAAGCTGACCCCATAAAGTATATATATTCTTGATCAGCAAGAGAAGCCAATTTAAAAGCTATTAGGATAAAACTTGGTATTTTGGCAATTTATAACCTGGGCGAGTTGAAGTATGAATTCTTTCGGATCAAACCACTACATCATTAAGCGGTATATGAAAAATTATTGAAGGAGTTGCGTGTAAAATATCATATTCCTATTAAATTATTTGGTAAAAGTTCATGATATTTGATGTTTACAAAAGTAGTAAATGAAGTAACTCCTTAGCAACAGCGAATTAACTCGATCTATTTTAATCCTGTGTTCATAACCTCCATACATAGGAACAAACTAAATAAATAGCCGAAAATCTAATTTGAATGCAAATTAAATAGAACAACTTATGAAAATATATTGCAGAAATTAAGGAAAGTGGAATTGAAAAAGAATGTAATGTTTACGCACCTATGTATGTTGCAGCTGGAAGCTGATTGGATAGTTGGGGCAATTACAAAATGATTGAATGGTAATTTGCTCGGAAAAGTTGGACTGCCTTTTGTTTGGCCTGTTTCGCCTCTGCGTGTGTTCTTCAGTCAGGAGCATTTTTTGCCTGGCATAAATTCCCATTATTTATGGGCCAGTAACTGTTTGTGATATTTTATTTCCGCGCAAGGATAGCGAGGATAATTTGCGCCCTGGTTCGGTTCTCCAAACCAAAAACTTAACAAAGAAAAAGTGTCGTGAATGTTTGGAATTAATTGCCACACTCCCTAGAAACATTGGAAGGGGCGGAAATGGAAATCGCCAAAAGAAAAAATGTTTTAATTAATAAAATTGAGTGTGTGCAAAAATTGAAAGGATTTTGGCTGTTAGCGTCTGAATTGTTGTCGTCTTGTTGTTAAATCCATTTTTGTTTTTGTTTTAGGAGCATTCATCTTGAATGCTCAGTGGCAGGCTCAGACTCTGGCTCATTTTGTATGCAAATGATTTATGCCAAAAAGTGCCTGGCAGTGGGGCAAAACTGGATTAGATTCTGCCAGAGTTGAGTCAACCGTCCCAGAAACGGTCCAAACGCCAGAGAAATCCCTCTGCTACCACCCTTAGTAAGTGAGCGGCCAGTCATTGCCTGGGTTCGCCTATATTTTGATTGGGAGAAATAAGGATAGGTATTGTTGCTGTCTGTATCTACACGGAGGTCGAATCCAGAACCTTTTTAAAATATTTACTTAACATCCATTATCCTCGCCAACGAACTGTCACGCGGACAAGGAGCCCTCGACCCTCGCTTGTATCAACAAACGATAAACTTGCCTCTCAACCAAGAAAAAAAGCAGAAAACGGACAACGGACGTATGTCACTACAAAATGTCACCGCGGGGTGAATTACAGACAAGCGTGTTGTAGAACAGAAGTAGGTCTGAAAATTTATTGATAGTACTTTATATACTCTAAACATTGAATACATTTAAAATATATTCGCACGTTGTGGAAAAATCCTCTATTAATGTAAGACACGTTTATTACATTTAAATGGAAAAGACCAAAGTAACGTGGAAACAAACTTTAGGATCTGCTTGTACATTATTTAAAACTACAGCTTCCATATTTAAGTTCACAATACTTAAAAATCGTATTAAGTTTGCTGTCCTTGAATAACCAAAGAAAGTAGTTTTTTTAAATTCCTAAAGAAAGTTTGATTCGAAAACGTACATAGCGTGGGCTACCTAATCTGCGTCTGAACAGGACAACAGCAATACCAGCGCAACAAATTTAGAGTATGCCGACTAAGCATGACCGAAATAAATGGTGCGATAGGCAAAGAAAACGTAAGTGATTTATGGTCCTGCGAGTGACGAGAACGAACCAGGATAATGCCGACATAACGAGTAAGTATGTACATACATATGTATGTAAACATTTTCGTTTTATTGCCATCTTCGTATTGTAATTGGGTGATATATAATAAGGGACTTGAATTCCATCATATGTATGTTTTGACATATCAGTTTATGGAAACATTTTGCTTCACCTTTCCTTTGTTCCTCTGACACGCATTTTAGTTACATAGACCGTTAGTATGCAAGTAGATAAACACAGATGTTTTACAGGTGTGTTTAGGGCAATTCAGATTATATAAACGGTTGTCCAAATTGAATGGATCCATGAGTTTTTATACCCGTGGAAAAAGTGTATATTAATTTTGATCAGAAAAGTGCACCGCATAGGAGGAAGCATCTTCGACTGTATAAGGTACAGTTGCGAGCAAAAAAATAGTAGCGCATAACACTCGCCAATATTTATTACTATAACTGGCAAGATAATATTCTGATCTGTTTAACACTGCTAAGTACCGTTATCAGCAATGTCTAACACTTGTTTATTACATTGTAACCTCACTTGGTGACTTAACTTATTTGCTACTTCATTTTTAAGCTTAATTGCCAAATTTAGAGCGAGCAAAATAATAGTAGTGACGGAACTTTCTTTGCAGGAAACTTAAACTATTGCTGGAAGGTTGGTTCTTTTTACTCTATTTCACGTGTTAAGGGTTCGCGATAGAAGATTCATTAAAGTATTCCAATTTGCAGTCATAAATGGGCCGGGGTAAGCACGTGTCTTTTAATAGGGGGATCCAGATCAGAAACCTTATAGCTGAGGGCAAAACATACAGAGTAGTCCGAGAAATTGTTCATTGTTTTCCAATTGCGATTCAAAATGCATTAAAAGATGTGGCAGAAAGCTGAAAATAAGAAAAAAGAATAGTTTGAGCCTCTAGGCTTTCTCCGTTTGCATCTACTGTGGAGACACAGGAAGAGCTTAAAGTGCCGGCCAGTGTTTGGACAGTGCGGTGAGAGTATACTAAAAATGAAGTAAGTAAGTCGTCTCGCCGACTTGGGTATACCATACACCAATAAAACAAATATTTTAAATTTATAATAACCAATGCATTTTCGTATTTTAAAAAAAATCTGTTTGCATGCTTTTTAGAAGCATATCTTAGTATTTCGCTCACTCAAGCATTCGAGCACCCTAGCGCCCCCACCAGCCAACGGCCACTTCCGGCCATATGGAAAAACGTTTATATGCATAACTTGACTATTTTTATTCCGATTTTGATCAAATTTGGTATTTTGCTTGATATTAGTATCAAATTTAAGTGTACTTGATAGCACAAGGTAGAAAATTACGGGAGATAATCGAGTTTTATCAAATTACGGGGGCGGAAAGGGGCGTGGCAAAATCTTTACACATAAAAAATGTGCTCAATTATTAAGCAAATATTCATACCAACTATAGTGTCTCTAGCTAGAATAGTTTTTGAGGAAATCGGTTTTATATAATTTGCGGGGGCGGTAGGGGGCGTGGCAGAAATTTAAAATAAACTTGATCACTCTACATACTACACGAATCTACATACCAAATTTGGTGGCTCTAGCTCTTATAGTCTCCGAGATCGAGGTGTTCATACAGACGGACATGGCTAGATCGTCTCGGCTGTTGATGCTGATAAGGAATATATATACTTTATGGGGTCGGAAAAGCTTTCTTCTGCCTGTTACATTCATTTTGGCGACTTTAATATACCATTTCACCCTATGGGTGTATGGTATAATAACTTGAAAGCTCGCAGCCCTCGGAAAGTTCCAAGTTCACAGGAGAACATAAAAGAACGGATTGAATACTCAAAATTCAACCTAAATTGGCCTGTGGGAATTGGCGTAACATACTGTGCTCAGATGGTCCAGATGATGCTTGGACGAAGGGGATCGTCGTCCGAAAAAGACGGAGTATAAGCCACCAAGACTATTAAACATGGGAAATGAAGTGTGTTGCTGTCGGGCTGTTTGTCCTACTACGGTGTTGGTCCTTTATGCTGCATAGAAGGCATCATGGACAAACATGTTTACGTAAAAATTATTTAGGAAGTAATGCTACCAAATGCTGAAGAGGAGATGTCACTTTGTTGGGTGTTTCAACAAGACAATGACCCGAAACACACAAGGAAAGTAGCAAAAGCTTGATTCGAAAATGCAAGAGTAGATGTAATGATGTCGCCCGATCTTAACCCCATCGAAAATTTGTGGTGCGACGTTAAGAAGGGAGCACCTGCTGCAAAGCTAACCACTTAAAGCGGTTTTTGGACTGCTATAGAGCGTACATTGAAGGCCGTAACACCAGAAAGTTGCCTGAAACTGGTAGATTCAATGCCGCGTCGCTGCCCAGATGTACTGAAGAACAATGGGATTGCCACCGAATATTAATAGACTGATATTAAGCTAGTCTTTGTTTTAAAACTATTTCCCTGGAATAAAATTCTACACTTTAAAAATTTTAGCACTTCAAAATATGTGCTACTATTATTTTGCTCGCCTCAATTTGGCACCATTGACACAAAATCTTCATTATGTTTGAAAAATCAAAATGGAGTGCTTTTTTTTTGTTTATAATATAATTAATAACAGGCCGAATAATAAACTTGCATACCAAAAAGTCTCAGTCTAGCTACGATAACATAACTTTCTACGCTACAATTGAAGTGGACGATGCCACTACTATTTTTTTGCTCGCAGCTGCGTATATGTATGTATATTCTTGATCAGCACGACGAGACCAGTTGATATAGCCATGTCCGTCACGAACTGTGACTTTTCTCAATAACTTGGTTGTTTTCTGAGCTATTGTCATAATTTAATATGTATTTGTGAGTTTAATATACATATTTCCAATTTTATGTGCCAAATTTGATCGAGATCGGGTGGTCACCCTCCCATAGGAACGATCGGTCGAAATCCGTGACTTTTATGAATAACTTCGTTACTTTGTACGCGATTGATTTAAAATTATGCATTTGTCAGTTTTATATATGTATCTGTTAATGACTGTGCCAAATATGATCAAGATCGAATAACATTATATATATATTATATAGCTGTCCTACAAACAGACGATAAAATCTCATGCTGCATGCTCCGCATTGCTCCAGCCGAGGATTGTGATTACATTAGACTTTTTACATAAAACTTTTTTCTACTTTGACAGCTATATGAAGATGAAAGAGTAACAAAAAACTTGCAAGAGCTTACAAACTTCGGCGCGGTCGAAGTTAGCCCCGGCCATCTGATTGTAATTGACTTGTTTTGAGAATGTAAATTTAAACAATTTGTAAGCGCTCGCGTGGCGTGTTCTGCCCCATGAAAAAAAGCTACTCTGACTGATTCTTCCAGCGCCGTATGTCATAAAGCGATTCATACATACATACATACATATATATGTATGTACATACACAGATGTGCTTCTTTAAATTTTACACGATGACATATGTATGTACATATTTGTCATTATTTTTAATTTTGCAAAAAATTATTCTGAACATTCAGTGGAACTTATTTGAAAAACTTTTTTAAAATTTACAACTGAAGCAAACTTAAATAACGAAAATGTTCCTTTTATAAGGTATTAAAATTGCCGAAGAAGACAGGTCACATATATTTACATATGTATGTATATATATATACATATGTATGTGTGTATTTGTATATTTATACGTACATAGGTCTCTTCCCATTCCGAGACTAACGTCGATACAAACAAATTCTCATTAATGAAGCTGAGACTGAAATGGTACCCAAAGCGAGGCTAACACAATTCTGAGCATGTAAATGAGTCGACGTTGGAAGTTGGTTGGTGAAGAACTTTGGGGGATGGTGTGAAAAATATGATTCTGACAGAAAACAACAAAACAAAATCCATAATTCAGGATAAAACATAATTCCACAGAGCAACAGAAGCAGGGGCACTGGAAAAGCTAACCCACACAGATGCAAAGAAAAGGAAGTGGTCGGAATGAAAAAAAAAAAAAAATGAATTACGGTTGAGAGTTGTGAGAAAGAGAGTGTAAGCGAGAAGCAGTTACAGTTATTTATTAAATCCCTTTACGCATTTTCATAATAATTTCACAAAATATTTTAAACGCGAGAACGTGGTGGTTGTAGTAAGTGTTGGCGATGTCTGCTTGACATCGGATGATTCATGCCAGTGCTCTATGGTCTAAATGTTGTTGTTGTATTATTAAAATTTTCGAATAGATAGGCCCACTCCAACACATAGGAGGGGTAACACTCATCATAAATAGAACAAAACGAGCCAGAATTTAATCCCTTTTAGCAGAGCAATAATAATTTTCACATATCGCAAGTAAAACAAAATAAACCAGCGGGTCGGAGCTAACTTTGACCGCGGTAAAGTTTATACGCCCTTGCAAGCTTTTGTTACTCTTTTCTTATCTACAGCCTGGCAAAAGAGATAGGTTTACTCCTCTATTATGGCTTACTTAGTGAAAAACGTTTCCACGAATAACTATCCGATTTTGATCAAATTTTGTACTTTACTGTATAATAATAACAGATTTGCGTCAAATTCCAGTGTTTAAAATATTGCGGGAGATAATCGCCCTTTCCTAACGATTAAACAAATCATAAATATATCATAAATATGTATATGTATGCCAAATAAGACATCAAGTCTTTGACTCTTAGAGTTTTTGATAAAATCAGTCTTAAACGATAGGTATCTGTGTGCTTAGTAAAGCAAGTATACATACATACCGAACATCATGGCTCTAGCTGGTTTGATTATAAAGAAAATCCGATTTGTGTAAATTGCCGTGTCGAAAGGAGGCGATCACCTTAGATACTATAGGAGTCTACTTACCAATTTCTAGTTTTTTTAGTCTCTGAGATCTACGTGTTCATACGGACATTACGGATGGAGATGGTTAGATCGACTCGGCTGTTGATCCCGATCAACTTTAGACTTTAAGGGGTCGAAAAAGCTTCCTTCTGTCTGTTACATAAGTACATATGGTTATTAAGCACAGGAAGATTATGCAGGACATCAATAAAAGATTGATATTTCTTATTTATGCAAATAGTATTTAAAATTCAGACAAAATTCGCGAAGGTTGACCATTGTTAGCAATAATGTTTAAAGATATGTTTATTTGTTGCATGAGTGACCGATCTTTTTCTCATATGATAAAAACAGGAGGTCCTAAATTTTTTGACGATTGATAGTATTATAAAAATAATTATAATTACAAAAAAATTTTAAGACAATCGCTAGAAAAATAAGGAATTTATTGACAGAAGTCACTGTTTTAAACCGATCCTTCTTATGGGAACTATATTGGATAGTCACCCGATCTTGTTAATAGGTATACAAAACTAACAAATATAAATTTTTATGACAATAGCTTGGAGAATAACGAAGCTATTGAGAACAGTCACTCTTTGTGTCCTTACCGTTTGTACGGTATCTATATGATATAGTGATCCGATACGGCTGAATCAGACATTTACAACCCCTGCAGTATATAGAAGCTCACATGCAAAGAGCTCTGTAGCTCTTACAGTCTAGGAGGAGTTTGCGTTGATCCAGACGAAGGGACGGACAGACATGGCCAAATGAACTCCCTTTTATGCATTGCGCATTTCTGACCAAAATTAATATATCCTTTTTGCAAGGGTATAATAAAAGAAGCGTTGACAATGATGCCGCCGTTTTAGGGGGTCGCTTTTTATACCATGCACGCAAATTTAGCACACTGGTGAGCCCATCAATATCTACCATCCTTCCAATTGTGCAATGGTGCAGGGTATACCAAAGTCGGCGAAATGACTTACTTACGTCATTCTTAATGTGCTTCTAATTAGTTTAGTTTACTTTGTTACGTTTGTTTACTGGTCAATAATAGCAGAGTCGTAAAATAAACAAGAGATCGTAAAATGTAGGATATTGGGAAACCGTTTGATTGAGGTCCAAATAAGTCCAGTATGTACATATGTACTTTTTCTTATAACCAGAGATTGTAATAACAGTTCACAGCCCAAAAGATGTGTTTTAAAAAAAAACCTGTTTGCTCAAGCGATAGCAACTTACATTCGTTTGCTTTTGCTCTGATTTTTCTCGGACCGTTTTATTAAGTGAAATTAAGCAAAAAGTCATTGACATGTCATTGCAGTGTATATTTTTTATTTAATTCATAAATGCACATGTGGGCAATCATATATAACATTTTTTGTTTTTAAAAAAAACTTGAGATCCAGATGGTATTAAAGTTGAATTTCAACAAGCCGTAATTTTCAAGAAAATAAAAAAAAAATTTGCACGCTTCAGTTGCAAGAAGTTCAATCGCCGAATGTTCTTAAACCTGAAGAAATATTTTAATTTAAGTTTTTTATTGTGTTACGTTTTGATGCACTTTAATCGTAATTCTATAATTTTACACTAAAAATGTCGCATGATACAGGCCTACAAGCATTCATAGCAATATAATCATAGCATGTATGTACATATGTAGGTAGCAAACCGTTGAACATTTTCATCCTAAGTTGCTTTTAGCAATCTGTTGATCATTTTAATTCAAATTATTTTCATTTAATTCTTATAATTTTCGATTTCTGAGTTACAAGTGGGACTTCAATTCTGCCGCCTCCACTTATATGAGCAGGTAACAACAATTTGGCGGCAACTTATGACAGCGCAATGCTCGCAAATAAGCTCACATGACAACCGCACCAAAAACTAGTATGGGGATTAAAGAAGTAGAAGAACTTTTGGTTTAAAGACAGCGACGTTGCTGCTATAATTGTGGTGCATGCTTAAATTATGATATAGCCCAATAGACCAATTCGAAATAAATAAGCAAACATCTTGACTCTCACAGCAGACGCCATCCTTTTCTGATAGTCAAATAGAGACGTCATTGACGCAATTTCTCATTGAGCCGTCGCGACGCGTCGCTTGGCGCGAGTAGCGTTGTCCTTTTTCTGTACTCTTTTTAAAGAGAAAAATTGCAATGACACGGAACCTGTATTGGTCTGGCATCTTGTAATCGCCATTTCATTTGATAATATATTCGCAATTAGTGACGTAGATCAGATTTAGTATCCTGATTGCATTTTCTAGTCTTGCTTTTATTGCCCATAAATATGGCATGGAACATTGCTTTCGCTCGTTTGCTGTTGCTTTTGTACAACTTCATCTGAATCGTTTTTACCGTGGGAACATATTTCTAAATTAATCCAATTATTGTGTGTGTAAACGGGTTTAATATTATAAAATTATATTTCTATGAAATTTACTTATGTGATAGTTTTGGATATAAAACATAAGATTACAAAATTTCAATCCGATCGGATAAATAGACTACTAGTCACAGCCAATATAATTCGGCTGTGCGCAAACTCTGCCGGCATCGCCTCCATCAGCCTACTACGTCATTGTTCGAATCACCAGAACAACGACGCAACGCGACATAAACTGTATGTGTAAGCTTGCCGATCGCTTATGTATATCCAAATACATATTAGTTGCATAGCGCAATAAAAAGGGACAGAATGATATTTGGAAGGTTTTGTCTGCGCAAATATGTAGTTTGGAAGATGTAAAAATATTATAGCCAAGGTTTCATAGCCAACGTTAGCTTTGAAATTTTTATAGTACAATAACAACAGCAAAAATAGCGTAACCAAAAGTTTTTTTTTGTATTTTTGTTTTTATTTACCTGCTCACCTGCTGTTAATGATAAAATGATAATCTATCCTAGATGGACAATAAGCAAAAAAGCAAAATAATTGGGTATAATCGTTAGCTAATGAAGGCAAATCCCTTACACTAGTTCTAACTAAGATTGCTTAATCTCTCTTATCTTACTAAACACTTCAATTTGCTAAATGATTGTTCAGCTGATCCCATTAACAAAACAATTGCACTTTTTAATTCCTGTATCGACTCACCTGCTGTTAATCGCTTCCATATTAAATTGATAAATGCCTGGCACTGTTCTCGAGCGCACTGTCTGGTTGGGAATTTATGTTGAAACCAGTTATACACTTTCTTACGCAACCCTTGCAGCGATGTATCTATTTCTTTATTATACCCTTGCAAAAAGGATATTTTAATTTTGGTCAGATGTGTGCAACATTTAGAAGGCAGCATCTCGGAACATATAAAGTGGGTAAGTGTTGGGCGACTATCGGTCAAAAACAGCGATCAATAACTTCGTTACATTTTGGGCGACTATCCTATGTATTAATGACTGTGCCAAGCTGCCATATATACGATAAAATGAAGTAGGTCGTCTCGCCCATTGCGGTATACCATGCAACAAGTGTAAAAATATCTTAAATTTCCAAATTTCTCATAGCATATGCTATCTCGCCCACTCTTACACACACAGACAAGCACTCTATAGCCGCCATTCGCATAGGGCCACCTTCGTTATTATGGATCGTTTAGTAAAACTCATTTATACGAAAATTTTCCATGTTTCTAGTCCGATTTTAGTAAAGTTTGGTAGAAACGTCTCCTTCTGTGCGTTACAAGCATCTGACAAATTTTATTATACCCTCTGCAAGGGTATAACAAGAAAGAAGAAAAAAGTTTTAAAAGTATTATGCAACAAAGTTTTGCTGATGACAACTTTAGTACAATTTCGAAACTTGGAAAACTGCTAACTTCAGTGTCTTCATCACTGTCTTCATCATCCTGGGAATCATATTCCTATTCTTGGCTTTCTGTTGAACTAGCATTCTTTCCAAGTGTTTTAGAAGTGATTTAGAAGAATGTTCCTCTAAAAGCTCAAGAACTTCTGCGGGTATTTTCTTCTTCCTATTTGCTTTAGATGGTGCTTTTAAATTAAGGCTTGAAATAAGTGGGTCAGATGAGTCAAGTGCTCTGTTGAATACATCACTTATATTTTCCAACCGGCTGCACTTTCCAGCATGTGATTTTCGATCGTAAAATATAAATTTTATTTCGAGCTTCAGAAGCGTTTTCTCCCAAAACTCCAACCGGAAGTATACAGGTGTCCATTATTTAATGACCATGCACCAAAATGTTGTGTATAGTTGGAGGCATTGGATACCAAAAATATTTGCCTAAATACATGTTAAATGTCTTCTCACATAGATCCTTAAACTTTCTGGAGTTCACTTTATACTCGCAAGAGATAGCAATTAATATTATATAAAAGTTTTTAAGAATTTCCTTATCAAAACTTAAAATGCTTGAGAAAGTATTAACATTTTCAAAAGCTCTTCGTGCTGTATTGCCATCATTTGTATTCCCACTTCCATTTTGTTTGGGACTGTCCACATTAAGACCCATTTCATTCCAAAGCCTTTTTTGGATGTACTGTTTTCGTTGACTTATTTCTTCCTTTTCAGATCCCTTAACACGCCATTTTTTTATTTCTAGTCTGTATGATATTTTCAATACAAACTTCAGAAATCTAATCCATGCATGTAGAGGGCTAATTCCATATTGCAGACTTTTGGAATTAACAGCAAATATTCCTGATTTGAAGTCAAAGGTCTTTAGCACTTGACTTGGCTTTGCTCCACATAATGGGCATACTTGGCATGAATTCGTACCAGTTAACACGTTTAAAACTTTTCCGTCAATTAACGTCATGTGGGGTTTATAATCAACGAGGATCATTTTTTCTTTGAAATATATACAAATGACTTTGAAGATTTTTTATCTGTTCATCCAAATTAGATTTTTCTTGTAGTAGGAGTTCGGTTGTTTCCTTAATAAACTGAAGTTTTAATGGCCGACAAAATCTTACAGATTGTGGAGTAGAATTACGCCAAATGACTTGATTGAACACATCAACTAATTGTAATGGGATCATCGTTGTAACAAATAGTGAATGGTCTAATCCGATAAGGTCATGTTCCTGAAATTTCTGTTTGTAAATGCCTTGTCCAGTAGAACCATCGAAGCCGTAGCTTAACAGCAATGTACAACGTGAAGAATTGGATATTTCAAGAACGTCTTGCTGCATCTCCAGAATACGATCCACTGTGTGGTTTAATAAATTTTGAAACGGGACTTCCACTTTAGTTTCGGAGTACATGATTTCTTCAGGTCTACATTTCAGCTTACTTTCTCTCACTTTTGCGTAAGGTGGATAAATGTCACATACTTGCTGTTTGTTAAGGGCCTTGATGCTTAGGTATTGCTGTTTAGTCAATCCGTTTTCAATCGGAAAAGCTAATGCTTCATCAACACTTAGTGGCAATGGGTCACGTTTTTCCAGTTTTTTTTAATCTCACTTAAATTCTCGTTGCTTATGGCTTTTTTCAGAACAAAGGATGTATCTGTCTCTTCTAATTTTTTTGACGAAAGCAATGCGGCATTAAAAGAGGAGTCAAGTTGTCGTTCTGTGAAGCAAGTTCAGATGCTAATTTCCGTTTTAAACGAGGACCTGCATCGTTATAGTTTAAATGCTTTCGACCTGCTCTTTCAAGTGTTCTATCACTCGAAGTAACTTTGATACTTGACTCCAGCCAACGTGTGTGCTTTGTTTTAAAGCATTCCACCATCCGATTGCATTTTGGCAAATTAAATTTGATGAATTTGACGAATTGTTTCACTTTAAGCTTTATTACATTTTGTTGATCCACCGATAGATTTTCCTGACCAATATAGTTTTGAACAGCGTTTTCTTCGCGACTGTTGCTGTTCCACACTTCCAACAAAATGGAATGGCAGAACTCGTGTGTAACCGCAACATGTCGATTATTTCGAAAAGGGGCAAATATGAGCAAGAAGTCTTTTCAGTATTGGATTAGTCGAAGATTAGTGTACAACCTGTTATTTATACATTTTCTAACCTTTTCTCGCTTCAAAAGTTAGGCTTGACGAAACACACAAACAAGTTTTAGTTTTGATGTACAAATACACATAGCAACACATTGGACAATTGGACAATAAATAACAAAAACTACAAAATCTACACAAACATCTCATTTTACATACCTTCGTAGATTTTTTCCAACTTTTTCACAAATGCAAATACTTTTGTTTTGTTTACTTTGAAAGTCAAAGAAGCTTTCCCGCGTTTTTTCGATAACCAATGCAACCCTAAAACAGCTGACTTTGAATAAGCGTAAAACATTATTTTTACACTTATTGGAATGTTTTTAATTAGAAACACATAAAAAAAATCAGATTTTCCAAAAAAAAATTTTTTAATTTATGCCAAAATTTTGGGAATTTTACCCAATGTGCAGTGGTTAAAAAATAGTGGGGATAAAGATTAACACTATCACAATCTGCGCTCTTTCTTATCGATTTTATATGCCAAATTAGATATCTGCTGCTATTATAGTTTTCGAGAAACTCAGTTTTATTTAAATTTTGGGGGCGGCAGTGGGGTGGAAAAATTTTTGAACAAGAAATATCTGCGTGCTCGCTTAGTAAATTTCATGTATGTATGTAGCTGGTTTAGTTTTAAAGAAAATATGTTTTTTTTTAAATGCCAGGCGGATAGGGTTGTGGCAAAAATTTGAAAGAAACTTACATACAGTCTTCGGCATCTAGGTATTAATATAGACAGACGGACGGACGCCCAGTGTGGTTGTACGTATGAGCGAGATATCATACAATCAATCGGTCTTGGAAATTTAAAATATTTGATCACTTGGTGCTTGGTATACCGACGCGTCGGTGAGGCAACTTACTTACTTCATTTGTAAGAGTATAGGGTATACCTTTAACTAATGCAGAAACACCCACATAAAATTTGACACTTGTGGGAGCTGTAGAGATATTTATGATATGATTATATTTATGATATAAAAGATATTTATGTCTTTATAATTATATTGCCGCAAATGTAATAAATCAACATCGCAAATGTAATAAATCAACATCATGTGAAATATAAGTAAGTCATAAATGTTAAAAAGTTCAAAAATTAAACAGTCTCATAAATTTTCCTCATTAAGTGAGGAACATTTAAGTGGCATTTCCTTTCTGCATTCTCATTCATAAAAAAATCCCAAATAAAAACTTTTTTCTGTTGGCAATGGGGCTGAAGGACTGGTTTTTCTTGAATGTAAATACAGTAAAACCTCTTTTTGGGAACGATTAGCTAACATCCCCTGAAAGGTAGTTACATCAGGACACAGGACACGGGAAATAATTGTGGTTAGGGAATCATTTTTTTTGTTTCCATAGACAAACAAATTTTTTAGTTCAAGGGTTTTTATACATACCATACACCCATAGGGTGAAATGGTATATTAAAGTCGCCAAAATGTATGTAACAGGCAGAAGGAAGCTTTTCCGACCCCGAAAAGTATATATATATATAAACCGATTTTCTCAAACACTATAGCAACTAGAGACACAAAATTTGGTACGTATATTTGCTAAGTAAATGCGCATTTTGTATTTGTAAAAATTTTGCCACGCCCCCGCAAATTAAATAAAACCGATTTTCTCAAAAACTATTCTAGCTAGAGACACCATAGTTGGTAGGAATATTTGCTTGGTAATTGCGCACATTTTTTATGTCTAAAAATTTTGCCACGCCCCCCTCCGCCGCCGTAATTTGAAAAAACTCGATTATCTCCCGTAATTTTCTACCTTGTGCAATCAAATTTAGCACCCTTAAATTTGATACTAATGTTCAGCAAAACACCAAATTTGATCAAAATCGGACTAAAAATAGCCAAGTTATGCATATAAACGTTTTTCCATATGGCCGGAGTTGGCCGTTGGAAGGTGGGGGCGCGGGGGTGCTCGTATGCTTGAGTGAGCGAAATACTAAGATATGCTTGTAAAAAGCATGCAAACCGATTTTTAAATAAATACGAAAATGCATTTGTTATTATAAATTTGAAATATTTGTTTTATTGGTGTATGGTATACCCAAGTCGGCGAGACGACTTACTTACTTCATTTTTTCTTTACCGCCTGCAATATTGAACGACTTGCACGATCTGTCAGCTTGCTGGAGCGACCAGAACTTGGCGTTGAACGAAAAGACCCTGTATTTTTAAGGGCTTTAACCACGTACTGGACAGAAGAGTGTGATTTAGATATAATTTTCCCAATTTATAACATTTAATTTCTTCCACTTTGGGTGTCATTTTAATTATTCGAACTTTTTAAACGTAAAACAAACTTGAAAGTAGTCTACTCACTACATTTTGATGTGTGTAATATAAATATGTATTCGATGCGTACGAAACATTTTTTTGTTCGCAATTTTGTCTTATATGGATTTTAAATTGAAAATATCAAAGAAGCTAACTTCGGCTATGTTGAAGTTTCAGCAAATTTTATAAGTTTTACATGGAAAATTGGATTCATACTCGACAAATCTGCAGATGGACGTCGAATGATCAAAATATGTCTTGCAAGTATTGGTTTTTTGAGATCCGAAATAACAAGAATGTATTATGTATTATTTCCAAACAATATAATAAATGTACATATGTATATACATATGTTGCACATTGTATATTAAGATACATTTTCGGCCCCATAAAGTACATACATATATGTACATATGTATAAGTTTCGAAATGAGTGGACTGTATTAATCTTTATTTGGTTAGAGTGTAATTTTAGTTATTTAACAAAGAATGCGACTGGTCTGTGACGTTGTCAAAATGTAAGTGTTTTTAAGTAAGAAGCTGAGCAACGCGTTTTCGTTACGTTTCGTGTCTCCCACTCATCCGTCTGTTGAACCAATGCGAATTGCGAATAACGGAGATACAATCGTTGCGTTCACAAACAAAGTAAAGTAAGTAAGTCGTCTCGCCAACTTGGGTATACCATACACCAGTAAAACAAATATTTTAAATTTATAATAACCAATGCATTTTCGTATTTAAAAAAAACTGTGCACATGCTTTTTACAAGCATATTTTAGTATTTCGCTCACTCAAGCATACGAGCACCCTAGCGCCCCCACCAGCCAACGGCCAATTCCGGCCATATGGAAAAACGTTTATATGCATAACTTGGCTATTTTTAGTCCGATTTTGATCAAATTTTATACTTTGCTTGATATTAGTATCAAATTTAAGTGCGCTAAATTTGATTGCACAAGGTAGAAAATTACGGGAGATAATCGAGTTTTTTCAAACGGACGGACAGACGGACATGGCTAGATCGTCTCGGCTGTTGATGCTGATCAAGAATATATATACTTTATGGGGTCGGAAAAGCTTCCTTCTGCTTGTTACATACATTTTGGCGACTTTAATATACCATTTCACCCTATGGGTGTATGGTATAAAAACATCAGATCCCAAAATTTGATCGGGTACATGTACACAAGTTACAGTCAATTTAAATCGGCACTGCTCAACCGCTGTCGGCAGCGCTGCCTGCTGCTGAACTGTTTTTATCAATAAATAGTTTATATATCGGACTTTTATTCAAATATATGTATGTAGTTATCATTTTAAAACGCCATATTTAAATTTCTACTAGTGCGCCTTTTTGGCCCACTCTTAGTTTTAGCATTTTAAACTAAAAACTTCAAAACTGTGTGAATGTTTTTAAATAAACGAATTACACACCATAAGTATTAACTTATCGGAACCACGCCATTTCTGGGCGAATAAAATTTATTGTATTGTTGTATGCAGCCGAAGGCCTCGACGCTAGCGCTCCCCCCCTCCTAGCAATTAGTTATATTATTGTTAACTTTAATGTACTATAGCTAATTTTATAAATAAATAAAATAAATAATGTATTGTTGTATATCTCGGATTCAGCCGGATCGGACCACTATAGCTCTCATACAAACGGCAAAGTCACGAACAGTGACTTTTCTCAATAACTTCGTTGTTTTCTGAGCTACTGTCGTGAAATTTGAGTTTATTACACTTATAAACGACCGTCGCGACGGTGCCAATTTACGCTATTGTCATAAACATTTACGATTCTTAGTTTATCCTAGCTAATTATGACTGTACCAAGTTTGATCAAGATCGGGTGACTATATCATGTAGCTCTCATAGGAACGATCGGCCGAAAACTGTGACTCTTGTTGTATTTTTTACTACAATTAAAGTTAAAGAAATTTGGTATGTATAAAGTTGCAAGAGTATATATACTTCGGCACGGCCAAAGTTAACCCCGGCTCTCTGGTCATACATTGACTTCGCTATATAAATTCGACAATTGGCAACTGCTGGCAATGATTGTGCTGTTGGTCGTCGTTAAAGCTTTTTTAATTGTATAGAGACACCAGCATTTCTGTACATCGAAATGTAAATACTCTGACACCGCTCAATATAAATATCTATGTATAGTATAATAAATATTTATTAAGATTACAAATCTGTTTAACGAAGAAGTAAAAACCACACGATTGTCGACACACGGCAATTACAAGCCTAGATATTTTTATAGCCATCGACTACTACATGGGTACAACCAATGAATAGCCGACGGCGTCGACGTATCGTTCATTGCGTTCGCATATGGCGGAAATGACAATTCTGCATGCACTACGAACTAAAGAGAATGAGATTCTACACAGATATGCAATACACAGACGCAATAAACTTAATTTTTGACAGGCCGCAATACCAACAAACAGACACGAACATGAAACAGGCCAGAGCACACGATGTCAACACTGTGGTGAGATTAGGTTCTAATAAATGGCTGTCAGAAAGGTTGTGCTTAGTAAGTTGTTGCTAAAGGCAGGAAGAAACTGGTTTGAATTAAGTTAATTTAGTAAATTGTGTAGATTGATTACACTGAGTTGGTCATTGTTTTCAAATATATATATCCACATATACAAAGTGTGTATATTTTTGACTAGCACCGTTGGATGCTCCACGTTTAGCGTTGCAAAAATCAATATTTTCTTGATCATGTTTGGCAAAAATTACTGTCTTGAATATCATTTGCTGAAAGAAAATATTTCAATCGATGAACTAACGCTATGGCTTGTGTGGTTGTTAAAGTTTCATCTCCTTCGGCGTTATCATCATCCTCGTCACTTTCACTATTCTTGATAAGCATGAGAAGCTCATGTCGAAATAGACATGACCGTTTGTGTATTAAATATGGTATTAATAAAAGAAGTATGGGAAAATTTATATTTTTCAAAATGCAGTCCTCGGTAGATGAGTTGTCTAAGTGGCCCAGTCAATTAGGCAACTGAACAACGAGGATCCGGGTTCGAATCCCAGGCTAGTGTATGGATGTAGTTTTCGTCTAAGCCGAAGGCCAGAGTTGCCAGTGCTTGTAAAATATAGTTAGGTTGATAGTTTACAACTATATCCTCTACTTATAATAATAATAATAATAATAATAATATTTTTCAAAATATTTGGTCCAAAATTTTTTGATAGCATTAATTTTATTAATGTTAAAATTTTATAAAATTTTAGTTTTTCATTAAAAATGATGTGAAACTTGGTTCTATTGAAGAGATTGAATTTCCCGAAAATTTACGCCACTTGATTAATTGACAGTACTTTTAACTTATACGTACGATCGTTCCTATGAGAGCTGCATGATATAGTCCGACCCGATCTTGATCACTTTTGGTACAGTCATAATTAGCTATGATAAACTAATAACACTGTGATAGTCGAAAAAAAAGACATGGCAAAATTCGATGGTTTCACCACATTTCGGGTCTTGCGAATCGAACTACATCATTAGTTTTTTAAGTTATCACGATGGTTTCATACAACATTTTTTGCAGAAGTTTTTCATCAAAGTTGCCATTTTTTCGAAATATTTTTTTTTTTTTCATTTTTATGACAATAGCGTAAAAAAAATGAAGTAAGTAAGTCGTCTCGCCGACTTGGATATACCATACACCAGTAAAACAAATATTTTAAATTTATAATAACAAATGCATATTCGTATTTAACAGAAACTGTTCACATGCTTTTGACAAGCATATTTCGCTCACTCAAGCATACGAGCACTCTAGCGCCCCCACCAGCCAACGGCCACTTCCGGCCATATGGAAAAACGTTTATATGCATAACTTGGCTACTTTTAGTCCGCTTTTGATCAAATTTGGTGTTTTGCTGGATATTAGTAACAAATTTAAGTGTGCAAAATTTGATTGCACAAGGTAGAAAATTACGGGAGATAATCGAGTTTTTTCAAATTACGGGGGCGGAAAGGGGCGTGGCAAAATCTTTACACATCAAAAATGTGCGCAATTACTAAGCAAATATTCATACCAACTATGGTGTCTCTAGCTAGAATAGTTTTTGAGAAAATCGGTTTTATTTAATTTGCGGGGGCGGTAGGGGGCGTGGCAAAATTTTTATAAATACAAAGTGTGCGCATTTACTAAGCAAATATACATACCAAATTTTGTGTCTCTAGTTGCTATAGTGTTTAAGAAAATCGGTTTTATATAATTTGCGGGGGCGGTAGGGGGCGTGGCAGAAATTTGAAATAAACATGATCACTCTACATACTACACGAATCTACATACCAAATTTGGTGGCTCTAGCTCTTATAGTCTCCGAGATCTAGGTGTTCATACAGACGGACGGACGGACGGACGGACGGACGGACAGACGGACATGGCTAGATCGTCTCGGCTGTTGATGCTGATCAAGAATATATATACTTTATGGGGTCGGAAAAGCTTCCTTCTGCCTGTTACATACATTTTGTCGACTTTAATATACCATTTCACCCTATGGGTGTATGGTATAATAACGAAGATATTGACAAAGTCACTGTTTTCGATCGATCGTTCCTATGGGGGCAATATAATATAGTGATTCGATCTTGATCAAATTTGGCGCCGTCGCGACGGTCGTTTATAAGTGGAATAAACTCAAATTTCACGACAGTAGCTCAGAAAACAACGAAGTTATTGAGAAAAGTCACTGTTCGTGACTTTACCGTTTGTATGAGAGCTATACGATATAGTGGTCCGATCCGGCTGAATCCGAGATATACAAACTGTGCAGTATATGAAAGCCTACATTTCAACTCTGTAGTTCTTACGGTCTAGGAGGAGTTTGCGTCAATCCAGACGGACGAACGGACGGAGAGACATGGCTATATAAATTCGGCTCGTCGTGCTGATCAAGAATATATATGGTCGGAGCTGCTTCGTTCTATGCGTTGCACACTTCTGACCAAAATTAATATTACCTTTTTGCAAGGTTATAATGAAATGAGAAATGGAAATGAGATTTCCATGATACCAACATTTTATTTAATATATTTTAAAAACAGACTGCCTCAAAATCTCCAGAAATTTCTGTAACACCCTTTAAAACATTATTAAAGTTAAAAACATTATTGCAAAATAGCTGAGCAATTAATGAAGCTACTCTAGCGAAATTCCATTTCTTTGGTCACTACGCCTTCTTAGAATATTGTGAGTCCTGACATCTACTGTCAGGCTGAAGCCGAAAGATTTTGCTATTACGGCATCTTAACTCCTTCATAAATACTGTCTAACTGGTGGGTAGCGCAGTAAATGCTTACAATCGAAACCCTGACTTTATATTAAAATAAAATGAAGTAAGTAAGTCGTCTCGCCGACTTGGATATACCATACACCAGTAAAACAAATATTTTAAATTTATAATAACCAATGCATTTTCGTATTTAAAAAAAAATCTGTTTGCATGCTTTTTAGAAGCATATCTTAGTATTTCGCTCACTCAAGCATTCGAGCACCCTAGCGCCCCCACCAGCCAACGGCCAACTCCGGCCATATGGAAAAACGTTCATATGCATAACTTGGCTATTTTTATTCCGATTTTGATCAAATTTGGTATTTTGCTGGATATTAGTATCAAATTTAAGTGTGCTAAATTTGATTGCACAAGGTTGAAAATTACGGGAGATAATCGAGTTTTTTCAAATTACGGGGGCGGAAAGAGGCGTGGCAAAATCTTTACACATCAAAAATGTGCGCAATTACTAAGCAAATATTCATACCAAATTTTGTGTCTCTAGCTAGAATAGTTTTTGAGAAAATCGGTTTTATTTAATTTGCGGGGGCGGTAGGGGGCGTGGCAAAATTTTCACAAATACAAAACGTGCGCATTTACTTAGAAAATATACATACCAAATTTTGTGTCTCTAGTTGCTATAGTGTTTGAGAAAATCGGTTTTATTTAATTTGCGGGGGCGGTAGGGGGCGTGGCAAAAATTTTACAAATACAAAATGTGCGCGTTTACTAAGCGAATATACACACCAAATTTTGTGTCTCTAGTTGCTATGGTGTTTGAGAAAATCGGTTTTATATCATTTGCGGGGGCGGTAGGGGGCGTGGCAAACATTTGAAACAAACTCGATAAGCGTACATATGACACGAGTCTACATACCAAATTTGGTGGCTCTAGCTCTTATAGTCTCCGAGATCTAGGTGTTCATACAGACGGACGGACGAACGGACGGACGGACAGACGGACATGGCTAGATCGTCTCGGCTGTTGATGCTGATCAAGAATATATATACTTTATGGGGTCGGAAAAGCTTCCTTCTGCCTGTTACATACATTTTAGCGACTTTAATATACCATTTTCACCCTATGGGTGTATGGTATAATGAAGTAAGTAAGTCGTCTCGCCGACTTGGATATACCATACACCAATAAAACAAATATTTCAAATTTATAATAACCAATGCATTTTCGTATTTTTAAAAAAATCTGTTTGCATGCTTTTTAGAAGCATATCTTAGTATTTCGCTCACTCAAGCATTCGAGCACCCTAGCGCCCCCACCAGCCAACGGCCACTTCCGGCCATATGGAAAAACGTTTATATGCATAACTTGACTATTTTTATTCCGATTTTGATCAAATTTGGTATTTTGCTTGATATTAGTATCAAATTTAAGTGTGCCAAATTTGATTGCACAAGGTAGAAAATTACGGGAGATAATGGAGTTTTTTCAAATTAAGGGGGCGGAAAGGGGCGTGGCAAAATCTTTACATATCAAAAATGTGCGCAATTACTAAGCAAATATTTATACCAACTATGGTGTCTCTAGCTAGAATAGTTTTTGAGTAAATCGGTTTTATTTAATTTGCGGGGGCGGCAGGGGGCGTGGCAAAATTTCTACAAATACAAAATGTGCGCAT
Organism: Drosophila insularis; assembly: GCA_018903935.1. Lineage (NCBI taxonomy): Eukaryota > Metazoa > Arthropoda > Insecta > Diptera > Drosophilidae > Drosophila > Drosophila insularis. Next base: position 6,186,201 of record JAEIFP010002302.1, read on the forward strand.
TTACAAAGCAAATATACATACCAAATTTTGTGTCTCTAGTTGCTATAGTGTTTAAGAAAATCGGTTTTATGTAATTTGCGGGGGCGGTAGGGGGCGTGGCAAAATTTTTATAAACACAAAATGTGCGCATTTACTAAGCAAATATACATACCAAATTTTGTGTCTCTAGTTGCTATGGTGTTTAAGAAAATCGGTTTTATATCATTTGCGGGGGCGGTAGGGGGCGTGGCAAACATTTGAAACAAACTCGATAAGCGTACATATGACACGAGTCTACATACCAAATTTGGTGGCTCTAGCTCTTATAGTCTCCGAGATCTAGGTGTTCATACAGACGGACGGACGGACGGACAGACGGACATGGCTAGATCGTCTCGGCTATTGATGCTGATCAAGAATATATATACTTTATGGGGTCGGAAAAGCTTCCTTCTGCCTGTTACATACATTTTAGCGACTTTAATATACCATTTCACCCTATGGGTGTATGGTATAAAAATGTGCGCGTTTACTAAGCAAATATACATACCAAATTTTGTGTCTCTAGTTGCTATGGTGTTTAAGTTTATATACCCTTGCAGTCCATGGCCATAATATTTTTACATATTCCAAACTCTTCTACTGTAAGTCAATTTATTAATGCGCACCTTTCAACTGTTATTTCCATTTCTTGTTCTTCTTCCTTCCCAACCCCTTTTGCATGCATGCCAATTGGCATGCACACACTTATAGTTTATGTAGCGTTGCGTCTGTATGTGTGCATGCGTGTGCTCTGTTGATTTGATGATGTATGTAGGCATGATGTAGTAGGCAGCTAGCCGAACCGATTTATATCGGCTGTAACTTGTGTTCTATATATCCGATCAGATTCAAATTTTGGGATCTGAGATTTTATATATAATACTATCATATTGGTAAATTTCATAGCGATACTCCAATTTTTGCAAAAATGTTTCCTCCAGAGCTATATGATATAGTGGTCCGATTCTCCCAATTTTCATACTTTATTTTTCCCAGGTAATAAAAAGCCCCCAAAAAAAATTTCATCCCGATAGCTTTTAAGATGGCTGAGTAAAACGCATACGCATAGACGGACGGACAGACGGACATGGCTATATCAACTCAGCTTCTCATGCTGATCAAGAATATATATACTTTATAGGGTCGGAAACGTCTCCTTCAGTGCGTTACAAACATCTGATCAATTTTATAATACCCTCTGCAAGGGTATAAAAATCAGGAGCACAGAAAAGAAAATTTTTAAAGACCATACAAGAAGAAAATCCGCAGCTTGCTAGTTCATGGTAAAAATGATTGATTTAGGAAGCAAATACAGAAGTTAGAACTTCTCCAACGACAATGGACAAAATTAAGAGAGTACGGTGGAAGGAGAGGTCTAAATAAAAAATGGTATAGATGAATTTATACTTATCAATGAACAACTCAATAACGCTGATAATTGTAAAATTCTTTAGGCCCTTTAAAACCTATTTAAACTCATTTATATGTATATATTTTCCACGTTTCTAGTCCGAATTTCAAATTTGGTAGGGTATATATTAATAGGGCTAGTTAGTGTGCTGAATATGGACTACCACAAAAAATTGAGAATTAATAATCTGCACGCATACTGAAATCTACGTACAAAATTTTGAAGCTTTAGCTCCGTTAGTTTTGGAGAAAATCAGTTTTATTTAATTTGATCAAATGATAAATACATAGTGGAGGAGGAATCATCAGATTGATTCTGGCCACGGTTCGAGCAAAAAAGGACATAGCTTTAGCTCTTGCTTCACCTGGTGGAAGGACTGCTCATTCAGCGCTGAAGTTGCCATTGAACATGCAAATCATCGAGACTCCCATGTGCAACATTTCCAGAGGATCAGGTATGGCAAAAGTATTGCAGAAATATAAACTCATTGTTTGGGATGAATGACTTGGCACATAAAAAATCGCTGGAGGCTCTTGATAGATCATTACGGGATTTACGTAGAACCGCTAAACCATTCGGCAATGCGTTGTCGGCCATTGCTGGCAGGAGATTTCAGGCAAACGGTGCCTGTAATTTCTCGATCGACACCAGCGGACGAAATAAATGCTTGCCTAAAATATTCAACATTGTGGCGACACGTACGTACATTGCAGCTGACGACAAATATGCGTGTCCGGTTGCAGAACGATGAATCAGCTGAGGTATTCTCACAACAGTTACGATTGGTTCAGTAAACGAGCGATCCTTGCTGCCAAAAATAAAGATGTCTATCAACTTAATCATGATATCCAATCCACCATAGAAACTGAGGAAATTACGTATAATTCGTTGTGGAGGCAGATGAAGCGGATAATTATGCAACGGAATTTCTTGCCTTCGCCATGACGATCAAGAAACCATATATCAAGATATAAATATATAATCGTTAGTCTCGCCAAAACCCGAGAACGGCTGACCGGATTTATCTTAGCTTAGTCTTGAATTATTCCTGGAGGTCTAGTGAAGGTTTAAAAGGTGAAAAAAATTCGAATAATTGCCGGGAAAATCCTCAAAACAGCATTTTTCTATTTCCCATACAAACGTAAAGTATGCTACACTTTTTATTTAACATTACTCATACGACATGTTTCTGAATCTAAACGTTTCTAAAACTTAAAGGAAACCAATTTTTGTCATAATTTTATATTTAATGTTAATTTTCAATCTTAAACTACCACTTCTTAACGCTTTTCTGCTTTTAAATGCAGTACACAGCTAAAAATATGGGTCGTTTTGTTATACTCATCTACGGCTCTGAATATTAGGTCTTCGAATTCCAATTTGTACTGTAGCCGGGCGGTGTTGGCTCTCTTAATAACTAACACCGTGATGCTTCGATCTTACAGCGGATCGGAACCCTAATATATAACCGTAGCTCTTCCGGGTGGGATGGGTTGTTGCTGCAGTTTCCGTGGCATCTCACTACACATATTTTATATATAAAATATACTTAATTTAATGAAACTAAAAGAGAACACTATATTCTCCAAAATAAACAAACTTTTTGATCTTAAATGCTTCAGTAAACAAGACAGAGATGAACATAGCCAAGTTAATCAAGTAGCTATATCAGGTGAACTCCTCCAAATGTTTGACATCTTGCTTTAGTATGGCTTGCATGTTGACTGCCATCATTCATCTGTACCCTCCCGACCATGGCCAATAACAACAAAAAAAACATGATATATCAAACCCAAATGTACATTCTATTTCAGCATTTTATATAATCATGTTGGGGGAAATTAATTTTCTATTCAAAACACATTTTTTCTTATTTCAAACCAAACTTCAATTGCAAAGGGCATTTTTTTCTAGTATTTAATAAACATAAAAGAAGAAATAATACTTCTTGCATACTTTCACTCAATTGTCTCCTCTGATGAAAATGATAAAAGGGTTAAAAGATTGCAGTCCAAAAAAAAAAATCGTTGTAAGATTTTAATAAGAACAAAGAAAATTTTAATTTAAGCTAATCTGGCAAATCAAATTCTAGAATTCTTCGTCTATGCCGGAGTTTCAATACCCTTGCATTCCTTGGCCATAATATTTTTACACGCACAAAACTCTTTTTCTGTAACTCAATTCTATATACAAAGACAAAACCTTTAAGTTACTATCCCTTTTGCAAACTATTTGAATAATGGATGTGTCCATGCATATACATAGGTCAGCGATCTGCACGCATACACATACAGTTTGAGTGTGTATGCGTGTGCTCTGCTGCTGTGCTGATTTCAAGCAATGCCATGGTACGCTGCTGGCAGCGTTTGATCAGAGCCGATCCAACATAACATACATAAGTTAACTGTAACTTGTGTGCTATTAATTGGAAAGTGAGTTTTATTTTAGGCGAAAACAAAATTAATTTTAATTACTATTTAGGATTTTTTGTTCTTAAATCTAAAAAGATTGTAAGTGATTTTTATTAAAATACTCAAAATGAATGATATTTCTTGAAGAAAGTGTAAGGTAAATTTGATTAACTTCAAAAAGACAAGGTTACGATTATAAGCAGAAAGAAAATTCGTATCTACTCGTTACTGCTGTTTAAACAAGATACAAGGAGTAAAACATTTCCTTTATTTATTTGATCGTGGCCTCAGAAAACATTGCATGTTTTCTTTAAAAATACCCTTTTTGAGAAACTAAGTTTGATCCAATTTAAAATTAATCCGGTTCAAAACAGACGAACAAGGCTTTTTCGATCATTCTACCCAAATATACGACTTTGCAATATTTAATTTTATGCAATTAAAAACACTTACTTCTTTATTTGGTGCTGGTCTGGCGTGATCTACCTTTTTATACCATACACCCATAGGGTGAAATGGTATATTAAAGTCGCCAAAATGTATGTACCAGGCAGGAGGAAGCTTTTCCGACCCCATAAAGAATATATATCCTTGATCAGCATCAACAGCCTAGACGATCTAGCCATGTCCGTCTGTCCGTCCGTCCGTCTGTATGAACACGCAGATCTCGGAGACTATAAGAGCTAGAGCCACCAAATTTGGTATGTAGACTCGTGTAGTATGTAGAGTGATCAAGTTTATTTCATTATTTATTTAATTTCTGCCACGCCCCCTACCGCCCTCGCAAATTAAATAAAACCGATTTTCTCAAAAACTATTCTAGCTAGAGACACCATAGTTGGTATGTATATTTGCTTAGTTTGTTCATGTATAACGATTTTGCCACGCCCCTTTCCGCCCCCGTAATTTGAAAAAACTTACACTTAAATTTGATACTAATATCCAGCAAAACACCAAATTTGATCAAAATCGGAATAAAAATACCCAAGGTATGCTTATAAACGTTTTTCAATATTCCCGGAGTTGGCCGTTGGCTGGTGGGCTAGATAAGCTTGTAAAAAGCATGTGAACAGATTTTTTTTAAAAATACGAAAATGCATTTGTTATTATAAATTTCAAATATTTGTTTTACTTGTGTATGGTATACCTAAGTCGGCGAGACGACTTACTTTATTAGTACTTATATCGGATTTCAATAAACTAAAACATTATTGCCGTTATTATCCTCCCAAGTTAAAGCTCCCCGTACATTAAAACAAAAGTTAAGATATTATAATATTGATTTTTTTTTTTTTGCTTACTTTTTATTCAGATAATTATGAATTCGGGCGATTTAGACGACACTCATCTGTGTATAAAATGTAATGTAAAAATTTTGGGACTTGCGAAATATATTGAGCACCGTAAATGCAACTGTTCGCTTTTAGAAAAGCCAAACGCATCAAGCACTACTAGGCATGGTCCAATGACAAAAACGTCGCCACCAATAGTCAGTCGCAGCACTTTAGACCACACATACGATAGTTTCAATTTCGTTGAAGTAGAGCCACCAAGCAATTTTTTACAAAAAGCAGCTGAAATTCACGGCGGAAAGTCATCAAAATCGCTGACAGAGGCTTATGATCTTCCGTATGAGCTAGGCGCTGATGTGTTCTTCTCATCCCTGCAATTACAAAGCGTTTCAACTGGTTGTAAGACTGTACCAGGAGGGCGTGCCGAGATTGGAAGATCCAAAGACGAAGGCTGGCATGCTCCCCGGGCAGATCCTCTTCTCAAAGCATTAAGAGAACATGACGATGCGGTTTTTAAACCTCTTAAGTTTGAGCATGATTCTCCAGAGCTAAGTGAGGAAGAAGAAGACGACGATCCCGATGAGTATGGTGAGGAGATTGAGGAAGAGTATGATATAAGACGACATTCGCCACCTATTGTTCCAGCTACGCATACTGGAGGCAAATGGAAGCCAGAACATCGGCCCCAACTGCGGCATCCACACATGGAACGCATTTCACCTAATTGGGATGAGCCTGGAGACGAAACGTATTCTCATCCACCGGCGGAATATACAAAGGGAAAGTGGATTCCTGGCAGCAAACATTTGGAATATCGCGAAAACATTGATCTCACTAAATGTGAACAACTTGATGACAGCTTTTGGTGCAACATATGTTGTCGTAAATTAAAAAGTCGTACAAATTACGAGCAGCATCTAAAAAGTACCTTCCACAAAAAGAGGGCAGAAACAGAGTGCCACCTGGCCCAGGCAAATCTTGGAACTGAGCTGACATTAGGTAAACAGTTTTCTATGGAACTTAAAGGGACAAATAAAGATATAAGTCAATCAAGACAGCGTCGGTCCAATCGCCTGCGGTGTAATCTTTGCCGTCACAGTGTGCCACGCCAGTGGATAGGCAAGCATCTTATCTCACACTATCATTATCGACGACTTCAACAGCAATCTCCGGGGCTGCGACAAAGTTCACTTCAAGATATACTAAATCACATGATCAGCATTGTAAAACAATCGCCTTTCCAGTGCATGCCTTGCCGCTTCTATGCCAACACAGAAGCATCTTTCCTTAGTCATTGGCAATCAGAAAAACACCTGGAACTTACGAATCGGGTTGGAGGAAGTTTTTGGTGCGATTACTGTCAGTTTGAGTGTTACTCGAATGAAGCCATGTGGGAACATTTTTTGCAATCAACACACAAGGGAGTCATTTCATCTCTTAATCGCTCTGTTCCGATTTATATAGCTCAAAGAAGACATATTTACTGTTCTTGCTGCGGTATGCGCTTTCTATATAATGTACAATTGCGTAGGCATTTTTCATCCGAACATCCTGGAGTCACGCCGACCGGAAGTGCTGCTGATGATTACCAGTGCCGTTTTCGCTGTCAATTCTGTCGATCACTTCATCGTTCTCAAGCGGCTCTACAGCGTCACGAGAAGTACAAACATCAATATATAAGATATTACTGTGCAATTTGTCGATTGGAATTTGAATCTCCAAAGGAAGCCCGCCGACACCGCAGTCTTATGCAACACAGGATGAAAACTAAACCAAATAAGTCCATTTCCCAGCCAAAAGAATATACCGAAAAGATGTTTTCTAAAGCTCTGGAGGACAGATCTAAAAGGCCTTCGTCGGACAAGCGGTGCATTTTTAAAAAACAGTGCATTAATTGCTCACAAACTTTTGAGTCGCCCCAACTTCTTGCCCAACATCTGACTCAGGCTCATCCCTCTAAAAATCATCAATGCCTTAGTTGCGGATGCCATTTCCAATCTGCTCAGGTCTTAGGACGGCACACACGAACTTGTAGGCCCACAGCCACAACCTCTAAACAGGCACTGCATGAAATAAACTTGTGGCCTTGTGACAAATGCAGTTTTAGTTCGCAGTATAAATCGGACTTAATATATCATCAGTTTTTCCATACTCAGGGAGAGAACATTGACAAAAATGAACTTCTTCAGTGTCCACTATGCAGTAAAAAATTTCGCAAACATTCCCTAAGAGCGCATTTACGGAATCATACGAATGAAAAGATATTTCAATGCCCCGAGTGTATGCAAAAATTTGCTCGGCGTCACAATCTTAAAAATCATTTAACTAGCATGCATGGTCAAGACTACCAAAATAAACCAAAAGATCAAGCTAAAAACAAAGAGAGAGAAAAAAAATATCAATGTGATACCTGTGGAAAAATATTATCAAAAAAGTGAGTATTAAAAAAAAAATTTAACACTTTTTGAGATTAAATATACCCTTTTGCCACAGAGATAGAAATTAAATTTAAACCTCTTTTTTTTTTATATTGCCATATAAATTATTATTTATCATCATGTGGCTTACTTATAATACGATTGAGATTGAGAATGAACAAATTTCATAAAAAATTATTTTTCATAAAGTCTTACATTTTCGCTTTTATAAATAATTGAAACAAAAAACAGTTAATACAGCAACAAAAATGTACATTAACAATCCCAAGTCGGGTTTTCTGCATTAATTAAAATTCTTTGCCAAGAGCATGAATGCTTTAGATACAAAATGCAAAAACAAAACATATGACAAAAATTATAGGACTACAAGGGTGAAAAATAACTCATTAAGTGCTGGACATTCCCGTAAAATTACACAAAGGACCTCATGGCAGAATTGCTGCGCCGGACGCTCACCAGAAAGTATGCAATGCACTCCCAAATTAAGCCTCCGGTGGTTCCACCAAAAAGTGCATTCGCCCAGCTGTAGTAAAAAAGTACAAATAGCATAGAATTGAAAAGCTCGCATAATGGGACTTGCAGTCTCCCTTTCTTATCCACTAAAAAATCCATTGTATGATTCCTAATTTTGGAGCTATTTTTTCAATTTATTTGTTTGTTTTTTCTAGAGTAAAAGGTACAATATATGTACATTGGCCACGTAATATTTTTATATTCGCAACTTTTTTAACCCAATTAAAAAAGTTTAATCTAGCATCTTCTAAATTAAACTAAAATAAACGTGACATCTTCATATCAACCTAAGTTACATATTTAAATTTTGTATTTTTATTGTATGTTTAACTGATATTAATTGATAACTGGTCTTTTGGGAATCTCATTAGTCAGTCTAAAGATACTAGTTAAATTTTTGTACATACCACAACCTCAAATAATTTTGACCTATGTTCTTTATACGAGGCTATAGGGTAATCTTATTTTTTTTAAATTTTTATTTCTGTTGTCTCAGCTTAAGGCGGCTTTTACAACAAATGTGCACATTAATTCTATAGCTAATTGGTATTTATAAAACTAAATATTATTAAATTAGCCTACGGCTACAGTTGTTGGCTACAGGTCACGGTCAAGAGCTGAATTTCGGACGTTCCATTCTGCTCCTATATTTATAGACAACCAATCATTTTCAAAGAGCTTTTTAATTTTTTGCTTCAGTTTTAGTGGAAATACCACAGTTATCATTTCAACTACGTGTCCAACTGAGTAGAATGCATATTTGTGTGCTTTTCCCATTAAACAGTGTAAGACTCTATTGATTCATCTCAGAAAAACACCTTTAAATACAACTTTACATCCTCATTTTCATTCATTGCGAATAGAAAGCAGTAATTTCCGATTTGTAGGTTTATGAACGCAAGATAACTTTTGAATACTTAAAATGTGAGAAAAAGGCCAAGAGCCTTCTTTAAAAATGAAGTAAGTAAGTCGTCTCGCCGACTTGGGTATACCATACACCAGTAAAACAAATATTTTAAATTTATAACAACCAATGCATTTTTGTATTTAAAAAAAAACTGTTCACATGCTTTTTACAAGCATATCTTAGTATTTCGCTAACTCAAGCATACGAGCACCATAGCGCCCCCACCAGCCAACGGCCACTTCCGGCCATATGGAAAAACGTTTATATGCATAACTTAGCTACTTTTATTCCGATTTTGATCAAATTTGGTGTTTTGCTGGATATTAGTATCAAATTTAAGTGTGCTAAATTTGATTGCACAAGGTAGAAAATTACGGGAGATAATCGAGTTTTTTCAAATTACGGCGGCGGAAAGGGGCGTGGCAAAATCTTTACACATCAAAAATATGCGCAATTACTAAGCAAATATACATACCAACTATGGTGTCTGTAGCTAGAATAGTTTTTGAGAAAATCGGTTTTATTTAATTTGCGGGGGCGGTAGGGGGCGTGTCAACATTTTTAAAAATACAAAATGTGCGCATTTACTAAGCAAATATACATACCAAATTTTGTGTCTCTAGTTGCTATAGTGTTTGAGAAAATCGGTAATATATAATTTGGGGGGGCGGTAGGGGGCGTGGCAGAAATTTGAAATAAACTTGTTCACTCTACATACAACACGAGTCTACATACCAAATTTGGTGGCTCTAGCTCTTATAGTCTCCGAGATCTAGGTGTTCATACAGACGGACGGACGGATGGTCAGACGGGGGGGGTGGTCGGGAAGGTCGGGGGTCGGAAAGGCTTCCTTCTGCCTGTTACATACATTTTGGCGACTAATATACCATTTCACCCTATGGGTGTATGGTATAATGACAAAGAATGTGTGTGGGCACATTCTTTAATTGGATATAATGTTATGTTGCCACGCCCCCAAATTTTAGAGCGAATGGGAGATTGTAAAAAGGCTTTGACTAATTTCACATGCAGCACAGGGCAGCGAGGTTGAATACATCTAATGTCACATAAGCTTAGAAAAGCTTAGAACTAAAAAGTCTAGATTTTCATGGCAATTATATGCTAGCATGCGGTGTGAGGTAAGAAAGAACTTGAACACACATCCTTTTTAAATGACACAGGATGCTTGTGCACTTTGTGATGGTGATGGTAAGCAACGCCTCGTGGCACGAAAACTTTCACCAGAAGACAAGAAAGACGCTGTCATAAATATTTATGTGAGTTTTGGGAACAACAATCCGAACTCAAAAACATTGTCTGCTGATGGGTTGAAGCCATGTTCCCTATATCTATGCTGCATATGTGATTGTCTAAGACAGTTACGGCCAACTACAGACCTCTGGCTTTGCAGTTTGCATCCTCGTTCTGCAGGATACATTTGGCATCTGTCACACCCGCCCCATGTTTGCCCATCGTCTTGAGAGCTTCCGTAGCTACTTCCCCTCCTAGTTGGAGCGTCTAATGGATGCTGCGCAAAAGTTGACACAACACCGAATCCAACACCTGGTTGGGCCAGATGAAAAGCTAAAGCCAACAGCTTTGTCCTGACTTGCAGATGCTGTACGGTTAATTTCAAGTTTCAAAACATTTCCCCATCTCCATTTTGCGTCTTGATGACGCCTATACCTTTCAACGCAGTCAATCCCACGACCACGTCAATGCACGAATACAGTTAGCAGAAAAGCTAAAGAGCAAACTTTTTGTCGCAAACAAGTATGCCAACGAATCGAAATGGTGCTCATTGTCATCTAAATTGAAAGGATATGTTTCAATCACACGTTTTCCACAATTTTTTCGTGTTGCACTTTAGTCAAGTTTATATCGCTGACGAAAATTGAGGTCTACAATTAGAATCTATTAAAAAATATTATGTAACAGGAATATTCCGCTTTAAATAATAATCAATTATATTAAATGTAATTACGATAAAGAATTTTGAGTTCTTAATTTTGCTTCTTCCTAGCCATACACGGTAAAAAAACGTACTTGCTATAGTGCAGAGTTGTGTACAAAGGACATGAAAGCAATAACAATTAATGTCACAGCTAAAAGCACTAGATAATTGTATTTTGCGTTTTTATACCATACACCCATAGGGTGAAATGGTATATTAAAGTCGCTAAAATGTATGTAACAGGCAGAAGGAAGCTTTTCCGACCCCATAAAGTATATATATTCTTGATCAGCATCAACAGCCGAGACGATCTAGCCATGTCCGTCTGTCCGTCCGTCCGTCCGTCCGTCCGTCCGTCTGTCTGTCCGTCCGTCCGTCCGTCCGTCCGTCCGTCCGTCCGTCCGTCCGTCCGTCTGTATGAACGCCCCCTACCGCCCCCGCAAATGATATAAAACCGATTTTCTCAAACACCATAGCAACTAGAGACACAAAATTTGGTATGTATATTCGCTTAGTAAACGCGCACATTTTGTATTTGTAAAATTTTTGCCACGCCCCCTACCGCCCCCGCAAATTAAATAAAATCGATTTTCTCAAACACTATAGCAACTAGAGACACAAAATTTGGTATGTATATTTGCTAAGTAAATGCGCACGTTTTGTATTTGTAAAAATTTTGCCACGCCCCCTACCGCCCCCGCAAATTAAATAAAACCGATTTTCTCAAAAACTATTCTAGCTAGAGACACAAAATTTGGTATGAATATTTGCTTAGTAATTGCGCACATTTTTGATGTGTAAAGATTTTGCCACGCCTCTTTCCGCCCCCGTAATTTGAAAAAACTCCATTATCTCCCGTAATTTTCAACCTTGTGCAATCAAATTTAGCACACTTAAATTTGATACTAATATCAAGCAAAATACCAAATTTGATCAAAATCGGAATAAAAATAGCCAAGTTATGCATATGAACGTTTTTCCATATGGCCGGAGTTGGCCGTTGGCTGGTGGGGGCGCTAGGGTGCTCGAATGCTTGAGTGAGCGAAATACTAAGATATGCTTCTAAAAAGCATGCAAACAGATTTTTTTTAAAATACGATAATGCATTGGTTATTATAACTTTAAAATATTTGTTTTACTGGTGTATGGTATATCCAAGTCGGCGAGACGACTTACTTACTTCATTGTTATTGTCATTGTTGCAGCTTTTTAAACTTTGTACAAAGTGACAATTCACATATCAAATGCGATATGGCTTCACCGTCGCACCTACCACAAATATCTCAAGGCTAGAAGAATACTAGAAGGCTTTCATTAATCTTGTAAAATACAATTATTTTTGGAAACGAAACTTTTTTAAGGATATTGAAGGAATTGACTATACATATAGATATATGTATTAGAGATCTGCACGAGTACATTCGAAACGCAAAACGAAATCCCTCTACACTTTCATACGAACGAATGAGTTTAAACGAGCAGGGCATACCGAAAAATCCGGTAAAACAAATCCGACCATATCAAGAAGCAAATACCGAAAAACGAACCGAGTACTATGTAGGTACTGTTCAAATGTCTTGCTCGTTCTCGGTATACCGAATTGTGAAGCAAGTACCTGACAGCAGACTCAATGTATATAATATGAAACATCTTAAAATAAATTCATTTTAGAAAAATATTCACAGTATTTTATAAAAATAAAAACATGATTTTATTAAAAATTTAATAACAATTATATCTTAACAATAACTATTAACACATTTTCAAACATTTTTTGTGAAGATATGAATAATCTGAGACTATTTCTTTTATATATTTGAAAATTAAATTATTGACATTTCAAAAGTATGACCATACTCACGAGTACTTCGAAGTACCAAGTAACTTGAAAGTACCGTATTCATTTGTTTCGTTTGTAGTCTTTCTTATTTGTTTCGGCTTGCTTTGATTTTGTTTGTGTTTGTTCGGCTTGATACATTCAGGACCTACGAAACACAAAACTTCGAGACTTTTCATTTCGTTTCATTCGTTCCGAAGCAATATTATCAAAACAAATATAGAAAAATTTGTTAGTATTTGAAAGAATGAGACAAATGAGTGTATTCGTGCAGGACTCTAATATGTATATATGTACTTACATATGTAAATATATGAATTCATATAAGTACATACATATTTACATTCGGGGAGTTTTTATTTATATGGAGCAAAAAAATTAAGAGTGAGCGAGACAGCATGTGTTTCGCACTACTTACAATTAGTGTTTACTTGACCATATGTACGAAATCAGAGTGCACACCGTAATTGAAATTAACCCACATAATCTGTAGCTAAAGTTCCGATTGCTAATATATTTTCAAAATCATGACCAATCAAAGCCAGAAAGTTTTCTATTAGTTGCTTCAGATAGTCTTCCCTCAGGTTGACCGGTGTAATTTTCGTACACCTGGACCAACTAGCCATGGACACTGGATGTTTATATTATTAAGGATACTTTTATACCGACATTAATTTCTGTTTCAATATTGTAACTAAAGCTTGGTTTAAATATACAAATGCTATAGAAGCTCCATTCCACAATCTCAACCATATACACAATTGTGCAAAATATGCATAGATATGCGTCTAGACTCTAGAATATTAAAAAAAATAAAAGAAATAATAGTTTTGGCATTCTTTGATTCAAATGTCTCCTCCGATAAAAAGGATAAACGGGTTAAAAATTTGCAGTGCAAAAAAATATTCTTTGTCAGATTTCATGTCAGTAAAAACAAACAAATTTGTAATGGAAGCTAATTTGGGAAATAAATTTCTAGTACTGGATATATCAAATTTTTACGATACGTTTGAATTTGAGGAAGGTTAGACTTACTTTTCGGATCTTATTCTCGTAAACTGTGGGCAAAAGGAGTAAAATTTATGCTGGAAACAGAGTATTAACTAACAACAACGAGAAAAAGCAGCTATTGTACCAAGATGTGGAAACTTATAAAAAAAAATTAGTAGGTAAATCGTCTCACCGACTTCGGTATACCATGCACCGGGTGAAAATATATTTTTAATTTCGAAGACCTAATGTTCAGATCTTTTAAATTCTTTTTACATGTCTCATAGAATATTCCACCTCGCTCACTCTTACAAACACAATGGCACTCTAGCGTACCCACTAGCCTACAACCACATCGACCCTTATTTATAATAAAATTTGGGTATGTTGGTAGAAATTAATTATTAGTGTGGATAGTCAAAAAAAATCTATTTTTCTAGATTATGGAGGCGGAAATGGGCGTGGCAAAGTCTTCAAAGATACAAAATCTGTGCATATATTAAGCCAGTACACATTCCAAAATTGATGTCTGTTGCTATTATAGTATTTAAGGAAATCGGATTTATCTAATTTTTGGACGCGGAAGTGGGCGTGGCAAAAATTTTAAATGAACTTGATCAATTTTTATACTACATGAGTCTACATACCAAATTTGGTGGCCCTGGGTCCCATAGCCTACGAGATCTAGGTGTTTATACAGACGGAACGGACAGACCGACATGGCTAGAACGATGCGGCTTTTGATCCTGATCAAGAATATATGTGGCAATGGTCTGGCAATCCTGTTTAGCCAGCCCTAGTTAAGTCAGCCGATGGGAGAAAAGGAAGACGATCTGGCAAGGCGGCCAGACACAGGGAGTGTAGTAAGAATGAAGTAAGTAAGTCGTCTCGCCGACTTGGGTATACCATACACCAATAAAACAAATATTTCAAATTTATAATAACAAATGCATTTTCGTATTTTTAAAAAAATCGGTTTCCATGCTTTTTACAAGCATATCTTAGTATTTCGCTCACTCAAGCATACGAGCACCCTAGCGCCCCCACCAGTCAACGGCCAACTCCGGCCATATGGAAAAACGTTTATATGCATAACTTGGCTATTTTTATTCCGATTTTGATCAAATTTGGTATTTTGCTGGATATTAGTATCAAATTTAAGTGTGCTAAATTTGATTGCACAAGGTTGAAAATTACGGGAGATAATCGAGTTTTTTCAAATTACGGGTTCGGAAAGAGGCGTGGCAAAATCTTTACACATCAAAAATGTGCGCAATTACTAAGCAAATATTCATATCAAATTTTGTGTCTCTAGCTAGAATAGTTTTTGAGAAAATCGGTTTTATTTAATTTGCGGGGGCGGTAGGGGGCGTGGCAAAATTTTTACAAATACAAAATATGCGCATTTACTTAGCAAATATACATACCAAATTTTGTGTCTCTAGTTGCTATAGTGTTTGAGAAAATCGGTTTTATTTAATTTGCGGGGGCGATAGGGGGCGTGGCAGAAATTTGAAATAAACTTGATCAGTGTACATACTACACGAGTCTACATACCAAATTTGGTGGCTCTAGCTCTTATAGTCTCCGAGATCTGCGTGTTCATACAGACGGACGGACGGACAGACGGACATGGCTAGATCGTCTAGGCTGTTGATGCTGATCAAGGATATATATTCTTTATGGGGTCGGAAAAGCTTCCTCCTGCCTGGTACATACATTTTGGCGACTTTAATATACCATTTCACCCTATGGGTGTATGGTATAAAAAGACGAAATGTGACACGACAGACAAGAGAGTTTAACACAGAAAAGTTTAAGACGAAAAGCCGAATCTAAGACGACAAAAAGAGTGAACAAAAAACACTAAAGACATTAAATATTAATTCATTCAAATCTACTATAATATAAAAACAAATACTTTTCCTAATATTAAATAAAATAACTATAAAATAAAACCGGGACTGTGTTTATTCCTTAATCAATACCCCAGTCCCACATATATATACTTTGTGGGATCGGAAAAGCTTCCTTCTGCCTGTTACATACATTGTGGTGACTTTAATATACCAATTCACCCTATAAAAACAGGAAAGGCGAGATTTAACTCAACTTGGTTTGCATATGTTCCTATTAATTAGCATTCATAATTGAAGTCCGAAAACTTTGCCTACGAGATCAAATTTGCTTTTTATACTATACACCCATAGGGTGAAATGGTATATTAAAGTCGCCAAAATGTATGTAACAGGCAGAAGGAAGCTTTTCCGACCCCATAAAGTATATATATTCTTGATCAGCATCAACAGCCGAGACGATCTAGCCATGTCCGTCTGTCCGTCCGTCCGTCTGTCTGTCCGTCCGTCCGTCCGTCTGTATGAACACCTAGATCTCGGAGACTATAAGAGCTAGAGCCACCAAATTTGGTATGTAGACTCGTGTAGTATGTACACTGATCAAGTTTATTTCAAATTTCTGCCCCGCCCCCTACCGCCCCCGTAAATTATATAAAACTGATTTTCTTAAACACTATAGCAACTAGAGACACAACATTTGGTATGTATATTTGCTAAGTAAATGCGCACATTTTGTATTTGTAAAAATTTTGCCACGCCCCCTACCTCCCCCGCAAATTAAATAAAACCGATTGTCTCAAAAACTATTCTAGCTAGAGACACCATAGTTGGTATAAACATTTGCTTAGTAATTGCGCACATTTTTGATGTATAAAGATTTTGCCACGCCCCTTTCCGCCCCCGTAATTTGAAAAAACTCGATTATCTCCCGTAATTTTCTACCTTGTGCAATCAAATTTAGCACACTTAAATTTGATACTAATATCAAGCAAAATACCAAATTTGATCAAAATCGGACTAAAAAATAGCCAAGTTATGCATATAAACGTTTTTCCATATGGCCGGAGTTGGCCGTTGGCTGGTGGGGGCGCTAGGGTGCTCGTATGCTTGAGTGAGCGAAATGCTAAGATATGCTTGTAAAAAGCATGCAAACCGATTTTTTTAAAAATATGAAAATGCATTTGTTATTATAAATTTGAAATATTTGTTTTATTGGTGTATGGTATATCCAAGTCGGCTAGACGACTTACTTACTTCATTTGACTTGGACATGTTCTAGGCAAAACTCTGAACGTGCCTTTGTATCCGTCATTCCTGCTTGTGAACAAATGAAACGTGACTTTGATGCGAATTACCATTGCTTTGTTTAATGCAATTTAATAATTTACAATAAATAAAACAAAATAAATAAATTCAAAGGCACAATTATTACAGTCCTACCTTTAAAAAATTGTCATAGTTACTACCAAATTCATTTTATCTTTTAGATCCTCTCTAAAAGTTCACGAGATGACTCACAACGCTAACATTAAACGGAATTTCCTTTGCCATTTTAAAGACTGTTCGTATTCGGGCTTAACCCAGGAAAATCTTAAAACCCATTTAATTTCACACTCCCAGGGAAGTTTCAAATGTGCCAAGGAAAAATGCATCTACGTAGGAAAAAGTGCTATGCATTTAAGAAGGTAGGTTGTACTACATTTAACATCTTTTTATACCCTTGCAGAGGGTATTATAAAATTGGTCAGATGTTTGTAACGCACAGAAGGAGACGTTTCCGACCCTATAAAGTATATATATTCTTGATCAGCATGAGAAGCTGAGTTGATATAGCCATGTCCGTCTGTCCGTCCGTCTGTGCGTATGCGTTTTACTCAGCTATCTTAAGAGCTATCGGGATGAAATTTGTTTTTGGGGGCTTTTTATTACCTGGGAAAAAGTATGAAAATCGGGAGAATCGGACCACTATATCATATAGCTCTGGAGGAATTTACCAATATGATAGTATTTCATATAAAATCTGAGATCCCAAAATTTGAATCTATTCGGATAAATAGAACATGTTACAGCCGATATAAATCGGTTCAGCTTGCTGCCTACTACGTCATCATCAAATCAACAGAGCACACGCATGCACACTTACAGACGCAACGCTACATAAAATATACATATGTGTGTGCGTGCTAATCGGCATGCATGTAAAAGGGGATGGGAAGGAAGAAGAACAAGAAATGGAAATAACAATTGAAAGGTGCGCATTAATAAATTGAGTTACAGAAAAAGAGTTTGGAACATGTAAAAATATTATGGCCAAGGACTGCAAGGGTATATAAACTTCGGCACAGCCGACGTTAGCTTCTTTGATATTTTATATACAGTATTAGTTAAGTATGTTTCCTTGCAGACTTCGGTGTACAATTCATCAAACAATTGTTTTAAAATTATTAATCCTTAATATAAATGCAATAAAGTTGGAGCTATAATTTATTTAAAGCATTGTTTGGCTATAATTTTTTGTGTTTTTCTCAATAATTAAGCGGTTTACAAATAGCAAATTTTATTAAATAAATTCTAGCTCCGACTATTTTATTTAATTGCGTTTTCTTAAATATCTTATATGCAAGAGATATAAAAAAAGGAATGTAATTTTCAGATTTAGCGTCCAAGAAATGAATAAGAGAACCTTGCACAAAAAGTCAAATTTTGAAAACATGTGTTATTATACAGCAGATACCGGTTAGAACGATATTCCTCGTTTAACGATACAATCAGAAAGATTTGTTTGGTTTTCATACAAAGATGGATGCACAATCGGTTTTAACGATATCGCTTTTAACGATGTACAGCTTATAACGAAAAAATCATGACCACAAATGCCGCTTGTAACGTTAAAAAGTAAGAATCAAGACAAATGAAGTTAGTCGTCTCGCTGAATTCGGTATACCACCAAGAGAAAAAATGTTTTAAATTTCGAAAATCAAATGTATGTTTATTAAATTGTACATGCTTTAACACTGCTTATGATACCTCATTTACTCTTACAACCAAACCTGAATTCTAGCGCCATCACACAACTACGGCTACCTTCGCCCTAATGCAAGGGTAGGCACCTTGTAGCTCTTTTGACCCAAAAAAGGTCGTTTTCGATCTGTCATAAATTTTTGTGTGCGTCGATTCGCAAAAATGGCATTTTTCATTGCCCAGCCTCCGCCAGCGTTGTTATGGCTGCCAAGTAATACTTTTGTGCCCACCCTTGATGTAAAGTACAGTATGTATGTATATAAATATTTTGTATATTCTTGATCTGCACGACGAGACGCGATCATAATGCCATGTCCGTCCAACTGGATCAACGCAAACTCCTAGTTCGTGGACTTCTATATACCCAAGGGGTTGTATATCTCGAAATAGGCCGGTTCGGATAACTGTACCATTTTTACGTAAGTTAAAATATGGCATAGTTCGGGAAATTAGTGCTACAATATATATATTTGGTTGCAATAGGTCATGCGATTAGATGGCTTTTAAGAAAAACTTCAAATATTTGTAGTTTTTCCTTTCCGATATATTTCGGCTATATTTCTTGAGGGCAACTGTAATACAAAGTAAGTAAGTCGTCTCACCGATTTAGGTATACCATACACCAGTAAAACAAATATTTCAAATTTATAATAACAAATGCATTTTCGTATTTTTAAAAAAAGCATATTTACAAGCATATCTTAGTATTTCGCTCACTCAAGCATACGAGCACCCTAGCGCCCCCTCCAGCCATCGGCCAACTCCGGCCATATGGATTTTGATAAAATTTGGTGTTTTGCTGGATATTAGTATCAAATTTAAGTGTGCTAAATTTGATTGCACACGGTAGAAAATTTCGGGAGATAATCGAGTTTTTTCAAATTACGGGGGCGGAAAGGGGCGTGGAAAAATCTTTACAAATAAAAAATGTGCGCAATTACTAAGCAAATATACATACCAACTGTGGTGTCTCTAAACTAGTTTGAACTAAACTTGATCACTCTACATACTACACGAGTCTACATAGCAGATTTGGTGGCTCGTATTGGATCTAGGTGTTCATACAGACGGACGGACGGACAGACGGACGGACGGACAGACGGACATGGCTAGATCGTCTCGGCTGTTGATGCTGATCAAAAATATATATACTTTATGGGGTCGGGAAAGCTTTCTTCTGCCTGTTACATAAATTTTGGATGTACGGTATAATGAAGTAAGTAAGTCGTCTCGCCGACTTGGATATACCATACACCAGTAAAACAAATATTTTAAATTTATAATAACAAATGCATTTTCGTATTTTTAAAAAAAGCATATTTACAAGCATATCTTAGTATTTCGCTCACTCAAGCATACGAGCACCCTAGCGCCCCCTCCAGCCATCGGCCAACTCCGGCCATATGGATTTTGATAAAATTTGGTGTTTTGCTGGATATTAGTATCAAATTTAAGTGTGCTAAATTTGATTGCACACGGTAGAAAATTTCGGGAGATAATCGAGTTTTTTCAAATTACGGGGGCGGAAAGGGGCGTGGAAAAATCTTTACAAATAAAAAATGTGCGCAATTACTAAGCAAATATACATACCAACTGTGGTGTCTCTAAACTAGTTTGAACTAAACTTGATCACTCTACATACTACACGAGTCTACATAGCAGATTTGGTGGCTCGTATTGGATCTAGGTGTTCATACAGACGGACGGACGGACAGACGGACGGACGGACAGACG
The DNA here is from genome assembly GCA_018903935.1 of Drosophila insularis. Taxonomy (NCBI): domain Eukaryota; kingdom Metazoa; phylum Arthropoda; class Insecta; order Diptera; family Drosophilidae; genus Drosophila; species Drosophila insularis. The sequence goes on from JAEIFP010002302.1 coordinate 6,206,586, forward strand.
GACATGGCTAGATCGTCTCGGCTGTTGATGCTGATCAAAAATATATATACTTTATGGGGTCGGGAAAGCTTTCTTCTGCCTGTTACATAAATTTTGGATGTACGGTATAATGAAGTAAGTAAGTCGTCTCGCCGACTTGGATATACCATACACCAGTAAAACAAATATTTTAAATTTATAATAACAAATGCATTTTCGTATTTTTAAAAAAAGCATATTTACAAGCATATCTTAGTATTTCGCTCACTCAAGCATACGAGCACCCTAGCGCCCCCTCCAGCCATCGGCCAACTCCGGCCATATGGATTTTGATAAAATTTGGTGTTTTGCTGGATATTAGTATCAAATTTAAGTGTGCTAAATTTGATTGCACACGGTAGAAAATTTCGGGAGATAATCGAGTTTTTTCAAATTACGGGGGCGGAAAGGGGCGTGGAAAAATCTTTACAAATAAAAAATGTGCGCAATTACTAAGCAAATATACATACCAACTGTGGTGTCTCTAAACTAGTTTGAACTAAACTTGATCACTCTACATACTACACGAGTCTACATAGCAGATTTGGTGGCTCGTATTGGATCTAGGTGTTCATACAGACGGACGGACGGACAGACGGACGGACGGACAGACGGACATGGCTAGATCGTCTCGGCTGTTGATGCTGATCAAGAATATATATACTTTATGGGGTCGGGAAAGCTTTCTTCTGCCTGTTACATAAATTTTGGATGTACGGTATAATGAAGTAAGTAAGTCGTCTCGCCGACTTGGATATACCATACACCAGTAAAACAAATATTTTAAATTTATAATAACCAATGCATTTTCGTATTTTTAAAAAAATCTGTTTGCATGCTTTTTAGAAGCATATCTTAGTATTTCGCTCACTCAAGCATACGAGCACCCTAGCGCCCCCACCAGCCAACGGCCACTTCCGGCCATATGGAAAAACGTTTATATGCATAACTTGACTATTTTTATTCCGATTTTGATCAAATTTGGTATTTTGCTTGATATTAGTATCAAATTTAAGTGTGCTAATTTGAGTGTTCATTTGATTGCACAAGGTAGAAAATTACGGGAGATAATCGAGTTTTTTCAAATTACGGGTGCGGAGGGGGGCGTGGCAAAATCTTTACACATCAAAACTGTGCGCAATTACTAAGCAAATATTTATACCAACTATGGTGTCTCTAGCTAAAATAGGTTTTGAGAAAATCGGTTTTATTTGATTTGCGGGGGCGGTAGGGGGCGTGGCAAAATTTTTATAAATACAAAATGTGCGCGTTTACTAAGCAAATATACATACCAAATTTTGTGTCTCTAGTTGCTATGGTGTTTAAGAAAATCGGTTTTATTTGATTTGCGGGGGCGGTAGGGGGCGTGGCAAACATTTGAAACAAACTCGATAAGCGTACATATGACACGAGTCTACATACCAAATTTGGTGGCTCTAGCTCTTATAGTCTCCGAGATCTAGGTGTTCATACAGACGGACGGACGGACGGACAGACGGACATGGCTAGATCGTCTCGGCTGTTGATGCTGATCAAGAATATATAAACTTTATGGGGTCGGAAAAGCTTCCTTCTGCCTGTTACATACATTTTGGCGACTCTAATATACCATTTCACCCTATGGGTGTATGGTATAAAAACAAAAATTAGAACGACAAACGAAACAAATGAATACGGTACTTCTTTCAAGTTACTTAGTACTTGCGAGTATGGTCATACTTATGAAATGTCAATAATTTGGATTGGGGTTAAGGTTTTCAATTTTTTTTTTTTCAAATTTGGAGTATCGCTATAAAATGTACGAATGTGATAGTAATAGTAAAAAACATCAGATCCCAAATCATGTATTATTTGACAGGAAATTCAATTTACTTTTATACTTAGATTAAGAATAAAGTACTTTAGGTTAAAATACTATCGTAAAACGGCGTCAAACCAAAAGACCTCAGAATTACATACAAAAACCCAAAATTTGGATTGTCTCCAAAACAAATACTGGGGCTGAAATGAGAATTTTTGGTATGCAGTTTATCGTAGATTACATAGATATATAACTTCTTCGAAGAATACACATGTCTAACTATAATATTAAAGATTTTGAAAAGACCGTGCTAAATTATTGACCAGAATTTGGGGGGCGCTTTTCGTTCAAACGCACCTGTAAAAAAATCGTCGAAAGCTGGCATGACAATAATTACTGGTCATAATCTAAATACAATAACCAGCAAATTACTGAAAAAATTTCTTCATTAAATTTCTTGTGACCCGAGAAAATCAAATTCAAAGTTAAAAAAAAGGGACTAACCTACTGACCGCCACTGTAAGTCCAATTTAATTTATTTAAAATGCATTAATTTTTCCCCCTCATTTGGCAACACTTTCCAAAGCTTAAAAAGCTTTCGTGAGAGCTTTTAGATGCACTACTGATCAGCTGCGAGCTTTTAAAGTATACAGATGTTTAGCACGTGGCCGGCTAAAATTGCACTGCATTTTGTGGCGTTTTTGAATCCATTCAATTAATAAATAAAAATAAATACATATAAAGGTTTATTGTATCAATATCTATTGTATGTGTGTGACCTGCCTTTTTACGTGTAAATAAGATATTGAAGTAAATGAAAGTACTGATTTGAAATGTAGTTTTTGAGGTTATACCAATTTGTATGGTCTATAACAAACGGGATTCAAACGGATTCAGCTTAATTTTGATCTTTATGTATAGTGCAAGTCCTTGTGGCTATATTAACACTGTGGAGTTTTTTAGGTGAAATGTCGGTTGACGAATGAGTCTCCAGCAGAAAAATTTTAGTTATGGAGAAATTCGTATTTGGCAATATTTTTAAGAATATTAAGTTTGCGAAAAACGAACATGAAGACTTATTGCGAAATGGAAGGAAGTCCACCACCAAAGGTTTCCTTTTGAGAAAAAAAAACAAATGGCTTGATATGCCGCTTTTCCTACACAAACTGGCAAATGGGTCTACCTATAAAAAATTTTCTTGACCTTTGGTCTAAGGCACACACCAGAAGTGTCTAACCTTGTCCAAGATATAAAATGTGAAGAGTTAATAGTGGCAACAAGTTCTAGCTTCTATAAATTCGGACAGCGAACAGCATCAAAAATTGTTCAGACGTTAACCACAGATGACACAGCCGTACAAAAAATTAAAAGGTCGATGGATGCCGAAGTGAGTGTCCTTACCCACCAGAAGAAGCACTTGCTCTGTATATAGGTGCCGGTTTCACAATGCATACATACTACAAGCTGACTCGATGTAGTGCTAAAGAAAGAAATGCAGATATATATCCAAGTTACCAGAAGCTTCAAGATGCGAAAGTTATGTTCTATCCAAATGAAATGAAATTTACGGACTATTCTTCTAAAACAACAACTTAGTAGATCATACTGTAAGTCGTATTATACAAGCGCATTTAAAAGAGTTTGATGATAAACTTGCAACAAACAACAAAAGCTTGAGCATAACTGCAATACACAAATGGGGCTGTGATGGAAGCAGTGGACACTCAACATATCGTCAAAAGTTCGAAGATGGTGAAACTGGTATGGCGGATCAACACCTATTTGCAGTTTGCCTTGTTCCCCTGCAACTTAAATTGGAACCGACAACCTCGAGAAAGAACACTAGACCTTCCTCAACTCGCTATTGTCGGCTCATAAAAGAATAAGTCAAAAAGAAACGACTGAGTTAATTCTTAAAGAGACTGATAATATAAAACATCAAAAATTTTCAATTAAGCTAACAATTTATATGTCATATACAATATCTCGTGAGTTTTATTGTACCATGCTTGATGGCAAAACATTTAACGACCTAGCAGAAGCATCTACACAGATATGTGGAATTTGCAGAGAACTACCAAGCGATATGAACAATTTAAATTTGGTAAAAACTTATGCAGTTAATATTAAACTTTATCAATACGGCTTATCAACACTCCATGCTTGGATTCGATTCTTTGAATGCTTCGTACATATGTATGTACATATATCCTACAGGCTCTTAATTAAAAAATGGCAAGTTCGCAAGAAAGACAAGTTTGAGGTTTTGGTTTTTTTTTTTTTTTTTTTTATTAATATTTTATTTGCAATCTGTTTTAGACTCGGCAATAAACAAATTGACTAAATATAAGTAATAATAGCCGGATGGTTTAAGCTCCAGTGAACTCAATGCATATATTTACATATTAATAACTACCTACATGTATTTGTTTCTCTATATGGCAGGTCCAAGACATGAGTTCTTTTTAGACGTTTTGTGGTGACAGAGTTATCTAATAGACTTAATGCTAAAGCATTTTCATGGTCAGTTTGAGGATGAAAATAAAAAATCAGAAATTCAACTGCAACTTAGGAAGTACACCCATATACCGATACTAGTGGACGGACTAATGGCTGGTAGCGGAGAATACTGCCAGAAGGTTTTTTAAAAATCCTGAATTGGCTGCTCAGATAACAGGAGTTAGCGAAACACTAATATACCAGATTAGTGTAATTTTACGTGTGAGCCATCACAGCGGATATGATATTAATACCGACGCTTTCAGTATATATGCCATGGAAACTGCTGAGATTTGTAAATAAATATCCTTGGTTTTACATGCCGTCTTCTGTGCAAAACTCTCCCTATTGGCATGATGTCTGAAGAAGCCCTTGAAGCCAGAAATAAAGATTTTCGGAATATTCTATAGCCCCACACAAGTATAAATAATAGAAGAAATACCATGGAAGATGTTATGAACGGTTTATTTGTTTCATCTGATCCCCTTATAATATCTTTGTCAAAAACATCAAGAATTTTAAGAAACGATATTAAACTAGATGATGCCGTTATTGGGTTGCTCATTGTAATGCATTAATGATTCCGAATCGCCAGATTCTGATTAATTTCATTTTTCATTCTTTATAAAAATTAAAATGTTAACAAGTAAAAATTTATTTTATTCAACTGGATCTAGGAAGCTGAAATTTGGAGGCCGCGTTATGATAAGTTCAATATCTTAAGTTAAAAGTTTCATTTAAATATCTTTTCTTTTAAAAGAGTTATTAATTAAATTCTGCTAGCAGCGCTGTTTGGACCACTGTGCTACGTCCCGAATTTGGTAGCTTTAGCTCCGTTAGTTTTTTAGAAAATTAGTTTCATTTAATTTGCGGCCGCGGAAGTTTTGAAAAATCGGTTTTATTTAATTGGCAGGACCGTAAGGGGGCGTGGCCCAAATATAATTTAACTCTATATACTTACATACTACACGAGTCTGCACACCAAATTAGGTGGCTCTAGCTCTTATAGTCTCCGAGATCTAGGTGTTCATACAGACGGACGGACGGACGGGCATGGCTAGATCGACTCGGCTGTTAATCCTGATCAAGAATATATGTATGTATATACTATGACAGGATGTAACTGAGAGTTTAGCTTTAAGTATCTTTATTAGTTTAGTTCAATTGAGTGTTCTTTTATTAATGTTCTTTTTGTAACACAGTTATTATTTACGGTTAGGTTAGGTACACCATGAGTGAACTTATAAACACTAACCATAGAATACATAGATGCGTCAAACTCAAGATTTTTTGATTACAAACGCTAGCCTGAGCCTGGAACCCCAGAGAACTTCGGCAAAAGCCGAACAGCCTAGAACCCCAGAGAGCGGCCGCAGCGAGAGCGAAAAACGTTTGCTCGCAGCACTGTCGCTACGCATCGAAAATAATTCAGTCTGCCACAGATCGCAGAACGATGAACGCATGTCTGTGTCGCTGTGTTCTCGTTTTGCATATGTATGTGTACACTCGTCGGTACATGCTCAGGCTTCGTAGTGTGTGTGAGACGTGAAGTTGTACAACATCGCATTTCAATCGCTCGCTCGCAGACTTTTTGAGTTTTCGACGAGCTAGCGACAATGCGAGAATGAGATGCGTGCTTAACTACAGAACTCGACGGCACTTCTCAAAGTGTCGACGTGGCTCTGTTGTTAGTGTGCTCGCTTGGCGATCGGGCGGCCGGGGTTCGAGTCCCATCTTGGTCGAAGTTTTTCATAATGCTTTATATTTTTTTGATACATTTTTATTTACTTTTTATACCCTTGCAGAGGCTATTATAAAATTGGTCAGATGTTTGTAATGTTTGTAAAATGTTTCTTCTAGAGCTATATGATATAGTGGTCCGATCCTAAAGATTTTCATACTTTATCTTACCCGGGTAATAAAAAACCCCAACAAAAAAATTCATCCCGATAGCTTTTAAGACGGCTGAGTAAAACGCATACGCACAGACGGACGGACAGACGGACATGGCTATATCGACTCAGCTTCTCATGCTGATCAAGAATTTATATACTTTATGGGGTCGGAAACGTCTCCGTCTGTGCGTTACATGCATCTGACCAATCGAGCCAATCGAGCACACTAACAACAGAGCCACGTCGACACTTTGACAAGTGCCGTCGAGTTCTGTAGTTAAGCACGCATCTCATTCTCGCATTGTCGCTAGCTCGTCGAAAACTCAAAAAGTCTGCGAGCGAGCGATTGAAATGCGATGTTGTACAACTTCACGTCTCACACACACTACGAAGCCTGAGCATGTACCGACGAGTGTACACATACATATGCAAAACGAGAACACAGCGACACAGACATGCGTTCATCGTTCTGCGATCTGTGGCAGACTGAATTATTTTCGATGCGTAGCGACAGTGCTGCGAGCAAACGTTTTTCGCTCTCGCTGCGGCCGCTCTCTGGGGTTCTAGGCTGTTCGGCTTTTGCCGAAGTTCTCTGGGGTTCCAGGCTCAGGCTAGCGTTTGTAATCAAAAAATCTTGAGTTTGACGCATCTATGTATTCTATGGTTAGTGTTATAAATGATTACACAACCGTCTTGCGTAACCGTTTTCCTTAGACCAGAGCCCGGCACAAAGAGGGCCAACGAAATCTGTCAATGTTTGTGTGCACTTGCTTGTGTGCGTAAGTTGCTTTACAGTGCGCAAATTGCATGTGACGAAAACAAGAAAAATAAAAGTGCGATAGAAAACCAATAATTTCGAATTAATACATTTTTTGAAAGTCAACTATTTGCTTTACTTCTATATTATTTGGATAACTTTTTATCCGAAGGAGGTCTTCTAAATAGTTATCTGTTAGACTGTTTCGAATAGAATACTCAATTAAAAATATTAGTTCATAATATTTTTGCAAAAGTTGCCAGTTACATGAAAAGAATAATAAAGGCATTCATTTTTTTATGTGTAGCGATCGAGCAAAGCGACATAGATGTGCTCGCGTCGAAATGCTGAGGGCAACTAAATCCACCCTCATGCTCTGTGTGAGGACTTCGGCAGCCGTTCGGTTACACGCATACGAGGTGCCGAACGTGTTCGTCCCCCGGGGGATATGAGTGCCGGGCTCTGCTTTATGGCAAGGATGGGCACGTAGTGGCTCCCGTGGCTCTTTACCGGCAGACGCTGGGCAGAGAAAAAGGTCATTTTTTTGGTCTCGACGCACACAAAAATTTGTGTGTCTCGAGTTTTATGACGGGTCATAAATGACCTTTTTTGGGTCGAGCGAGCGATCGTCGTCGAACTTGCGGACAGAGGGACGGCTAAAAACCGAATTTCGCGGGGAGGGGGAAAATGGTCGCGATCTCGAGATCGCAACTCGTGGACAGAGGGACGGCCAAAAACCGAATTTCGCGGGGAGGGGGAAAAGGGTCGCGATCTCGAGATCGGAACTTATTGGTAGAAGGAGGAAGGCAGAGAGGAAGGGGTTAGAAAATAAGGGTTGGTTTTGTCGAGTGCTCGAGATCGCGACCTTTTTTCCCCTTTTCCCGTAGATCAGTAAAATGTGCGTCCCTCTGTCGACAAGCTGCGTGCTCGAGATCGCGACCGATTTCCTCCTCCCCGCTAAATTCGGGTTTTGGCCGTCTCTGAGGAGCAATGACGTAGTTGGCTGTTGGCAGCGCTGCCGGCAGCGTTTGAGCAGAGCCGATTTATATTGACTGTAACCAGTGCTACCAATTCTTCGGGGCTAAAAATGCTAAATTAACCTTGAAAACCTGCTAGAAACGGCTAGATCAAATTCAAAAACATCCATAAAAATGGCCATTTTATTGTTTTAGTAAAATATTTTTATTTTTTAAAATTGATAGACAATTATCAAGCTCAATAAAGTCGATATTCTCCTCAAGAGTATAGAAGTTGTTTGTTTGTTTGTGGGAAGCACATTTGATATGAACACAATTTCATTTTTTTGTGTGATGCAAGTCGTACATTTTTAAAATTTGACTTGCAATATTTGCAATAGAACTTCGACTCATCATTCGGATATATTGTTAACCATTCCTTAAACGATGAATCTCGGCATTTCGGGTTCAATTAACGTGAAATTCTTGTTAGTGATGGAAAAATATAGAAAAAGATGGCAAGAAGGCTTCATCAACTTCATGATCTTCAAAAATGATAATTTTCTCGCCAGCAGCTGGATCACAACTTTTCCTGCATTTGGCAGTTGAAAAATGCCAGATATGGCCGGAAAGAAGCTAAGTTGGCAGCACTGACTGTAACTTATGTTCTATTTATCCGATCTGATTCAAATTTCGGGATCTGATGTTTTATTTAAAAAAAACTATCATACTAGTAAATTTCATAGGGTTACTCCAATGATTTCACCTATTTTTTGTTTTCTATAACTATATGATATAGTGGTCCGATCCTGACAATTTTCATAATTTATCTTAAACGGGTTATAAGTAGCTCAAATAAGATGGCTAAAATTTTAAAAACGCAAGGAAACACCGCTAACATAGAAGATCATCTACGCAATATACATAGGGGAGAGGGCCCAGTTGTGACTCAGGCCCAGTTATGACATTCTCAAATATTTTTGAAATGCGGTATTGAATGACAGATTGAGCCCTGTAAATCATGTTTGTTAGACGTTCTGCAGTTTTTGGACAGACCCCAACGTTAATAATCGTATTGTATATACGCGTACCATACAGCGTGTTGAAAATCGTGCGAAAAAGTTTTTTTTTCAAAGTACCAAAATTTTGTGAAATTAACAGTGAAAAGGTGAGTGTAATGCATCAAGATATTGTATTTGCCGTATATTTTGTGATTCTATAAAAATTTATGTGATTATGTAGTGTCTATAAAAAATATACATATAAACCTTAATTTATAAAAAGGCCCGGTTATGACTCAGCTGGGGTGCCCAGTTATGTCCCATTTTTTTTTGCACTCGGATTATGTAAAATTGTCAAATTCCAACATTTTTGTTGTTGCTTAACAACAAGGAAAGGAAATTTACATATCGAGACCAGTTTGTCCGAGAATATTCTTACAGATCCCGATCTTGAATGTTTCATTCAAAGTGCGCTAACATGCAAGCAAGTTATTTCACTTGCAAAAACTGTGAAAGTGACATGGACGACGCGGAATAAAATTCGTTGTCATTTATGGCCATTGGAGGCCATTTTCTTGTTTTTTTTTTCATTGTTTTTGCCATTGAAGGCCTACATAATAAATAAACCATAAAATTACAACAATTGGTGTGACATTCCTTTCATATTTTCTTATTTTCAGTGAATTTCTTAAAGTGAGTCATAACTGGGCCACTTTTTTTTCGGCCTAAAAAAAAGTGATCCAAATTAAATCTGTTCCAAAATTTTTTGAGTAACTCAAATAAACATACATTCTTTGGAAAAAAGTTGCGTTTGGTTCATATTTAACTGTTAAACTTCCTAATTTTTAATTTTCCGGAACTGAAAAAAAAATTTCGAGGTTTTTCAAAACCCGGGTCATAACTTGGCCCTCTCCCCTACATAAAATCAGCAAGGAAAACGGGGAAACACTACAAGAAAATATCGTATCTCCAAGGCAGGTTTAAGTGTAAGACTGCTATAAAAGCTCAATCAAGTTAAATATCTCCTATATGAAATACATTTTTTTGTTTTCCATATTAATAACGATATGAAAGCACAAGCAAACAACCTAAAATAACATTAAATATTTGTTTTATAATGAAATGGGAAAGTTTAGAAATATCGGTCATACATCGATGCATCGAAGTTCCATTGACTTCGATGTTTCGATTCAAATTTACATCAATAACAATTAGTTCCTACTGTGTTGGCGGAACCAAATCTGCCATTGCAATTTGAGATTACAAATATAAATAGCTTTTCTTTGATTTCCACTTTTAATCTGCAGGCACCTCAAGTCACACAATTTAGAGAAGACTCATTGGTTTCCCTGCAATCAATGCGACTTTAAAGCTCGACTCAAGGGACATCTTACCAGACATATGCTACGGCACTCTGGAGCTAAACCACACAAATGCCCATACTGTGATTTCTATTGCAGTACAATAGATAACCTGCGCAAGCATATTATTAAGACAGGTAGGCATCCCGGAAGGTTTATTTATGAGTGCGACAAATGTTTAGCTGACGAAAGCAAAGAAATTTTCAAAAGCAACAGTTTTAAGGAATATCAAACACATTTGATGGAACATTTATCCAAATGAGCGATATCAAAGTAAGTTCATTTTAACAGTTCAAATAGTTTTATGCATAAGTATGTATGTACATATGTACCATTCAATATCATTTCACACAATTAAAACTAAAATATATATGTTTTAGAATTCTTGTATATTTACGCCATTTTAAAGTGTAAAATCATGCCATGAGTGTGACTCTTGCGGTATCATTTGCGGCTGAAAGCTAATAAATAATAACTCAATTAAGCTTTGTTTGAAATGTTGCATCGCACCACACGTTCAAGGGAAAGCTGGAACTTGTAGCAGGAAACCAAGGTAGACCTTAATATGGGCAAATTTATAAGGAGTCAGCAATTGACGAGCCGAAGCCAAATGTTTGTCTAATACTATGCCAGTAGTATCGGTGCCAATTAGTTCTCATCGCATCGTATTCAGAGGCCGGAATGCCCGTTTGTTTAAGAGTCATAATTGTACTGGAAGACTGAAAGAAAAATAAACTAGATTAGAGAGAGCAGCGTATGAATAATTTTTAAAATATATGTAATGTAATATTATTTAATATATTATTAGTATGCACGCATAAACATGTATGTAGTAAACAACGTTTTAACCCCATAATCTATGCATTTTATTAATCACCATCAACATCATCTATTAAAACTGGAGCCACTAAAATAGGTTTTTTAGTTTATAGACTCTTACGATTTGTATAAACGACAGTTATCTAAAAAAAAAGATTGTGTGTTTCGTGATAACGTCTTAAGAAAACATGTTGGTTAATTTTTCGAATAATCTAAGACTCTGACACCTCTTTAATATAACTATAATAATAAATAATCCAAAATCAACGAATATAGGTAGCCCGTACAAAAAATGTATGAAAACCAGTGCAATTAAAATTCTAATTTAGCTTAAGGCCTAGTAGCTATAGCTAGTAACAAGATTGGTTGTAAATATCACATCATAAAATAATAATAATAAAATTCCTATTCCAGTTCTTTTGTTTGAAGTAGACCGGTCAAATGTTTTAAATCAGCTTAGGCTATATTATGACTGAAGTATGATTTGGTTTGGTGTTTTGATAGAAGGCAAAAGGATAAAAAACGCATAAAAAACGTCTTTTTATTACCTGGGAAAAATAAAGTATGAAAATTGGGAGAATCGGACCACTATATCATATAGCTCTGGAGGAAACATTTTTGTAAAAATTGCAAAAATTGGAGTATCGCCATTTACCAATATGATAGTATTTCATATAAAATCTCAGATCCCAAAATTTGAATCCAATCGGATAAATAGAACAGAAGTTACAGGCGATATAAATCGGTTCAACTTGCTGCCTACTACGTCATCATCAAATCAACAGAGCACACGCATGCACACATACAGACGCAACGCTACATAAACTATATGTGTATGGGGATGGGGAAGAAGAAGAAGAAATTGAAATGATATTTGAAAGGTTCTGTGCATTAATGAATTGAGATACAGAAAAAGAGTTTGGAACATGTAAAAATATTATGGCCATGGACTGCAAGGGTATATAAACTTCGGCACAGCCGATGTTAGCTTCTTTGATATTTTTAACTTTGATTTTGATTTTCTCGGCTCCCAAGAAATTTAATGAAGAAATTTAGTTCAGTTATATGTTGGTTATTGTATTTAGATTATGACCAGTAATTATTGTCATGCCAGCTTTCGACTTTTTTTTTACAGGTCATAATATTGTCAAGAATTACATACAAAAACCCATAATTTTGATTGGCCCCAAAACAAATATTGAGGCTAAAATGAAAATTTTTGGTATGCAGTTTATCTTAAATTACCTAGATCCACAACTTCTTCAAAGAATACACATGTCTAACTATAATATAAAAGATTTTGAAAAGACCGTACTAAATTATTGACCAGAATTTGGGGGGCCGACTTTTTTCAAACGCACCTGTAAAAAAAACGTCGAAAGCTGGCAAGACAATAATTACGGGTCATATTCTAAATACAATAACCAACAAATGACAAATTTCTTCATTAAATTCAATTAAATCAAATTCAAAGTCAAAAAAAAGGACTAACCCGCTGACCACCAAAATTAATAGTGTACAAATTTATTTAGGACAGCGAGCTCAGTCAGTCAATCGTATTTCGTGTATCTGGATGGAGTAGTTTCGTCTCGCTCGCACACGAGAGAAACTAATTCAGCATTTAAGCTCTCAAATATACATGTTTGATATACACCAGGGCCCGGCACAAAGAGAGCCAACGAAAACTGTCAATGTATGTGTGCGCTTGCTTGTGTGAGTAAGTTGCTTTACACTGCGCAAATTGCATGTGACGAAAACAAGAAAAATTAAAAGTGCAATGGAAAACCAATAATTTCGAATTAATACATTTTTTGATAGTCAACTATTTGCTTTACTTCTATATTATTTGGATAACTTTTTATCCGAAGGAGATCTTCTAAATAGTTATCTGTTAGACTGTGTCGAATAGAATATTGCAAAAGGTGCCAGTTACATAAAAAGAATGAAGGCATTAATTTTTTTATGTGTAGCGATCGAGCAAAGCGACATAGATGTGCTCGCGTCGAAATGCTGAGGGCAACTAAATCCACCCTCATGCTCTGTGTGAGGACTTCGGCAGCCGTTCGGTTACACGCATACGAGGTGCCGAACGTGTTCGTCCCCCGGGGGATATGAGTGCCGGGCTCTGATATACACTGGCAGCCACTTGAATAAGGACACATTTGTATTGATATTGCTTTGATTTTTTCTGTTCCGTCTTTATTCCATTGAAATTAATTATTTACCGTTTAAAAGTACCGTTCATTGTCTATTAATAGAACCCAAAAAGAGAACGAAAAAATGTACAGTTAGTTTCGCACATTGCTTAGAACAGGGGTAGGCACAAAGAGAGCCAACGCAAGCTGTCAATGTATGTGTGTGTTTTACACTGCGAGAAAAGAAAAGTGAACAGATATTGCCTCAATCGTTCAGACGAGCGGAAATGACGATCTGCTGCAAGAAAATAAAAAAGAAAACAACCCCTAAATTAATTTTTCCATGTGCATATTTTCAACAAAGCGACATAGATCCACTCGCGTCGAAATGCTGCAAGCGACTAATTCAGATTTTACGCTCTCGAGTGCAATTCGGGTTGACTTCGGCATGCACACAGATAGCAAAGCGAGCAATTGCCGAACAAAATTGCCCGCACGGGCTATGGGTGCCTACCCCTGGCTTAGAATGCAGCTGGTCAGAATAAGTAGAGATTTTTATGCGTCACTTGAGTTGTGTTAACTTAATTATTTTTTTTTTTTTTTTTTGGGAATAAAGTCATATTTCCGAAAAACTGGAATGCACTATGGGTCGAAATAATTCGCTGACCACCGAAGAAAGAAAAAAAATATTGGCATATAAGGACATGAAAACGTCTTATCGAGAAATTGGGAAAAAATTGAAAGGAGCTCTACAGTAATGTTTCAATTTCTTCGAAATCCCGAGGCGAATACTCCAACTGACAGACCCGCAATTTTAAGAGAAGCCTCCAATTCTCGCCACTCGGCAGCCAAAATGAAGTCCGATTTAGGTATAGAAGCCAGTGTGTCTACAGTTCGTCGAGTTATCCGGTCAAGCAATCATTTAAAAAGACTGAAAGTAAAAAAAAAAACACCCTTAAATATGGTTAGTAAGGAGGCTCGTCTTCTTTTCGCCCGCATCTGTATGGCGTTTAAATCATAATGGAAATACACCGTAGTTTCTAATGAAAAAAAATTCAACTTGGATGGGCCAGATGGATTTAACTACTATTTCCACGATTTGCGAAAGCCAGAGGAGTTTTTAAATCGCCATCATAGCCGGGAAGGTGGAGACCATAGTATGGGGAGCCATATCTTACTATGGAGCCTGCGAGCTTCACTTTCTGACATCCAAAATGAATGCCGTGGCGTATAAAAACGTTTTGGAAAGGGCTTTTTCCTCAAATGAAAAACCTGTTCGGAAGAATCAAGTGGCGTTATAAGCAGAATAATGCCCCAATTCATAACGCCCGGGTTGTTTAAGCGTGGATCCAGTCATAAAACGTCGATTTACTCGAGTGGCCGCCATATACACCTGACCTCAATATTATTGAGAATGCTTGGGGTTGGCTTTCTAGGAAAATTTATGGATCAGGTAGACAATACGACACAAAGGAGTCGCTAATAGAGGCCATTAAAGCTGCATGATCGCAAATTTCTTTGAATTACCTAGTTAATGTAAGGTAAACTGCAAAATTTTCAATTTATCCCCAGCATTGGTTTTTGGGCCGATCGAAATATTGTGTTTTTGTATGTGAGTACTTTTTGCTTGATCTACACATGAAAATAAATTAAATTCCTAGTCAAATGATGCATGTTTTATAAAAATAAAAGCAATATTTCTCATATATGCATGCTAAGAAAAAGATGTAGGATATATGGCAAATTAGAAATGAAAATTTTGCTTACTGGGATTTCAATGGTATGACATGATATAATTCTGTTAGTAACGGATGTCACTTGTCGGCGTAGACTCCTAGAACATGAGCTAAACGCGCGAAATCCAAGGAATGTCCCTTCAAAGCATGTAAAAGCACTTCTGTATTTTGACAAATCTCGATATGAGTCTTCCCATTGCAAAGTGCGTAATATTCTCGGACATACGAACGGAAAGTAGTCTTGTTTAGTGGTGCAGGGTCTAATACATATATTAGAAACAAGCCCAAATCATTCCCCATTGCCTAACAGTTTTTTGCGTGTGGTTTGGGTGCTATTCCGTATATTCTGGGCGACGTACATACCGTATGGTTGGGGCTTGTTTCTAATATATTGGACTTGGTTCAATTCATAAGATTGATGGAAGTATGGATCGAAATGTCTACATGAACATTATGAAACAGGTTATGCTCTCCTATATCATATGGCATATGTCCATAAATTGGATATATCACCGGTCCAACGACCCAAAACATAGGAGAAAGATCGAAAAAGTTGTTTTCAATTTGAAAAAATCGAAGTAATGCCAGGCCCAGATTAGTCGCCGGATTGGTAACCCATTCAAAATGTATGGGGTAACATTTAGAGAAGCGTCACAAAGAAAAAACCACCCAATAAAGCTTAACATTGGGAAGTTATACAAGAACCATGGCAGCAGATCCCAGTTCAGCTCAAACTGCCCTTTTTTGATATTTTGCTCCTTTCGGAAAATGGGGAGCTTTTTGTTCAGTCCAAAATGGTAGTAATTTTATTATAGATAGAATATGAATACAAAAAATATTGGTGCATTTATGGTCTTTTAAATATGATTTATCAACACTGAAAAAAAGGCTATTTTTTTGAACCCAGCTGGATATCTATGCCAAAATGTATGCAACAGGCAGAAGGAAACTTTTCCAAACCCATAAAGTATATATATTCTTGATCAGCATCAACAGCCGAGACGATCTAGCCATGTCCGTTCGTCCGTCCGTATGAACACCTAGATCTCGGAGACTATAGGAGCTAGAGTCACCGAATTTGGTATGTAGTCTCGTGTAATCTGTACGCTTATCGAGTTTGTTTCAAATTTTTGCCACGCCCCCTACCGCCCCCGCAAATTAAATAATACCGATTTTCTTAAAACACTATAGCAACTAGAGACACAAAATTTGGTATGAATATTTGCTTAGTAAATGCGCACATTATGTATTTGTAAAAATTTTGCCACGCCAATTTCCGCCCCCGTAATTTGAAAAAACTCGATTATCTCCCGCAATTTTCTACCTTGTGCAATCAAATTTAGCACACTTAAATTTGATAGTAATAAACAGCAAAATCGAACTAAAAATCGCTAAGTTATGCATATAAACGTTTTTCTATATGGCCGGAGTTGGCTGGTGGGGGCGCTAGGGTGCTCGTATGCTTGAGTGAGCGAAATACTAAGATCTGCTTGTAAAAAGCATGTCAACAGATTTTTTTAAAAATACGAAAATGAATTTATTATTATAAATTTGAAATATTTGTTTTACTGGTCTATGGTATACCTAAGTCGGTGAGACGACTTACTTAATTTTTCCCCAAATTTCAATAAGATCAGATAGATATAGATAAGATCAGATAGATGCTTAAACGCTGCCCAGAGTCGACACACATACATTCAGTCAACCCAACATTTTTTAAGACACCTGTATATTCAACTTTCTTAATAATTAACTTGAAAAATATTACCAAACAATTTTTTTTTTATTTGGATAAGCCATGTAGTAATCTAAAACCTAAAAACAATAAAAAATTTAAACAAAAAAAAAGACACTTTTTAGTTAATACGTAAAAATAACTTTTTTGTCTCAATTTTCGTAACTTTTAATATTTGGTGGAACTTCCTTTGGCAACAATGGCGGCTTGTTGATGTCGGTGCATACATTTTACCAAATAATGGGTATTTTTTTTGTCCATTGGGTCGTTAGAGCCAAGAGCTAAGTGTTTTCTTAAAGAACATTGTATGTTTTTTAATGCGCCATTCCAACAAATCCCAAACGTGCTTTATTGGGTTTAGATCTGATGACTGCGGCGGTATTTTAATCTCCTTGGAATGATACAACAGTCATTCTTCTACCAAATATGATGTATGTTGTCATACATCCCCACCAAACCATTACGGTTTTTTTTATCCGGTCGTCACGACTTTTCGCTCTTTCCGAATTGTTAAAATTTTACGTCTTCTACAGTAATTATGTAATTTTTAATTACGCTATGCACTTCCACAATGAGCTTTACCAAGAAGCCTTCCGATTTCACGAACACTCCCATTTTCTAAATGAAATTTTAATATAGTTTTGCGCAAATATACTACTAGAGCTTAGCCCCGACAAATTTGGTCCATAGTGAAGCAAACCTTCAAAAATTTTGAAAAAGAAACTTCGATTACCTTTGCATTTTTTAAATATCAAAGAAGACGTTTTATATTTTAGATTTTAATTAGTAACATAGATCTTCAAAATTAAAAAATTTTTGGTAAACTGTTTTTCTAGTTTTTTATAAAGAAAGTTGAAATCTACGTATAAAGGTAAACCGATATACAGTAGCGGTCTTGCCAGACCTTACGTACCCGTGCAAGTTTTAATAATACTCTTTTCCTACCTGTAGCTGCATCTAAAAATATTTCATATGAGATTTTTGTTTCCACTTATGTATTATTATTGTCACCTTATTTTAATCATAATTGTAGTTTAATGTCAATCGCCTACTAAATCACAAACTTATTTACCTAAAACTTCATTTTCGTTTCTATTGACGCTATAATAAATATTTTCCGCGATATATAGCGCCTGCTGTATATAGAACCGCTCCTGCATATTTCTCTTTAGCTGTAACGGTCTTAAAGTTTTTTGAGTGGAACTTGCCGTGCTCTTTACACGGTCGGAAATTATTACTGCTTCGCGCTTTTTACATGTGTGGCCCAAATTATGATGCTTTCTTTGCAAGAGTATCAAAATACGTTGTTGCAACTTATTTTCGTTATTTTCCAAAAATACAATTAATACATAAATCAAAATCAGAATACTTACAGTTTCTTCAAATTCAATGACAACATTCGAGTAGTGACCAGATGACCAATTTTTTAGACGCCAACTCTGCTGAATTTTTTTTTCAGGAACAAGCTCTTCGAATTTCCCCAGCACGTTACCACCATAAAAAACAAACCTATAAAAAAAAAATTCAAAATGGAATTATGTGGACAAAAGAAACATTGCTTATTAACAATAAAAGGCATATAAAAAATTATTTTACGCTGACCTAGCTTTTTTTACATCTTTTTATACACAAAAAATTATTTTTTTTGTATATAAATCTAAATCTATTTTAAGTTGCAGGAAGGTTTATCTACAAACATGAAAAATATCTTGGTACTGTTCTTTACAGAATCAACTTACTCGCCACCACGGACAGCATCAACTTTAGCGGGAGCCCGGGTAAATGCGGTTACCATTTCAGGTTTTGTGAGGGCATTATAAAGATCATTAGCATTACAATGGAATTCCTCTGTCATAGATAAAGTGCGCACATCTAGTTTGCAACCGACGTTAGTAGACGCATTAGGCGGTGGTTTTGATGTTTTAACCGACACCGTCACTGCTTTATAAATTGCATTTTTAACATTGTTAGCACCGTTGAGAGAAGAGTCATTTATCGAGGCTTCAATCCCGTCGCCCTTTTTTGGTAGTATTAGATTTTTGGAATATTCTTCCTTCAATTCCTTGATATAGACCCCGAGTTGATGGCGTATGCGATCCCGACCGGTATTGTACATAAAAAGTTTAAGGGTCTCCGATTCATCATTTGACTCGTCAATGGTCACAGTTATTTCTACATCATCCAGATCATTTTCTTCAGACAGATTTGGTATGGTTAGCTTCCCTTTGTGGCTCAGTTTGCTGTTCTTTAAAAGTCGTCCAGACCACTTGAGGACTAGCTCCCACTCGTAGAAGAATATCAGCTTGCCCTTACGATTGTTGACAGTCGCTTCGCCATTACACTTATCCACCGCTTCGACTACGCAGTCAATGTCGTTTTGTTCTGGCATTGAAGTATCGAGATTTTAGGTTAGAATTTCTTATATACATTTTAATATACATTGTCACCAGTCGACTTGCCTATTTTAAAGTCTTTAAACAGTTGCGGTAATCGTTCCTTAGACCACGGCGTTGCATTCTTTTCCGTCCAGTGCCAATTATTGACGTTGGTAGCATCTGGTCGCTCTTCCACAATCCAACGAGGGTCTCCTTCTCCCCATTTCGCCATGCTTTTACTTTAAAGTACTATGTGGGTGTATGTGGTTAGAAAATTAAATACAGGTGGAAGCTGTCAACGGCAGGAGTGACAGTTTTTAATCTTCTAAGACGTCTTTTATTTGGTGTAACAAAGGAAATTTCTAGAATTACTGTTTTTTTGTCAGCTTGATTTGCCCTGACCTTAGTATCGATAATTTTGTGACTTATCGAATACTTCCAAATCGATATTTGAAAAATGGGAGAGAAATCGATAAATTGAAATGTTTCTTGATAATCGTGAAAATTCACAATCCCAGTCACTTTCAAAAGCGTCACGTTGAAAATAATCACGAGAGTCTATTAATTGCTTTATACACATATACTATAAACGAACAACAAATGTGTTTCTTCATTCATTTCAAAAACCACCCAAGCGACAATCTATTAAAAATTTAACTAATATATTTTTTTTTGCCACATACAAAAACACTACATTTCTCATCTCTAAGAAAGAGAGAAAAACAACAAGGTAGCAGTGTTGCCAGAATATCTAGGTATTTCTGTTTACGCTAGTCAGTTTGTGAATAATCAATGAAATATATAACAAAATTAATGAGGTTTTTTTGACAAACATGCCTTATTAATCTGTGTGTTCGTTTTACTTTGTTTAGGCAAAATACTATAATGATTAGAACGGATAATTTTGACAACAGATCGTACGGAGCGATTTCGAAGCGGAGTGAATTCTCAATGCCAGGTAACATACAATTCATATGCATACATAGACATATGTACATACCTACATACAACAACGACCTGAAATCTAGTATTAAAATTGTTAACAAAAAATTTATAACGACTTCAGTTAAGTCAAATTTTTAAAAGTATAATTTTTAAGCATCAACAAGCTTTTTGCATATGTGCCGTCTCTCTCTTTATTCTGAGTTTATGTATGAATGTAAATACATACATACATACATCCAAACATAAATACATATGTGCATATGGGTATGTACAGTTTGGCAAGAAATTGTTTACACACAGGGAAAACATTTTAATTTTTATACCATACACGCATAGGGTGAAATGGTATACTAAATTCGCCAAAATGTATGTAACAGGCAGAACGAAGTTTTTCCGACCCCATAAAGTATATACATATGTATATTCTTGAACAGTATCAACAGTCGAGACGATCTAGCCATGTCCGTCTGTACGTCCGCCCGTCGGACCGTCCGACCGTATGAAAACCTAAATCTAGGAGACAATAGTAGCTAGAGTCACCAAATGGTATGTAGTCTCGCGTAATATGTACACTTATCAAGTTTGTTTCAAATTATTGTCACTATAAAGTGGTTAAAAGGCTATAATAAATTAATAGGTTTAGTTTGGCAGTTGATTTTGTTTACCTTTTTTGTTTTTTTAACTTATTAATAAGTTTATACTTTAGTTTACCTATTTTCATTAAAAACAAGTTCGGATAATCGTATTCTTACTGTTTTTATTTTGCTTTAAAGGAAATGAAATAAGTAAGTCGTCTCGCCGACTTAGGTATACCATACACCTCTAAAACAAATATTTCAAATTTATAATAATAAATTCATTTTCGTATTTTTAAAAAAATCTCTTTACATGGTTTTTAACAAGCATATCTTAGTATTTCGCTCACCCTAGCGCCCCCACCAGCATACGGCCACTTCCGGCCATATGAAAAAACGTTTATGTGCATAACTTGGCTATTTTTAGTCCGATTTTGATCAAATTTGGTGTTTTGGGTATTAGTATCAAATTTAAGTGTGCTAAATTAACACACACAAAATGTGCATATTTACTAAGCAAATATATATACCAACTATGCAGTCTCTAGTTGCTCTATGGGTGTATGGTATAACAAGACCTTTGAAAAGTCTGCGTACATATGTACATACAACATAGAGCAAAAAAATAGTAGTGGCATCGTCCACTTCAATTGTAGAATAGAAAGTTATGTTATCGTGGCTAGACTGAGACTTTTTGGTATGCAAGTTTATTATTCGGCCTGTTATTAATTATATTATAAACAAAAAAAACCACTCCATTTTGATTTTTCAAAAATAATGAAGATTTTGTGTCAATGGTGCCAAATTGAGGCGAGCAAAATAATAGTAGCACATATTTTGAAGTGCTAAAATTTTTAAAGTGTAGAATTTTATTTCAGGGAAATAGTTTTAAAACAAAGACTAGCTTAATATCAGTCTATTAATATTCGGTGGCAATCCCATTGTTCTTCAGTACTGCTGGGCAGCGACGCGGCATGGAATCTACCAGTTTCAGGCACCTTTCTGGTGTTATGGCCTTCAATGTACGCTCTACAGCAGTCCAAAAACCGCTTTAAGTGGTAAGCTTTGCAGCAGGTGCTCCCTTCTTAACGTCGCGACGAGTCGCACCACAAATTTTCGATGGGGTTAAAATCAAGCGACTGTGCGGGCTACTTCATTACATCTACTCCTGCATTTTCGAATCAAGCTTTTGCTACTTTCCTTGTGTGTTTCGGGTCATTGTCAAAGTGACATCTCCTCTTCGGCATTTGGTAGCATTACTTCCTAAATAATTTTAACGTAAACATGTTTGTCCATGATGCCTTCTATGCAGCATATAGGACCAACACCGTAGTAGGAAAAACAGCCCGACAGCAACACACTTCATTTGCCATGTTTAATAGTTTTGGTGGCTTAAACTCCGTCTTTTTCGGACGACGAACATACAGCCTAGATCCCCTTCGTCCAAACATCACAATTTTGGACTCATCTGACCACAGTATGTTACGCCAATTCCCACAGGCCAATTTCGGTTGAATTTTGAGTATGCAATCCGTTCTTTTATGTTCTTCTGTGAGAAAGGCGGAACTTTCCGAGGGCTGCGAGCGTTCAAGTTATTTTTAGTATACTCTCACCGCACTGTCCAACCACTGGCCGGCACTTCAAGCTCTTCCTGTGTCTCCACAGCAGATGCAAACGGAGAAAGCCTAGAGGCTCGTACTATTCTTTTTTCTTATTTTCAGCTTTCTGACACATCTTTCTGATATTTTTTCATCTTTTAATGCATTTTGAATGACAGTTGGAGAACAATGAACGATTTCTCGGACTACTCTGTATGTTTTGCCCTCAGCTATAAGGTTTCTGATCTGAATCCTCTTATTAAAAGACACGTGCTTACCCCGGTCCATTTATGACTGTAAATTGGAATACTTTAATGAATCTTTTATCGCGAACCCTTAACACGTGAAATAGAGTAAAAAGAACCAACCTTCCAGCGATAGTTTAAGTTTCCTGCGAAGAAAGTTCCGTCACTACTATTATTTTGCTCGCTCTAAATTTGGCAATTAAGCTTGAATATCAAAGAAGCTAACATCGGCTGTGCCGAAGTTTATATATGTACCCTTGCAGTCCATGGCCATAATATTTTTACATGTTCCAAACTCTTTTTCTGTATCTCAATTCATTAATGCACAGAACCTTTCAAATATCATTTCAATTTCTTCTTCTTCTTCCCCATCCCCTTTTACACGCATGCCGCGATTCGCACGCATACACATATAGTTTATGTAGCGTTGCGTCTGTATGTGTGCATGCGTGTGCTCTGTTGATTTGATGATGACGTAGTAGGCAGCATGTTGAACCGATTTATATCGGCTGTAACTTGTGTTCTATATATCCGATTAGATTCAAATTTTGGGATCTGAGATTTTATATGAAATACTATCATTTTGGTAAATTTCATGGCGATACTCCAATATTTGCAAAAATGTTTCCTCCAGAGCTATATGATATAGTGGTCCGATTCTCCCAATTTTCATACTTTCTTTTTCCCAGGTAATAAAAAGCCCCCAAAAAAAATTTCATCCCGATAGCTCTTAAGATGGCTGAGTAAAACGCATACGCACAGACGGACGGACAGACGGACATGGCTATATCAACTCAGCTTCTCATGCTGATCAAGAATATATATACTTTATATGGTCGGAAACGTCTCAGAATTTGCAAGCACATTTTTTTAATTTCAAAAGATCCCAATCTGTGTTGAAGACCGCAAATTAATTTAAAAACCAGAGAGCCAGAGCTAACTTCGGCCATGGCGAAGTTTATATACCCTTGCAACTTTATACATACCAAATTTCTTTAACTTTAATTGTGGTAAAAAATACAACAAGAATCACAGTTTTTCACCGATCGTTCCTATGGGAGCTATGTGATATAGTCACCCGATCTTAATAAAATTTGGCATAGTCATTAATAGGTATATTAAACTGATAAATATTCATTGTTATGCTAATTGCGTGAAAAGTAACGAAGTTGTTGATAAAAGTCACTGTTTTCGGCCGATCGTTCCTGTGGGAGCAATACGATACAGCCATCCGATCTTGATCAAATTTGGTACAGTCGTTTACAAGTTTAATAAGCTCACCAATATTTAATTTCACGACAGTAGCTCAGAAAACAACGAAGTTATTGAGAAAAGTCAGTGTTCGTGACTTTGCCGTTTGTATGGGAGCTATACGATATGGTGGTCCGATCCGGCTGAATCCGAGATATACAAACTGTGCAGTATATACAAGCCTACATTTCAACTCTGTAGTTCTTACGGTCTAGGAGGATTTTGCGTTGATCCAGACGGACGGACGGACGGACATGGCTACATGAACTCATCTCGTTGTGCTGATCAAGAATATATGTGCTTTATATGATCGGAGATGCTTCGTTCTATGCTTTGCACACTTCTGACCAAAATTAATGTACCCTTTTTGCAAGGGTATAATTAAATTTGCAGTCATTTCCATTTCTTGTTCTTCTTCTTCCCCATCCCCTTTTACACGCATACACATATAGTTTATGTAGCGTTGCGTCTGTGAGTGCATGCGCGTGCTCTGATGATTCGAGCAATGACGTAGTGGGCTGCTGGCAGCGTTTAAGCAGATTCGACTTATATTGACTGTAACTTGCGTTCTATTTATACGATATGATTAAAATTTCGGGATCTAATGTCTTATACTAAAAACTATGATATTATTAAATTTCATAGGAATACTCCAATTTCTTCACCTATTTTTCTACCATAACTATGTAATATAGTGGTCCAATCCTGACTATGTTAATACTTTATTTACCCGGGTTATAAGTAGTTCAAACGCATACGCACAGAAGGACAGACTCCGGCTATTCCGACTCAGCTTCTCATGCTGATCAAGAATATGTATACTTTATGGGGTCGGAAACGTCTCCTTCTGAAGATGAGAATAGTGCTTTATCTAATTTTTAAATGACTTGCGAAAATTGCCTGTTCACAATTATAATAGTGGTTACATAAGAGTTAAAAAAAACCTTAATTTAATTCAAAATTGATTTTTTGAGTTCATATTAAATGAAGTCTAATATTTTGTTGCCTAGACTTCGAATCGATGAGGCCATGACAACGCCTTAAGAGGATTTGGGTCCATGCTTCCTGAACTACTTGCCAAAGCTCACCTTTGGTTGGTGGATTCTTGGTTAGGAGCGTGTTTTTTTGACCCTTTTGACGTGATATAATCGTCAGTCCACTGGATTTTGAAGGAGCAAGCGAGAGGCGCACTATTTCTCTTTCAACCAACCGAAAGTCACACAGGACCAGTGCTGCCAACATTTCGTTGCATCAAAACGCTAAATCAGCCTTTGAAAAAAGCTAGAAGTAGCTAGAAATGTTTCTTCGTAGCTAAAAAAAAAACGTTAGAATATAATTTTCTTTTTTTTTTTTTTCAATATTTTATAAGATTTCATAAATTACTTCATCTTTATCCTCTTGTTCTATGTATCATTGGTACCTATTTTTCTCAAATATGCTGCTGGTAGTTTGTAATCGTGACATAATTTCTCTTGGAGGCGTATACCCTTGGAGAGGGTATTATAAAATTGGTCAGATGTTTGTAACGCACAGAAGGAGACGTTTCCGACCCTATAAAGTATATATATTCTTGATCAGCATGAGAACTGAGTTGATATAGCCATGTCCGTCTGTCCGTCCGTCTGTGCGTATGCGTTTTACTCAGCCATCTTAAGAGCTATCGGGATGAAATTTTTTTTGGGTGCTTTTTATTACCTGGGAAAAATAAAGTATGAAAATTGGGAGAATCGGACCTTTATATCATATAGCTCTGGAGGAAACATTTTTGCAAAAATTGGAGTATCCCTTTGAAATTTACCAATATGATAGTATTATATATACAATCTCAGATCCCAAAATTTGAATCTGATCGGAAAAATAGAACACGAATTACAGCCGATATAAATCGGTTCAACATGCTGCCTACTACGTCATCATCAAATCAACAGAGCACACGCATGCACACATACAGACGCAACGCTACATAAACTATATGTGTATGCGTGCGAGTCGCGGTATGCGTGTAAAAGGGGATGGGGAAGAAGAAGAAATTGAAATGATATTTGAAAGGTACTGTGCATTAATGAATTGAGATACAGAAAAAGAGTTTGGAACATGTAAAAATATTATGGACTGCAAGGGTATATAAACTTCGGCACAGCCGATGTTAGCTTCTTTGATATTTTCTTATAATTTAGTAACATATTTAGACTTAGAAAACTGGTGTTCGAGTCTGCGAAGTTTATGATTTTTCGTTTTCGAGTAGTCAAAGTAAAATTTAACCAAATGTTTAAACCTTTGCAAAAAAGGTGTTTTAATTTTGGTCAGAAGTAGGGTTGAAACGACTAGTCGAATTTCGATTTGGTGTGTAGTCTCGTGTAATATGTACACTTATCGAGTTTGTTTCAAATTTTTTCCACGACCCATACCTCCCCCGCAAATTAAATAAAACCGATTTTTTCAAACACTATAGCAACAAGAGACACAAAATTTGGTACTTGGTAAATTTGGTACTTTGGTAAAGGCGCACATTTTTTAGGTGTAAAGATTTTGCCACGCAATTTGATTTTCTAACTTGTGCAATCAAATTTAAATTTGATACCAATATCCAGCAAAACACCAAATTTGATCAAAATCGGACTAAAAATAGCCAAGTTATGCACATAAACGTTTTTTCATATGGCCGGAAGTGGCCGTATGCTGGTGGGGGCGCTAGGGTGAGCGAAATACTAAGATATGCTTGTAAAAAGCACTGTAAAAAGCATGTGAACAGATTTTTTTGAAAATACGAAAATGCATTTGTTATTATAAATTTGAAATATTCGTTTTACTGGTGTATGGTATACCTAAGTCGGCGAGACGACTTACTTCATTTTTTGCAAAACAAAAGTTGTTATGGGTTTTTTTTTTCTCAGGTAAAGTGTTTTTGAAGCTAATGAAACTGAAATAACCTTTATATAAGGTCCCAAGTCGCACAACGATTAAGCCCACACCAATAGAAAGCTACGGGCGCCAGAAAGTATACAAGACAATATGTCACACAAAAGCCGCAAAGAAGATTTGGCCATTGGTAGTCCTGTCATCTTTTCCTATCCTCATGCTTCTTTGATCCGCAAATTTTGTTGTTCCATATAATAGCAGTCGAAAAAAGTAAATAACCAGAGAACCATGGCTAACTTCGGCCGTGCCGAAATTTATATACCCTTGCAACTTTACACATAGTACATACCAAATTTCTTTAACTTTAATTTTGTTAAAAAATACAACAAGAGTCACAGTTTTTCACCGATCGTTCCTATGGGAGCTATGTGATATAGTCACCCGATCTTAATAAAATTTGGCATAGTCATTAATAGGTATATTAAACTAATAATTTAATTTTTATGACAATTGCGTGAAAAGTAACGAAGTTCATTAACTATTATCTTTATAAAAGTCACTGTGTTCGACCGATCCTTCCTATGGGAGCCATATGATATATTCATTCGAATATGGGAGCTATACAATCAAGAATATATATGTATATTATAGGGTCGGAAACGTCTCCTTCTGTTCGTTACAAACATCTGACCAATTTTATAATACCCTCTGCAAGGGTATAAAAAGTTGTGTTAATCTAAAGTCCAAAAAGTTAAATTTTAAGGAGTGTACCAATTATTTTCATCATGAGAGTATCCATATTTTTATTTAAAAACAATATTTTTTCGAAATTTTTTCCAATAAGCCGAGTTCTTCTGTCTTCCAAAATTCTACTTGAAGTGGAAAAAACTCTTTCGCTAGTTGCAGAGGATGTCGGAACATTTAAAGTTTGCCTAGCCAGCATTTGCAATAATGGCAATTCATTGCACTGCTTCCAAAAAGATAATATATCGACATTTTTCTTAAGTTTAACATTTCTTTAGCATTATATAAAAAGAGTGACCAGGTTTCGTTACAGTAAAAACACATGGAAAACACGAAATATTGCTCGAGTAATATATATATACTAAGATTGAGGGTGTTTGAGTATATACTCTAGCCTATACATACGTATATTTTGCATATTTCTAGTCCGATTTTAATGAAATTTAAGATTTTAAATGATAGTAGTTTGCGCACATACTAAACAAGTTTACATACCAAATTTATTGTCTCTAGCTAGACTTTATCTTTGAGAAAATCGGTTGTGTTAACTTACCGTGGCGGAAGAGGGCAAAAATATTTAATAATTAATATCTGCGCTCGAGTCTACATTAATATTTGAAAAACAAAAATAATCATGAAATCGAAAAGCAAAAAATTAAAATAAAACATTATAATATTAATATAATCTTTAATTAAAACTAAACGAGAGGGACGAACGAATTTAAAAAGTAGCCATAGCCGGAGACAACAGACGTAAAGGTAGTGGAGATTAGCCTTATATTAGCTTAAAAATTGCATTTTTATTCTTATTAATTATTAATAATATGAAACACATATTTTTCTTTGTTTTCGCTTATGGTTAAAGAATTAACACCAGAACAACAAAAATTACTGATTGAGCTGCGTCGAAAAAAACAGGAACTTCTGCTTGAAATTCAGGTGAGTTACTCAGCATACTTTCATTTGGATATTAATTCTACACTACATATACGGATGTATATAAAACTGTTCAGAAAAATAGAAATGAAGCTTTACAAATAAGTTATGTAAGCTATGAATGTATTTTGTATATGTACATACATATGTATGTAACCCATGTAACAATGTAACCGAATTTTGTTTGATGTTCTATAGCTTCTAACCTAATCTCGGAGGTCAGCGATGGTAGTCATATTAATAGTTTCCTTAACAGTTTAAATTGTATGATGCTGATTTACACTTTTCTTGATAGGCCTTAAAAACAGGGACCGAAAATAATTATTTACCAAATACTTTTCGAAATGAAGTAAGTAAGTCGTCTCGCCGACTTGGGTATACCATACACCAATAAAACAAATATTTTAAATTTATAATAATCAATGCATTTTCGTATTTAAAAAAAAACTGTTCACATGCTTTTTACAAGCATATCTTAGTATTTCGCTCACTCAAGCATATGAGCACCCTAGCGCCACCACCAGCCAACGGCCAACTCCGGCCATATGGAACACCGTTTATATGCATAACTTGGCTGTTTTTATTCCGATTTTGATCAAATTTGGTGTTTTGCTGGATATTAGTATCAAATTTAAGTGTGCTAAATTTGATTGCACAAGGTAGAAAATTACGGGAGATAATCGAGTTTTTTCAAATTACGGGGGCGGAAAGGGCCGTGGCTAAATTTTTACGCAAATATACATACCAACTATGGTGTCTCTAGCTAGAATAGTTTTTGAGAAAATCGGTTTTATTTAATTTGCGGGGGCGGTAGGGGGCCTGGCAAAATTTTTATAAATACAACGTGTGCGCATTTACTAAGCAAATATACATTTTGTGTCTCTAGTTGCTATAGTTTTTGAGAAAATCGGTTTTATTTAATTTGCGGGGGCGGTAGGGGGCGTGGCAAAATTTTTATAAATACAAAATGTGCGCGTTTACTAAGCAAATATACATACCAAATTTTGTGTCTCTAGTTGCTATAGTGTTTAAGAAAATCGGTTTTATATAATTTGCGGGGGCGGTAGGGGGCGTGGCAGAAATTTGAAATAAACTTAATCACTCTACATACTACACGAATCTACATACCAAATTTGGTGGCTCTAGCTCTTATAGTCTCCGAGATCTAGGTGTTCATACAGACGGACGGGCGGACGCACAGACGGACATGGCTAGATCGTCTCGGCTGTTGATGCTGATCAAGAATATATATACTTTATGGGGTCGGAAAAGCTTCCTTCTGCCTGTTACATACATTTTGGCGACTATAATATGCCATTTCACTCTATGGGTGTATGGTATAAAAATCATCGATATAATAATTGTTACAAACACCCTCAATCTTAGTTCTTATTTTTGATTTTTAAAATAAAACTCGAAAATAACTTTTATTTTTGATTTTTATTTTTCCCTCAACCCATAACTGTTATTTTTGAGAAAAAAAAAAATAAAAATCATTTGTGATTTATATAAAAAAAAAAAAATTATAAAAATCATTTGAGAAAAAATAAAAATCATTACTGACTCAATTTCAATTATTAATATTTTTATACCCTTGCAGAGGGTATTATAAAATTGGTCAGATGTTTGTAACGCACAGAAGGAGACGTTTCCGTCCCTATAAAGTATATATATTCTTGATCAGCCATGTCCGTCTGTCCGTCCGTCTGTGCGTATGCGTTTTACTCAGCCATATTAAGAGCTATCGGGGCTTTTAATTACCTGGGAAAAATAAAGTATGAAAATTGGCAGAATCGGACCACTATATCATATAGCTCTGGAGGAAACATTTTTGCAAAAATTGGAGTATCGCCATACCAATATGATAGTATTATATATAAAATCTCAGATCCCAAAATTTGAATCTGATCGGATATATAGAACACAAGTTACAGCCGATATAAATCGGATCGGCTTGCTGCCTACTACGTCATCATCAAATCAATAGAGCACACGCATGTACACATACAGACGCAACGCTACATAAACTATATGTGTATGCGTGCGAATCGCAGCATGCGTGTAAAAGGGGATGGGGAAGAAGAAGAAGAAATTGAGATACAGAAAAAGAGTTTGGAACATGTAAAAATATTATGGCCATGGACTGCAAGGGTATATAAACTTCGGCACAGCCGATGTTAGCTTCTTTGATATTTTTTTTTCAAAAATATACATCCAATCTGAAATTAAAAAATTTCCAATTCCAAATGTTTACTGTTTTTAGCTTGAGAACAAACCAATAGATTTCAATAAACATATTACAGTTGTGTTTCAATTAATGAACGCAGCAAACAGCTTCGGTCAATTTTGTCACATTCAAACTGGGTACTACTAGAACCGTTATTAACAAGAGGGCCTGGGCTTACTTCGGCGGTGCCGAAGTTTGTATACCCTTATCCTCTACTTTTCAAACAGGCGTCAAAGCGAAAAAAATTGTGTCTAAAAAGTCGAGCTAATATTAAAAAAAGAAAGTCCTTAAAATTTAAGCTACAACAGTGCGGCACATTTAGCATGCTATTTTTCCAGTTTTTTAACAGAATTGTCAGAATTTTAGATTATTATGAGCGTAAGTTGGTTCATAATCGCATTAGATATAGTATCAAAATTTTGATGAAATTTATTAAATGTGCGTTTTTTTCAGCTTTGTTAAGCTAATTATCTATGATAATAGATAATTAAAAAGTTTTTGGGAATATAGAAGTTCACATACAAAATTTTAGCTATATAGCTCTTACGGTCTAGAAGGAGTTTGCGATAATTCAGACAAAAGGACGGATAAGGAATGAGCAGACGGACGGACAGACAAGACTATATGAACTCGTCGCGTAGTGCTGATATATACATACCTCAGGGAAATAATTATACATATGTGCACAATGTTTTTTGTTCATATTTTAATTAAAACTAATCAAACAATTATTTTTGGAACGCACATTTTTTCTATTTGGGCCTACTGCAAGAATGTTCTTGCAAAATTCTTCTTTCGCCACCGTTCGCGGTACCGTTATCACCGTTTGTATGGCATCATTCCTCTTTTCATAGGAAAGAATTATATGTGCAGTATGACATTAGTCGGTAATTGGCAGCAATTGCGGTCAAATAAATAAGTTTGGCAGGTCTTTTTATTTTATTTTTGTAATTAAAAACGTAAGTAAACAAAAAAACACGTGGGCAACTAGAAATTATTATATTGTTGTGAAATTGCCTTTAGGATGCCACGTGGGACACATTTAAGCGCTGAGGAGCGTGGCTTGATTGTAGGCATGAAAGAAAGTGGAAAAACAATTGCAGAAATTGCTTCCCGAGTGAATCGTCATAGAAACACCATAGCAAACTTTTGCAAAAATGTCACCAATTATGGTAAAAACAAGCGTACCGGCTGACCGACGAGCATCCAAGAACGCTGTAAAAGCATAGCTCGCAAATAACTGTTGACACTTTTCCATTGTCTGCAAATACATAAGTGTCTTTTACTGACACAATTAAAAAGACTCAGACAGAAACTGTTTTTGTCGCGACTGACTTAGCTCGCTCGCGCTCTGATCGAGACAGTTATTTCTGTTTTCGTTTCGCTCAAGTCAAACACTGATCGATTTCTTGAGTTAAATGAAGCAAATTGTCTTTTGCGTATGTATGGGTACGCACACGCGATTGATGCGTTCTTTTATATGTATATGTGTGTATGTATTTACATGCACACGATAGGCAAAGATCATTTCTGTTGAGTTTTTTAGTCAAACTGTCTTTTGTTGAGACTCTTTGTGTGAGCGAAAATCGTATTACTCTTTACGATTTGCTCATTTGAGAGCGTCACACGAATGAGTCAATGCAAAGCGCTTGACAAAAACCAATTCAAAACAAAACAAAGAGAGCCGCTCAGAGCGAGATCGTTTCTGGACAATCTTTTCGGTTATGATACGAAGCAGATCAAATAAGAAAAAACGATCAACTGTCATTTGCGAGCTATGTGTAAAAGGGAAATTTGGCGTCTTGCTGCTAAAAAGGAGATGTCCTGCAGCGAAATTTGCAGTCATCTGAATCTCAACGTGTCCAGGAGACGGATCAACCAAATAATTTCCGAAAACAAAAACATTTCATATGCTTTGCGAGAGCCTGTCCCGAAGCTACTACCACGCCACCTTAAGGCCCGTTTGGCGTTTGCCGAAAAATACAAATTTTGGACTCACGAGTTCCGAAATGTAATTTTTTCAGACGAGAAAAAATTTAATTTAGACGGTCCAGATGGGTGCCACAAGTATTGGCGAGATAATCGACTGCCACGGCAAACGCGTCACAAACGCAACTTCGGAGGAGGGTCTTTAATGGTATGGGCTGCCTTTGGATACGCCGGAAAGTCCCGAATATGCTTTATTCCGACAAAAACAAATGCGGAAATGTATATTCAACTTCTAGATATAGAGCTCGTTGATTTTTCGGAAAAATTTTATCCTGACGATATGATTTTTCAACAGGACAATGCTCCAACACACACGGCAAAGTCTACAAAAGAGTTTTTTTCCTCACGTAATATTGATGTTTTAGAGTGGCCAGCTTTAAGCCCAGACCTTAATCCAATTGAAGACATTTGGGGCATTTTCACGGCCAAGGTTTACAAAAATGCTCGCTGAGTGGGAAACAATTAGCAAATCCACTCTGGAGAAATTGGTAGACTCAATGCACAGTCGCCTAAACAAGGTTATTCAAGTAAAAGGCCATCATATTAATTACTAATCATAAATAGATTAGTTGAAATCATTGAAATCGGCTAAAATTTCGCCAAAAGTGAAATATGCACATATAATTTTTTCCTATGAAGATTTTTTTTTCTTTCAATATTTTCATGAGTTTAAAAAAAAAAAATGAATTTTTGTTATTGTTTTTTGTTTCTTTTAATTATAATTACAAGCTACAAAAAAGTTATTATTTTTCTTTCATTTGAAATATAATTTTTTTCCAAAAATTGTCTTGCACATATACTTATTTCCATGAGGTATGTATGTATGTATATACAACCCAAACCACTATTAATTGGTACGGCAAGTTTTTTTTCAAAGTTCGAATTTCAATTGGTTGTATTTATCTCCAATTGTTAATTCAACATACGAGTTTATACTTTTTGGAAAGGTTATTTTATTATCTTTCATTTGGTATCAAAATACTAATTTGTTTCATATCAGAAAAACTTAAAAAGTTTATTTAAATGAAACCATGTCAAAAACACCAAAAAATAGTACCATTATTAATTGGTACGGCAACTTTATTTTAAAAAAAACTTGAGAAGAAGCGAAAATATGGAAAGAAACTGCAAAAATAACGGTGCATAGAAGGTAACTATAAAAGAAAACAAAAACATGTGACTTTTATTTGTCGTTTTAATCTAATTTCGTCAAAAATGGTTCGGGGCAAGCCGGTGTGTGAGCAAATTCGGAGTTTGATCATTGAAAAAGTTAAATTGGGAAACAGCTATGGCGAAATATCAAAGAATCTTAATCTTGCTAAATCAACGGTGCAGAATATTGTGCAAAAATACAAAAAGGATGGCAACATTAACAATAATACAGCCAACAGAGGTCGTGTCTCAAAGATTACTCCACGCGACATAAGAGCTTTGGAGACTCTCATAAGGCAAAATAGGCAAGGTACTGCTAGAGATATGTCCTCAAAGTGGTCCGAAATGATCGGAAAATCCGTAAAACGCGAATGGACTCGTATACAAATGAAAAGAAGGGGATATGGCTTCTACAAAGTATGATTTAAATCAGTTCCATGTTGAATAGCACATGTAAAATTCGTATATTGAAACTTTTAGGCTAAAAAGAAACCTTTGCTAACATCGTTGCAAAAGAAAAAGCGGTTGCTATGGGCTAAACACAGAAGGAACTGGGTGCAGAGACAGTGGAACTGCATTATTTTCAGCGATGAATCGAGATTTGAAGTATGTTCCGGTCATTACCGTAACAGAGTCATACGCAATAGCAAGGAAGCGTATCACAAAGATTGCTTACAACGCACGGTAAAGTTTCCCACGAGAACAATGGTGTGGGGATGTATGTCTGGAAATGGTGTAGGAGAGCTCCACTTTATAGATGGCACTGTGAATGCAGAAAAATACAAAGATATTTTGCAAAAGTTCCTTATTCCATTAATACCAAAGCTTTCTGACTGTGGGGAATATACCTTCCAACAAGATGGTGCAGCTCCGCATACCGCAAAAACCACCAAAAATTGGCTTCAGGTGAATGGCATTAATGTGTTAGACTGGCCATCATCAAGCCCAGACCTGAGCCCAATTGAAAATATTTGGGGTTTGATGAAAAAAAAGTTGCGAAATGACCCTCAGCGAACCCTGGCAGGATTAAAGTCAAAAATTCAAGAAGTTTGGGATTCAATAACTCCAGAAGATTGTATAAACCTAGTTAATACTATGGGACATTAGTATCAAATTTAAGTGTGCTAAATTTGATTGCACAAGGTAGAAAATTACGGGAGATATTCGAGTTTTTTCAAATAAAGGGGGCGGAAAGGGGCGTGGCAAAATCTTTACACATAAAAAATGTGTGCAATTACTAAGCAAATATATATACCTACTATGATGTCTCTAGGTAGAACAGGTTTTGAGAAAATCGGTTTTATTTAATTTGCGGCGGTAGGGGGCGTGGCAAAATTTTTACAAATACAAAATGTGCGCATTTACTTAGCAAATATACATATCAAATTTCGTGTCTCTAGTTGCTATAGTGTTTGAGAAAATCGGTTTTATGTAATTTGCGGGGGCGTGGCAAAAATTTGAAATAAACTTGATCACTCTACATACTACACGAATCTACATACCAAATTTGGTGGCTCTAGCTCTTATAGTCTCCGAGATCTAGGTGTTCATACAGACGGACGGACGGACGGACGGACATGGCTAGATCGTCTCGGCTGTTGATGCTGATCAAGAATATATATCCTTTATGGGGTCGGAAAAGCTTCCTTCTGCCATTTTGACGACTTTATTATACCATTTTACCCTATGGGTGTATGGTATAGGAAATGAAGTAAGTCATCTCGCCGACTTAGGTATACCATGCACAGGGATGCCAACCCTCCGTCTTTTCACGTAGATCTCCGTATTTTAAAGGAGATCACGTGCCTAGGTGTGAAAAGACTAAAACTACGTACTTTTAAAAAATATTGCTAAATACCCTAAAAACTAAAATTTTTGTGTAAGATCAATATATGTATTATGAATTAAATAATAAAGATGATATGATTTATGTTGGGTTAGCAGCACTAAATTCCGTTTTCGATATGCTTACGAATGCCATTTTTAATGGGTTAGCAGAGATAAATTGCAAAAAGATTGGCAGCGCTTACTTTAAATTTGTGCGTGAAATTAGAGGGGAAAAAAAATTAATGTGAATGTAAAAAACTGGAAATTTTAATTTTTAATTTTAAGGAAAACTTAGAGCCTTCTGACAAACACCTAAAATATTTTAATCAAAACACCCTTATGGACCGCCTAGTAAAACTAGTTTATACGTATATTTGCCATGTTTGTAGTCTGATTTAAATAAAATTTGGTAGGTTGGTACATATTAATAATTAATAATAATTATTAATAACTAATTAGTGTGCTGAATTTGGTTTTGATAGTCAAAAAGTTGTAGAAGCCAATCGGGTTTTTCTAGATTCTGGAGGAAAAAGTAGGCGTGACAAAAATGTAAAATATCAATAGTATAAATTAAATATCTCTAGTATGCACACATACTAGAGAAATCTTATTACCAAATATGGTGGTTTTAGCTTTGTTTGTTTTTGAGAAAATCAATTTTATTTAATTTTAGGGGACGGAAGTAGGCGTGGCAAAAATTTAAAAACTGAACCTCGTGTTCATACGGAAAGACGGACAGATGGACATGTCTAGATCGACTCGGCTGTTGATCCTGATCAAGAATATATGTATATACTTTATTGGGTCAGAAATGCTTCCTCATGTCTGTTGGCTACTTTACTATACCATTTCGCACTATATGTGCATGGTATAATTAATGCAAATAGCGTGGACTTCAGCAATGGAGCATTCTAGTAGGAAAGGATGATGTCATATTCAAGTCTAATTAATAACAGAGATCGAGTGTTTATGAGTGAGTTTGGTTGTATACCAGAACTTATATCCATGATGAATTAAGGATATGCATATAAGGTAAAAAAAAAAAACAGCAATGATACGTGCAGGTGTTAAGGGATGAGCCAAATTCACCAAAAGTTTGAAAGAACGTTTCTTGTGCCCGCAGTTCCGCTCGAGCAACTTAAAACTATTAATTCTAAGTGGGAATCGAAAAAACTGCCGAAGACATTCTATTTGTTGGAGTAGAATTTTAAATTTCTTTAAACAATTCATACTGCTATCTGTAATATAAGATTTAAAAAAAAAACCTTAATAAATATTTGGCCAGCCAAAGATTTTTTTTGTTTGTGCATTGTCCAAATGTACCTGTAGAAAAAATGACCAAAGGTAAAACGATCACAAGTTAATGACAAATTTTTTCATTGAGTTACTTGGAAGCCGAGAAAATTATAAATAGAATCCAAAAATCAAAACGTCATAAAATCGTGGCCCGGGATCTAAAATTTCTTTTTGTAGGTTTGGCCATAACATTTTAATATGTTCCAAACTCATTTTCAAAGAAAAGCCGATCGAATAAGACTTAGCGGACGTTGACGATACTATGCGCAGTACGTTCAAGTGGCCCCTACGACACCAGGACAAAGCCTGTTACGCGCGAGCCCAAGCAGATAACTGCCCACCTCCCACCCGACCGACCGAGGGGTGCAGCCGTAAAACGCACGGCGCGAATCGCGTGGACAAATACACAAGAGAAGAAACAGACAAACAAATAATACTATAGTTATCTATTAACTAAATGGGATAGGATAGATGTTTTAAGCATATTGATAGAAAACTCTGAGCTGATTACAGGGAAAAGAAGGTTGTAATCAGAGCAGAGGACCCTAAAAGGTTCATGCATGGCATAGTTAGAAGAACAACGACTAAGGGATAATGGTATCAAAGGATGTCTACTCCGTCTACATGGTACCGACAGATTTACCTGAGCTAATAACTCAGGCGAGTCGATATCACCAATTAGGAGCTTGTGCATGAAAATTGCACCAAGCATGGTTCTACGGTTAGTTAGGGAAGGAAGGTTAATCAAGAGAAGTCTACTAGAATACGAAGGCAAATTGACATTGCGATCCCAGCTTAAGCCACGAAGAGCAAATAGCAAGAACTGCTTTTGAACGGATTCAAGTCTAATCTGGTGCGACTCATATTGAGGTGACCAAATGCAAGATCCATACTCTAAAATAGGACGGACAAGCGAGGTAAAAAGAACTTTAGTTGTATAGGGGTCATCGAATTCTTTTGACCATCTTTTAATGAAACCCAGGACACTCATGGCCTTTGAGACCGTGGTGGAAATATGGGTGTTAAAATTTAACTTATGGTCCATAAGTACGCCCAAATCATTCATATTATTTAGACGTTCTAAAGGGCTATGGTTTAGAAAATAAGTGACCAGTTGAGGAGAGTTACGAAAAAAAGTCATTACCTTACATTTGGTAGTGTTAAGATTTAGTAGATTAAACTGGCACCAGGATTGAAAGTTTTTAAGATCAGCTTGTAGCCGACTAAATGAATCTGTATCTTTATAAGTAAGACAAAGCTTGACATCGTCAGCATACATAAGCACACGCGAATGAACAATGACTGATGGAAGATCGTTAATGAATAGTGTGAAAAGCAGAGGGCCCAGATGACTACCTTGAGGTACACCAGAAGTCACAGGAATGGAAACGGAAAAAGAAGACTTAAAAAGTACCTTCTGTTTCTATTTGTTAAATATTCTCGAACCCAAGATAGGAAAAGGGGTGGAAACCCAATGTCGCTCAGCTTCGAAAGTAATAGGGTAAGATTAACGGAATCAAAGGCTTTGCTGAAGTCAGTGTATATGACATCAGTTTGTTTACCATTTTTGAACCCCTTGATAATTATTGATGTAAATTCTAAAAGGTTCGTGGTTGTAGATCTACGTTTCACAAACCCATGTTGGGATGGCGAAATAATAGAGCTGCAAAAATGTTGCAATTGAGAAGTTATAATTTTCTCAAAAGCTTTCGGAATAGCGGACAATTTTGAGATACCCCTATAGTTAGTGGCTTCGGACTTTTTGCCATTTTTATGCAGAGGAATGATATACGACTCCTTCCAAATAGATGGAAAAGAGGAAGATTCGACAGACAATAGAAACAATTTTAAAATGGGTTTACATAATGCATTTGCACAGAACCTGAGTACACATCCAGGAAGACCATCTGGCCCCGGAGAATAAACGGGTTTAACTAATTTAAGTTCGCTAAGAATAGAACCATCATCAATCACTGGATTGAAAATGCAATTAGCCTTTTCTAAATGATAAGGATACGGACTTGCTCGATATTCCGTTGAGGAATAAGTTGTTTTGAAAAAACTCGCAAACATATCGGCAATTGCCTGATCAGTGCTCGCTTTTTATACCATACACCCATAGGGTGAAATGGTATATTAAAGTCGCTAAAATGTATGTAACAGGCAGAAGGAAGCTTTTCCGACCCCATAAAGTATATATATTCTTGATCAGCATCAACAGCCGAGACGATCTAGCTATGTCCGTCTGTCCGTCCGTCCGTATGAACACCTAGATCTCGGAGACTATAAGAGCTAGAGCCACCAAATTTGGTATGTAGACTCGTGTCATATGTACGCTTATCGAGTTTGTTTCAAATTTTTGCCACGCCCCCTACCGCCCCCGCAAATGATATAAAACCGATTTTCTTAAACACCATAGCAACTAGAGACACAAAATTTGGTATGTATATTTGCATAGTAAACGCGCACATTTTGTATTTATAAAAAATTTGCCACGCCCCCTACCGCCCCCGCAAATCAAATAAAACCGATTTTCTCAAAAACTATTTTAGCTAGAGACACCATAGTTGGTATGTATATTTGCTTAGTAATTGCGCACATTTTGTATTTGTAAAAATTTTGCCACGCCCCTTTCCGCCCCCGTAATTTGAAAAAACTCGATTATCTCCCGTAATTTTTTACCTTGTGCAATCAAATTTAGCACACTTAAATTTGATACTAATATCCAGCAAAACACCAAATTTGATCAAAATCGGAATAAAAATAGCCAAGTTATGCATATAAACGTTTTTCCATATGGCCGGAAGTGGCCGTTGGCAGGTGGGGGCGCTAGGGTGCTCGAATGCTTGAGTGAGCGAAATACTAAGATATGCTTCTTAAAAGCATGCAAACAGATTTTTTTAAAAATACGAAAATGCATTGGTTATTATAAATTTAAAATATTTGTTTTACTGGTGTATGGTATATCCAAGTCGGCGAGACGACTTACTTACTTCATTTATTTTGAAAAGACAAAAAAGATGGGTGCACAGAGGTCTTACGTTTAGAATTAACAAAATTATAAAATTGTTTAGGGTCAGAAGAAAACTGAAGCTTACACCGCTGAAGATAATTCTTATAGCATTGTGTATTAAGCATCATGAATTTTGAACGTGCGACTGTATACAGAGCATAGTCTGATGAACGACGTGTTTTTTGAAACTTCTTATAATATCGTGTCTTCACATTTTTCAAATTGCACAGCTCACGAGAGAACCAGGGAGGTTTGTTAAGCCGCTCCAGCCTACCAAGAGGCACACAAATATCAAAGAG
This sequence comes from Drosophila insularis, assembly GCA_018903935.1. NCBI lineage: Eukaryota > Metazoa > Arthropoda > Insecta > Diptera > Drosophilidae > Drosophila > Drosophila insularis. The sequence goes on from JAEIFP010002302.1 coordinate 6,246,630, forward strand.
TGAATTCAGAGTATCATAGAAAAAACGAACAGCTGAGTCCATATCTCTACAATTGTACAGATAAGACCAATCAGTAGTAGCAATGCTTTCATTAAGGCTGGCAAAGTCAGTCTTACGAAAGCACCTAGTTAGAGGTAACTCATTTGAACCAAGTAATGGTGAAAGCAAGGGCAGATCAATTTTTAAATTTAATGTAGGATGAAATTTGTCTTCTGGAAGAACAAATGGTTCGATCCTGGAAACCTCACAATAAGAAGAATCCAATACAAAAATAAGATCTAACGATTTTCCATTAGAATTTAAGACAGGATTGACTTGGGATAAAGATAAGCCTAGAAGGCCATCAATAAAGTCATGTGACAAAGAGGGCAGCAACATTGTACATTCAACTGTTGGTGACCATGCTAAAGCGGGTAAATTAAAATCACCTAAAACTATGAACATGTCTTGACTGGAGACCAAAGAGGAGACAAACTGAATTGCCTCTAAATGATTTGAATATACCACCATGTCTGCCAATGGTGGAATATAGGAACAAGTAATAAAAGCATTAAAAGATTTAAAATTTACTTTAACACCGACAAACTCAATCTCCTGGGTACTAGAAAATTGAATCATTTCAGATGATAAAGCAGCATCAACAGCTATCAGAACGCCACCACCTATGCGAGAAATCCGGTCACGTCTGAATATAGAAAAATTTGTAGGAAAAACCGATGAATCAGCAATATCAGGTTTAAGCCACGTCTCTGTAAAAGCTAGAATGTTATGCTCAAAAGAAAGACTATCTACATAGAGATTAGGAAGTTTAGATTTCAGTCCTCTAACGTTCTGGTAACCCAGGTTAAGGGACGAAGCTAGTTTTTTGACACACCAGCAGATGCTGATGTGGCAGGAATAGTATTAGTTGTTGTTGTTGGCAAGCGAATCGGTTGCCGATTTTTCTTTTTACAGTATATTCCTTAACTATTATATGTTTCGGCCAAAAATCTTCTCGACATATGGTGTCGAAGATATAGGCAGAAACACTAATTTTAAAGGACGAAATGTCCCGAGAATAAGAGAATTTAAACTTCTCCACCGCAATATTCGAGACGTTAACTTTCTTCCGAATATAGGCAATTACATCATCAGATGTGACAACAGGGTCTAGCCTAGAAACAAATATATGTTTCTTTGGTGGTATGCCAACGAGAGGCCGCGGTCCCGAAGCGTCAGCCGCAGCAGTAACGTTGGACAAGTCACCCACTGCAGCAGTCAACTTGTTTACGGGGCCCTCGATACTTTTAGAACTATCGGCAATTTCCATTGGAATGGGTAATTGCCCGGACTTATCGGACACTACAATAGGCATCGTTTTTAAGAGATCATTCCCAGGTGATATCGGTAATTCCTTACTAATAGCATTCACAACCGGGCTCTTAAACGATATCAATTGCTGTACATTAGGAGTGGACGGTGCATGAGACCGGTCGGGGACGATAAGAGATGCTGGCGGATCTACAGATACAGAAACACCCCAAGGACTGGTCCTTTTACGTTTCGGAGACTCATTCATAAGCGATAAACTTCTGAACTGAGTCTCCACCGCAGTAAACTCCGCTTGGAGTTTATTAAAACCTGCCCTTAAGGTGTCAAAACTATCTCTAGTCCGCCTCATGAAAGAGCGCATCTCATTCTCGACCTCCCGGCAAGCATCACATCCATATTTTAAGCCACCACCTTTAGCAATAGACTCCTTAATTCTGCCTGTGTCACCTGCACACTTAACGTGAACCGCATTGTCACACAACCAACAAAGAATATAATCATGGGAGTCAACCGCATTAGTGGCAACTATACAATTATTTTTTGAGCAGACAACCATTTTATCAAAAAGTTTAATTTAATTAAAAGGAAATACAAAAAATAAAAAATAGAAATTCTAAAGGTAAAAAATCTGTGAATAAGAATATACTGACCAGTTCTGACACAAGGGTTAATGTGCAGAGTAAGCCTTCACAACTAAAGAATTAAAAGAGATGAAAGCACAAAAACAAAAACACGTATCACAGAGTCGCGGGTAGGCAAAAGACGAGAGCGCAAATCAATCAAGAATAGGAAAGAGCGGGAGAGCGCGTCAAATTGAACACATGCAACAACAATTTGTACGCAAGAGCGCGAGAGTTAGTTAAAAACGGTAAAGACACAAAAGCAAAAGAGATAAGCAAAACAACAACTCTGCTAATGCGAGTATTGTTGTATGTTTTGATTTTATTTAAATTTAAACAAAAGCGACAACAAGTATTCGCAAAATGAAAATAAAATTCGGATGCTGAAATTATTATTAATTAATTTAACCGGTAATAAATTTAAAAGTTATGGAAAAGTATTTAATCGCGAGAAAAAAATAAAACTTATCTTATTAAAGACTAGAAGAGCAAAAGCCAACCACCAACTTTTGTCGCATTAAGTAAAAAGCGGTTATAGGCATAACTTTATTTTTTAGGAAATCGGAACATTGTGGTATTTTTATACCATGCACCCATAGGGAGAAATGGTATATTAAAGTCGCCAAAATGTATGCAACAGGCAGAAGGAAGCTTTTCCGACCCCATAAAGTATATATATTCTTGATCAGCATCAACAGCTGAAACGATCTAGCCATGTCCGTCCGTCAGTATGAACACCTAGATCTCGGAGACTATAAGAGCTGGAGCCACCAAATTTGGTATATAGTCTCGTGTAGTATGTATAACTAGAGACACCAAATTTGGTATGTGTACTGGATTAGTATGTGCGCAGATTTTGTTTGTTTAAAAATTTTGCAAGTCCCACTTCCGACCCGCAAAATAAATAAAACGTTTTTTTTTAAAACCAACATAGTAAAAGTCACAAAATTTGGTACGTACACTTGTTTAGTATTCGCGCAGATTATAACTATTTAAAATCTTTGCCAAGTCGTCTCTCCGACTTCGGTATACCATGCACCAGGTAAAAATATATTTTAAACTTTTAAAACCAAACGTATGTCTTTTAAATTCTTTTTACATGCCTCATGGCATATGCTACCACGCTTACTCTTAAAATCACGAGAACTTTAGCGTCGTCGCTAGCATACGATCAACTCCGGCCTTATGGACTGCGTAGTAAAACACTTTTATACGTATATTTCGCGTGTTTCTAGTCCGAAATGAATATGACTAACTAATGTTTTTTTGATATCGTTTGTGAGAATATTCCGGTAGGCAATCGGTCATAATCTGCGCGAATACTAAAGTATACGTACCAAATCTGGTGACTTTTACTCGGTTGGTTTTTGAGAAAATCAGTTTTTTTTTTATTTTGCGGGGGCGGAAGTGGGCGTGCCAAAATTTTTGAACAAACAAAATTTTCGCACATACTTATACTGTACACATACCAAATTTTGGTGTCTCTAGTTAGTATAGTCTTTTGAGAAAATCGGTCTTATTTAATTTTCGAGGGCGGAAGGGGTGTTGCAAAAATTTGGAACAAACTCAATAACTGCACATACTACACGAGACTACATACTAAATTTGGTGGCTCTAGCTCTTATAGTCACCTAGATCTAGATGTTTATACGGATGGACAGTGCTAGATCGTCTCGGCTGTTGATGCTGATGAAGAATTCATATACATATATACTTTATGGGCTCGGAAAAGCTTCCTTCTGCATATTACATACATTTTGGCGACTTTAATATACCATTTCACCCTATGCAATTTCCTCGTAGTCCATGGTATAAAAACATTGCAGATTTAGTGGCACTTTAAGTTTTATAATAAATCGCGTAGTTTCAGGCATTTTTCTTTTAAGTGGCAACAAACCAGTGGCAACGTCAAATTTTGATTGATTTAATGCCGATTGGGAAATTTTTTTTCAATATTGAAAATATGGAGGGCGATGCGCGATGCGTCATTTGTCATAAAATTTTTCCTAGGCAGGTGAAGTCATATCTTGAAAGGCATTATGATACGCAACAAAAGCATTATGATGGAATTGTAGGAATTGTATAATACATACATATATAATATATAATATGAAATCTTATCATTATTATGCATTATTTAATAATATTTTATTACCCATGTTATGTAATGATATTTTTATACCATACACCCATAGGGTGAAATGGTATATTAAAGTCGCCAAAATGTATGTAACAGGCAGAAGGAAGCTTTTCCGACCCCATAAAGTATATATATTCTTGATCAGCATCAACAGCCGAGACGATCTAGCCATGTCCGTCTGTCCGTCCGTCCGTCCGTTCGTCTGTATGAACACCTAGATCTCGGAGACTATAAGAGCTAGAGCCACCAAATTTGGTATGTAGACTCGTGTCATATGTACGCTTATCGAGTTTGTTTCAAATGTTTGCCACGCCCCCTACTGCCCCCGCAAATGATATAAAACCGATTTTCTTAAACACCATAGCAACTAGAGACACAAAATTTGGTATGTATATTTGCTTAGTAAACGCGCACATTTTGTATTTATAAAAATTTTTCCACGCCCCCTACCGCCCCCGCAAATCAAATAAAACCGATTTTCTCAAAACCTGTTTTAGCTAGAGACACCATAGTTGGTATAAATATTTGCTTAGTAATTGCGCACAGTTTTGATGTGTAAAGATTTTGCCACGCCCCCCTCCGCCCCCGTAATTTGAAAAAACTCGATTATCTCCCGTAATTTTCTACCTTGTGCAATCAAATTTAGCACACTTAAATTTGATACTAATGTTCAGCAAAACACCAAATTTGATCAAAATCGGACTAAAAATAGCCAAGTTATGCATATAAACGTTTTTCCATATGGCCGGAGTTGGCCGTTGGCTGGTGGGGTCGCTAGGGTGCTCGAATGCTTGAGTGAGCGAAATACTAAGATATGCTTCTAAAAAGCATGCAAACAGATTTTTTTAAAAATACGAAAATGCATTGGTTATTATAAATTTAAAATATTTGTTTTACAGGTGTATGGTATATCCAAGTCGGCGAGACGACTTACTTACTTCATTTTTGATTATATGCGTGCCTACCCCTGAATTAAACCCATGGTAAATGGTTTTTAGCGATGCCGTTTAGTCTAAAGAACGCACCGTCGGTTTTTCAAAGATCAGTTATGAATGCAGTGTGCGATTTTGCATTATCGTACGTTATCGTGTATATGAATGATATAATGATCGTGGCCGCAATTAAGGAGGAAGCAATCGAAAGATTAGAAATCGTGTTGAATATTTTGACGTAGCCATTAGCTGCGGAGCCATACTCTTGCATCGAATTGAAAATAAACTGTATGTGGTTGAGTATTTCAGTAAGACTACTAGTGTGTGTAAATCGAAATACACGTCTCGCGGTAGTTAATGCAGTTTGCAGTAATAGGTTTGTCATTTATACTGATTGTAATTCGTTGAAGTCTTCTAGAGCAAAAATTGATCACCTAGAGTGTATCGCTGGTGGGCATTCCTTCAAGCATTCGATTTTGATATTCAATATCGTGAAGGCAAACGTGTGGCCTCTGTAGATTTTCTGTCAAGGAATCCTTTGCCTGATAAGAAAAAAGAGAATCAAAACAAAGTTGTAGAAAAACATGTAGAATTGATGGAAATTTCTGAAAATAGGATTCAAGCCGAACAACAACGTTATCAGGATTTTTTGCAAACAATTAACAAGTTGAGTGAGGGTGAACTTTCTAATGATTTAGCTGTACGTTATGAAATGATAGCTAATGTGCTTTACAGAAAAAATCAAGGAAAGTGTAGAAATCGTTGTTTACTAATCATTCCTAGAACCTTTAGGTGGTCTGTAATAAATTAAGTACACGAATCGATCTTAGGTTGGGAAAAGAACATAGCGATACTGGTTTACGGGAATGGCGAAGTACGTTCGAAAGTTTGTAGACAACTGCATCACTTGTAGGGTGACAAAATCAACGTCCGGAAAAGTCCAAGTGGAATTTAATTCGATTCCGAAGATTAGCATACCTTGGCACAGGTTGCATATAGATAAACCTGGAAAACTAAGGAGCAAGAACTATCGTAAAGAATATGTTATTGTTCAAATCGTTGGTTTTACAAAATATGTTCATTTGTACCACACTTATAAGCTTGACGTAAATAGTTGTATTGACGCATTAAAATCATAGCTCGCAAATAACAATTGAGTGTTTTGCGACGTCTTCAAATAAGTCTCTTTACTGAGTATATGAAAAACTTACTCGCGAGCAGCGTATTGTTAATCTCTTCGTTTACCTCACTCGCGCTCGGAAATCAATATTTTAGATTTTTTCGCTTTTGTTCAGAGATTGAGCGTAAAGAAAAAACACTTAATTGTTATTTGCAAGCTATGATTAAAATCATCGATTGCGCTATTTGGAGTATCTGCTCGATTAGTGGCTAATCAAGGTAGAAGTTTCACGGGATCGAAATTTGCATTTATCGGAAAATGCAGCTTCACCTGATAGCGACAGGTGCTACCCGGCAAATGGAAACTAGAATTATTAATCGGTAAGAGTGCTCGATCATTGGGACTAGTTCCCATTGATGACGATGAGGCAGCAATAGACCTAGACCTAGACAATGCAGCAAGCTATGACAAACTTAGATTTGGCAAAGACAAGGCAAAAGTAATCAAGTTCAGTAAGGGAGATTAAGTTCTGATCAAAAATGGTGAGCGTCAACAGACTAAGTTGGACCCTAAGTTTCGTGGGTCACACAAGTACTAGAAGGCGATATATATACATTGAAGTCCATGTCAAGTAAAAGACAGACTCACATGATAATTTACGGAGAATGCCAGATGGGCAGGTGAAACAGACCGTGTTGAAACAGTTGGAAAGGACTGTGATGAAGAGACGGGTGAAAAAGCCGGTATGGACGAGTAAATGAGACACTAGGGGAATGATGATTTTGGAAAGAATGTTGTTGTCGATGTTACGTGGTGGTGCCTTGCCGAGGATTCTTGAAACGTAAATGAGAACATAAAGAAAAGATAATGTTTATAAGATTAAAAACGAAAATGTGGTTTGATAAGAAAGAAAATGTGCAGGACATAGAGTAAGAGAATACCGAAAACATTGTAATGTTAAATGAATTGTTAAAGAAATATAAACGAATGTTGAAATAAGCAAGTGAGAAAAATATGAAATAAGAATTTTAAGTTACGGAATATGTTATAGCAAATAGGAAATTTTGAATTAACATTAAACTAGATTTGTCAAGCTGTAAAAAACAGAATGTTTTTGGTCCAGTTAGTTAAGACAAAGATAAAAAATGATGAATGCAAAAGTGGTTAATATTCCTACTACACGAGGACGTGTAATTTATCAGGATAGGGTTATCCTCGGAGATTGAAGTAGGCATTTCTAAGAATTTGAATTGTGTCCCTACTTTTAAGGATAATTGATCAGTGTTGAGTAATGAATAACATGACTGATGTTGTATATGTGCGGTTGTATGTGTGGTTGAGAGATCACTAGTTGTGGTAGATGAGCGTGTCAAGTTCAGTCTCTTGTACCCACTTCCGCCCCGCCAAAACATGGAAAATATACGTATTTAGGTGGTTTAATAATGCGGAATGGGCTGTAGGTTAGTAGCGGAGCTAGATTGCTCGTGTGTTTGTAGCATATGCTATGAGGCATGTAAGCAAAATTTAAAAGATATTCGCTTGGTCTTCGAAATTTCAAATATTCTTTTACCTGGTGTATGGTATACCGAAGTCGGCAAGACGACTTACTTCATTCATTATACCATGCACCCATTAAAGTCGCCAAAATGTATGTAACAGGCAGTAGGAAGTTTTTCCGACCTCATAAAGTATATATAATCTTGATAAGGATGTTGATCCGAGTCGATCTAGCCATGTCCGTCTGTCTGTATGAACACCTAGATCTCGGAGACCATAAGAGCTAGAGCCACCAAACGTGCAGACTCGTGTCGTATGTAAATTTATAAAGTTAAATTGAATTTTGGCCACGCCCCCGCAAATTAGATGAAACCGATTTCTTTAAAGACTATACTAGCTACAGACATCAAATTTGGTGTGTGCACTGGCTTCGTACACGTGCAGATTTTGCTTCTTCCGCCTCCGCAAACTAGATAAAACTGATTTTCTCAAAAACTAACACAGCTAAAGCTACCAATTTTTGATAAATAGATTTCTTTAGTAAGCGTGCAGATTATTAATATTTAAAATTTTTGCCACGCCCAATTTTGCCTCCGTAATCTAGAAAAAGCCGATTGCGCCTTGCAATTTGTTGACTATCGAAACCAAATTCAGCACACTAATTAGCCTTATTAATATCTACTAAGATACCAAATTTTATTTATCAGAGTTGAAACATGGAAAATATACGTATGAACGAGTCTTACTAGACCGTCCATAAGGGCGAAGGTGACACTGGGTGAGTGGCGGCGCTAGAGTGCTCATGTGTTTGTAAAATGAGCGAGATACCATGCTTTAAGGCGTGTGAAAAGAATTTAAAAGACATATGTACATACATATGCCCAGTGGTTCACACCTTATTTCGTCTTTTACCAATTATCAGTATATTTCATTATTTTTCTGATTCTTCAAGAAACATGGAACAAAAATTAAAATACACTCTTGTCTTTTTCCATGTCACAGCTTATTTCGTGCAGGCACTTCTGGTATTTCTAATTCGCGAATCTTTTTATACCCTTTATTTATAAAATTGGTCAGATGTTTATAACGGACAGAAGGAGATGTTTGCGACCCCATAAAGTATATATATTCTTGATCAGCATGAGAAGCTGAGTCGATATAGCCATGTCTGTCCGTCTGTGCGTATGCGTTTTACTCAGCCATCTTAAAAGCTATCGGGCTGTACTTTTTATTACCTGGGTAAGATAAAATATAAAAATTGCAAGGATCGGACCAATATGTGAAGAAATTGGAGTATCCCTATGAAATTTACTAAAATTATAGTCCCGAAATTTTAATCAGATCGGATAAATAGAACACAAGTTACAGTCAATATAAATCGACTCTGCTTAAACGCTGCCAGCAAACTACTACGTCATTGCTCGAATCATCAGACACAGACCCAACGCTACATAAATTATTTGTGAATGCGTTCCAATCACAGCATGCATGTAAAGGGAAAGAACAAGATATGGAAATGATATTTGAAAGTTTCTGTCTGTGCATTAATGAATTGAGTTACAGAAAAAGAGTTTGGAACATGTAAAAATATTATGGCCAAAGACTGCAAGGGTATATAAACACCGGCTCAGCAGAAGTTAGCTTCTTTGATATTTTTTTTCGTGTAATTTTTATGTACATATACCTTTTAAAACATCATGAACTAATTTTATTTTACCTTAAGCGGGTATTTAATTAATAATTATATTTAATAAAAATTTTTAAATATACTTATAACTATATAAAGACTGCATTAACATATTTTTTTTTGCTATCTTTACTGGTTTAAAGGCTCAAAATTTTTCATATGTACATACATATGTATTTCCAATACATAACTATTTATTAAGTCGTCAACATATGTATGTATGTATACACATACATAAATACATACATATGTACAGATAGACATTCTAGAGACATCATTCAATGAAATGAATACTTTTAATATTCCATTATTTTAATACTGAGTAAGTACTTAAATTTACATTTGTAAATTGGAATTTGCACTCGCCCCTTAATACAAATGTCAATAAGATAATACAATATGGAGAGCGAATTTATGTAGCTTTTCTCTCTATATTTTGAATCGCACGTTTTAATGATAAAAAGCATTTTTGCTTGAGCATACCTACAAACATATGTACATACATATGTGTATGAATATTTATTTGTGTAAATATGTACACTGATGTACTCATATCTGTATGTGCAGTATGTCTGTTTAGCTATTTTGTTGAACTTTTGTAAAAGATATTTTAGATTGGAAAATAATTTCTTGAGGCGAATGGTTAGTCATCCGATCGACAAATGTCACAGTCACGGCAAACGTTTTTTCTCTTAAGGTAACACTCTCATTTTGGCTTACTCACGCTTCTATTCAATTCTCTTTAATTTTTGAAAGCCAATTCTTTTTGACGAGAGTTCGGCGCACATTTATTACATGATTTTTATACCGTTTTTTAAACAGGAAATTTACAAAAGTTTGGAATGCCGACTTACTGCACAGATTTTGTATTCCAAGTTATTTTTTCTTTTTTAAGATTATGACCAAACAGGACAAGATGACCGCTAGTATTCTTCAAACTTGTCAACTACAGGGGCTCAGTTTAGGTGTTCACATGCCAATTAAAGTGGCTTCCAGAATTCCTAGAATTGTGTATAATATATATACATACATACATGAATCTCAAATTTAAGACTTGATTAAAAACGCCTCTGTGTTACTTATGGCAAGCCCACACAACGCAAACAAAGAGAACGTACAGGTTTTCCACTCTTAAGGCCACGCAGTGTTCAAGTTTATGTCTTTTTATATTACTCTCTTGAAAACACTTGTTGTCAGCAAAAGACCCAGACGGCTGAATGCGCTCATTTGCCTCAGTCTGAATTTTGAAATATAAACAACATGTTTGCGTAACGGACTTAGTCGTCGGTGTGCCGTCACAAAAAAAAAAGCATCGCTATTTAAGTTTTGGTATTTCATTTGTGCTTTCAATTTATTTGTACTCACGTCTAGAAATATATGTACATACATGTATGCGTGTGCAAAAATACATATATGTATATTGTACATACATATGTATGTATGTACATACTGATGAATGTGTCACGTGTATATTAATAAAAGTGTTAATGTATATGCCAACTATAAATACATACATATATATAAATAAATAAAACTAAGTAATAACGTGATTTATACTTTAAAAAAACAAAACTTAACATAAGTCTTGTTAACCTTTTACCATTAATATTTGAAGTTGGTAGTATTCTTATCACGTAAATTCTTATGTACATTTTTACAAAAAACAATTAATCCCATTTCCCTTTACTTTTTAATTTATGCTGTTGCAAGTAATTTACAACTACTTAAAATAAAGCATAACTTTTGCACCTTATATACATATGTACGTATGTATGCATTCAAAAAGACAATTTTGTTAGTTTGTTAAATAATAGAATCAGAAAGGCAACTCCAGGCGTTGTATGCTACATACATATGTATGTATGTATTTATGTACATATGTATGAACATATGTATATATGTATGTCAGACGATATGCAAAGCCAATTTTTTAACCCAGAGTCCTTTATGTCGGCATTAGATATTCCGGTTTCTTATTTGTTTAAAATCTCCAATAAATATATATATCTCCATATAAATATATTTTATATCTCCAGTTGATATAAAAAATTAAATTAATTGGTTTGTGTAAAGCTGATCTCTTTAAATCTCTTTTTATTTTAAAAGGTAAAATCAGGGAGAGTAAAAAACATTATTAGAAATCGAGAGAGTGATAAGGGGAGTACAATTTATTTTTGCATGACCATTATCTACATTTGTATGTATGTACATATATATATGTATGTATGTATAAGTCAGAAAGAGCTAATAAAGAATGGCCGAGTAAGAAGAAGGCGTAACCACAATATCATTGTATTTGTGCACTATTTCCCACTTTGACCTCTAAAGGTAAGGGAGGGGATACACAAACTTCGGCCGCGCCGAAAACTAAGAAAGCTATACCGTTTCAAGAATCGGCTTTGAGTTCCAAGAGCTAGTAGCTACTTGACCGATCGTTTTCAAATAATAAACCCACACGTAAATTAACAGGTAATTGCGAAGACTTTTTTATAATTAAAAATTAATAAATTAAATTAATAAACGTAGTATGTACGGAGAACAAGTTTATTTAAGAAATCTAGTATATATATTATGAGGTCGGAAAAGCTTCCTTCTACCTGTTTCATACAATTTGTCGACTTTAATATACCTTTGCATCCTATGAGCCTCACGATATACAATAAATTTCAAAATGATAACTAAAGTAAATTTATAAAAAATGAAGTAAGTAAGTTGTCTCGCCGACTTGGGTATACCATACACCAATAAAACAAATATTTCAAATTTATAATAACAAATGCATTTTCGTATTTTTAAAAAAAATCTGTTTGCATGCTTTTTACAAGCATATCTTAGTATTTCGCTCACTCAAGCATACGAGCACCCTAGCGCCCCCACCAGCCAACGGCCAACTCCCGCCATATGGAAAAACGTTTATATGCATAACTTGGCTATTTTTAGTCCGATTTTGATCAAATTTGGTGTTTTGCTGAACATTAATATCAAATTAAAGTGTGCTAAATTTGATAGCACAAGGTAGAAAATTACGGGAGATAATCGAGTTTTATCAAATTACGGGGGCGGAAAGGGGCGTGGCAAAATTTTTACACATAAAAAATGTGCGCAAATAGCTAAAATAGTTTTTGAGAAAATCGATTTTTTTTTTTAACAAAATGTGCGCATTTACTAATCAAATATACGTACCAAATGTGTTGCTAGTCGCTATAGTCGGTTTTATTTAATTTGTGAAGGCGTGGCAAAATTTTTACAAATACAAAATGTGCGTATTTGCTAAGCAAATATACATACCAAATTTTGTGTCTCTAGTGTTTGAGAAAATCGTTTTTTTTTTATTATGCAGGGGCGGTAGGGGGCGTGGCAGAAATTTGAAATAAACTTGATCAAACTACATACTACAACGACTTTAATATACCATTTCACCCTATGGTTGTATGGTATAATACAAATAACACCGTGATTGTTTTTATAGAAATTGTTATTTCAATGACAATTCTTTTTAAAAACGTTTTAATATAAATAATTATATTTCAGTATCTGTTAATAATAAGAATTTCTAAAAACATTAACAAATGCAGGGAAAAAATTTGAATACTGACTAATCCATTATGTGTCTATAGTGGGTAAAGCAATGGCTTCTCGTAATCAAAAGCGACCTAGCATTACCAATTGGTTTTCCTCGTTGCATCGGCAGCGCAAGAGCAATAAAGAAAACATAGAACGGCAGAGCAGCAAATCTATTGAAAGTAAACAGCAAATGCAGCGTAGTTGCTTCGATCTATCTTTGACAGCAGCTGGAGGTATAAGCGACAGTCGCACCATATTTTACGCAACACTACTAAATTTTTTCACTACAGTTAAAGACGATATTGCATTCTTTGGACTAAATAAAAATAGCACGAGTGAAAACAGTATTAACAGTGCTTGTGGACGCTGCTTTTACAATATGTTAGCAGTTGAGGCAATTGCTGGGACACCGCCCTTACCTACGATACAACAAACATCTTTAAAGCCTCAAGAGAAATCCCAAATGCCAAATGCAAGTGTGCCCACTCATAAAATTACATCCCTCCGTACGGAAAGTCCTCCAATTGCAAGTCAAACACTAAGTACTGAAACTGTGAGCTACAGTGATATGATTCATAAGATGGATCTTCTTCAAATCCATGGTGGAAAATGTGGAATACAAACTTATAATAAATCTAACGAACTCACACACATAACTAGGACAACCACTACGCAAACACTTATTTTTTCGCGGCCAATTAAAATTCTCTTGAACGAAAAGGGAGAAATAATTTTAAAAAGATCACCGGATAAAGTACGTTCGAACTCGCTCGGGTGCATGTTGGATGATGATGGAAACATAAGCGCTAAACTCAGTTCCCCGTTGTTATCGAATACAAGCGAATTTCGATTCATTGATGATACCTCGCCTCACCAAAGTGAAACCGAGCATAACCTTACGGACCACAACATCAACAACAGTAATATAAATATAATTAGACAACGCAAAAAAAATATTTACAACCGGATTGACCAAAAGACAAATCTCTGCGAGAGTTGTCGGATTCTCAAGGTAAATCAAAAATGCTTAAACAGTACCAAATTTACCAAGTACCAAATTTTGTGTCTCTAGTTTCTATAGTGTTTGAAAAAATCGGTTTTATTTAATTTGCGGGGGAGGTATGGGTCGTGGAAAAAATTTGAAACCAACTCGATAAGTGTACATATTACACGAGACTACATACCAAATTTGGTGACTCTAGCTCTTATAGTCTCCGAGATCTAGGCGTTCATACGGACGGACGGAAGGATATGGCCAGATCGTCTCCGCAGTTGGTGCTGATCAAGAATATATATACTCTATGGGCTCGGAAAAGCTTCCTTCTGCCTGTTACATACATTTTGGCGACTTTAATATGACATATAACCCTATGGGTGAATGGTATAAAAAGTACAAAAATTGTTAACAATAATTGGGGAAAAAAATGTTTTTCAATTTTAAAATTAAAATTTATTATAATTCCCAATATAGAATTATTTATGTTTATGCTTACATTAAAGCTTCGGCTATTTACTTTGTTATTTTATATTCTGTTAAATTATTTTGAATTTACGCACAACCTACATGGAATTCTGTCATTCCGTTACAGCAAATCAAAGATGAGTTATGTGAGGTTGTCACGGAAATGGAAACACTCGATGTGCCTGAAGATTGCAAACACTCAAACAAGGATAAGCAAATGTCAATTGGTCGGAAAAAGTTCAACATGGATCCCAAAAAAGGTGAGAAGACCACCCAGACATTTTTAAAGTTTTTATTTCATTAAATTTTGTAACTTCTTTTTCGCAATTATTTCGATATCGATATCCATAAAGAACAACCCTTTTTTTTAGGAACGATTGACAGAAAATTTGTTGTGTTTCTTATGAATCTTGCCAATTGTCAGATTCGTTTCTAATGCATTACAAAAGTAAAGTCAGTAAAGTCATTTCATTAGAATTGAACAAAAATTGCTAATAAAATTTTTTTTATCGGCATTAAATGAAAAATAATTTTAATGACATTTTTTAATTGTGCGTTTGGCAATGAATTTGTATATGCGCCCATCATAGAAAAATGTTTTTCACCATAATGGCATCTCGCGCTGGAACGGTGCAATTCTTGCGAATCCATTGCTTTAAGTCCACTATTATTTATATAATCGAACTACTGAGTTAATACAAAATCCAAAATCCCTAAGAAATATGTATATAAAAATTTCTAATTTAAAAAATACTAAAAGTAATAAAAAAAAAAAAATTGTTGCCAGATTTAACATTAAAAAATCAAAGAAGCCACTAGTTAAACGGACAACAATCTCATTCATACAATAAGTCTGTATATTAAAAATATACAATATATGTAAATAAATGCTAAAATTAATGCATTCGAAACAGGAAGTCATTGTCTTTCATTCTAACTCATTAAATTCGTTTATGTTAACACGTTTATGTCTTTCGTTTGAAAGATGTGCGACTGAGTGTATGTATACTAAGTAGCCCAGTCAATTAGGCAACTGAACAATGATGATCCGGGTTCGAATCCCAGGCTAGTGTATGGATGTAGTTTTCGTCTAAGCCGAAGCCTTAGTTGCCAGTGCTTGTAAAATATAATAATAATAATAATAATAATAATAATGTATACTATGCGTGCAGATTTTGTAAGTTTAAAATTTTTTCCACGACGACTACAAATTTTTTTGAGCATCTTCTAATAAAACCCATGGAATGGAAACTTTCTGCTTCCAACACTGACATGACATTTTTTGAGACCCAGGTACACACTGCCTACTCCTTGAGCCATCATCCAAAACTGTGGGTAAAATATGTCCTCGGCCTCCTTGTTCAAATGATGTGGTGGCGTCTTGTAGAACCCTCCGGTCTCCGGTATGCACCCCCGGGTTTTTGTTCTGTAGCAGTTTTAGCGCCTGCTCTTTGTAAACCAACCTCGGGACGAGGACCTTTTCTTTTGGCGAAGAGGAAATTTTAGTTCCCCCCAATTCCTTCAGCTTGACCTCCTCCCAAAGGCCCTCCAATCTCGTAGTACCTCAATGCTGCTGTCGGCATATCGCTGACATTTGGGATTTCACCCCAGCTTATAGCATTATTGTTGGTGTCTGGATTTGATTATACTTTTATAACCAAATGCAAGTTGTCTTTAAGTCTTTACTTATGGTGACCAGTTGCAGACTAAGTCTTCGATCTCTCTCCTATATTTTGTAATCCAGAAAACTGTTCTTGGCAAAAAAGTGTTGAAATATTTCTTTTTTGGCATTAACTCAAATTTTAATGCTGTTGATCTGACATTTTCACGGGTCTATACCGAGTTGCTTTAAATTATAAAATGATTAAAACTGTTGATATAAGCAAAACGCAAAGCTAAGTAAAAATTCGGATTAAATTTAACAAAACATTTGATCCAATAAGATTTTTAAAAACCCCGTGGAAAAAAAAAACAAAACAAAAAACATGTGTAATAAAATAAGAATGCTTGGCTTGGCTACCACTTCGAGAATTTGTACCTGAATGAAATTGAACAACTCAATGGTGGGGTGGGATTGTTTTTGCCTAAGTTACTATTTGGCTAAATTATAACCAAAAATCATTCGACTCCCCAGCAGTCTTGATATTGGGGAGCATAATAAATATTGCAAAGACTTTAAGAACACCTCCTGATGCTAATCCTTTCGAAACAAAAAATATAAAACTTGTAAAGTCGGCATATTATATTTATTGAATACAATATTTTTCAGGCATTGAATACCTTGTAGAAAATAGATTATTACGGCACGATCCTCAGGATGTAGCACATTTCCTTTATAAGGGCGAAGGTCTAAATAAAACTGCCATTGGTAAGTCGCATTCACCTAAGAACTAAATTTAAATCCTAATTTTTTTTAATATTCAGGTGACTACCTTGGCGAAAAAAATGATTTTAATGAGGATGTTTTAAAAGCCTTTGTGGCGCTTCACGATTTTACTAATCTTATTTTAGTTCAAGCTTTAAGGTACATATTTTTTTGCAACTATAAAAAACTTTTTTAACGTCATCGTTTTATGTTGAATAGACAGTTTTTATGGTCGTTTCGACTACCGGGTGAAGCGCAAAAAATAGATCGCATGATGGAATGCTTCGCTCAGCGGTACTGCCAATTGAATCTGGATATCTTCACAAATACGGATACCTGCTACGTTCTCAGTTTTGCCATTATAATGCTCAATACTTCTCTGCACAACCCATCTGTAAGTATTTGGAAATAAGTTATATTATTTGTGTAAAATATTTAATTGGGCTTATATAGGCGATTACAGTAAACAAAATGTATGTATATAGGGTTTGAGTCCAATGGTCATCTCCATTGAAAAAAGTTTGGCCCGCATTTTATATTTAATATTAGATCGAGACGGCTGTTGATCCTGATCAAAAATATATTTACTTTATGGCGTTGGAAAAGCTTCCCTTTGCCATTTCAACCTATGGGTACAAAAATCTCAAAAATCTATGTTTTGTTTAATTTGTGCTGAGGAAGTTCGATAAATATCTCACGGTCAAAGCTAAGGAGAGAAAGAGATGGACGATGTTATTATCTTATTTATTCACAATATCGTCTTTCGAACAGTACACATCTTTCAATATTTAAGCAATCAGAGTCGAAAAGAACGCGAACACGAAGGAAGAGTTAAAAATGTTGTGAATTCCAAGATTAAGAAATGCAAACACCTTTAATATTTTGTCGCACTTCTATGCTCGTTATATATGTACATATGTGTATATTTGCTATTTCTGTGCAGGCACAGAAGTGCCAGAAGTCAATTTTAATTCCAATAAAGAATTTTATTTCCATTATATTTCAATATTTTCCGTTGTTATAAAAACATAACCTAATCTATATAAAGTAGTAAATAAATATTTTATCAGCAATTTTATCCATAGTCTCATTCTGGATACCATCATCCGAAGCAACATCCTTACTCTTAGTCAGGATATCCACTCCAAATCTTCATCGGAAGTACTTGAATCTTTACCTGTCATTCATGATGGACCCCATACGGACCTTGTGACTTACTATCACGCAAAACACACATTAACGCTGGGCCTTACTATCTACATTCAGCCTTACTCAGAACATTAGACTGGTCAAGATTCTCATATTCCTCAAGGATGTCAGACTGGTCGGTATTATCACATTCCTGACTTTTATTCAGGATGGCAATTGGTCTCGATTCAAATTTGTTTCATTAACTTGCTACTAAAAACTTTATTGCTTGCTAGTCGCTTTAGATGATTTTTCATTAAATTTCCTTTTCCTCAGTTTCTTTAAATGACTCCAACTGTGTTTGCGACTGTGCCTAATTTCATAAAGACTTTTATTAGTTTCTAGTGCTCTACTAGGTATTCGGTCGACCAAATAAGTTGCAGTTAAAACTGCTTCACCCCAAAAACTTTTATTTAATTCTGATCCTTGTAGCAGTTAATCTGATTTGTAGGTCAGCAGATACGTAACACAAAAGCGCGTGTATTGGTCAATAAAGACCACATAATAATTTTTGCCATCCACTGAAGACGGTGTTATTGGCCCACAAACATCAAATAAATTTCTTTTGATGCAGTGTTTTTTTCCCTTTATACCTAGCTCACATATTTTTGTCTATTTCTACATTCTTTAAAAAATGACTATCATTAGGTTAAACCTTTTGATACTTCGTTTCCCTTTATGTGCCCCAACCATTTATAATTGGAACATTGTACTCACATGTATCATTAAGAATGTCTATACTATCTTTTGTAGCTTTTACACCTCTTAATTTAAATAGTTACTCCATTGTCTTGCAATCCCTTAACAGATAGAAGGTTGTTCGGAATTTCTCCGCAAAACAGGACATCGATTGCTGCGATGTTTCACGATGCCTTTCTCTGTACCACCATTATAAAGTGGTCAGATGCTCCCGAATCAATTATAAATGTCAGGCATTCATAAATAGAAAACCTTGTTGGCGATTGGTCATTCTTGCCTCAGTATAAACAATTAATGAACTTTGATTTCGCTTAATTATTATAGCGAAGTTTATTATTTATTTTATTTGAATATTTATGAACCTTATTTTTAAATGAGTGATTTTTATACCATTGCAGACGGTATTATAAAATTGGTCAGATGTTTGTAACGCACAGAAGAAGACGTTTTCGACCCTATATTCTTGATCAGCATGAGAAGCTGAGTTGATATATGTAGCCATGTCCGTCTGTCCGTCTGTATGAGCTAGAGCCACCAAATTTGGTATGTAGACTCCTGTAGTATGTAGACTGATGAAGTTTATTTCAAATTTCTGTCACGCCCCCTACCGCCCCCGCAAATTATATAAAACCGATTTTCTTAAACACTATAGCAACTAGAGACACAAAATTTGGCAAATTAAATAAAACCGATTCTCTCAAAAACTATTCTACCTAGAGACACTATAGTATGTATGTATGTATGTCTGTATATTTGCTTAGTAATTGCGCACATTTTTTATCTGTAAAGATTTTGCCACGCCCCCCTCCGCCCCCGTAATTTAAAAAACCCGATTATCTTTCGTAATTTTCTACCTTGTGCAATCAAATTTAGCACACTTAAATTTGATACTAATATCCAGCAAAACACCAAATTTGATTAAAATCGGACTAAAAATAGCCAAGTTATGCATATATACGTTTTTCTATATGGCCGGAGTTGGCCGTTGGCTGGTGGGGGCGCTAGGGTGCTCGTATGCTTGAGTGAGCGATATAATAAAATATGCTTGTAAAAAGCATATGAACAGATTTTTGTAAAAATATAAAAATGCATTTGTTATTATAAACTTGAAATATTTGTTTTACTGGTGTATGGTATACCAAAGTCGGCGAGACGACATACTTACTTAATTTTTTATACTCTTGCAGAGGGTATTATAAAATTGGTCAGATGTTTGTAACGCACAGAAAGAGACGTTTCCGACCATATAAAGTATATATATTCTTGATCAGCACGAGAAGCAGAGTTGATATAGCCATGTCCGTCTGACCGTCTGTCCGTCCGTCTGTGCGTATGCGTTTTACTCAGCCATCTTAAGAGCTATCGGGATGAAATTTTTTTTTATTACCTTTCTTTTTATTACCTGGGAAAAATAAAGTATGAAAATTGGGAGAATCGGACCACTATATCATATAGCTCTGGAGGAAACATTTTTGCAAAAATTGGAGTATCGCCATGAAATTTACCAATATGACAGTATTATATATAAAATCTCAGATCCCAAAATTTGAATCTAATTGGATATATAGAACACAAGTTACAGCCGATATAAATCGGTTCGGCTTGCTGCCTACTACATCATGCCTACATACATCATCAAATCAACAGAGCACACGCATGCACACATACAGACGCAACGCTACATAAACTATATGTGTATGCGTGCAAATCGCGTCATGCGTGTAGAAGGGGATGGGGAAGAAGAAGAAGAAATTGAAATGATATTTGAAAGGTTCTCTGCATTAATGAATTGAGATACAGAAAAAGAGTTTGGAACATGTAAAAGTATTATGGCCATGGACTGCAAGGGTATATAAACTTCGGCATTTAAATTTACATATGAACATATGTACATATGAACATACATATGTATGTATATAAAAACGTATGAATTAAAATGGTTTGATAAAGCTAAAATAAGGCGACAGCTTGAAATTCCTGCGACAGAGGCAAAAGTTTTTCTCATAATTAAGCATATGCTCTTGCGTAAAACCACGAGCTACTATTTAGTCTCGCCTTATATTTGGTTGGATTTTGAAACTTATCATGCTTGATTTAGAATACCCACTTACTGTCGACTAAACTCTTATTTTCAGGTTTATCTACTATGTTCCATTTGTTGTTTTCATTATGCGAGTTGAATTTTTTTATAGCTATTTCCCACTTTGCTTTATCATCTTTAACGAATCTATGCTCGTTATATATGTATATATTTATTGACACTACCGAATACAAAAGACAATTAATTCTATTTATGCGACGTACAACAAAAGACTCCTTGAAATATTTCGGCATCCACATTGTTTTTGCATTGCAGTATATTAATTTAATCATATGGCAGATCGTTTTATCAAGTTGTATGATCTGCAACATTACTGCTACATATTTGTTTATGTGATGAAATTCATCTACATTCAACTAAAAACTAAATCAATTTTTCTATAGTTTTTCAATTTTTATTTAAAAATATCAAAGAAGCTAACATCGGCTGTGCCGAAGTTTATATACCCTTGCCCTTACCCTTTTTACATGTTCCAAGGAAGTATCTCAATTTATTAATGCACACAACCTTTCAAATATCATTTCAATTTCTTCTTCTTCTTCCCCATCCCCTTTTACACGCATGCCGCGATTCGCACGCATACACATATAGTTTATGTAGCGTTGCGTCTGTATGTGTGCATGCGTGTGCTCTATTGATTTGATGATGACGTAGTAGGCAGCAAGCCGAACCGATTTATATCGGCTGTAACTTGTGTTCTATATATCCGAATTTTGTGGTGGCATTGTGAAATTAAAAGGGAACATTTAAAAATATTATTGTCAAATGTTAACTATGTTTTTATACTCTTGCAGAGGGTATTATAAAATTGGTCAGATGTTTGTAACGCACAGAAGGAGACGTTTCCGACCCTATAAAGTATATATATTCTTGATCAGCATGAGAAGCTGAGTTGATATAGACATGTCCGTCTGTCCGTCCGTCTGTGCGTAAGCGTTTTACTCAGCCATCTTAAGAGCTATCGGGATGAAATTTTTTTTGAAGGCTTTTTATTACCTGGGAAAAATAAAGTATGAAAATTGGGAGAATCGGACCACTATATCATATAGCTCTAAAGGAAACATTTTTGCAAAAATTGGAATATCGCCATGAAATATGAAATATCGCCAATATGATAGTATTATTTATAAAATCTCAGATCCCAAAATTTGAATCTAATCGGATATATAGAACACAAGTTACAGCCGATATAAATCGGATCGGCTTGCTGCCTACTACGTCATCATCAAATCAATAGAGCACACGCATGCACACATACAGACGCAACGCTACATAAACTATATGTGTATGCGTGCGAATTGCATGAAGGATGAGGAAGAAGAAGAAGAAATTGAAATGATATTTGAAAGGTTCTGTGCATTATTGAATTGAGATACAGAAAAAGAGTTTGGAACATGTAAAAATATTATGACCATGGACTGCAAGGGTATATAAACTTCGGCACAGCCGATGTTAGCTTCTTTGATATTTTTCTTTAATTTTTGGCTCAGCTTTTTGACTTTTTAAGTGTAAACCAACGAAAGGGCTTTTTTGCGATGACATACTTCCTTGCTCTGTATCTATCATTACATAGAAATAAACAAAATTTTAAATTTAATTTAAGTGGAAGAAAATATAGTCTATAGTTCTAGGCTTTAATTGCTCTTTTAAAAGTTTTTTAAAAGATGAAGCAGCTGACACACGGTCTAATTTTGAAAAACGAAGCGTTACTATTAGGTATATTGATTATAGAAGATTCAAAAAAAAATTACAGTGGTTTCATTGAAACATTTTAAAGGTTAAAGACAAGCCCACTGTTGAGCAGTTTATCTCAATGAATCGAGGCATTAACAATGGTGGAGATTTGCCTCGTGGACTTTTAGAATCTCTTTACGAATCTATACGGACAGAACCATTTAAAATACCCCAAGACGACGGCAACGATCTGATGCACACCTTCTTTAATCCAGACAAAGAGGGATGGCTGTGGAAACAAGGTGGAAGGTAACTTAAAAAACAATAGTTTTATTATTATGATATAAAATATTTATAACGACTATAATGTTATTAATAGGTATAAATCTTGGAAACGTCGCTGGTTCATATTAAACGATAATTGTCTCTACTATTTTGAATATACTACTGATAAGGAGCCTCGAGGCATTATTCCATTGGAAAACATATCTGTTCGTAAAATACACGATCGCAGTAAACCCCATTGTTTTGAACTTTTTGCAACTGGTGGTGCTGATATAATTAAAGCATGTAAGACTGACTCTGAGGGCAAAGTAAGTGACTGGGATATTATACAGTTATTCATTATCATTTAATCCATCTTTTTTTTAGGTGGTTGAAGGCAAGCATACGGTTTATCGGATGTCTGCTGCAACCGAAGAGGATCAACAAGAATGGATTAGAAGGCTCACCCAATCTATAAGCCACAATCCATTCTATGATATCCTTGTACAAAGAAAAAAAAAAGCCCTCAGCAAGAGTTAGTATAACCCTTGACTTGATATTCCTCTCCTGGATCTCAATGGAACACTGTACGACGAGTGGGTGTCTTTTATTATTGGTATACTTATATTTATCACCTTTGAGTGAGAATCAGTTTTTTTACACACGATTATATTTTACATCGAGAGTTGGCAAAAGAGAACTAAAAAAAGTTGTCGATGTATAAGTGCGCTTGCTTGTGAACTTGAGACTGACAAAACAAAAGATTAAAAACTGTTGTCTCAATGAAGCTATGATGCAATTATGATTATGCAAGATAAAGACAGAAAGGACAAGTTCAGGATAAATTTGATCATTATGTTCTGTTCTTTTTTTATTTGTTTTTTTTATTAATTCAGTGTAACCATATATACTTATTTGATAAATATCGGCACTGATGCATTTCAAAACAAAAAACCTTTATGTTTGTGATATAATTTATTTAGCCTAAGCATGCGCAATAAAGAAATCTTTGCAGAAATAACATTTGCAAACAATATATGAATACTTTAGTAGTTCAAATTACTTTAAAATTTCCCTTTATAAATGTCTTAAGATACATCCCTTCCTTTTTTTAAATATGTACACATGTTATATATGTAAATAAATGTATTAAATAATGATAAATCATTCTCCTTAAAAGTCACGGATACAAATCCCCTTTACACTGAATGTTGATACTGAATATTTTAAAATATAATTAAAATATTTAATATTTTTTTTATAAATAAAAAAATTAAGGCTCAAAACATTTTACCAACGGATACACCTACATATGTATGTATTGCTTTTCAAATAAACTAAGCCCTTACAGTAGGTAATATGATTCAGTTAATTGGTAGGCTCGTAGGAACGCACTCTAAAGAGCTATATAACAGAAAAATAAAATAGGAAATTCGAAGGAATCCATTTGAATTGAATAAATTGAACATTTTACTGTTCTCAGAAAAACCGGGCAGCTGGTGAAATAAAGGCATCTTCTTATATGTTATATACTGCAGTGGGAATTCAAATGAATGAAGCACAAGTATTATTTAGTTAACAGCCTAAAATCCGAATAATCTCCTATCGAGGAGGGGTCGTCTAGAACTGTCACCAACTCAATGTTATAAACGACTGGTCTTAAAAAGTGTGCTTCGATTTCACTTATCGTTAAAGCGACGTTTGGATTCAATGTCGACATTGTGAAAACGCTGCCACAACTACAATTTTCCGAAATAAATTAAAAAATATCAAAGAAGCTAACTTCGGCTGTGAGGAAGTTTATATACCCTTGCAGTCCATGGCTATAATATTTTTACATGTTCCAAACTCTTTTTCTGTATTTCAATTCATTACTGCACAAAACCTTTCAAATATCATTTCAATTTCTTCTTCTTCTTCCCCATTCCCTTTTACACGCATGCCGCGATTCGCACGCATACACATACATATACATAGTTTATGTAGCGTTGCGTCTGTATGTGTGCATGCGTGTGCTCTATTGATTTGATGATGACGTAGTAGGCAGCAAGCCGAACCGATTTATATCGGCTGTAACTTGTGTTCTATATATCCGATCAGATTCAAATTTTGGGATCTGAGATTTTATATATAATACTATCATATTGGTAAATTTCATGGCGATACTCCAATTTTTGCAAAAATGTTTCCTCCAGTGCTATATGATATAGTGGTCCGATTCTCCCAATTTTCATACTTTATTTTTCCCAGGTAATAAAAAGAAAGGTAATAAAAAAAAATTTCATCCCGATAGCTCTTAAGATGGCTGAGTAAAACGCATACGCACAGACGGACAGACAGACGGACATGGCTATATCAACTCAGCTTCTCATGCTGATCAAGAATATATATACTTTATAGGGTCGGAAACGTCTCCTTCTGGGCGTTACAAACATCTGACCAATTTTATAATACCCTCTGCAAGGGTATAAATATGGCACTAATTCTTTGACAAATTTTTGCAACACTTACCTCTTGCAATCAATCGGTATGTACATACATAGATAGGTATATATTAAAATAGAAGAATCAGACAATTATTATTTAAGAAGCTTTTCACAATGTTTTCAATAATCTAAAAGCAAGAAAAAGTTTACTTTATTGTCCCATCATATTTCCTTGGTTAAACAAATTTTTACAAAATATCATACTTTCATTTAAAATCACAATATTCACACAGCTTCAAATATATAGTATTCTAAAACATACATGTAAGATGGAGTCCTCAATTGAGTCCCCAAATGTATTATATTATAGTTTATTAGTTTTATAAATCGTGGACGGGCGAATAATGATTACAATATGCAACTTAAATCTCGGGTTCTGTGTACTGCTGATTTATTGGCTTCTTACTGCTGACTGCTGATACCTCTGACTGCTGAACACCGACTGCTGACTGCTGAACATTGACTATTGATTGCTGAACATCGACTGCTGACTTCCCACGACACCTCACGACTGCTGCTGCGTTGCCAATCTGCATAAGGAAGTTGCCACCACGCTGCAACTACCTTATCCCATCTCACATTCGGCCTTCCTGATTAGTCATCAGCCTCTGATGACCATGCATCCTCGTTCTCTGCTACAAAACTCTACAATTTCATGTTGTCATTGCTAGTGGTAGTATATTTTGGTCCCTCGGTGTCTGTTGCGGCTTTTCGAACATCATAGCGTCCTGCACGTTTCAACTTCACTATCTCGTTCGGTCCTAAAAACTCGCTTGCCAACTTTTTACCTGTTACAAATTGTGTTCTACGAATGGCCACCTGATCTCCAACATTGTATCTGACCTCGTTCTTTCGGTTTTTATCAAACTGTTCTTTATAACGTTTCTGAGCCATCCGTATATTTTCTTTTGCTTTGTCACGCATCTCTTGTCTTCTGAGTCAAAGGTGTCAAGCATTTCTTCCTCGAGCAACTGTAAGATATCGCTTTCGGTTCCGCTCCTCATTTTCACGCCGAGCATCAACTCAAATGGAGTCCGCTTTGTGGACTTATGGACAGAAGAATTAATCGCTTTTTGAACTCTCATCACGAACTTATAACATCTCTCAGGCTCCTCCGCTGATAACTTGGATAAAATGTTAAGGATCGATCGGTTGACACGTTCAATTTGTCCATTTTCTCTTAGCACTTCAGTGGTGCTCCAAACATGTTCAATTCCATTCCGCTTCGTATATTCTTCAAAACTAGACGATGTAAATGCTGATCCCCGATCACTTATGATGCTAGCTGCATGTCCGAATATATCTGACCATTCCTGTAGCTTTTTGATGACCTCGTCGGCATTAGTGGTTTTTGTGGGGTACATCCATACAAATTTGCTGAAACTATCGAGCATTGCAAATATGTATTTATACAGCTTTGATGTGGCATCCATCGGTCCGAGGTGATCCACTTGTAAAGTGTGCAGCGGTTCGGATCCTTTGTCGATTTGATAAAGAAACCCTTCTTTTTTGCCAAGTTTCTTGTTGTAGATAATGCGTTTAACACAATTGTTTATTATCTGCATCACTTTACCTTCCAGATGTGGTATCCAAAAACTTTGTTGTACTGCGTGCATAGTTTTCTGCACTGCAAAGTGTCCTGAGTTGTGAGCTTCTATAATTATTTCTCTTTCTAGGGATTTTGGTATAGCGAGCAAATCTGTTCCTTGTATGACCTTGTACACCAAACCTCCTTTAAGCTTAAAGTTGTCATATGGCTTGCTTCTAAGAATTTCGGAAATTGCTTTACTCATCGTATCATCATGCTGATCTTTTCTAATCTTCGCTGCTAACATTATTTGACTTGTGTATCGGCTTACACAACGTGTTTTAGCCGCTCTCCTGGTCTCCTGGGCAACCTCCCGAGGAACGTCTTTCTTACTCAATGTTTGTTTGAACGCAGCGCAATCAGTTACAAGCTTAAAATTAATTTCAAGAATATACTGCCGAAATTTTTTGCAAGCTAGCTTAAAATTAATTTCAAGAATATACTGCCGAAATTTTTTGCAAGCTAGAAATATAGCTTTTGCTTCTTGTACAATGTACATAGCTATGCAGCCGTGCTTCAGACTAGAGTTGGGCATAGGCTGGGTTTTATCGTGTCACGTCGTGACACGAACGGGCGCCCGCGTGCGCGTGTTGAAAAGTTGAATTTTGTCCATGGGCGTGCGTGTTCGTTCAGAGCAACATGAACACGAAAAAACACGAACATTTTTTTTTTAATTTAAATTGACAAAAAATACCAAAAATCCCAATGCTGACTCAATATTTTATGCTTGTAATCGGTCGGTCACACTTTAATGTAATTTACGCGACGCAGCACCACGCTTTGAAAAAATGCAAGACGCAATTAAAAATTCGTTAGAAAAACCCGTAGTCGAACAAGAATTAGAAAACTACAATGCCACTGAATCACCGTCCACTGTGGATGTATTAAGTTTCTGGAAAAACTGGAGTAATAAAGGGCTACGGGTACTAGCCCGAAGAGTATTAAGTATTCCAGCTAGCTCAGCTACGAGCGAAAGGGTGTTTTCAACCTCGGGGAAAATTTTAAATCAGCGACGTACTCGACTTTCGAGCTCCAACCTTGACAAACTATTATTTTTGTACAAAAACTTGTAAATTATAATATTTGATTGTTATACATATTGAAAATTGAACGCAAAAACGTGGAAATTTAATAAAATATACAAAAAAAAGTATAAACAAAAATCAAGTAAAAAATTTCGTGTTGGGTCGTGTTTCCAAAATTTTGGAGCGTGCGTGTGTGTGCGTGTTTGGGATTTTCAATTTTGGACCGTGTTGGGCTGGACCGAAAAATTGCAGTCCATGCCCATCTCTATTTCAGACTCTGAGGTTTTCTTGCTCCAAAACAGAACGGGGTGAAGTTGACCCTCTTGCCACTGTAGCAATGCAGCACCAAACCCGTCTTTAGATGCGTCGGTATGTATTTCGGTTCTGGCATCCCTTCTGTACAACTTTAAAACAGGCTCTTTTATTAAGGCATCTTTCAAGACTTCAACAGCGTTTTGTTCCTTCGGGCCCATTTTAAATTCAATATCTTTTCGCAATAGATCTGTCAGTGGCTTGGCGATCAATGAGTAGTCTCTTATAAATTTGCGGAAAAAGCCAGTTAATCCGAGAAAAGCCTGAACAGCCTTGATGTTTTTTGGCATTGGAAACTTTCTAATGGCTTTGGTCTTTTCTGCTCCCGGTTTTATGTTTCCGTTTCCAATGTGGTGACCCAAAAATTCAATTTTGGTCTGCAGAAATCGGCATTTCCTCCATTTTATTTTTAGCCCGTACTCAGCTGCTACATCCAGAACTTTTCGCAATTTCGTAAGACCTTCGTTGACTGTTTTGGCATGTATTATGATATCGTCCATGTAAAGATCGAGAACGTTATCACTAATGAGGTTTTGAAATACGTCATTAACAAAACGGATAAAAGCGGCTGGGGAGTTGCAAAAGCCAAAGGGCGCGCGGTTGAACTCAAACAGGCCCTCTTTCGTAATGAATGCGGTGTATTTCTTGCTGCTTTTCTTAACTGGAACGTGAAAGAATCTATTTTCAAGGTCCATGATGGTGAAAACTTTTGCATTGCCCAATTTTTCCAAAACATCTTCGACGATAGGCACAGGGAAACAATCCTTCAATTCCATCTTGTTTAACTGCCGGTAGTCAATGCACACTCGATTATTGCCATCCTTCTTTTTTACGATAACTGTACGACTGGCGAAGTTAGATTATGAACGTCGTATTGTGTCATCCTTCAGCCATTCGTCGACCTGCTGCTTGACCACATCTGCTTCGGTGATGGCTATTCGGCTTGGTGCGTGCCTAAATGGCAAATACCATCGATCTGCACCTCTGCCTTGAACTGACCTACAGAACGTGTGGTGTTCTGTCCTAGTCCTCTCAGAAAAGACGTACTTGCTAGCAGCTGGACTCCTATTTGTTAATGATGCGATTTCGTAACACTCTTATTGGAACCTTACCATTTCTATTTGGGAGCTTGCTCGCTATTTTTCCTCTTCGTTTTTTGCTTGCTGTATTCGTCTCGTTTTTTCCGGTTGCTGCCTTCGTTTCGTTTGCCGCCAGAATTTCGCGTCTGCTTGCTGTCTCTTTTTATACCATACACCCATAGGGTGAAAATGGTATATTAAAGTCGCTAAAATGTATGTAACAGGCAGAAGGAAGCTTTTCCGACCCCATAAAGTATATATATTCTTGATCAGCATCAACAGCCGAGACGATCTAGCCATGTCCGTCTGTCCGTCCGTCCGTCCGTCCGTCCGTCCGTCTGTATGAACGCCTAGATCTCGGAGACTATAAGAGCTAGAGCCACCAAATTTGGTATGTAGACTCGTGTCATATGTACGCTTATCGAGTTTGTTTCAAATGTTTGCCACGCCCCCTACCGCCCCCGCAAATGGTATAAAACCGATTTTCTCAAACACCATAGCAACTAGAGACACAAAATTTGGTATGTATATTTGCTAAGTAAATGCGCACGTTTTGTATTTGTAAAAATTTTGCCACGCCCCCTACCGCCCCCGCAAATTAAATAAAACCGATTTTCTCAAAAACTATTCTAGCTAGAGACACAAAATTTGGTATGAATATTTGCTTAGTAATTGCGCACATTTTTGATGTGTAAAGATTTTGCCACGCCTCTTTCCGCCCCCGTAATTTGAAAAAACTCGATTATCTCCCGTAATTTTCAACCTTGTGCAATCAAATTTAGCACACTTAAATTTGATACTAATATCCAGCAAAATACCAAATTTGATCAAAATCGGAATAAAAATAGCCAAGTTATGCATATGAACGTTTTTCCATATGGCCGGAGTTGGCCGTTGGCTGGTGGGGGCGCTAGGGTGCTCGAATGCTTGAGTGAGCGAAATACTAAGATATGCTTCTAAAAAGCATGCAAACAGATTTTTTTTAAAATACGATAATGCATTGGTTATTATAACTTTAAAATATTTGTTTTACTGGTGTATGGTATATCCAAGTCGGCGAGACGACTTACTTACTTCATTTCGTTTCAATGCGGTGAAGACTCAGTTTAAAAGCTTATCGCTTATGAATGAGTCTCCGAAACGTAAAAGGACCAGTCCTTGGGGTGATTCTGTATCTGTAGATCCGCCGGCGACTCTTATCGTCCCCGACCGGTCTCATGCACCGTCCACTCCCAATGTACAGCATTGATATCGTTTAAGAGCCCGTTGTGCGATTAGTAAGGAATTACCGGTATCACCTGGGAATGATCTCTTAAAAACGACGCCAATTGTAGTGTCCGATGTGTCCGGGCATTTACCCATTCCAATGGAAATTGCCGATAGTTCTAAAGTATCGAGGGCCCCGTGAACAAGTTGACTGCTGCAGTGGGTGACTTGTCCAACGTTGCTGCTGTGGCTTCAGGACTGCGGCCTTTCGTTGGCATACCACCAAAGAAACATATATTTGTTTCTAGGCTAGACCCTGCTGTGACATCTGATGATGTTATAGCCTATATACGGTAGAAAGTTAACGTGTCGAATGTTGCGGTGGAAAAGTTTAAATTTTCTTATTCTCGGGACATTTCGTCCTTTAAAATTAGTATTTCTGCCAATATCTTCGACATTATATGTCGAAAAGATTTTTGGCCGAAACATATAATAGTTAAGGAATATACTGTAAAGAAGAAAAAAAATCGGCAAC
Organism: Drosophila insularis; assembly: GCA_018903935.1. Lineage (NCBI taxonomy): Eukaryota > Metazoa > Arthropoda > Insecta > Diptera > Drosophilidae > Drosophila > Drosophila insularis. The sequence continues at coordinate 6,277,485 of JAEIFP010002302.1, forward strand.
CGATTCGCCTGCCGAAAACAACAACTAACACCATTCCTACCATTACATCAGCATCTGCTGGTGTGTCAAAAAACTAATTTCGTCCCTTAGCCTGGGTTACCAGAACGTTAGAGGACTGAAATCTAAACTTCCTAATCTCTATGTAGATAGTCTCTCTTTTGAACATACATAACATTGTAGCTTTTACAGAGACGTGGCTAAAACCTGATATTGTTGATACATCGGTTTTTTCCACAAACTTTTCTATATTCAGACGTGACCGGATTTCTCGCATAGGCGGTGGCGTTCTGATCGCTGTTGATGCTGCTTTATCATCTGAAATGATTCAATTTTCTAATATCCAGGATATTGAGTTTGTCGGTGTTAAAGTAAATTTTAAATCTTTTAATGCTTATATTACTTGTTCCTATATTCCACCATCGTCTGACATTGTGGTCTATTGAAATGATTTACAGGTAATTCAGTTTGTCTCCTCTTTATTTTCTTGTCAAGACATGCTCATAGTTTTAGGTGATTTTAATTTACCCGCTTTAGCATGGTCACTAACAGATGAATCTACCATGTTGCTGCCTTCTATGTCACATGACTTTATTGATGGCCTTCTAGGCCTACTAATCGTTGGTTCAAATGAGTTATCTCTAACTAGGTGGTTTCGTAATACTGACTTTGCCAGCCTTAATGAAAAAATTTTTACTACCGATTGGTCCTATCTTTACAATTGTAGAGATATGAACACAGCTGTTCGCTTCTTTTATGATACTCTAAATTCACTCTTTAATATTTGTGTGCATCTTGGTAGGCTGGAGCGGCTTAACAAACCTCCCAACAATTTTATAATTTTGTTAATTCTAAACGTAAGACCTCTGCGCACTCATCTTTTTTGTCTTTTCAAAATAAGAAAGCGAGCACTGATCAGACGATTGCCGATATGTTTGCGAGTTTTTTTTCAAAACAACTCACTTCTCAACGGAATATCGAGCAAGTCCGTATCCTTATCATTTAAAAAAGGCTAATTCCATTTTCAATCGAGTGATTGATGAAAGATCTCTTCTAAGCGAACTTAAACTAGTTAAACCTCTTTATTCTTGGGGCCAGATGGTCTACCTGGATGTGTACTCAAGTTCTGTGCAAACGCATTATGTAAACTTATTTTAAAATGGTTTTTATTGTCTGTCGAATCTTTCTCTTTTCCATCTATTTGGAAGGAGTCGTAAATCATTCCTAGACGCATAAAAATGGCAAAAAGTCCGAAGCTTCTAACTATAAGGGTATCTCAAAATTGTCCGCTATTCCGAACGCTTTTGAGAAAATTATAACTTCGCAATTGCAACATTTTTGCAGCTCTATTATTTCGCCATCCCAACATGGGTTTGTGAAACGTAGATCTACAACCACTAACCTTTTAGAATTTACATCAATAATTATCAAGGGGTTCAAAAATGGTAAACAAACTGATGTCATATACACTGACTTCAGCAAAGCCTTTGATTCCGTTAATCATACCCTATTACTTTCGAAGCTGAGCGACATTGGGTTTCTACCCCCTTTCCTATCTTGGGTTCGAGAATATTTAACAAATAGAAAACAGAAGGTACTTTTTAAGTCTTCTTTATCCGTTTCCATTCCTGTGACTTCTGGTGTGCCTCAAGGTAGTCATCTTGGCCCTCTGCTTTTCACACTATTCATTAACGATCTTCCATCAGTCACTGTTCATTCGCGTGTGCTTATGTATGCTGACGATGTCAAGCTTTGTCTTACTTATAAAGATACAGATTCATTTAGTCGGCTACAAGCTGATCTTAAAAACTTTCAATCCTGGTGCCAGTTTAATCTATTAAATCCTAACACTACCAAACGTAAGGTAATGACTTTTTTTTTGTAACTCTCCTCAACTGGTCACTTATTTTCTAAACAATAGTCCTTTAGACCATAAGTTAAATTTTAACACCCATATTTCCACCACGGTCGCAAAGGCCATGAGTGTTCTGGGTTTCATTAAAAGAATTTTACGCCCCCTATACAACTAAAGTTCTTTTTACTTCGCTTGTCCGTCCTTTTTTAGAGTATGGATCTTGCATTTGGTCACCTCAAAATGAGTCGCACCAGACTAGACTTGAATCTGTTCAAAAACAGTTCTTGCTATTAGCTCTTCGTGGCTTAGGCTGGGATCGCAATGTCAATTTGCCTTCTTATTCTAGTAGACTTCTTTTGATTAACCTTCCTTCCTTAACTAACCGTAGAATTATGCTTGGTGTTATTTTTATGCACAAGCTTCTAATTGGTGATATTGACTCGCCTGAGTTATTAGCTAAGGTAAATCTGTCGGTACCATGTAGACGGAGTAGACATCCTATTATACATTTAACCCTTAGTCGTCGTTCTAACTATGACATGCATGAACCTTTTAGAGTCCTCTGTTGTGATTAGCCTTGTATTAATAAACTTAAAACATCTATCTTTTCCTATTTAGTTCATAGATAACTATAGTATTATTTGTTTGTCACTTTTTTTATACCCTTGCAGAGGGTATAATAAAATTGGTCAGATGTTTGTAATGCACAGAAGAAGACGTTTCCGACCCCATAAAGTATATATATTCTTGATCAGCATGAGAAGCTGAGTCGATATAGTCATGTCCGTCTGTGCGTATGCGTTTTACTCAGCCGTCGTAAAAGCTATCGGGCTGAAATTTTTTTTCTGTGCTTGATATTTGAAAGGTTCTGTGCATTAATGAATTGAGTTACTGCAAGATATAAAAACTTCGGCACAGCCGATGTTAGTTTCAGGTTGAAATTTTTTTTTGTGCTTTTTATTACCGTAGGCAGATCAAGTTTAAAAAACTTAAAATCTTATCTTTGCTCCAAGTATTCCATTATATCAGATAGCGATTGTATCTGCCTTGTTTTTCTAATCTTTCTAACATATAATTGTAAAGCCTCTCTGTCAAATTTCCTAAGTATGAGTTGTGCAAATATTACGTCGTCGGACAAATTTCTTTTAATTTTAACCAAGTGCACCGACTCATTAATTATATCAATCACTCCCTTTACAATTTTTGCGAATTCATTGTTAATCATTGTAAATCAACGATCCTATTTAATTACTAGGAAAATACCCTCCGATTATTCTCATGCCGCTTGTTTAACAATTGTCAAACAGCACTATAATTTTCAGCTAAACCTGACAATAGATGAGTTACCATGCTCCTCGTTTCTCCCGAAGCTGATTTTAAATAGTTGAACTTAAGAGTAGGACTCAAATCCTCTCTTTTTTCAATTAATTCCCCAAACAGGCTCCGTTCTCTAGGCTTACCAGAAAACATGGGTACTTAAACATTCGGTAACGGTATAGACTATCGACTATCACAACATTCTCAATCTTACATTTTTCCTTACTGTTCATTTTCATGTCTAACACTGACAAAGAGTTTTGGACATAAATCATCCATAGCATTCTTAAATTTTGCATCTTTTGTTAAAACGTGGCACGCCTGTACCTTCTCGGATAAATAATTTATTTTATTAATATACATTATCTATGTCTCATTACCTGTTGATTGTAATTCTACTACTTCCAAATATTCCTGGCGCTGTCGGATCCCTAAAGATCTCTTGATTAAAGTTCTCATTACTGGTAAGTTAAACAATAGATTGAATTTTCTTAATATGGATTTTGAATCTAATGAGTATTATTTCTTATCTGAGGATTAATTTGTTAACACCGTCTACAGAGTGTGGATGCATGTTGGTTTGGGTTTAAGCCATAATTGACTGGTATTTGGTATGTTTTGTCTTTTTATACCCTTGCAGAGGGTATTATAAAATTGGTCAGATGTTTGTAACGCACAGAAGGAGACGTTTCCGACCCTATAAAGTATATATATTCTTGATCCGCATGAGAAGCTGAGTTGATATAGCCATGTCCGTCCGTCTGTGCGTATGCGTTTTACTCAGCCATCTTAAGAGCTATCGGGATGAAATTTTTTTTGGGTGCTTTTTATTACCTGGGAAAAATAAAGTATGAAAATTGGGAGAATCGGACCTTTATATCATATAGCTCTGGAGGAAACATTTTTGCAAAAATTGGAGTATCGCCATGAAATTTACCAATATGATAGTATTATATATAAAATCTCAGATCCCAATTTGAATCTGATCGGATATATAGAACACAAGTTACAGCCGATATAAATCGGTTCGGCTAGCTGCCTACTACGTCATCATCAAATCAACAGAGCACACGCATGCACACATACAGACGCAACGCTACATAAACTATATGTGTAGAAGAAGAAGAAATTGAAATGATATTTGAAAGGTTCTGTGCATTAATGAATTGAGATACAGAAAAAGAGTTTGGAACATGTATGTACAAATATTATGGCCATGGACTGCAAGGGTACATAAACTTCGGCACAGCCGATGTTAGCTTCTTTGATTTTTTTTTTTGTAAATCTGATTTGGTGAAGCTAATTCAGATGAACACGATGTTTTATCTTAAACAGTGCCTTTTACTTTGTTAGTTTTCGAGAAAATCTGTTTCATTTATTATTTTGCGGGGGCGGAAGTGGGCAAAATTTTTAAATGAACAAAAACCGGGTACATTCTAATGAAGTACGCATACCAAATTTGGTGTCTCTAGTTAGTATAGTTTATGAAAAAATCATTGATCCAAAGCATCCTCCTCCCTTTTACATACATACATAATACAACATCCATGGCAGTGACAGTCTTCCTTTTGGCATGTTTGGTATAGGTTACTGCATCGCGGATTACATTTTCAAGAAACACCTTTACACCGCCACGACGAGCCAACACATGTAACACTTTACGATGTCGCTTCGCACCACACTTTCCCAATCCTTTGCTATTTGTATACCCTTGCAAAACGGGTATATTAATTTTGGTCAGAAGTGTGCAACGCATAGAACGAAGCGACCTATAAAAAGTATATATAAAGTATATATAAAGGTATATATAAAAAGTATATAGCCATATCCGTCCGTCCGTTCATCCGTCTGGATCGACGCAAACTCCTCCTAGACCGTAAGAACTACAGAGTTGAAATGTAGGCTTGTATATACTGCACAGTTTGTATATCTCGGATTCAGCCGGATCGGACCACTATATCGTATAGCTCCCATACAAACGGCTAAGTCACGAACAGTGACTTTTCTCAATAACTTCGTTATTTTTATACCATACACCCATAGGGTGAAATGGTATATTAAAGTCGCCAAAATGTATGTAACAGGCAGAAGGAAGCTTTTTCGACCCCATAAAGTATATATATTCTTGATCAGCATTAATAGCCGAGACGATCTAGTCATGTCCGTCTGTCCGTCCGTCTGTATGAACACCTAGATCTCGGAGACTATAAGAGCTAGAGCCACCAAATTTGGTATGTAGACTCGTGTAGTATGTAGACTGATCAAGTTTATTTCAAATTTCTGCCACGCCCCCTACCGCCACCGCAAATTAAATAAAACCGATTTTCTCAAAAACTATTCTAGCTAGAGACACCATAGTTGGTAGGAATATTTGCTTAGTAAATGCGCACATTTTGTATTTGTAAAAATTTTGCCACGACCCTACTTACTTCTACTTCTACTTACTATGATTTAAAATCTTACAAATAAATTACTAAGATTTATTGACCTGAAGCCTAGCTAAAACTCAGTTTTGATTAACATTAATTACAGGTCAAAATCTAGACAAATACCAAAAACGGAAGGCCCGCAGTATTACACTGTTGTTTTCACATTTGCTGTACACCATCTTTTTTGCATATAGTACAATATACTATAACAAAAAAGTTTGGGCGCGACGATTAGTTGGTTAAGGCGAAGCACGCTTCATGTCGTTTGAATTCCCAACTACTTTTAGCGTCGAAGATATGGTATGGCCATTATAACTGTGGATTCTTTAGCAAAGTCTGCTGATGATAGAACTTGGTGGTTCTTGAAATAGCTATGCGGACAACCTGCTCACCTTTAGTAAGATTTATTGACCTGAAGCACGCTTAGCTAAAAATCAGTTTTGATTAACTTCAATACAGGTCGAAATCTAGACAAATTTTTAATTTCTTTTTAATAAATATTTTTGTTTTTTCAACACGAAAAACTAATATTAATTTATTACTGAAAAAAATGAGAAAAGCGCCGACGTAGCAGCGCGCAAATATGTCTGTGTACAATGCTTATGTATGTGTATGATGATTATGTATGTGTGTTAATCGTTTCTTACAATTACAAATCTCTTATCGATAAATGCAATCCATTTATAAACATCCTGGCCCGCCCTGAAACACAGTTTCTGAACGGGGCAATACCGCAACCTTGGTGATTGGCCGAGTTATTTCTCCTGAAGATTCCGTTACAAGCACCACATCTCCCTCCGATATGTTTGGTGCTATAGTGGTTCACTTTGGACGCTGTTGCAAAGATACTCCTGGTGCCATTGCTTCCAAAAGCCTTGCATCATAGATTGGATACTTTGCCAGTACCCAAGCCGGCCCACGGGGATGTGGCCTAAGTCTGCCCCTGGTATGGTTGTGGGTAGTGCTGGGAAAAACATCGATCTAACAACGATACATCGATCTTTTCATAGCCATCGAAAATATCGATGTTGCTAACTTCGATACTTGATATATCGGCATCACTAGACCATTATTTTCCCATCACTTGAAATAAATATCAAAGAAGCTAACATCGGCTGTGTCGAAGTTTATATACCCTTGCAGTCCATGGCCATAATATTTTTACATGTTCCAAACTCTTTTTCTGTATCTCAATTCATTAATGCACAGAACCTTTCAAATATCATTTCAATTTCTTCTTCTTCTTCCCCATCCCCTTTTACACGCATGCGCGATTCGTACGCATACACATATAGTTTATGTAGCGTTACGTCTGTATGTGTGCATGCGTGTGCTCTATTGATTTGATGATGACGTAGTAGGCAGCAAGCCGAACCGATTTATATCGGCTGTAACTTGTGTTCTATATATCCGATCTATATATAATACTATCACTAACCATAGAATACATAGATGCGTCAAACTCAAGATTTTTTGATTACAAACGCTAGCCTGAGCCTGGAACCCCAGAGAACTTCGGCAAAAGCCGAACAGCCTAGAACCCCAGAGAGCGGCCGCAGCGAGAGCGAAAAACGTTTGCTCGCAGCACTGTCGCTACGCATCGAAAATAATTCAGTCTGCCACAGATCGCAGAACGATGAACGCATGTCTGTGTCGCTGTGTTCTCGTTTTGCATATGTATGTGTACACTCGTCGGTACATGCTCAGGCTTCGTAGTGTGTGTGAGACGTGAAGTTGTACAACATCGCATTTCAATCGCTCGCTCGCAGACTTTTTGAGTTTTCGACGAGCTAGCGACAATGCGAGAATGAGATGCGTGCTTAACTACAGAACTCGACGGCACTTGTCAAAGTGTCGACGTGGCTCTGTTGTTAGTGTGCTCGATTGGCTCGATTGGTCAGATGCATGTAACGCACAGACGGAGACGTTTCCGACCCCATAAAGTATATAAATTCTTGATCAGCATGAGAAGCTGAGTCGATATAGCCATGTCCGTCTGTCCGTCCGTCTGTGCGTATGCGTTTTACTCAGCCGTCTTAAAAGCTATCGGGATGAAATTTTTTGTTGGGGTTTTTTATTACCCGGGTAAGATAAAGTATGAAAATCTTTAGGATCGGACCACTATATCATATAGCTCTAGAAGAAACATTTTACAAACATTACAAACATCTGACCAATTTTATAATAGCCTCTGCAAGGGTATAAAAAGTAAATAAAAATGTATCAAAAAAAATATAAAGCATTATGAAAAACTTCGACCAAGATGGGACTCGAACCCCGGCCGCCCGATCGCCAAGCGAGCACACTAACAACAGAGCCACGTCGACACTTTGAGAAGTGCCGTCGAGTTCTGTAGTTAAGCACGCATCTCATTCTCGCATTGTCGCTAGCTCGTCGAAAACTCAAAAAGTCTGCGAGCGAGCGATTGAAATGCGATGTTGTACAACTTCACGTCTCACACACACTACGAAGCCTGAGCATGTACCGACGAGTGTACACATACATATGCAAAACGAGAACACAGCGACACAGACATGCGTTCATCGTTCTGCGATCTGTGGCAGACTGAATTATTTTCGATGCGTAGCGACAGTGCTGCGAGCAAACGTTTTTCGCTCTCGCTGCGGCCGCTCTCTGGGGTTCTAGGCTGTTCGGCTTTTGCCGAAGTTCTCTGGGGTTCCAGGCTCAGGCTAGCGTTTGTAATCAAAAAATCTTGAGTTTGACGCATCTATGTATTCTATGGTTAGTGATACTATCATATTGGTAAATTTCATGGCGATACTCCAATTTTTGCAAAAATGTTTCCTCCAGAGCTATATGATATAAAGGTCCGATTCTCCCAATTTTCATACTTTATTTTTCCCAGGTAATAAAAAGCACCCAAAAAAAAAAAAATTTCATCCCGATAGCTCTTAAGATGGCTGAGTAAAACGCATACGCACAGACGGACAGACAGACGGACATGGCTATATCAACTCAGCTTCTCATGCTGATCAAGAATATATATACATTATAGGGTCGGAAACGTCTCCTTCTGTGCGTTACAAACATCTGACCAATTTTATAATACCCTCTGCAAGGGTATAAAAACGCGGGATAAAGCTGTAAGGTAAATTGCAAATTCATTTTAGCAATATAATTAAAATACTAACGTAGTCTACTTTTTCATTCAGGATTTTGGTGTTGGCAGTGATGTGGAAATGGAGATGTTTTTAAAGGGCAAGGACAATGGCGAAGGTAAATATTATTCTACCGCTTGTGGCTTGTGGCAGCCACACAAGTAGGCTGCAGCTTTTGAGTTTTAACCCAATGTAACAAACTCGTTTTTGTTTGTATGTAGATTGCGACATTGTGGATAACAATAATGAAGAGGATAATATACCACGCAAGAGGACCAAATATGGTATGTCTCGGGTGTGGGATTATTTTCAGAAGTCTGCGGATGGCAAGTCTGCGAAATGAATAAAATGTGGCCAAATAGCCAAACTAGTGGAAATACCACGAATTTATCTGTTCATTTAAAGCGAAAGCATCCAAATTTAAGCAGGCCCTATCTTAACGCTTTTCCAAAAAAAATATGATTCCTCATCAGCCAAAAAAAATCGCTGGACCGTGCCCTTACATTCTATATAACATCAGATCTTCGCCCATTGGTTGAGAACAAGGGGTTTCGGCATTTCGTTGAAACACTTGATCCACGCTACCAGCTGCCATCGCGAAGAACATTGCGCGATGTCTACATCCCAAAGCTGTTTATGGAAATGAAAATTACGCGAGATCCTTGATCGAATTGAGTTCTGCGCTACTACAACTGATGGCTGGAGCTCAAGAGCAAATGAAAGTTATTTGACAATCGCTTGTCATTTCATAACTGACGATTTTGAGATGCGGACGGCAGTTCTGTCAACTACAAAACTTAAGGATGAAACCAACCATTCCGCACAAAACATTGCCAGTTCTTTACGCGATGTATTTAATGAATGGGGTATTTCCCCAAAAATCACTGCAATTGTTACTGACAACGCATCGAATATAAAAAACGCTTGCGAAATTCTTTCCAAAAGGAATGTTCCATGCGTAGCGCATACGATTAATTTGATTGTTCAAGATTGTCTGGGAAATGAATATTTAAAGCCTTTATTGGGAAAATGCAAAAAAAATGGTGTCTTTTTTTTAAGAGCAGTACCATTGCTTATGCTAAATTTAGAGATGCTCAAAATAAGGATAACCCACTCAGCTTAAAACAAGAATGCCCAACGCGATGGAACAGTGCGTTTCACATGGTGCAAAGATTTTTGGAAACCAAAGATGCCATATGTAAGGTGTTACTCAAAACTCCAAAAGCATTACCGCCCTTATCTGCTGATGAAATTGCCATTCTGGAAGACCTGGAAAAGGTTTTGTATCCTTTTAAACACGCGACTGTGACCACATCATCAAGCAACTTAGTCACCGTATCGATGGTCATTCCTGTATGCTGTGGCCTTCTTCATAATCTTGAAAATCTCAAAGGCAAGCTAGCTACAGAGGAGGGTGAGCTTGCTTGTACGACTTTAATAAGCGGAACAAAAGACAGACTCCTTAAGTACGAGTCGCGCTCGAATACGAGAATCGCGACACTCCTGGACCCTCGTTTTAAGAGGGATGGATTTTTATCCCCGTTTAACGTAAGCGAAGCGGAGAAATTTTTAGAAAACGAACTGTCTATGGTCAACGCATTGTCCGAGCCACATCCATCATCCTTCAACCTGCCAGCACCAAAACCAACATACCAAAACCACCCACTTTTCGACTTTCTTCAAAAGAAAAAGTAGTCGAGTCGACTCAATACTGGTACTAAAGCAATATTTTAACATGGAAAATATCGATCCGAATACATCTCCATTGGATTACTGGAAGGTAAAAATACATAACATAAGAGTAAAACATTTTTAATTAAAACAATTTCTTCACAGATCTCAACTGATAACGTATTTAAAAGATGCGTGAAGAAGTTCTTATGCCTCCCAGCAACGTCCACAGAGAGTGAACGAATGTTCAGCAAAGCTGGACACATCGTTAACGAGAAAAGAAGTTGTCTTAAATCGCAACAAGTAGACATGCTGATTTTCATTAATACGAATGATTGGATAAGAATGATTGGAAAAGAATGATCTCGTGAAATAAATTCATCGTTTTGAAGTAGTTTAAGGATATAAAACGTATGTTAACTTATGTTTAAATAAAAAATTTATCGTTTGTTTTTGATACGAACGTTTTTTTTTTAATTTTTGGGAGTTTAAATATTTCGATAAAAAAAATCGATACATCGATGTGTGACCCATACATCAAGCAAGCGTTTAGCCCCAACGAAGTTCGTTCCGTTGTCGCTATAGATTTTATCACACTTGCCACGCAAGGAGACAAAACGTCTTAGCGCGGCCAAAAATGAGTCGGTGCTCAGATCCGTTACAAGTTCCAGATGGATTGCCGATGTGACAAGGCAAACAAATAGGCATATGTAGCCCTTACCAATGCGCGGTTTACGCCCTTTCCCATCCTTAAGAAGAATTGGGCCAGCATAGTCACATCCAGTGTTTACAAATGGAAGTGCCTGAGTGTCTCGAATGCTGGGTAGATCAGTCATCCTTTGTTGTGATGGATGTTGCCGTTGTCGAAAACAAGCCAAACAGTCGTCTGTGACTTTTCTTATCAAGTTTCTTGCGCCAGAATCTTTGCCGTACCATAACAAAGAGTGATGAGACGCCAGGGTGCAGGTTGACCCTGTGTTCGTATTCAAGTATCGGCTTCGTGATGCGATGAGATTTCGGAAGCAAAACTGCATGTTTCGCCTCTAAGGACAATTGCGAGTGTTGCAAGCGTCCTCCAACCCTGAGTAGTCCGTCCTTGTCGATTATTGGCGAGAGTTTAGCCAATTGAGACCGACTTCACAGTAGCAATTGATAGTCATCCTGGAAGCAGATTTGCGCGTGCCGGAAGCATACAATGCGTGCTGCGCTGATTTCTTCAAACGTAAGAGAGTTTGAGCCTTTGTCCCCAAATGGACCCTTAGTGCGCCGTAAAAAGCGTAGAATATAGCCAACCGTATGAACAAGCGTGTACCATGAAGATACTCGTTGAACAAGACAATCAAGTGGATGATCAGGAGCTGGATCTACCAATGCAGTCAGACAATTGATTTTGACCTCCTTCTGTATAGCCTTCTCTGAAATATTTAAACAGACTTGTGAGTTGTTTAACCTTACCATAAATTGATCCGCGTCACGTAGCCATGACGGGCCATTCCACCATAACTGAACGTTTTTTAAAGAGACCTCTAGATGCGCAATCAGCTGGATTCGATTTGGAGTCCACATGATGCCATGATGCCAGAATTTCCGAAGTTCTGTTCCCAACAAATGTCTTTAGTCTTGAGGGTGCGTATGATAGATGCCGATCGTCGCAATCCAAGTGCTTGAATGCATCGTTCAGATACATATGACAGTTCTGACCCAGTGTCTAGTAATGTGCGCCATGTGATGAAATCTCCATTTACGTTTTGAACACCCACCGTTGCAGTTGGCAATATGCTTCGATTTAAGCCTTTTCCTGTTGTCATTATCGCAGAGCTTTGCGAAGAAACCGTTGCTGGTGCACTCCTATTATGAGCCACTAGACTTGATGTAGACAAATCGTGATGAGAAGTGTTTGGACTACGCTGATTTTCCCTTTTTCCTTGTTGCAAATTCCTTGAAGCTATTGAGTTACCTGGATCGTGGATCAGAGAATGGTGCTTACCTTTACAATACTTGCATACGAATGATGATGGACAGTTTATGACCATATGCCCTGATTTTAGGCAATTATAATATAAAACCTTTTACCTGATGAACATACGACGTTGTGCAATTGTTAGATCCAAGAATTGTTGACAGCCATACAGTTTATGATCTGTCGCGTGACATTTGGTGCTGCCACCTTGAACTGCAACCATCAAGTGTGTGACCCTTTTTGTGTGTGTGAGTGGCGCTGGCGTCTTGCCTCCAGCCGCAATCTCCCGTTTGCTGAGTTCTAATTCCTCACAAGGATCATCTAAGAACTTGAAGAATTCCTCTAGTGTGGGCTCCTCGTTGCCCATGCTGCGCTCAATCCACCTGCGCCGAAAATCCACAATCAGGCTCTTCCAATACCAAATATTGATCTCATCCAGACCGCGAACAATCTCGTTTGTGCCATCTAATACCTTTCGTAAGATGGACACATCAATTTTGTTTGACGTTGGTAGACCCATAAATTGTTCCAAAAATGAGTTTACAATATGGCGTGGCCTATTGTACCTTTGTACCAAGTTGGCAGCATCATCGACGAGCAGTGTTTTCAAGTGATGAAACTTTTGAGTGTTGGTTAACTCAATTTTGTTGTGTATCGTGCTGTCGTAGATATCTTGGAAAGCTGGCCACTCCGTGTAGAGTCGAGTGTCGAGCGAACCGTTTTATTTGAATTTTAGGCAATTCTCCGCCTTGCACGAATGCCGTCGTGTTGTTTCCCGAAGTCGAACCCGAAGCAACTGCCTCTGTGCGAGCAGGCATCGACATGTTCGAACTGCTCTGGTTTGCAGCTAACTGTTCAAAGAGTTGTTGTTGTTGTTGTTGCAGCAAATGAACGATGACGTCGTTATATGCGCGCAGACCCATGGCGCCATTGCCGTCGCCAGACAATGATGCTTGTTGCTGTAATAGCCATTGTTTTCCTAGAAGTAAAGAATATGCCTTGAAGTACTTCTCCTCGTAGGTCACGTGATCGACCTCTGGATCGACATAGCCACATGTTACAGTAGGGCTATGGAATCCCCTATTCCATTAAATTCCTTCCACACGGACTGGAGTTGATCCATCCGAGCGGCTACCTCAATAGTTGATGAAGTTTGGGTTCTTTCCGACCAATCCAGAATTTTTATGATGCTGGCCTTAAGTCGGCTCCGACGACCCACCAACGCCTTTAGTTCTTCCATTGCAGAGAACTATTCCAGAGTAATAACCCACAAAACTTTCCAATAGATCCTTATCCGAACGAAAACCGATTCCCTTATTCGGCTTGAATGACCAAAATATGGTTTGGTCTAGCAGTGGACTGTACTTTAAATTAAAATCGGTATAAATTCCTTATGACTCTTTGCTACTGAATCAGTTAAGTGCCAATTTATTCCTAAACAAAATGAGAAAAGCGCCGACGCAGCAGCGCGCAATTATGTATGTCTGTATACAATGCCTATGTATGTGAATGATGATTATGTATGTGTGTTAATCGATTCTTACAATTACAAATCTCTTACCGATAAATGCAATCCGTTCATAAACATACAATACAAATATTTAACCTGTACAAAAACAGTCGATTTAATGTGAGTTTAATTTATTCAGTTTTGCCTGGCCAGAAACAGAAATGGTTTAAAGAAAATAACAACAATGACTCTTAGCCACATCTCCAATGGCTATATGTATGTATTTTGCAATGTCAATTAAAAATATCTTAATTCTTTTTTAATATAAAATTGTGGCCATGAAAAGGGCCTTTTTTTCGTTTTAATAGAAAGCGTGTGTTTAACATAGGGACATTTATTTTGAGCTGGTATACTTGGTGACAGCTTTTGTTCCCTCACTTACAGCGTGCTTAGCGAGCTCACCAGGCAAAAGCAAACGGACAGCCGTTTGGATTTCGCGACTGGTGATGGTCGACCTCTTGTTGTAGTGGGCCAAGCAGGAGGCCTCAGAAGCAATACGTTCAAAAATGTCGTTCACAAAGCTGTTCATTATGCTCATCGCTTTTGAAGAAATATCAGTGTCTGGGTGGACTTGCTTCAACACTTTGTAAATGTAAATAGCATAGCTCTCCTTACGCTTGCGTTTCTTCTTTTTGTCATTCTTGGTAATGTTCTTTTGAGCCTTGCCAGCCTTCTTGGCAGCCTTTCCACTAGTTTTGGGCGGCATTTCTCACTTCAAATTCAATAATTTCAATTTCACGACAGTGTACCACATCAACATCAACATTTGTGTGTAAAACGTGAACAGTATGTAAAAAAGAAAATTAAAAATGAAGTAAGTAAGCCGTCTCACCGACTTTGGTATACCGTACACCAGTAAAAGAAATATTTCAAATTTATAATAACAAATGCATTTTCGTATTTTAAAAAAAAATTTTTGGTATCAAATTTTAGTGTGCTAAAATTTGGTGACTCTAGCTCTCCGAGATCTAGGTGTTCGTACGGACGGATGGACATGGCTAGATCGACTCGGCTGTTGATGCAGATCAAGAATATATATACTTTATGGGGTCGGAAAAGCTTCCTTCTGCCTGTTACATACATACATTTTAGCGACTTTAATATACCATTTCAACTTATGGCTGTATGGTATAAAAATTATTTTGAAATATGTCTGGTCGTGGTAAAGGTGGCGAAGTGAAGGGAAAGGCAAAGTCTCGCTCGAACTGAGCTGGGCTCCAGTTTCCTGTCGGCCGGTTTCTTCGGCACCTCTGTCGCCATATGTGTACGAAACGGAGGGCAGTAAAAAAAATAGAAATTCAGCCCCTACGATATATCGAAGCAGTTGCAATCAAAATATTATACCTGGATTTTCAAAATGCAAACCACAAAATTATTCTAGTCCCACTCTACGAACGTCCATATGAGCGTCTTTACGAAAGTGATCTAAACTCCCAGATCAACTGTAATATACAGGATTTTAAATTATTTTAAAATACAACTGAATTCGATTATTTATTTTTTTGTTATCGATATTTGCTAATGTGGTGAGAATCGAAATGTAGGTGCCCAGCTGATAACATTATGAGTTAAGGGGCAACGTTAAGCTGTGTAAGCTGATCGGTTGGCCTTACGTGATTTTCTAGAAATGGAGTTTGGATAAAACAATAAGAAAATGAAGTAAGTCGTCTCGCCGACTTCGGTATACCATGCACCAGGTCAAAAAATAATTTAAATTTCGAAAATGTCTATTAAATTCGCCTCATAGCATATGCTATCTCGTTCGCCCTCACAAAAACACACGAGCCAACTCCGCCCTTGTGGACCGCCTAGTAAAACTCGTTTATTAATTGGGCTAATTAGACTGCTAAATTTGGTTTTAATAGTCATAAGAGGCAATCGGTTTTTTATAGATTCTGGATGCAAAAGTAGGCGTGGCCAAAATGTTAAATATTAATAATCTGCACGCATACTAAAGAAATCTAATAACCAAATTTGGAGGTTCAAGCTTGGTTAGTTTTCGAGAAAATCTGTTTAATTTAATCTGGGGTGGCATAAGGGGGCGTGGCAAAAATTTGAAATAAACTTGAACAGCGTAGGTATTACCGGAGTCTAAGTAAATTTGGTGACTCTAGCTCTTATAGTCTCCGAGATGTCCGCCAAGTTACCGACACTGTTAAACTCGAGTTAGCGACGGTCCTCTGTTAACCCTCTGTTAACTTTTTTGCCTTTTTTATTTTTTCATTTTTCAGCTATTTATTAACTGTTTTGAAACAAATAAAGCCTTAGATGATTAATAATAGATGAAATTTTCGTTTTAATTCAGCTTTAGGGGTTTTTGAGCATTCTATGTATTGACAATTGAATGCCAGATTTTTCGCCAATTATTTATCTACATATATCCCCACCAAGTTTTGTAAGAATTCCTCGTAACGCTTTCGAGAAAATTGCATTTTTTTGAACCAACCATGATTTTCCCCATACAAAATGTGTAAAAAATTACGCCGATTTTATCGGGCAAAAACTCGGCTATATGGTAACGGCTCAATGAAGATTGAATGCCAGAATTTAGGTATGTCTTTCTGGAATATGTTTGGGTAATTTTATTTAAAATTCCTCGTAACGTTTTCGAGAAAAATGCATACATACATGTGGGGGTACTTTTTGCCAGCAAATTTTTTCAATCTCGATTGGCCCAGCTGTTTTTTCAATTCGCCACTCATCATATGGTCATTTCGCCCCACCACAAATGACCACAAAATGAACGAAAAAATGGGTTGATTTTGTTGGGCAAAAACTCGCCTATATAGTAACGTCTCAATGAATTGCCAGAATTTAGGTATGACTTTCGGGAATGTGTTCAGAGAGTTTAAGCAAAATTTCTCGTAACGTTTTCGAGAAAAATGTCAAAATGTATGGAGAAATATCAAAGAAGCTAACATCGGCTGTGCCGAAGTTTATATACCCTTGCAGTCCATGGCCATAATATTTGTACATACATGTTCCAAACTCTTTTTCTGTATCTCAATTCATTAATGCACAGAACCTTTCAAATATCATTTCAATTTCTTCTTCTTCTACACATATAGTTTATGTAGCGTTGCGTCTGTATGTGTGCATGCGTGTGCTCTGTTGATTTGATGATGACGTAGTAGGCAGCTAGCCGAACCGATTTATATCGGCTGTAACTTGTGTTCTATATATCCGATCAGATTCAAATTTTGGGATCTGAGATTTTATATATAATACTATCATATTGGTAGATTTCATGGCGATACTCCAATTTTTGCAAAAATGTTTCCTCCAGAGCTATATGATATAAAGGTCCGATTCTCCCAATTTTCATACTTTATTTTTCCCAGGTAATAAAAAGCACCCAAAAAAAATTTCATCCCGATAGCTCTTAAGATGGCTGAGTAAAACGCATACGCACAGACGGACGGACAGACGGACATGGCTATATCAACTCAGCTTCTCATGCTGATCAAGAATATATATACTTTATATGGTCGGAAACGTCTCCTTCTGTGCGTTACAAACATCTGACCAATTTTATAATATCCTCTGCAAGGGTATAATAAAAGTCTGCGCGTATATTAAGCCACTAGACATTTCAAAAATTTGTGTTTCTAGCTTTCTTAGTTTTCGAGAAAATCAGTTTTATTTAATTTTCAGAGGCGTAAGGGGGCGTGGCAAAAATTTGCAATAAATTTGAACAGCGTAGGTATTACAAGAGTCTGAATAACAAATTTGGTCACTCTAGCTCTTATTGTCTCCAATATCTACGTGTTCATACGGACAGACATGGCATGGGACATGGCTAGCTCGACTTGGCTGTTGATCATGGTCAAGAATATATACACTCTGCCTGTTACATACATTTTGGCGACATTAATATATCATTTCACCCAATGGGTGGATCGTATTCTTTCTTTCCTTCACGTGAATTTTAACTGATCGGACTTATTTGCCCCAAGTCTTAATAACCGAATTGGGGAGCGTATTTCCCTACGCTTGTGTGGAAATAAAAATTTTCGCGTGTGCGTGTTCAAAAGATTGAGGTAAGTTAATTTCATTACAATAATTCTCAGATTATTGTGCATTTAACTTATACATTTTCTCTTTAACAGCAATCGGAAATTATTCCCAACATATGTACATATCTAACTTGAGATGCTTGTCTTTGGCAGACTTGCCCACAGCAGTCTCAACTTTTTAAGTGTGAACTGTATGCGTACGATAGCAACTTTTTGTACGACGATCGATTGTGGAAATCCGACAATTGATTATAATTAACTTTTGCCTCGGATAATATTAAGGGTAAATAGGAGAAAATTCCCAAAATAGTTTTGTGTCTTATATAGTGTTATTATAGATGCGGCGATACCGAAGCAAAGTGAAAATTTCGTATGTTAAGACATATGCAAATATCAACATTGCGCTTTCCGCTTATCCTGCCTAACCTGTAATTGAGACCATACAACCAGAACACGTAAAAAAGTAGAAGGATGTATTAAACCTAACCTTTTCCCCAATCTTAACCTAACCTAAATCAAGGGGGATGAACAGTAGTAGGATGTACTAAAACCTCACCTTTCTACAACCGTAACCTAACCTCAATCAAGAAGAACGTTATGTAGATGTGAAGAGCATTTTGGAATTATTTTCAAGTACAATCAAGGCTGGTAATTTTTCAAAGGAGATTTTTTATTCGTCTTCAGAACTGACGAAAAGATCAGGATTAAGTGAATGCAGTAGTAGTTTATGTAGCAGTAGTTTGGAGTCAATTGTAGTATAAGTTTACATTGAATTTCCTTTTTTGTTAGTTGGCTAAAATTGTCGTTAGTTTAATTATTATTGTCGTTAGTTTAATTATTATCATTTTTCAGAATCTAAGTATGCATGTATCTGGTTCATGATGAATGTATCCAGATGATTTAGCTCTATTTGGAATATGTAAGACTTCCTATTTTCAACAGCGACACCAACACAACAAAAAATCTTTCTGCGTGGATAAATTTACAGTTTTTTATACCCTTGTAGAGGGTATTATAAAATTGGTCAGATGTTTGTAACGCACAGAAGGAGACGTTTCCGACCCTATAAAGTATATATATTCTTGATCAGCATGAGAAGCTGAGTTGATATAGCCATGTCCGTCTGTCCGAGATTTTATATATAATACTATCATATTGATAAATTTCATGGGGATACTCCAATTTTTGCAAAAATGTTTCCTCCAGAGCTATATGATATAGTGGTCCGATTCTCACAATTTTCATACTTCATTTTTCCCAGGTAATAAAAAGCCCCCAAAAAAAATTTCATCCCGATAGCTCTTAAGATGGCTGAGTAAAACGCATAGGCACAGACGGACGGACAGACGTACAGACGGACAGACGAACATGGCTATATCAACTCAGCTTCTCATGCTGATCAAGAATATATATACTTTATATGGTCGGAAACGTCTTCTTCTGTGCGTTACAAACATCTGACCAATTTTATAATACCCTCTGCAAGGGTATAAAAAGATCAATATACCCTTGCAGTCCATGGCCATAATATTTTTACATGTTCCAAACTCTTTTTCTGTATCTCAATTCATCAATTCAGAACCTTTCAAATATCATTTCAATTTCTTCTTCTTCTTCCCCATCCCCTTTTACACGCATGCCACGACTCGCACGCATACACATATACATAGTTTATGTAGCGTTGCGTCTGTATGTGTGCATGCGTGTGCTCTGTTGATTTGATGATGACGTAGTAGGCAGCTAGCCGAACCGATTTATATCGGCTGTAACTTGTGTTCTATATATCCGATCAGATTCAAATTTTGGGATCTGAGATTTTATATATAATACTATCATATTGGTAAATTTCATGGCGATACTCCAATTTTTGCAAAAATGTTTCCTCCAGAGCTATATGATATAAAGGTCCGATTCTCCCAATTTTCATACTTTATTTTTCCCAGGTAATAAAAAGCACCCAAAAAAAATGTCATCCCGATAGCTCTTAAGATGGCTGAGTAAAACGCATACGCACAGACGGACGGACGGACGGACATGGCTATATCAACTCAGTTCTCATGCTGATCAAGAATATATATACCTTATATGGTCGGAAACGTCTCCTTCTGTGCGTTACAAACATCTGACCAATTTTATAATACCCTCTGCAAGGGTATAATAAAAGTCTGCGCGTATATTAAGCCACTAGACATTTCAAAAATTTGTGTTTCTAGCTTTCTTAGTTTTCGAGAAAATCAGTTTTATTTAATTTTCAGAGGCGTAAGGGGGCGTGGCAAAAATTTGCAATAAATTTGAACAGCGTAGGTATTACAAGAGTCTGAATAACAAATTTGGTCACTCTAGCTCTTATTGTCTCCAATATCTACGTGTTCATACGGACAGACATGGCATGGGACATGGCTAGCTCGACTTGGCTGTTGATCATGGTCAAGAATATATACACTCTGCCTGTTACATACATTTTGGCGACATTAATATATCATTTCACCCAATGGGTGGATCGTATTCTTTCTTTTCTTCACGTGAATTTTAACTGATCGGACTTATTTGCCCCAAGTCTTAATAACCGAATTGGGGAGCGTATTTCCCTACGCTTGTGTGGAAATAAAAATTTTCGCGTGTGCGTGTTCAAAAGATTGAGGTAAGTTAATTTCATTACAATAATTCTCAGATTATTGTGCATTTAACTTATACATTTTCTCTTTAACAGCAATCGGAAATTATTCCCAACATATGTACATATCTAACTTGAGATGCTTGTCTTTGGCAGACTTGCCCACAGCAGTCTCAACTTTTTAAGTGTGAACTGTATGCGTACGATAGCAACTTTTTGTACGACGATCGATTGTGGAAATCCGAGAATTGATTATAATTAACTTTTGCCTCGGATAATATTAAGGGTAAATAGGAGAAAATTCCCAAAATAGTTTTGTGTCTTATATAGTGTTATTATAGATGCGGCGATACCGAAGCAAAGTGAAAATTTCGTATGTTAAGACATATGCAAATATCAACATTGCGCTTTCCGCTTATCCTGCCTAACCTGTAATCGAGACCATACAACCAGAACACGTAAAAAAGTAGAAGGATGTATTAAACCTAACCTTTTCCCCAATCTTAACCTAACCTAAATCAAGGAGGATGAACAGTAGTAGGATGTACTAAAACCTCACCTTTCTACAACCGTAACCTAACCTCAAATATGTAAGACTTCCTATTTTCAACAGCGACACCATCACAACAAAAGATCTTTCTGCGTGGATAAATTTACAGTTTTTTTTTCTAAATTTATATGATGAGATCCATTAATTTGGGTCAGCATAAGCATTTGATCCATTGTAACTAGACCTATAGATATATAAAAGTATTCAGAGAGAATGAATTAGCGAGGAAATTAGCGTAAGCAAGCACCATAAATGTATAACATTTTTACAGTTTTTTTTTTAAACTAATGTTAAAAGTTCAAATATCGTAAAGTTGGAAAATCATGAATATTGAATATTAGAGTAATCATTAGTAATAAGAACAAATATGCAACCTTTATAATCGGATTTGTACCGATATTCAGCTAAACATGTTTGAAAATGAATAATTATACCATACACCCATAGGGTGAAATGGTATATTAAAGTCGCCAAAATTTATGTAACAGGCAGAAGGAAGCTTTTCCGACACCATAAAGTATATATATTCTTGATCAGCATCAACAGCCGAGACGATCTAGCCATGTCCGTTGTCCGTCCGTCCGTCCGTCTGTATGAACACCTAGATCTCGGAGACTATAAGAGCTAGAGCCACCAAATTTGGTATGTAGACTCGTGTAGTATGTAGACTGATCAAGTTTATTTCAAATTTTTGCCACGCGCCCTACCGCCCCCGCAAATTAAATAAAACCGATTTTCTCAAAAACTATTCTAGCTAGAGACACCATAGTTGGTAGGAATATTTGCTTGGTAATTGCGCACATTTTTTATGTGTAAAAATTTTGCCACGCCCCTTTCCGCCCCCGTAATTTGAAAAAACTCGATTATCTCCCGTAATTTTCTACCTTGTGCAATCAAATGCGAAATACTAAAATATGCTTGTAAAAAGCATGCAAACTGATTTTTTTAAAAATACGAAAATGCATTTGTTATTATAAATTTGAAATATTTGTTTTATTGGTGTATGGTATACTTCATTTTTGTAGATCAAGTTGATCCAATCTAAAGCACGAATACGCTTATAATTTTGAGGTGCTTGAATAAATTATTATTATGCTTTAGTTTCCTGATGTAAAAAGAGAAGGCCCAACTTTCGTTTTAGGAGTCTGCGATAACTTTCGCTGGCAGATGGGGAGCGCAATTATGATCTATGGCGCCTGCAAGAAGTGATTGTTGCTAGTCGTTTGTCAATCCTATTGAGCAGTCATCTGCACACTAAACACCTTCTCTAAAGTTCTCTGAAGTCCTGGTGGAACAGCGTGAGTAGGTTAACAAAAAACGTCTGTGGTGGGGGATTCCAGATTAGACACAGATGTACAAAACTCGCCGTCCAAAGGGAGATATCAAATGAAGTAAGTAAGTCGTCTCGCCGACTTGGATATACCATACACCAGTAAAAAAAATATTTTAAATTTAGAATAACCAATGCATTTTCGTATTTAAAAAAAATGAAGTAAGTAAGTCGTCTCGCCGACTTGGATATACCATACACCAGTAAAACAAATATTTTAAATTTAGAATAACCAATGCATTTTCGTATTTAAAAAAAACTGTTCACATGCTTTTCACAGGCATATCTTAGTATTTCGCTGATTCAAGCATACGAGCACCCTAGCGCCCCCACCAGCCAACGGCCACTTCCGGCCATATGGAAAAATGCTTATATGCATAACTTGGTATTTTGCTTGATATTAGTATCAAATTTAAGTGTGCTAAATTTAATTGCACAAGGTAGAAAATTACGGGAGATAATCGACTTTTTTCAAATTCCGGGGGCGGAAAGGGGCGTGGCAAAATCTTTACACATCAAAAATGTGCGCAATTACTAAGCAAATATTTATACCAACCATTTTTAAACCAATTTCAATTTTTTTCCAATTTCAACTGCCGCCGTGTGCAGACGTGTTTTTTAATGCACTCCGCAAAAATTGAGTGTAATAAAAAAAAAAAAAAAAGTCTGCGTTTGCAAAAAGTTGTGTAGGGCTCTCAGTCACCTCAGAGACGCCTATTTACAATCATATTGCTATTAGATTGCTCTAATAGCAATAAATACTAAGTTGCAACAACAAAGTGCGTAATTTTTACAAAAGCCATGTCCACCAATTCGGGCCCAAGCTCTCTCAATCCCCACCAGCAACAGCTACAAGAACTAATTGTACAACAACAACGTGAGCGTCGACTTTCGGTCCAACGCAACAACGCGTACTTTTCGGTGGTGTCGCCGACCCCACCGAATGCTAACGTAAGCAATAACACCGAAAGTGCCAGCCACTCAGCAATTAACAGCAACCTACCGTGGAGAGAGCAGTGTGCTTCTCCATCAATATCGATAACTGGGTCACCGATTGCACCAACCAGCACCGTCAGCTCGTTGACAGCAACTACTGCAACGTCTGCCGAAGTATTGACCTGCCTCAAGCCGTCAACGACAAGTCGCCCAGAGTCAGCCACAATAGTAAACCCAACGACTTCTGTCCAAACTGGAATGGACAGATATATTAAAATAACTAAGCGGAAGCTAAGCCCGCAAAAGAAAAAAAGTGGCAATACGCCGAAAATAACCAAACCAAATGAACGAGTAGCACCCCTTAGCGGGAATCGTTTTAAAATTCTTGCCGATCAGCAAGACGATCAAGCCGGCGCTGTAGATAAAGTTAAATCGGCTAGACCACCCCCTTTATACATCCGTGGAGCCAACTGCAGCGCCCTGATTTCGAAGCTAGTAGAAACAGTAGGGGCAAATAACTTTGTTGTAACCCCTCTCAATAGGGGTAACATTAAAGAAATTAAATGTCAAGCCCAAACTGAGGACAATTTCCGCATCATCGAAAAGTACCTCCGTAATGCTAACATCAACTTCTATACCTACCAACTAAAAAGCAGTAAAGGGCTCCAGGTTGTGTTAAAGGGGATTGAGCCATCGGTCCCTACTCAAGAAATAGCAGACGCGTTGGTCGAAAAAGGGTTTGCGGTCAAGTCCGTTGTCAACATCATCAACAGGAATAAAGTCGCACAACCGCTCTTTAAAATCGAGCTCCAACCAGATGCAAAGCGGTCGAAGCCAAATGAAGTGCACCCGATCTACAACCTACAGCTTCTACTGCACAGAAGAATCACCGTAGAGGAGCCCCATAAGAGACGCCAACCACCGCAGTGTAAAAACTGCCAGGAATACAACCACACCTCTAACAATTGCAATCTTAGGTCAGTGTGTGTTGGCTGCGGCGAACATCATGAAGGTGGAATTTGTACCAAGGACAGAAACAACGTCGCACTAAGACTATGCAGCAACTGTGGAGGGAACCACACGGCCAACTACAGAGGATGTCCTGTCTTTAAGGATCTTAAATCACACCTAAACGGGCGCAAACCCCCAGCCGGACCAAAAATCATCTTCAACGCCTCCAAAACTAAACCGGAGGTTTTCTTCGCCAAGGCTGTTAGATCATCCAACATGACTGCTACAACCAGTCCTAGTGTATCCTTCGCTAGTGTGCTCCGAACTGGACAGACGGAGCCCGCGAAAGAGACCCCGTCACTCCGCCATCTACAGAATCCGCAACCTAGCGCACCAGAGCTTGGCCAGCAAACTCCAAGTGGTCTAGAGGCCCTATTGATCTCACTCAATCAAAACATGACCACTTTTATGACGTTCATGCAAAACTGTATGCACGAACTAATGCGGAATCAAAACCTGCTTATCCAGAAGCTTATCGAGAATAAATAATGGCTTCCCTACGTCTATGTCTTTGGAATGCTAACGGCATCTCCAAGCACAAAAATGAACTGCAACTATTCCTAGACTCAAGTGAAATCGACGTTTTGCTGATTTCGGAAACACATTTAACATCAAAAAATAATTTTCAAATACCAAAATATACCTTCTACGCAACAAACCATCCAGACGGAAAAGCTCATGGCGGGACCGGTATCCTAATCAATAACCGTATAAAACACTCGTTCCTCAACAGATTTGAAACACAGCACCTACAAGCAACTGCTATAACCGTCCCAACCAGCTGCGGCAACACTACATTGGTCGCCCTGTACTGCCCACCACGCTTCTCAATCTCTGAAAAGGAATTTACCGATTTCTTTAACACACTCGGAGATCGCTTCATTGCAGCAGGGGACTATAACGCCAAACATACGCACTGGGGATCTCGCCTGGTAAATCCTAAAGGAAAGCAGTTGTGCAACACAATAGTCAACCCTCTCAATAAGATGGATTGCGTCTCACCGGGTAGGCCTACTTATTGGCCCACAGATCCACAGAAAGTGCCTGACTTGATTGATTTCGCAGTAACCAAGAGGATTCCACGTAATCGGATCACTGCGGAAACACTACTAGATTTAACTTCCGATCACTCTCCAGTGCTATTCACATTATTAACAAGACCTCAAGTACTTGATCGCCCACATAGGCTTACAAACAACAAAACAAATTGGCTTAAATTTAAAATGTACATGAGTGCCCACATTGACTGTTCGCCGAAACTGGATGCTGCAGAGGACATTGATATGTGCGTTTCTGCACTTGAGTCGATGATGGGAGCTGCAGCAAGAGTATCTACTCCACATGCCTCTTCTTACACCAAACCTGTTGACAGGCCTACGAACCGGCGGATAGAACAATTAGTAACGGAAAAACGACGTCTAAGAAGAGAATGGCAGATTACTCGATCACCAGCAGCAAAACTTCGCCTAAGGCAAGCTAATCGCAACCTCTCCAAGGCGTTAAGACAAGAGGAAAAATGGGCTCAAAGGAAATACATAGAAAAGCTCAGTCCAACCAGCACTAAACATCCTCTGTGGAAAGCCCACCCAACTTTAAGCGCTCCTACAGAGACAATTTCACCGATAAGGAGTCCAACCGGTGGATGGGCCCGCAGTGACGAAGAGAGGGCAAACGTATTTGCCACACATCTTAAAATGGTTTTCCAGCCAAATCCAACATCAAACTCATCTGTACTTCCCCCTTCGAACACATTAACGGATAGTGAGTACTCGGAACTCCAATCGGACGAGATCACTGCAGTTATTAAAAACCACATAAAGCCGAAAAAAGCCCCTGGCCATGACCTAGTCACACCGAAAATGATCCTAGAACTCCCTATCATTGCAATACAATATATCTGCAAACTGTTCAACGCTATAATAAAAATTGGCTACTTCCCAAGAACATGGAAAAAGTCCACTATCATCATGATTCCTAAAGTGGGAAAGGACAAAACCCAGCCATCATCCTATAGGCCAATTAGTTTGCTGCCATGTCTTTCGAAGCTTTTTGAAAAGGTCCTGCAGATCCGCCTAAACTCATTTCTGGCATCGGAGAACACAATCCCTTCACACCAGTTTGGCTTCCGCGAAAAACATGGTACAATTGAACAAGTCAATCGCATAACATCCGAAATACGAACAGCATTCGAACTAAAAGAATACTGTGCGGCTGTCTTTCTCGACGTTGCCCAGGCTTTCGATAGAGTTTGGCTGGAGGGTCTGATGTTCAAAATCCGGCAAAAACTGCCACAGTACACACACAAACTCATGGAATCTTACCTTTACAATAGGAAATTCGCTGTAAGATGTAATGGCTCCGTCTCCGCTGATTTTGAAATCAAAGCTGGTGTACCGCAAGGCAGTGTACTCGGGCCATTGCTCTACCTGCTGTACACTGCAGACTTACCAACGAGTTTAGGACTTACAACGTCCACTTTTGCCGATGACACGGCAATCCTTAGCAGATCCAAATGCCCAATACAAGCCTCTGCAAAACTAGAGGAACACCTTAAGGTGGTAGAGGAATGGCTAGCAACCTGGCGTATCCGGGTCAACGAGCAGAAATGCAAACATGTTACATTTACGCTTAACAGAAGAAACTGTCCAGCTCTAATGCTAAACAACGTACCAGTTCCTCAAGCCGTGGATGTCACTTACCTGGGCATCCACCTAGACAGAAGACTAACTTGGCGCAAGCACATCGAAGCAAAAAAGTCACAGCTTAAACTGAAATCGAGTAGCCTACATTGGATCATCAATGCTCGGTCCCCTCTACGTCTGGAGTATAAAGTCCTCCTATACAACTCCGTACTGAAACCCATCTGGACTTACGGAGCCGTACTATGGGGAAATGCAAGTACCAGCAATGTCGATATTATACAAAGAGCGCAGTCGAAGATTTTAAGATCAATCACGGGGGCCCCGTGGTATATACGAAACGACAACATTCAAAATGATCTAAATATACCTAGCGTAAAATCTGAAATAGGTACTCAACAACTAAAGTATTCTGCGAAACTGGATGCACACCCAAATGTTCTTGCCAATTCCCTTACGCGAACTAATAATAGAACTCGTCTTAAAAGAAATGACAGACCAACCCAATAACAAGTGATTAGGGCCGCCTGCAATATCCCCAGGATTTATCTTAAGTACTAGTCTAAGAAAAATATCTCAAACTTGTTGTTAGGCTCTAATTTAAGAGTAGATTCAACAAATATATATTAAACGTTAAAAAAAAAAAATTTTTAAACCAACTATGGTGTCTCTAGCTAGAATAGTTTTTGAGAAAATCGGTTTTATTTAATTTGCGGGGGCAGTAGGGGGCATGGCAAAATTTTTATAAACACAAAATGTGCGCATTTACAAAGCAAATATACATACCAAATTTTGTGTCTCTAGTTGCTATAGTGTTTAAGAAAATCGGTTTTATGTAATTTGCGGGGGCGGTAGGGGGCGTGGTAAAATTTTTATAAATAC
This sequence comes from Drosophila insularis, assembly GCA_018903935.1. Classification (NCBI taxonomy): domain Eukaryota; kingdom Metazoa; phylum Arthropoda; class Insecta; order Diptera; family Drosophilidae; genus Drosophila; species Drosophila insularis. The sequence goes on from JAEIFP010002302.1 coordinate 6,305,321, forward strand.
AAAATGTGCGCATTTACAAAGCAAATATACATACCCAATTTTGGGTCTCTAGTTGCTATAGTGTTTAAAAAAATCGGTTTTATGTAATTTGGGGGGCGGTAGGGGGCGTGGCAAAATTTTTATAAATACAAAATGTGCGCATTTACTAAGCAAATATACATACCAAATTTTGTGTCTGTAGTTGCTATAGTGTTTAAGAAAATCGGTTTTATATAATTTGCGGGGGCGGTAGGGGGCGTGGCAGAAATTTGAAATAAACTTTATCACTCTACATACTACACGAATCTACATACCAAATTTGGTGGCTCTAGCTCTTATAGTCTCCGAGATCTAGGTGTTCATACAGACGGACATGGCTAGATCGTCTCGGCTGTTGATGCTGATCAAGAATATATATACTTTATGGGGTCGGAAAAGCTTCCTTCTGCCTGTTACATACATATAAAAACGGTAAAATGGAAAACGACGATACTACCGACGACGAAAAGGGGGACACAAACGCAAACTTTGCGAAATCTCGTCAACTCCTTACTCATCCGAAAATGACTACATAGAAAGTAAAAAAATATTACAAGAAGAACGTGACGAAGCAAACGCCGAAAGCAATGCGTTTCAAATACAAATACAACAAATGCAACAACAAATACAGCTAATTTAACAACAAAATCTACAAACTCAAATACAGCTTCACCAAACTCAACAACAACTACAACAAAGTCAACAACAATATCAACAAGCGCAGCAGCTACTTTAGCAACAAAAGCATGCGCAAAACATTAAAAATCAACACAAAGAACTCGGCATACCGTCTGATATTAAACAATTGATTGGGAATAAGTCTTAACAGACAGCAAAGGGAAACTCTAGACGAGCGAATAGAAAAAATAAGCCGCCATCAAACACGTCTGATTCAATGAAAATTGACAATCAGGAAGTACTGGCAAAGCCAGGTGGGGCATCAGCATCGCCAAGGCCAGTAGGATCTGCAACTAGAGGAAATCAGTGCACTGCAGCCACATCGAAAGCGCCTGCCAAAGCAGTGATGGAGCCAAAAAGCACCTCCCCTTGAAGCCAAAATAAGTCTCAAATCGCAAATACCCATAATAGCTGTATATAACCAAAACGCAAAAGAAATTGTCGGTAAGTTGAGCAAATCATAGCAGACCAAAAGCTCACCATTAATATAATAAATAACCAGAGAGCCGGGGCTAACCTAGGCCGTGCCGAAGTTTGTATATCCTTGCAACTTTACACTTTCTTTAACTTTAATTGTACATAGTAAAAAATACAACAGGAGTCACTGTTTTTCACCGATCATTCCTATGGGAACTATATGATATAGTCACCCGATCTTGATCAAACTTGGTACAGTCATTACTAGATATGTTAAACTAAGAATCATACATTTTTATGACAATTGCGTGAAAAGTAACGAAGTTAATAATAAAAGTCAACGTTTTCGACCGATCGTTCCTATGACAGCTATATGATATAGTCATCCGATCTGAATCAAATTTGGCAAAGTTCTTTATAAGTGTAATAAACTTACCAAAATTGAATTTCACGATAGTAGCTCAGAAAATATCGAAGTAATTCAGAAAAGTCACTGTTCGTGACTTTGCCGTTTATATGGGAGCCATACTATATAGCGGTGCGAATCGGCTGAATCCGAGATATATAAACTATGCAGTATATACCAAATTTCAACCCTGTAGCTCTTACGGTCTAGGAGGAGTTCGCGTCGATCCAGGCGGTCGGACGGACATGGCTATATGAACTCGTCTCGTCGGTCTGATCAAGAATATATACACTTTATATGGTGCGAAATGCTTCGTTCTATGCGTTGCACACTTCTGATCAAAATTAATATACTCTTTTTGCAAGGGTATAAAAATTTTATGCACATACAAGTTTTCAACCTGGAAGACTTTGATACAACCAAATATTTTTTCAAAAGCCTCAACCAAAACTTATATTCATACATCCCAAAAGAACTGAAAACGCATAGTGTAATAATAAGGAAACTACCTGCACAAAAAGTACAGTAAGCCCTAATCTAATCATCTAATCACCTGAGCAAAAGACAGTATCGGTGAAGCCATTTAAAAAGAGTCTCTGGTTAATACAATTTGCGAAATCCGAGAATATCAAACAAATCCATAGCCTTAGAACCCTATTAAACCTCCGGATTGTTCACGCACTATCAATTCATCCGCCAGCTGATACCAGCTACACATACTAGAGCAGCACAACAGCAATCTTCGGCACCTCTGTCGCCATATGTGTACGAAACGGAGGGCAGTACAAAAAAATAGAAATTCAGCCCCTACGATATATCGAAGCAGTTGCAATCAAAATATTATACCTGGATTTTCAAAATGCAAACCACAAAATTATTCTAGTCTCACTCTACGAACGTCCATATGAGCGTCTTTACGAAAGTGATCTAAACTCCCAGATCAACTGTAATATACAGGATTTTAAATTATTTTAAAATACAACTGAATTCGATTATTTATTTTTTTGTTATCGATATTTGCTAATGTGGTGAGAATCGAAATGTAGGTGTCCAGCTGATAACATTATGAGTTAAGGGGCAACGTTACACAGCTGATCGGTTGGCCTTACGTGATTTTCTAGAAATGGAGTTTGGATAAAACAATAAGAAAATGAAGTAAGTCGTCTCGCCGACTTCGGTATACCATGCACCAGGTCAAAAAATAATTTAAATTTCGAAAATGTCTATTAAATTCGCCTCATAGCATATGCTATCTCGTTCGCCCTCACAAAAACACACGAGCCAACTCCGCCCTTGTGGACCGCCTAGTAAAACTCGTTTATTAATTGGGCTAATTAGACTGCTAAATTTGGTTTTAATAGTCATAAGAGGCAATCGGTTTTTTATAGATTCTGGATGCAAAAGTAGGCGTGGCCAAAATGTTAAATATTAATAATCTGCACGCATACTAAAGAAATCTAATAACCAAATTTGGAGGTTCAAGCTTGGTTAGTTTTCGAGAAAATCTGTTTAATTTAATCTGGGGTGGCATAAGGGGGCGTGGCAAAAATTTGAAATAAACTTGAACAGCGTAGGTATTACCGGAGTCTAAGTAAATTTGGTGACTCTAGCTCTTATAGTCTCCGAGATGTCCGCCAAGTTACCGACACTGTTAAACTCGAGTTAGCGACGGTCCTCTGTTAACCCTCTGTTAACAAATAAAGCCTTAGATGATTAATAATAGATGAAATTTTCGTTTTAATTCAGCTTTAGGGGTTTTTGAGCATTCTATGTATTGACAATTGAATGCCAGATTTTTCGCCAATTATTTATCTATATCCCCACCAAGTTTTGTAAGAATTCCTCGTAACGCTTTCGAGAAAATTGCATTTTTTTGAACCAACCATGATTTTCCCCATACAAAATGTGTAAAAAATTACGCCGATTTTATCGGGCAAAAACTCGGCTATATGGTAACGGCTCAATGAAGATTGAATGCCAGAATTTAGGTATGTCTTTCTGGAATATGTTTGGGTAATTTTATTTAAAATTCCTCGTAACGTTTTCGAGAAAAATGCATACATACATGTGGGGGTACTTTTTGCCAGCAAATTTTTTTCAATCTCGATTGGCCCAGCTGTTTTTTCAATTCGCCACTCATCATATGGTCATTTCGCCCCACCACAAATGACCACAAAATGAACGAAAAAATGGGTTGATTTTGTTGGGCAAAAACTCGCCTATATAGTAACGTCTCAATGAATTGCCAGAATTTAGGTATGACTTTCGGGAATGTGTTCAGAGAGTTTAAGCAAAATTTCTCGTAACGTTTTCGAGAAAAATGTCAAAATGTATGGAGAAATATTAAAGAAGCTAACATCGGCTGTGCCGAAGTTTATATACCCTTGCAGTCCATGGCCATAATATTTGTACATACATGTTCCAAACTCTTTTTCTGTATCTCAATTCATTAATGCACAGAACCTTTCAAATATCATTTCAATTTCTTCTTCTTCTACACATATAGTTTATGTAGCGTTGCGTCTGTATGTGTGCATGCTCTGTTGATTTGATGATGACGTAGTAGGCAGCTAGCCGAACCGATTTATATCGGCTGTAACTTGTGTTCTATATATCCGATCAGATTCAAATTTTGGGATCTGAGATTTTATATATAATACTATCATATTGGTAAATTTCATGGCGATACTCCAATTTTTGCAAAAATGTTTCCTCCAGAGCTATATGATATAAAGGTCCGATTCTCCCAATTTTCATACTTTATTTTTCCCAGGTAATAAAAAGCACCCAAAAAAAATTTCATCCCGATAGCTCTTAAGATGGCTGAGTAAAACGCATACGCACAGACGGACATGGCTATATCCTTCTCATGCTGATCAAGAATATATATACATTATAGGGTCGGAAACGTCTCCTTCTGTGCGTTACAAACATCTGACCAATTTTATAATACCCTCTGCAAGGGTATAATAAAAGTCTGCGCGTATATTAAGCCACTAGACATTTCAAAAATTTGTGTTTCTAGCTTTCTTAGTTTTCGAGAAAATCAGTTTTATTTAATTTTCAGAGGCGTAAGGGGGCGTGGCAAAAATTTGCAATAAATTTGAACAGCGTAGGTATTACAAGAGTCTGAATAACAAATTTGGTCACTCTAGCTCTTATTGTCTCCAATATCTACGTGTTCATACGGACAGACATGGCATGGGACATGGCTAGCTCGACTTGGCTGTTGATCATGGTCAAGAATATATACACTCTGCCTGTTACATACATTTTGGCGACATTAATATATCATTTCACCCAATGGGTGGATCGTATTCTTTCTTTCCTTTACGTGAATTGTAACTGATCGGACTTATTTGCCCCAAGTCTTAATAACCGAATTGGGGAGCGTATTTCCCTACGCTTGTGTGGAAATAAAAATTTTCGCGTGTGCGTGTTCAAAAGATTGAGGTAAGTTAATTTCATTACAATAATTCTCAGATTATTGTGCATTTAACTTATACATTTTCTCTTTAACAGCAATCGGAAATTATTCCCAACATATGTACATATCTAACTTGAGATGCTTGTCTTTGGCAGACTTGCCCACAGCAGTCTCAACTTTTTAAGTGTGAACTGTATGCGTACGATAGCAACTTTTTGTACGACGATCGATTGTGGAAATCCGAGAATTGATTATAATTAACTTTTGCCTCGGATAATATTAAGGGTAAATAGGAGAAAATTCCCAAAATAGTTTTGTGTCTTATATAGTGTTATTATAGATGCGGCGATACCGAAGCAAAGTGAAAATTTCGTATGTTAAGACATATGCAAATATCAACATTGCGCTTTCCGCTTATCCTGCCTAACCTGTAATCGAGACCATACAACCAGAACACGTAAAAAAGTAGAAGGATGTATTAAACCTAACCTTTTCCCCAATCTTAACCTAACCTAAATCAAGGGGGATGAACAGTAGTAGGATGTACTAAAACCTCACCTTTCTACAACCGTAACCTAACCTCAATCAAGAAGAACGTTATGTAGATGTGAAGAGCATGTTGGAATTATTTTCAAGTACAATCAAGGCTGGTAATTTTTCAAAGGAGATTTTTTATTCGTCTTCAGAACTGACGAAAAGATCAGGATTAAGTGAATGCAGTAGTAGTTTATGTAGCAGTAGTTTGGAGTCAATTGTAGTATAAGTTTACATTGAATTTCCTTTTTTGTTTGTTGGCTAAAATTCATAAAATTCAATGTCAGTTTATATTGTCGTTAGTTTAATTATTATCATTTTTCAGAATCTAAGTATGCATGTATCTGGTTCATGATGAATGTATCCAGATGATTTAGCTCTATTTGGAATATGTAAGACTTCCTATTTTCAACAGCGACACCAACACAACAAACGATCTTTCTGCGTGGATAAATTTACAGTTTTTTTTTTCTAAATTTATATGATGAGATCCATTAATTTGGGTCAGCATAAGCATTTGATCCATTGTAACTAGACCTATAGATATATAAAAGTATTCAGAGAGAATGAATTAGCGAGGAAATTAGCGTAAGCAAGCACCATAAATGTATAACATTTTTACAGTTTTTTTTTTTAAACTAATGTTAAAAGTTCAAAATCGTAAAGTTGGAAAATCATGAATATTGAATATTAGAGTAATCATTAGTAATAAGAACAAATATGCAACCTTTATAATCGGATTTGTACCGATATTCAGCTGAACATGTTTGAAAATGAATAATTATACCATACACCCATAGGGTGAAATGGTATATTAAAGTCGCCAAAATGTATGTAACAGGCAGAAGGAAGCTTTTCCGACCCCATAAAGTATATATATTCTTGATCAGCATCAACAGCCGAGACGATCTAGCCATGTCCGTCCGTCCGTCCGTCCGTCTGTATGAACACCTAGATCTCGGAGACTATAAGATCTAGAGCCACCAAATTTGGTATGTAGACTCGTGTAGTATGTAGAGTGATAAAGTTTATTTCAAATTTCTGCCACGCGCCCTACCGCCCCCGCAAATTAAATAAAACCGATTTTCTCAAAAACTATTCTAGCTAGAGACACCATAGTTGGTAGGAATATTTGCTTGGTAATTGCGCACATTTTTTATGTGTAAAAATTTTGCCACGCCCCTTTCCGCCCCCGTAATTTGAAAAAAGTCGATTATCTCCCGTAATTTTCTACCTTGTGCAATCAAATCCGAAATACTAAGATATGCTTGTAAAAAGCATGCAAACCGATTTTTTTAAAAATACGAAAATGCATTTGTTATTATAAATTTGAAATATTTGTTTTATTGGTGTATGGTATACCCAAGTCGGCGAGACGACTTACTTACTTCATTTTTGTAGATCAAGTTGATCCAATCTAAAGCACGAATATGCTTATAATTTTGAGGTGCTTGAATAAATTATTATTATGCTTTAGTTTCCTGATGTAAAAAGAGAAGTCCCAACTTTCGTTTTAGGAGTCTGCGATAACTTTCGCTGGCAGATGGGGAGCGCAATTATGATCTATGGCGCCTGCAAGAAGTGATTGTTGCTAGTCGTTTGTCAATCCTATTGAGCAGTCATCTGCACACTAAACACCTTCTCTAAAGTTCTCTGAAGTCCTGGTGGAACAGCGTGAGTAGGTTAACAAAAAACGTCTGTGGTGGGGGATTCCAGATTAGACACAGATGTACAAAACTCGCCGTCCAAAGGGAGATATCAAATGAAGTAAGTAAGTCGTCTCGCCGACTTGGATATACCATACACGAGTAAAAAAAATATTTTAAATTTAGAATAACCAATGCATTTTCGTATTTAAAAAAAATGAAGTAAGTAAGTCGTCTCGCCGACTTGGATATACCATACACCAGTAAAACAAATATTTTAAATTTATAATAACCAATGCATTTTCGTATTTTTAAAAAAATCTGTTTGCATGCTTTTTAGAAGCATATCTTAGTATTTCGCTCACTCAAACATTCGAGCACCCTAGCGCCACCACCAGCCAACGGCCACTTCCGGCCATATGGAAAAACGTTTATAAGCATAACTTGACTATTTTTATTCCGATTTTGATCAAATTTGGTATTTTGCTTGATATTAGTATCAAATTTAAGTGTGACAAATTTGATTGCACAAGGTAGAAAATTACGGGAGATAATCGAGTTTTTTCAAATTAAGGGGGCGGAAAGAGGCGTGGCAAAATCTTTACATATCAAAAATGTGCGCAATTACTAAGCAAATATTTATACCAACTATGGTGTCTCTAGCTAAAATAGGTTTTGAGAAAATCGGTTTTATTTGATTTGCGGGGGCGGTAGGGGGCGTGGCAAAATTTTTATAAATACAAAATGTGCGCGTTTACTAAGCAAATATACATACCAAATTTTGTGTCTCTAGTTGCTATGGTGTTTGAGAAAATCGTTTTTATATCATTTGCGGGGGCGGTAGGGGGCGTGGCAAACATTTGAAACAAACTCGATAAGCGTACATATGACACGAGTCTACATACCAAATTTGGTGGCTCTAGCTCTTATAGTCTCCGAGATCTAGGTGTTCATACAGACGGACGGACGGACGGACAGACGGAGGGACGGACAGACGGACATGGCTAGATCGTCTCGGCTGTTGATGCTGATCAAGAATATATATACTTTATGGGGTCGGAAAAGCTTCCTTCTGCCTGTTACATACATTTTGGCGACTTTAATATACCATTTCACCCTATGGGTGTATGGTATAAAAACTGTTCACATGCTTTTCACAGGCATATCTTAGTATTTCGCTCATTCAAGCATACGAGCACCCTAGCGCCCCCATGGAAAACTGCTTATATGCATAACTTGGTATTTTGCTTGATATTAGTATCAAATTTAAGTGTGACAAATTTGATTGCACAAGGTAGAAAATTACGGGAGATAATCGACTTTTTTCAAATTCCGGGGGCGGAAAGGGGCGTGGCAAAATCTTTACACATCAAAACTGTGCGCAATTACTAAGCAAATATTTATACCAACCATGTTTAAACCAACTATGGTGTCTCTAGCTAGAATAGTTTTTGAGAAAATCGGTTTTATTTAATTTGCGGGGGCGGTAGGGGGCGTGGCAAAATTTTTATAAACACAAAATGTGCGCATTTACAAAGAAAATATACATACCAAATTTTGTGTCTCTAGTTGCTATAGTGTTTAAGAAAATCGGTTTTATGTAATTTGCGGGGGCGGTAGGGGGCGTGGTAAAATTTTTATAAACACAAAATGTGCGCATTTACAAAGCAAATATACATACCCAATTTTGGGTCTCTAGTTGCTATAGTGTTTAAAAAAATCGGTTTTATGTAATTTGGGGGGCGGTAGGGGGCGTGGCAAAATTTTTATAAATACAAAATGTGCGCATTTACTAAGCAAATATACATACCAAATTTTGTGTCTCTAGTTGATATAGTTTTTGAGAAAATCGGTTTTATTTAATTTGCGGGGGCGGTAGGGGGCGTGGCAAAATTTTTATAAACACAAAATGTGTGCATTTACTAAGCAAATATACATACCAAATTTTGTGTCTCTAGTTGCTATAGTGTTTAAGAAAATCGGTTTTATATAATTTGCGGGGGCGGTAGGGGGCGTGGCAGAAATTTGAAATAAACTTTATCACTCGACATACTACACGAATCTACATACCAAATTTGGTGGCTCTAGCTCTTATAGTCTCCGAGATCTAGGTGTTCATACAGACGGACATGGCTAGATCGTCTCGGCTGTTGATGCTGATCAAGAAAAGCTTCCTTCTGCCTGTTACATACATTTTGGCGACTTTAATATACCATTTCACCCTATGGGTGTATGGTATAAAAACGGTAAAATGGAAAACGACGATACTACCGACGACGAAAAGGGGGACACAAACGCAAACTATGCGAAATCTCGTCAACTCCTTACTCATCCGAAAATGACTACATAGAAAGTAAAAAAATATTACAAGAAGAACGTGACGAAGCAAACGCCGAAATCAATGCGTTTCAAATACAAATACAACAAATGCAACAACAAATACAGCTAATTTAACAACAAAATCTACAAACTCAAATACAGCTTCACCAAACTCAACAACAACTACAACAAAGTCAACAACAATATCAACAAGCGCAGCAGCTACTTTAGCAACAAAAGCATGCGCAAAACATTAAAAATCAACACAAAGAACTCGGCATACCGTCTGATATTAAACAATTGATTGGGAATAAGTCTTAACAGACAGCAAAGGGAAACTCTAGACGAGCGAATAGAAAAAATAAGCCGCCATCAAACACGTCTGATTCAATGAAAATTGACAATCAGGAAGTACTGGCAAAGCCAGGTGGGGCATCAGCATCGCCAAGGCCAGTAGGATCTGCAACTAGAGGAAATCAGTGCACTGCAGCCACATCGAAAGCGCCTGCCAAAGCAGTGATGGAGCCAAAAAGCACCTCCCCTTGAAGCCAAAATAAGTCTCAAATCGCAAATACCCATAATAGCTGTATATAACCAAAACGCAAAAGAAATTGTCGGTAAGTTGAGCAAATCATAGCAGACCAAAAGCTCACCATTAATATAATAAATAACCAGAGAGCCGGGGCTAACCTAGGCCGTGCCGAAGTTTGTATATCCTTGCAACTTTACACTTTCTTTAACTTTAATTGTACATAGTAAAAAATACAACAGGAGTCACTGTTTTTCACCGATCATTCCTATGGGAACTATATGATATAGTCACCCGATCTTGATCAAACTTGGTACAGTCATTACTAGATATGTTAAACTAAGAATCATACATTTTTATGACAATTGCGTGAAAAGTAACGAAGTTAATAATAAAAGTCAACGTTTTCGACCGATCGTTCCTATGACAGCTATATGATATAGTCATCCGATCTGAATCAAATTTGGCAAAGTTCTTTATAAGTGTAATAAACTTACCAAAATTGAATTTCACGATAGTAGCTCAGAAAATATCGAAGTAATTCAGAAAAGTCACTGTTCGTGACTTTGCCGTTTATATGGGAGCCATACTATATAGCGGTGCGAATCGGCTGAATCCGAGATATATAAACTATGCAGTATATACCAAATTTCAACCCTGTAGCTCTTACGGTCTAGGAGGAGTTCGCGTCGATCCAGGCGGTCGGACGGACATGGCTATATGAACTCGTCTCGTCGGGCTGATCAAGAATATATACACTTTATATGGTGCGAAATGCTTCGTTCTATGCGTTGCACACTTCTGATCAAAATTAATATACTCTTTTTGCAAGGGTATAAAAATTTTATGCACATACAAGTTTTCAACCTGGAAGACTTTGATACAACCAAATATTTTTTCAAAAGCCTCAACCAAAACTTATATTCATACATCCCAAAAGAACTGAAAACGCATAGTGTAATAATAAGGAAACTACCTGCACAAAAAGTACAGTAAGCCCTAATCTAATCATCTAATCACCTGAGCAAAAGACAGTATCGGTGAAGCCATTTAAAAAGAGTCTCTGGTTAATACAATTTGCGAAATCCGAGAATATCAAACAAATCCATAGCCTTAGAACCCTATTAAACCTCCGGATTGTTCACGCACTATCAATTCATCCGCCAGCTGATACCAGCTACACATACTAGAGCAGCACAACAGCAATCTTCGGCACCTCTGTCGCCATATGTGTACGAAACGGAGGGCAGTACAAAAAAATAGAAATTCAGCCCCTACGATATATCGAAGCAGTTGCAATCAAAATATTATACCTGGATTTTCAAAATGCAAACCACAAAATTATTCTAGTCTCACTCTACGAACGTCCATATGAGCGTCTTTACGAAAGTGATCTAAACTCCCAGATCAACTGTAATATACAGGATTTTAAATTATTTTAAAATACAACTGAATTCGATTATTTATTTTTTTGTTATCGATATTTGCTAATGTGGTGAGAATCGAAATGTAGGTGTCCAGCTGATAACATTATGAGTTAAGGGGCAACGTTACACAGCTGATCGGTTGGCCTTACGTGATTTTCTAGAAATGGAGTTTGGATAAAACAATAAGAAAATGAAGTAAGTCGTCTCGCCGACTTCGGTATACCATGCACCAGGTCAAAAAATAATTTAAATTTCGAAAATGTCTATTAAATTCGCCTCATAGCATATGCTATCTCGTTCGCCCTCACAAAAACACACGAGCCAACTCCGCCCTTGTGGACCGCCTAGTAAAACTCGTTTATTAATTGGGCTAATTAGACTGCTAAATTTGGTTTTAATAGTCATAAGAGGCAATCGGTTTTTTATAGATTCTGGATGCAAAAGTAGGCGTGGCCAAAATGTTAAATATTAATAATCTGCACGCATACTAAAGAAATCTAATAACCAAATTTGGAGGTTCAAGCTTGGTTAGTTTTCGAGAAAATCTGTTTAATTTAATCTGGGGTGGCATAAGGGGGCGTGGCAAAAATTTGAAATAAACTTGAACAGCGTAGGTATTACCGGAGTCTAAGTAAATTTGGTGACTCTAGCTCTTATAGTCTCCGAGATGTCCGCCAAGTTACCGACACTGTTAAACTCGAGTTAGCGACGGTCCTCTGTTAACCCTCTGTTAACTTTTTTGCCTTTTTTATTTTTTCATTTTTCAGCTATTTATTAACTGTTTTGAAACAAATAAAGCCTTAGATGATTAATAATAGATGAAATTTTCGTTTTAATTCAGCTTTAGGGGTTTTTGAGCATTCTATGTATTGACAATTGAATGCCAGATTTTTCGCCAATTATTTATCTATGTATATCCCCACCAAGTTTTGTAAGAATTCCTCGTAACGCTTTCGAGAAAATTGCATTTTTTTGAACCAACCATGATTTTCCCCATACAAAATGTGTAAAAAATTACGCCGATTTTATCGGGCAAAAACTCGGCTATATGGTAACGGCTGGAATATGTTTGGGTAATTTTATTTAAAATTCCTCGTAACGTTTTCGAGAAAAATGCATACATACATGTGGGGGTACTTTTTGCCCGCAAATTTTTTTCAATCTCGATTGGCCAGCTGTTTTCTCAATTCGCCACTCATCATATGGTCATTTCGCCCCACCACAAATGACCACAAAATGAACGAAAAAATGGGTTGATTTTGTTGGGCAAAAACTCGCCTATATAGTAACGTCTCAATGAATTGCCAGAATTTAGGTATGACTTTCGGGAATGTGTTCAGAGAGTTTAAGCAAAATTTCTCGTAACGTTTTCGAGAAAAATGTCAAAATGTATGGAGAAATATCAAAGAAGCTAACATCGGCTGTGCCGAAGTTTATATACCCTTGCAGTCCATGGCCATAATATTTGTACATACATGTTCCAAACTCTTTTTCTGTATCTCAATTCATTAATGCACAGAACCTTTCAAATATCATTTCAATTTCTTCTTCTTCTACACATATAGTTTATGTAGCGTTGCGTCTGTATGTGTGCATGCGTGTGCTCTGTTGATTTGATGATGACGTAGTAGGCAGCTAGCCGAACCGATTTATATCGGCTGTAACTTGTGTTCTATATATCCGATAAGATTCAAATTTTGGGATCTGAGATTTTATATATAATACTATCATATTGGTAAATTTCATGGCGATACTCCAATTTTTGCAAAAATGTTTCCTCCAGAGCTATATGATATAAAGGTCCGATTCTCCCAATTTTCATACTTTATTTTTCCTTTTAGCTCTTAAGATGGCTGAGTAAAACGCATACGCACAGACGGACGGACAGACGGACATGGCTATATCAACTCAGCTTCTCATGCTGATCAAGAATATATATACATTATAGGGTCGGAAACGTCTCCTTCTGTGCGTTACAAACATCTGACCAATTTTATAATACCCTCTGCAAGGGTATAATAAAAGTCTGCGCGTATATTAAGCCACTAGACATTTCAAAAATTTGTGTTTCTAGCTTTCTTAGTTTTCGAGAAAATCAGTTTTATTTAATTTTCAGAGGCGTAAGGGGGCGTGGCAAAAATTTGCAATAAATTTGAACAGCGTAGGTATTACAAGAGTCTGAATAACAAATTTGGTCACTCTAGCTCTTATTGTCTCCAATATCTACGTGTTCATACGGACAGACATGGCATGGGACATGGCTAGCTCGACTTGGCTGTTGATCATGGTCAAGAATATATACACTCTGCCTGTTACATACATTTTGGCGACATTAATATATCATTTCACCCAATGGGTGGATCGTATTCTTTCTTTCCTTCACGTGAATTTTAACTGATCGGACTTATTTGCCCCAAGTCTTAATAACCGAATTGGGGAGCGTATTTCCCTACGCTTGTGTGGAAATAAAAATTTTCGCGTGTGCGTGTTCAAAAGATTGAGGTAAGTTAATTTCATTACAATAATTCTCAGATTATTGTGCATTTAACTTATACATTTTCTCTTTAACAGCAATCGGAAATTATTCCCAACATATGTACATATCTAACTTGAGATGCTTGTCTTTGGCAGACTTGCCCACAGCAGTCTCAACTTTTTAAGTGTGAACTGTATGCGTACGATAGCAACTGTTTGTACGACGATCGATTGTGGAAATCCGAGAATTGATTATAATTAACTTTTGCCTCGGATAATATTAAGGGTAAATAGGAGAAAATTCCCAAAATAGTTTTGTGTCTTATATAGTGTTATTATAGATGCGGCGATACCGAAGCAAAGTGAAAATTTCGTATGTTAAGACATATGCAAATATCAACATTGCGCTTTCCGCTTATCCTGCCTAACCTGTAATCGAGACCATACAACCAGAACACGTAAAAAAGTAGAAGGATGTATTAAACCTAACCTTTTCCCCAATCTTAACCTAACCTAAATCAAGGGGGATGAACAGTAGTAGGATGTACTAAAACCTCACCTTTCTACAACCGTAACCTAACCTCAATCAAGAAGAACGTTATGTAGATGTGAAGAGCATTTTGGAATTATTTTCAAGTACAATCAAGGCTGGTAATTTTTCAAAGGAGATTTTTTATTCGTCTTCAGAACTGACGAAAAGATCAGGATTAAGTGAATGCAGTAGTAGTTTATGTAGCAGTAGTTTGGAGTCAATTGTAGTATAAGTTTACATTGAATTTCCTTTTTTGTTTGTTGGCTAAAATTCATAAAATTCAATGTCAGTTTATATTGTCGTTAGTTTAATTATTATCATTTTTCAGAATCTAAGTATGCATGTATCTGGTTCATGATGAATGTATCCAGATGATTTAGCTCTATTTGGAATATGTAAGACTTCCTATTTTCAACAGCGACACCAACACAACAAAAGATCTTTCTGCGTGGATAAATTTACAGTTTTTTTTTTCTAAATTTATATGATGAGATCCATTAATTTGGGTCAGCATAAGCATTTGATCCATTGTAACTAGACCTATAGATATATAAAAGTATTCAGAGAGAATGAATTAGCGAGGAAATTAGCGTAAGCAAGCACCATAAATGCATAACATTTTTTACAGTTTTTTTTTTAAACTAATGTTAAAAGTTCAAATATCGTAAAGTTGAAAAATCATGAATATTGAATATTAGAGTAATCATTAGTAATAAGAACAAATATGCAACCTTTATAATCGGATTTGTACCGATATTCAGCTAAACATGTTTGAAAATGAATAATTATACCATACACCCATAGGGTGAAATGGTATATTAAAGTCGCCAAAATGTATGTAACAGGCAGAAGGAAGCTTTTCCGACCCCATAAAGTATATATATTCTTGATCAGCATCAACAGCCGAGACGATCTAGCCATGTCCGTCCGTCCGTCCGTCCGTCCGTCTGTATGAACACCTAGATCTCGGAGACTATAAGATCTAGAGCCACCAAATTTGGTATGTAGACTCGTGTAGTATGTAGAGTGATAAAGTTTATTTCAAATTTCTGCCACGCGCCCTACCGCCCCCGCAAATTAAATAAAACCGATTTTCTCAAAAACTATTCTAGCTAGAGACACCATAGTTGGTAGGAATATTTGCTTGGTAATTGCGCACATTTTTTATGTGTAAAAATTTTGCCACGCCCCTTTCCGCCCCCGTAATTTGAAAAAGTCGATTATCTCCCGTAATTTTCTACCTTGTGCAATCAAATCCGAAATACTAAGATATGCTTGTAAAAAGCATGCAAACCGATTTTTTTAAAAATACGAAAATGCATTTGTTATTATAAATTTGAAATATTTGTTTTATTGGTGTATGGTATACCCAAGTCGGCGAGACGACTTACTTACTTCATTTTTGTAGATCAAGTTGATCCAATCTAAAGCACGAATACGCTTATAATTTTGAGGTGCTTGAATAAATTATTATTATGCTTTAGTTTCCTGATGTAAAAAGAGAAGTCCCAACTTTCGTTTTAGGAGTCTGCGATAACTTTCGCTGGCAGATGGGGAGCGCAATTATGATCTATGGCGCCTGCAAGAAGTGATTGTTGCTAGTCGTTTGTCAATCCTATTGAGCAGTCATCTGCACACTAAACACCTTCTCTAAAGTTCTCTGAAGTCCTGGTGGAACAGCGTGAGTAGGTTAACAAAAAACGTCTGTGGTGGGGGATTCCAGATTAGACACAGATGTACAAAACTCGCCGTCCAAAGGGAGATATCAAATGAAGTAAGTAAGTCGTCTCGCCGACTTGGATATACCATACACCAGTAAAAAAAATATTTTAAATTTAGAATAACCAATGCATTTTCGTATTTAAAAAAAATGAAGTAAGTAAGTCGTCTCGCCGACTTGGATATACCATACACCAGTAAAACAAATATTTTAAATTTATAATAACCAATGCATTTTCGTATTTTTAAAAAAATCTGTTTGCATGCTTTTTAGAAGCATATCTTAGTATTTCGCTCACTCAAACATTCGAGCACCCTAGCGCCACCACCAGCCAACGGCCACTTCCGGCCATATGGAAAAACGTTTATAAGCATAACTTGACTATTTTTATTCCGATTTTGATCAAATTTGGTATTTTGCTTGATATTAGTATCAAATTTAAGTGTGACAAATTTGATTGCACAAGGTAGAAAATTACGGGAGATAATCGAGTTTTTTCAAATTAAGGGGGGCGGAAAGAGGCGTGGCAAAATCTTTACATATCAAAAATGTGCGCAATTACTAAGCAAATATTTATACCAACTATGGTGTCTCTAGCTAAAATAGGTTTTGAGAAAATCGGTTTTATTTGATTTGCGGGGGCGGTAGGGGGCGTGGCAAAATTTTTATAAATACAAAATGTGCGCGTTTACTAAGCAAATATACATACCAAATTTTGTGTCTCTAGTTGCTATGGTGTTTGAGAAAATCGGTTTTATATCATTTGCGGGGGCGGTAGGGGGCGTGGCAAACGTTTGAAACAAACTCGATAAGCGTACATATGACACGAGTCTACATACCAAATTTGGTGGCTCTAGCTCTTATAGTCTCCGAGATCTAGGTGTTCATACAGACGGACGGACGGACGGACAGACGGACTGACGGAGGGACGGACAGACGGACATGGCTAGATCGTCTCGGCTGTTGATGCTGATCAAGAATATATATACTTTATGGGGTCGGAAAAGCTTCCTTCTGCCTGTTACATACATTTTGGCGACTTTAATATACCATTTCACCCTATGGGTGTATGGTATAAAAACTGTTCACATGCTTTTCACAGGCATATCTTAGTATTTCGCTCATTCAAGCATACGAGCACCCTAGCGCCCCCACCAGCCAACGGCCACTTCCGGCCATATGGAAAAATGCTTATATGCATAACTTGGTATTTTGCTTGATATTAGTATCAAATTTAAGTGTGCTAAATTTAATTGCACAAGGTAGAAAATTACGGGAGATAATCGACTTTTTTCAAATTCCGGGGGCGGAAAGGGGCGTGGCAAAATCTTTACACATCAAAAATGTGCGCAATTACTAAGCAAATATTTATACCAACCATATTTAAACCAACTATGGTGTCTCTAGCTAGAATAGTTTTTGAGAAAATCGGTTTTATTTAATTTGCGGGGGCGGTAGGGGGCGTGGCAAAATTTTTATAAACACAAAATGTGCGCATTTACAAAGCAAATGTACATACCAAATTTTGTGTCTCTAGTTGCTATAGTGTTTAAGAAAATCGGTTTTATGTAATTTGCGGGGGCGGTAGGGGGCGTGGTAAAATTTTTATAAACACAAAATGTGCGCATTTACAAAGCAAATATACATACCCAATTTTGGGTCTCTAGTTGTTATAGTGTTTAAAAAAATCGGTTTTATGTAATTTGGGGGGCGGTAGGGGGCGTGGCAAAATTTTTATAAATACAAAATGTGCGCATTTACTAAGCAAATATACATACCAAATTTTGTGTCTCTAGTTGATATAGTTTTTGAGAAAATCGGTTTTATTTAATTTGCGGGGGCGGTAGGGGGCGTGGCAAAATTTTTATAAACACAAAATGTGTGCATTTACTAAGCAAATATACATACCAAATTTTGTGTCTCTAGTTGCTATAGTGTTTAAGAAAATCGGTTTTATATAATTTGCGGGGGGCGGTAGGGGGCGTGGCAGAAATTTGAAATAAACTTTATCACTCGACATACTACACGAATCTACATACCAAATTTGGTGGCTCTAGCTCTTATAGTCTCCGAGATCTAGGTGTTCATACAGACGGACATGGCTAGATCGTCTCGGCTGTTGATGCTGATCAAGAAAAGCTTCCTTCTGCCTGTTACATACATTTTGGCGACTTTAATATACCATTTCACCCTATGGGTGTATGGTATAAAAACGGTAAAATGGAAAACGACGATACTACCGACGACGAAAAGGGGGACACAAACGCAAACTTTGCGAAATCTCGTCAACTCCTTACTCATCCGAAAATGACTACATAGAAAGTAAAAAAATATTACAAGAAGAACGTGACGAAGCAAACGCCGAAATCAATGCGTTTCAAATACAAATAAAATACAAATACAAATAAACACAAAATGTGCGCATTTACAAAGCAAATATACATACCCAATTTTGGGTCTCTAGTTGTTATAGTGTTTAAAAAAATCGGTTTTATGTAATTTGGGGGGCGGTAGGGGGCGTGGCAAAATTTTTATAAATACAAAATGTGCGCATTTACTAAGCAAATATACATACCAAATTTTGTGTCTCTAGTTGATATAGTTTTTGAGAAAATCGGTTTTATTTAATTTGCGGGGGCGGTAGGGGGCGTGGCAAAATTTTTATAAACACAAAATGTGTGCATTTACTAAGCAAATATACATACCAAATTTTGTGTCTCTAGTTGCTATAGTGTTTAAGAAAATCGGTTTTATATAATTTGCGGGGGCGGTAGGGGGCGTGGCAGAAATTTGAAATAAACTTTATCACTCGACATACTACACGAATCTACATACCAAATTTGGTGGCTCTAGCTCTTATAGTCTCCGAGATCTAGGTGTTCATACAGACGGACATGGCTAGATCGTCTCGGCTGTTGATGCTGATCAAGAAAAGCTTCCTTCTGCCTGTTACATACATTTTGGCGACTTTAATATACCATTTCACCCTATGGGTGTATGGTATAAAAACGGTAAAATGGAAAACGACGATACTACCGACGACGAAAAGGGGGACACAAACGCAAACTTTGCGAAATCTCGTCAACTCCTTACTCATCCGAAAATGACTATATAGAAAGTAAAAAAATATTACAAGAAGAACGTGACGAAGCAAACGCCGAAATCAATGCGTTTCAAATACAAATACAACAAATGCAACAACAAATACAGCTAATTTAACAACAAAATCTACAAACTCAAATACAGCTTCACCAAACTCAACAACAACTACAACAAAGTCAACAACAATATCAACAAGCGCAGCAGCTACTTTAGCAACAAAAGCATGCGCAAAACATTAAAAATCAACACAAAGAACTCGGCATACCGTCTGATATTAAACAATTGATTGGGAATAAGTCTTAACAGACAGCAAAGGGAAACTCTAGACGAGCGAATAGAAAAAATAAGCCGCCATCAAACACGTCTGATTCAATGAAAATTGACAATCAGGAAGTACTGGCAAAGCCAGGTGGGGCATCAGCATCGCCAAGGCCAGTAGGATCTGCAACTAGAGGAAATCAGTGCACTGCAGCCACATCGAAAGCGCCTGCCAAAGCAGTGATGGAGCCAAAAAGCACCTCCCCTTGAAGCCAAAATAAGTCTCAAATCGCAAATACCCATAATAGCTGTATATAACCAAAACGCAAAAGAAATTGTCGGTAAGTTGAGCAAATCATAGCAGACCAAAAGCTCACCATTAATATAATAAATAACCAGAGAGCCGGGGCTAACCTAGGCCGTGCCGAAGTTTGTATATCCTTGCAACTTTACACTTTCTTTAACTTTAATTGTACATAGTAAAAAATACAACAGGAGTCACTGTTTTTCACCGATCATTCCTATGGGAACTATATGATATAGTCACCCGATCTTGATCAAACTTGGTACAGTCATTACTAGATATGTTAAACTAAGAATCATACATTTTTATGACAATTCCGTGAAAAGTAACGAAGTTAATAATAAAAGTCAACGTTTTCGACCGATCGTTCCTATGACAGCTATATGATATAGTCATCCGATCTGAATCAAATTTGGCAAAGTTCTTTATAAGTGTAATAAACTTACCAAAATTGAATTTCACGATAGTAGCTCAGAAAATATCGAAGTAATTCAGAAAAGTCACTGTTCGTGACTTTGCCGTTTATATGGGAGCCATACTATATAGCGGTGCGAATTGGCTGAATCCGAGATATATAAACTATGCAGTATATACCAAATTTCAACCCTGTAGCTCTTACGGTCTAGGAGGAGTTCGCGTCGATCCAGGCGGTCGGACGGACATGGCTATATGAACTCGTCTCGTCGGGCTGATCAAGAATATATACACTTTATATGGTGCGAAATGCTTCGTTCTATGCGTTGCACACTTCTGATCAAAATTAATATACTCTTTTTGCAAGGGTATAAAAATTTTATGCACATACAAGTTTTCAACCTGGAAGACTTTGATACAACCAAATATTTTTTCAAAAGCCTCAACCAAAACTTATATTCATACATCCCAAAAGAACTGAAAACGCATAGTGTAATAATAAGGAAACTACCTGCACAAAAAGTACAGTAAGCCCTAATCTAATCATCTAATCACCTGAGCAAAAGATAGTATCGGTGAAGCCATTTAAAAAGAGTCTCTGGTTAATACAATTTGCGAAATCCGAGAATATCAAACAAATCCATAGCCTTAGAACCCTATTAAACCTCCGGATTGTTCACGCACTATCAATTCATCCGCCAGCTGATACCAGCTACACATACTAGAGCAGCACAACAGCAATCTTCGGCACCTCTGTCGCCATATGTGTACGAAACGGAGGGCAGTACAAAAAAATAGAAATTCAGCCCCTACGATATATCGAAGCAGTTGCAATCAAAATATTATACCTGGATTTTCAAAATGCAAACCACAAAATTATTCTAGTCTCACTCTACGAACGTCCATATGAGCGTCTTTACGAAAGTGATCTAAACTCCCAGATCAACTGTAATATACAGGATTTTAAATTATTTTAAAATACAACTGAATTCGATTATTTATTTTTTTGTTATCGATATTTGCTAATGTGGTGAGAATCGAAATGTAGGTGTCCAGCTGATAACATTATGAGTTAAGGGGCAACGTTACACAGCTGATCGGTTGGCCTTACGTGATTTTCTAGAAATGGAGTTTGGATAAAACAATAAGAAAATGAAGTAAGTCGTCTCGCCGACTTCGGTATACCATGCACCAGGTCAAAAAATAATTTAAATTTCGAAAATGTCTATTAAATTCGCCTCATAGCATATGCTATCTCGTTCGCCCTCACAAAAACACACGAGCCAACTCCGCCCTTGTGGACCGCCTAGTAAAACTCGTTTATTAATTGGGCTAATTAGACTGCTAAATTTGGTTTTAATAGTCATAAGAGGCAATCGGTTTTTTATAGATTCTGGATGCAAAAGTAGGCGTGGCCAAAATGTTAAATATTAATAATCTGCACGCATACTAAAGAAATCTAATAACCAAATTTGGAGGTTCAAGCTTGGTTAGTTTTCGAGAAAATCTGTTTAATTCAATCTGGGGTGGCATAAGGGGGCGTGGCAAAAATTTGAAATAAACTTGAACAGCGTAGGTAATACCGGAGTCTAAGTAAATTTGGTGACTCTAGCTCTTATAGTCTCCGAGATGTCCGCCAAGTTACCGACACTGTTAAACTCGAGTTAGCGACGGTCCTCTGTTAACCCTCTGTTAACTTTTTTGCCTTTTTTATTTTTTCATTTTTCAGCTATTTATTAACTGTTTTGAAACAAATAAAGCCTTAGATGATTAATAATAGATGAAATTTTCGTTTTAATTCAGCTTTAGGGGTTTTTGAGCATTCTATGTATTGACAATTGAATGCCAGATTTTTCGCCAATTATTTATCTATGTATATCCCCACCAAGTTTTGTAAGAATTCCTCGTAACGCTTTCGAGAAAATTGCATTTTTTTGAACCAACCATGATTTTCCCCATACAAAATGTGTAAAAATTACGCCGATTTTATCGGGCAAAAACTCGGCTATATGGTAACGGCTGGAATATGTTTGGGTAATTTTATTTAAAATTCCTCGTAACGTTTTCGAGAAAAATGCATACATACATGTGGGGGTACTTTTTGCCCGCAAATTTTTTTCAATCTCGATTGGCCCAGCTGTTTTCTCAATTCGCCACTCATCATATGGTCATTTCGCCCCACCACAAATGACCACAAAATGAACGAAAAAATGGGTTGATTTTGTTGGGCAAAAACTCGCCTATATAGTAACGTCTCAATGAATTGCCAGAATTTAGGTATGACTTTCGGGAATGTGTTCAGAGAGTTTAAGCAAAATTTCTCGTAACGTTTTCGAGAAAAATGTCAAAATGTATGGAGAAATATTAAAGAAGCTAACATCGGCTGTGCCGAAGTTTATATACCCTTGCAGTCCATGGCCATAATATTTGTACATACATGTTCCAAACTCTTTTTCTGTATCTCAATTCATTAATGCACAGAACCTTTCAAATATCATTTCAATTTCTTCTTCTTCTACACATATAGTTTATGTAGCGTTGCGTCTGTATGTGTGCATGCTCTGTTGATTTGATGATGACGTAGTAGGCAGCTAGCCGAACCGATTTATATCGGCTGTAACTTGTGTTCTATATATCCGATCAGATTCAAATTTTGGGATCTGAGATTTTATATATAATACTATCATATTGGTAAATTTCATGGCGATACTCCAATTTTTGCAAAAATGTTTCCTCCAGAGCTATATGATATAAAGGTCCGATTCTCCCAATTTTCATACTTTATTTTTCCTTTTAGCTCTTAAGATGGCTGAGTAAAACGCATACGCACAGACGGACGGACAGACGGACATGGCTATATCAACTCAGCTTCTCATGCTGATCAAGAATATATATACATTATAGGGTCGGAAACGTCTCCTTCTGTGCGTTACAAACATCTGACCAATTTTATAATACCCTCTGCAAGGGTATAATAAAAGTTTGCGCGTATATTAAGCCACTAGACATTTCAAAAATTTGTGTTTCTAGCTTTCTTAGTTTTCGAGAAAATCAGTTTTATTTAATTTTCAGAGGCGTAAGGGGGGCGTGGCAAAAATTTGCAATAAATTTGAACAGCGTAGGTATTACAAGAGTCTGAATAACAAATTTGGTCACTCTAGCTCTTATTGTCTCCAATATCTACGTGTTCATACGGACAGACATGGCATGGGACATGGCTAGCTCGACTTGGCTGTTGATCATGGTCAAGAATATATACACTCTGCCTGTTACATACATTTTGGCGACATTAATATATCATTTCACCCAATGGGTGGATCGTATTCTTTCTTTCCTTTACGTGAATTGTAACTGATCGGACTTATTTGCCCCAAGTCTTAATAACCGAATTGGGGAGCGTATTTCCCTACGCTTGTGTGGAAATAAAAATTTTCGCGTGTGCGTGTTCAAAAGATTGAGGTAAGTTAATTTCATTACAATAATTCTCAGATTATTGTGCATTTAACTTATACATTTTCTCTTTAACAGCAATCGGAAATTATTCCCAACATATGTACATATCTAACTTGAGATGCTTGTCTTTGGCAGACTTGCCCACAGCAGTCTCAACTTTTTAAGTGTGAACTGTATGCGTACGATAGCAACTTTTTGTACGACGATCGATTGTGGAAATCCGAGAATTGATTATAATTAACTTTTGCCTCGGATAATATTAAGGGTAAATAGGAGAAAATTCCCAAAATAGTTTTGTGTCTTATATAGTGTTATTATAGATGCGGCGATACCGAAGCAAAGTGAAAATTTCGTATGTTAAGACATATGCAAATATCAACATTGCGCTTTCCGCTTATCCTGCCTAACCTGTAGTCGAGACCATACAACCAGAACACGTAAAAAAGTAGAAGGATGTATTAAACCTGACTTGGCGACAGAGGTGCCGAAGATTGCTGTTGTGCTGCTCTAGTATGTGTAGCTGGTATCAGCTGGCGGATGAATTGATAGTGCGTGAACAATCCGGAGGTTTAATAGGGTTCTAAGGCTATGGATTTGTTTGATATTCTCGGATTTCGCAAATTGTATTAACCAGAGACTCTTTTTAAATGGCTTCACCGATACTATCTTTTGCTCAGGTGATTAGATGATTAGATTAGGGCTTACTGTACTTTTTGTGCAGGTAGTTTCCTTATTATTACACTATGCGTTTTCAGTTCTTTTGGGATGTATGAATATAAGTTTTGGTTGAGGCTTTTGAAAAAATATTTGGTTGTATCAAAGTCTTCCAGGTTGAAAACTTGTATGTGCATAAAATTTTTATACCCTTGCAAAAAGAGTATATTAATTTTGATCAGAAGTGTGCAACGCATAGAACGAAGCATTTCGCACCATATAAAGTGTATATATTCTTGATCAGCCCGACGAGACGAGTTCATATAGCCATGTCCGTCCGACCGCCTGGATCGACGCGAACTCCTCCTAGACCGTAAGAGCTACAGGGTTGAAATTTGGTATATACTGCATAGTTTATATATCTCGGATTCAGCCGATTCGCACCGCTATATAGTATGGCTCCCATATAAACGGCAAAGTCACGAACAGTGACTTTTCTGAATTACTTCGATATTTTCTGAGCTACTATCGTGAAATTCAATTTTGGTAAGTTTATTACACTTATAAAGAACTTTGCCAAATTTGATTCAGATCGGATGACTATATCATATAGCTGTCATAGGAACGATCGGTCGAAAACGTTGACTTTTATTATTAACTTCGTTACTTTTCACGCAATTGTCATAAAAATGTATGATTCTTAGTTTAACATATCTAGTAATGACTGTACCAAGTTTGATCAAGATCGGGTGACTATATCATATAGTTCCCATAGGAATGATCGGTGAAAAACAGTGACTCCTGTTGTATTTTTTACTATGTACAATTAAAGTTAAAGAAAGTGTAAAGTTGCAAGGATATACAAACTTCGGCACGGCCTAGGTTAGCCCCGGCTCTCTGGTTATTTATTATATTAATGGTGAGCTTTTGGTCTGCTATGATTTGCTCAACTTACCGACAATTTCTTTTGCGTTTTGGTTATATACAGCTATTATGGGTATTTGCGATTTGAGACTTATTTTGGCTTCAAGGGGAGGTGCTTTTTGGCTCCATCACTGCTTTGGCAGGCGCTTTCGATGTGGCTGCAGTGCACTGATTTCCTCTAGTTGCAGATCCTACTGGCCTTGGCGATGCTGATGCCCCACCTGGCTTTGCCAGTACTTCCTGATTGTCAATTTTCATTGAATCAGACGTGTTTGATGGCGGCTTATTTTTTCTATTCGCTTGTCTAGAGTTTCCCTTTGCTGTCTGTTAAGACTTATTCCCAATCAATTGTTTAATATCAGACGGTATGCCGAGTTCTTTGTGTTGATTTTTAATGTTTTGCGCATGCTTTTGTTGCTAAAGTAGCTGCTGCGCTTGTTGATATTGTTGTTGACTTTGTTGTAGTTGTTGTTGAGTTTGGTGAAGCTGTATTTGAGTTTGTAGATTTTGTTGTTAAATTAGCTGTATTTGTTGTTGCATTTGTTGTATTTGTATTTGAAACGCATTGATTTCGGCGTTTGCTTCGTCACGTTCTTCTTGTAATATTTTTTTACTTTCTATGTAGTCATTTTCGGATGAGTAAGGAGTTGACGAGATTTCGCAAAGTTTGCGTTTGTGTCCCCCTTTTCGTCGTCGGTAGTATCGTCGTTTTCCATTTTACCGTTTTTATACCATACACCCATAGGGTGAAATGGTATATTAAAGTCGCCAAAATGTATGTAACAGGCAGAAGGAAGCTTTTCTTGATCAGCATCAACAGCCGAGACGATCTAGCCATGTCCGTCTGTATGAACACCTAGATCTCGGAGACTATAAGAGCTAGAGCCACCAAATTTGGTATGTAGATTCGTGTAGTATGTCGAGTGATAAAGTTTATTTCAAATTTCTGCCACGCCCCCTACCGCCCCCGCAAATTATATAAAACCGATTTTCTTAAACACTATAGCAACTAGAGACACAAAATTTGGTATGTATATTTGCTTAGTAAATGCACACATTTTGTGTTTATAAAAATTTTGCCACGCCCCCTACCGCCCCCGCAAATTAAATAAAACCGATTTTCTCAAAAACTATATCAACTAGAGACACAAAATTTGGTATGTATATTTGCTTAGTAAATGCGCACATTTTGTATTTATAAAAATTTTGCCACGCCCCCTACCGCCCCCCAAATTACATAAAACCGATTTTTTTAAACACTATAGCAACTAGAGACCCAAAATTGGGTATGTATATTTGCTTTGTAAATGCGCACATTTTGTGTTTATAAAAATTTTACCACGCCCCCTACCGCCCCCGCAAATTACATAAAACCGATTTTCTTAAACACTATAGCAACTAGAGACACAAAATTTGGTATGTATATTTGCTTTGTAAATGCGCACGTTTTGTATTTATAAAAATTTTGCCACGCCCCCTACCGCCCCCCAAATTACATAAAACCGATTTTTTTAAACACTATAGCAACTAGAGACCCAAAATTGGGTATGTATATTTGCTTTGTAAATGCGCACATTTTGTGTTTATAAAAATTTTGCCACGCCCCCTACCGCCCCCGCGAATTAAATAAAACCGATTTTCTCAAAAACTATTCTAGCTAGAGACACCATAGTTGGTTTAAATATGGTTGGTATAAATATTTGCTTAGTAATTGCGCACATTTTTGATGTGTAAAGATTTTGCCACGCCCCTTTCCGCCCCCGGAATTTGAAAAAAGTCGATTATCTCCCGTAATTTTCTACCTTGTGCAATTAAATTTAGCACACTTAAATTTGATACTAATATCAAGCAAAATACCAAGTTATGCATATAAGCATTTTTCCATATGGCCGGAAGTGGCCGTTGGCTGGTGGGGGCGCTAGGGTGCTCGTATGCTTGAATGAGCGAAATACTAAGATATGCCTGTGAAAAGCATGTGAACAGTTTTTATACCATACACCCATAGGGTGAAATGGTATATTAAAGTCGCCAAAATGTATGTAACAGGCAGAAGGAAGCTTTTCCGACCCCATAAAGTATATATATTCTTGATCAGCATCAACAGCCGAGACGATCTAGCCATGTCCGTCTGTCCGTCCCTCCGTCAGTCCGTCAGTCCGTCTGTCCGTCCGTCCGTCCGTCTGTATGAACACCTAGATCTCGGAGACTATAAGAGCTAGAGCCACCAAATTTGGTATGTAGACTCGTGTCATATGTACGCTTATCGAGTTTGTTTCAAACGTTTGCCACGCCCCCTACCGCCCCCGCAAATGATATAAAACCGATTTTCTCAAACACCATAGCAACTAGAGACACAAAATTTGGTATGTATATTTGCTTAGTAAACGCGCACATTTTGTATTTATAAAAATTTTGCCACGCCCCCTACCGCCCCCGCAAATCAAATAAAACCGATTTTCTCAAAACCTATTTTAGCTAGAGACACCATAGTTGGTATAAATATTTGCTTAGTAATTGCGCACATTTTTGATATGTAAAGATTTTGCCACGCCTCTTTCCGCCCCCCTTAATTTGAAAAAACTCGATTATCTCCCGTAATTTTCTACCTTGTGCAATCAAATTTGTCACACTTAAATTTGATACTAATATCAAGCAAAATACCAAATTTGATCAAAATCGGAATAAAAATAGTCAAGTTATGCTTATAAACGTTTTTCCATATGGCCGGAAGTGGCCGTTGGCTGGTGGTGGCGCTAGGGTGCTCGAATGTTTGAGTGAGCGAAATACTAAGATATGCTTCTAAAAAGCATGCAAACAGATTTTTTTAAAAATACGAAAATGCATTGGTTATTATAAATTTAAAATATTTGTTTTACTGGTGTATGGTATATCCAAGTCGGCGAGACGACTTACTTACTTCATTTTTTTTAAATACGAAAATGCATTGGTTATTCTAAATTTAAAATATTTTTTTTACTGGTGTATGGTATATCCAAGTCGGCGAGACGACTTACTTACTTCATTTGATATCTCCCTTTGGACGGCGAGTTTTGTACATCTGTGTCTAATCTGGAATCCCCCACCACAGACGTTTTTTGTTAACCTACTCACGCTGTTCCACCAGGACTTCAGAGAACTTTAGAGAAGGTGTTTAGTGTGCAGATGACTGCTCAATAGGATTGACAAACGACTAGCAACAATCACTTCTTGCAGGCGCCATAGATCATAATTGCGCTCCCCATCTGCCAGCGAAAGTTATCGCAGACTCCTAAAACGAAAGTTGGGACTTCTCTTTTACATCAGGAAACTAAAGCATAATAATAATTTATTCAAGCACCTCAAAATTATAAGCGTATTCGTGCTTTAGATTGGATCAACTTGATCTACAAAAATGAAATAAGTAAGTCGTCTCGCCGACTTGGGTATACCATACACCAATAAAACAAATATTTCAAATTTATAATAACAAATGCATTTTCGTATTTTTAAAAAAATCGGTTTGCATGCTTTTTACAAGCATATCTTAGTATTTCGGATTTGATTGCACAAGGTAGAAAATTACGGGAGATAATCGACTTTTTTCAAATTACGGGGGCGGAAAGGGGCGTGGCAAAATTTTTACACATAAAAAATGTGCGCAATTACCAAGCAAATATTCCTACCAACTATGGTGTCTCTAGCTAGAATAGTTTTTGAGAAAATCGGTTTTATTTAATTTGCGGGGGCGGTAGGGCGCGTGGCAGAAATTTGAAATAAACTTTATCACTCTACATACTACACGAGTCTACATACCAAATTTGGTGGCTCTAGCTCTTATATTCTCCGAGATCTAGGTGTTCATACAGACGGACGGACGGACGGACAACGGACATGGCTAGATCGTCTCGGCTGTTGATGCTGATCAAGAATATATATACTTTATGGGGTCGGAAAAGCTTCCTTCTGCCTGTTACATACATTTTGGCGACTTTAATATACCATTTCACCCTATGGGTGTATGGTATAATTATTCATTTTCAAACATGTTTAGCTGAATATCGGTACAAATCCGATTATAAAGGTTGCATATTTGTTCTTATTACTAATGATTACTCTAATATTCAATATTCATGATTTTCCAACTTTACGAAAATGTCTATTAAATTCGCCTCATAGCATATGCTATCTCGTTCGCCCTCACAAAAACACACGAGCCAACTCCGCCCTTGTGGACCGCCTAGTAAAACTCGTTTATTAATTGGGCTAATTAGACTGCTAAATTTGGTTTTAATAGTCATAAGAGGCAATCGGTTTTTTATAGATTCTGGATGCAAAAGTAGGCGTGGCCAAAATGTTAAATATTAATAATCTGCACGCATACTAAAGAAATCTAATAACCAAATTTGGAGGTTCAAGCTTGGTTAGTTTTCGAGAAAATCTGTTTAATTTAATCTGGGGTGGCATAAGGGGGCGTGGCAAAAATTTGAAATAAACTTGAACAGCGTAGGTATTACCGGAGTCTAAGTAAATTTGGTGACTCTAGCTCTTATAGTCTCCGAGATGTCCGCCAAGTTACCGACACTGTTAAACTCGAGTTAGCGACGGTCCTCTGTTAACCCTCTGTTAACTTTTTTGCCTTTTTTATTTTTTCATTTTTCAGCTATTTATTAACTGTTTTGAAACAAATAAAGCCTTAGATGATTAATAATAGATGAAATTTTCGTTTTAATTCAGCTTTAGGGGTTTTTGAGCATTCTATGTATTGACAATTGAATGCCAGATTTTTCGCCAATTATTTATCTATATCCCCACCAAGTTTTGTAAGAATTCCTCGTAACGCTTTCGAGAAAATTGCATTTTTTTGAACCAACCATGATTTTCCCCATACAAAATGTGTAAAAAATTACGCCGATTTTATCGGGCAAAAACTCGGCTATATGGTAACGGCTGGAATATGTTTGGGTAATTTTATTTAAAATTCCTCGTAACGTTTTCGAGAAAAATGCATACATACATGTGGGGGTACTTTTTGCCCGCAAATTTTTTTCAATCTCGATTGGCCCAGCTGTTTTCTCAATTCGCCACTCATCATATGGTCATTTCGCCCCACCACAAATGACCACAAAATGAACGAAAAAATGGGTTGATTTTGTTGGGCAAAAACTCACCTATATAGTAACGTCTCAATGAATTGCCAGAATTTAGGTATGACTTTCGGGAATGTGTTCAGAGAGTTTAAGCAAAATTTCTCGTAACGTTTTCGAGAAAAATGTCAAAATGTATGGAGAAATATCAAAGAAGCTAACATCGGCTGTGCCGAAGTTTATATACCCTTGCAGTCCATGGCCATAATATTTGTACATACATGTTCCAAACTCTTTTTCTGTATATCAATTCATTAATGCACAGAACCTTTCAAATATCATTTCAATTTCTTCTTCTTCTACACATATAGTTTATGTAGCGTTGCGTCTGTATGTGTGCATGCTCTGTTGATTTGATGATGACGTAGTAGGCAGCTAGCCGAACCGATTTATATCGGCTGTAACTTGTGTTCTATATATCCAATCAGATCAAATTTTGGGATCTGAGATTTTATATATAATACTATCATATTGGTAAATTTCATGGCGATACTCCAATTTTTGCAAAAATGTTTCCTCCAGAGCTATATGATATAAAGGTCCGATTCTCCCAATTTTCATACTTTATTTTTCCCAGGTAATAAAAAGCACCCAAAAAAAATTTCATCCCGATAGCTCTTAAGATGGCTGAGTAAAACGCATACGCACAGACGGACAGACAGACGGACATGGCTATATCAACTCAGTTTCTCATGCTGATCAAGAATATATATACTTTATAGGGTCGGAAACGTCTCCTTCTGGGCGTTACAAACATCTGACCAACTTTATAATACCCTCTGCAAGGGTATAATAAAAGTCTGCGCGTATATTAAGCCACTAGACATTTCAAAAATTTGTGTTTCTAGCTTTCTTAGTTTTCGAGAAAATCAGTTTTATTTAATTTTCAGAGGCGTAAGGGGGCGTGGCAAAAATTTGCAATAAATTTGAACAGCGTAGGTATTACAAGAGTCTGAATAACAAATTTGGTCACTCTAGCTCTTATTGTCTCCAATATCTACGTGTTCATACGGACAGACATGGCATGGGACATGGCTAGCTCGACTTGGCTGTTGATCATGGTCAAGAATATATACACTCTGCCTGTTACATACATTTTGGCGACATTAATATATCATTTCACCCAATGGGTGGATCGTATTCTTTCTTTCCTTCACGTGAATTTTAACTGATCGGACTTATTTGCCCCAAGTCTTAATAACCGAATTGGGGAGCGTATTTCCCTACGCTTGTGTGGAAATAAAAATTTTCGCGTGTGCATGTTCAAAAGATTGAGGTAAGTTAATTTCATTACAATAATTCTCAGATTATTGTGCATTTAACTTATACATTTTCTCTTTAACAGCAATCGGAAATTATTCCCAACATACATATCTAACTTGAGATGCTTGTCTTTGGCAGACTTGCCCACAGCAGTCTCAACTTTTTAAGTGTGAACTGTATGCGTTACGATAGCAACTTTTTGTACGACGATCGATTGTGGAAATCCGAGAATTGATTATAATTAACTTTTGCCTCGGATAATATTAAGGGTAAATGGGAGAAAATTCCCAAAATAGTTTTGTGTCTTATATAGTGTTATTATAGATGCGGCGATACCGAAGCAAAGTGAAAATTTCGTATGTTAAGACATATGCAAATATCAACATTGCGCTTTCCGCTTATCCTGCCTAACCTGTAATCGAGACCATACAACCAGAACACGTAAAAAAGTAGAAGGATGTATTAAACCTAACCTTTTCCCCAATCTTAACCTAACCTAAATCAAGGAGGATGAACAGTAGTAGGATGTACTAAAACCTCACCTTTCTACAACCGTAACCTAACCTCAAATATGTAAGACTTCCTATTTTCAACAGCGACACCAACACAACAAAAGATCTTTCTGCGTGGATAAATTTACATTTTTTTTTCTAAATTTATATGATGAGATCCATTAATTTGGGTCAGCATAAGCATTTGATCCATTGTAACTAGACCTATAGATATATAAAAGTATTCAGAGAGAATGAATTAGCGAGGAAATTAGCGTAAGCAAGCACCATAAATGTATAACATTTTTACAGTTTTTTTTTTTAAACTAATGTTAAAAGTTCAAAATCGTAAAGTTGGAAAATCATGAATATTGAATATTAGAGTAATCATTAGTAATAAGAACAAATATGCAACCTTTATAATCGGATTTGTACCGATATTCAGCTAAACATGTTTGAAAATGAATAATTATACCATACACCCATAGGGTGAAATGGTATATTAAAGTCGCCAAAATGTATGTAACAGGCAGAAGGAAGCTTTTCCGACCCCATAAAGTATATATATTCTTGATCAGCATCAACAGCCGAGACGATCTAGCCATGTCCGTTGTCCGTCCGTCCGTCCGTCTGTATGAACACCTAGATCTCGGAGAATATAAGAGCTAGAGCCACCAAATTTGGTATGTAGACTCGTGTAGTATGTAGACTGATCAAGTTTATTTCAAATTTCTGCCATGCCCCCTACCGCCCCCGCAAATTAAATAAAACCGATTTTCTCAAAAACTATTCTAGCTAGAGACACCATAGTTGGTAGGAATATTTGCTTGGTAATTGCGCACATTTTTTATGTGTAAAAATTTTGCCACGCCCCTTTCCGCCCCCGTAATTTGAAAAAAGTCGATTATCTCCCGTAATTTTCTACCTTGTGCAATCAAATGCGAAATACTAAAATATGCTTGTAAAAAGCATGCAAACCGATTTTTTTAAAAATACGAAAATGCATTTGTTATTATAAATTTGAAATATTTGTTTTATTGGTGTATGGTATACCCAAGTCGGCGAGACGACTTACTTACTTCATTTTTGTAGATCAAGTTGATCCAATCTAAAGCACGAATACGCTTATAATGAATAAATTATTATTATGCTTTAGTTTCCTGATGTAAAAAGAGAAGTCCCAACTTTCGTTTTAGGAGTCTGCGATAACTTTCGCTGGCAGATGGGGAGCGCAATTATGATCTATGGCGCCTGCAAGAAGTGATTGTTGCTAGTCGTTTGTCAATCCTATTGAGCAGTCATCTGCACACTAAACACCTTCTCTAAAGTTCTCTGAAGTCCTGGTGGAACAGCGTGAGTAGGTTAACAAAAAACGTCTGTGGTGGGGGATTCCAGATTAGACACAGATGTACAAAACTCGCCGTCCAAAGGGAGATATCAAATGAAGTAAGTAAGTCGTCTCGCCGACTTGGATATACCATACACCAGTAAAACAAATATTTTAAATTTAGAATAACCAATGCATTTTCGTATTTAAAAAAAACTGTTCACATGCTTTTCACAGGCATATCTTAGTATTTCGATGATTCAAGCATACGAGCACCCTAGCGCCCCCACCAGCCAACGGCCACTTCCGGCCATATGGAAAAATGCTTATATGCATAACTTGGTATTTTGCTTGATATTAGTATCAAATTTAAGTGTGCTAAATTTAATTGCACAAGGTAGAAAATTACGGGAGATAATCGACTTTTTTCAAATTCCGGGGGCGGAAAGGGGCGTGGCAAAATCTTTACACATCAAAAATGTGCGCAATTACTAAGCAAATATTTATACCAACCATATTTAAACCAACTATGGTGTCTCTAGCTAGAATAGTTTTTGAGAAAATCGGTTTTATTTACCAAATTTTGTGTCTCTAGTTGCTATAGTGTTTAAGAAAATCGGTTTTATGTAATTTGCGGGGGCGGTAGGGGGCGTGGTAAAATTTTTATAAATACAAAATGTGCGCATTTACAAAGCAAATATACATACCCAATTTTGGGTCTCTAGTTGCTATAGTGTTTAAAAAAATCGGTTTTATGTAATTTGGGGGGCGGTAGGGGGCGTGGCAAAATTTTTATAAATACAAAATGTGCGCATTTACTAAGCAAATATACATACCAAATTTTGTGTCTCTAGTTGATATAGTTTTTGAGAAAATCGGTTTTATTTAATTTGCGGGGGCGGTAGGGGGCGTGGCAAAATTTTTATAAACACAAAATGTGTGCATTTACTAAGCAAATATACATACCAAATTTTGTGTCTGTAGTTGCTATAGTGTTTAAGAAAATCGGTTTTATATAATTTGCGGGGGCGGTAGGGGGCGTGGCAGAAATTTGAAATAAACTTTATCACTCTACATACTACACGAATCTACATACCAAATTTGGTGGCTCTAGCTCTTATAGTCTCCGAGATCTAGGTGTTCATACAGACGGACATGGCTAGATCGTCTCGGCTGTTGATGCTGATCAAGAATATATATACTTTATGGGGTCGGAAAAGCTTCCTTCTGCCTGTTACATACATATAAAAACGGTAAAATGGAAAACGACGATACTACCGACGACGAAAAGGGGGACACAAACGCAAACTTTGCGAAATCTCGTCAACTCCTTACTCATCCGAAAATGACTACATAGAAAGTAAAAAAATATTACAAGAAGAACGTGACGAAGCAAACGCCGAAATCAATGCGTTTCAAATACAAATACAACAAATGCAACAACAAATACAGCTAATTTAACAACAAAATCTACAAACTCAAATACAGCTTCACCAAACTCAACAACAACTACAACAAAGTCAACAACAATATCAACAAGCGCAGCAGCTACTTTAGCAACAAAAGCATGCGCAAAACATTAAAAATCAACACAAAGAACTCGGCATACCGTCTGATATTAAACAATTGATTGGGAATAAGTCTTAACAGACAGCAAAGGGAAACTCTAGACGAGCGAATAGAAAAAATAAGCCGCCATCAAACACGTCTGATTCAATGAAAATTGACAATCAGGAAGTACTGGCAAAGCCAGGTGGGGCATCAGCATCGCCAAGGCCAGTAGGATCTGCAACTAGAGGAAATCAGTGCACTGCAGCCACATCAAAAGCGCCTGCCAAAGCAGTGATGGAGCCAAAAAGCACCTCCCCTTGAAGCCAAAATAAGTCTCAAATCGCAAATACCCATAATAGCTGTATATAACCAAAACGCAAAAGAAATTGTCGGTAAGTTGAGCAAATCATAGCAGACCAAAAGCTCACCATTAATATAATAAATAACCAGAGAGCCGGGGCTAACCTAGGCCGTGCCGAAGTTTGTATATCCTTGCAACTTTACACTTTCTTTAACTTTAATTGTACATAGTAAAAAATACAACAGGAGTCACTGTTTTTCACCGATCATTCCTATGGGAACTATATGATATAGTCACCCGATCTTGATCAAACTTGGTACAGTCATTACTAGATATGTTAAACTAAGAATCATACATTTTTATGACAATTGCGTGAAAAGTAACGAAGTTAATAATAAAAGTCAACGTTTTCGACCGATCGTTCCTATGACAGCTATATGATATAGTCATCCGATCTGAATCAAATTTGGCAAAGTTCTTTATAAGTGTAATAAACTTACCAAAATTGAATTTCACGATAGTAGCTCAGAAAATATCGAAGTAATTCAGAAAAGTCACTGTTCGTGACTTTGCCGTTTATATGGGAGCCATACTATATAGCGGTGCGAATCGGCTGAATCCGAGATATATAAACTATGCAGTATATACCAAATTTCAACCCTGTAGCTCTTACGGTCTAGGAGGAGTTCGCGTCGATCCAGGCGGTCGGACGGACATGGCTATATGAACTCGTCTCGTCGGGCTGATCAAGAATATATACACTTTATATGGTGCGAAATGCTTCGTTCTATGCGTTGCACACTTCTGATCAAAATTAATATACTCTTTTTGCAAGGGTATAAAAATGCACATACAAGTTTTCAACCTGGAAGACTTTGATACAACCAAATATTTTTTCAAAAGCCTCAACCAAAACTTATATTCATACATCCCAAAAGAACTAAAAACGCATAGTGTAATAATAAGGAAACTACCTGCACAAAAAGTACAGTAAGCCCTAATCTAATCATCTAATCACCTGAGCAAAAGACAGTATCGGTGAAGCCATTTAAAAAGAGTCTCTGGTTAATACAATTTGCGAAATCCGAGAATATCAAACAAAACCATAGCCTTAGAACCCTATTAAACCTCCGGATTGTTCACGCACTATCAATTCATCCGCCAGCTGATACCAGCTACACATACTAGAGCAGCACAACAGCAATCTTCGGCACCTCTGTCGCCATATGTGTACGAAACGGAGGGCAGTACAAAAAAATAGAAATTCAGCCCCTACGATATATCGAAGCAGTTGCAATCAAAATATTATACCTGGATTTTCAAAATGCAAACCACAAAATTATTCTAGTCTCACTCTACGAACGTCCATATGAGCGTCTTTACGAAAGTGATCTAAACTCCCAGATCAACTGTAATATACAGGATTTTAAATTATTTTAAAATACAACTGAATTCGATTATTTATTTTTTTGTTATCGATATTTGCTAATGTGGTGAGAATCGAAATGTAGGTGTCCAGCTGATAACATTATGAGTTAAGGGGCAACGTTAAGCTGTGTAAGCTGATCGGTTGGCCTTACGTGATTTTCTAGAAATGGAGTTTGGATAAAACAATAAGAAAATGAAGTAAGTCGTCTCGCCGACTTCGGTATACCATGCACCAGGTCAAAAAATAATTTAAATTTCGAAAATGTCTATTAAATTCGCCTCATAGCATATGCTATCTCGTTCGCCCTCACAAAAACACACGAGCCAACTCCGCCCTTGTGGACCGCCTAGTAAAACTCGTTTATTAATTGGGCTAATTAGACTGCTAAATTTGGTTTTAATAGTCATAAGAGGCAATCGGTTTTTTATAGATTTTGGATGCAAAAGTAGGCGTGGCCAAAATGTCAAATATTAATAATCTGCACGCATACTAAAGAAATCTAATAACCAAATTTGGAGGTTCAAGCTTGGTTAGTTTTCGAGAAAATCTGTTTAATTTAATCTGGGGTGGCATAAGGGGGCGTGGCAAAAATTTGAAATAAACTTGAACAGCGTAGGTATTACCGGAGTCTAAGTAAATTTGGTGACTCTAGCTCTTATAGTCTCCGAGATGTCCGCCAAGTTACCGACACTGTTAAACTCGAGTTAGCGACGGTCCTCTGTTAACCCTCTGTTAACTTTTTTTGCCTTTTTTATTTTTTTCATTTTTCAGCTATTTATTAACTGTTTTGAAACAAATAAAGCCTTAGATGATTAATAATAGATGAAATTTTCGTTTTAATTCAGCTTTAGGGGTTTTTGAGCATTCTATGTATTGACAATTGAATGCCAGATTTTTCGCCAATTATTTATCTATATCCCCACCAAGTTTTGTAAGAATTCCTCGTAACGCTTTCGAGAAAATTGCATTTTTTTGAACCAACCATGATTTTCCCCATACAAAATGTGTAAAAAATTACGCCGATTTTATCGGGCAAAAACTCGGCTATATGGTAACGGCTCAATGAAGATTGAATGCCAGAATTTAGGTATGTCTTTCTGGAATATGTTTGGGTAATTTTATTTAAAATTCCTCGTAACGTTTTCGAGAAAAATGCATACATACATGTGGGGGTACTTTTTGCCCGCAAATTTTTTTCAATCTCGATTGGCCCAGCTGTTTTTTCAATTCGCCACTCATCATATGGTCATTTCGCCCCACCACAAATGACCACAAAATGAACGAAAAAATGGGTTGATTTTGTTGGGCAAAAACTCGCCTATATAGTAACGTCTCAATGAATTGCCAGAATTTAGGTATGACTTTCGGGAATGTGTTCAGAGAGTTTAAGCAAAATTTCTCGTAACGTTTTCGAGAAAAATGTCAAAATGTATGGAGAAATATCAAAGAAGCTAACATCGGCTGTGCCGAAGTTTATATACCCTTGCAGTCCATGGCCATAATATTTGTACATACATGTTCCAAACTCTTTTTCTGTATCTCAATTCATTAATGCACAGAACCTTTCAAATATCATTTCAATTTCTTCTTCTTCTACACATATAGTTTATGTAGCGTTGCGTCTGTATGTGTGCATGCGTGTGCTCTGTTGATTTGATGATGACGTAGTAGGCAGCTAGCCGAACCGATTTATATCGGCTGTAACTTGTGTTCTATATATCCGATCAGATTCAAATTTTGGGATCTGAGATTTTATATATAATACTATCATATTGGTAAATTTCATGGCGATACTCCAATTTTTGCAAAAATGTTTCCTCCAGAGCTATATGATATAAAGGTCCGATTCTCCCAATTTTCATACTTTATTTTTCCCAGGTAATAAAAAGCACCCAAAAAAAATTTCATCCCGATAGCTCTTAAGATGGCTGAGTAAAACGCATACGCACAGACGGACGGACAGACGGACATGGCTATATCAACTCAGCTTCTCATGCTGATCAAGAATATATATACATTATAGGGTCGGAAACGTCTCCTTCTGTGCGTTACAAACATCTGACCAATTTTATAATACCCTCTGCAAGGGTATAATAAAAGTCTGCGCGTATATTAAGCCACTAGACATTTCAAAAATTTGTGTTTCTAGCTTTCTTAGTTTTCGAGAAAATCAGTTTTATTTAATTTTCAGAGGCGTAAGGGGGCGTGGCAAAAATTTGCAATAAATTTGAACAGCGTAGGTATTACAAGAGTCTGAATAACAAATTTGGTCACTCTAGCTCTTATTGTCTCCAATATCTACGTGTTCATACGGACAGACATGGCATGGGACATGGCTAGCTCGACTTGGCTGTTGATCATGGTCAAGAATATATACACTCTGCCTGTTACATACATTTTGGCGACATTAATATATCATTTCACCCAATGGGTGGATCGTATTCTTTCTTTCCTTCACGTGAATTTTAACTGATCGGACTTATTTGCCCCAAGTCTTAATAACCGAATTGGGGAGCGTATTTCCCTACGCTTGTGTGGAAATAAAAATTTTCGCGTGTGCGTGTTCAAAAGATTGAGGTAAGTTAATTTCATTACAATAATTCTCAGATTATTGTGCATTTAACTTATACATTTTCTCTTTAACAGCAATCGGAAATTATTCCCAACATATGTACATATCTAACTTGAGATGCTTGTCTTTGGCAGACTTGCCCACAGCAGTCTCAACTTTTTAAGTGTGAACTGTATGCGTACGATAGCAACTTTTTGTACGACGATCGATTGTGGAAATCCGAGAATTGATTATAATTAACTTTTGCCTCGGATAATATTAAGGGTAAATAGGAGAAAATTCCCAAAATAGTTTTGTGTCTTATATAGTGTTATTATAGATGCGGCGATACCGAAGCAAAGTGAAAATTTCGTATGTTAAGACATATGCAAATATCAACATTGCGCTTTCCGCTTATCCTGCCTAACCTGTAATCGAGACCATACAACCAGAACACGTAAAAAAGTAGAAGGATGTATTAAACCTAACCTTTTCCCCAATCTTAACCTAACCTAAATCAAGGGGGATGAACAGTAGTAGGATGTACTAAAACCTCACCTTTCTACAACCGTAACCTAACCTCAATCAAGAAGAACGTTATGTAGATGTGAAGAGCATTTTGGAATTATTTTCAAGTACAATCAAGGCTGGTAATTTTTCAAAGGAGATTTTTTATTCGTCTTCAGAACTGACGAAAA
Organism: Drosophila insularis; assembly: GCA_018903935.1. Taxonomy (NCBI): domain Eukaryota; kingdom Metazoa; phylum Arthropoda; class Insecta; order Diptera; family Drosophilidae; genus Drosophila; species Drosophila insularis. The sequence goes on from JAEIFP010002302.1 coordinate 6,345,292, forward strand.
GATCAGGATTAAGTGAATGCAGTAGTAGTTTATGTAGCAGTAGTTTGGAGTCAATTGTAGTATAAGTTTACATTGAATTTCCTTTTTTGTTTGTTGGCTAAAATTCATAAAATTCAATGTCAGTTTTTATTGTCGTTAGTTTAATTATTATCATTTTTCAGAATCTAAGTATGCATGTATCTGGTTCATGATGAATGTATCCAGATGATTTAGCTCTATTTGGAATATGTAAGACTTCCTATTTTCAACAGCGACACCAACACAACAAAAGATCTTTCTGCGTGGATAAATTTACAGTTTTTTTTTTCTAAATTTATATGATGAGATCCATTAATTTGGGTCAGCATAAGCATTTGATCCATTGTAACTAGACCTATAGATATATAAAAGTATTCAGAGAGAATGAATTAGCGAGGAAATTAGCGTAAGCAAGCACCATAAATGCATAACATTTTTACAGTTTTTTTTTTTAAACTAATGTTAAAAGTTCAAATATCGTAAAGTTGGAAAATCATGAATATTGAATATTAGAGTAATCATTAGTAATAAGAACAAATATGCAACCTTTATAATCGGATTTGTACCGATATTCAGCTAAACATGTTTGAAAATGAATAATTATACCATACACCCATAGGGTGAAATGGTATATTAAAGTCGCCAAAATGTATGTAACAGGCAGAAGGAAGCTTTTCCGACCCCATAAAGTATATATATTCTTGATCAGCATCAACAGCCGAGACGATCTAGCCATGTCCGTCCGTCCGTCCGTCCGTCCGTCCGTCCGTCCGTCCGTCCGTCCGTCCGTCTGTATGAACACCTAGATCTCGGAGACTATAAGAGCTAGAGCCACCAAATTTGGTATGTAGACTCGTGTAGTATGTAGAGTGATAAAGTTTATTTCAAATTTCTGCCACGCCCCCTACCGCCCCCGCAAATTAAATAAAACCGATTTTCTCAAAAACTATTCTAGCTAGAGACACCATAGTTGGTAGGAATATTTGCTTGGTAATTGCGCACATTTTTTATGTGTAAAAATTTTGCCACGCCCCTTTCCGCCCCCGTAATTTGAAAAAAGTCGATTATCTCCCGTAATTTTCTACCTTGTGCAATCAAATCCGAAATACTAAGATATGCTTGTAAAAAATTATAAATTTGAAATATTTGTTTTATTGGTGTATGGTATACCCAAGTCGGCGAGACGACTTACTTACTTCATTTTTGTAGATCAAGTTGATCCAATCTAAAGCACGAATACGCTTATAATTTTGAGGTGCTTGAATAAATTATTATTATGCTTTAGTTTCCTGATGTAAAAAGAGAAGTCCCAACTTTCGTTTTAGGAGTCTGCGATAACTTTCGCTGGCAGATGGGGAGCGCAATTATGATCTATGGCGCCTGCAAGAAGTGATTGTTGCTAGTCGTTTGTCAATCCTATTGAGCAGTCATCTGCACACTAAACACCTTCTCTAAAGTTCTCTGAAGTCCTGGTGGAACAGCGTGAGTAGGTTAACAAAAAACGTCTGTGGTGGGGGATTCCAGATTAGACACAGATGTACAAAACTCGCCGTCCAAAGGGAGATATCAAATGAAGTAAGTAAGTCGTCTCGCCGACTTGGATATACCATACACCAGTAAAAAAAAATATTTTAAATTTAGAATAACCAATGCATTTTCGTATTTAAAAAAAATGAAGTAAGTAAGTCGTCTCGCCGACTTGGATATACCATACACCAGTAAAACAAATATTTTAAATTTATAATAACCAATGCATTTTCGTATTTTTAAAAAAATCTGTTTGCATGCTTTTTAGAAGCATATCTTAGTATTTCGCTCACTCAAGCATTCGAGCACCCTAGCGCCCCCACCAGCCAACGGCCAACTCCGGCCATATGGAAAAACGTTCATATGCATAACTTGGCTATTTTTATTCCGATTTTGATCAAATTTGGTATTTTGCTGGATATTAGTATCAAATTTAAGTGTGCTAAATTTGATTGCACAGGGTTGAAAATTACGGGAGATAATCGAGTTTTTTCAAATTACGGGGGCGGAAAGAGGCGTGGCAAAATCTTTACACATCAAAAATGTGCGCAATTACTAAGCAAATATTCATACCAAATTTTGTGTCTCTAGCTAGAATAGTTTTTGAGAAAATCGGTTTTATTTAATTTGCGGGGGCGGTAGGGGGCGTGGCAAAAATTTTACAAATACAAAATGTGCGCGTTTACTAAGCGAATATACATACCAAATTTTGTGTCTCTAGTTGCTATGGTGTTTGAGAAAATCGGTTTTATATCATTTGCGGGAGCGGTAGGGGGCGTGGCAAACATTTGAAACAAACTCGATAAGCGTACATATGACACGAGTCTACATACCAAATTTGGTGGCTCTAGCTCTTATAGTCTCCGAGATCTAGGTGTTCATACAGACGGACGGACGGACGGACGGACGGACAGACGGACATGGCTAGATCGTCTCGGCTGTTGATGCTGATCAAGAATATATATACTTTATGGGGTCGGAAAAGCTTCCTTCTGCCTGTTACATACATTTTAGCGACTTTAATATACCATTTTCACCCTATGGGTGTATGGTATAATGAAGTAAGTAAGTCGTCTCGCCGACTTGGATATACCATACACCAGTAAAACAAATATTTTAAATTTATAATAACCAATGCATTTTCGTATTTTTAAAAAAATCTGTTTGCATGCTTTTTAGAAGCATATCTTAGTATTTCGCTCACTCAAACATTCGAGCACCCTAGCGCCACCACCAGCCAACGGCCACTTCCGGCCATATGGAAAAACGTTTATAAGCATAACTTGACTATTTTTATTCCGATTTTGATCAAATTTGGTATTTTGCTTGATATTAGTATCAAATTTAAGTGTGACAAATTTGATTGCACAAGGTAGAAAATTACGGTAGATAATCGAGTTTTTTCAAATTAAGGGGGCGGAAAGAGGCGTGGCAAAATCTTTACATATCAAAAATGTGCGCAATTACTAAGCAAATATTTATACCAACTATGGTGTCTCTAGCTAAAATAGGTTTTGAGAAAATCGGTTTTATTTGATTTGCGGTGGCGGTAAGGGGGGGTGTCAAAATTTTTATAAATATAAAATGTGCGCGTTTACTAAGCAAATATACATACCAAATTTTGTGTCTCTAGTTGCTATGGTGTTTGAGAAAATCGGTTTTATATCATTTGCGGGGGCGGTAGGGGGGGATGGAGGGACGGACAGACGGACATGGCTAGATCGTCTCGGCTGTTGATGCTGATCAAGAATATATATACTTTATGGGGTCGGAAAAGCTTCCTTCTGCCTGTTACATACATTTTGGCGACTTTAATATACCATTTCACCCTATGGGTGTATGGTATAAAAACTGTTCACATGCTTTTCACAGGCATATCTTAGTATTTCGCTCATTCAAGCATACGAGCACCCTAGCGCCCCCACCAGCCAACGGCCACTTCCGGCCATATGGAAAAATGCTTATATGCATAACTTGGTATTTTGCTTGATATTAGTATCAAATTTAAGTGTGCTAAATTTAATTGCACAAGGTAGAAAATTACGGGAAAATGTGCACAATTGCTAAGCAAATATTTATACCAACCATATTTAAACCAACTATGGTGTCTCTAGATAGAATAGTTTTTGAGAAAATCGGTTTTATTTAATTTGCGGGGGCGGTAGGGGGCGTGGCAAAATTTTTATAAACACAAAATGTGCGCATTTACAAAGCAAATATACATACCAAATTTTGTGTCTCTAGTTGCTATAGTGTTTAAGAAAATCGGTTTTATGTAATTTGCGGGGGCGGTAGGGGGCGTGGTAAAATTTTTATAAATACAAAATGTGCGCATTTACAAAGCAAATATACATACCCAATTTTGGGTCTCTAGTTGCTATAGTGTTTAAAAAAATCGGTTTTATGTAATTTGGGGGGCGGTAGGGGGCGTGGCAAAATTTTTATAAATACAAAATGTGCGCATTTACTAAGCAAATATACATACCAAATTTTGTGTCTCTAGTTGATATAGTTTTTGAGAAAATCGGTTTTATTTAATTTGCGGGGGCGGTAGGGGGCGTGGCAAAATTTTTATAAACACAAAATGTGTGCATTTACTAAGCAAATATACATACCAAATTTTGTGTCTGTAGTTGCTATAGTGTTTAAGAACATCGGTTTTATATAATTTGCGGGGGCGGTAAGGGGCGTGGCAGAAATTTGAAATAAACTTTATCACTCTACATACTACAGGAATCTACATACCAAATTTGGTGGCTCTAGCTCTTATAGTCTCCGAGATCTAGGTGTTCATACAGACGGACATGGCTAGATCGTCTCGGCTGTTGATGCTGATCAAGAAAAGCTTCCTTCTGCCTGTTACATACATTTTGGCGACTTTAATATACCATTTCACCCTATGGGTGTATGGTATAAAAACGGTAAAATGGAAAACGACGATACTACCGACGACGAAAAGGGGGACACAAACGCAAACTTTGCGAAATCTCGTCAACTCCTTACTCATCCGAAAATGACTACATAGAAAGTAAAAAAATATTACAAGAAGAACGTGACGAAGCAAACGCCGAAATCAATGCGTTTCAAATACAAATACAACAAATGCAACAACAAATACAGCTAATTTAACAACAAAATCTACAAACTCAAATACAGCTTCACCAAACTCAACAACAACTACAACAAAGTCAACAACAATATCAACAAGCGCAGCAGCTACTTTAGCAACAAAAGCATGCGCAAAACATTAAAAATCAACACAAAGAACTCGGCATACCGTCTGATATTAAACAATTGTTTGGGAATAAGTCTTAACAGACAGCAAAGGGAAACTCTAGACGAGCGAATAGAAAAAATAAGCCGCCATCAAACACGTCTGATTCAATGAAAATTGACAATCAGGAAGTACTGGCAAAGCCAGGTGGGGCATCAGCATCGCCAAGGCCAGTAGGATCTGCAACTAGAGGAAATCAGTGCACTGCAGCCACATCGAAAGCGCCTGCCAAAGCAGTGATGGAGCCAAAAAGCACCTCCCCTTGAAGCCAAAATAAGTCTCAAATCGCAAATACCCATAATAGCTGTATATAACCAAAACGCAAAAGAAATTGTCGGTAAGTTGAGCAAATCATAGCAGACCAAAAGCTCACCATTAATATAATAAATAACCAGAGAGCCGGGACTAACCCAGGCCGTGCCGAAGTTCGTATATCCTTGCAACTTTACACTTACCAAATTTCTTTAACTTTAATTGTACATAGTAAAAAATACAACAGGAGTCACTGTTTTTCACCGATCATTCCTATGGGAACTATATGATATAGTCACCCGATCTTGATCAAACTTGGTACAGTCATTACTAGATATGTTAAACTAAGAATCATACATTTTTATGACAATTGCGTGAGAAGTAACGAAGTTAATAATAAAAGTCAACGTTTTCGACCGATCGTTCCTATGACAGCTATATGATATAGTCATCCGATCTGAATCAAATTTGGCAAAGTTCTTTATAAGTGTAATAAACTTACCAAAATTGAATTTCACGATAGTAGCTCAGAAAATATCGAAGTAATTCAGAAAAGTCACTGTTCGTGACTTTGCCGTTTATATGGGAGCCATACTATATAGCGGTGCGAATCGGCTGAATCCGAGATATATAAACTATGCAGTATATACCAAATTTCAACCCTGTAGCTCTTACGGTCTAGGAGGAGTTCGCGTCGATCCAGGCGGTCGGACGGACATGGCTATATGAACTCGTCTCGTCGGGCTGATCAAGAATATATACACTTTATATGGTGCGAAATGCTTCGTTCTATGCGTTGCACACTTCTGATCAAAATTAATATACTCTTTTTGCAAGGGTATAAAAATTTTATGCACATACAAGTTTTCAACCTGGAAGACTTTGATACAACCAAATATTTTTTCAAAAGCCTCAACCAAAACTTATATTCATACATCCCAAAAGAACTGAAAACGCATAGTGTAATAATAAGGAAACTACCTGCACAAAAAGTACAGTAAGCCCTAATCTAATCATCTAATCACCTGAGCAAAAGATAGTATCGGTGAAGCCATTTAAAAAGAGTCTCTGGTTAATACAATTTGCGAAATCCGAGAATATCAAACAAATCCATAGCCTTAGAACCCTATTAAACCTCCGGATTGTTCACGCACTATCAATTCATCCGCCAGCTGATACCAGCTACACATACTAGAGCAGCACAACAGCAATCTTCGGCACCTCTGTCGCCATATGTGTACGAAACGGAGGGCAGTACAAAAAAATAGAAATTCAGCCCCTACGATATATCGAAGCAGTTGCAATCAAAATATTATACCTGGATTTTCAAAATGCACTCACTCTACGAACGTCCATATGAGCGTCTTTACGAAAGTGATCTAAACTCCCAGATCAACTGTAATATACAGGATTTTAAATTATTTTAAAATACAACTGAATTCGATTATTTATTTTTTTGTTATCGATATTTGCTAATGTGGTGAGAATCGAAATGTAGGTGTCCAGCTGATAACATTATGAGTTAAGGGGCAACGTTACACAGCGATCGGTTGGCCTTACGTGATTTTCTAGAAATGGAGTTTGGATAAAACAATAAGAAAATGAAGTAAGTCGTCTCGCCGACTTCGGTATACCATGCACCAGGTCAAAAAATAATTTAAATTTCGAAAATGTCTATTAAATTCGCCTCATAGCATATGCTATCTCGTTCGCCCTCACAAAAACACACGAGCCAACTCCGCCCTTGTGGACCGCCTAGTAAAACTCGTTTATTAATTGGGCTAATTAGACTGCTAAATTGAGTTTTAATAGTCTTAAGAGGCAATCGGTTTTTTATAGATTCTGGATGCAAAAGTAGGCGTGGCCAAAATGTTAAATATTAATAATCTGCACGCATACTAAAGAAATCTAATAACCAAATTTGGAGGTTCAAGCTTGGTTAGTTTTCGAGAAAATCTGTTTAATTTAATCTGGGGTGGCATAAGGGGGCGTGGCAAAAATTTGAAATAAACTTGAACAGCGTAGGTATTACCGGAGTCTAAGTAAATTTGGTGACTCTAGCTCTTATAGTCTCCGAGATGTCCGCCAAGTTACCGACACTGTTAAACTCGAGTTAGCGACGGTCCTCTGTTAACCCTCTGTTAACTTTTTTGCCTTTTTTATTTTTTCATTTTTCAGCTATTTATTAACTGTTTTGAAACAAATAAAGCCTTAGATGATTAATAATAGATGAAATTTTCGTTTTAATTCAGTTTTAGGGGTTTTTGAGCATTCTGTGTATTGACAATTGAATGCCAGATTTTTCGCCAATTATTTACATATCTATATCCCCACCAAGTTTTGTAAGAATTCCTCGTAACGCTTTCGAGAAAATTGCATTTTTTTAAAACCAACCATGATTTTCCCCATACAAAATGTGTAAAAAATTACGCCGATTTTATCGGGCAAAAACTCGGCTATATGGTAACGGCTCAATGAAGATTGAATGCCAGAATTTAGGTATGTCTTTCTGGAATATGTTTGGGTAATTTTATTTAAAATTCCTCGTAACGTTTTCGAGAAAAATGCATACATACATGTGGGGGTACTTTTTGCCCGCAAATTTTTTTCAATCTCGATTGGCCCAGCTGTTTTTTCAATTCGCCACTCATCATATGGTCATTTCGCCCCACCACAAATGACCACAAAATGAACGAAAAAATGGGTTGATTTTGTTGGGCAAAAACTCGCCTATATAGTATCGTCTCAATGAATTGCCAGAATTTAGGTATGACTTTCGGGAATGTGTTCAGAGAGTTTAAGCAAAATTTCTCGTAACGTTTTCGAGAAAAATGTCAAAATGTATGGAGAAATATCAAAGAAGCTAACATCGGCTGTGCCGAAGTTTATATAGTCATATATCCAACTTCAATACCCAATAACTAATAAATTTTTCGTCCCCTAAAATTTATAACTTTAAAGTAAACATCCGTTTTTTATATAAACACTTGGACACTTGCAATAACAATTGTCCCGCGTGTGAACGCTAACTCATAATTAAAACACAGGCCAATAAAATCCGTTTTATTCATAAACAATTGAACACTTGCAATAATAATTGTCCCCCAAAAATCAAAAGCGTGAGAACGCTAATTCAGCATTAAAATTCGGGCCAATCAAATCACATCAATATCGATCACGCCATTTAAGGGCTCACAAATTTAGCCTATAAATATTACTATAAGACATTTTTGTACTTCAGTTTTAAGTTTTCGTTCAACGAATAAAGTCCTCGCTTTTAACTCACACAAACAATATCTTTTTTTTTTGCTTTTGGAAAGACCAGATATTTAATTGGCGCAGTCGGTAGGATCGGTAAAAGTGAACTTGTTATTCTATCCGTGTGACACATAGAATTATTATCGGTGTGTTACATAGAATTAGTGAATAATCACTATAAAAATCCGATCCGACATCAAGAACTTACGGGGAGTGCTCAAAAGCCTACAACAGTGGAAAATATTTACGCCAACTGTGCGCGAAAAAATTACCTCTACTGTGTGTTACAAAAATAAACTCCAATTGTGGAAAAAAAACGCCTATTTGTGTGCGAAAAAAAAAAAAAACACAAAAACACCAAAAACCCAGAAAATCAACAAAACAAAAATGGCCTTAGAACTCACCGAAGCCCACCTCAATCAAGCACTGTCTTCATTAAGACAGGTGGCAAACTATGATGGAGCACCAGAGAATCTGACGTCATTCATAAGGAGGATAGATTTCATCATGCACTTATATCCAACCCATGATATAAGGCAACATAACATACTGTTCAGCGCAATCGAGATGCAGCTCACTGGAGAGGCACAACGGCTCTCGCAAATTGTACAAGGCAACACCTGGCCGGAACTAAGATCATTCCTCATCAATGAATTGAAGACGCAGACCCCTTGTGAGGAACTTCTTCGACGCCTCTACAACACCAACTATACAGGAAACCTTCGTAAGTTTGTAACAGAATTAGAAGACAAATCCTATATTATCACAAACAAACTAAGTCTTGAAAACGATGCAAATAACACCGTTCTTTATACAAATGCTTTAAATAACACTATAAAAGATGTAATAAATAAAAAATTACCCGATAGATTATGACGTTAGCTAGATATGATATAACAACAGTTAGCAAGCTGAAACAAGTAGCTCAAAGAGAAGGGTTATACGAGAATAGTATAACAGAAAACAGAAAATCAAATCAAAGCCAAAATCAAAACCAAAAAGGTGGAAAACCCTTTGTACCCAATAGTACTCCGTCTCAAACAAAACAATCCGATACACAAAACCAACAACTTTTCCAAGAGTTTCAACAAAAATTAAATATTGACCGGGCTCAAAATCCAATGAATTATCAGCAGCAAAATAGGTATCCAAAAAATAATGTAGCAAACCAGCCTACAAAAAGGCAAAGAGAAAGTAATAGTGGAATTAGCAAAATGGACACATCAGAAAATTTTCATCAGAATGCCTCGGATCAATCGGAAGAAGAGATAGAGACAAGTCCTTCATCAAAATAACAATGAACAATAAACCTTTGAGATGTGTAGTAGACTCAGGATCTTCTATAAATATAATGTCCGAAAACTTTTTTAATTTCAAAACCTATTCAGGAGATTCCAAAATTCACATGATTGAAGGAGCAGTAGAATTAAAAGAAATCATTTTCCTTGCACCCAGCAAACTTTGTCCGACAGAACAAAAATTTTATATCCATAAATTTTCAAATAAATACGACATGTTGATAGGCAGAACTTTCCTAAAAGCCTGCAAAGCCCAGATAAATTATGAAGAAGAATACGCAAAACTAGGAAATTATACATTTTATTTCAGAGATATTGAAGAAATAGAAGAACATAACATAGAATGTTTGGACCCACCTACAGAGAGGGACCCAGACACAAATTTTGCAATTGAAAATGAAATAGTAGAAAGCAATGAGTATAGACTCGACCATTTAAACAACGAAGAAACACAAAAACTCAAAAAAGTCTTGTACGAATTCAGTGACATACAGTACCGCGAAGGTGAAAATTTGACTTTCACGAGTACAATAAAACACTCTATTCATACAAAACATGAGGACCCAATATACAAACACCCATACAAATACCCACAAATCTTTGACGAAGAAGTCAATAAACAGATTAATGAAATGATAGAACAGGGAATCATTCGAAAATCGAAATCGCCCTATTGTTCTCCAATCTGGATCGTACCTAAAAAAAGAGGACGCGTCCAAGGAACAAAAGTTCCGCTTAGTAATCGACTATCGTAGTCTAAATGAGATTACTGTCAATGACAAGTTCCCAATACCGGTAATGGATGAAATATTAGACAAACTTGGAAAATGTCAATATTTCACAACCATTGACCTCGCCAAAGGATTCCATCAAATCCAAATGGATCCCAAATCAATAGAAAAAACCGCATTCTCCACCAAACATGGTCATTACAAGTACACACGAATGCCATTTGGGCTAAAAAATGCACCAGCAACGTTCCAAAGATGTATGAACAATTTACTAGAAGATTTAATCTATAAAGATTGTTTAGTTTATTTAGACGATATAATTGTGTATTCCACCTCATTAGAAGAACATTTGGCATCACTAAAAAAGGTTTTTACTAAATTGCGAAAAGCTAATCTAAAACTACAATTAAATAAATGCGAGTTCTTGAAAAAGGAAACAGAATTTTTAGGTCACGTCATAACTACAGAACGCATCAAACCAAACCCAGATAAAGTCAAAACAATTCAAAATTTTCCTATCCCTAAAACCCCAAAAGAAATAAAATCATTCTTGGGATTATGTGGATTCTTCCGGAAATTTATACCAAACTTTGCACATATTGCAAAACCTTTAACTCTCGGATTGAAAAAAGGAGCTAAGATTAACATAAACAACCCAGACTATATTTCATCCTTTGAGAAATTAAAATATCTCCTTATGAACGATCCCATACTTGCATATCCCGATTTCAAAAAACCTTTTTTCTTAACCACAGATGCTAGCAATATAGCTTTAGGTGCGTTCATCTCACAGGACCATAGACCTATTTCTTATGCTAGTAGAACACTTAACGAACATGAACTTAATTATTCAGCCATAGAAAAGGAATTACTATCTATCGTATGGGCAACCAAATATTTTAGGCCATACCTCTTCGGTAGACATTTTGAAATCCTAAGTGATCATAAACCCCTTGTCTGGTTGCACAATATCAAAGAACCTAATATGAAATTACAGAGATGGAAGATAAAATTGAACGAATTCGATTACAAAATAAAATACTTACCAGGAAAAGAGAATCACGTTGCAGACGCCCTTTCCAGAATTAAAACAGATGAAAACTTTTTAGGATCAACAGAAAGCACCGCAGCCACAATACATAGTGCTCATGAGGACAATGGAAATTACATTCCAATAGTAGAAAAACCCATTAATTATTTCAACAGGCAAATAGAATTCATTAGAGGTTCAGAAGACAAAGCAGAAACAACACCTTATTTTTATAAATCAAACATAAAAATAACATACAAAGAAATGACTAATGCTCACGCCAGGGATATAATCAAAAGATATCTTTGCGGTAAGAAAACTGTACTGTATTTTCATAATGAACAAGATTTTCCCATATTCCAACAAGCCTTTATTGAAATAATACGATCAAACACAAATACAAAAACCTCGAAATCTAGCATTAAGTTAGAGGACCTTCAAACGTTTGCACAATTCAAAGAAATAATCCTAAAACAACATAAAGAATTATTACATCCAGGAATCGAAAAAACGATTAATTTGTTTAAAGAAAAATATTATTTCCCCGATTTTCAAAACCTAATTCAAAACATTATTAATGAATGCTCAGTATGCAATATCGCAAAGACCGAAAATAGAAATACAAAACTAACTTTCGAAATAACTCCAGAAACTTTTAATATTAGAGAAAAATACGACATGGACTTTTACATGATCAACAATTTACAATTTCTTTCATGCATTGACATTTACTCCAAATTTGCAACACTTGTAGAAGTAAAGTCTAAAGATTGGTTAGAAGCCAAGAGAGCAATCATGAAAGTATTCACTGAAATGGGCAAACCAATAGAAATAAAATCAGACAAAGATTCAGCATTTCTGTGTATAGCATTAAAGAATTGGCTACAAGAAGAAAATGTTAAGTTAGACATCACAACAAGTAAAAACGGCATTTCAGACGTAGAAAGATTCCATAAAACAGTAAATGAAAAACTCAGAATTATAAATAGTGAAAACGACATCGAAGATAAATTAATCAAATTTGAAAAAATTCTCTACATATACAACCATAAAACGAGACATAAAACAACTAACCGAACGCCAGCGGACATCTTTATCTATGCAGGATCACCCGACTATAATACCCAAACGAATAAAATACTTCAAATAAACAATTTAAATAGAGATAGACACGACTTCGAAATTGATACTAGATTTAAACAAGCACCATTAGTAAAGTCAAAAACGACAAATCCATTCAAAAAGACAGGAGAAATAAATCAGTTAGATGAAAAACATTATGAAGAAAGAAATAGAGGACAAAAAGTTACACACTACAAATCAAAATTCAATAAGAAAAAAAAAGTTAATAAAAGCAAATACGACAATTGATTAATTACAGGTCAACAACTCAAGATGGCTCTTTTGTGCATATTGCTATTTTTAACATTAAAATCAACATGCAGCCAATCCATTGACATAAACCCAGTAAAAGCACCGAACGGTTACTTAATATTTAAGACAGGAACCATGGATTTACCTACAAACTTTGAATATCATTATTTCAAAGTTAATTTAACGCTAATAGACATTACATATAACAATTTAATGCAACAAGCACAAGAATTTAAAGACATAATCCATATTCAATACCTAACAGAAAAACTAAGTAGAGAAATTAATGAAATACAAATTGTAAAACGTAACAAACGAGGACTAATTAACGGAATTGGTTCAATATACAAATATCTTTTTGGTACTCTTGATCAAAACGATAAAGATGAATTAGAAGAAAAAAATAAATAATCTTGAAAGCAATAGCGTACAAGCAAACGAACTAAATTACGTAATAGACACTATTAATAAAGGTTTAGAAGTACTAAACAACCTCAAGGAAGAAAAGGAAAAATTAGTAAAATTAGAAGTTTTAATCTTTAATTTTGAGCATTTCACAGAATACATCGAAGATATAGAAATGGGCATGCAGCTCACTAGGCTAGGAATTTTCAACCCAAAACTTTTAAAACATAATCGCTTAGGTCATGTTAATTCGGAAAAACTATTGAATACAAAAACATCCACCTGGCTTAAACCAAATTCAAACGAGATATTTATCATTTCAAACATTCCTCAAGAAATAATAAAAACCCCTATCTTTGAGATACTTCCTTAGACAGAAAATTCATACGATAAATACTATTTTGACAACAACACTTTGTTTAATAAAAATACAAAACAAATAGAAACTAATGAATGTATAATAGGCATTTTGAATGAAATCCCAACCACTTGTAAATACACTAAAACATATAAAAATTTTCAAACTAATTACATTGAACCAAACATAATTGTAACATGGAATTTACCAAAAACTAAACTTAATCAAAATTGCGTAAACAACGACTTAATAATAGAAGGCAATAACATAATAATAATTTACGATTGTGCCTTACAATTAAACGAAATATCAATAATAAATTCATTGCTTGATTATAGCCAAAGCATTTATGTAACAAACAATATCACCAGGCTAGAACCTATTTCCTTTATCCAAACAAAAGAGATAATTAACGAACACACCAAATATAATACTGTATTTCAAACTATTACATTAACCACTTTTATACTTACTATAATAAGTTTCATTACATACTTAATCTATAAGTTTAAGGCAATGCCACAAGAATTATTAATTAAGCATTTTCGAGGAAATAACAATCGTGCTCCCACAGAAAAAATCGAAACCCCAATTGTTGAAAAAATTGAATCCCAAATTATAAACAAAATTGATACTCCAATCTTTACAGCGGAGAAAAACCCCTCACTATATCCCAATGTATCCGCCTGAGGACAGGCTAATTTTTTTAGGATGGGGAAGTCATATATCCAACTTCAATACCCAATAACTAATAAATTTTTCGCCCCCTAAAATTTATAACTTTAAAGTAAACATCCGTTTTTTATATAAACACTTGGACACTTGCAATAACAATTGTCCCGCGTGTGAACGCTAACTCATAATTAAAACACAGGCCAATAAAATCCGTTTTATTCATAAACAATTGAACACTTGCAATAATAATTGTCCCCCAAAAATCAAAAGCGTGAGAACGCTAATTCAGCATTAAAATTCGGGCCAATCAAATCACATCAATATCGATCACGCCATTTAAGGGCTCACAAATTTAGCCTATAAATATTACTATAAGACATTTTTGTACTTCAGTTTTAAGTTTTCGTTCAACGAATAAAGTCCCCGCTTTTAACTCGAACAAACAATATCTTTTTATACCATACACCCATAGGGTGAAATGGTATATTAAAGTCGCTAAAATGTATGTAACAGGCAGAAGGAAGCTTTTCCGACCCCATAAAGTATATATATTCTTGATCAGGATCAACAGCCTAGTCAATCTAGATATGAACGTCTGTCCGTGATCAGGTTAAAATTTTTGCCACTTCTTCCACTTCCGCTCCCGCAAATTACATAAAACCGATTTTCTTCGAATTAAATGTTAAAGTCATCAAGTTTGGTACGTGTGTTTTTATACCATACACCCATAGGGTGAAAATGGTATATTAAAGTCGCTAAAATGTATGTAACAGGCAGAAGGAAGCTTTTCCGACCCCATAAAGTATATATATTCTTGATCAGCATCAACAGCCGAGACGATCTAGCCATGTCCGTCTGTCCGTCCGTCCGTCCGTCCGTCTGTATGAACACCTAGATCTCGGAGACTATAAGAGCTAGAGCCACCAAATTTGGTATGTAGACTCGTGTCATATGTACGCTTATCGAGTTTGTTTCAAATGTTTGCCACGCCCCCTACCGCCCCCGCAAATGATATAAAACCGATTTTCTTAAACACTATAGCAACTAGAGACACAAAATTTGGTATGTATATTTGCTTTGTAAATGCGCACATTTTGTATTTGTAAAAATTTTGCCACGCCCCCTACCGCCCCCGCAAATTAAATAAAACCGATTTTCTCAAAAACTATTTCAACTAGAGACACCATAGTTAGTATAAATATTTGCTTAGTAATTGCGCACATTTTTGATGTGTAAAGATTTTGCCACGCCCCCTCCGCCCCCGTAATTTGAAAAAACTCGATTATCTCCCGTAATTTTCTACCGTGTGCAATCAAATTTAGCACACTTAAATTTGATACTAATGTTCAGCAAAATACCAAATTTGATCAAAATCGGACTAAAAATAGCCAAGTTATGCATATAAACGTTTTTCCATATGACCGGAGTTGGCCGTTGGCTGGTGGGGGCGCTAGGGTGCTCGTATGCTTGAGTGAGCGAAATACTAAGATATGCTTGTGAAAAGCATGTGAACAGTTTTTTTTAAATACGAAAATGTATTGGTTATTATAAATTTAAAATATTTGTTTTACTGGTGTATGGTATATCCAAGTCGGCGAGACGACTTACTTACTTCATTTTTTTTTCCTTTTGGAAAGACCAGATATTTAATTATATACCCTTGCAGTCCATGGCCATAATATTTGTACATACATGTTCCAAACTCTTTTTCTGTATCTCAATTCATTAATGCACAGAACCTTTCAAATATCATTTCAATTTCTTCTTCTTCTACACATATAGTTTATGTAGCGTTGCGTCTGTATGTGTGTATGCGTGTGCTCTGTTGATTTGATGATGACGTAGTAGGCAGCTAGCCGAACCGATTTATATCGGCTGTAACTTGTGTTCTATATATCCGATCAGATTCAAATTTTGGGATCTGAGATTTTATATATAATACTATCATATTGGCAAATTTCATGGCGATACTCCAATTTTTGCAAAAATGTTTCCTCCAGAGCTATATGATATAAAGGTCCGATTCTCCCAATTTTCATACTTTATTTTTCCCAGGTAATAAAAAGCACCCAAAAAAATTTCATCCCGATAGCTCTTAAGATGGCTGAGTAAAACGCATACGCACAGACGGACGGACAGACGGACATGGCTATATCAACTCAGCTTCTCATGCTGATCAAGAATATATATACTTTATATGGTCGGAAACGTCTCCTTCTGTGCGTTACAAACATCTGACCAATTTTATAATATCCTCTGCAAGGGTATAATAAAAGTCTGCGCGTATATTAAGCCACTAGACATTTCAAAAATTTGTGTTTCTAGCTTTCTTAGTTTTCGAGAAAATCAGTTTTATTTAATTTTCAGAGGCGAAGGGGGCTTGGCAAAAATTTGCAATAAATTTGAACAGCGTAGGTATTACAAGAGTCTGAATAACAAATTTGGTCACTCTAGCTCTTATTGTCTCCAATATCTACGTGTTCATACGGACAGACATGGCATGGGACATGGCTAGCTCGACTTGGCTGTTGATCATGGTCAAGAATATATACACTCTGCCTGTTACATACATTTTGGCGACATTAATATATCATTTCACCCAATGGGTGGATCGTATTCTTTCTTTCCTTCACGTGAATTTTAACTGATCGGACTTATTTGCCCCAAGTCTTAATAACCGAATTGGGGAGCGTATTTCCCTACGCTTGTGTGGAAATAAAAATTTTCGCGTGTGCGTGTTCAAAAGATTGAGGTAAGTTAATTTCATTACAATAATTCTCAGATTATTGTGCATTTAACTTATACATTTTCTCTTTAACAGCAATCGGAAATTATTCCCAACATACATATCTAACTTGAGATGCTTGTCTTTGGCAGACTTGCCCACAGCAGTCTCAACTTTTTAAGTGTGAACTGTATGCGTACGATAGCAACTTTTTGTACGACGATCGATTGTGGAAATCCGAGAATTGATTATAATTAACTTTTGCCTCGGATAATATTAAGGGTAAATAGGAGAAAATTCCCAAAATAGTTTTGTGTCTTATATAGTGTTATTATAGATGCGGCGATACCGAAGCAAAGTGAAAATTTCGTATGTTAAGACATATGCAAATATCAACATTGCGCTTTCCGCTTATCCTGCCTAACCTGTAATCGAGACCATACAACCAGAACACGTAAAAAAGTAGAAGGATGTATTAAACCTAACCTTTTCCCCAATCTTAACCTAACCTAAATCAAGGGGGATGAACAGTAGTAGGATGTACTAAAACCTCACCTTTCTACAACCGTAACCTAACCTCAATCAAGAAGAACGTTATGTAGATGTGAAGAGCATTTTGGAATTATTTTCAAGTACAATCAAGGCTGGTAATTTTTCAAAGGAGATTTTTTATTCGTCTTCAGAACTGACGAAAAGATCAGGATTAAGTGAATGCAGTAGTAGTTTATGTAGCAGTAGTTTGGAGTCAATTGTAGTATAAGTTTACATTGAATTTCCTTTTTTGTTTGTTGGCTAAAATTCACAAAATTCAATGTCAGTTTATATTGTCGTTAGTTTAATTATTATAATTTTTCAGAATCTAAGTATGCATGTATCTGGTTCATGATGAATGTATCCAGATGATTTAGCTCTATTTGGAATATGTAAGACTTCCTATTTTCAACAGCGACACCAACACAACAAAAGATCTTTCTGCGTGGATAAATTTACAGTTTTTTTTTTCTAAATTTGTATGATGAGATCCATTAATTTGGGTCAGCATAAGCATTTGATCCATTGTAACTAGACCTATAGATATATAAAAGTATTCAGAGAGAATGAATTAGCGAGGAAATTAGCGTAAGCAAGCACCATAAATGTATAACATTTTTACAGTTTTTTTTTTTAAACTAATGTTAAAAGTTCAAATATCGTAAAGTTGGAAAATCATGAATATTGAATATTAGAGTAATCATTAGTAATAAGAACAAATATGCAACCTTTATAATCGGATTTGTACCGATATTCAGCTAAACATGTTTGAAAATAAATAATTATACCATACACCCATAGGGTGAAATGGTATATTAAAGTCGCCAAAATTTATGTAACAGGCAGAAGGAAGCTTTTCCGACCCCATAAAGTATATATATTATTGATCAGCATCAACAGCCGAGACGATCTAGCCATGTCCGTCCGTCCGTCCGTCCGTCTGTATGAACACCTAGATCTCGGAGACTACTTATATATAGCTCTTAAGCTAGAGCCACCAAATTTGGTATGTAGAGACTCGTGTAGTATGTAGAGTGATAAAGTTTATTTCAAATTTCTAACACGCCCCCTACCGCCCCCGCAAATTAAATAAAACCGATTTTCTCAAAAACTATTCTAGCTAGAGACACCATACTTGGTAGGAATATTTGCTTGGTAATTGCGCACATTTTTTATGTGTAAAAATTTTGCCACGCCCCTTTCCGCCCCCGTAATTTGAAAAAAGTCGATTATCTCCCGTAATTTTCTACCTTGTGCAATCAAATCCGAAATACTAAGATATGCTTGTAAAAAGCATGCAAACCGATTTTTTTAAAAATACGAAAATGCATTTGTTATTATAAATTTGAAATATTTGTTTTATTGGTGTATGGTATACCCAAGTCGGCGAGACGACTTACTTACTTCATTTTTGTAGACCAAGTTGATCCAATCTAAAGCACGAATACGCTTATAATTTTGAGGTGCTTGAATAAATTATTATTATGCTTTAGTTTCCTGATGTAAAAAGAGAAGTCCCAACTTTCGTTTTAGGAGTCTGCGATAACTTTCGCTGGCAGATGGGGAGCGCAATTATGATCTATGGCGCCTGCAAGAAGTGATTGTTGCTAGTCGTTTGTCAATCCTATTGAGCAGTCATCTGCACACTAAACACCTTCTCTAAAGTTCTCTGAAGTCCTGGTGGAACAGCGTGAGTAGGTTAACAAAAAACGTCTGTGGTGGGGGATTCCAGATTAGACACAGATGTACAAAACTCGCCGTCCAAAGGGAGATATCAAATGAAGTAAGTAAGTCGTCTCGCCGACTTGGATATACCATACACCAGTAAAACAAATATTTTAAATTTATAATAACCAATGCATTTTCGTATTTTTAAAAAAATCTGTTTGCATGCTTTTTAGAAGCATATCTTAGTATTTCGCTCACTCAAACATTCGAGCACCCTAGCGCCACCACCAGCCAACGGCCACTTCCGGCCATATGGAAAAACGTTTATATGCATAACTTGACTATTTTTATTCCGATTTTGATCAAATTTGGTAGTTTGCTTGATATTAGTATCAAATTTAAGTGTGACAAATTTGATTGCACAAGGTAGAAAATTACGGGAGATAATCGAGTTTTTTCAAATTAAGGGGGCGGAAAGAGGCGTGGCAAAATCTTTACATATCAAAAATGTGCGCAATTACTAAGCAAATATTTATACCAACTATGGTGTCTCTAGCTAAAATAGGTTTTGAGAAAATCGGTTTTATTTGATTTGCGGGGGCGGTAGGGGGCGTGGCAAAATTTTTATAAATACAAAATGTGCGCGTTTACTAAGCAAATATACATACCAAATTTTGTGTCTCTAGTTGCTATGGTGTTTGAGAAAATCGGTTTTATATCATTTGCGGGGGCGGTAGGGGGCGTGGCAAACGTTTGAAACAAACTCGATAAGCGTACATATGACACGAGTCTACATACCAAATTTGGTGGCTCTAGCTCTTATAGTCTCCGAGATCTAGGTGTTCATACAGACGGACGGACGGACGGACAGACGGACTGACGGAGGGACGGACAGACGGACATGGCTAGATCGTCTCGGCTGTTGATGCTGATCAAGAATATATATACTTTATGGGGTCGGAAAAGCTTCCTTCTGCCTGTTACATACGTTTTGGCGACTTTAATATACCATTTCACCCTATTGGTGTATGGTATAAAAACGGTAAAATGGAAAACGACGATACTACCGACGACGAAAAGGGGGACACAAACGCAAACTTTGCGAAATCTCGTCAACTCCTTACTCATCCGAAAATGACTACATAGAAAGTAAAAAAATATTACAAGAAGAACGTGACGAAGCAAACGCCGAAATCAATGCGTTTCAAATACAAATACAACAAATGCAACAACAAATACAGCTAATTTAACAACAAAATCTACAAACTCAAATACAGCTTCACCAAACTCAACAACAACTACAACAAAGTCAACAACAATATCAACAAGCGCAGCAGCTACTTTAGCAACAAAAGCATGCGCAAAACATTAAAAATCAACACAAAGAACTCGGCATACCGTCTGATATTAAACAATTGATTGGGAATAAGTCTTAACAGACAGCAAAGGGAAACTCTAGACGAGCGAATAGAAAAAATAAGCCGCCATCAAACACGTCTGATTCAATGAAAATTGACAATCAGGAAGTACTTTCAAAGCCAGGTGGGGCATCAGCATCGCCAAGGCCAAGGATCTGCAACTAGAGGAAATCAGTGCACTGCAGCCACATCGAAAGCGCCTGCCAAAGCAGTGATGGAGCCAAAAAGCACCTCCCCTTGAAGCCAAAATAAGTCTCAAATCGCAAATACCCATAATAGCTGTATATAACCAAAACGCAAAAGAAATTGTCGGTAAGTTGAGCAAATCATAGCAGACCAAAAGCTCACCATTAATATAATAAATAACCAGAGAGCCGGGGCTAACCTAGGCCGTGCCGAAGTTTGTATATCCTTGCAACTTTACACTTTCTTTAACTTTAATTGTACATAGTAAAAAATACAACAGGAGTCACTGTTTTTCACCGATCATTCCTATGGGAACTATATGATATAGTCACCCGATCTTGATCAAACTTGGTACAGTCATTACTAGATATGTTAAACTAAGAATCATACATTTTTATGACAATTGCGTGAAAAGTAACGAAGTTAATAATAAAAGTCAACGTTTTCGACCGATCGTTCCTATGACAGCTATATGATATAGTCATCCGATCTGAATCAAATTTGGCAAAGTTCTTTATAAGTGTAATAAACTTACCAAAATTGAATTTCACGATAGTAGCTCAGAAAATATCGAAGTAATTCAGAAAAGTCACTGTTCGTGACTTTGCCGTTTATATGGGAGCCATACTATATAGCGGTGCGAATCGGCTGAATCCGAGATATATAAACTATGCAGTATATACCAAATTTCAACCCTGTAGCTCTTACGGTCTAGGAGGAGTTCGCGTCGATCCAGGCGGTCGGACGGACATGGCTATATGAACTCGTCTCGTCGGGCTGATCAAGAATATATATACTTTATATGGTGCGAAATGCTTCGTTCTATGCGTTGCACACTTCTGATCAAAATTAATATACTCTTTTTGCAAGGGTATAAAAATTTTATGCACATACAAGTTTTCAACCTGGAAGACTTTGATACAACCAAATATTTTTTCAAAAGCCTCAACCAAAACTTATATTCATACATCCCAAAAGAACTGAAAACGCATAGTGTAATAATAAGGAAACTACCTGCACAAAAAGTACAGTAAGCCCTAATCTAATCATCTAATCACCTGAGCAAAAGATAGTATCGGTGAAGCCATTTAAAAAGAGTCTCTGGTTAATACAATTTGCGAAATCCGAGAATATCAAACAAATCCATAGCCTTAGAACCCTATTAAACCTCCGGATTGTTCACGCACTATCAATTCATCCGCCAGCTGATACCAGCTACACATACTAGAGCAGCACAACAGCAATCTTCGGCACCTCTGTCGCCATATGTGTACGAAACGGAGGGCAGTACAAAAAAATAGAAATTCAGCCCCTACGATATATCGAAGCAGTTGCAATCAAAATATTATACCTGGATTTTCAAAATGCAAACCACAAAATTATTCTAGTCTCACTCTACGAACGTCCATATGAGCGTCTTTACGAAAGTGATCTAAACTCCCAGATCAACTGTAATATACAGGATTTTAAATTATTTTAAAATACAATGTCCGTCAAGTTACCGACACTGTTAAACTCGAGTTAGCGACGGTCCTCTGTTAACTTTTTTGCATTTTTATTTTTTAATTTTTCAGCTATTTATTAACTTTTTTGAAACAAATAAAGCCTTAAATTGTTAAGAATAGATGAAATTTTTGTTTTAATTTAGTTTTGGGGGTTTTTGAGCATTCCATGTATTGACAATTTCTTCACGAAAATGTCCTTTTTTCGTTTTCGCATAGCTCCAATATACTGCAACGGCTCAATGAAGATTGAATGCCCGATTTTTCCCCAATTATTCATCTATATCCCCACCAAGTTTGGTTAAAATTCCTCGTAACGTTTTCGAGAAAATTGCATTTTTTTGAACCAACTATGATTTTCCCCATACAAAATGTGTAAAAAATTACGCCGATTTTATCGGGCAAAAACTCGGCTATATGGTAACGGCTCAATGAAGATTGAATGCCAGAATTTAGGTATGTCTTTCTGGAATATGTTTGGGTAATTTTATTTAAAATTCCTCGTAACGTTTTCGAGAAAAATGCATACATACATGTGGGGGTACTTTTTGCCCGCAAATTTTTTTCAATCTCGATTGGCCCAGCTGTTTTTTCAATTCGCCACTCATCATATGGTCATTTCGCCAGAATTTAGGTATGACTTTCGGGAATGTGTTCAGAGAGTTTAAGCAAAATTTCTCGTAACGTTTTCGAGGAAAATGTCAAAATGTATGGAGAAATATCAAAGAAGCTAACATCGGCTGTGCCGAAGTTTATATACCCTTGCAGTCCATGGCCATAATATTTGTACATACATGTTCCAAACTCTTTTTCTGTATCTCAATTCATTAATGCACAAATATCATTTCAATTTCTTCTTCTTCTACACATATAGTTTATGTAGCGTTGCGTCTGTATGTGTGCATGCATGTGCTCTGTTGATTTGATGATGACGTAGTAGGCAGCAAGCCGAACCGATTTATATCGGCTGTAACTCAAATTTTGGGATCTGACATTTTATATATAATACTATCATATTGGTAAATTTCATGGCGATACTCCAATTTTTGCAAAAATGTTTCCTCCAGAGCTATATGATATAAAGGTCCGATTCTCCCAATTTTCATACTTTTTTTTTCCCAGGTAATAAAAAGCACCCAAAAAAAATTTCATTCCGATAGCTCTTAAGATGGCTGAGTAAAACGCATACGCACAGACGGACGGACAGACGGACGGACAGACGGACATGGCTATATCAACTCAGCTTCTCATGCTGATCAAGAATATATATACATTATAGGGTCGGAAACGTCTCCTTCTGTGCGTTACAAACATCTGACCAATTTTATAATACCCTCTGCAAGGGTATAATAAAAGTCTGCGCGTATATTAAGCCACTAGACATTTCAAAAATTTGTGTTTCTAGCTTTCTTAGTTTTCGAGAAAATCAGTTTTATTTAATTTTCAGAGGCGTAAGGGGGCGTGGCAAAAATTTGCAATAAATTTGAACAGCGTAGGTATTACAAGAGTCTGAATAACAAATTTGGTCACTCTAGCTCTTATTGTCTCCAATATCTACGTGTTCATACGGACAGACATGGCATGGGACATGGCTAGCTCGACTTGGCTGTTGATCATGGTCAAGAATATATACACTCTGCCTGTTACATACATTTTGGCGACATTAATATATCATTTCACCCAATGGGTGGATCGTATTCTTTATTTCCTTCACGTGAATTTTAACTGATCGGACTTTTTTGCCCCAAGTCTTAATAACCGAATTGGGGAGCGTATTTCCCTACGCTAGTGTGGAAATAAAAATTTTCGCGTGTGCGTGTTCAAAAGATTGAGGTAAGTTAATTTCATTACAATAATTCTCAGATTATTGTGCATTTAACTTATACATTTTCTCTTTAACAGCAATCGGAAATTATTCCCAACATATGTACATATCTAACTTGAGATGCTTGTCTTTGGCAGACTTGCCCACAGCAGTCTCAACTTTTTAAGTGTGAACTGTATGCGTTACGATAGCAACTTTTTGTACGACGATCGATTGTAGAAATCCGAGAATTGATTATAATTAACTTTTGCCTCGGATAATATTAAGGGTAAATAGGAGAAAATTCCCAAAATAGTTTTGTGTCTTATATAGTGTTATTATAGATGCGGCGATACCGAAGCAAAGTGAAAATTTCGTATGTTAAGACATATGCAAATATCAACATTGCGCTTTCCGCTTATCCTGCCTAACCTGTAATCGAGACCATACAACCAGAACACGTGGGCGATAAAAAAGTAGAAGGATGTATTAAACCTAACCTTTTCCCCAATCTTAACCTAACCTAAATCAAGGAGGATGAACAGTAGAAGGATGTACTAAAACCTCACCTTTCTACAACCGTAACCTAACCTCAATCAAGAAGAACGTTATGTAGATGTGAAGAGCATTTTGGAATTATTTTCAGGTACAATCAGCTGGTAATTTTTCAAAGGAGATTTTTTATTCGTCTTCAGAACTGACGAAAAGATCAGGATTAAGTGAATGCAGTAGTAGTTTATGTAGCAGTAGTTTGGAGTCAATTGTAGTATAAGTTTACATTGAATTTCCTTTTTTGTTTGTTGGCTAAAATTCACAAAATTCAATGTCAGTTTATATTGTCGTTAGTTTAATTATTATAATTTTTCAGAATCTAAGTATGCATGTATCTGGTTCATGATGAATGTATCCAGATGATTTAGCTCTATTTGGAATATGTAAGACTTCCTATTTTCAACAGCGACACCAACACAACAAAAGATCTTTCTGCGTGGATAAATTTACAGTTTTTTTTTCTAAATTTGTATGATGAGATCCATTAATTTGGGTCAGCATAAGCATTTGATCCATTGTAACTAGACCTATAGATATATAAAAGTATTCAGAGAGAATGAATTAGCGAGGAAATTAGCGTAAGCAAGCACCATAAATGCATAACATTTTTACAGTTTTTTTTTTTTAAACTAATGTTAAAAGTTCAAATATCGTAAAGTTGGAAAATCATGAATATTGAATATTAGAGTAATCATTAGTAATAAGAACAAATATGCAACCTTTATAATCGGATTTGTACCGATATTCAGCTAAACATGTTTGAAAATGAATAATTATACCATACACCCATAGGGTGAAATGGTATATTAAAGTCGCCAAAATGTATGTAACAGGCAGAAGGAAGCTTTTCCGACCCCATAAAGTATATATATTCTTGATCAGCATCAACAGCCGAGACGATCTAGCCATGTGCGCCTGCAAGAAGTGATTGTTGCTAGTCGTTTGTCAATCCTATTGAGCAGTCATCTGCACACTAAACACCTTCTCTAAAGTTCTCTGAAGTCCTGGTGGAACAGCGTGAGTAGGTTAACAAAAAACGTCTGTGGTGGGGGATTCCAGATTAGACACAGATGTACAAAACTCGCCGTCCAAAGGGAGATATCAAATGAAGTAAGTAAGTCGTCTCGCCGACTTGGATATACCATACACCAGTAAAACAAATATTTTAAATTTAGAATAACCAATGCATTTTCGTATTTAAAAAAAACTGTTCACATGCTTTTCACAGGCATATCTTAGTATTTCGCTGATTCAAGCATACGAGCACCCTAGCGCCCCCACCAGCCAAAGGCCACTTCCGGCCATGTGGAAAAATGCTTATATGCATAACTTGGTATTTTGCTTGATATTAGTATCAAATTTAAGTGTGCTAAATTTAATTGCACAAAGTAGAAAATTACGGGAGATAATCGACTTTTTTCAAATTCCGGGGGCGGAAAGGGGCGTGGCAAAATCTTTACACATCAAAAATGTGCGCAATTACTAAGCAAATATTTATACCAACCATATTTAAACCAACTATGGTGTCTCTAGCTAGAATAGTTTTTGAGAAAATCGGTTTTATTTAATTTGCGGGGGCGGTAGGGGGCGTGGCAAAATTTTTATAAACACAAAATGTGCGCATTTACAAAGCAAATATACATACCAAATTTTGTGTCTCTAGTTGCTATAGTATTTAAGAAAATCGGTTTTATGTAATTTGCGGGGGCGGTAGGCGGCGTGGCAAAATTTTTATAAATACAAAATGTGCGCATTTACAAAGCAAATATATACATACCCAATTTTGGGTCTCTAGTTGCTATAGTGTTTAATTTATAGACGTAGTCGTACAACGCTCAGTACTAACAAGTTGCCCATATGACACCAGGCCCGGGCCTGTTACGAATGACCCTAAGTAAAGTTAATGTTACAACCTCTACCCACTCCGACCTAAGGGCATAGGCGTATTACATATATAAACATAAATTAAACTAAAAAAATAGAAAATATTAAATGTAATGAGATAAATAGGTTACATATAAAAAGAAAACACGATAGGTTAAAATAAAGATGATTACAACTAATTACGAGCGAGGAAGGACAAGATCGCAGTTTTTATACCCGGAAGCGATGTTTCGGAACCGATAACGTGCCAAAGTCTGTTGTAGTCACTACATAGTATTCGAAAAGGTTCATGCGGTGTGAAATTGCGGGTCCTTCTAGATGGAACAGAAATGTTAATTTGGCTCAACAGCTCGGAAGAGTCAATCCCACCATTCAAAATTTTGTAAAGAAAAGTTACACCAAGCATTATTCTACGATTAGTTAATGAAGGAAGGTCAATTAACTGAAGTCGACTAGAATAAGATGGAAGTTGTACAGTTGGATCCCAGCGCAAATCACGAAAGGCAAAGAGTAAAAACTGTTTTTGTACAGATTCTAATTTGTTTTGATAAAACTCATATTGAGGAGACCAAACACAAGATTCATATTCTAATATGGCGCGGACTAAAGAAGTAAAAAATGTATTTTAGTAGTATATGGATCCTTGAACTGCTTCGACCAGCGCTTTATAAAGCCAAGAACACTCTTAGCCCTACTAACAGTAGTCGATATATGCTGATTAAAACTAAGTTTGTGGTCGATTAAGATCCCCAAATCTTTTACAACCAAGGAAGTATTATTAATTTTTTCTAACGGGAAATTATTTAAAAAGTAACTTGTTAATTGGGGAGAACCTCTATAAAAAGACATAACCTTGCACTTAGAACAGTTTAGAGATAACAAGTTAGTCCTACACCACCCCTGAAAAGCATTCAGGTCAGCTTACAAGGTATGACATGAGAGAGAGTCTACGATGCGATTAGCGATTTTTACATCATCGGCATACATAAGAACTCTGGAATTTAAAAGAACGTTGGGGAGATCATTAATAAATATCAAAGAAGCTAACTTCGGCTATGCCGAAGTTTATATACCCTTGCAGTATACTTGGCAATAATATTTTTCCTTTTTGAAATTTCTTTCCCTGCAACTCAATTCATCAATACACAAACAAAATATTATTTCTCTTTTTACCACAAGTTTTTCTTCTTCCATCATTTTCTAAGCAAAGCACGGCACGCATACACATACAGTTCATGTAGCGTTGCGTCTGTGTGTGTATGCGTGTGCTCTGTTGATTTGATGATGGCAGTAGTAGGCAGCAAGCAGCGCTGCCGGCAGCGTTTGAACCGATTTATATTGACTGTAACTTGTGTTCTATTTATCGGATCAGATTCAAATTTTGGGATCTGAGATTTTATATCTATTACTATCATATTGGTAAATTTCATGGGGATACTCCAATTTTTGCAAAAATGTTTCTTCTAGAGCTATATGATATAGTGGTCCGATCCCAAAGATTTTCATACTTTATCTCACCCGGGTAAAAAAAAGCTCCCAAAAAAAATTTCATCCCGATAGCTCTTAAGATGGCTGAGTAAAACGCGTACGCACCGACGGACAGACGGACAGACGGACATGGCTATATCGACTTAGCTTCTCATGCTGATCAAGAATATATATACTTTATGGGGTCGGAAACGTCTCCTTCTGTGCGTTACAAACATCTGACCAATTTTATAATACCCTCTGCAAGGGTATAAAAATGGTAAATAATAATGGGCCAAGGTGACTGCCCTGTGGGACTCCCGATTCAACACAAATGATCTTAGAAAGAGAGGACCTAAAAAGAACCCTCTGCCTCCTATTGCTTAGATATTGTGAAATCCAAGCAAGCAGAGCATCCGGAAAGCCAACTAAATTCAGCTTATGTAATAGTAAGGCATGGTTTACCGAATCGAAAGCCTTACTGAAATCCGTATATATAACATCAGTTTGCTTCTGTTTCTTAAAACCTTGGATTACAAAAGATGTAAACTGTAAAAGGTTCGTTGTGGTAGACCTATTCTTGACAAACCCATGCTGGTACGGCGAAAAAATAGATTTACATAAATGCTGTATTTGAGACGTCATAATTTTCTCAAACAGTTTAGGTATCGCTGACAATTTAGAAATTCCTCTGTAATTAGTGACGTCGGATTTATTGCCACATTTGTGAAGAGGTAAAATAAACGAATCCTTCCATATAGTTGGAAACTCGGACAGTGTAACGGACAACTCAAAAAGCTTGAGTAAAGGCGAGCACAATGACTCCGCACAGAACCTCAGGACACAAGCGGGAATACCGTCTGGGCCCGGTGAGTATACCGGCTTAATCGTCAATAGTTCCTTAGCTACCGAACTTTGCGTTATAATAGGATTAAGAATACAGTTGGATTTCGTTATAGGATATGGATATATCTGACTAGAGTTGTACTTAGATATGTACGTAGTCGAGAAGATATGGCGGAATTCATATCCGTACAAGTGTATAAATTAGTCCAATCGGTATTAAGAAAGGCATTGTTTAGTGCGACAAAGTCAGTCTTCCGAAAACATCGGGTGCGTACCGTAGGATCACACTCGGAGATGGGCTCGCGGCTGGGAAACTCAATAGATAACTCTAAAGTAGGATGATAACTATCCTCTGGTAACACCATTGGACTAGTTCTAGATACTTCACAAAAGCTAGGATCAGAAGAAAAATCAGATCCAGAAATCTGCCAGACGTATTAGAAATCGAATTCAGCTGGGCCAACGAAAGCTCAAGCAGACCATCAATAAAATCATGACACCCAGAGGGCAGTAACGTTTTGCTACCGTTAACTGTTGACCAAGTCATAGTGGGCAGGTTAAAGTCCCCAAGGACAATTAATAAGTCTCTGTCAGAAAGTAGTTCAAGTATAAATTTAATAGAATCTAAGTGTAGTAAATAGGTTGGCCATTCCGATTGGGACGGAATGTAAGAACAAGTGACAAAAATGGAAAAACGAGTGAAAGATACCTTAACGCATATAAATTCAATAGTACTTGAGATAGGTATTGTTATCAGAACCGATGATAGGGCGGAATCTACAGCAATAAGAACTCCACCATCCCTGCGATCAGTACGATCACGTCTAAAAATATTGAAATTAGAGGGTAGAACTGTGGCGTCAAAAACGTCAGGTTTTAACCAAGTCTCAGTAAAGACAATTAGGTCAAAATCAAAAGACAGACTATCTACAAAGAGTTTAGTAAGTTTGGTATTAAGGCCTCTGACATTCTGATAGCCGACAGAGAAGGAAGTTGTTAGTTTTTTGATAGAGTAGAAGAAGGAATAGATAAGAAGAAGGAATAGATAAGGAAGGAGTGGGAATATATGAGGAAGAAAGAGGAATAGATGGTGAAGGAATCCTTGTTTGGCCCCGTGTCCTCCTTTTTCTGGATGTAAACTCCTTTACAATTAAACTTTTCGGCCAGAAGCTAGAACTGCAGATACAGTCAAAGAACTCAATTGGAACACTGATTTTAAAAGATGAAATTTCTCTAGAATATGAAAATTTGAACTTTTCTATTGATATATTGGAGACATTCAGTTTAGCCCGAATGTGAGCCATGACATCATCCGATGTAGCATCAGGGAGAAGTCTCGAAACAAAAATGTGTTTTTTAGGTGGTACTCCCACCAATGGTTTCGTCATTGCAGGTATTGCATCAGCTACCGCATTAATTGTAGCATCAGTTGCAACAAGTGGCACTCCGGCACTACTATCACTAGAATCCCTATCGGCAAAATCCATGGGTGTAGATTCTTGCACAGACAAAACGGACACTACAGACATCGTCTGCGGAATTGGAGTTTGCAATGGTTGAGAAGGGGTCGGAACCGATATAGATGTGGAGACCGCCAAACACAAGGACAAATCAGAAGTCTGTTCTCCTGCCTTCTTACGCTTTCGAGACTCAGTCAGTAGCGTTAAACTACGAAACTGAGACTCGACAGCTTTAAACTCTTGCGAGAGTTTAAGAAAACTGGCGGACAGACTCATCAGGTTATCCTTTGTTTGCCGCATGAAAAGTTCCATTTCATCTTCCACGATACGGCATGACTCACATCCCCATTTGAGACCCTTTTTTTGATCTAAAATATCCTTTACCTTGCATGTAAAGCCGGCGCACTTAACATGTACTGTAGTTTTACACAACCAACAGTAAATAAAACTATTCAGGGGTGGTGCGGGCTGCAAACAATTTTTAACCGAACAGACAGGCATTATGAGTTAATTAGAAGAATTGGTAACCAAACAAATAAAAATGAGATATGTATTGGTATTAAAATATATAACTCACTCTGAGGTCCAGAAATAATAAGCAAGCGAGAATTGAGGGTGCACAAGGGTTAAAAGATAAAGAGAGCACTATAGAGTCTAAATCAGAGCCCGGCACTCATATCCCCCGGGGGACGAACACGTTCGGCACCTCGTATGCGTGTAACCGAACGGCTGCCGAAGTCCTCACACAGAGCATGAGGGTGGATTTAGTTGCCCTCAGCATTTCGACGCGAGCACATCTATGTCGCTTTGCTCGATCGCTACACATAAAAAAATGAATGCCTTTATTATTCTTTTCATGTAACTGGCAACTTTTGCAAAAATATTATGAACTAATATTTTTAATTGAGTATTCTATTCGAAACAGTCTGACAGATAACTATTTAGAAGATCTCCTTCGGATAAAAAGTTATCCAAATAATATAGAAGTAAAGCAAATAGTTGACTTTCAAAAAATGTATTAATTCGAAATTATTGGTTTTCTATCGCACTTTTATTTTTCTTGTTTACGTCACATGCAATTTGCGCAGTGTAAAGCAACTTACGCACACAAGCAAGTGCACACAAACATTGACAGTTTTCGTTGGCTCTCTTTGTGCCGGGCTCTGGTCTAAATCAGGGCCCGGCACAAAGAGAGCCAACGAAAACTGTCAATGTATGTGTGCACTTGCTTGTGTGCGTAAGTTGCTTTACACTGCGCAAATTGCATGTGTCGAAAACAAGAAAAATAAAAGTGCGATGGAAAACCAATAATTTCGAATTAATACATTTTTTGAAAGTCAACTATTTGCTTTACTTCTATATTATTTGGATAACTTTTTATCCGAAGGAGATCTTCTAAATAGTTATCTGTTAGACTGTGTCGAATAGAATATTGCAAAAGCTGCCAGTTACATAAAAAGAATGAAGGCATTAATTTTTTTTATGTGTAGCGATCGAGCAAAGCGACATAGACGTGCTCGCGTCGAAATGCTGAGGGCAACTAAATCCACCCTCATGCTCTGTGTGAGGACTTCGGCAGCCGTTCGGTTACACGTATACGAGGTGCCGAACGTGTTCGTCCCCCGGGGGATATGAGTGCCGGGCTCTGGTCTAAATTACAAACAACACAACAGACTGCAGTATGAGCGCAAATAACGGCGACGAGTGAAACGAAAACGAGAGAAAAAAAAAAGAAGTTAAAGAGCGCGAGCGCGAGAGCTAGAAATCACAAAAACAAAAACACTGCAACAAGAACTCACAGAAATTGCAAGACAACAACAAATGAGCGTTGCTTGTGATTTACAAGAAAGAAAAAAAAGGTGGGAAAGAGAGAAAGAAAAGAAAAAAAAACCAACAAAGGTTTTAACAGAGTTAAGGTTGTTAAAAATTATTAACACAAACACACAAAAACGCAAACGAGTGATAGGTGCAAGATAGATTTAATATTATAATTATAATTTTCGATCGCGATGCCGATAAAACAAAATAAAAATGAAGTAAGTAAGTCGTCTCGCCGACTTGGATATACCATACACCAGTAAAACAAATATTTTAAATTTATAATAACCAATGCATTTTCGTATTTTTAAAAAAATCTGTTTGCATGCTTTTTAGAAGCATATCTTAGTATTTCGCTCACTCAAGCATTCGAGCACCCTAGCGCCCCCACCAGCCAACGGCCAACTCCGGCCATATGGAAAAACGTTCATATGCATAACTTGGCTATTTTTATTCCGATTTTGATCAAATTTGGTATTTTGCTGGATATTAGTATCAAATTTAAGTGTGCTAAATTTGATTGCACAAGGTTGAAAATTACGGGAGATAATCGAATTTTTTCAAATTACGGGGGCGGAAAGAGGCGTGGCAAAATCTTTACACATCAAAAATGTGCGCAATTACTAAGCAAATATTCATACCAAATTTAGTGTCTCTAGCTAGAATAGTTTTTGAGAAAATCGGTTTTATTTAATTTGCGGGGGCGGTAGGGGGCGTGGCAAAATTTTTACAAATACAAAATGTGCGCATTTACTTAGCAAATATACATACCAAATTTTGTGTCTCTAGTTGCTATAGTGTTTGAGAAAATCGGTTTTATTTAATTTGCGGGGGCGGTAGGGGACGTGGCAAAATATTTATAAATACAAAATGTGCGCGTTTACTAAGCAAATATACGTACCAAATTTTGTGTCTCTAGTTGCTATGGTGTTTGAGAAAATCGGTTTTATATCATTTGCGGGGGCGGTAGGGGGCGTGGCAAACATTTGAAACAAACTCGATAAGCGTACATATGACACGAGTCTACATACCAAATTTGGTGGCTCTAGCTCTTATAGTCTCCGAGATCTAGGTGTTCATACAGACGGACGGACGGACGGACGGACAGACGGACATGGCTAGATCGTCTCGGCTGTTGATGCTGATCAAGAATATATATACTTTATGGGGTCGGAAAAGCTTCCTTCTGCCTGTTACATACATTTTAGCGACTTTAATATACCATTTTCACCCTATGGGTGTATGGTATAAAAAATGAAGTAAGTAAGTCGTCTCGCCGACTTGGATATACCATACACCAGTAAAACAAATATTTTAAATTTATAATAACCAATGCATTTTCGTATTTTTAAAAAAATCTGTTTGCATGCTTTTTAGAAGCATATCTTAGTATTTCGCTCACTCAAGCATTCGAGCACCCTAGCGCCCCCACCAGCCAACGGCCACTTCCGGCCATATGGAAAAACGTTTATATGCATAACTTGGCTATTTTTATTCCGCTTTTGATCAAATTTGGTGTTTTGCTGGATATTAGTATCAAATTTAAGTGTGCTAAATTTGATTGCACAAGGTAGAAAATTACGGGAGATAATCGAGTTTTTTCAAATTACGGGTGCGGAGGGGGGCGTGGCAAAATCTTTATACATCAAAAATGTGCGCAATTACTAAGCAAATATTTATACCAACTATGGTGTCTCTAGCTAAAATAGTTTTTGGGAAAATCGGTTTTATTTGATTTGCGGGGGCGGTAGGGGGCGTGGCAAATTTTTTATAAATACAAAATGTGCGCGTTTACTAAGCGAATATACATACCAAATTTTGTGTCTCTAGTTGCTATGGTGTTTGAGAAAATCGGTTTTATATCATTTGCGGGGGCGGTAGGGGGCGTGGCAAACATTTGAAACAAACTCGATAAGCGTACATATGACACGAGTCTACATACCAAATTTGGTGGCTCTAGCTCTTATAGTCTCCGAGATCTAGGTGTTCATACAGACGGACGGACGGACGGACGGACGGACAGACGGACATGGCTAGATCGTCTCGGCTGTTGATGCTGATCAAGAATATATATACTTTATGGGGTCGGAAAAGCTTCCTTCTGCCTGTTACATACATTTTAGCGACTTTAATATACCATTTTCACCCTATGGGTGTATGGTATAAAAAAACACGTCCGTCTTCCTCGAGAGCGTTGATGTTTCTGAAAAAAATCGGTTTTATGTAATTTGGAGGCGGTAGGGGGCGTGGCAAAATGTTTATAAATACAAAATGTGCGCATTTACTAAGCAAATATACATACCAAATTTTGTGTCTCTAGTTGATATAGTTTTTGAGAAAATCGGTTTTATTTATTTTGCGGAAATTCAATAATTTAAATTTCACAAAACACAATTCACTTTTAACAAATGCCACGATTAGTGCGTCTGAAATTTATACATTTTTTGTGCATCGCTTTCTCCAGATAAATATATTTATTGAGTACCAACCCCTAGTTGAGAGAGTGTGTTGTTAGGAAAAGTATTAAATAAAACGACAATGTACCACATCAACATAAACATTTGTGTGTGAAAAGTGAACAGTGTGTAAAAAAGAAAATTTGAAAAAAATTATTTTGAAATATGTCTGGTCGTGGTAAAGGTGGCAAAGTGAAGGGAAAGGCAAAGTCTCGCTCGAACCGAGCTGGACTCCAGTTTCCTGTCGGCCGTATTCATCGCTTACTCCGTAAAGGAAATTATGCCGAGCGTGTTGGTGCTGGTGCTCCAGTTTATTTGGCTGCCGTTATGGAATATTTGGCTGCTGAAGTCCTTGAGTTGGCTGGTAATGCTGCTCGAGACAACAAAAAGACTAGAATTATACCTCGTCATCTACAATTGGCCATTCGCAACGATGAGGAATTAAACAAATTGCTTTCTGGCGTAACCATTGCACAGGGTGGTGTGCTACCTAACATTCAGGCTGTACTGCTGCCCAAGAAAACCGAAAAGAAGGCTTAAATCAATTATTATTTGAAATAATACAACTTTGTACATACAACAAACATAAAACAACCGTCCTTTTCAGGACGACCAAATAAATTAAAAGAAATTAAAACAGTTTTCGATCCAACCATAATATGTACATTGTATTTGCATGCATAAGGACAGCCTTACGAATGAATGTATATGTGGCAATTTCTTTAATTTATTTAAATTCGAGATACAAATTCAATAAATTTGTTTGTTTCATAGTTTCACTATTTTAATAATAATAATTTTATATTATTAATTCGATTCTAGGGCCCCTAAATTTAAGTAGATTGTATTGTACATAAATTTATTTTTTTTTATTAATTTTTGTATATTTATGTATGTAAATATAAACTCAAATTAACATTAAATCTGTATTTATTTAAAATTAATAAAGCAAGTATATTTCTTTTTCTTCCCTCTTTTGATAAATAATTTTAGTGGTCCTGAAAAGGACCGATTTTTTGAAGGGCATGGTTTGTAGT
Organism: Drosophila insularis; assembly: GCA_018903935.1. Taxonomy (NCBI): domain Eukaryota; kingdom Metazoa; phylum Arthropoda; class Insecta; order Diptera; family Drosophilidae; genus Drosophila; species Drosophila insularis. The sequence goes on from JAEIFP010002302.1 coordinate 6,380,846, forward strand.
TAACACACTTTGGTTTTTCAACCGCCGAAACCATAAAGAGTGCGGCCCTGTCTCTTCAATGCGTATACAACATCCATGGCAGTGACAGTCTTCCTTTTGGCATGTTCGGTATAGGTTACTGCATCGCGGATTACATTTTCAAGAAATACCTTTAGGACACCACGAGTTTCCTCATAGATAAGACCAGAAATTCGCTTCACACCGCCACGACGAGCCAAACGGCGGATAGCGGGTTTTGTGATACCTTGGATATTATCACGCAACACTTTACGATGACGCTTAGCACCACCCTTTCCCAATCCTTTTCCACCTTTGCCACGACCAGTCATTCTTATTTTTCACTTTTCACTATAAACGCACTGCACAAGAGTCAAAAATAAACTAATGCTGTATCTGTTGCCCTCGCTTCTATTTATACAAAAAATCAACGAAACACGAGCGAGTGAGAAATATTTTGCCTCTCCCTCAGATGGTTCGTCAGAAAGTGAACGCGAATGTTTTTTTCTCTTTCTCTTTCTCGTTCTCTTTCTAACCCACCCCGATTTTGCTATAAAAGTAGGCACCAAACGAGCTGGCTTGTTTATTGTGTTTTGAACAGTGAAGAGTGAAGAGTGAACATTAAAAATAAAAAAAGTGTAGTGAAAACATGGCTCGTACTAAGCAAACTGCGCGAAAATCTACTGGTGGCAAGGCACCAAGGAAGCAGCTGGCTACTAAGGCAGCTCGTAAGAGCGCTCCAGCAACCGGTGGTGTAAAGAAACCACATCGTTACCGCCCCGGTACTGTTGCCCTGCGTGAAATTCGTCGCTATCAGAAGAGCACAGAACTACTCATTCGCAAATTGCCATTCCAGCGTTTAGTGCGTGAAATCGCTCAGGACTTCAAGACCGATTTACGTTTCCAGAGTTCTGCAGTTATGGCTTTACAAGAAGCTAGCGAAGCCTATCTAGTTGGCCTTTTTGAAGATACTAACTTGTGTGCAATCCATGCCAAACGAGTAACCATAATGCCCAAGGACATTCAACTAGCCAGACGTATTCGTGGCGAGCGTGCTTAAATTAAATCTACTCGTACAGTTACCTACCGTCATTGTAACTATTTAGAACACACTTTTTAAGCAAAGCTCATTTTTAATACAAATCGGTCCTTTTCAGGACCACAAACTGGTCATGTCGATATTGAGATTAATATTTTCCAAATAAACTTGATTTTTTACTCAATGTGTTTTATTCTGTAATGAGTTTAAAAATTCTTATATACATATCTATCATATAATTGTTATATAATAATTATTTACAATTTAATTACATACAATTATCCAGCTTTAATATTAAACAATTTTTTTATATATTCAAAGATCTGGCATTTATATGTATGTAGATCGATTTGAACTACACACAGTAATAATCAACTTTGGTTTTTATATACTAATCAAACAGAGAACTTCATAAAATTAATTAATTAAAAAAAAAAAAAAAAAAAACAAAACTTAAAGAGAAATATAATTTTAAATAACCTAAATGAATTTTAACTAGAAGAGATATTTTTTTCCATCCTAAATTCTAAGACTTTTGAAATTTATAAGTCGCTTGTTTTATTATTTTGTCTGTTAACTTACAAAAAAAAAAAAAAAATGAACATAAATTTCACAATTTGGTAATCTACTAACAGAAATGATTATAGTAGTTAAAATTTTGACATACGCAACAAATTAAATATTACAGTTAATTAATATGCAATTCTATAAATATTAATTTTTAATTTCTTTTTAATAAATATTTTTGTTTTTTCAACACGAAAAACTAATATTGCATGCACTTTGCAAAATTTTTCGTTTTACACCGCATAGAGTAAATTACGAAATGATATTAAAATACAAAAAAAATGTTTTGTGCTTAATTTTTTGAATAATATCTAAAGTAAATTGTTGAAACTATATATTACATAAATCATTTTAAAAAAAAATTAATTTTTTATATTTTTTATGTAGGGTTACATGGGAATATTGCATTCTGCAATACATATAGTTAAAATTTGATTGGCTATTAAACATTAATGCATGAAATTATATAAAAAAAAATGTTTGAATATAAATTGTACAACAATTATTAATATTTGGAGAAAATAATTTTTATAAATTTTGTTATTATTAATAGTGAAAACAAAAATATATGAGCACTATTTAACAAAACTAAAATAACTTAATCGTCCAATACCAAAAACATGTTCATACTGCCGTCCTCCTCGCTTCTCATTCGAATGAGTGCCTATGTCATAGCGAAATTTTCATACAATCATTAAAGTAAAAAGTGTATTTGGTGATATTTTCGTTTGAGAGAAAAGTGCATAATGTCTGATTCTGTAGCAGCAACATCAGCATCTCCTGTGGCTGCCCCAACAGCACCAGCAGCGGTATCAGTTGATAAGAAGGTAGCTGCCAAAAAAACATCGGCAGCATCTTCAACAAAGGCCAAAAAATCAACTGCTCCACCATCGCATCCACCAACTCAACAAATGGTAGACGCTTCGATTAAAAACTTAAAGGAACGTGGTGGCTCGTCATTACTGGCAATTAAAAAATATATTAGTGCCACATACAAGTGCGATGCCCAGAAACTTGCACCATTTATCAAGAGGTACTTAAAGTCGGCTGTCGGAAATGGCAAATTGATCCAAACAAAAGGAAAAGGTGCCTCTGGTTCATTTAAACTGTCTGCTGCCGCTAAAAAGGAACCGAAGGCAAAGGCTGCTTCTGTAGAAAAGAAAAGCAAACCCAAAAAGGTAACTCAATCAGCAGCAACTAAAAAGAAAGCAATCGGTAGCAAAAAAACAGCTGGTGCTGGCTCTGTTGATAAGAAACCAAAGGCCAAAAAGGCAGTCGCAACCAAAAAGACAGCCGAGAAAAAGAAAACTGAAAAGGCAAAGGTAAAGGATGCTAAGAAAACAGGAACTGTGAAAGCCAAACCTTCCATATCGAAGGCTAAGTCGGGTTCAACTAAGCCAAAAGCTAAAACAGTTGCCGTATCATCGGCTAAACCAAAAAAGGCAACCAAAAAGGCAGCTGCTCCTGCTGCCGTCAAGAAGCCAAAAGCCAAGACAACTGCTACCAAGAAGTAAATATTTAATATTTTATTACAATCATAATATTGTACAAATTTTAGATATCGAATGCGAAAATCTATAATTTGATTTAAACACAGCCCTTCTCAGGGCTACAATTCCATATAACAAGAGAAAAAAAAAAAAAATCATATTTTATGAAAATTACAAATAAATCAACATAATATTTATACATATATGTATATAGGTACATATAAGCAACATATACAAATATTTAAACTGTACAAAAACAGTCGATTTAATGTAGATTTAATTTATTCAGTTTTGCCTCGCCAGAAACAGAAATGGTTTAAAGAAAATAACAACAATGACTCTTACCCACATCTCCAATGGCTATATGTATGTATTTTGCAATGTCAATTAAAAATATCTTAATTCTGTTCTAATATAAAATTGTGGCCCTGAAAAGGGCCTTTTTTTTTTGTTTTAATAGAAAGCGTGTGTTTAACATAGGGACATTTATTTTGAGCTGGTATACTTGGTGACAGCTTTTGTTCCCTCACTTACAGCGTGCTTAGCGAGCTCACCAGGCAAAAGCAAACGGACAGCCGTTTGGATTTCGCGACTGGTGATGGTCGACCTCTTGTTGTAGTGGGCCAAGCGGGAGGCCTCAGCAGCAATACGTTCAAAAATGTCGTTCACAAAGCTGTTCATTATGCTCATCGCTTTTGAAGAAATACCAGTGTCTGGGTGGACTTGCTTTAACACTTTGTAAATGTAAATAGCATAGCTCTCCTTACGCTTGCGTTTCTTCTTTTTGTCATTCTTGGTAATGTTCTTTTGAGCCTTGCCAGCCTTCTTGGCAGCCTTTCCACTAGTTTTGGGCGGCATTTCTCACTTCAAATTCAATAATTTAAATTTCACAAAACACAATTCACTTTTAACAAATGCCACGATTAGTGCGTCTGAAATTTATACATTTTTTTGTGCATCGCTTTCTAGATAAATATATTTATTGAGTACCAACCCCTAGTTGAGAGAGTGTGTTGTTAGGAAAAGTATAAATAAAACGACAATGTACCACATCAACATAAACATTTGTGTGTGAAAAGTGAACAGTGTGTAAAAAAGAAAATTTGAAAAAAATTATTTTGAAATATGTCTGGTCGTGGTAAAGGTGGCAAAGTGAAGGGAAAGGCAAAGTCTCGCTCGAACCGAGCTGGACTCCAGTTTCCTGTCGGCCGTATTCATCGCTTACTCCGTAAAGGAAATTATGCCGAGCGTGTTGGTGCTGGTGCTCCAGTTTATTTGGCTGCCGTTATGGAATATTTGGCTGCTGAAGTCCTTGAGTTGGCTGGTAATGCTGCTCGAGACAACAAAAAGACTAGAATTATACCTCGTCATCTACAATTGGCCATTCGCAACGATGAGGAATTAAACAAATTGCTTTCTGGCGTAACCATTGCACAGGGTGGTGTGCTACCTAACATTCAGGCTGTACTGCTGCCCAAGAAAACCGAAAAGAAGGCTTAAATCAATTATTATTTGAAATAATACAACTTTGTACATACAACAAACATAAAACAACCGTCCTTTTCAGGACGACCAAATAAATTAAAAGAAATTAAAACAGTTTTCGATCCAACCATAATATGTACATTGTATTTGCATGCATAAGGACAGCCTTACGAATGAATGTATATGTGGCAATTTCTTTAATTTATTTAAATTCGAGATACAAATTCAATAAATTTGTTTGTTTCATAGTTTCACTATTTTAATAATAATAATTTTATATTATTAATTCGATTCTAGGGCCCCTAAATTTAAGTAGATTGTATTGTACATAAATTTATTTTTTTTTATTAATTTTTGTATATTTATGTATGTAAATATAAACTCAAATTAACATTAAATCTGTATTTATTTAAAATTAATAAAGCAAGTATATTTCTTTTTTCTTCCCTCTTTTGATAAATAATTTTAGTGGTCCTGAAAAGGACCGATTTTTTGAAGGGCATGGTTTGTAGTTAACACACTTTGGTTTTTCAACCGCCGAAACCATAAAGAGTGCGGCCCTGTCTCTTCAATGCGTATACAACATCCATGGCAGTGACAGTCTTCCTTTTGGCATGTTCGGTATAGGTTACTGCATCGCGGATTACATTTTCAAGAAATACCTTTAGGACACCACGAGTTTCCTCATAGATAAGACCAGAAATTCGCTTCACACCGCCACGACGAGCCAAACGGCGGATAGCGGGTTTTGTGATACCTTGGATATTATCACGCAACACTTTACGATGACGCTTAGCACCACCCTTTCCCAATCCTTTTCCACCTTTGCCACGACCAGTCATTCTTATTTTTCACTTTTCACTATAAACGCACTGCACAAGAGTCAAAAATAAACTAATGCTGTATCTGTTGCCCTCGCTTCTATTTATACAAAAAATCAACGAAACACGAGCGAGTGAGAAATATTTTGCCTCTCCCTCAGATGGTTCGTCAGAAAGTGAACGCGAATGTTTTTTTCTCTTTCTCTTTCTCGTTCTCTTTCTAACCCACCCCGATTTTGCTATAAAAGTAGGCACCAAACGAGCTGGCTTGTTTATTGTGTTTTGAACAGTGAAGAGTGAAGAGTGAACATTAAAAATAAAAAAAGTGTAGTGAAAACATGGCTCGTACTAAGCAAACTGCGCGAAAATCTACTGGTGGCAAGGCACCAAGGAAGCAGCTGGCTACTAAGGCAGCTCGTAAGAGCGCTCCAGCAACCGGTGGTGTAAAGAAACCACATCGTTACCGCCCCGGTACTGTTGCCCTGCGTGAAATTCGTCGCTATCAGAAGAGCACAGAACTACTCATTCGCAAATTGCCATTCCAGCGTTTAGTGCGTGAAATCGCTCAGGACTTCAAGACCGATTTACGTTTCCAGAGTTCTGCAGTTATGGCTTTACAAGAAGCTAGCGAAGCCTATCTAGTTGGCCTTTTTGAAGATACTAACTTGTGTGCAATCCATGCCAAACGAGTAACCATAATGCCCAAGGACATTCAACTAGCCAGACGTATTCGTGGCGAGCGTGCTTAAATTAAATCTACTCGTACAGTTACCTACCGTCATTGTAACTATTTAGAACACACTTTTTAAGCAAAGCTCATTTTTAATACAAATCGGTCCTTTTCAGGACCACAAACTGGTCATGTCGATATTGAGATTAATATTTTCCAAATAAACTTGATTTTTTACTCAATGTGTTTTATTCTGTAATGAGTTTAAAAATTCTTATATACATATCTATCATATAATTGTTATATAATAATTATTTACAATTTAATTACATACAATTATCCAGCTTTAATATTAAACAATTTTTTTATATATTCAAAGATCTGGCATTTATATGTATGTAGATCGATTTGAACTACACACAGTAATAATCAACTTTGGTTTTTATATACTAATCAAACAGAGAACTTCATAAAAATTAATTTAAAAAAAAAAAAAAAAAAACAAAACTTAAAGAGAAATATAATTTTAAATAACCTAAATGAATTTTAACTAGAAGAGATATTTTTTTCCATCCTAAATTCTAAGACTTTTGAAATTTATAAGTCGCTTGTTTTATTATTTTGTCTGTTAACTTACAAAAAAAAAAAAAAATGAACATAAATTTCACAATTTGGTAATCTACTAACAGAAATGATTATAGTAGTTAAAATTTTGACATACGCAACAAATTAAATATTACAGTTAATTAATATGCAATTCTATAAATATTAATTTTTAATTTCTTTTTAATAAATATTTTTGTTTTTTCAACACGAAAAACTAATATTGCATGCACTTTGCAAAATTTTTCGTTTTACACCGCATAGAGTAAATTACGAAATGATATTAAAATACAAAAAAAATGTTTTGTGCTTAATTTTTTGAATAATATCTAAAGTAAATTGTTGAAACTATATATTACATAAATCATTTAAAAAAAAATTAATTTTTTATATTTTTTATGTAGGGTTACATGGGAATATTGCATTCTGCAATACATATAGTTAAAATTTGATTGGCTATTAAACATTAATGCATGAAATTATATAAAAAAAAATGTTTGAATATAAATTGTACAACAATTATTAATATTTGGAGAAAATAATTTTTATAAATTTTGTTATTATTAATAGTGAAAACAAAAATATATGAGCACTATTTAACAAAACTAAAATAACTTAATCGTCCAATACCAAAAACATGTTCATACTGCCGTCCTCCTCGCTTCTCATTCGAATGAGTGCCTATGTCATAGCGAAATTTTCATACAATCATTAAAGTAAAAAGTGTATTTGGTGATATTTTCGTTTGAGAGAAAAGTGCATAATGTCTGATTCTGTAGCAGCAACATCAGCATCTCCTGTGGCTGCCCCAACAGCACCAGCAGCGGTATCAGTTGATAAGAAGGTAGCTGCCAAAAAAACATCGGCAGCATCTTCAACAAAGGCCAAAAAATCAACTGCTCCACCATCGCATCCACCAACTCAACAAATGGTAGACGCTTCGATTAAAAACTTAAAGGAACGTGGTGGCTCGTCATTACTGGCAATTAAAAAATATATTAGTGCCACATACAAGTGCGATGCCCAGAAACTTGCACCATTTATCAAGAGGTACTTAAAGTCGGCTGTCGGAAATGGCAAATTGATCCAAACAAAAGGAAAAGGTGCCTCTGGTTCATTTAAACTGTCTGCTGCCGCTAAAAAGGAACCGAAGGCAAAGGCTGCTTCTGTAGAAAAGAAAAGCAAACCCAAAAAGGTAACTCAATCAGCAGCAACTAAAAAGAAAGCAATCGGTAGCAAAAAAACAGCTGGTGCTGGCTCTGTTGATAAGAAACCAAAGGCCAAAAAGGCAGTCGCAACCAAAAAGACAGCCGAGAAAAAGAAAACTGAAAAGGCAAAGGTAAAGGATGCTAAGAAAACAGGAACTGTGAAAGCCAAACCTTCCATATCGAAGGCTAAGTCGGGTTCAACTAAGCCAAAAGCTAAAACAGTTGCCGTATCATCGGCTAAACCAAAAAAGGCAACCAAAAAGGCAGCTGCTCCTGCTGCCGTCAAGAAGCCAAAAGCCAAGACAACTGCTACCAAGAAGTAAATATTTAATATTTTATTACAATCATAATATTGTACAAATTTTAGATATCGAATGCGAAAATCTATAATTTGATTTAAACACAGCCCTTCTCAGGGCTACAATTCCATATAACAAGAGAAAAAAAAAAAAAATCATATTTTATGAAAATTACAAATAAATCAACATAATATTTATACATATATGTATATAGGTACATATAAGCAACATATACAAATATTTAAACTGTACAAAAACAGTCGATTTAATGTAGATTTAATTTATTCAGTTTTGCCTCGCCAGAAACAGAAATGGTTTAAAGAAAATAACAACAATGACTCTTACCCACATCTCCAATGGCTATATGTATGTATTTTGCAATGTCAATTAAAAATATCTTAATTCTGTTCTAATATAAAATTGTGGCCCTGAAAAGGGCCTTTTTTTTTTGTTTTAATAGAAAGCGTGTGTTTAACATAGGGACATTTATTTTGAGCTGGTATACTTGGTGACAGCTTTTGTTCCCTCACTTACAGCGTGCTTAGCGAGCTCACCAGGCAAAAGCAAACGGACAGCCGTTTGGATTTCGCGACTGGTGATGGTCGACCTCTTGTTGTAGTGGGCCAAGCGGGAGGCCTCAGCAGCAATACGTTCAAAAATGTCGTTCACAAAGCTGTTCATTATGCTCATCGCTTTTGAAGAAATACCAGTGTCTGGGTGGACTTGCTTTAACACTTTGTAAATGTAAATAGCATAGCTCTCCTTACGCTTGCGTTTCTTCTTTTTGTCATTCTTGGTAATGTTCTTTTGAGCCTTGCCAGCCTTCTTGGCAGCCTTTCCACTAGTTTTGGGCGGCATTTCTCACTTCAAATTCAATAATTTAAATTTCACAAAACACAATTCACTTTTAACAAATGCCACGATTAGTGCGTCTGAAATTTATACATTTTTTTGTGCATCGCTTTCTAGATAAATATATTTATTGAGTACCAACCCCTAGTTGAGAGAGTGTGTTGTTAGGAAAAGTATAAATAAAACGACAATGTACCACATCAACATAAACATTTGTGTGTGAAAAGTGAACAGTGTGTAAAAAAGAAAATTTGAAAAAAATTATTTTGAAATATGTCTGGTCGTGGTAAAGGTGGCAAAGTGAAGGGAAAGGCAAAGTCTCGCTCGAACCGAGCTGGACTCCAGTTTCCTGTCGGCCGTATTCATCGCTTACTCCGTAAAGGAAATTATGCCGAGCGTGTTGGTGCTGGTGCTCCAGTTTATTTGGCTGCCGTTATGGAATATTTGGCTGCTGAAGTCCTTGAGTTGGCTGGTAATGCTGCTCGAGACAACAAAAAGACTAGAATTATACCTCGTCATCTACAATTGGCCATTCGCAACGATGAGGAATAAAAAAAAATTGCTTTCTGGCGTAACCATTGCACAGGGTGGTGTGCTACCTAACATTCAGGCTGTACTGCTGCCCAAGAAAACCGAAAAGAAGGCTTAAATCAATTATTATTTGAAATAATACAACTTTGTACATACAACAAACATAAAACAACCGTCCTTTTCAGGACGACCAAATAAATTAAAAGAAATTAAAACAGTTTTCGATCCAACCATAATATGTACATTGTATTTGCATGCATAAGGACAGCCTTACGAATGAATGTATATGTGGCAATTTCTTTAATTTATTTAAATTCGAGATACAAATTCAATAAATTTGTTTGTTTCATAGTTTCACTATTTTAATAATAATAATTTTATATTATTAATTCGATTCTAGGGCCCCTAAATTTAAGTAGATTGTATTGTACATAAATTTATTTTTTTTTATTAATTTTTGTATATTTATGTATGTAAATATAAACTCAAATTAACATTAAATCTGTATTTATTTAAAATTAATAAAGCAAGTATATTTCTTTTTTCTTCCCTCTTTTGATAAATAATTTTAGTGGTCCTGAAAAGGACCGATTTTTTGAAGGGCATGGTTTGTAGTTAACACACTTTGGTTTTTCAACCGCCGAAACCATAAAGAGTGCGGCCCTGTCTCTTCAATGCGTATACAACATCCATGGCAGTGACAGTCTTCCTTTTGGCATGTTCGGTATAGGTTACTGCATCGCGGATTACATTTTCAAGAAATACCTTTAGGACACCACGAGTTTCCTCATAGATAAGACCAGAAATTCGCTTCACACCGCCACGACGAGCCAAACGGCGGATAGCGGGTTTTGTGATACCTTGGATATTATCACGCAACACTTTACGATGACGCTTAGCACCACCCTTTCCCAATCCTTTTCCACCTTTGCCACGACCAGTCATTCTTATTTTTCACTTTTCACTATAAACGCACTGCACAAGAGTCAAAAATAAACTAATGCTGTATCTGTTGCCCTCGCTTCTATTTATACAAAAAATCAACGAAACACGAGCGAGTGAGAAATATTTTGCCTCTCCCTCAGATGGTTCGTCAGAAAGTGAACGCGAATGTTTTTTTCTCTTTCTCTTTCTCGTTCTCTTTCTAACCCACCCCGATTTTGCTATAAAAGTAGGCACCAAACGAGCTGGCTTGTTTATTGTGTTTTGAACAGTGAAGAGTGAAGAGTGAACATTAAAAATAAAAAAAGTGTAGTGAAAACATGGCTCGTACTAAGCAAACTGCGCGAAAATCTACTGGTGGCAAGGCACCAAGGAAGCAGCTGGCTACTAAGGCAGCTCGTAAGAGCGCTCCAGCAACCGGTGGTGTAAAGAAACCACATCGTTACCGCCCCGGTACTGTTGCCCTGCGTGAAATTCGTCGCTATCAGAAGAGCACAGAACTACTCATTCGCAAATTGCCATTCCAGCGTTTAGTGCGTGAAATCGCTCAGGACTTCAAGACCGATTTACGTTTCCAGAGTTCTGCAGTTATGGCTTTACAAGAAGCTAGCGAAGCCTATCTAGTTGGCCTTTTTGAAGATACTAACTTGTGTGCAATCCATGCCAAACGAGTAACCATAATGCCCAAGGACATTCAACTAGCCAGACGTATTCGTGGCGAGCGTGCTTAAATTAAATCTACTCGTACAGTTACCTACCGTCATTGTAACTATTTAGAACACACTTTTTAAGCAAAGCTCATTTTTAATACAAATCGGTCCTTTTCAGGACCACAAACTGGTCATGTCGATATTGAGATTAATATTTTCCAAATAAACTTGATTTTTTACTCAATGTGTTTTATTCTGTAATGAGTTTAAAAATTCTTATATACATATCTATCATATAATTGTTATATAATAATTATTTACAATTTAATTACATACAATTATCCAGCTTTAATATTAAACAATTTTTTTATATATTCAAAGATCTGGCATTTATATGTATGTAGATCGATTTGAACTACACACAGTAATAATCAACTTTGGTTTTTATATACTAATCAAACAGAGAACTTCATAAAAATTAATTTAAAAAAAAAAAAAAAAAAAACAAAACTTAAAGAGAAATATAATTTTAAATAACCTAAATGAATTTTAACTAGAAGAGATATTTTTTTCCATCCTAAATTCTAAGACTTTTGAAATTTATAAGTCGCTTGTTTTATTATTTTGTCTGTTAACTTACAAAAAAAAAAAAAAAATGAACATAAATTTCACAATTTGGTAATCTACTAACAGAAATGATTATAGTAGTTAAAATTTTGACATACGCAACAAATTAAATATTACAGTTAATTAATATGCAATTCTATAAATATTAATTTTTAATTTCTTTTTAATAAATATTTTTGTTTTTTCAACACGAAAAACTAATATTGCATGCACTTTGCAAAATTTTTCGTTTTACACCGCATAGAGTAAATTACGAAATGATATTAAAATACAAAAAAAATGTTTTGTGCTTAATTTTTTGAATAATATCTAAAGTAAATTGTTGAAACTATATATTACATAAATCATTTTAAAAAAAAATTAATTTTTTATATTTTTTATGTAGGGTTACATGGGAATATTGCATTCTGCAATACATATAGTTAAAATTTGATTGGCTATTAAACATTAATGCATGAAATTATATAAAAAAAAATGTTTGAATATAAATTGTACAACAATTATTAATATTTGGAGAAAATAATTTTTATAAATTTTGTTATTATTAATAGTGAAAACAAAAATATATGAGCACTATTTAACAAAACTAAAATAACTTAATCGTCCAATACCAAAAACATGTTCATACTGCCGTCCTCCTCGCTTCTCATTCGAATGAGTGCCTATGTCATAGCGAAATTTTCATACAATCATTAAAGTAAAAAGTGTATTTGGTGATATTTTCGTTTGAGAGAAAAGTGCATAATGTCTGATTCTGTAGCAGCAACATCAGCATCTCCTGTGGCTGCCCCAACAGCACCAGCAGCGGTATCAGTTGATAAGAAGGTAGCTGCCAAAAAAACATCGGCAGCATCTTCAACAAAGGCCAAAAAATCAACTGCTCCACCATCGCATCCACCAACTCAACAAATGGTAGACGCTTCGATTAAAAACTTAAAGGAACGTGGTGGCTCGTCATTACTGGCAATTAAAAAATATATTAGTGCCACATACAAGTGCGATGCCCAGAAACTTGCACCATTTATCAAGAGGTACTTAAAGTCGGCTGTCGGAAATGGCAAATTGATCCAAACAAAAGGAAAAGGTGCCTCTGGTTCATTTAAACTGTCTGCTGCCGCTAAAAAGGAACCGAAGGCAAAGGCTGCTTCTGTAGAAAAGAAAAGCAAACCCAAAAAGGTAACTCAATCAGCAGCAACTAAAAAGAAAGCAATCGGTAGCAAAAAAACAGCTGGTGCTGGCTCTGTTGATAAGAAACCAAAGGCCAAAAAGGCAGTCGCAACCAAAAAGACAGCCGAGAAAAAGAAAACTGAAAAGGCAAAGGTAAAGGATGCTAAGAAAACAGGAACTGTGAAAGCCAAACCTTCCATATCGAAGGCTAAGTCGGGTTCAACTAAGCCAAAAGCTAAAACAGTTGCCGTATCATCGGCTAAACCAAAAAAGGCAACCAAAAAGGCAGCTGCTCCTGCTGCCGTCAAGAAGCCAAAAGCCAAGACAACTGCTACCAAGAAGTAAATATTTAATATTTTATTACAATCATAATATTGTACAAATTTTAGATATCGAATGCGAAAATCTATAATTTGATTTAAACACAGCCCTTCTCAGGGCTACAATTCCATATAACAAGAGAAAAAAAAAAAAAAATCATATTTTATGAAAATTACAAATAAATCAACATAATATTTATACATATATGTATATAGGTACATATAAGCAACATATACAAATATTTAAACTGTACAAAAACAGTCGATTTAATGTAGATTTAATTTATTCAGTTTTGCCTCGCCAGAAACAGAAATGGTTTAAAGAAAATAACAACAATGACTCTTACCCACATCTCCAATGGCTATATGTATGTATTTTGCAATGTCAATTAAAAATATCTTAATTCTGTTCTAATATAAAATTGTGGCCCTGAAAAGGGCCTTTTTTTTTTGTTTTAATAGAAAGCGTGTGTTTAACATAGGGACATTTATTTTGAGCTGGTATACTTGGTGACAGCTTTTGTTCCCTCACTTACAGCGTGCTTAGCGAGCTCACCAGGCAAAAGCAAACGGACAGCCGTTTGGATTTCGCGACTGGTGATGGTCGACCTCTTGTTGTAGTGGGCCAAGCGGGAGGCCTCAGCAGCAATACGTTCAAAAATGTCGTTCACAAAGCTGTTCATTATGCTCATCGCTTTTGAAGAAATACCAGTGTCTGGGTGGACTTGCTTTAACACTTTGTAAATGTAAATAGCATAGCTCTCCTTACGCTTGCGTTTCTTCTTTTTGTCATTCTTGGTAATGTTCTTTTGAGCCTTGCCAGCCTTCTTGGCAGCCTTTCCACTAGTTTTGGGCGGCATTTCTCACTTCAAATTCAATAATTTAAATTTCACAAAACACAATTCACTTTTAACAAATGCCACGATTAGTGCGTCTGAAATTTATACATTTTTTTGTGCATCGCTTTCTAGATAAATATATTTATTGAGTACCAACCCCTAGTTGAGAGAGTGTGTTGTTAGGAAAAGTATAAATAAAACGACAATGTACCACATCAACATAAACATTTGTGTGTGAAAAGTGAACAGTGTGTAAAAAAGAAAATTTGAAAAAAATTATTTTGAAATATGTCTGGTCGTGGTAAAGGTGGCAAAGTGAAGGGAAAGGCAAAGTCTCGCTCGAACCGAGCTGGACTCCAGTTTCCTGTCGGCCGTATTCATCGCTTACTCCGTAAAGGAAATTATGCCGAGCGTGTTGGTGCTGGTGCTCCAGTTTATTTGGCTGCCGTTATGGAATATTTGGCTGCTGAAGTCCTTGAGTTGGCTGGTAATGCTGCTCGAGACAACAAAAAGACTAGAATTATACCTCGTCATCTACAATTGGCCATTCGCAACGATGAGGAATTAAACAAATTGCTTTCTGGCGTAACCATTGCACAGGGTGGTGTGCTACCTAACATTCAGGCTGTACTGCTGCCCAAGAAAACCGAAAAGAAGGCTTAAATCAATTATTATTTGAAATAATACAACTTTGTACATACAACAAACATAAAACAACCGTCCTTTTCAGGACGACCAAATAAATTAAAAGAAATTAAAACAGTTTTCGATCCAACCATAATATGTACATTGTATTTGCATGCATAAGGACAGCCTTACGAATGAATGTATATGTGGCAATTTCTTTAATTTATTTAAATTCGAGATACAAATTCAATAAATTTGTTTGTTTCATAGTTTCACTATTTTAATAATAATAATTTTATATTATTAATTCGATTCTAGGGCCCCTAAATTTAAGTAGATTGTATTGTACATAAATTTATTTTTTTTTATTAATTTTTGTATATTTATGTATGTAAATATAAACTCAAATTAACATTAAATCTGTATTTATTTAAAATTAATAAAGCAAGTATATTTCTTTTTTCTTCCCTCTTTTGATAAATAATTTTAGTGGTCCTGAAAAGGACCGATTTTTTGAAGGGCATGGTTTGTAGTTAACACACTTTGGTTTTTCAACCGCCGAAACCATAAAGAGTGCGGCCCTGTCTCTTCAATGCGTATACAACATCCATGGCAGTGACAGTCTTCCTTTTGGCATGTTCGGTATAGGTTACTGCATCGCGGATTACATTTTCAAGAAATACCTTTAGGACACCACGAGTTTCCTCATAGATAAGACCAGAAATTCGCTTCACACCGCCACGACGAGCCAAACGGCGGATAGCGGGTTTTGTGATACCTTGGATATTATCACGCAACACTTTACGATGACGCTTAGCACCACCCTTTCCCAATCCTTTTCCACCTTTGCCACGACCAGTCATTCTTATTTTTCACTTTTCACTATAAACGCACTGCACAAGAGTCAAAAATAAACTAATGCTGTATCTGTTGCCCTCGCTTCTATTTATACAAAAAATCAACGAAACACGAGCGAGTGAGAAATATTTTGCCTCTCCCTCAGATGGTTCGTCAGAAAGTGAACGCGAATGTTTTTTTCTCTTTCTCTTTCTCGTTCTCTTTCTAACCCACCCCGATTTTGCTATAAAAGTAGGCACCAAACGAGCTGGCTTGTTTATTGTGTTTTGAACAGTGAAGAGTGAAGAGTGAACATTAAAAATAAAAAAAGTGTAGTGAAAACATGGCTCGTACTAAGCAAACTGCGCGAAAATCTACTGGTGGCAAGGCACCAAGGAAGCAGCTGGCTACTAAGGCAGCTCGTAAGAGCGCTCCAGCAACCGGTGGTGTAAAGAAACCACATCGTTACCGCCCCGGTACTGTTGCCCTGCGTGAAATTCGTCGCTATCAGAAGAGCACAGAACTACTCATTCGCAAATTGCCATTCCAGCGTTTAGTGCGTGAAATCGCTCAGGACTTCAAGACCGATTTACGTTTCCAGAGTTCTGCAGTTATGGCTTTACAAGAAGCTAGCGAAGCCTATCTAGTTGGCCTTTTTGAAGATACTAACTTGTGTGCAATCCATGCCAAACGAGTAACCATAATGCCCAAGGACATTCAACTAGCCAGACGTATTCGTGGCGAGCGTGCTTAAATTAAATCTACTCGTACAGTTACCTACCGTCATTGTAACTATTTAGAACACACTTTTTAAGCAAAGCTCATTTTTAATACAAATCGGTCCTTTTCAGGACCACAAACTGGTCATGTCGATATTGAGATTAATATTTTCCAAATAAACTTGATTTTTTACTCAATGTGTTTTATTCTGTAATGAGTTTAAAAATTCTTATATACATATCTATCATATAATTGTTATATAATAATTATTTACAATTTAATTACATACAATTATCCAGCTTTAATATTAAACAATTTTTTTATATATTCAAAGATCTGGCATTTATATGTATGTAGATCGATTTGAACTACACACAGTAATAATCAACTTTGGTTTTTATATACTAATCAAACAGAGAACTTCATAAAAATTAATTTAAAAAAAAAAAAAAAAAAAAACAAAACTTAAAGAGAAATATAATTTTAAATAACCTAAATGAATTTTAACTAGAAGAGATATTTTTTTCCATCCTAAATTCTAAGACTTTTGAAATTTATAAGTCGCTTGTTTTATTATTTTGTCTGTTAACTTACAAAAAAAAAAAAAAAATGAACATAAATTTCACAATTTGGTAATCTACTAACAGAAATGATTATAGTAGTTAAAATTTTGACATACGCAACAAATTAAATATTACAGTTAATTAATATGCAATTCTATAAATATTAATTTTTAATTTCTTTTTAATAAATATTTTTGTTTTTTCAACACGAAAAACTAATATTGCATGCACTTTGCAAAATTTTTCGTTTTACACCGCATAGAGTAAATTACGAAATGATATTAAAATACAAAAAAAATGTTTTGTGCTTAATTTTTTGAATAATATCTAAAGTAAATTGTTGAAACTATATATTACATAAATCATTTTAAAAAAAAATTAATTTTTTATATTTTTTATGTAGGGTTACATGGGAATATTGCATTCTGCAATACATATAGTTAAAATTTGATTGGCTATTAAACATTAATGCATGAAATTATATAAAAAAAAATGTTTGAATATAAATTGTACAACAATTATTAATATTTGGAGAAAATAATTTTTATAAATTTTGTTATTATTAATAGTGAAAACAAAAATATATGAGCACTATTTAACAAAACTAAAATAACTTAATCGTCCAATACCAAAAACATGTTCATACTGCCGTCCTCCTCGCTTCTCATTCGAATGAGTGCCTATGTCATAGCGAAATTTTCATACAATCATTAAAGTAAAAAGTGTATTTGGTGATATTTTCGTTTGAGAGAAAAGTGCATAATGTCTGATTCTGTAGCAGCAACATCAGCATCTCCTGTGGCTGCCCCAACAGCACCAGCAGCGGTATCAGTTGATAAGAAGGTAGCTGCCAAAAAAACATCGGCAGCATCTTCAACAAAGGCCAAAAAATCAACTGCTCCACCATCGCATCCACCAACTCAACAAATGGTAGACGCTTCGATTAAAAACTTAAAGGAACGTGGTGGCTCGTCATTACTGGCAATTAAAAAATATATTAGTGCCACATACAAGTGCGATGCCCAGAAACTTGCACCATTTATCAAGAGGTACTTAAAGTCGGCTGTCGGAAATGGCAAATTGATCCAAACAAAAGGAAAAGGTGCCTCTGGTTCATTTAAACTGTCTGCTGCCGCTAAAAAGGAACCGAAGGCAAAGGCTGCTTCTGTAGAAAAGAAAAGCAAACCCAAAAAGGTAACTCAATCAGCAGCAACTAAAAAGAAAGCAATCGGTAGCAAAAAAACAGCTGGTGCTGGCTCTGTTGATAAGAAACCAAAGGCCAAAAAGGCAGTCGCAACCAAAAAGACAGCCGAGAAAAAGAAAACTGAAAAGGCAAAGGTAAAGGATGCTAAGAAAACAGGAACTGTGAAAGCCAAACCTTCCATATCGAAGGCTAAGTCGGGTTCAACTAAGCCAAAAGCTAAAACAGTTGCCGTATCATCGGCTAAACCAAAAAAGGCAACCAAAAAGGCAGCTGCTCCTGCTGCCGTCAAGAAGCCAAAAGCCAAGACAACTGCTACCAAGAAGTAAATATTTAATATTTTATTACAATCATAATATTGTACAAATTTTAGATATCGAATGCGAAAATCTATAATTTGATTTAAACACAGCCCTTCTCAGGGCTACAATTCCATATAACAAGAGAAAAAAAAAAAAAATCATATTTTATGAAAATTACAAATAAATCAACATAATATTTATACATATATGTATATAGGTACATATAAGCAACATATACAAATATTTAAACTGTACAAAAACAGTCGATTTAATGTAGATTTAATTTATTCAGTTTTGCCTCGCCAGAAACAGAAATGGTTTAAAGAAAATAACAACAATGACTCTTACCCACATCTCCAATGGCTATATGTATGTATTTTGCAATGTCAATTAAAAATATCTTAATTCTGTTCTAATATAAAATTGTGGCCCTGAAAAGGGCTTTTTTTTTTGTTTTAATAGAAAGCGTGTGTTTAACATAGGGACATTTATTTTGAGCTGGTATACTTGGTGACAGCTTTTGTTCCCTCACTTACAGCGTGCTTAGCGAGCTCACCAGGCAAAAGCAAACGGACAGCCGTTTGGATTTCGCGACTGGTGATGGTCGACCTCTTGTTGTAGTGGGCCAAGCGGGAGGCCTCAGCAGCAATACGTTCAAAAATGTCGTTCACAAAGCTGTTCATTATGCTCATCGCTTTTGAAGAAATACCAGTGTCTGGGTGGACTTGCTTTAACACTTTGTAAATGTAAATAGCATAGCTCTCCTTACGCTTGCGTTTCTTCTTTTTGTCATTCTTGGTAATGTTCTTTTGAGCCTTGCCAGCCTTCTTGGCAGCCTTTCCACTAGTTTTGGGCGGCATTTCTCACTTCAAATTCAATAATTTAAATTTCACAAAACACAATTCACTTTTAACAAATGCCACGATTAGTGCGTCTGAAATTTATACATTTTTTTGTGCATCGCTTTCTAGATAAATATATTTATTGAGTACCAACCCCTAGTTGAGAGAGTGTGTTGTTAGGAAAAGTATAAATAAAACGACAATGTACCACATCAACATAAACATTTGTGTGTGAAAAGTGAACAGTGTGTAAAAAAGAAAATTTGAAAAAAATTATTTTGAAATATGTCTGGTCGTGGTAAAGGTGGCAAAGTGAAGGGAAAGGCAAAGTCTCGCTCGAACCGAGCTGGACTCCAGTTTCCTGTCGGCCGTATTCATCGCTTACTCCGTAAAGGAAATTATGCCGAGCGTGTTGGTGCTGGTGCTCCAGTTTATTTGGCTGCCGTTATGGAATATTTGGCTGCTGAAGTCCTTGAGTTGGCTGGTAATGCTGCTCGAGACAACAAAAAGACTAGAATTATACCTCGTCATCTACAATTGGCCATTCGCAACGATGAGGAATTAAACAAATTGCTTTCTGGCGTAACCATTGCACAGGGTGGTGTGCTACCTAACATTCAGGCTGTACTGCTGCCCAAGAAAACCGAAAAGAAGGCTTAAATCAATTATTATTTGAAATAATACAACTTTGTACATACAACAAACATAAAACAACCGTCCTTTTCAGGACGACCAAATAAATTAAAAGAAATTAAAACAGTTTTCGATCCAACCATAATATGTACATTGTATTTGCATGCATAAGGACAGCCTTACGAATGAATGTATATGTGGCAATTTCTTTAATTTATTTAAATTCGAGATACAAATTCAATAAATTTGTTTGTTTCATAGTTTCACTATTTTAATAATAATAATTTTATATTATTAATTCGATTCTAGGGCCCCTAAATTTAAGTAGATTGTATTGTACATAAATTTATTTTTTTTTATTAATTTTTGTATATTTATGTATGTAAATATAAACTCAAATTAACATTAAATCTGTATTTATTTAAAATTAATAAAGCAAGTATATTTCTTTTTTCTTCCCTCTTTTGATAAATAATTTTAGTGGTCCTGAAAAGGACCGATTTTTTGAAGGGCATGGTTTGTAGTTAACACACTTTGGTTTTTCAACCGCCGAAACCATAAAGAGTGCGGCCCTGTCTCTTCAATGCGTATACAACATCCATGGCAGTGACAGTCTTCCTTTTGGCATGTTCGGTATAGGTTACTGCATCGCGGATTACATTTTCAAGAAATACCTTTAGGACACCACGAGTTTCCTCATAGATAAGACCAGAAATTCGCTTCACACCGCCACGACGAGCCAAACGGCGGATAGCGGGTTTTGTGATACCTTGGATATTATCACGCAACACTTTACGATGACGCTTAGCACCACCCTTTCCCAATCCTTTTCCACCTTTGCCACGACCAGTCATTCTTATTTTTCACTTTTCACTATAAACGCACTGCACAAGAGTCAAAAATAAACTAATGCTGTATCTGTTGCCCTCGCTTCTATTTATACAAAAAATCAACGAAACACGAGCGAGTGAGAAATATTTTGCCTCTCCCTCAGATGGTTCGTCAGAAAGTGAACGCGAATGTTTTTTTCTCTTTCTCTTTCTCGTTCTCTTTCTAACCCACCCCGATTTTGCTATAAAAGTAGGCACCAAACGAGCTGGCTTGTTTATTGTGTTTTGAACAGTGAAGAGTGAAGAGTGAACATTAAAAATAAAAAAAGTGTAGTGAAAACATGGCTCGTACTAAGCAAACTGCGCGAAAATCTACTGGTGGCAAGGCACCAAGGAAGCAGCTGGCTACTAAGGCAGCTCGTAAGAGCGCTCCAGCAACCGGTGGTGTAAAGAAACCACATCGTTACCGCCCCGGTACTGTTGCCCTGCGTGAAATTCGTCGCTATCAGAAGAGCACAGAACTACTCATTCGCAAATTGCCATTCCAGCGTTTAGTGCGTGAAATCGCTCAGGACTTCAAGACCGATTTACGTTTCCAGAGTTCTGCAGTTATGGCTTTACAAGAAGCTAGCGAAGCCTATCTAGTTGGCCTTTTTGAAGATACTAACTTGTGTGCAATCCATGCCAAACGAGTAACCATAATGCCCAAGGACATTCAACTAGCCAGACGTATTCGTGGCGAGCGTGCTTAAATTAAATCTACTCGTACAGTTACCTACCGTCATTGTAACTATTTAGAACACACTTTTTAAGCAAAGCTCATTTTTAATACAAATCGGTCCTTTTCAGGACCACAAACTGGTCATGTCGATATTGAGATTAATATTTTCCAAATAAACTTGATTTTTTACTCAATGTGTTTTATTCTGTAATGAGTTTAAAAATTCTTATATACATATCTATCATATAATTGTTATATAATAATTATTTACAATTTAATTACATACAATTATCCAGCTTTAATATTAAACAATTTTTTTATATATTCAAAGATCTGGCATTTATATGTATGTAGATCGATTTGAACTACACACAGTAATAATCAACTTTGGTTTTTATATACTAATCAAACAGAGAACTTCATAAAAATTAATTTAAAAAAAAAAAAAAAAAAAAACAAAACTTAAAGAGAAATATAATTTTAAATAACCTAAATGAATTTTAACTAGAAGAGATATTTTTTTCCATCCTAAATTCTAAGACTTTTGAAATTTATAAGTCGCTTGTTTTATTATTTTGTCTGTTAACTTACAAAAAAAAAAAAAAAATGAACATAAATTTCACAATTTGGTAATCTACTAACAGAAATGATTATAGTAGTTAAAATTTTGACATACGCAACAAATTAAATATTACAGTTAATTAATATGCAATTCTATAAATATTAATTTTTAATTTCTTTTTAATAAATATTTTTGTTTTTTCAACACGAAAAACTAATATTGCATGCACTTTGCAAAATTTTTCGTTTTACACCGCATAGAGTAAATTACGAAATGATATTAAAATACAAAAAAAATGTTTTGTGCTTAATTTTTTGAATAATATCTAAAGTAAATTGTTGAAACTATATATTACATAAATCATTTTAAAAAAAAATTAATTTTTTATATTTTTTATGTAGGGTTACATGGGAATATTGCATTCTGCAATACATATAGTTAAAATTTGATTGGCTATTAAACATTAATGCATGAAATTATATAAAAAAAAATGTTTGAATATAAATTGTACAACAATTATTAATATTTGGAGAAAATAATTTTTATAAATTTTGTTATTATTAATAGTGAAAACAAAAATATATGAGCACTATTTAACAAAACTAAAATAACTTAATCGTCCAATACCAAAAACATGTTCATACTGCCGTCCTCCTCGCTTCTCATTCGAATGAGTGCCTATGTCATAGCGAAATTTTCATACAATCATTAAAGTAAAAAGTGTATTTGGTGATATTTTCGTTTGAGAGAAAAGTGCATAATGTCTGATTCTGTAGCAGCAACATCAGCATCTCCTGTGGCTGCCCCAACAGCACCAGCAGCGGTATCAGTTGATAAGAAGGTAGCTGCCAAAAAAACATCGGCAGCATCTTCAACAAAGGCCAAAAAATCAACTGCTCCACCATCGCATCCACCAACTCAACAAATGGTAGACGCTTCGATTAAAAACTTAAAGGAACGTGGTGGCTCGTCATTACTGGCAATTAAAAAATATATTAGTGCCACATACAAGTGCGATGCCCAGAAACTTGCACCATTTATCAAGAGGTACTTAAAGTCGGCTGTCGGAAATGGCAAATTGATCCAAACAAAAGGAAAAGGTGCCTCTGGTTCATTTAAACTGTCTGCTGCCGCTAAAAAGGAACCGAAGGCAAAGGCTGCTTCTGTAGAAAAGAAAAGCAAACCCAAAAAGGTAACTCAATCAGCAGCAACTAAAAAGAAAGCAATCGGTAGCAAAAAAACAGCTGGTGCTGGCTCTGTTGATAAGAAACCAAAGGCCAAAAAGGCAGTCGCAACCAAAAAGACAGCCGAGAAAAAGAAAACTGAAAAGGCAAAGGTAAAGGATGCTAAGAAAACAGGAACTGTGAAAGCCAAACCTTCCATATCGAAGGCTAAGTCGGGTTCAACTAAGCCAAAAGCTAAAACAGTTGCCGTATCATCGGCTAAACCAAAAAAGGCAACCAAAAAGGCAGCTGCTCCTGCTGCCGTCAAGAAGCCAAAAGCCAAGACAACTGCTACCAAGAAGTAAATATTTAATATTTTATTACAATCATAATATTGTACAAATTTTAGATATCGAATGCGAAAATCTATAATTTGATTTAAACACAGCCCTTCTCAGGGCTACAATTCCATATAACAAGAGAAAAAAAAAAAATCATATTTTATGAAAATTACAAATAAATCAACATAATATTTATACATATATGTATATAGGTACATATAAGCAACATATACAAATATTTAAACTGTACAAAAACAGTCGATTTAATGTAGATTTAATTTATTCAGTTTTGCCTCGCCAGAAACAGAAATGGTTTAAAGAAAATAACAACAATGACTCTTACCCACATCTCCAATGGCTATATGTATGTATTTTGCAATGTCAATTAAAAATATCTTAATTCTGTTCTAATATAAAATTGTGGCCCTGAAAAGGGCCTTTTTTTTTGTTTTAATAGAAAGCGTGTGTTTAACATAGGGACATTTATTTTGAGCTGGTATACTTGGTGACAGCTTTTGTTCCCTCACTTACAGCGTGCTTAGCGAGCTCACCAGGCAAAAGCAAACGGACAGCCGTTTGGATTTCGCGACTGGTGATGGTCGACCTCTTGTTGTAGTGGGCCAAGCGGGAGGCCTCAGCAGCAATACGTTCAAAAATGTCGTTCACAAAGCTGTTCATTATGCTCATCGCTTTTGAAGAAATACCAGTGTCTGGGTGGACTTGCTTTAACACTTTGTAAATGTAAATAGCATAGCTCTCCTTACGCTTGCGTTTCTTCTTTTGTCATTCTTGGTAATGTTCTTTTGAGCCTTGCCAGCCTTCTTGGCAGCCTTTCCACTAGTTTTGGGCGGCATTTCTCACTTCAAATTCAATAATTTAAATTTCACAAAACACAATTCACTTTTAACAAATGCCACGATTAGTGCGTCTGAAATTTATACATTTTTTTGTGCATCGCTTTCTAGATAAATATATTTATTGAGTACCAACCCCTAGTTGAGAGAGTGTGTTGTTAGGAAAAGTATAAATAAAACGACAATGTACCACATCAACATAAACATTTGTGTGTGAAAAGTGAACAGTGTGTAAAAAAGAAAATTTGAAAAAAATTATTTTGAAATATGTCTGGTCGTGGTAAAGGTGGCAAAGTGAAGGGAAAGGCAAAGTCTCGCTCGAACCGAGCTGGACTCCAGTTTCCTGTCGGCCGTATTCATCGCTTACTCCGTAAAGGAAATTATGCCGAGCGTGTTGGTGCTGGTGCTCCAGTTTATTTGGCTGCCGTTATGGAATATTTGGCTGCTGAAGTCCTTGAGTTGGCTGGTAATGCTGCTCGAGACAACAAAAAGACTAGAATTATACCTCGTCATCTACAATTGGCCATTCGCAACGATGAGGAATTAAACAAATTGCTTTCTGGCGTAACCATTGCACAGGGTGGTGTGCTACCTAACATTCAGGCTGTACTGCTGCCCAAGAAAACCGAAAAGAAGGCTTAAATCAATTATTATTTGAAATAATACAACTTTGTACATACAACAAACATAAAACAACCGTCCTTTTCAGGACGACCAAATAAATTAAAAGAAATTAAAACAGTTTTCGATCCAACCATAATATGTACATTGTATTTGCATGCATAAGGACAGCCTTACGAATGAATGTATATGTGGCAATTTCTTTAATTTATTTAAATTCGAGATACAAATTCAATAAATTTGTTTGTTTCATAGTTTCACTATTTTAATAATAATAATTTTATATTATTAATTCGATTCTAGGGCCCCTAAATTTAAGTAGATTGTATTGTACATAAATTTATTTTTTTTTATTAATTTTTGTATATTTATGTATGTAAATATAAACTCAAATTAACATTAAATCTGTATTTATTTAAAATTAATAAAGCAAGTATATTTCTTTTTTCTTCCCTCTTTTGATAAATAATTTTAGTGGTCCTGAAAAGGACCGATTTTTTGAAGGGCATGGTTTGTAGTTAACACACTTTGGTTTTTCAACCGCCGAAACCATAAAGAGTGCGGCCCTGTCTCTTCAATGCGTATACAACATCCATGGCAGTGACAGTCTTCCTTTTGGCATGTTCGGTATAGGTTACTGCATCGCGGATTACATTTTCAAGAAATACCTTTAGGACACCACGAGTTTCCTCATAGATAAGACCAGAAATTCGCTTCACACCGCCACGACGAGCCAAACGGCGGATAGCGGGTTTTGTGATACCTTGGATATTATCACGCAACACTTTACGATGACGCTTAGCACCACCCTTTCCCAATCCTTTTCCACCTTTGCCACGACCAGTCATTCTTATTTTTCACTTTTCACTATAAACGCACTGCACAAGAGTCAAAAATAAACTAATGCTGTATCTGTTGCCCTCGCTTCTATTTATACAAAAAATCAACGAAACACGAGCGAGTGAGAAATATTTTGCCTCTCCCTCAGATGGTTCGTCAGAAAGTGAACGCGAATGTTTTTTTCTCTTTCTCTTTCTCGTTCTCTTTCTAACCCACCCCGATTTTGCTATAAAAGTAGGCACCAAACGAGCTGGCTTGTTTATTGTGTTTTGAACAGTGAAGAGTGAAGAGTGAACATTAAAAATAAAAAAAGTGTAGTGAAAACATGGCTCGTACTAAGCAAACTGCGCGAAAATCTACTGGTGGCAAGGCACCAAGGAAGCAGCTGGCTACTAAGGCAGCTCGTAAGAGCGCTCCAGCAACCGGTGGTGTAAAGAAACCACATCGTTACCGCCCCGGTACTGTTGCCCTGCGTGAAATTCGTCGCTATCAGAAGAGCACAGAACTACTCATTCGCAAATTGCCATTCCAGCGTTTAGTGCGTGAAATCGCTCAGGACTTCAAGACCGATTTACGTTTCCAGAGTTCTGCAGTTATGGCTTTACAAGAAGCTAGCGAAGCCTATCTAGTTGGCCTTTTTGAAGATACTAACTTGTGTGCAATCCATGCCAAACGAGTAACCATAATGCCCAAGGACATTCAACTAGCCAGACGTATTCGTGGCGAGCGTGCTTAAATTAAATCTACTCGTACAGTTACCTACCGTCATTGTAACTATTTAGAACACACTTTTTAAGCAAAGCTCATTTTTAATACAAATCGGTCCTTTTCAGGACCACAAACTGGTCATGTCGATATTGAGATTAATATTTTCCAAATAAACTTGATTTTTTACTCAATGTGTTTTATTCTGTAATGAGTTTAAAAATTCTTATATACATATCTATCATATAATTGTTATATAATAATTATTTACAATTTAATTACATACAATTATCCAGCTTTAATATTAAACAATTTTTTTATATATTCAAAGATCTGGCATTTATATGTATGTAGATCGATTTGAACTACACACAGTAATAATCAACTTTGGTTTTTATATACTAATCAAACAGAGAACTTCATAAAAATTAATTTAAAAAAAAAAAAAAAAAAAAACAAAACTTAAAGAGAAATATAATTTTAAATAACCTAAATGAATTTTAACTAGAAGAGATATTTTTTTCCATCCTAAATTCTAAGACTTTTGAAATTTATAAGTCGCTTGTTTTATTATTTTGTCTGTTAACTTCAAAAAAAAAAAAAAAAATGAACATAAATTTCACAATTTGGTAATCTACTAACAGAAATGATTATAGTAGTTAAAATTTTGACATACGCAACAAATTAAATATTACAGTTAATTAATATGCAATTCTATAAATATTAATTTTTAATTTCTTTTTAATAAATATTTTTGTTTTTTCAACACGAAAAACTAATATTGCATGCACTTTGCAAAATTTTTCGTTTTACACCGCATAGAGTAAATTACGAAATGATATTAAAATACAAAAAAAATGTTTTGTGCTTAATTTTTTGAATAATATCTAAAGTAAATTGTTGAAACTATATATTACATAAATCATTTTAAAAAAAAATTAATTTTTTATATTTTTTATGTAGGGTTACATGGGAATATTGCATTCTGCAATACATATAGTTAAAATTTGATTGGCTATTAAACATTAATGCATGAAATTATATAAAAAAAAATGTTTGAATATAAATTGTACAACAATTATTAATATTTGGAGAAAATAATTTTTATAAATTTTGTTATTATTAATAGTGAAAACAAAAATATATGAGCACTATTTAACAAAACTAAAATAACTTAATCGTCCAATACCAAAAACATGTTCATACTGCCGTCCTCCTCGCTTCTCATTCGAATGAGTGCCTATGTCATAGCGAAATTTTCATACAATCATTAAAGTAAAAAGTGTATTTGGTGATATTTTCGTTTGAGAGAAAAGTGCATAATGTCTGATTCTGTAGCAGCAACATCAGCATCTCCTGTGGCTGCCCCAACAGCACCAGCAGCGGTATCAGTTGATAAGAAGGTAGCTGCCAAAAAAACATCGGCAGCATCTTCAACAAAGGCCAAAAAATCAACTGCTCCACCATCGCATCCACCAACTCAACAAATGGTAGACGCTTCGATTAAAAACTTAAAGGAACGTGGTGGCTCGTCATTACTGGCAATTAAAAAATATATTAGTGCCACATACAAGTGCGATGCCCAGAAACTTGCACCATTTATCAAGAGGTACTTAAAGTCGGCTGTCGGAAATGGCAAATTGATCCAAACAAAAGGAAAAGGTGCCTCTGGTTCATTTAAACTGTCTGCTGCCGCTAAAAAGGAACCGAAGGCAAAGGCTGCTTCTGTAGAAAAGAAAAGCAAACCCAAAAAGGTAACTCAATCAGCAGCAACTAAAAAGAAAGCAATCGGTAGCAAAAAAACAGCTGGTGCTGGCTCTGTTGATAAGAAACCAAAGGCCAAAAAGGCAGTCGCAACCAAAAAGACAGCCGAGAAAAAGAAAACTGAAAAGGCAAAGGTAAAGGATGCTAAGAAAACAGGAACTGTGAAAGCCAAACCTTCCATATCGAAGGCTAAGTCGGGTTCAACTAAGCCAAAAGCTAAAACAGTTGCCGTATCATCGGCTAAACCAAAAAAGGCAACCAAAAAGGCAGCTGCTCCTGCTGCCGTCAAGAAGCCAAAAGCCAAGACAACTGCTACCAAGAAGTAAATATTTAATATTTTATTACAATCATAATATTGTACAAATTTTAGATATCGAATGCGAAAATCTATAATTTGATTTAAACACAGCCCTTCTCAGGGCTACAATTCCATATAACAAGAGAAAAAAAAAAAAAAATCATATTTTATGAAAATTACAAATAAATCAACATAATATTTATACATATATGTATATAGGTACATATAAGCAACATATACAAATATTTAAACTGTACAAAAACAGTCGATTTAATGTAGATTTAATTTATTCAGTTTTGCCTCGCCAGAAACAGAAATGGTTTAAAGAAAATAACAACAATGACTCTTACCAACATCTCCAATGGCTATATGTATGTATTTTGCAATGTCAATTAAAAATATCTTAATTCTGTTCTAATATAAAATTGTGGCCCTGAAAAGGGCCTTTTTTTTTTGTTTTAATAGAAAGCGTGTGTTTAACATAGGGACATTTATTTTGAGCTGGTATACTTGGTGACAGCTTTTGTTCCCTCACTTACAGCGTGCTTAGCGAGCTCACCAGGCAAAAGCAAACGGACAGCCGTTTGGATTTCGCGACTGGTGATGGTCGACCTCTTGTTGTAGTGGGCCAAGCGGGAGGCCTCAGCAGCAATACGTTCAAAAATGTCGTTCACAAAGCTGTTCATTATGCTCATCGCTTTTGAAGAAATACCAGTGTCTGGGTGGACTTGCTTTAACACTTTGTAAATGTAAATAGCATAGCTCTCCTTACGCTTGCGTTTCTTCTTTTTGTCATTCTTGGTAATGTTCTTTTGAGCCTTGCCAGCCTTCTTGGCAGCCTTTCCACTAGTTTTGGGCGGCATTTCTCACTTCAAATTCAATAATTTAAATTTCACAAAACACAATTCACTTTTAACAAATGCCACGATTAGTGCGTCTGAAATTTATACATTTTTTTGTGCATCGCTTTCTAGATAAATATATTTATTGAGTACCAACCCCTAGTTGAGAGAGTGTGTTGTTAGGAAAAGTATAAATAAAACGACAATGTACCACATCAACATAAACATTTGTGTGTGAAAAGTGAACAGTGTGTAAAAAAGAAAATTTGAAAAAAATTATTTTGAAATATGTCTGGTCGTGGTAAAGGTGGCAAAGTGAAGGGAAAGGCAAAGTCTCGCTCGAACCGAGCTGGACTCCAGTTTCCTGTCGGCCGTATTCATCGCTTACTCCGTAAAGGAAATTATGCCGAGCGTGTTGGTGCTGGTGCTCCAGTTTATTTGGCTGCCGTTATGGAATATTTGGCTGCTGAAGTCCTTGAGTTGGCTGGTAATGCTGCTCGAGACAACAAAAAGACTAGAATTATACCTCGTCATCTACAATTGGCCATTCGCAACGATGAGGAATTAAACAAATTGCTTTCTGGCGTAACCATTGCACAGGGTGGTGTGCTACCTAACATTCAGGCTGTACTGCTGCCCAAGAAAACCGAAAAGAAGGCTTAAATCAATTATTATTTGAAATAATACAACTTTGTACATACAACAAACATAAAACAACCGTCCTTTTCAGGACGACCAAATAAATTAAAAGAAATTAAAACAGTTTTCGATCCAACCATAATATGTACATTGTATTTGCATGCATAAGGACAGCCTTACGAATGAATGTATATGTGGCAATTTCTTTAATTTATTTAAATTCGAGATACAAATTCAATAAATTTGTTTGTTTCATAGTTTCACTATTTTAATAATAATAATTTTATATTATTAATTCGATTCTAGGGCCCCTAAATTTAAGTAGATTGTATTGTACATAAATTTATTTTTTTTTATTAATTTTTGTATATTTATGTATGTAAATATAAACTCAAATTAACATTAAATCTGTATTTATTTAAAATTAATAAAGCAAGTATATTTCTTTTTTCTTCCCTCTTTTGATAAATAATTTTAGTGGTCCTGAAAAGGACCGATTTTTTGAAGGGCATGGTTTGTAGTTAACACACTTTGGTTTTTCAACCGCCGAAACCATAAAGAGTGCGGCCCTGTCTCTTCAATGCGTATACAACATCCATGGCAGTGACAGTCTTCCTTTTGGCATGTTCGGTATAGGTTACTGCATCGCGGATTACATTTTCAAGAAATACCTTTAGGACACCACGAGTTTCCTCATAGATAAGACCAGAAATTCGCTTCACACCGCCACGACGAGCCAAACGGCGGATAGCGGGTTTTGTGATACCTTGGATATTATCACGCAACACTTTACGATGACGCTTAGCACCACCCTTTCCCAATCCTTTTCCACCTTTGCCACGACCAGTCATTCTTATTTTTCACTTTTCACTATAAACGCACTGCACAAGAGTCAAAAATAAACTAATGCTGTATCTGTTGCCCTCGCTTCTATTTATACAAAAAATCAACGAAACACGAGCGAGTGAGAAATATTTTGCCTCTCCCTCAGATGGTTCGTCAGAAAGTGAACGCGAATATTTTTTTTCTCTTTCTCTTTCTCGTTCTCTTTCTAACCCACCCCGATTTTGCTATAAAAGTAGGCACCAAACGAGCTGGCTTGTTTATTGTGTTTTGAACAGTGAAGAGTGAAGAGTGAACATTAAAAATAAAAAAAGTGTAGTGAAAACATGGCTCGTACTAAGCAAACTGCGCGAAAATCTACTGGTGGCAAGGCACCAAGGAAGCAGCTGGCTACTAAGGCAGCTCGTAAGAGCGCTCCAGCAACCGGTGGTGTAAAGAAACCACATCGTTACCGCCCCGGTACTGTTGCCCTGCGTGAAATTCGTCGCTATCAGAAGAGCACAGAACTACTCATTCGCAAATTGCCATTCCAGCGTTTAGTGCGTGAAATCGCTCAGGACTTCAAGACCGATTTACGTTTCCAGAGTTCTGCAGTTATGGCTTTACAAGAAGCTAGCGAAGCCTATCTAGTTGGCCTTTTTGAAGATACTAACTTGTGTGCAATCCATGCCAAACGAGTAACCATAATGCCCAAGGACATTCAACTAGCCAGACGTATTCGTGGCGAGCGTGCTTAAATTAAATCTACTCGTACAGTTACCTACCGTCATTGTAACTATTTAGAACACACTTTTTAAGCAAAGCTCATTTTTAATACAAATCGGTCCTTTTCAGGACCACAAACTGGTCATGTCGATATTGAGATTAATATTTTCCAAATAAACTTGATTTTTTACTCAATGTGTTTTATTCTGTAATGAGTTTAAAAATTCTTATATACATATCTATCATATAATTGTTATATAATAATTATTTACAATTTAATTACATACAATTATCCAGCTTTAATATTAAACAATTTTTTTATATATTCAAAGATCTGGCATTTATATGTATGTAGATCGATTTGAACTACACACAGTAATAATCAACTTTGGTTTTTATATACTAATCAAACAGAGAACTTCATAAAAATTAATTTAAAAAAAAAAAAAAAAAAAAACAAAACTTAAAGAGAAATATAATTTTAAATAACCTAAATGAATTTTAACTAGAAGAGATATTTTTTTCCATCCTAAATTCTAAGACTTTTGAAATTTATAAGTCGCTTGTTTTATTATTTTGTCTGTTAACTTACAAAAAAAAAAAAAAAATGAACATAAATTTCACAATTTGGTAATCTACTAACAGAAATGATTATAGTAGTTAAAATTTTGACATACGCAACAAATTAAATATTACAGTTAATTAATATGCAATTCTATAAATATTAATTTTTAATTTCTTTTTAATAAATATTTTTGTTTTTTCAACACGAAAAACTAATATTGCATGCACTTTGCAAAATTTTTCGTTTTACACCGCATAGAGTAAATTACGAAATGATATTAAAATACAAAAAAAATGTTTTGTGCTTAATTTTTTGAATAATATCTAAAGTAAATTGTTGAAACTATATATTACATAAATCATTTTAAAAAAAAATTAATTTTTTATATTTTTTATGTAGGGTTACATGGGAATATTGCATTCTGCAATACATATAGTTAAAATTTGATTGGCTATTAAACATTAATGCATGAAATTATATAAAAAAAAATGTTTGAATATAAATTGTACAACAATTATTAATATTTGGAGAAAATAATTTTTATAAATTTTGTTATTATTAATAGTGAAAACAAAAATATATGAGCACTATTTAACAAAACTAAAATAACTTAATCGTCCAATACCAAAAACATGTTCATACTGCCGTCCTCCTCGCTTCTCATTCGAATGAGTGCCTATGTCATAGCGAAATTTTCATACAATCATTAAAGTAAAAAGTGTATTTGGTGATATTTTCGTTTGAGAGAAAAGTGCATAATGTCTGATTCTGTAGCAGCAACATCAGCATCTCCTGTGGCTGCCCCAACAGCACCAGCAGCGGTATCAGTTGATAAGAAGGTAGCTGCCAAAAAAACATCGGCAGCATCTTCAACAAAGGCCAAAAAATCAACTGCTCCACCATCGCATCCACCAACTCAACAAATGGTAGACGCTTCGATTAAAAACTTAAAGGAACGTGGTGGCTCGTCATTACTGGCAATTAAAAAATATATTAGTGCCACATACAAGTGCGATGCCCAGAAACTTGCACCATTTATCAAGAGGTACTTAAAGTCGGCTGTCGGAAATGGCAAATTGATCCAAACAAAAGGAAAAGGTGCCTCTGGTTCATTTAAACTGTCTGCTGCCGCTAAAAAGGAACCGAAGGCAAAGGCTGCTTCTGTAGAAAAGAAAAGCAAACCCAAAAAGGTAACTCAATCAGCAGCAACTAAAAAGAAAGCAATCGGTAGCAAAAAAACAGCTGGTGCTGGCTCTGTTGATAAGAAACCAAAGGCCAAAAAGGCAGTCGCAACCAAAAAGACAGCCGAGAAAAAGAAAACTGAAAAGGCAAAGGTAAAGGATGCTAAGAAAACAGGAACTGTGAAAGCCAAACCTTCCATATCGAAGGCTAAGTCGGGTTCAACTAAGCCAAAAGCTAAAACAGTTGCCGTATCATCGGCTAAACCAAAAAAGGCAACCAAAAAGGCAGCTGCTCCTGCTGCCGTCAAGAAGCCAAAAGCCAAGACAACTGCTACCAAGAAGTAAATATTTAATATTTTATTACAATCATAATATTGTACAAATTTTAGATATCGAATGCGAAAATCTATAATTTGATTTAAACACAGCCCTTCTCAGGGCTACAATTCCATATAACAAGAGAAAAAAAAAAAAAATCATATTTTATGAAAATTACAAATAAATCAACATAATATTTATACATATATGTATATAGGTACATATAAGCAACATATACAAATATTTAAACTGTACAAAAACAGTCGATTTAATGTAGATTTAATTTATTCAGTTTTGCCTCGCCAGAAACAGAAATGGTTTAAAGAAAATAACAACAATGACTCTTACCCACATCTCCAATGGCTATATGTATGTATTTTGCAATGTCAATTAAAAATATCTTAATTCTGTTCTAATATAAAATTGTGGCCCTGAAAAGGGCTTTTTTTTTTGTTTTAATAGAAAGCGTGTGTTTAACATAGGGACATTTATTTTGAGCTGGTATACTTGGTGACAGCTTTTGTTCCCTCACTTACAGCGTGCTTAGCGAGCTCACCAGGCAAAAGCAAACGGACAGCCGTTTGGATTTCGCGACTGGTGATGGTCGACCTCTTGTTGTAGTGGGCCAAGCGGGAGGCCTCAGCAGCAATACGTTCAAAAATGTCGTTCACAAAGCTGTTCATTATGCTCATCGCTTTTGAAGAAATACCAGTGTCTGGGTGGACTTGCTTTAACACTTTGTAAATGTAAATAGCATAGCTCTCCTTACGCTTGCGTTTCTTCTTTTTGTCATTCTTGGTAATGTTCTTTTGAGCCTTGCCAGCCTTCTTGGCAGCCTTTCCACTAGTTTTGGGCGGCATTTCTCACTTCAAATTCAATAATTTAAATTTCACAAAACACAATTCACTTTTAACAAATGCCACGATTAGTGCGTCTGAAATTTATACATTTTTTTGTGCATCGCTTTCTAGATAAATATATTTATTGAGTACCAACCCCTAGTTGAGAGAGTGTGTTGTTAGGAAAAGTATAAATAAAACGACAATGTACCACATCAACATAAACATTTGTGTGTGAAAAGTGAACAGTGTGTAAAAAAGAAAATTTGAAAAAAATTATTTTGAAATATGTCTGGTCGTGGTAAAGGTGGCAAAGTGAAGGGAAAGGCAAAGTCTCGCTCGAACCGAGCTGGACTCCAGTTTCCTGTCGGCCGTATTCATCGCTTACTCCGTAAAGGAAATTATGCCGAGCGTGTTGGTGCTGGTGCTCCAGTTTATTTGGCTGCCGTTATGGAATATTTGGCTGCTGAAGTCCTTGAGTTGGCTGGTAATGCTGCTCGAGACAACAAAAAGACTAGAATTATACCTCGTCATCTACAATTGGCCATTCGCAACGATGAGGAATTAAACAAATTGCTTTCTGGCGTAACCATTGCACAGGGTGGTGTGCTACCTAACATTCAGGCTGTACTGCTGCCCAAGAAAACCGAAAAGAAGGCTTAAATCAATTATTATTTGAAATAATACAACTTTGTACATACAACAAACATAAAACAACCGTCCTTTTCAGGACGACCAAATAAATTAAAAGAAATTAAAACAGTTTTCGATCCAACCATAATATGTACATTGTATTTGCATGCATAAGGACAGCCTTACGAATGAATGTATATGTGGCAATTTCTTTAATTTATTTAAATTCGAGATACAAATTCAATAAATTTGTTTGTTTCATAGTTTCACTATTTTAATAATAATAATTTTATATTATTAATTCGATTCTAGGGCCCCTAAATTTAAGTAGATTGTATTGTACATAAATTTATTTTTTTTTATTAATTTTTGTATATTTATGTATGTAAATATAAACTCAAATTAACATTAAATCTGTATTTATTTAAAATTAATAAAGCAAGTATATTTCTTTTTTCTTCCCTCTTTTGATAAATAATTTTAGTGGTCCTGAAAAGGACCGATTTTTTGAAGGGCATGGTTTGTAGTTAACACACTTTGGTTTTTCAACCGCCGAAACCATAAAGAGTGCGGCCCTGTCTCTTCAATGCGTATACAACATCCATGGCAGTGACAGTCTTCCTTTTGGCATGTTCGGTATAGGTTACTGCATCGCGGATTACATTTTCAAGAAATACCTTTAGGACACCACGAGTTTCCTCATAGATAAGACCAGAAATTCGCTTCACACCGCCACGACGAGCCAAACGGCGGATAGCGGGTTTTGTGATACCTTGGATATTATCACGCAACACTTTACGATGACGCTTAGCACCACCCTTTCCCAATCCTTTTCCACCTTTGCCACGACCAGTCATTCTTATTTTTCACTTTTCACTATAAACGCACTGCACAAGAGTCAAAAATAAACTAATGCTGTATCTGTTGCCCTCGCTTCTATTTATACAAAAAATCAACGAAACACGAGCGAGTGAGAAATATTTTGCCTCTCCCTCAGATGGTTCGTCAGAAAGTGAACGCGAATGTTTTTTTCTCTTTCTCTTTCTCGTTCTCTTTCTAACCCACCCCGATTTTGCTATAAAAGTAGGCACCAAACGAGCTGGCTTGTTTATTGTGTTTTGAACAGTGAAGAGTGAAGAGTGAACATTAAAAATAAAAAAAGTGTAGTGAAAACATGGCTCGTACTAAGCAAACTGCGCGAAAATCTACTGGTGGCAAGGCACCAAGGAAGCAGCTGGCTACTAAGGCAGCTCGTAAGAGCGCTCCAGCAACCGGTGGTGTAAAGAAACCACATCGTTACCGCCCCGGTACTGTTGCCCTGCGTGAAATTCGTCGCTATCAGAAGAGCACAGAACTACTCATTCGCAAATTGCCATTCCAGCGTTTAGTGCGTGAAATCGCTCAGGACTTCAAGACCGATTTACGTTTCCAGAGTTCTGCAGTTATGGCTTTACAAGAAGCTAGCGAAGCCTATCTAGTTGGCCTTTTTGAAGATACTAACTTGTGTGCAATCCATGCCAAACGAGTAACCATAATGCCCAAGGACATTCAACTAGCCAGACGTATTCGTGGCGAGCGTGCTTAAATTAAATCTACTCGTACAGTTACCTACCGTCATTGTAACTATTTAGAACACACTTTTTAAGCAAAGCTCATTTTTAATACAAATCGGTCCTTTTCAGGACCACAAACTGGTCATGTCGATATTGAGATTAATATTTTCCAAATAAACTTGATTTTTTACTCAATGTGTTTTATTCTGTAATGAGTTTAAAAATTCTTATATACATATCTATCATATAATTGTTATATAATAATTATTTACAATTTAATTACATACAATTATCCAGCTTTAATATTAAACAATTTTTTTATATATTCAAAGATCTGGCATTTATATGTATGTAGATCGATTTGAACTACACACAGTAATAATCAACTTTGGTTTTTATATACTAATCAAACAGAGAACTTCATAAAAATTAATTTAAAAAAAAAAAAAAAAAAACAAAACTTAAAGAGAAATATAATTTTAAATAACCTAAATGAATTTTAACTAGAAGAGATATTTTTTTCCATCCTAAATTCTAAGACTTTTGAAATTTATAAGTCGCTTGTTTTATTATTTTGTCTGTTAACTTACAAAAAAAAAAAAAAAATGAACATAAATTTCACAATTTGGTAATCTACTAACAGAAATGATTATAGTAGTTAAAATTTTGACATACGCAACAAATTAAATATTACAGTTAATTAATATGCAATTCTATAAATATTAATTTTTAATTTCTTTTTAATAAATATTTTTGTTTTTTCAACACGAAAAACTAATATTGCATGCACTTTGCAAAATTTTTCGTTTTACACCGCATAGAGTAAATTACGAAATGATATTAAAATACAAAAAAAATGTTTTGTGCTTAATTTTTTGAATAATATCTAAAGTAAATTGTTGAAACTATATATTACATAAATCATTTTAAAAAAAAATTAATTTTTTATATTTTTTATGTAGGGTTACATGGGAATATTGCATTCTGCAATACATATAGTTAAAATTTGATTGGCTATTAAACATTAATGCATGAAATTATATAAAAAAAAATGTTTGAATATAAATTGTACAACAATTATTAATATTTGGAGAAAATAATTTTTATAAATTTTGTTATTATTAATAGTGAAAACAAAAATATATGAGCACTATTTAACAAAACTAAAATAACTTAATCGTCCAATACCAAAAACATGTTCATACTGCCGTCCTCCTCGCTTCTCATTCGAATGAGTGCCTATGTCATAGCGAAATTTTCATACAATCATTAAAGTAAAAAGTGTATTTGGTGATATTTTCGTTTGAGAGAAAAGTGCATAATGTCTGATTCAGTAGCAGCAACAGCACTTTCTTGGCAGTGAACAACACATTATTAACTATAAAAGAGAAGAGAGAAAAAAAAAAAAGAGTCCAAGTGGACAGTGTAAAAAAAAAAAAAAAAAAAAAAACAATCTGAATATCTAATTGGAGAGACTACGATACGTAGCCTCCGGCTTACGTTACCGTGAGTGTAATGAATAAACTGAAAATAAAAGAACAAGAAGAATCAAAAAATAAAATTGAACAAAAAACTTGTGTGGGGGGGGTTTCCAGAGCAAACCCTGGTGTGCAAAAGTTGCCGTCCCATGTGAGATATCAAAAAAACATTAAAATGGAAACCGACGATACTACTGACGACGAAAAGGGGGGGGACAAACGCAAACATTGCGAAATCTCCTCATCTCCTTACTCGTCCGAGAGTGACTATTTAGAAACTAAAAAAATATTACAAGAAGAACATGACCAAGCCACACTCGAAACCGATGCGCCCCAAATACAAATACAACAAATGCAACAACAAATACAGCTAATTCAACAACAACATCTACAAACTCAACAACAGCTTCAGCAAACTCAACAACAACTACAACAAAGTCAACAACAACTACAACAATCGCAGCAGCAATATCAGCAGCTACTCAAACAACAACAGCATGCGCAAAACATCAAAAATCAACACAAAAAACTCGGCATATCGTCTGATATTAAACAATTAATTGGGAATGAATATGCATCGCTATTTTCTCCTGATGAAGAGTCCGAAGAAGCTTCAGATTCAGACTCAGAAACTGATTTTCCCGCCCTAAAGAAGGCTAAACAGACAGCTAAGGGAAAGTCTGGACGAGCCAATAGGAAAAAAAAGCCGTCATCAAACACGGCTGTTTCAATGGAAATTGACAATCAGGATTTACTGGCAAAGCAAGGCGGGGCATCAGCATCGCCAAGACCAGTAGGATCTGCAAATAGAGGAAATCAGGACACTGCAACCACATCGAAAGCGGCTGCCAACGCAGTGTTGGAGCCTAATAGTACATTAGCAGCACCTCCCCGTGAAGCGAAAATAAGTCTCAAAACGCAAATACCCATAATAGCTATATATAACCAAAATGCAAAAGAAATTGTCGGTAAGTTGAGCAAATTCATACCAGACCAAAAGTTTACCATTAATGTAATAAATAAAAATCTTATGCACATACAAGTTTTCAATCTAGAAGACTTTGAGAAAACCAAATATTTTTTCAAAAGCCTCAACCAAAACTTCTATTCATACACCCCTAAAGAACTGAAACCACATAGTGTAATAATAAAGAAACTACCTCAGTCAGTATATGATGCACAAGAAATACAATCAGCCCTAATCTCTTGCTTACCTGAGCAAAAAATAATATCGGTGAAGCCATTTAAAAAGAGTCTCTGGCTAGTACAGTTTGCTAAATCCGAGAATATCAAACAAATCTATAGCATTAGAACCCTATTAAACTGCCGGATTGTAATTGAAAATTTAAAGCCCAATTCAAACGAAATAAAACAATGCCACAAATGCCAGCGTTTCACACACACCGCCAGCAACTGCGAAATGCAATACCGTTGCGTCAAGTGTACAGAGAAGCATGAGCCTGGCAACTGCAAAATTACAAAATCAGAAAGTCCGTCCGAAGAAAATAAAACACAATGCGTTAACTGTAGCGGGCAACATACCGCCAATGCCAAAATATGCCCTGTCCGAATAGCCCGAATGGAGGCACTTAAAAAGAAACAACAAACGTCCATCCAACATATAAACCGAACCTTACAAAATGCAAAAAATTCATTATCCAAAAACACTGCATCATATGCGTCAGTCCTTCAAAACAAAAAACCAGCAAACCCTAAAATTAAACCCAAAAATCTAACAGTAGAACCTCATACAAACGTGTTTTCTTTTCAAAAACTCAATGACGATGCATTTGAAGCATTTGGCAAGGACATCCTATCCTGCTTTGAAATCATACAAAGCATATCTAAAAAATATGCCTCAGTAACACATGCAAATGCTGACCCAATAAAACAAAAACAACAAATATTACTAGAATTTCTTGTCCAAATGTCACAATCATCATGACTCCCTTTAAATGCATATTTCAAAATGTAAACTCAATCGTGTCCCTCCAAAAGAGACATGAATTTGACCAATTTATTAGCCTGCATAAGCCTGACGTAATGCTTATAGCCGAACATCGTCTAAGCTCAAGACACTCGCCATTGCTTACGCACTATCAATTCATCCGCCAGCTGATACCAGCTACACATACTAGAGCAGCACAACAGCAATCTTCCCAGTCCCAAAATCTCGGCACCTCTGTCGCCATATGTGTACGAAACGGAGTGCAATACAAAAATATAGAAATCCAGCCCCTACGATATATCGAAGCGGTGGCAATCGAAATATCATACTTGGATTCTCAAAATACAAACCACAAAATTATTCTAGTCTCACTTTACAAACGCCCATATGAGCGTCTTTACGAAAGTGATTTAAACTCCCTGATCAATCGTCTAAGCCAATACTCGAGTAATACACCCATTATCATCGGTTGCGATCTAAACGCAAAACATCCCAGCTGGAACATCCCAACGCATAGGTTAAACCATTTGAATGCTGATGGCAATACACTATACCGATGGGCACTAACACAACCCAGCCTCACTATTATCCCTAGTACAGAGCCCACACGACCAAATAATAGGAGCAGTAGCAGGCATAGCTCCATAGATTTCTTTATCTGCTCAACGGCGCTCCCTATAGCCATGGATCAAACTTGTAAAACTGTTAAAGGTTTCACTTCCGATCATTTCGGTATAAAACTAGACATACAGCTAGACATACATCATCTGCTACACACAAATCCAAAATTAATTTATGATTTTAACAGAATAGACACTCTGATGTGGAATACAATTTTATTAAGAAACATAAGACCTTTTCCGAAATCTATTAATCAAAGTCCGTCCGAGATAGATGTACATTTACAAAATTTCAACTATGCAATAAACGAAGCACTTAATACCCACACCGCCATACCTAAAATAACTATCGATCCCTCAAAACCAAACAAAATAGTCCGCTTGACCAATATCTGCCTAAATCAAATAAAGCAAAGACGATGTCTTAGGCGTCTCCTTTTCAGACAACAACAACACCTCTCCACTGAGCAAACAACGCAAATCCGCATTTTAATAGCCCAACTATCAACCGATATAAAAAAAAATATTCAACTCAGTTACAACAAATACATAGAGCAACGTATTATAAATCTACAGGCAAAAAATATTTGTGTAAAGAACCTATGTGAATCAAATCAACTAGACCAGCTGGGTTGTGACATACAACTCTCGAGTACTGACCAACAGGAAATAGATATTACCACTAGCCCTAGAATAACTTCACAATCTGGGAAAATAAACGCTCTTGGATGGGCTTTCGAAAGGGTACACAAACAAAATGACACAATGTCCTTAACTAATGAAGCCGTTAGACGACACACAAACCGTATTGATCATCAGGTATCAAGACAATTTGGCGTAGGTCAGACATCTGCTCATTATATACATTACTTCAGTCCTTCTCAGAACGCGGAAGGTAACTGGCAAGGTGCTGCCGAACTTGGTTTCACGAATGCCGACCAGCTTTTTGAATGGTTAAGATCCAAGAACAATAAGAAAACGTTAGGACCAGATGGGACTAGTAACTTCCTCCTAAAAAGATGCAACATATTAGTATTAAAACATATCGCAGCTATTTTCAACCATTGCTATAATTGTGGATACTTTCCCTCCACTTGGAAGTGTGCCAGAGTAGTACCAATTCGTAAATCCAAAGCAAACCCTAATAACCTCCAGGGGTACAGGCCCATATCAATCCTCTCCTCAATAAGTCAACTTTTCGAAAAAATGTTAATGGAAAAAATAAAAAACCATATAGAAATTAATCAAATTCTTCAAAACTCACAGTTTGGCTTTAGGGAATCCTCATCCACAAACCACTCTCTGGCTGTAGCAAACAATTTTATCTACAATAATCTATCACATAAGCGAGCCACCATCGCCTGTGCACTAGATTTTGAAAAAGCCTTCGATACAGTTTGGACGAACGGCTTAATATATAAAATGAATAATATTTTCCATTTTAACCATAATATTACTCGAATTATATACAGTTATCTGACACAACGATCCTTCTTTGTCTGCAGCACAGATGGCGTAGATCGGTCAATCACCCGCTCAATAACCGCTGGTGTGCCTCAAGGGTCCTTGTTAGCTCCCATCCTTTATAATATATATCTAGCAGATATGCCTCCTTTTACCAGAAACCCCAACTCGACTTCAACTGCTTGTGTGCAACCACTAGTATATGCAGATGATATCCTATTGTTGGCTTCGTCAGCAAGAATAGCTAGTGCAGAAATTGACCTAAATAAATATCTAGATAAGCTTTGTAGATATTTCGTAAAATGGCGCTTAAAACTCAACACCGGCAAATGCGAATGTTGCATATTTAAAGGTCCCAAACTATCAGATATTTACCAAAACGCTCGAAACTTCATACCAAAAATATATATCAATGGAAATATCCAGGTAGAAATAAAATCTGAACTAAAATACCTGGGCATAATATACGACCAAAAGTTAAACTTTAAAAGTCACATAGAGCAAAGCCTAAAAAGGGCAAAATGTCAAATTAGCAAAATCTACCAAATATTCAGGCCACTAAAGTTAAATCACATTAATCCAAAGCCTGTATTTATAAAAACATCCTCCCTTATATATAAAAAACTTATACAGCCCATTCTAACATACGGACAAGTTGCTTGGTTTAACATCAAATCCAGACAAATGGAAGATCTTCGCCTCTTTGAGAGAAGAGTTCTCCGTTGGGCCTTGGGTAGTACATCTAGAGACCCTATCACACGTAACTATATCTCAAACAAAGCGCTATATGCTAGAACCAAGACCAAACGGGTTGACGCCCACATATTTAAAATAATAGAGAATTTCCTAGAAAATAATCAAAATAACACAAACTCCTTAATCTCAGATGCAGTATCCCAGACGAGACTCCCAGATAGTTTCTCTCCTCACCACCTAACCATAAAACATATAAATCACTTAAAAGAAATTGGAATAATTTATGATCAAAACAAAAATCTTATTTTCTACCATAGGAAACAACTATCATTAAACCCAAATCGACTTACTTATAATGTAAATCAATAAATAAATGGTCTGTCATTAATTTGCTCAACGTACTTAATATACATGTACCTCTGTAAATAGTAGTTCTTAAGTAGTTTATAGTAACCAAGTTCCTTAATAGTATTAAGTAGTTGTAAGTTAGACTTAAGCCCACACTATACCATATAATTAACAGGTTTTTTTTAAAGCTCAATATGGGTTTTTTTTCCTGATGCATAAATATAATAATATTCTAATTACAAAAACAATGAGAAGAAATGAAAACTAAATTAATTATGTTCAAATCAAAAGCCCAGATAAGCTGAAAGCGCAGGGCAAAATTACAAAATCTTAAAGTAAGTTAGCTTGACCTTGTCCACCAAGACTAAACCATAATATAAGTACCATATGTATCTGTACTAAATCAT
Organism: Drosophila insularis; assembly: GCA_018903935.1. Taxonomy (NCBI): domain Eukaryota; kingdom Metazoa; phylum Arthropoda; class Insecta; order Diptera; family Drosophilidae; genus Drosophila; species Drosophila insularis. Next base: position 6,424,456 of record JAEIFP010002302.1, read on the forward strand.
ACTGAGAGACAAATAAAATTCAAATTCAAATTCAATTTTCATACAATCATTAAAGTAAAAAGTGTATTTGGTGATATTTTCGTTTGAGAGAAAAGTGCATAATGTCTGATTCTGTAGCAGCAACATCAGCATCTCCTGTGGCTGCCCCAACAGCACCAGCAGCGGTATCAGTTGATAAGAAGGTAGCTGCCAAAAAAACATCGGCAGCATCTTCAACAAAGGCCAAAAAATCAACTGCTCCACCATCGCATCCACCAACTCAACAAATGGTAGACGCTTCGATTAAAAACTTAAAGGAACGTGGTGGCTCGTCATTACTGGCAATTAAAAAATATATTAGTGCCACATACAAGTGCGATGCCCAGAAACTTGCACCATTTATCAAGAGGTACTTAAAGTCGGCTGTCGGAAATGGCAAATTGATCCAAACAAAAGGAAAAGGTGCCTCTGGTTCATTTAAACTGTCTGCTGCCGCTAAAAAGGAACCGAAGGCAAAGGCTGCTTCTGTAGAAAAGAAAAGCAAACCCAAAAAGGTAACTCAATCAGCAGCAACTAAAAAGAAAGCAATCGGTAGCAAAAAAACAGCTGGTGCTGGCTCTGTTGATAAGAAACCAAAGGCCAAAAAGGCAGTCGCAACCAAAAAGACAGCCGAGAAAAAGAAAACTGAAAAGGCAAAGGTAAAGGATGCTAAGAAAACAGGAACTGTGAAAGCCAAACCTTCCATATCGAAGGCTAAGTCGGGTTCAACTAAGCCAAAAGCTAAAACAGTTGCCGTATCATCGGCTAAACCAAAAAAGGCAACCAAAAAGGCAGCTGCTCCTGCTGCCGTCAAGAAGCCAAAAGCCAAGACAACTGCTACCAAGAAGTAAATATTTAATATTTTATTACAATCATAATATTGTACAAATTTTAGATATCGAATGCGAAAATCTATAATTTGATTTAAACACAGCCCTTCTCAGGGCTACAATTCCATATAACAAGAGAAAAAAAAAAAAAATCATATTTTATGAAAATTACAAATAAATCAACATAATATTTATACATATATGTATATAGGTACATATAAGCAACATATACAAATATTTAAACTGTACAAAAACAGTCGATTTAATGTAGATTTAATTTATTCAGTTTTGCCTCGCCAGAAACAGAAATGGTTTAAAGAAAATAACAACAATGACTCTTACCCACATCTCCAATGGCTATATGTATGTATTTTGCAATGTCAATTAAAAATATCTTAATTCTGTTCTAATATAAAATTGTGGCCCTGAAAAGGGCCTTTTTTTTTGTTTTAATAGAAAGCGTGTGTTTAACATAGGGACATTTATTTTGAGCTGGTATACTTGGTGACAGCTTTTGTTCCCTCACTTACAGCGTGCTTAGCGAGCTCACCAGGCAAAAGCAAACGGACAGCCGTTTGGATTTCGCGACTGGTGATGGTCGACCTCTTGTTGTAGTGGGCCAAGCGGGAGGCCTCAGCAGCAATACGTTCAAAAATGTCGTTCACAAAGCTGTTCATTATGCTCATCGCTTTTGAAGAAATACCAGTGTCTGGGTGGACTTGCTTTAACACTTTGTAAATGTAAATAGCATAGCTCTCCTTACGCTTGCGTTTCTTCTTTTTGTCATTCTTGGTAATGTTCTTTTGAGCCTTGCCAGCCTTCTTGGCAGCCTTTCCACTAGTTTTGGGCGGCATTTCTCACTTCAAATTCAATAATTTAAATTTCACAAAACACAATTCACTTTTAACAAATGCCACGATTAGTGCGTCTGAAATTTATACATTTTTTTGTGCATCGCTTTCTAGATAAATATATTTATTGAGTACCAACCCCTAGTTGAGAGAGTGTGTTGTTAGGAAAAGTATAAATAAAACGACAATGTACCACATCAACATAAACATTTGTGTGTGAAAAGTGAACAGTGTGTAAAAAAGAAAATTTGAAAAAAATTATTTTGAAATATGTCTGGTCGTGGTAAAGGTGGCAAAGTGAAGGGAAAGGCAAAGTCTCGCTCGAACCGAGCTGGACTCCAGTTTCCTGTCGGCCGTATTCATCGCTTACTCCGTAAAGGAAATTATGCCGAGCGTGTTGGTGCTGGTGCTCCAGTTTATTTGGCTGCCGTTATGGAATATTTGGCTGCTGAAGTCCTTGAGTTGGCTGGTAATGCTGCTCGAGACAACAAAAAGACTAGAATTATACCTCGTCATCTACAATTGGCCATTCGCAACGATGAGGAATTAAACAAATTGCTTTCTGGCGTAACCATTGCACAGGGTGGTGTGCTACCTAACATTCAGGCTGTACTGCTGCCCAAGAAAACCGAAAAGAAGGCTTAAATCAATTATTATTTGAAATAATACAACTTTGTACATACAACAAACATAAAACAACCGTCCTTTTCAGGACGACCAAATAAATTAAAAGAAATTAAAACAGTTTTCGATCCAACCATAATATGTACATTGTATTTGCATGCATAAGGACAGCCTTACGAATGAATGTATATGTGGCAATTTCTTTAATTTATTTAAATTCGAGATACAAATTCAATAAATTTGTTTGTTTCATAGTTTCACTATTTTAATAATAATAATTTTATATTATTAATTCGATTCTAGGGCCCCTAAATTTAAGTAGATTGTATTGTACATAAATTTATTTTTTTTTATTAATTTTTGTATATTTATGTATGTAAATATAAACTCAAATTAACATTAAATCTGTATTTATTTAAAATTAATAAAGCAAGTATATTTCTTTTTTCTTCCCTCTTTTGATAAATAATTTTAGTGGTCCTGAAAAGGACCGATTTTTTGAAGGGCATGGTTTGTAGTTAACACACTTTGGTTTTTCAACCGCCGAAACCATAAAGAGTGCGGCCCTGTCTCTTCAATGCGTATACAACATCCATGGCAGTGACAGTCTTCCTTTTGGCATGTTCGGTATAGGTTACTGCATCGCGGATTACATTTTCAAGAAATACCTTTAGGACACCACGAGTTTCCTCATAGATAAGACCAGAAATTCGCTTCACACCGCCACGACGAGCCAAACGGCGGATAGCGGGTTTTGTGATACCTTGGATATTATCACGCAACACTTTACGATGACGCTTAGCACCACCCTTTCCCAATCCTTTTCCACCTTTGCCACGACCAGTCATTCTTATTTTTCACTTTTCACTATAAACGCACTGCACAAGAGTCAAAAATAAACTAATGCTGTATCTGTTGCCCTCGCTTCTATTTATACAAAAAATCAACGAAACACGAGCGAGTGAGAAATATTTTGCCTCTCCCTCAGATGGTTCGTCAGAAAGTGAACGCGAATGTTTTTTTCTCTTTCTCTTTCTCGTTCTCTTTCTAACCCACCCCGATTTTGCTATAAAAGTAGGCACCAAACGAGCTGGCTTGTTTATTGTGTTTTGAACAGTGAAGAGTGAAGAGTGAACATTAAAAATAAAAAAAGTGTAGTGAAAACATGGCTCGTACTAAGCAAACTGCGCGAAAATCTACTGGTGGCAAGGCACCAAGGAAGCAGCTGGCTACTAAGGCAGCTCGTAAGAGCGCTCCAGCAACCGGTGGTGTAAAGAAACCACATCGTTACCGCCCCGGTACTGTTGCCCTGCGTGAAATTCGTCGCTATCAGAAGAGCACAGAACTACTCATTCGCAAATTGCCATTCCAGCGTTTAGTGCGTGAAATCGCTCAGGACTTCAAGACCGATTTACGTTTCCAGAGTTCTGCAGTTATGGCTTTACAAGAAGCTAGCGAAGCCTATCTAGTTGGCCTTTTTGAAGATACTAACTTGTGTGCAATCCATGCCAAACGAGTAACCATAATGCCCAAGGACATTCAACTAGCCAGACGTATTCGTGGCGAGCGTGCTTAAATTAAATCTACTCGTACAGTTACCTACCGTCATTGTAACTATTTAGAACACACTTTTTAAGCAAAGCTCATTTTTAATACAAATCGGTCCTTTTCAGGACCACAAACTGGTCATGTCGATATTGAGATTAATATTTTCCAAATAAACTTGATTTTTTACTCAATGTGTTTTATTCTGTAATGAGTTTAAAAATTCTTATATACATATCTATCATATAATTGTTATATAATAATTATTTACAATTTAATTACATACAATTATCCAGCTTTAATATTAAACAATTTTTTTATATATTCAAAGATCTGGCATTTATATGTATGTAGATCGATTTGAACTACACACAGTAATAATCAACTTTGGTTTTTATATACTAATCAAACAGAGAACTTCATAAAAATTAATTTAAAAAAAAAAAAAAAAAAAACAAAACTTAAAGAGAAATATAATTTTAAATAACCTAAATGAATTTTAACTAGAAGAGATATTTTTTTCCATCCTAAATTCTAAGACTTTTGAAATTTATAAGTCGCTTGTTTTATTATTTTGTCTGTTAACTTACAAAAAAAAAAAAAAAATGAACATAAATTTCACAATTTGGTAATCTACTAACAGAAATGATTATAGTAGTTAAAATTTTGACATACGCAACAAATTAAATATTACAGTTAATTAATATGCAATTCTATAAATATTAATTTTTAATTTCTTTTTAATAAATATTTTTGTTTTTTCAACACGAAAAACTAATATTGCATGCACTTTGCAAAATTTTTCGTTTTACACCGCATAGAGTAAATTACGAAATGATATTAAAATACAAAAAAAATGTTTTGTGCTTAATTTTTTGAATAATATCTAAAGTAAATTGTTGAAACTATATATTACATAAATCATTTTAAAAAAAAATTAATTTTTTATATTTTTTATGTAGGGTTACATGGGAATATTGCATTCTGCAATACATATAGTTAAAATTTGATTGGCTATTAAACATTAATGCATGAAATTATATAAAAAAAAATGTTTGAATATAAATTGTACAACAATTATTAATATTTGGAGAAAATAATTTTTATAAATTTTGTTATTATTAATAGTGAAAACAAAAATATATGAGCACTATTTAACAAAACTAAAATAACTTAATCGTCCAATACCAAAAACATGTTCATACTGCCGTCCTCCTCGCTTCTCATTCGAATGAGTGCCTATGTCATAGCGAAATTTTCATACAATCATTAAAGTAAAAAGTGTATTTGGTGATGCTTTCGTTTGAAAGAAAAGTGCATAATGTCTGATTCAGTAGCAGCAACAGCACTTTCTTGGCAGTGAACAACACATTATTAACTATAAAAGAGAAGAGAGAGAAAAAAAAAGAGTCCAAGTGGACAGTGTAAAAAAAAACAATCTAAATATCTAATTGGAGAGACTACGATACGTAGCCTCCGGCTTACGTTACCGTGAGTGTAATGAATAAACTGAAAATAAAAGAACAAGAAGAATCAAAAAATAAAATTGAACAAAAAACTTGTGTGGGGGGGGTTTCCAGAGCAAACCCTGGTGTGCAAAAGTTGCCGTCCCATGTGAGATATCAAAAAAACATTAAAATGGAAACCGACGATACTACTGACGACGAAAAGGGGGGGGACAAACGCAAACATTGCGAAATCTCCTCATCTCCTTACTCGTCCGAGAGTGACTATTTAGAAACTAAAAAAATATTACAAGAAGAACATGACCAAGCCAGACTCGAAACCGATGCGCCCCAAATACAAATACAACAAATGCAACAACAAATACAGCTAATTCAACAACAACATCTACAAACTCAACAACAGCTTCAGCAAACTCAACAACAACTACAACAAAGTCAACAACAACTACAACAATCGCAGCAGCAATATCAGCAGCTACTCAAACAACAACAGCATGCGCAAAACATCAAAAATCAACACAAAAAACTCGGCATATCGTCTGATATTAAACAATTAATTGGGAATGAATATGCATCGCTATTTTCTCCTGATGAAGAGTCCGAAGAAGCTTCAGATTCAGACTCAGAAACTGATTTTCCCGCCCTAAAGAAGGCTAAACAGACAGCTAAGGGAAAGTCTGGACGAGCCAATAGGAAAAAAAAGCCGTCATCAAACACGGCTGTTTCAATGGAAATTGACAATCAGGATTTACTGGCAAAGCAAGGCGGGGCATCAGCATCGCCAAGACCAGTAGGATCTGCAAATAGAGGAAATCAGGACACTGCAACCACATCGAAAGCGGCTGCCAAAGCAGTGTTGGAGCCTAATAGTACATTAGCAGCACCTCCCCGTGAAGCGAAAATAAGTTTCAAAACGCAAATACCAATAATAGCTATATATAACCAAAATGCAAAAGAAATTGTCGGTAAGTTGAGCAAATTCATACCAGACCAAAAGTTTACCATTAATGTAATAAATAAAAATCTTATGCACATACAAGTTTTCAATCTAGAAGACTTTGAGAAAACCAAATATTTTTTCAAAAGCCTCAACCAAAACTTCTATTCATACACCCCTAAAGAACTGAAACCACATAGTGTAATAATAAAGAAACTACCTCAGTCAGTATATGATGCACAAGAAATACAATCAGCCCTAATCTCTTGCTTACCTGAGCAAAAAATAATATCGGTGAAGCCATTTAAAAAGAGTCTCTGGCTAGTACAGTTTGCTAAATCCGAGAATATCAAACAAATCTATAGCATTAGAACCCTATTAAACTGCCGGATTGTAATTGAAAATTTAAAGCCCAATTCAAACGAAATAAAACAATGCTACAAATGCCAGCGTTTCACACACACCGCCAGCAACTGCGAAATGCAATACCGTTGCGTCAAGTGTACAGAGAAGCATGAGCCTGGCAACTGCAAAATTACAAAATCAGAAAGTCCGTCCGAAGAAAATAAAACACAATGCGTTAACTGTAGCGGGCAACATACCGCCAATGCCAAAATATGCCCTGTCCGAATAGCCCGAATGGAGGCACTTAAAAAGAAACAACAAACGTCCATCCAACATATAAACCGAACCTTACAAAATGCAAAAAATGCATTATCCAAAAACACTCCATCATATGCGTCAGTCCTTCAAAACAAAAAACCAGCAAACCCTAAAATTAAACCCAAAAATCTAACAGTAGAACCTCATACAAACGTGTTTTCTTTTCAAAAACTCAATGACGATGCATTTGAAGCATTTGGCAAGGACATCCTATCCTGCTTTGAAATCATACAAAGCATATCTAAAAAATATGCCTCAGTAACACATGCAAATGCTGACCCAATAAAACAAAAACAACAAATATTACTAGAATTTCTTGTCCAAATGTCACAATCATCATGACTCCCTTTAAATGCATATTTCAAAATGTAAACTCAATCGTGTCCCTCCAAAAGAGACATGAATTTGACCAATTTATTAGCCTGCATAAGCCTGACGTAATGCTTATAGCCGAACATCGTCTAAGCTCAAGACACTCGCCATTGCTTACGCACTATCAATTCATCCGCCAGCTGATACCAGCTACACATACTAGAGCAGCACAACAGCAATCTTCCCAGTCCCAAAATCTCGGCACCTCTGTCGCCATATGTGTACGAAACGGAGTGCAATACAAAAATATAGAAATCCAGCCCCTACGATATATCGAAGCGGTGGCAATCGAAATATCATACTTGGATTCTCAAAATACAAACCACAAAATTATTCTAGTCTCACTTTACAAACGCCCATATGAGCGTCTTTACGAAAGTGATTTAAACTCCCTGATCAATCGTCTAAGCCAATACTCGAGTAATACACCCATTATCATCGGTTGCGATCTAAACGCAAAACATCCCAGCTGGAACATCCCAACGCATAGGTTAAACCATTTGAATGCTGATGGCAATACACTATACCGATGGGCACTAACACAACCCAGCCTCACTATTATCCCTAGTACAGAGCCCACACGACCAAATAATAGGAGCAGTAGCAGGCATAGCTCCATAGATTTCTTTATCTGCTCAACGGCGCTCCCTATAGCCATGGATCAAACTTGTAAAACTGTTAAAGGTTTCACTTCCGATCATTTCGGTATAAAACTAGACATACAGCTAGACATACATCATCTGCTACACACAAATCCAAAATTAATTTATGATTTTAACAGAATAGACACTCTGATGTGGAATACAATTTTATTAAGAAACATAAGACCTTTACCGAAATCTACTAATCAAAGTCCGTCCGAGATAGATGTACATTTACAAAATTTCAACTATGCAATAAACGAAGCACTTAATACCCACACCGCCATACCTAAAATAACTATCGATCCCTCAAAACCAAACAAAATAGTCCGCTTGACCAATATCTGCCTAAATCAAATAAAGCAAAGACGATGTCTTAGGCGTCTCCTTTTCAGACAACAACAACACCTCTCCACTGAGCAAACAACGCAAATCCGCATTTTAATAGCCCAACTATCAACCGATATAAAAAAAAATATTCAACTCAGTTACAACAAATACATAGAGCAACGTATTATAAATCTACAGGCAAAAAATATTTGTGTAAAGAACCTATGTGAATCAAATCAACTAGACCAGCTGGGTTGTGACATACAACTCTCGAGTACTGACCAACAGGAAATAGATATTACCACTAGCCCTAGAATAACTTCACAATCTGGGAAAATAAACGCTCTTGGATGGGCTTTCGAAAGGGTACACAAACAAAATGACACAATGTCCTTAACTAATGAAGCCGTTAGACGACACACAAACCGTATTGATCATCAGGTATCAAGACAATTTGGCGTAGGTCAGACATCTGCTCATTATATACATTACTTCAGTCCTTCTCAGAACGCGGAAGGTAACTGGCAAGGTGCTGCCGAACTTGGTTTCACGAATGCCGACCAGCTTTTTGAATGGTTAAGATCCAAGAACAATAAGAAAACGTTAGGACCAGATGGGACTAGTAACTTCCTCCTAAAAAGATGCAACATATTAGTATTAAAACATATCGCAGCTATTTTCAACCATTGCTATAATTGTGGATACTTTCCCTCCACTTGGAAGTGTGCCAGAGTAGTACCAATTCGTAAATCCAAAGCAAACCCTAATAACCTCCAGGGGTACAGGCCCATATCAATCCTCTCCTCAATAAGTCAACTTTTCGAAAAAATGTTAATGGAAAAAATAAAAAACCATATAGAAATTAATCAAATTCTTCAAAACTCACAGTTTGGCTTTAGGGAATCCTCATCCACAAACCACTCTCTGGCTGTAGCAAACAATTTTATCTACAATAATCTATCACATAAGCGAGCCACCATCGCCTGTGCACTAGATTTTGAAAAAGCCTTCGATACAGTTTGGACGAACGGCTTAATATATAAAATGAATAATATTTTCCATTTTAACCATAATATTACTCGAATTATATACAGTTATCTGACACAACGATCCTTCTTTGTCTGCAGCACAGATGGCGTAGATCGGTCAATCACCCGCTCAATAACCGCTGGTGTGCCTCAAGGGTCCTTGTTAGCTCCCATCCTTTATAATATATATCTAGCAGATATGCCTCCTTTTACCAGAAACCCCAACTCGACTTCAACTGCTTGTGTGCAACCACTAGTATATGCAGATGATATCCTATTGTTGGCTTCGTCAGCAAGAATAGCTAGTGCAGAAATTGACCTAAATAAATATCTAGATAAGCTTTGTAGATATTTCGTAAAATGGCGCTTAAAACTCAACACCGGCAAATGCGAATGTTGCATATTTAAAGGTCCCAAACTATCAGATATTTACCAAAACGCTCGAAACTTCATACCAAAAATATATATCAATGGAAATATCCAGGTAGAAATAAAATCTGAACTAAAATACCTGGGCATAATATACGACCAAAAGTTAAACTTTAAAAGTCACATAGAGCAAAGCCTAAAAAGGGCAAAATGTCAAATTAGCAAAATCTACCAAATATTCAGGCCACTAAAGTTAAATCACATTAATCCAAAGCCTGTATTTATAAAAACATCCTCCCTTATATATAAAAAACTTATACAGCCCATTCTAACATACGGACAAGTTGCTTGGTTTAACATCAAATCCAGACAAATGGAAGATCTTCGCCTCTTTGAGAGAAGAGTTCTCCGTTGGGCCTTGGGTAGTACATCTAGAGACCCTATCACACGTAACTATATCTCAAACAAAGCGCTATATGCTAGAACCAAGACCAAACGGGTTGACGCCCACATATTTAAAATAATAGAGAATTTCCTAGAAAATAATCAAAATAACACAAACTCCTTAATCTCAGATGCAGTATCCCAGACGAGACTCCCAGATAGTTTCTCTCCTCACCACCTAACCATAAAACATATAAATCACTTAAAAGAAATTGGAATAATTTATGATCAAAACAAAAATCTTATTTTCTACCATAGGAAACAACTATCATTAAACCCAAATCGACTTACTTATAATGTAAATCAATAAATAAATGGTCTGTCATTAATTTGCTCAACGTACTTAATATACATGTACCTCTGTAAATAGTAGTTCTTAAGTAGTTTATAGTAACCAAGTTCCTTAATAGTATTAAGTAGTTGTAAGTTAGACTTAAGCCCACACTATACCATATAATTAACAGGTTTTTTTTAAAGCTCAATATGGGTTTTTTTTCCTGATGCATAAATATAATAATATTCTAATTACAAAAACAATGAGAAGAAATGAAAACTAAATTAATTATGTTCAAATCAAAAGCCCAGATAAGCTGAAAGCGCAGGGCAAAATTACAAAATCTTAAAGTAAGTTAGCTTGACCTTGTCCACCAAGACTAAACCATAATATAAGTACCATATGTATCTGTACTAAATCATACTGAGAGACAAATAAAATTCAAATTCAAATTCAATTTTCATACAATCATTAAAGTAAAAAGTGTATTTGGTGATATTTTCGTTTGAGAGAAAAGTGCATAATGTCTGATTCTGTAGCAGCAACATCAGCATCTCCTGTGGCTGCCCCAACAGCACCAGCAGCGGTATCAGTTGATAAGAAGGTAGCTGCCAAAAAAACATCGGCAGCATCTTCAACAAAGGCCAAAAAATCAACTGCTCCACCATCGCATCCACCAACTCAACAAATGGTAGACGCTTCGATTAAAAACTTAAAGGAACGTGGTGGCTCGTCATTACTGGCAATTAAAAAATATATTAGTGCCACATACAAGTGCGATGCCCAGAAACTTGCACCATTTATCAAGAGGTACTTAAAGTCGGCTGTCGGAAATGGCAAATTGATCCAAACAAAAGGAAAAGGTGCCTCTGGTTCATTTAAACTGTCTGCTGCCGCTAAAAAGGAACCGAAGGCAAAGGCTGCTTCTGTAGAAAAGAAAAGCAAACCCAAAAAGGTAACTCAATCAGCAGCAACTAAAAAGAAAGCAATCGGTAGCAAAAAAACAGCTGGTGCTGGCTCTGTTGATAAGAAACCAAAGGCCAAAAAGGCAGTCGCAACCAAAAAGACAGCCGAGAAAAAGAAAACTGAAAAGGCAAAGGTAAAGGATGCTAAGAAAACAGGAACTGTGAAAGCCAAACCTTCCATATCGAAGGCTAAGTCGGGTTCAACTAAGCCAAAAGCTAAAACAGTTGCCGTATCATCGGCTAAACCAAAAAAGGCAACCAAAAAGGCAGCTGCTCCTGCTGCCGTCAAGAAGCCAAAAGCCAAGACAACTGCTACCAAGAAGTAAATATTTAATATTTTATTACAATCATAATATTGTACAAATTTTAGATATCGAATGCGAAAATCTATAATTTGATTTAAACACAGCCCTTCTCAGGGCTACAATTCCATATAACAAGAGAAAAAAAAAAAAAAATCATATTTTATGAAAATTACAAATAAATCAACATAATATTTATACATATATGTATATAGGTACATATAAGCAACATATACAAATATTTAAACTGTACAAAAACAGTCGATTTAATGTAGATTTAATTTATTCAGTTTTGCCTCGCCAGAAACAGAAATGGTTTAAAGAAAATAACAACAATGACTCTTACCCACATCTCCAATGGCTATATGTATGTATTTTGCAATGTCAATTAAAAATATCTTAATTCTGTTCTAATATAAAATTGTGGCCCTGAAAAGGGCCTTTTTTTTTTGTTTTAATAGAAAGCGTGTGTTTAACATAGGGACATTTATTTTGAGCTGGTATACTTGGTGACAGCTTTTGTTCCCTCACTTACAGCGTGCTTAGCGAGCTCACCAGGCAAAAGCAAACGGACAGCCGTTTGGATTTCGCGACTGGTGATGGTCGACCTCTTGTTGTAGTGGGCCAAGCGGGAGGCCTCAGCAGCAATACGTTCAAAAATGTCGTTCACAAAGCTGTTCATTATGCTCATCGCTTTTGAAGAAATACCAGTGTCTGGGTGGACTTGCTTTAACACTTTGTAAATGTAAATAGCATAGCTCTCCTTACGCTTGCGTTTCTTCTTTTTGTCATTCTTGGTAATGTTCTTTTGAGCCTTGCCAGCCTTCTTGGCAGCCTTTCCACTAGTTTTGGGCGGCATTTCTCACTTCAAATTCAATAATTTAAATTTCACAAAACACAATTCACTTTTAACAAATGCCACGATTAGTGCGTCTGAAATTTATACATTTTTTTGTGCATCGCTTTCTAGATAAATATATTTATTGAGTACCAACCCCTAGTTGAGAGAGTGTGTTGTTAGGAAAAGTATAAATAAAACGACAATGTACCACATCAACATAAACATTTGTGTGTGAAAAGTGAACAGTGTGTAAAAAAGAAAATTTGAAAAAAATTATTTTGAAATATGTCTGGTCGTGGTAAAGGTGGCAAAGTGAAGGGAAAGGCAAAGTCTCGCTCGAACCGAGCTGGACTCCAGTTTCCTGTCGGCCGTATTCATCGCTTACTCCGTAAAGGAAATTATGCCGAGCGTGTTGGTGCTGGTGCTCCAGTTTATTTGGCTGCCGTTATGGAATATTTGGCTGCTGAAGTCCTTGAGTTGGCTGGTAATGCTGCTCGAGACAACAAAAAGACTAGAATTATACCTCGTCATCTACAATTGGCCATTCGCAACGATGAGGAATTAAACAAATTGCTTTCTGGCGTAACCATTGCACAGGGTGGTGTGCTACCTAACATTCAGGCTGTACTGCTGCCCAAGAAAACCGAAAAGAAGGCTTAAATCAATTATTATTTGAAATAATACAACTTTGTACATACAACAAACATAAAACAACCGTCCTTTTCAGGACGACCAAATAAATTAAAAGAAATTAAAACAGTTTTCGATCCAACCATAATATGTACATTGTATTTGCATGCATAAGGACAGCCTTACGAATGAATGTATATGTGGCAATTTCTTTAATTTATTTAAATTCGAGATACAAATTCAATAAATTTGTTTGTTTCATAGTTTCACTATTTTAATAATAATAATTTTATATTATTAATTCGATTCTAGGGCCCCTAAATTTAAGTAGATTGTATTGTACATAAATTTATTTTTTTTTATTAATTTTTGTATATTTATGTATGTAAATATAAACTCAAATTAACATTAAATCTGTATTTATTTAAAATTAATAAAGCAAGTATATTTCTTTTTTCTTCCCTCTTTTGATAAATAATTTTAGTGGTCCTGAAAAGGACCGATTTTTTGAAGGGCATGGTTTGTAGTTAACACACTTTGGTTTTTCAACCGCCGAAACCATAAAGAGTGCGGCCCTGTCTCTTCAATGCGTATACAACATCCATGGCAGTGACAGTCTTCCTTTTGGCATGTTCGGTATAGGTTACTGCATCGCGGATTACATTTTCAAGAAATACCTTTAGGACACCACGAGTTTCCTCATAGATAAGACCAGAAATTCGCTTCACACCGCCACGACGAGCCAAACGGCGGATAGCGGGTTTTGTGATACCTTGGATATTATCACGCAACACTTTACGATGACGCTTAGCACCACCCTTTCCCAATCCTTTTCCACCTTTGCCACGACCAGTCATTCTTATTTTTCACTTTTCACTATAAACGCACTGCACAAGAGTCAAAAATAAACTAATGCTGTATCTGTTGCCCTCGCTTCTATTTATACAAAAAATCAACGAAACACGAGCGAGTGAGAAATATTTTGCCTCTCCCTCAGATGGTTCGTCAGAAAGTGAACGCGAATGTTTTTTTCTCTTTCTCTTTCTCGTTCTCTTTCTAACCCACCCCGATTTTGCTATAAAAGTAGGCACCAAACGAGCTGGCTTGTTTATTGTGTTTTGAACAGTGAAGAGTGAAGAGTGAACATTAAAAATAAAAAAGTGTAGTGAAAACATGGCTCGTACTAAGCAAACTGCGCGAAAATCTACTGGTGGCAAGGCACCAAGGAAGCAGCTGGCTACTAAGGCAGCTCGTAAGAGCGCTCCAGCAACCGGTGGTGTAAAGAAACCACATCGTTACCGCCCCGGTACTGTTGCCCTGCGTGAAATTCGTCGCTATCAGAAGAGCACAGAACTACTCATTCGCAAATTGCCATTCCAGCGTTTAGTGCGTGAAATCGCTCAGGACTTCAAGACCGATTTACGTTTCCAGAGTTCTGCAGTTATGGCTTTACAAGAAGCTAGCGAAGCCTATCTAGTTGGCCTTTTTGAAGATACTAACTTGTGTGCAATCCATGCCAAACGAGTAACCATAATGCCCAAGGACATTCAACTAGCCAGACGTATTCGTGGCGAGCGTGCTTAAATTAAATCTACTCGTACAGTTACCTACCGTCATTGTAACTATTTAGAACACACTTTTTAAGCAAAGCTCATTTTTAATACAAATCGGTCCTTTTCAGGACCACAAACTGGTCATGTCGATATTGAGATTAATATTTTCCAAATAAACTTGATTTTTTACTCAATGTGTTTTATTCTGTAATGAGTTTAAAAATTCTTATATACATATCTATCATATAATTGTTATATAATAATTATTTACAATTTAATTACATACAATTATCCAGCTTTAATATTAAACAATTTTTTTATATATTCAAAGATCTGGCATTTATATGTATGTAGATCGATTTGAACTACACACAGTAATAATCAACTTTGGTTTTTATATACTAATCAAACAGAGAACTTCATAAAAATTAATTTAAAAAAAAAAAAAAAAAAAAACAAAACTTAAAGAGAAATATAATTTTAAATAACCTAAATGAATTTTAACTAGAAGAGATATTTTTTTCCATCCTAAATTCTAAGACTTTTGAAATTTATAAGTCGCTTGTTTTATTATTTTGTCTGTTAACTTACAAAAAAAAAAAAAAATGAACATAAATTTCACAATTTGGTAATCTACTAACAGAAATGATTATAGTAGTTAAAATTTTGACATACGCAACAAATTAAATATTACAGTTAATTAATATGCAATTCTATAAATATTAATTTTTAATTTCTTTTTAATAAATATTTTTGTTTTTTCAACACGAAAAACTAATATTGCATGCACTTTGCAAAATTTTTCGTTTTACACCGCATAGAGTAAATTACGAAATGATATTAAAATACAAAAAAAATGTTTTGTGCTTAATTTTTTGAATAATATCTAAAGTAAATTGTTGAAACTATATATTACATAAATCATTTTAAAAAAAAATTAATTTTTTATATTTTTTATGTAGGGTTACATGGGAATATTGCATTCTGCAATACATATAGTTAAAATTTGATTGGCTATTAAACATTAATGCATGAAATTATATAAAAAAAATGTTTGAATATAAATTGTACAACAATTATTAATATTTGGAGAAAATAATTTTTATAAATTTTGTTATTATTAATAGTGAAAACAAAAATATATGAGCACTATTTAACAAAACTAAAATAACTTAATCGTCCAATACCAAAAACATGTTCATACTGCCGTCCTCCTCGCTTCTCATTCGAATGAGTGCCTATGTCATAGCGAAATTTTCATACAATCATTAAAGTAAAAAGTGTATTTGGTGATATTTTCGTTTGAGAGAAAAGTGCATAATGTCTGATTCTGTAGCAGCAACATCAGCATCTCCTGTGGCTGCCCCAACAGCACCAGCAGCGGTATCAGTTGATAAGAAGGTAGCTGCCAAAAAAACATCGGCAGCATCTTCAACAAAGGCCAAAAAATCAACTGCTCCACCATCGCATCCACCAACTCAACAAATGGTAGACGCTTCGATTAAAAACTTAAAGGAACGTGGTGGCTCGTCATTACTGGCAATTAAAAAATATATTAGTGCCACATACAAGTGCGATGCCCAGAAACTTGCACCATTTATCAAGAGGTACTTAAAGTCGGCTGTCGGAAATGGCAAATTGATCCAAACAAAAGGAAAAGGTGCCTCTGGTTCATTTAAACTGTCTGCTGCCGCTAAAAAGGAACCGAAGGCAAAGGCTGCTTCTGTAGAAAAGAAAAGCAAACCCAAAAAGGTAACTCAATCAGCAGCAACTAAAAAGAAAGCAATCGGTAGCAAAAAAACAGCTGGTGCTGGCTCTGTTGATAAGAAACCAAAGGCCAAAAAGGCAGTCGCAACCAAAAAGACAGCCGAGAAAAAGAAAACTGAAAAGGCAAAGGTAAAGGATGCTAAGAAAACAGGAACTGTGAAAGCCAAACCTTCCATATCGAAGGCTAAGTCGGGTTCAACTAAGCCAAAAGCTAAAACAGTTGCCGTATCATCGGCTAAACCAAAAAAGGCAACCAAAAAGGCAGCTGCTCCTGCTGCCGTCAAGAAGCCAAAAGCCAAGACAACTGCTACCAAGAAGTAAATATTTAATATTTTATTACAATCATAATATTGTACAAATTTTAGATATCGAATGCGAAAATCTATAATTTGATTTAAACACAGCCCTTCTCAGGGCTACAATTCCATATAACAGAGAAAAAAAAAAAAAAATCATATTTTATGAAAATTACAAATAAATCAACATAATATTTATACATATATGTATATAGGTACATATAAGCAACATATACAAATATTTAAACTGTACAAAAACAGTCGATTTAATGTAGATTTAATTTATTCAGTTTTGCCTCGCCAGAAACAGAAATGGTTTAAAGAAAATAACAACAATGACTCTTACCCACATCTCCAATGGCTATATGTATGTATTTTGCAATGTCAATTAAAAATATCTTAATTCTGTTCTAATATAAAATTGTGGCCCTGAAAAGGGCCTTTTTTTTTTGTTTTAATAGAAAGCGTGTGTTTAACATAGGGACATTTATTTTGAGCTGGTATACTTGGTGACAGCTTTTGTTCCCTCACTTACAGCGTGCTTAGCGAGCTCACCAGGCAAAAGCAAACGGACAGCCGTTTGGATTTCGCGACTGGTGATGGTCGACCTCTTGTTGTAGTGGGCCAAGCGGGAGGCCTCAGCAGCAATACGTTCAAAAATGTCGTTCACAAAGCTGTTCATTATGCTCATCGCTTTTGAAGAAATACCAGTGTCTGGGTGGACTTGCTTTAACACTTTGTAAATGTAAATAGCATAGCTCTCCTTACGCTTGCGTTTCTTCTTTTGTCATTCTTGGTAATGTTCTTTTGAGCCTTGCCAGCCTTCTTGGCAGCCTTTCCACTAGTTTTGGGCGGCATTTCTCACTTCAAATTCAATAATTTAAATTTCACAAAACACAATTCACTTTTAACAAATGCCACGATTAGTGCGTCTGAAATTTATACATTTTTTTGTGCATCGCTTTCTAGATAAATATATTTATTGAGTACCAACCCCTAGTTGAGAGAGTGTGTTGTTAGGAAAAGTATAAATAAAACGACAATGTACCACATCAACATAAACATTTGTGTGTGAAAAGTGAACAGTGTGTAAAAAAGAAAATTTGAAAAAAATTATTTTGAAATATGTCTGGTCGTGGTAAAGGTGGCAAAGTGAAGGGAAAGGCAAAGTCTCGCTCGAACCGAGCTGGACTCCAGTTTCCTGTCGGCCGTATTCATCGCTTACTCCGTAAAGGAAATTATGCCGAGCGTGTTGGTGCTGGTGCTCCAGTTTATTTGGCTGCCGTTATGGAATATTTGGCTGCTGAAGTCCTTGAGTTGGCTGGTAATGCTGCTCGAGACAACAAAAAGACTAGAATTATACCTCGTCATCTACAATTGGCCATTCGCAACGATGAGGAATTAAACAAATTGCTTTCTGGCGTAACCATTGCACAGGGTGGTGTGCTACCTAACATTCAGGCTGTACTGCTGCCCAAGAAAACCGAAAAGAAGGCTTAAATCAATTATTATTTGAAATAATACAACTTTGTACATACAACAAACATAAAACAACCGTCCTTTTCAGGACGACCAAATAAATTAAAAGAAATTAAAACAGTTTTCGATCCAACCATAATATGTACATTGTATTTGCATGCATAAGGACAGCCTTACGAATGAATGTATATGTGGCAATTTCTTTAATTTATTTAAATTCGAGATACAAATTCAATAAATTTGTTTGTTTCATAGTTTCACTATTTTAATAATAATAATTTTATATTATTAATTCGATTCTAGGGCCCCTAAATTTAAGTAGATTGTATTGTACATAAATTTATTTTTTTTTATTAATTTTTGTATATTTATGTATGTAAATATAAACTCAAATTAACATTAAATCTGTATTTATTTAAAATTAATAAAGCAAGTATATTTCTTTTTTCTTCCCTCTTTTGATAAATAATTTTAGTGGTCCTGAAAAGGACCGATTTTTTGAAGGGCATGGTTTGTAGTTAACACACTTTGGTTTTTCAACCGCCGAAACCATAAAGAGTGCGGCCCTGTCTCTTCAATGCGTATACAACATCCATGGCAGTGACAGTCTTCCTTTTGGCATGTTCGGTATAGGTTACTGCATCGCGGATTACATTTTCAAGAAATACCTTTAGGACACCACGAGTTTCCTCATAGATAAGACCAGAAATTCGCTTCACACCGCCACGACGAGCCAAACGGCGGATAGCGGGTTTTGTGATACCTTGGATATTATCACGCAACACTTTACGATGACGCTTAGCACCACCCTTTCCCAATCCTTTTCCACCTTTGCCACGACCAGTCATTCTTATTTTTCACTTTTCACTATAAACGCACTGCACAAGAGTCAAAAATAAACTAATGCTGTATCTGTTGCCCTCGCTTCTATTTATACAAAAAATCAACGAAACACGAGCGAGTGAGAAATATTTTGCCTCTCCCTCAGATGGTTCGTCAGAAAGTGAACGCGAATGTTTTTTTCTCTTTCTCTTTCTCGTTCTCTTTCTAACCCACCCCGATTTTGCTATAAAAGTAGGCACCAAACGAGCTGGCTTGTTTATTGTGTTTTGAACAGTGAAGAGTGAAGAGTGAACATTAAAAAATAAAAAAGTGTAGTGAAAACATGGCTCGTACTAAGCAAACTGCGCGAAAATCTACTGGTGGCAAGGCACCAAGGAAGCAGCTGGCTACTAAGGCAGCTCGTAAGAGCGCTCCAGCAACCGGTGGTGTAAAGAAACCACATCGTTACCGCCCCGGTACTGTTGCCCTGCGTGAAATTCGTCGCTATCAGAAGAGCACAGAACTACTCATTCGCAAATTGCCATTCCAGCGTTTAGTGCGTGAAATCGCTCAGGACTTCAAGACCGATTTACGTTTCCAGAGTTCTGCAGTTATGGCTTTACAAGAAGCTAGCGAAGCCTATCTAGTTGGCCTTTTTGAAGATACTAACTTGTGTGCAATCCATGCCAAACGAGTAACCATAATGCCCAAGGACATTCAACTAGCCAGACGTATTCGTGGCGAGCGTGCTTAAATTAAATCTACTCGTACAGTTACCTACCGTCATTGTAACTATTTAGAACACACTTTTTAAGCAAAGCTCATTTTTAATACAAATCGGTCCTTTTCAGGACCACAAACTGGTCATGTCGATATTGAGATTAATATTTTCCAAATAAACTTGATTTTTTACTCAATGTGTTTTATTCTGTAATGAGTTTAAAAATTCTTATATACATATCTATCATATAATTGTTATATAATAATTATTTACAATTTAATTACATACAATTATCCAGCTTTAATATTAAACAATTTTTTTATATATTCAAAGATCTGGCATTTATATGTATGTAGATCGATTTGAACTACACACAGTAATAATCAACTTTGGTTTTTATATACTAATCAAACAGAGAACTTCATAAAAATTAATTTAAAAAAAAAAAAAAAAAAACAAAACTTAAAGAGAAATATAATTTTAAATAACCTAAATGAATTTTAACTAGAAGAGATATTTTTTTCCATCCTAAATTCTAAGACTTTTGAAATTTATAAGTCGCTTGTTTTATTATTTTGTCTGTTAACTTAAAAAAAAAAAAAAAAATGAACATAAATTTCACAATTTGGTAATCTACTAACAGAAATGATTATAGTAGTTAAAATTTTGACATACGCAACAAATTAAATATTACAGTTAATTAATATGCAATTCTATAAATATTAATTTTTAATTTCTTTTTAATAAATATTTTTGTTTTTTCAACACGAAAAACTAATATTGCATGCACTTTGCAAAATTTTTCGTTTTACACCGCATAGAGTAAATTACGAAATGATATTAAAATACAAAAAAAATGTTTTGTGCTTAATTTTTTGAATAATATCTAAAGTAAATTGTTGAAACTATATATTACATAAATCATTTTAAAAAAAAATTAATTTTTTATATTTTTTATGTAGGGTTACATGGGAATATTGCATTCTGCAATACATATAGTTAAAATTTGATTGGCTATTAAACATTAATGCATGAAATTATATAAAAAAAATGTTTGAATATAAATTGTACAACAATTATTAATATTTGGAGAAAATAATTTTTATAAATTTTGTTATTATTAATAGTGAAAACAAAAATATATGAGCACTATTTAACAAAACTAAAATAACTTAATCGTCCAATACCAAAAACATGTTCATACTGCCGTCCTCCTCGCTTCTCATTCGAATGAGTGCCTATGTCATAGCGAAATTTTCATACAATCATTAAAGTAAAAAGTGTATTTGGTGATATTTTCGTTTGAGAGAAAAGTGCATAATGTCTGATTCTGTAGCAGCAACATCAGCATCTCCTGTGGCTGCCCCAACAGCACCAGCAGCGGTATCAGTTGATAAGAAGGTAGCTGCCAAAAAAACATCGGCAGCATCTTCAACAAAGGCCAAAAAATCAACTGCTCCACCATCGCATCCACCAACTCAACAAATGGTAGACGCTTCGATTAAAAACTTAAAGGAACGTGGTGGCTCGTCATTACTGGCAATTAAAAAATATATTAGTGCCACATACAAGTGCGATGCCCAGAAACTTGCACCATTTATCAAGAGGTACTTAAAGTCGGCTGTCGGAAATGGCAAATTGATCCAAACAAAAGGAAAAGGTGCCTCTGGTTCATTTAAACTGTCTGCTGCCGCTAAAAAGGAACCGAAGGCAAAGGCTGCTTCTGTAGAAAAGAAAAGCAAACCCAAAAAGGTAACTCAATCAGCAGCAACTAAAAAGAAAGCAATCGGTAGCAAAAAAACAGCTGGTGCTGGCTCTGTTGATAAGAAACCAAAGGCCAAAAAGGCAGTCGCAACCAAAAAGACAGCCGAGAAAAAGAAAACTGAAAAGGCAAAGGTAAAGGATGCTAAGAAAACAGGAACTGTGAAAGCCAAACCTTCCATATCGAAGGCTAAGTCGGGTTCAACTAAGCCAAAAGCTAAAACAGTTGCCGTATCATCGGCTAAACCAAAAAAGGCAACCAAAAAGGCAGCTGCTCCTGCTGCCGTCAAGAAGCCAAAAGCCAAGACAACTGCTACCAAGAAGTAAATATTTAATATTTTATTACAATCATAATATTGTACAAATTTTAGATATCGAATGCGAAAATCTATAATTTGATTTAAACACAGCCCTTCTCAGGGCTACAATTCCATATAACAAGAGAAAAAAAAAAAATCATATTTTATGAAAATTACAAATAAATCAACATAATATTTATACATATATGTATATAGGTACATATAAGCAACATATACAAATATTTAAACTGTACAAAAACAGTCGATTTAATGTAGATTTAATTTATTCAGTTTTGCCTCGCCAGAAACAGAAATGGTTTAAAGAAAATAACAACAATGACTCTTACCCACATCTCCAATGGCTATATGTATGTATTTTGCAATGTCAATTAAAAATATCTTAATTCTGTTCTAATATAAAATTGTGGCCCTGAAAAGGGCCTTTTTTTTTTTGTTTTAATAGAAAGCGTGTGTTTAACATAGGGACATTTATTTTGAGCTGGTATACTTGGTGACAGCTTTTGTTCCCTCACTTACAGCGTGCTTAGCGAGCTCACCAGGCAAAAGCAAACGGACAGCCGTTTGGATTTCGCGACTGGTGATGGTCGACCTCTTGTTGTAGTGGGCCAAGCGGGAGGCCTCAGCAGCAATACGTTCAAAAATGTCGTTCACAAAGCTGTTCATTATGCTCATCGCTTTTGAAGAAATACCAGTGTCTGGGTGGACTTGCTTTAACACTTTGTAAATGTAAATAGCATAGCTCTCCTTACGCTTGCGTTTCTTCTTTTTGTCATTCTTGGTAATGTTCTTTTGAGCCTTGCCAGCCTTCTTGGCAGCCTTTCCACTAGTTTTGGGCGGCATTTCTCACTTCAAATTCAATAATTTAAATTTCACAAAACACAATTCACTTTTAACAAATGCCACGATTAGTGCGTCTGAAATTTATACATTTTTTTGTGCATCGCTTTCTAGATAAATATATTTATTGAGTACCAACCCCTAGTTGAGAGAGTGTGTTGTTAGGAAAAGTATAAATAAAACGACAATGTACCACATCAACATAAACATTTGTGTGTGAAAAGTGAACAGTGTGTAAAAAAGAAAATTTGAAAAAAATTATTTTGAAATATGTCTGGTCGTGGTAAAGGTGGCAAAGTGAAGGGAAAGGCAAAGTCTCGCTCGAACCGAGCTGGACTCCAGTTTCCTGTCGGCCGTATTCATCGCTTACTCCGTAAAGGAAATTATGCCGAGCGTGTTGGTGCTGGTGCTCCAGTTTATTTGGCTGCCGTTATGGAATATTTGGCTGCTGAAGTCCTTGAGTTGGCTGGTAATGCTGCTCGAGACAACAAAAAGACTAGAATTATACCTCGTCATCTACAATTGGCCATTCGCAACGATGAGGAATTAAACAAATTGCTTTCTGGCGTAACCATTGCACAGGGTGGTGTGCTACCTAACATTCAGGCTGTACTGCTGCCCAAG
Organism: Drosophila insularis; assembly: GCA_018903935.1. Classification (NCBI taxonomy): domain Eukaryota; kingdom Metazoa; phylum Arthropoda; class Insecta; order Diptera; family Drosophilidae; genus Drosophila; species Drosophila insularis. The sequence continues at coordinate 6,447,766 of JAEIFP010002302.1, forward strand.
AAAACCGAAAAGAAGGCTTAAATCAATTATTATTTGAAATAATACAACTTTGTACATACAACAAACATAAAACAACCGTCCTTTTCAGGACGACCAAATAAATTAAAAGAAATTAAAACAGTTTTCGATCCAACCATAATATGTACATTGTATTTGCATGCATAAGGACAGCCTTACGAATGAATGTATATGTGGCAATTTCTTTAATTTATTTAAATTCGAGATACAAATTCAATAAATTTGTTTGTTTCATAGTTTCACTATTTTAATAATAATAATTTTATATTATTAATTCGATTCTAGGGCCCCTAAATTTAAGTAGATTGTATTGTACATAAATTTATTTTTTTTTATTAATTTTTGTATATTTATGTATGTAAATATAAACTCAAATTAACATTAAATCTGTATTTATTTAAAATTAATAAAGCAAGTATATTTCTTTTTTCTTCCCTCTTTTGATAAATAATTTTAGTGGTCCTGAAAAGGACCGATTTTTTGAAGGGCATGGTTTGTAGTTAACACACTTTGGTTTTTCAACCGCCGAAACCATAAAGAGTGCGGCCCTGTCTCTTCAATGCGTATACAACATCCATGGCAGTGACAGTCTTCCTTTTGGCATGTTCGGTATAGGTTACTGCATCGCGGATTACATTTTCAAGAAATACCTTTAGGACACCACGAGTTTCCTCATAGATAAGACCAGAAATTCGCTTCACACCGCCACGACGAGCCAAACGGCGGATAGCGGGTTTTGTGATACCTTGGATATTATCACGCAACACTTTACGATGACGCTTAGCACCACCCTTTCCCAATCCTTTTCCACCTTTGCCACGACCAGTCATTCTTATTTTTCACTTTTCACTATAAACGCACTGCACAAGAGTCAAAAATAAACTAATGCTGTATCTGTTGCCCTCGCTTCTATTTATACAAAAAATCAACGAAACACGAGCGAGTGAGAAATATTTTGCCTCTCCCTCAGATGGTTCGTCAGAAAGTGAACGCGAATGTTTTTTTCTCTTTCTCTTTCTCGTTCTCTTTCTAACCCACCCCGATTTTGCTATAAAAGTAGGCACCAAACGAGCTGGCTTGTTTATTGTGTTTTGAACAGTGAAGAGTGAAGAGTGAACATTAAAAATAAAAAAAGTGTAGTGAAAACATGGCTCGTACTAAGCAAACTGCGCGAAAATCTACTGGTGGCAAGGCACCAAGGAAGCAGCTGGCTACTAAGGCAGCTCGTAAGAGCGCTCCAGCAACCGGTGGTGTAAAGAAACCACATCGTTACCGCCCCGGTACTGTTGCCCTGCGTGAAATTCGTCGCTATCAGAAGAGCACAGAACTACTCATTCGCAAATTGCCATTCCAGCGTTTAGTGCGTGAAATCGCTCAGGACTTCAAGACCGATTTACGTTTCCAGAGTTCTGCAGTTATGGCTTTACAAGAAGCTAGCGAAGCCTATCTAGTTGGCCTTTTTGAAGATACTAACTTGTGTGCAATCCATGCCAAACGAGTAACCATAATGCCCAAGGACATTCAACTAGCCAGACGTATTCGTGGCGAGCGTGCTTAAATTAAATCTACTCGTACAGTTACCTACCGTCATTGTAACTATTTAGAACACACTTTTTAAGCAAAGCTCATTTTTAATACAAATCGGTCCTTTTCAGGACCACAAACTGGTCATGTCGATATTGAGATTAATATTTTCCAAATAAACTTGATTTTTTACTCAATGTGTTTTATTCTGTAATGAGTTTAAAAATTCTTATATACATATCTATCATATAATTGTTATATAATAATTATTTACAATTTAATTACATACAATTATCCAGCTTTAATATTAAACAATTTTTTTATATATTCAAAGATCTGGCATTTATATGTATGTAGATCGATTTGAACTACACACAGTAATAATCAACTTTGGTTTTTATATACTAATCAAACAGAGAACTTCATAAAAATTAATTTAAAAAAAAAAAAAAAAAAAAACAAAACTTAAAGAGAAATATAATTTTAAATAACCTAAATGAATTTTAACTAGAAGAGATATTTTTTTCCATCCTAAATTCTAAGACTTTTGAAATTTATAAGTCGCTTGTTTTATTATTTTGTCTGTTAACTTACAAAAAAAAAAAAAAAATGAACATAAATTTCACAATTTGGTAATCTACTAACAGAAATGATTATAGTAGTTAAAATTTTGACATACGCAACAAATTAAATATTACAGTTAATTAATATGCAATTCTATAAATATTAATTTTTAATTTCTTTTTAATAAATATTTTTGTTTTTTCAACACGAAAAACTAATATTGCATGCACTTTGCAAAATTTTTCGTTTTACACCGCATAGAGTAAATTACGAAATGATATTAAAATACAAAAAAAATGTTTTGTGCTTAATTTTTTGAATAATATCTAAAGTAAATTGTTGAAACTATATATTACATAAATCATTTTAAAAAAAAATTAATTTTTTATATTTTTTATGTAGGGTTACATGGGAATATTGCATTCTGCAATACATATAGTTAAAATTTGATTGGCTATTAAACATTAATGCATGAAATTATAAAAAAAAATGTTTGAATATAAATTGTACAACAATTATTAATATTTGGAGAAAATAATTTTTATAAATTTTGTTATTATTAATAGTGAAAACAAAAATATATGAGCACTATTTAACAAAACTAAAATAACTTAATCGTCCAATACCAAAAACATGTTCATACTGCCGTCCTCCTCGCTTCTCATTCGAATGAGTGCCTATGTCATAGCGAAATTTTCATACAATCATTAAAGTAAAAAGTGTATTTGGTGATATTTTCGTTTGAGAGAAAAGTGCATAATGTCTGATTCTGTAGCAGCAACATCAGCATCTCCTGTGGCTGCCCCAACAGCACCAGCAGCGGTATCAGTTGATAAGAAGGTAGCTGCCAAAAAAACATCGGCAGCATCTTCAACAAAGGCCAAAAAATCAACTGCTCCACCATCGCATCCACCAACTCAACAAATGGTAGACGCTTCGATTAAAAACTTAAAGGAACGTGGTGGCTCGTCATTACTGGCAATTAAAAAATATATTAGTGCCACATACAAGTGCGATGCCCAGAAACTTGCACCATTTATCAAGAGGTACTTAAAGTCGGCTGTCGGAAATGGCAAATTGATCCAAACAAAAGGAAAAGGTGCCTCTGGTTCATTTAAACTGTCTGCTGCCGCTAAAAAGGAACCGAAGGCAAAGGCTGCTTCTGTAGAAAAGAAAAGCAAACCCAAAAAGGTAACTCAATCAGCAGCAACTAAAAAGAAAGCAATCGGTAGCAAAAAAACAGCTGGTGCTGGCTCTGTTGATAAGAAACCAAAGGCCAAAAAGGCAGTCGCAACCAAAAAGACAGCCGAGAAAAAGAAAACTGAAAAGGCAAAGGTAAAGGATGCTAAGAAAACAGGAACTGTGAAAGCCAAACCTTCCATATCGAAGGCTAAGTCGGGTTCAACTAAGCCAAAAGCTAAAACAGTTGCCGTATCATCGGCTAAACCAAAAAAGGCAACCAAAAAGGCAGCTGCTCCTGCTGCCGTCAAGAAGCCAAAAGCCAAGACAACTGCTACCAAGAAGTAAATATTTAATATTTTATTACAATCATAATATTGTACAAATTTTAGATATCGAATGCGAAAATCTATAATTTGATTTAAACACAGCCCTTCTCAGGGCTACAATTCCATATAACAAGAGAAAAAAAAAAAAAAATCATATTTTATGAAAATTACAAATAAATCAACATAATATTTATACATATATGTATATAGGTACATATAAGCAACATATACAAATATTTAAACTGTACAAAAACAGTCGATTTAATGTAGATTTAATTTATTCAGTTTTGCCTCGCCAGAAACAGAAATGGTTTAAAGAAAATAACAACAATGACTCTTACCCACATCTCCAATGGCTATATGTATGTATTTTGCAATGTCAATTAAAAATATCTTAATTCTGTTCTAATATAAAATTGTGGCCCTGAAAAGGGCCTTTTTTTTTTGTTTTAATAGAAAGCGTGTGTTTAACATAGGGACATTTATTTTGAGCTGGTATACTTGGTGACAGCTTTTGTTCCCTCACTTACAGCGTGCTTAGCGAGCTCACCAGGCAAAAGCAAACGGACAGCCGTTTGGATTTCGCGACTGGTGATGGTCGACCTCTTGTTGTAGTGGGCCAAGCGGGAGGCCTCAGCAGCAATACGTTCAAAAATGTCGTTCACAAAGCTGTTCATTATGCTCATCGCTTTTGAAGAAATACCAGTGTCTGGGTGGACTTGCTTTAACACTTTGTAAATGTAAATAGCATAGCTCTCCTTACGCTTGCGTTTCTTCTTTTGTCATTCTTGGTAATGTTCTTTTGAGCCTTGCCAGCCTTCTTGGCAGCCTTTCCACTAGTTTTGGGCGGCATTTCTCACTTCAAATTCAATAATTTAAATTTCACAAAACACAATTCACTTTTAACAAATGCCACGATTAGTGCGTCTGAAATTTATACATTTTTTTGTGCATCGCTTTCTAGATAAATATATTTATTGAGTACCAACCCCTAGTTGAGAGAGTGTGTTGTTAGGAAAAGTATAAATAAAACGACAATGTACCACATCAACATAAACATTTGTGTGTGAAAAGTGAACAGTGTGTAAAAAAGAAAATTTGAAAAAAATTATTTTGAAATATGTCTGGTCGTGGTAAAGGTGGCAAAGTGAAGGGAAAGGCAAAGTCTCGCTCGAACCGAGCTGGACTCCAGTTTCCTGTCGGCCGTATTCATCGCTTACTCCGTAAAGGAAATTATGCCGAGCGTGTTGGTGCTGGTGCTCCAGTTTATTTGGCTGCCGTTATGGAATATTTGGCTGCTGAAGTCCTTGAGTTGGCTGGTAATGCTGCTCGAGACAACAAAAAGACTAGAATTATACCTCGTCATCTACAATTGGCCATTCGCAACGATGAGGAATTAAACAAATTGCTTTCTGGCGTAACCATTGCACAGGGTGGTGTGCTACCTAACATTCAGGCTGTACTGCTGCCCAAGAAAACCGAAAAGAAGGCTTAAATCAATTATTATTTGAAATAATACAACTTTGTACATACAACAAACATAAAACAACCGTCCTTTTCAGGACGACCAAATAAATTAAAAGAAATTAAAACAGTTTTCGATCCAACCATAATATGTACATTGTATTTGCATGCATAAGGACAGCCTTACGAATGAATGTATATGTGGCAATTTCTTTAATTTATTTAAATTCGAGATACAAATTCAATAAATTTGTTTGTTTCATAGTTTCACTATTTTAATAATAATAATTTTATATTATTAATTCGATTCTAGGGCCCCTAAATTTAAGTAGATTGTATTGTACATAAATTTATTTTTTTTTATTAATTTTTGTATATTTATGTATGTAAATATAAACTCAAATTAACATTAAATCTGTATTTATTTAAAATTAATAAAGCAAGTATATTTCTTTTTTCTTCCCTCTTTTGATAAATAATTTTAGTGGTCCTGAAAAGGACCGATTTTTTGAAGGGCATGGTTTGTAGTTAACACACTTTGGTTTTTCAACCGCCGAAACCATAAAGAGTGCGGCCCTGTCTCTTCAATGCGTATACAACATCCATGGCAGTGACAGTCTTCCTTTTGGCATGTTCGGTATAGGTTACTGCATCGCGGATTACATTTTCAAGAAATACCTTTAGGACACCACGAGTTTCCTCATAGATAAGACCAGAAATTCGCTTCACACCGCCACGACGAGCCAAACGGCGGATAGCGGGTTTTGTGATACCTTGGATATTATCACGCAACACTTTACGATGACGCTTAGCACCACCCTTTCCCAATCCTTTTCCACCTTTGCCACGACCAGTCATTCTTATTTTTCACTTTTCACTATAAACGCACTGCACAAGAGTCAAAAATAAACTAATGCTGTATCTGTTGCCCTCGCTTCTATTTATACAAAAAATCAACGAAACACGAGCGAGTGAGAAATATTTTGCCTCTCCCTCAGATGGTTCGTCAGAAAGTGAACGCGAATGTTTTTTTCTCTTTCTCTTTCTCGTTCTCTTTCTAACCCACCCCGATTTTGCTATAAAAGTAGGCACCAAACGAGCTGGCTTGTTTATTGTGTTTTGAACAGTGAAGAGTGAAGAGTGAACATTAAAAATAAAAAAAGTGTAGTGAAAACATGGCTCGTACTAAGCAAACTGCGCGAAAATCTACTGGTGGCAAGGCACCAAGGAAGCAGCTGGCTACTAAGGCAGCTCGTAAGAGCGCTCCAGCAACCGGTGGTGTAAAGAAACCACATCGTTACCGCCCCGGTACTGTTGCCCTGCGTGAAATTCGTCGCTATCAGAAGAGCACAGAACTACTCATTCGCAAATTGCCATTCCAGCGTTTAGTGCGTGAAATCGCTCAGGACTTCAAGACCGATTTACGTTTCCAGAGTTCTGCAGTTATGGCTTTACAAGAAGCTAGCGAAGCCTATCTAGTTGGCCTTTTTGAAGATACTAACTTGTGTGCAATCCATGCCAAACGAGTAACCATAATGCCCAAGGACATTCAACTAGCCAGACGTATTCGTGGCGAGCGTGCTTAAATTAAATCTACTCGTACAGTTACCTACCGTCATTGTAACTATTTAGAACACACTTTTTAAGCAAAGCTCATTTTTAATACAAATCGGTCCTTTTCAGGACCACAAACTGGTCATGTCGATATTGAGATTAATATTTTCCAAATAAACTTGATTTTTTACTCAATGTGTTTTATTCTGTAATGAGTTTAAAAATTCTTATATACATATCTATCATATAATTGTTATATAATAATTATTTACAATTTAATTACATACAATTATCCAGCTTTAATATTAAACAATTTTTTTATATATTCAAAGATCTGGCATTTATATGTATGTAGATCGATTTGAACTACACACAGTAATAATCAACTTTGGTTTTTATATACTAATCAAACAGAGAACTTCATAAAAATTAATTTAAAAAAAAAAAAAAAAAAAACAAAACTTAAAGAGAAATATAATTTTAAATAACCTAAATGAATTTTAACTAGAAGAGATATTTTTTTCCATCCTAAATTCTAAGACTTTTGAAATTTATAAGTCGCTTGTTTTATTATTTTGTCTGTTAACTTACAAAAAAAAAAAAAAAATGAACATAAATTTCACAATTTGGTAATCTACTAACAGAAATGATTATAGTAGTTAAAATTTTGACATACGCAACAAATTAAATATTACAGTTAATTAATATGCAATTCTATAAATATTAATTTTTAATTTCTTTTTAATAAATATTTTTGTTTTTTCAACACGAAAAACTAATATTGCATGCACTTTGCAAAATTTTTCGTTTTACACAGCATAGAGTAAATTACGAAATGATATTAAAATACAAAAAAAATGTTTTGTGCTTAATTTTTTGAATAATATCTAAAGTAAATTGTTGAAACTATACATTACACAAATCATTTAAAAAAAAAATTAATTTTTTATATTTTTTATGTATGGTTACATGGGAATATTGCATTCTGCAATACATATAGTTAAAATTTGATTGGCTATTAAACATTAATGCATGAAATTATATAAAAAAAAATGTTTGAATATAAATTGTACAACAATTATTAATATTTGGAGAAAATAATTTTTATAAATTTTGTTATTATTAATAGTGAAAACAAAAATATATGAGCACTATTTAACAAAACTAAAATAACTTAATCGTCCAATACCAAAAACATGTTCATACTGCCGTCCTCCTCGCTTCTCATTCGAATGAGTGCCTATGTCATAGCGAAATTTTCATACAATCATTAAAGTAAAAAGTGTATTTGGTGATATTTTCGTTTGAGAGAAAAGTGCATAATGTCTGATTCAGTAGCAGCAACAGCACTTTCTTGGCAGTGAACAACACATTATTAACTATAAAAGAGAAGAGAGAGAAAAAAAAAAAGAGTCCAAGTGGACAGTGAAAAAAAAAAAAAAAAAAAAAAACAATCTGAATATCTAATTGGAGAGACTACGATACGTAGCCTCCGGCTTACGTTACCGTGAGTGTAATGAATAAACTGAAAATAAAAGAACAAGAAGAATCAAAAAATAAAATTGAACAAAAAACTTGTGTGGGGGGGGGTTTCCAGAGCAAACCCTGGTGTGCAAAAGTTGCCGTCCCATGTGAGATATCAAAAAAACATTAAAATGGAAACCGACGATACTACTGACGACGAAAAGGGGGGGGGACAAACGCAAACATTGCGAAATCTCCTCATCTCCTTACTCGTCCGAGAGTGACTACTCGAAACCGATGCACCCCAAATACAAATACAACAAATGCAACAACAAATACAGCTAATTCAACAACAACATCTACAAACTCAACAACAGCTTCAGCAAACTCAACAACAACTACAACAAAGTCAACAACAACTACAACAATCGCAGCAGCAATATCAGCAGCTACTCAAACAACAACAGCATGCGCAAAACATCAAAAATCAACACAAAAAACTCGGCATATCGTCTGATATTAAACAATTAATTGGGAATGAATATGCATCGCTATTTTCTCCTGATGAAGAGTCCGAAGAAGCTTCAGATTCAGACTCAGAAACTGATTTTCCCGCCCTAAAGAAGGCTAAACAGACAGCTAAGGGAAAGTCTGGACGAGCCAATAGGAAAAAAAAAGCCGTCATCAAACACGGCTGTTTCAATGGAAATTGACAATCAGGATTTACTGGCAAAGCAAGGCGGGGCATCAGCATCGCCAAGACCAGTAGGATCTGCAAATAGAGGAAATCAGGACACTGCAACCACATCGAAAGCGGCTGCCAACGCAGTGTTGGAGCCTAATAGTACATTAGCAGCACCTCCCCGTGAAGCGAAAATAAGTCTCAAAACGCAAATACCCATAATAGCTATATATAACCAAAATGCAAAAGAAATTGTCGGTAAGTTGAGCAAATTCATACCAGACCAAAAGTTTACCATTAATGTAATAAATAAAAATCTTATGCACATACAAGTTTTCAATCTAGAAGACTTTGAGAAAACCAAATATTTTTTCAAAAGCCTCAACCAAAACTTCTATTCATACACCCCTAAAGAACTGAAACCACATAGTGTAATAATAAAGAAACTACCTCAGTCAGTATATGATGCACAAGAAATACAATCAGCCCTAATCTCTTGCTTACCTGAGCAAAAAATAATATCGGTGAAGCCATTTAAAAAGAGTCTCTGGCTAGTACAGTTTGCTAAATCCGAGAATATCAAACAAATCTATAGCATTAGAACCCTATTAAACTGCCGGATTGTAATTGAAAATTTAAAGCCCAATTCAAACGAAATAAAACAATGCCACAAATGCCAGCGTTTCACACACACCGCCAGCAACTGCGAAATGCAATACCGTTGCGTCAAGTGTACAGAGAAGCATGAGCCTGGCAACTGCAAAATTACAAAATCAGAAAGTCCGTCCGAAGAAAATAAAACACAATGCGTTAACTGTAGCGGGCAACATACCGCCAATGCCAAAATATGCCCTGTCCGAATAGCCCGAATGGAGGCACTTAAAAAGAAACAACAAACGTCCATCCAACATATAAACCGAACCTTACAAAATGCAAAAAATTCATTATCCAAAAACACTCCATCATATGCGTCAGTCCTTCAAAACAAAAAACCAGCAAACCCTAAAATTAAACCCAAAAATCTAACAGTAGAACCTCATACAAACGTGTTTTCTTTTCAAAAACTCAATGACGATGCATTTGAAGCATTTGGCAAGGACATCCTATCCTGCTTTGAAATCATACAAAGCATATCTAAAAAATATGCCTCAGTAACACATGCAAATGCTGACCCAATAAAACAAAAACAACAAATATTACTAGAATTTCTTGTCCAAATGTCACAATCATCATGACTCCCTTTAAATGCATATTTCAAAATGTAAACTCAATCGTGTCCCTCCAAAAGAGACATGAATTTGACCAATTTATTAGCCTGCATAAGCCTGACGTAATGCTTATAGCCGAACATCGTCTAAGCTCAAGACACTCGCCATTGCTTACGCACTATCAATTCATCCGCCAGCTGATACCAGCTACACATACTAGAGCAGCACAACAGCAATCTTCCCAGTCCCAAAATCTCGGCACCTCTGTCGCCATATGTGTACGAAACGGAGTGCAATACAAAAATATAGAAATCCAGCCCCTACGATATATCGAAGCGGTGGCAATCGAAATATCATACTTGGATTCTCAAAATACAAACCACAAAATTATTCTAGTCTCACTTTACAAACGCCCATATGAGCGTCTTTACGAAAGTGATTTAAACTCCCTGATCAATCGTCTAAGCCAATACTCGAGTAATACACCCATTATCATCGGTTGCGATCTAAACGCAAAACATCCCAGCTGGAACATCCCAACGCATAGGTTAAACCATTTGAATGCTGATGGCAATACACTATACCGATGGGCACTAACACAACCCAGCCTCACTATTATCCCTAGTACAGAGCCCACACGACCAAATAATAGGAGCAGTAGCAGGCATAGCTCCATAGATTTCTTTATCTGCTCAACGGCGCTCCCTATAGCCATGGATCAAACTTGTAAAACTGTTAAAGGTTTCACTTCCGATCATTTCGGTATAAAACTAGACATACAGCTAGACATACATCATCTGCTACACACAAATCCAAAATTAATTTATGATTTTAACAGAATAGACACTCTGATGTGGAATACAATTTTATTAAGAAACATAAGACCTTTTCCGAAATCTATTAATCAAAGTCCGTCCGAGATAGATGTACATTTACAAAATTTCAACTATGCAATAAACGAAGCACTTAATACCCACACCGCCATACCTAAAATAACTATCGATCCCTCAAAACCAAACAAAATAGTCCGCTTGACCAATATCTGCCTAAATCAAATAAAGCAAAGACGATGTCTTAGGCGTCTCCTTTTCAGACAACAACAACACCTCTCCACTGAGCAAACAACGCAAATCCGCATTTTAATAGCCCAACTATCAACCGATATAAAAAAAAATATTCAACTCAGTTACAACAAATACATAGAGCAACGTATTATAAATCTACAGGCAAAAAATATTTGTGTAAAGAACCTATGTGAATCAAATCAACTAGACCAGCTGGGTTGTGACATACAACTCTCGAGTACTGACCAACAGGAAATAGATATTACCACTAGCCCTAGAATAACTTCACAATCTGGGAAAATAAACGCTCTTGGATGGGCTTTCGAAAGGGTACACAAACAAAATGACACAATGTCCTTAACTAATGAAGCCGTTAGACGACACACAAACCGTATTGATCATCAGGTATCAAGACAATTTGGCGTAGGTCAGACATCTGCTCATTATATACATTACTTCAGTCCTTCTCAGAACGCGGAAGGTAACTGGCAAGGTGCTGCCGAACTTGGTTTCACGAATGCCGACCAGCTTTTTGAATGGTTAAGATCCAAGAACAATAAGAAAACGTTAGGACCAGATGGGACTAGTAACTTCCTCCTAAAAAGATGCAACATATTAGTATTAAAACATATCGCAGCTATTTTCAACCATTGCTATAATTGTGGATACTTTCCCTCCACTTGGAAGTGTGCCAGAGTAGTACCAATTCGTAAATCCAAAGCAAACCCTAATAACCTCCAGGGGTACAGGCCCATATCAATCCTCTCCTCAATAAGTCAACTTTTCGAAAAAATGTTAATGGAAAAAATAAAAAACCATATAGAAATTAATCAAATTCTTCAAAACTCACAGTTTGGCTTTAGGGAATCCTCATCCACAAACCACTCTCTGGCTGTAGCAAACAATTTTATCTACAATAATCTATCACATAAGCGAGCCACCATCGCCTGTGCACTAGATTTTGAAAAAGCCTTCGATACAGTTTGGACGAACGGCTTAATATATAAAATGAATAATATTTTCCATTTTAACCATAATATTACTCGAATTATATACAGTTATCTGACACAACGATCCTTCTTTGTCTGCAGCACAGATGGCGTAGATCGGTCAATCACCCGCTCAATAACCGCTGGTGTGCCTCAAGGGTCCTTGTTAGCTCCCATCCTTTATAATATATATCTAGCAGATATGCCTCCTTTTACCAGAAACCCCAACTCGACTTCAACTGCTTGTGTGCAACCACTAGTATATGCAGATGATATCCTATTGTTGGCTTCGTCAGCAAGAATAGCTAGTGCAGAAATTGACCTAAATAAATATCTAGATAAGCTTTGTAGATATTTCGTAAAATGGCGCTTAAAACTCAACACCGGCAAATGCGAATGTTGCATATTTAAAGGTCCCAAACTATCAGATATTTACCAAAACGCTCGAAACTTCATACCAAAAATATATATCAATGGAAATATCCAGGTAGAAATAAAATCTGAACTAAAATACCTGGGCATAATATACGACCAAAAGTTAAACTTTAAAAGTCACATAGAGCAAAGCCTAAAAAGGGCAAAATGTCAAATTAGCAAAATCTACCAAATATTCAGGCCACTAAAGTTAAATCACATTAATCCAAAGCCTGTATTTATAAAAACATCCTCCCTTATATATAAAAAACTTATACAGCCCATTCTAACATACGGACAAGTTGCTTGGTTTAACATCAAATCCAGACAAATGGAAGATCTTCGCCTCTTTGAGAGAAGAGTTCTCCGTTGGGCCTTGGGTAGTACATCTAGAGACCCTATCACACGTAACTATATCTCAAACAAAGCGCTATATGCTAGAACCAAGACCAAACGGGTTGACGCCCACATATTTAAAATAATAGAGAATTTCCTAGAAAATAATCAAAATAACACAAACTCCTTAATCTCAGATGCAGTATCCCAGACGAGACTCCCAGATAGTTTCTCTCCTCACCACCTAACCATAAAACATATAAATCACTTAAAAGAAATTGGAATAATTTATGATCAAAACAAAAATCTTATTTTCTACCATAGGAAACAACTATCATTAAACCCAAATCGACTTACTTATAATGTAAATCAATAAATAAATGGTCTGTCATTAATTTGCTCAACGTACTTAATATACATGTACCTCTGTAAATAGTAGTTCTTAAGTAGTTTATAGTAACCAAGTTCCTTAATAGTATTAAGTAGTTGTAAGTTAGACTTAAGCCCACACTATACCATATAATTAACAGGTTTTTTTTAAAGCTCAATATGGGTTTTTTTTCCTGATGCATAAATATAATAATATTCTAATTACAAAAACAATGAGAAGAAATGAAAACTAAATTAATTATGTTCAAATCAAAAGCCCAGATAAGCTGAAAGCGCAGGGCAAAATTACAAAATCTTAAAGTAAGTTAGCTTGACCTTGTCCACCAAGACTAAACCATAATATAAGTACCATATGTATCTGTACTAAATCATACTGAGAGACAAATAAAATTCAAATTCAAATTCAATTTTCATACAATCATTAAAGTAAAAAGTGTATTTGGTGATATTTTCGTTTGAGAGAAAAGTGCATAATGTCTGATTCAGTAGCAGCAACAGCACTTTCTTGGCAGTGAACAACACATTATTAACTATAAAAGAGAAGAGAGGAAAAAAAAAAAAGAGTCCAAGTGGACAGTGTAAAAAAACAATCTAAATATCTAATTGGAGAGACTACGATAAGTAGCCTCCGGCTTACGTTACCGTGAGTGTAATGAATAAACTGAAAGTAAAAGAACAAGAAGAATCAAAAAATAAAATTGAACAAAAAACTTGTGTGGGGGGGGGGTTTCCAGAGCAAACCCTGGTGTGCAAAAGTTGCCGTCCCATGTGAGATATCAAAAAAACATTAAAATGGAAACCGACGATACTACTGACGACGAAAAGGGGGGGGACAAACGCAAACATTGCGAAATCTCCTCATCTCCTTACTCGTCCGAGAGTGACTACTCGAAACCGATGCGCCCCAAATACAAATACAACAAATGCAACAACAAATACAGCTAATTCAACAACAACATCTACAAACTCAACAACAGCTTCAGCAAACTCAACAACAACTACAACAAAGTCAACAACAACTACAACAATCGCAGCAGCAATATCAGCAGCTACTCAAACAACAACAGCATGCGCAAAACATCAAAAATCAACACAAAAAACTCGGCATATCGTCTGATATTAAACAATTAATTGGGAATGAATATGCATCGCTATTTTCTCCTGATGAAGAGTCCGAAGAAGCTTCAGATTCAGACTCAGAAACTGATTTTCCCGCCCTAAAGAAGGCTAAACAGACAGCTAAGGGAAAGTCTGGACGAGCCAATAGGAAAAAAAAGCCGTCATCAAACACGGCTGTTTCAATGGAAATTGACAATCAGGATTTACTGGCAAAGCAAGGCGGGGCATCAGCATCGCCAAGACCAGTAGGATCTGCAAATAGAGGAAATCAGGACACTGCAACCACATCGAAAGCGGCTGCCAACGCAGTGTTGGAGCCTAATAGTACATTAGCAGCACCTCCCCGTGAAGCGAAAATAAGTCTCAAAACGCAAATACCCATAATAGCTATATATAACCAAAATGCAAAAGAAATTGTCGGTAAGTTGAGCAAATTCATACCAGACCAAAAGTTTACCATTAATGTAATAAATAAAAATCTTATGCACATACAAGTTTTCAATCTAGAAGACTTTGAGAAAACCAAATATTTTTTCAAAAGCCTCAACCAAAACTTCTATTCATACACCCCTAAAGAACTGAAACCACATAGTGTAATAATAAAGAAACTACCTCAGTCAGTATATGATGCACAAGAAATACAATCAGCCCTAATCTCTTGCTTACCTGAGCAAAAAATAATATCGGTGAAGCCATTTAAAAAGAGTCTCTGGCTAGTACAGTTTGCTAAATCCGAGAATATCAAACAAATCTATAGCATTAGAACCCTATTAAACTGCCGGATTGTAATTGAAAATTTAAAGCCCAATTCAAACGAAATAAAACAATGCTACAAATGCCAGCGTTTCACACACACCGCCAGCAACTGCGAAATGCAATACCGTTGCGTCAAGTGTACAGAGAAGCATGAGCCTGGCAACTGCAAAATTACAAAATCAGAAAGTCCGTCCGAAGAAAATAAAACACAATGCGTTAACTGTAGCGGGCAACATACCGCCAATGCCAAAATATGCCCTGTCCGAATAGCCCGAATGGAGGCACTTAAAAAGAAACAACAAACGTCCATCCAACATATAAACCGAACCTTACAAAATGCAAAAAATTCATTATCCAAAAACACTGCATCATATGCGTCAGTCCTTCAAAACAAAAAACCAGCAAACCCTAAAATTAAACCCAAAAATCTAACAGTAGAACCTCATACAAACGTGTTTTCTTTTCAAAAACTCAATGACGATGCATTTGAAGCATTTGGCAAGGACATCCTATCCTGCTTTGAAATCATACAAAGCATATCTAAAAAATATGCCTCAGTAACACATGCAAATGCTGACCCAATAAAACAAAAACAACAAATATTACTAGAATTTCTTCTCCAAATGTCACAATCATCATGACTCCCTTTAAATGCATATTTCAAAATGTAAACTCAATCGTGTCCCTCCAAAAGAGACATGAATTTGACCAATTTATTAGCCTGCATAAGCCTGACGTAATGCTTATAGCCGAACATCGTCTAAGCTCAAGACACTCGCCATTGCATACGCACTATCAATTCATCCGCCAGCTGATACCAGCTACACATACTAGAGCAGCACAACAGCAATCTTCCCAGTCCCCAAATCTCGGCACCTCTGTCGCCATATGTGTACGAAACGGAGTGCAATACAAAAATATAGAAATCCAGCCCCTACGATATATCGAAGCGGTGGCAATCGAAATATCATACCTGGATTCTCAAAATGCAAACCACAAAATTATTCTAGACTCATTTTACAAACGCCCATATGAGCGTCTTTACGAAAGTGATTTAAACTCCCTGATCAATCGTCTAAGCCAATACTCGAGTAATACACCCATTATCATCGGTTGCGATCTAAACGCAAAACATCCCAGCTGGAACATCCCAACGCATAGGTTAAACCATTTGAATGCTGATGGCAATACACTATACCGATGGGCACTAACACAACCCAGCCTCACTATTCTCCCTAGTACAGAGCTCAACGGCGCTCCCTATAGCCATGGATCAGACTTGTAAAACTGTTACTATTAATTTTACATTATAAGTAAACCGTATATAATAATAATAATTTTTTAGTAAAAAATTAAAATTAAACCAGAGTGACGGGGCTAACTTTGTAAAGATAAAGAAATTTTGTATGTATAAAGCTGCAAGGGTATATAAACTTCGGCACGGCCAAAGTTAGCCCCGGCTCTCTGGTTTAATTATAATTTTTTACTAAAGAATTGTTAAAGAATTGTAGTAAAAATACAAGACGCGTTTTACACCGATCGATCCTATGGGAGCTATGTGATATAGTCACCCGACCTTAATAAAATTTGGCACAGTCATTAATAGGTATATTAAACTGATAAATATTTTTTATGCCAATTGCATGAAAAGTAACGAAGTTATTGATAAAAGTCACTATATAAAGTTATAAACTTCGGCACGGCCAAAGTTAGCCCCGGCTCTCTGGTTTAATTATAATTTTTTAATTATAAAAATAGTCTATTATAGTTCTTTATATAACGTTTTATGTTACATTGAATATTATTCAGCTGTGTTATGGGATTAAGTTTTAGTGTTTTAATATTATGATTAAGTGTTGCTTTAAATTTTAATTTAAATAGAATACAGTTAAAAATGTGTTTTTATTTAAATAGATTCGCTATCGCTGTGGTTTGGATGTTGTTTCTTGTTTGGCGGTTTGGTTTTGGTTGTTAATTTAGAGGGTTTGAAGTTAGTGGAAAGGTTGTTAGATTTGTATTTGGAAAAAATTTTTAGTTTTAGATCTTCAGTGGGTTGTAATGAATAAAAAATTACCGTTGGTATCCATGTCTCGTAATACAGTTTGCTATTGTTGTTGGGTGTGCAAAACGAAGCCATTTTTGGCATCAGCAGTGGAATGTACGGTTAAACGCGAACAATTTCGTAGCCAATTTTAATTGACCCTGGTAGTTTATATGTTGCAAACTTTGATGTGATAAGTCCAGTTTCTATTAATGTTTTGTGCTGATATCGTTGGTTGTGTTATCGTTGCAAAATTTTTCCTACTTCGCTTACGATCTATGCTTGTAAATTTTGTTGTATTTCGTGCTTCCCTTATTTCCGATCTGTGTAGTTATTCTGTGCTTAGGACAGGGACCAACTGATCAATCTAGCTAGACATAAGTTGAGATTAACTTTTTAAAAATTGGCTAGTTTTGTTTTTTTCCCAATTAACAATACTTGAGAAAGCTGAAGAAAGCTATTGTGATAGCTATTTGATGAACTCCTGATCAGCTGCGAGAGCACAGATGCTTAGCCCGTGGCATGCAAATATTTACTTGCACTTTTTGATCTTTGTTGATTGATCTTCAACTTATACAAATCAAAACAAACATACCTAACAACTATTGTTTTCTTTTAGAAATATGTATGTTTGTATTTTGTATCGTGTGAGTCTACGTCTGTTAAGTCTATTACACTTTTTAGGTTATTTGTCGGTCCCAAGGCGCATGCTACCACTTGGCTTGGCGAAAATATCGTCACAAAAGAAAGTTATAGTTTTAAAAGAACTTATATTTGGTACAATTTTAAAAAATAGAAAGCTATCAAAAAAGTAAATCGGGGAATTTACTGAAAAAAAAAATTAACTTACAAAGTTAGACAGGCGTACAGAAAAATGGAAGGCATGCCATCACAGCAATTCGAAAAAAAATCCGAAATGGCTTGATAATGCACTCTTTTTGTATGGTATTACGTCAAATTCAGACATGGGTCGACCCAATAAGGTTTTCGGTGATCTCTGCCCTAAAGTACAGACCAGAAATGTGTCAAGTCTGGTAAAGGAAACCACGTGCGATGAATAAATGGTGGCATCAAGCACTAATCTGCTTAATGCAAACGAGACTGCAGCACAAAAATTTAAAAAGTAATTGGACACACAATTACAAATGGATCCGTACTCAAGAAGCTCTGGCTCTATATATGGATGTACGCTACACGAAGCACACTGACAAGCTAATGCGATGTAGTGCTAAGTAGGAAATGCTGATATATATCCGAGTTACCAAAGGTTGCATTCAGCTAAGGTTATGTTCTATCCGAGCAACTTGAAATATTCAGAATATTCAGTTCAAACAACTTTGCAAAGCTTAATCGACCATACCGTTAGTCGAATTATACAGACGAACTCCTCGGGTTTATGATAATTAATTATTGGAGAAAAATAATAAAATAAAACTAGCCCAATCAATGGGGCTGTGATGGAAGCAGTAGACACGTGAAATGTTTGAAAATGGTAAAAACAATATGCTCGATCAACACCTTTTTGCAGTTTGCCTTGTACCATTACAAATTCAGCTTAGATCAAAAGATTTGAGGAACAACCCACGATCTCCTATAGCTATCGTCTGCCTTTAAAATTAATTTGCTAAAGGGAAACAAGCGAATTCATTTGTTTAGAGAGCCACCATGTAAAAAACCAAGTAGAAAAAATTCAACCAACAACAATCCAGTTATTTACAATTTCG
Source organism: Drosophila insularis (assembly GCA_018903935.1). Classification (NCBI taxonomy): domain Eukaryota; kingdom Metazoa; phylum Arthropoda; class Insecta; order Diptera; family Drosophilidae; genus Drosophila; species Drosophila insularis. The sequence continues at coordinate 6,466,585 of JAEIFP010002302.1, forward strand.
CACGAACATGCTGGACGGACACGCATTTAGCGTCCTTGCAGAAGCACATACCATGATGTGTGGAATTTGTAGAGCCGTACTAACAAATATGAATAACATTAGTTAGGTAAAAAGTTATAGAATTAAAGCAGATCTCTTAAAATATTATCAGCATTGCATGCATGGATGCGATTTTTTTAATACGTCTACAAATTGTTTACAGACTCCCAATAAAAAAATTGCAGAAGAATGGTAGAAGCTAGAAAATCTGCAATCCAATTCCAATTTAGAAAGCAAATAGGCTTATTGGTGGATATTCCGGTGGGTATTAGTGGCAATACAAACAATGGGAATACTGTCAGACCGTTTTTTAGCTAACCAAATTCACTAGCCGCCATTACTGGAGTTAGCGAAGCTGTAATATATAGATTTAGTGTTATATTAACGGTAATTTCTTTTAGATATCAAGTTAATACTAATTTATTCAGCTCAACTGCCATAAAAACAGCTAAAATGTATGACGACAAATATTAATGGTTTTACATGCCGTTATCTGTTCACAAAGTTTTAATACGGACATCGTCAAAAATGTAGCACTTCCTTTTGGTATTCTGTCCGAAGAAGCACTTGAAGCCAGGAATAAGGATTTTAGAAATATACGCTTAAACCATTCCCGTAACTACAAGAGAAGTAAGGACACTCTTTTCAAAACAGCAAAAGCCACTTTCAAAGAAATTAATTTGGATAAAACCGTTTCAGGATTGCTCAAGAATCTTGTAGTGCCTCGGATTCATCTGATTTCAATTAATTTTATCATTATCATCGGTTGCGATCTAAACGCAAAACATCCCAGCTGGAACATCCCAACGCATAGGTTAAACCATTTTAATGCTGATGGCAATACACTATACCAAGGATGGCCACGCAGTGGCTCTTTTGGCTCCCGTGGCTCTTTACCGGCAGAGGCTGGGCAGAGAAAAAGGTCACTTGTGCGAGTCGACGCACACAAAAATTTGTGTGCCTCGAGTTTTATGACGGGTCATAAACCACCTTTTTTGGGTCGAGCGAGCGATCGTCGTCGAACTTGTTGGCAGAGGGACGGCCAAATCCCGAATTTCGCGGGGAGGACGAAATCGGTCGCGATCTCGAGCTCGCAACTTGTTGGTAGAGGGACGCACATTTTACCGATCTACGGGGAAAGGGGGAAAAAAGGTCGCCATTTCGAGCACTCGACAAAACCAACCCTTATTACCCAAAAAAGGTCGTTTATGACCCGTCATAAAACTCGAGGCACACAAATTTTTGTGTGCGTCGACTCGCAAAAGTGACCTTTTTCTCTGCCCAGCCTCTGCCGCTGATGCTCCGGCTCCCAAAAACAATTTCCGTGGCCACCCTTGCACTATACCGATGGGCACTAACACAACCCAGCCTCACTATTCTCCCTAGTACAGAGCTCAACGGCGCTCCCTATAGCCATGGATCAGACTTGTAAAACTGTTACTATTAATTTTACATTATAAGTAAACCGTATATAATAATAATAATTCTTTAGTAAAAAATTAAAATTAAACCAGAGAGACGGGGCTAACTTTGTAAAGATAAAGAAATTTTGTATGTATAAAGCTGCAAGGGTATATAAACTTCGGCACGGCCAAAGTTAGCCCCGGCTCTCTGGTTTAATTATAATTTTTTACTAAAGAATTGTTAAAAAATTGTAGTAAAAATACAAGACGCGTTTTACACCGATCGATCCTATGGGAGCTATGTGATATAGTCACCCGACCTTAATAAAATTTGGCACAGTCATTAATAGGTATATTAAACTGATAAATATTTTTTATGCCAATTGCATGAAAAGTAACGAAGTTATTGATAAAAGTCACTATATAAAGTTGCAAGGGTACATAAACTTCGGCACGGCCAAAGTTAGCCCCGGCTCTCTGGTTTAATTATAATTTTTTAATTATAAAAATAGTCTATTATAGTTCTTTATATATCGTTTTATGTTACATTGAATATTATTCAGCTTTGTTATAGGATTAAGTTTTAGTGTTTTAATATTATGATTAAGTGTTGCTTTAAATTTTTAAGTTAAATAGAATACAGTTAAAAATGTGTTTTTATTTAAATAGATTCGCTATCGCTGTGGTTTGGATGTTGTTTCTTGTTTGGCGGTTTGGTTTTGGTTGTTAATTTAGAGGGTTTGAAGTTAGTGGAAAGGTTGTTAGATTTGTATTTGGAAAAAATTTTTAGTTTTAGATCTTCAATGGGTTGTAATGAATAAAAAATTACCGTTGGTATCCATGTCTCGTGATACAGTTTGCTGTTGTTGTTGGGTGTGCAAAACGAAGCCATTTTTGGCATCAGCAGTGGAATGTACGGTTAAACGCGAACAATTTCGTAGCCAATTTTAATTGACTCTGGTAGTTTATATGTTGCAAACTTTGATGTGATAAGTCCAGTTTCTATTAATGTTTTGTGCTGATATCGTTGGTTGTGTTATCGTTGCAAAATTTTTCCTACTTCGCTTACGATCTATGCTTGTAAATTTTGTTGTATTTCGTGCTTCCCTTATTTTCGATCTGTGTAGTTATTCTGTGCTTAGGACAGGGACCAACTGATCAATCTAGCGAGACATAAGTTGAGATTAACTTTTTAAAAATTGGCTAGTTTTGTTTTTTTCCTAATTAACAATACTTGAGAAAGCTGAAGAAAGCTATTGTGATAGCTATTTGATGAACTCCTGATCAGCTGCGAGAGCACAGATGCTTAGCCCGTGGCATGCAAATATTTACTTGCATTTTTTGATCTTTGTTGATTGATCTTCAACTTATATAAATCAAAACAAACATACCTAACAACTATTGTTTTCTTTTAGAAATACGTATGTTTGTATTTCGTATCGTGTGAGTCTACGGCTATCTGTTAAGTCTATTACACTTTTTAGGTTATTAGGTTGTGTAACGATCCTTTCTCGTCCTTCGGGATATTTATAATATCTCTTGGGCTAGGTTCGGCACAACAAAATTTATTTTGTGCCCCGGTGAAATCAGAACAGCTTTGTTTATTGATTTGGTTTCTATAATACGTTTATTTGCGATCGTTATGGGCTTGATTGGCTATGACAAGTTTCTCTGCGGTAGGTCTGGACTTGGACAGCGTTGGTGAGTTACTTTGAATCCCTCGTCGTCGCTTCTTGCCTTCCTCTTGCTCCTGTTGCCGATTATTGTCTCGGTCTGTATCATATGCTTGATTTGTGCTCCACACCTCTGCACCCTTTCGCTATGCTCGTTGAGATGGCTCTTGTTTTATGGCTTTGGCAGGATGTTCCTCAATAATTGGTATTCGTCAGGATATATAGATCCTGGAATTTCGGCAGTAGGATATATCCTCGTGCCTACCATTGACTTTGGATACTCCTGGAAATGCTTGGCTTCTCTCCCACTTACTCTAGCTTGGGTACGGTGTTTACTATCCTTATTTAAGGATTTGTTGCTGTCGAAATGAACTGTACAGGTTACTCGTAAGGCCTGTATAGTTCCTTGTTTTTCCTTTGCTCCTTCTGTTTCCTTGATAAGTTTTTAAGGTTACTCGTAAGGCCTTAATTACTTGTTACTTGATCACTACTTGATGACTTGATGACTTGATGACTTCATGTTGCCTTTATATAGGCAGTTCCCATGGCCTCAGGAACACATTGGTGTGGTACCGCTATACAGCTGGTACATTTCCATCAGCCCTCTGCTTTCACCCATGCATTCCCTTGTTGCTATGCGTGGTGAAAGTCCCGTAAATCTTTGGCGCATATGTCCACTTTCTTTGTGGCTGCGCGCCCATTTATTCCTTGTCCCTGTCTTTCTTATTTGTACATATTGACTTGCATCCCTTTCTTATGCTGGCGTCGCCTTTCTATTGGCCGCCCATCGTATCCCGTTGACTTTCTCTGCTTTCATCGCTGCCTTTGCCCGTCGCTCCCTTTGATCCACTTGTCATACCCAATTTCACACATATTCTCTCCTTATTATATTTACATACATATATATGACAATTATATTAACTTAAGTTATTGTTTAACGATAATCATATTGATTAAATTAACATACGAAATCGTTTAATTTCCCATACAATGCACATTCATCCGCATATCGTATCTATCAGATAGAGGGCTTCCCCATTGTTCATCCCTCCCCCTTCGGTTCGCATATTCCCCTATCCAATCCACAAACCATTATCGTTTCATACATGCATGCATGCCCCGCACCCGTCTCGTGGGCTTGCTTGGCCCTCACTTTGTTCTCATAATTTCGGCAGTTCATGCTCTCACTGCTTTGATCTCTTGTGTGTGACGTAGGCAGAGAGCACCCACAGGCCACCGGTACTCCCTCTCGCGGTCATACACGCATAGCATACATGTATTGTGAGTGTATGCTTGTACATGCATTGTACGTCAATGCATGCATTTCTATTGTGGCCTCTCTGTGCTCTTAAATTGTCTCACTGGGCCAATGCCCTTTTTCGCTTGCCCTTATTTGCTCTTACATAGCCGATTTTATGTATTATGCCTCCCACGCATCTTCCCGCTTGTACGAAATTTGCCATCGGTCGCATGCGGCTCGATCATCATGCTCGATCGTACGTCACAGGTTCGATCGAGCCATGTTGGACCTGGTTGCCCGTCGTATGTATGCATATTGGTTTTTTTTGCATTCTGCTTCCCACGCATCTTCCCGCTTGTACGAAATCTCTCGCGGTTGCGTGCGGTCCGATCAGTCGTGTTTGATCGTAGCCGTATCGTATGTCGTGTAATTTCCAACTTCTCACATTATGCTTCCCACGCATCTTCCCGCTTGTACGAAATTGCTCGCGGTTGCGTGCGGCTCGATCGGTCATGTTTGATCGTAGCCGTATCGTATGTCGTGCAAATGCCGACGTTTTACATTATGCTTCCCACGCATCTTCCCGCTTGTACGAAATCGCTTGCGGTTGCGTGTGGTTCGATCCATTGCGTTTGATCGTAACTTATTTGCGTTGCACTGGTTCGATCGACCAGTGCCAATATTGGTCGTATATCGTACATCTGGTTCGTGTCTCGGCTATGTCTTGTATCGTATATCGTACATCTGGTTCGTGTCTTGGCTATATCTTGTATCTGGTGCGTTATTCACACCTTTGTATTGCCTCGCTGTTGGTTTGTTGTGTGGGATATTATTATGATTTATAATATTCCTCACACTCCCCCCCTTCTTCGGGAGGGATTTGCCCTCCCCTGTCCCTTGTACCTTGTGTTTGTTTTCTGTATGTGTATTTTCTATTCTCGTATTTGGGCATTTAATATGTTTGCATTTGTAGCTTTGGCCTGTGTTTTGTGTTTTTTTTTTCTTTGGTTTTGGCTTGTCTTTTGCTTGCTTTGTGTGTTTTGCTTATTTTGTGTTTTCGTTTGGTTTTGGCTTGTCTTGTGCTTGTTTTGTGCCTTTTTTTTTTCTTGGGACTCAGCTCGCATCTTTTATTGGCCAATTGGCATCTTCTAATGTTGGCGATTACTGAGTATCTTTTCTTAAATGTTGTCGGATTAGGGCATCTTTTCATTGCTTGTTCCTTTTTTTTCTTGGCCCGTTCCGCATCCTTTTTTTTTCTTGCCCCTAACTTACGTTTAAATATCCTACTTATTCTACTCTCCCTACATATAATTACCCTACTTATTATCCTCTCCTTTCTCGATACACCCGAATTACCCCCTGAGCTATCCTAATCCTATACCTATTTTGTCCCGCCCACACTATTCTAACTCTTCTCGGCCCTTCTTGTTGCACCATTTGCCCCACTATTTCTGCCACCGTCTCCGGCCAATCGCCCTCCTCCATCGCCTCATATCTCTCATGCCCGTATGGCACTGGGCATGAAATTTGCCTGGCCAATACGGGCCGAGCCCTGTCGTCGTGCCCCGTGGGTGCAGACACTTGTCTACTCCAAGCCGGTCTTGGCCACACCCACGGACACGCTTGGCCTCCAAGCTGCAGCTGCTGATGTTGCAGTTGTCGCTGTTGTTGCGGCAATTGTTGCTGCTGTAGTTGTTGCTGTTGCTGCATTTGCTGCTGTCGTTGTTGCTGCTGCTGCAATTGTTGCTGTTGCTGCTGCTGTTGTTGTTGCTGCTGCAATTGTTGCTGTTGCTGCTGCAATTGTTGCTGCCGTTGTTGTTTTGCCGCTTCTGCCAGCCGCTCCCTGGCCTTTGCCAGCTGTGCCTCTTCCTCCTGGTTTCTTTCCCACGCCAGCAGATCCCTCTCAGCCTCCTGCTGCTGCAGGATCTGCTGACGCCACCAACTCATCCATTGGTGGTTCTCCATCATGGCTCGCTCTGCGTCCCAGTCCGTCCCCTCCGGCTCGAGTGGAGGTGGGCTGGCTACTCCATCAGCCGCACCTTCATCAGCCACGGCCATCCCAGCCGTTTCGCTGGTCTCTGACATTGAGTCCACCATACGAAACGGCGTTGATGGCCGCGCTGGCTCCCACAATCCTGCCGGAGGCCCATGGATTTCATCCTGCTCCCATGGCGCATATTCCACCGGGCTGCTTCGGCCGCTGCTCGCCTCTCCTGACACTTCCTCCTCCAACATGCGTATTGCCTCGTCCAGCTTCCTCCATACTGCTTCATCGTCGCTCTCCTCTTCCTGTACGTTTACCGCTGACTCGGCCTCGCTCTCCTCCGTCATGTACCCGCTTTCCTCTCCGTCCTCATCTAACTCCTCGTCCGAAGAGGCGGCGATGGCCGGATTTGCCATGTCCGGCACATCGTCGTCGGACTCCTCATCGGACCGATGCCAGTCACCGCGTTCCATATTGGCCCGCGGTGCCGCACCTCGTCGAGCTACGCCTTCATCCTGGCCAAAATTTGCATTAAATGCGTTCATGGTTTTTATTTGGGTTTTTTTTTTTTTGTCTTTACTCGCCGAGTGATAAACTTTGAGTGTTTCCTGATAATGACATTTGCACGCATGAAAGCTCGCCTTTCGGTCATTTCTTTGATATTTACCGATATTTAGGATTTCTCCTCCTTGCCCTTGTTCTCTTGGCATATTTTAAAACGCCGAGATGCTCCACCATTATATGCATAGTAGCATGCGCATGTGTATGTGCATTGCGGTGACTCACCATTACATACGTCATCTCGTGCGTATGTGTGGGTGCGTAACATCATGCGCCTGTGTGGGTGCGTTTCCCCTCTCTTTTCGTGGTGTATGCGCCTATGTGTTGGTGCTGTCCCCAATCGTTCTATCTCTGGTTTTTTTTCTATTATGCCTGCATATTGTTTGCATCGTTACGATATTCGGGTATCCGTTGCCAGTTTCTAAATTCGTTTTCGCATGCTTGTATACGTGTCATTACGATATTCGCGCATCTTCATTGTGCTCTGCGATGCGGTTTGCAACTTTGCTATAATTTGTTTCTGATGCGATGCGTTTTTAGATTTTCAGCTCTAAGTCATGTTTTGAGTTCTCTGTCCAGCCGGCCGGTCTGTGCAGATTTTCTCGCCGCCATGTCATTCGAGTCGTCCATCCTCATTGCTCATCACTTTTCGTGCCATCCGCTTCTTCGCATATTTGTTGCTTCAGTTGGCTGATGTGTGCTTGTCTGGTTTTTTTCGTTTCTTTGTGCCGTATTTTGCATATGACCGGAGATGCAAAGCCTATCACTTCATATGGGCCTCCAAACTTTGGTGCCAGCTTTGCTGCGAATCCTTCTGCAGCATTTGAAAGGTGGTGTTCTTTTGCCCATACCGTTGCTCCAATCACTGGTCTCCATTCTCTTCGTCTTAGATTGTAATGGCGGGCCTGATCCTGTGCAGCCGTTTCCAGATTTCGCCGTATTAATTCAAACAGCTCTTGCATTTGTTTCACCTTCGCGTCTGGTGGTATCGTTTGCTTTCCTGTGCCTATCGTGACATTATCGTATAGTGCACCCGGCATTCTTGGTTCACGCCCCTGTATTACATACGCTGGCGTGAATCCTGTTGCCTCTGATTGGCTTGTATTCACTGCTAGAGTTATTTCTGGCCAACTTTCATCCCAGTTGCGTTGATTTTCCCCCGTAAACTGAGCAATCATTGTTTTTACTGTTCTATTTGCTCTTTCGGTTGGGTTTTCTTGTGGCGTGTACGGTGCTGTCAGTTGGTGTTGGCATCCCCATTCTTCTAACATTTTTTTGAATATCCTGCTAGTGAATTGAACTCCATTGTCCGTTATCACCATTTTTGGAGCTCCGAATCGAGATAGTATCCTCTCTCGAAAGGCCTTAACTAGACTTTCTGCAGTTGCCTTCCGCATCGGTATCAGTTCTGTCCATTTCGAAAACCTGTCAATGATTACTAGTAGCATCGAATTTCCGTGTTTCGATCTTGGCAACGGTCCTACAAAGTCAGCGCATACTGTAGCCCATGGTTCTTCCGGTATTTGTGTCAGCATCTTTCCCGCTGCCTGCTGTTGGCTGGGTTTATATTGTTGGCATATCGTACACTTTCCTACAAATGTCCTGATATCTCGTTGCATTCCTGGCCAGTAATATCTTGCTGCGGTCCTGGCAGTAGTTCGCCTGCTCCCTGTATGCCCTGCTGTTGTTGCCGTGTGGTTTTCGGCCATTACTTGATTACGTAGTGTTTTTGGCACACATAGTTTCCAAGCTACCACTTCTTCTTGGCCTGCTCTGTGCGGAATGTTCCTGTATACCTGACTATTTTCTATAATGTAATCCGGATATTTCTGTGGTTGTTGTTTTATTTTTCCCATTATGTCTTGAATCCACCCACAATCGTTGTTTGCTTGTCTTAATCTGGCACCATTATCTATTATTCTTTTGCACCCTTCCATTGGTTGCCTTGACAAAGCGTCTGCGACAATGTTTAATTTGCCCTTTCTGTATGCTATTTCGAAATCGTATTGTTGCAGTTCCAGTGCCCATCGGGCTATACGGCCCGTAGGGCTTTCTATGCTATTCAACCACTTCAACGCCATGTGATCTGTTACCACTTTAAATCGGTATCCTTCAAGGTATGGTTTTAGTTTGCGTATTGCCCATACTATCGCTAGGCATTCCTTTTCTGTTGCCGAATAGTTCTTTTCCGCTGGGTTTAATTCTCTTGACAGGTATGATAGCACTCTCTCTCCATCCTCAGTGTTTTGTACCAATATGGCTCCTAATCCCATGTTACTTGCATCCGTCTGGAGCACAAACGTTTTTGTGAAGTCTGGACATGCCAATACTGGGCCACTCGTCAGCCTTTCCTTTACAGCATCGAATGCTGCCTGATGCTCCTCGCTCCAGTGCCACTTTGTTCTCTTCTTTAGTAGTTCGTTCAATGGGTGTGTTAGTGCTGCAAAACCTGGTACGAACCGTCTGTACCAGGATGCCACTCCTAAGTACTGGCGTAATTCCTTTGTGCAAGTTGGTGGTTCTAATTGGGCTATTGCGGCCACCTTTTCTGGGTCCGTTGCAATACCGTTTTCTGTCACCAAGTGGCCTAGAAATTTTAGCTCTTTTCTAAAGAATTGGCACTTCTCGGCATTAATTCTCAAGTTTGCTTCCTTCAATCTCCTGAACACTTCTTGTAGATGATTCATGTGTTCTTCGATTGTTTTGCTCACTATCACAATGTCATCTTGGTATGCGAATGCGTTTGGTATCATTTCTGGGCCAATGACTTGGTCCAGTGCGCGTTGGAAAGTTGCTGATGCTGAGTGTAAACCGAATGGCATTACTTTCCATTGGAATAACCCCTTCCCTGGGACTGTGAATGCCGTCATTGGTCTACTTTTCTCTTCTAACGGAATCTGCCAGTATCCGTCCTTCAGATCTAAGCTGCTTATGAATTTTGCTTCGCGTAGTTGATTCAAGATGTAATCGATGCGTGGCATTGGGTATGCATCCTTTATAGATTTTGCGTTAATCTGTCTAAAATCTACGCATAATCTCCATTTGCCTGTCTGTTTCTTTCTCACCATCACTATGGGTGAGCTATATGGGCTTTGTGATGGTTCTATGCATCCCATTGTCAACAGTTCGTCGACCTTTGCATTGATTTCTCCTTGTATTTTCGGGTTTTTCGGGTAATACCTTTGTTTTATTGGGATATCGTCCTTCATCGTTATGCGATGTATCCCCACCTTTGACAGTCCCTTAACTTTCCCTAATTCCTTCAATTCCTGACTCAGAAAGCTTTGTATTTCTTGCTGGTCACTCTTCTGAGTGACCATGATGGATATTCTTTCTACGCGCCTGCCCTGTATTCGCCTTACTGTCGGTATTCGCACTTTGTGGCCACCACACGATATTTCTGTGTTCATAATCCGGAGGAAATTCCACCCCAATATTAGCGCATCCATTCCTTCTGGCATGACCAGAAATGGCATGTGGATTTCCTTGTGTCCGAATCTCACGCATCCTGTCCATTGCTCTTCAATGTCTCGCACCTTTCCGTCTGCCATGTATACCTGTTTGTGTGTGTTCTCCCATTTTCCCTTATTCCTCACTGTTTCCAATATCTGCTTGCTGATGAAGCTACTCGTGGCTCCGGAGTCAATTGTCGCTTTCATCTGTATTCCTGCTACTTCGATAATCGCTGACAATTGATCCTCTTCTTCTACTAGTTGGCCTATTAGTGGTGCGGAGCTTGTTGGCTGGGTCCCTGCTCGCCCCTGATAGGCTGGAACCGCCTTTCGTTTCCCGGACTCCAACAACATTCTTTCGTCCTTTTGCCCACTTTTCCACACTGCCAGCAGAAATTGAGTCTCTGATTGTTGCATTCCCTGGCCCAGTGTCCGGCTCCCCCGCATCTGCGGCATGCCTGATTCGGGTTCAGGACTTTTCCGTCTCGGATGTTCTTGTTTTCTTGGTTTGGTCTCGAATGATTCTCCATGCTGTTGTCTTGGCATCTTCGGCACTGTGTGACTGGTGGCCCGTGATTATTTCCTCCTCTGTGGTTTGATTGGTGGTTATGTGTTCTTTGAGCATTGTTTTCGCGATGGAACTCGAATCGCTCTTGTTCGAGCATCTCGTGTTCTTCTGCCAACTGCATCAGCTCATCTAGATCTCTGACCCTGTGCGGCCGAACGAATATTTTTAGATCTGGAGTGCAATTTTCCAATATGACCTCCAATTGTTCGTACTCTGGTATTTTTAGGGGTCTCATCAATGTTTGCATATCCACCATATAGTCCTTGAAGTACTCGTTTCTGTTTTGCTTGCGATTTTTCACTTGATCAGCCAATTTGTTGAAGAATCCTTTCGGCAAGAAATATTTCTTGAAGCCCTCAACAAATTCCTTCCATGTTCGCCACTGCTTATTGTTTGCGACGTACCATTTGAGTGCCCTATCTTTCAGTAGCTCTGGCATCGCTCTCGGGATCATGTCCAGTTCGATGCCATACATGTCTGCTGACCACTCGATCTGTTCTATGAACTCTAGTGGTCTGGAATTGCCGTCGAACCTGAATGTCCACTCCCTCACTTGTTTTGCCACCTTGGCGTATTCGGTGGTCTTGTTTGTTGTGTGTGGTGCCGTTTTCTTGGGGTCTATTGTTTGTCTCCTTATGTCCCTCTTTGTCTCTGCGCTATCTAGGGCTCCTTCGCTTCCCCATCTTGGTGGTAAATATGGTGGGATTGCTAGTGTGGCGATGTTTATTTTCTTGAATTCCTCAGCCTCATTTTCGCATGTTTTTGATGTGCTTGCTATTGTCTTAATTTTTATATTTTTCGAGTACTTTGTTTCCAATCTATTTATTTCCTCCTTCCAGTCTGGGTCCGTTTCATTCCTTTCTACCCACTCGCCTAGCTGTTTCCTCATTTCCTCCACTGTGCCGGTTATCTCGATCCCGATCCTTTGGCCTGTCTGTACCAAATCCTCCTTCTTCATGTGGTAAATCCATCCTTTTCCCATTTTTGATCTTTTTATTATTTATAAACTGTATTTTTATTTCTAAATTTCACCAGTATAGCACGTTGGGCGCCAGTTGTAACGATCCTTTCTCGTCCTTCGGGATATTTATAATATCTCTTGGGCTAGGTTCGGCACAACAAAATTTATTTTGTGCCCCGGTGAAATCAGAACAGCTTTGTTTATTGATTTGATTTTTTATAATACGTTTATTTGCGATCGTTATGGGCTTGATTGGCTATGACAAGTTTCTCTGCGGTAGGTCTGGACTTGGACAGCGTTGGTGAGTTACTTTGAATCCCTCGTCGTCGCTTCTTGCCTTCCTCTTGCTCCTGTTGCCGATTATTGTCTCGGTCTGTATCATATGCTTGATTTGTGCTCCACACCTCTGCACCCTTTCGCTATGCTCGTTGAGATGGCTCTTGTTTTATGGCTTTGGCAGGATGTTCCTCAATAATTGGTATTCGTCAGGATATATAGATCCTGGAATTTCGGCAGTAGGATATATCCTCGTGCCTACCATTGACTTTGGATACTCCTGGAAATGCTTGGCTTCTCTCCCACTCACTCTAGCTTGGGTACGGTGTTTACTATCCTTATTTAAGGATTTGTTGCTGTCGAAATGAACTGTACAGGTTACTCGTAAGGCCTGTATAGTTCCTTGTTTTTCCTTTGCTCCTTCTGTTTCCTTGATAAGTTCTTAAGGTTACTCGTAAGGCCTTAATTACTTGTTACTTGATCACTACTTGATGACTTGATGACTTGATGATCTTCATGGGGGTTGCCTTTATATAGGCAGCTCCCATGGCCTCAGGAACACATTGGTGTGGTACCGCTATACAGCTGGTACATTTCCATCAGCCCTCTGCTTTCACCCACGCATCCCCTTGTTGCTATGCGTGGTGAAAGTCCCGTAAATCTTTGGCGCATATGTCCACTTTCTTTGTGGCTGCGCGCCCATTTATTCCTTGTCCCTGTCTTTCTTATTTGTACATATTGACTTGCATCCCTTTCTTATGCTGGCGTCGCCTTTCTATTGGCCGCCCATCGTATCCCGTTGACTTTCTCTGCTTTCATCGCTGCCTTTGCCCGTCGCTCCCTTTGATCCACTTGTCATACCCAATTTCACACATATTCTCTCCTTATTATATTTACATACATATATATGACAATTATATTAACTTAAGCTATTGTTTAACGATAATCATATTGATTAAATTAACATACGAAATCGTTTAATTTCCCATACAATGCACATTCATCCGCATATCGTATCTATCAGATAGAGGGCTTCCCCATTGTTCATCCCTCCCCCTTCGGTTCGCATATTCCCCTATCCAATCCACAAACCATTATCGTTTCATACATGCATGCATGCCCCGCACCCGTCTCGTGGGCTTGCTTGGCCCTCACTTTGTTCTCATAATTTCGGCAGTTCATGCTCTCACTGCTTTGATCTCTTGTGTGTGACGTAGGCAGAGAGCACCCATAGGCCACCGGTACTCCCTCTCGCGGTCATACACGCATAGCATACATGTATTGTGAGTGTATGCTTGTACATGCATTGTACGTCAATGCATGCATTTCTATTGTGGCCTCTCTGTGCTCTTAAATTGTCTCACTGGGCCAATGCCCTTTTTCGCTTGCCCTTATTTGCTCTTACATAGCCGATTTTATACATTATGCCTCCCACGCATCTTCCCGCTTGTACGAAATTTGCCATCGGTCGCATGCGGCTCGATCATCATGCTCGATCGTACGTCACAGGTTCGATCGAGCCATGTTGGACCTGGTTGCCCGTCGTATGTATGCATATTGGTTTTTTTGCATTCTGCTTCCCACGCATCTTCCCGCTTGTACGAAATCTCTCGCGGTTGCGTGCGGTCCGATCAGTCGTGTTTGATCGTAGCCGTATCGTATGTCGTGTAATTTCCAACTTCTCACATTATGCTTCCCACGCATCTTCCCGCTTGTACGAAATTGCTCGCGGTTGCGTGCGGCTCGATCGGTCATGTTTGATCGTAGCCGTATCGTATGTCGTGCAAATGCCGACGTTTTACATTATGCTTCCCACGCATCTTCCCGCTTGTACGAAATCGCTTGCGGTTGCGTGTGGTTCGATCCATTGCGTTTGATCGTAACTTATTTGCGTTGCACTGGTTCGATCGACCAGTGCCAATATTGGTCGTATATCGTACATCTGGTTCGTGTCTCGGCTATGTCTTGTATCGTATATCGTACATCTGGTTCGTGTCTTGGCTATATCTTGTATCTGGTGCGTTATTCACACCTTTGTATTGCTTCGCTGTTGGTTTGTTGTGTGGGATATTATTATGATTTATAATATTCCTCACACTCCCCCTTCTTCGGGAGGGATTTGCCCTCCCCTGTCCCTTGTACCTTGTGTTTGTTTTCTGTATGTGTATTTTCTATATCTCGTATTTGTGCATTTAATATGTTTGCATTTGTAGCTTTGGCCTGTGTTTTGTGTTTTTTTTTTTCTTTGGTTTTGGCTTGTCTTTTGCTTGTTTTGTGTGTTTTGCTTATTTTGTGTTTTTGTTTGGTTTTGGCTTGTCTTGTGCTTGTTTTGTGCCTTTTTTTTTTTTGGGACTCAGCTCGCATCTTTTATTGGCCAATTGGCATCTTCTCATGTTGGCGATTACTGAGTATCTTTTCTTAAATGTTGTCGGATTAGGGCATCTTTTCATTGTTTGTTCCTTTTTTTTTCTTGGCCCGTTCCGCATCCTTTTTTTTTTTTGCTAACTTATTTCTAAATATCCTACTTATTATACTCGCCCTACATCTAATTACCCTACTTATTATACTCTCCTTTCTCGATACACCCGAATTACCCCCTGAGCTATCCTAATCCTATACCTATTTTGTCCCGCCCACACTATTCTAACTCTTCTCGGCCCTTCTTGTTGTACCATTTGCCCCACTATTTCTGCCACCACCTCCGGCCACTCGCTCTCCTCCATCGCCTCATATCTCTCATGCCCGTATGGCACTGGGCATGACATTTGCCTGGCCAATACGGGCCGAGCCCTGTCGTCGAGCCCCGTGGGTGCAGACACTTGTCTACTCCAAGCCGGTCTTGGCCACACCCACGGACATGCTTGGCCTCCAAGCTGCAGCTGCTGAGAATGCTGCTGATGTTGCAGTTGTCGCTGTTGCTGTTGTTGCCGCAATTGTTGCTGCTGTTGCTGCTGTAGTTGTTGCTGTTGCTGCAGTTGTTGTTGTTGTTGCTGCTGCTGTTGTTGCTTGTTGTTGTTGCTGCTGCAATTGTTGCTGTTGCTGCTGCTGTTGTTGTTGCTGCTGCAATTGTTTTGCTGTTGCTGCTGTTGTTGTTGTTGCTGCAATTGTTGCTGCTTTTGTTGCTGTTGCTGCTTGTTGCTGCTGTTGTTGTTGCTGCTGCTGCAATTGTTGCTGCTGTTGCTGTTGCTGCAATTGTTGCTGCTGCAATTGTTGCCTTTGCCGCCTCTGCCAGCCGCTCCCTGGCCTTTGCCAGCTGTGCCTCTTCCTGCTGGTTTTTTTCCCACGCCAGCAGATCCCTCTCAGCCTCCTGCTGCTGCAGGATCTGCTGACGCCACCAACTCATCCATTGGTGGTTCTCCATCATGGCTCGCTCTGCTTCCCAGTCCGTCCCCTCCGGCTCGAGTGGAGGTGGGCTGGCTACTCCATCAGCCGCACCTTCATCAGCCACGGCCATCCCAGCCGTTTCGCTGGCCTCTGACATTGAGTCCACCATACGAAACGGCGTTGATGGCCGCGCTGGCTCCCACAATCCTGCCGGAGGCCCATGGATTTCATCCTGCTCCCATGGCGCATATTCCACCGGGCTGCTTCGGCCGCTGCTCGCCTCTCCTGACACTTCTTCTTCTAACATACGTATTGCCTCGTCCAGCTCCCTCCACATTTCGTCATCATCGCTCTCCTCTTCCTGTATCCTGTTTACCGCTGACTCGGCCTCGCTCTCCTCCGTCATGTACCCGCTTTCCTCTCCGTCCTCATCTAACTCCTCGTCCGAAGAGGCGGCGATGGCCGGATTTGCCATGTCCGGCACATCGTCGTCGGACTCCTCATCGGACCGATGCCAGTCACCGCGTTCCATATTGGCCCGCGGTGCCGCACCTCGTCGAGCTACGCCTTCATCCTGGCCAAAATTTGCATTAAATGCGTTCATGGTTTTTTCTTTGTTTTTTTTTTTTTTGTCTTTACTCGCCGAGTGATAAACTTTGAGTGTTTCCTGATCATGACATTTGCACGCATGAAAGCTCGCCTTTCGGTCATTTCTTTGATATTTACCGATATTTAGGATTTCTCCTCCTTGCCCTTGTTCTCTTGGCATATTTTAAAACGCCGAGATGCTCCACCATTATATGCATAGTAGCATGCGCATGTGTATGTGCATTGCGGTGACTCACCATTACATACGTCATATCGTGCGTATGTGTGGGTGCGTAACATCATGCGCCTGTGTGGGTGCGTTTCCCCTCTCTTTTCGTGGTGTATGCGCATATGTGTTGGTGCTGTCCCCAATTGTTCTATCTCTGGTTTTTTTCTATTATGCCTGCATATTGTTTGCATCGTTACGATATTCGGGTATCCGTTGCCAGTTTCTAAATTCGTTTTCGCATGCTTGTATACGTGTCATTACGATATTCGCACATCTTCATTGTGCTCTGCGATGCGGTTTGCAACTTTGCTATAATTTGTTTCTGATGCGATGCGTTTTTAGATTTTCAGCTCTAAGTCATGTTTTGAGTTCTCTGTCCAGCCGGCCGGTCTGTGCAGATTTTCTCGCCGCCATGTCATTCGAGTCGTCCATCCTCATTGCTCATCACTTTTCGTGCCATCCGCTTCTTCGCATATTTGTTGCTTCAGTTGGCTGATGTGTGCTTGTCTGGTTTTTTTCGTTTCTTTGTGCCGTATTTTGCATATGACCGGAGATGCAAAGCCTATCACTTCATATGGGCCTCCAAACTTTGGTGCCAGCTTTGCTGCGAATCCTTCTGCAGCATTTGAAAGGTGGTGTTCTTTTGCCCATACCGTTGCTCCAATCACTGGTCTCCATTCTCTTCGTCTCAGATTGTAATGGCGGGCCTGATCCTGTGCAGCCGTTTCCAGATTTCGCCGTATTAATTCGAACAGCTCTTGCATTTGTTTCACCTTCGCGTCTGGTGGTATCGTTTGCTTTCCTGTGCCTATCGTGACATTATCGTATAGTGCACCCGGCATTCTTGGTTCACGCCCCTGTATTACATACGCTGGCGTGAATCCTGTTGCCTCTGATTGGCTTGTATTCACTGCTAGAGTTATTTCTGGCCAACTTTCATCCCAGTTGCGTTGATTTTCCCCCGTAAACTGAGCAATCATTGTTTTTACTGTTCTATTTGCTCTTTCGGTTGGGTTTTCTTGTGGCGTGTACGGTGCTGTCAGTTGGTGTTGGCATCCCCATTCTTCTAACATTTTTTTGAATATCCTGCTAGTGAATTGAACTCCATTGTCCGTTATCACCATTTTTGGAGCTCCGAATCGAGATAGTATCCTCTCTCGAAAGGCCTTAACTAGACTTTCTGCAGTTGCCTTCCGCATCGGTATCAGTTCTGTCCATTTCGAAAACCTGTCAATGATTACTAGTAGCATCGAATTTCCGTGTTTCGATCTTGGCAACGGTCCTACAAAGTCAGCGCATACTGTAGCCCATGGTTCTTCCGGTATTTGTGTTAGCATCTTTCCCGCTGCCTGCTGTTGGCTGGGTTTATATTGTTGGCATATCGTACACTTTCCTACAAATGTCCTGATATCTCGTTGCATTCCTGGCCAGTAATATCTTGCTGCGGTCCTGGCAGTAGTTCGCCTGCTCCCTGTATGCCCTGCTGTTGTTGCCGTGTGGTTTTCGGCCATTACTTGATTACGTAGTGTTTTTGGCACACATAGTTTCCAAGCTACCACTTCTTCTTGGCCTGCTCTGTGCGGAATGTTCCTGTATACCTGACTATTTTCTATAATGTAATCCGGATATTTCTGTGGTTGTTGTTTTATTTTTCCCATTATGTCTTGAATCCACCCACAATCGTTGTTTGCTTGTCTTAATCTGGCACCATTATCTATTATTCTTTTGCACCCTTCCATTGGTTGCCTTGACAAAGCGTCTGCGACAATGTTTAATTTGCCCTTTCTGTATGCTATTTCGAAATCGTATTGTTGCAGTTCCAGTGCCCATCGGGCTATACGGCCCGTAGGGCTTTCTATGCTATTCAACCACTTCAACGCCATGTGATCTGTTACCACTTTAAATCGGTATCCTTCAAGGTATGGTTTTAGTTTGCGTATTGCCCATACTATCGCTAGGCATTCCTTTTCTGTTGCCGAATAGTTCTTTTCCGCTGGGTTTAATTCTCTTGACAGGTATGATAGCACTCTCTCTCCATCCTCAGTGTTTTGTACCAATATGGCTCCTAATCCCATGTTACTTGCATCCGTCTGGAGCACAAACGTTTTTGTGAAGTCTGGACATGCCAATACTGGGCCACTCGTCAGCCTTTCCTTTACAGCATCGAATGCTGCCTGATGCTCCTCGCTCCAGTGCCACTTTGTTCTCTTCTTTAGTAGTTCGTTCAATGGGTGTGTTAGTGCTGCAAAACCTGGTACGAACCGTCTGTACCAGGATGCCACTCCTAAGTACTGGCGTAATTCCTTTGTGCAAGTTGGTGGTTCTAATTGGGCTATTGCGGCCACCTTTTCTGGGTCCGTTGCAATACCGTTTTCTGTCACCAAGTGGCCTAGAAATTTTAGCTCTTTTCTAAAGAATTGGCACTTCTCGGCATTAATTCTCAAGTTTGCTTCCTTCAATCTCCTGAACACTTCTTGTAGATGATTCATGTGTTCTTCGATTGTTTTGCTCACTATCACAATGTCATCTTGGTATGCGAATGCGTTTGGTATCATTTCTGGGCCAATGACTTGGTCCAGTGCGCGTTGGAAAGTTGCTGATGCTGAGTGTAAACCGAATGGCATTACTTTCCATTGGAATAACCCCTTCCCTGGGACTGTGAATGCCGTCATTGGTCTACTTTTCTCTTCTAACGGAATCTGCCAGTATCCGTCCTTCAGATCTAAGCTGCTTATGAATTTTGCTTCGCGTAGTTGATTCAAGATGTAATCGATGCGTGGCATTGGGTATGCATCCTTTATAGATTTTGCGTTAATCTGTCTAAAATCTACGCATAATCTCCATTTGCCTGTCTGTTTCTTTCTCACCATCACTATGGGTGAGCTATATGGGCTTTGCGATGGTTCTATGCATCCCATTGTCAACAGTTCGTCGACCTTTGCATTGATTTCTCCTTGTATTTTCGGGTTTTTCGGGTAATACCTTTGTTTTATTGGGATATCGTCCTTCATCGTTATGCGATGTATCCCCACCTTTGACAGTCCCTTAACTTTCCCTAATTCCTTCAATTCCTGACTCAGAAAGCTTTGTATTTCTTGCTGGTCACTCTTCTGAGTGACCATGATGGATATTCTTTCTACGCGCCTGCCCTGTATTCGCCTTACTGTCGGTATTCGCACTTTGTGGCCACCACACGATATTTCTGTGTTCATAATCCGGAGGAAATTCCACCCCAATATTAGCGCATCCATTCCTTCTGGCATGACCAGAAATGGCATGTGGATTTCCTTGTGTCCGAATCTCACGCATCCTGTCCATTGCTCTTCAATGTCTCGCACCTTTCCGTCTGCCATGTATACCTGTTTGTGTGTGTTCTCCCATTTTCCCTTATTCCTCACTGTTTCCAATATCTGCTTGCTGATGAAGCTACTCGTGGCTCCGGAGTCAATTGTCGCTTTCATCTGTATTCCTGCTACTTCGATAATCGCTGACAATTGATCCTCTTCTTCTACTAGTTGGCCTATTAGTGGTGCGGAGCTTGTTGGCTGGGTCCCTGCTCGCCCCTGATAGGCTGGAACCGCCTTTCGTTTCCCGGACTCCAACAACATTCTTTCGTCCTTTTGCCCACTTTTCCACACTGCCAGCAGAAATTGAGTCTCTGATTGTTGCATTCCCTGGCCCAGTGTCCGGCTCCCCCGCATCTGCGGCATGCCTGATTCGGGTTCAGGACTTTTCCGTCTCGGATGTTCTTGTTTTCTTGGTTTGGTCTCGAATGATTCTCCATGCTGTTGTCTTGGCATCTTCGGCACTGTGTGACTGGTGGCCCGTGATTATTTCCTCCTCTGTGGTTTGATTGGTGGTTATGTGTTCTTTGAGCATTGTTTTCGCGATGGAACTCGAATCGCTCTTGTTCGAGCATCTCGTGTTCTTCTGCCAACTGCATCAGCTCATCTAGATCTCTGACCCTGTGCGGCCGAACGAATATTTTTAGATCTGGAGTGCAATTTTCCAATATGACCTCCAATTGTTCGTACTCTGGTATTTTTAGGGGTCTCATCAATGTTTGCATATCCACCATATAGTCCTTGAAGTACTCGTTTCTGTTTTGCTTGCGATTTTTCACTTGATCAGCCAATTTGTTGAAGAATCCTTTCGGCAAGAAATATTTCTTGAAGCCCTCAACAAATTCCTTCCATGTTCGCCACTGCTTATTGTTTGCGACGTACCATTTGAGTGCCCTATCTTTCAGTAGCTCTGGCATCGCTCTCGGGATCATGTCCAGTTCGATGCCATACATGTCTGCTGACCACTCGATCTGTTCTATGAACTCTAGTGGTCTGGAATTGCCGTCGAACCTGAATGTCCACTCCCTCACTTGTTTTGCCACCTTGGCGTATTCGGTGGTCTTGTTTGTTGTATGTGGTGCCGTTTTCTTGGGGTCTATTGTTTGTCTCCTTATGTCCCTTTTTGTCTCTGCGCTATCTAGGGCTCCTTCGCTTCCCCATCTTGGTGGTAAATATGGTGGGATTGCTAGTGTGGCGATGTTTATTTTCTGGAATTCCTCAGCCTCACTTTCGCATGTTTTTGATGTGCTTGCTATTGTTTTCATTTTTATATTTTTCGAGTACTTTGTTTCCAATCTATTTATTTCCTCCTTCCAGTCTGGGTCCGTTTCATTCCTTTCTACCCACTCGCCTAGCTGTTTCCTCATTTCCTCCACTGTGCCGGTTATCTCGGTCCCGATCCTTTGGCCTGTCTGTACCAAATCCTCCTTCTTCATGTGGTAAATCCATCCTTTTCCCATTTTTGATCTTTTTATGATTTATAAACTGTATTTTTATTTCTAAATTTCACCAGTATAGCACGTTGGGCGCCAGTTGTAACGATCCTTTCTCGTCCTTCGGGATATTTATAATATCTCTTGGGCTAGGTTCGGCACAACAAAATTTATTTTGTGCCCCGGTGAAATCAGAACAGCTTTGTTTATTGATTTGATTTTTTATAATACGTTTATTTGCGATCGTTATGGGCTTGATTGGCTATGACAAGTTTCTCTGCGGTAGGTCTGGACTTGGACAGCGTTGGTGAGTTACTTTGAATCCCTCGTCGTCGCTTCTTGCCTTCCTCTTGCTCCTGTTGCCGATTATTGTCTCGGTCTGTATCATATGCTTGATTTGTGCTCCACACCTCTGCACCCTTTCGCTATGCTCGTTGAGATGGCTCTTGTTTTATGGCTTTGGCAGGATGTTCCTCAATAATTGGTATTCGTCAGGATATATAGATCCTGGAATTTCGGCAGTAGGATATATCCTCGTGCCTACCATTGACTTTGGATACTCCTGGAAATGCTTGGCTTCTCTCCCACTCACTCTAGCTTGGGTACGGTGTTTACTATCCTTATTTAAGGATTTGTTGCTGTCGAAATGAACTGTACAGGTTACTCGTAAGGCCTGTATAGTTCCTTGTTTTTCCTTTGCTCCTTCTGTTTCCTTGATAAGTTCTTAAGGTTACTCGTAAGGCCTTAATTACTTGTTACTTGATCACTACTTGATGACTTGATGACTTGATGATCTTCATGGGGGTTGCCTTTATATAGGCAGCTCCCATGGCCTCAGGAATACCTTGGTGTAGTACCGCTATACAGCTGGTACATTTCCATCGGCCCTCTGCTTTCACCCACGCATCCACTTGTTGCTATGCGTGGTGAAAGTCCCGTAAATCTTTGGCGCATATGTCCACTTTCTTTGTGGCTGCGCGCCCATTTATTCCTTGTCCCTGTCTTTCTTATTTGTACATATTGACTTGCATCCCTTTCTTATGCTGGCGTCGCCTTTCTATTGGCCGCCCATCGTATCCCGTTGACTTTCTCTGCTTTCATCGCTGCCTTTGCCCGTCGCTCCCTTTGATCCACTTGTCATACCCAATTTCACACATATTCTCTCCTTATTATATTTACATACATATATATGACAATTATATTAACTTAAGTTATTGTTTAACGATAATCATATTGATTAAATTAACATACGAAATCGTTTAATTTCCCATACAATGCACATTCATCCGCATATCGTATCTATCAGATAGAGGGCTTCCCCATTGTTCATCCCTCCCCCTTCGGTTCGCATATTCCCCTATCCAATCCACAAACCATTATCGTTTCATACATGCATGCATGCCCCGCACCCGTCTCGTGGGCTTGCTTGGCCCTCACTTTGTTCTCATAATTTCGGCAGTTCATGCTCTCACTGCTTTGATCTCTTGTGTGTGACGTAGGCAGAGAGCACCCATAGGCCACCGGTACTCCCTCTCGCGGTCATACACGCATAGCATACATGTATTGTGAGTGTATGCTTGTACATGCATTGTACGTCAATGCATGCATTTCTATTGTGGCCTCTCTGTGCTCTTAAATTGTCTCACTGGGCCAATGCCCTTTTTCGCTTGCCCTTATTTGCTCTTACATAGCCGATTTTATACATTATGCCTCCCACGCATCTTCCCGCTTGTACGAAATTTGCCATCGGTCGCATGCGGCTCGATCATCATGCTCGATCGTACGTCACAGGTTCGATCGAGCCATGTTGGACCTGGTTGCCCGTCGTATGTATGCATATTGGTTTTTTTGCATTCTGCTTCCCACGCATCTTCCCGCTTGTACGAAATCTCTCGCGGTTGCGTGCGGTCCGATCAGTCGTGTTTGATCGTAGCCGTATCGTATGTCGTGTAATTTCCAACTTCTCACATTATGCTTCCCACGCATCTTCCCGCTTGTACGAAATTGCTCGCGGTTGCGTGCGGCTCGATCGGTCATGTTTGATCGTAGCCGTATCGTATGTCGTGCAAATGCCGACGTTTTACATTATGCTTCCCACGCATCTTCCCGCTTGTACGAAATCGCTTGCGGTTGCGTGTGGTTCGATCCATTGCGTTTGATCGTAACTTATTTGCGTTGCACTGGTTCGCTCGACCAGTACCAATATTGGTCGTATATCGTACATCTGGTTCGTGTCTTGGCTATATCTTGTATCTGGTGCGTTATTCACACCTTTGTATTGCCTCGCTGTTGGTTTGTTGTGTGGGATATTATTATGATTTATAATATTCCTCACAGTTGTTACGTTGGATTCATCTGATTTCAATTAATTTTTTTGTTTTTAATTTATTATAAATATGTTAAACATCTTAAATTAAAATTTGTAAAGGAATATGTCTTCATATACGCAAGTTGCTACTAAAGTTCCGCTAGAAGGGCAGCCAGGTCCATTATGCTTAGTGGCAATATATATGTATGAATTAAACACCCGAAATACTCCGGTTTTAAACATTTTTTTTTTTTTAATAAAATGTTCACTCACGAACTTGTCGGGTTAAAAGAAAGTTGAGGCAATACAAAATACGTTTTTTCGGTGAAATCCTCGGACAAGCTCGGAAATCCCCCCGCTTGAGGATCAAACTTCGCTCCGAACTTCGAAAATTGAGCTTTGTGGATAGAGGTCAGCCCCAAGCACCACGGATACGGGTAGAACGTGGGATCCGCTAACACCAGGCTGGAGGCCTGCCATGCACTGATTTTGTTAGCGCCCGGATGGGAGTGCATACGTGTAGATCGCTTTCTATCCTCAGGACGACCTCTCTCCGAATTTAGGGATTCGGGAATCCACTACGGCGGTGCAAGCTTGGTCAATTCTATCGATGGTCAATGCCAAACCGAGCTTTCGAGCAAAGGAAGCGTTGATACGGCTCTCTGGCGCACAGGCATTTACCAAAACCCGGGTTTTAAAAACTTTCAAGCCGGTTCCCAAACGGATGACTGCTGTGGGAATAAGTGTCGTCGTCCGGGCTTGAAGCAGCGACTAGTTGATTAACTCAGCGTGACAATTCCTAGCGAGACCACGGTCAACGCGGGAACGAGACATCACATGGGGTCGGCGCTGTACCCCATTCGGAGACATGCCGATACTATAGGACGCGATGAAACGAAGATAAAAAGAATGGCACGTAAAGAAAAGAAAAAATTTTGTCATTTCGAGGGGAACGAACAAGCGGATATTGAGACTTAGACGTTCGGAATGGATATGTAGAGGCCCAGAATGCATCGAGGCCGCAGCATGATCAGCTTTGCTACGGGCTGTCGGTTAGGCCCGCGTGACGTCCGAACCTCGGCTACGATCTCAACTCATGGTAACCTCCACTCGGTGGGCGGAAGTTTGTCTTCGAAGACGATCACGAGGTCGCCCAGCTAAAGAAGCCGGGTGGGAGTTTTCCAACCTTCAAGGACGTGTGTTTAACCATAATCTCCGGTTCCGCGATGGATATGAGGAGTCCTCTAGTCAGGAAATGTCCTGTGCTCAAGGCGAGCAAGACCGCGGGATCTTAACTCAGTGGAGAAATCGAACGAGAGTTCAGATACGCCTCGACTTGGCATAGGAGAGAGGGTCTTAAAGGTCTTAAAAATTTCGACTCCGGCTTTCCGTTCATATAAGGGCCGTTCATATGATATGCCACGAGGCGATCTATTGGGGAAAGGACTCTGGAACGTACTGCTTTGTGGCAGCTAGAAAATCGCTCTTCAGTACATTCGAAGAGCCGACAAATGTCTTCCAGTTGTCAGACTAAATGCGCTGGGGACAGTGACGTCTAGCTACAAATTTGCAAGAGGCTGCTAGAAATTTCTCTGTAGTCGGACACGAGACCGACCGACGCGGAAGGTCTTCTATCATTTGGGTCCGTTGGCGCCTTAAGTGGATGATGCAGGCTTTGCACCCTTGGGATTTCAAAAGGTTCTTAAACCTTAGAACCTAGAACTTCGTCTACAGCTACGGCACCATTAGCTGATTACCACCGTGCAGCGTGATGTGATGAGAAGAAGAATTGGATGTTGTTCATCATTACTGATGGACTCAGTAGAGTGTAACCGTCCGAATGAGCGCAGGACACCGTCTAAGTCGAGCAAGGGGTTTAGACTGAGCAGCAAGCTAGGAACTGAATTTTTGCAGCGAATCCCTTTTATTGCGCTAGTCGAGCAATTTGCCCCGGCCCAGTTGAACGGTAGAAGGCTTCGAAGCTTTTGGCGTGGCGAATCGCAGGATGTATACGGTGATCCGCACTTCGTCGGTCGAAGTGGCAAAAACCATTCGACACTGGTCTCTAGTCGAGTGCCAATAAAAACTGCTGTTCGACGGTTCCGTAGTGGAGCCGCCACGGCTTGAGAGGTCCGCTGGTTTATTTTCGGATCGGACATGTGACTAGAAAAGGCTGCTGGTAACCAACAGGACAGCTCCCCAAAGCTCCAGTCGCAGCAGGGAGCCGGTTTTTACTGGGGCTTATCGGGTTGTGCACGTCACGGACTCTCACGTGTTCATGATGGCGTTCTCCCACGTAGAGGGCAGCTCCGTAAGCCCTTTGGGGAATCGGCACAAAACCCATGAAGATCCCACTCGAATTCATAGCTCGCTTTTAGCCATCGGCGTTTCGGGAGTTGTCTAAGACCTCGTTTATCCACTGTTGCAGCAGAGCCGCCGGTACGGCTTCATTCCACCCAAGCTCGGTTAGCCAAATCACATGCATGAAAATCTTTGCTCTGATCACGAATGGTGCCAACCAATCGGCAGGTTCGGGTCGTTCAGTTGTGGACGGAGAAGAAGAATCGCTACTCAGTGGCCGTCAAGCGGATGCTTAGGAGTTTTTGCAGCGCCTGTGTCTTCCAACTCAACTCAAGGAAATCCTCATGGAGCAGATGCTATTTCAAAAGGGCCCCCTTGTTGGAGGTCCATTTTCGCAAAGGTAGTCCGAGGTAGATGGTATGCTTGGGGTCGATAAGGATTTGTCGATTTGAGTGATGATTGCATTGAATACGTACTGTAAGAATCGCTATTTGGGGACCTAAGATCAACCTGTAGAGTATGTCCGGTATTCAGGACATCGTTCAAGCTGACTCTTCGGATGGATGGGCTCGATGCATTGAACACCATACGGACATTTGTAATAGTGCTGTCAGGCTTCAACACAGATTGGTGGGCAAAAAAAAAATTGTTGGAATCCCGGGGACCCAATTTGGTGGGTTTTGGCAAAGTTCTCCTTCGATGGTATGCTTTTGTCTTGAACAGTTTTTGCACGTTTCAGTGATATTCTTGCAAATTGTTGGCGGGTCCAAAGCGAAGACATTTTCTTCATAAAGTTTAATATCATATTGGCGATGCACAGTTGTCTGCTTTTAGTAAACTTATTTCGAAAAAAATAAAGGTGATATGAAATTAATGTAAAGAGTTACACATAATAATAAAGAATAAATGTGAAAAACTCTGTGAATGATTCATAGTGGTTTCGAAATTAATACGTTTTTGTTTACCCGAGATATTCATTAAACACAAATTATCAAAATTTAGATAGTCTTGATTTCTAAATTCGGCTTCAAAATGGACAAAAGAAAACATTTTTATGGAATTTTACATTACATTACAGTTACATTTTGTTAAAGTTTTTTATACCATACACCCATAGGGTGAAATGGTATATTAAAGTCGCCAAAATGTATGTAACAGGCAGAAGGAAGCTTTTCCGACCCCATAAAGTATATATATTCTTGATCAGCATCAACAGCCGAGACGATCTAGCCATGTCCGTCTGTCCGTCCGTCCGTCCGTCTGTATGAACACCTAGATCTCGGAGACTATAAGAGCTAGAGCCACCAAATTTGGTATGTAGACTCGTGTCATATGTACGCTTATCGAGTTTGTTTCAAATGTTTGCCACGCCCCCTACCGCCCCCGCAAATGATATAAAACCGATTTTCTTAAACACCATAGCAACTAGAGACACAAAATTTGGTATGTATATTTGCTTAGTAAACGCGCACATTTTGTATTTATAAAAATTTTGCCACGCCCCCTACCGCCCCCGCAAATCAAATAAAACCGATTTTCTCAAAACCTATTTTAGCTAGAGACACCATAGTTGGTATAAATATTTGCTTAGTAATTGCGCACAGTTTTGATGTGTAAAGATTTTGCCACGCCCCCCTCCGCCCCCGTAATTTGAAAAAACTCGATTATCTCCCGTAATTTTCTACCTTGTGCAATCAAATTTAGCACACTTAAATTTGATACTAATATCAAGCAAAATACCAAATTTGATTAAAATCGGACTAAAAATAGCCAAGTTATGCATATAAACGTTATTCCATATGGCCGGAGTTGGCCGTTGGCTGGTGGGGGCGCTAGGGTGCTCGAATGCTTGAGTGAGCGAAATGCTAAGATATTCTTGTAAAAAGCATGTGAACAGTTTTTTTTAAATACGAAAATGCATTGGTTATTATAAATTTAAAATATTTGTTTTACTGGTGTATGGTATATCCAAGTCGGCGAGACGACTTACTTACTTCATTTTTTTTAGTTTTCGAAATGATAGGACAGAAGTCTATTGTTGACAGTATCAATATATATGCATTTATAATTTAAAAAGAAAAAAACAAAAAAATTTTCTTATAAGTCATTTTATGATACGTACATATGTATAAAATATAAACTGGTTCAAATTCTGGCGGAGACATTGCAATTTTTTTTATTAGACGCATTTATTTGTACATGTATAAAAAAAATATTGAGGTTCGAATCCTAGCGGAACTATGAGAAAACATCACCAGTAGGATACAATTGTGCAAGCTTTGTTGTTTGTTTCCAGCAAATTTCTTGCCAAATGCACGATAAAAATGTAAACGGACGATTCCCTCCTAAATAAAAAAAGCCAGATGTAACAATAATTTTTTTTCGTTAGCTCTATTCAAATTTTTTAGGAACGCTTTCATATATATACATATATTTATCACTGTATGTACATATATCAATGAATCTAAAATATTTTCAGTAAAAATTAAAGTAAAATTGACATCTTTTTGGTACAGATATGTATCACTATATTGAGCGCCCTATTTGAGCCACCCCCTATTTGCGTGATACCACTATATGTGCTGAGGCAATATTTGTCCCACAGAGACTCCACACCAGAAATAGTTGAAGTATATTGGACCTATACGAAAACGAAAAAAAGAAGAAATTATAAATATATGGAATGCTTCAAAACATGCAAAACTGAATTTAAACAAAAATTTCATTTATTAATAATTTAATGCTTTATTTGTATCAAAAAAGTTTATGAATATCCGAAAATTAAAAATGTAAAAAAGTTAACAGAGAATTAACAGAGGACCGTCGCTAATATATTTAATCACGACATTTATTTTTGAAAACCCGAACTCTGTGACGTAGAGCTTGACATTGTTTTGCCAGAGTAGTTATTACGTGCAGCATTTCGAAGTGTATCGTTTATTTTTTTAGCGGACGTTGACGATACCATACGCATAACGTTTACGTGGCCCCTTCGACACCAGGACAAAGCTTTTTAGGACTTGATTACACTAATTAAGAGGTTGTAATCAGAGCAGAGGATTCTCAAAGGTTCATGCAAGGAAAAGTTAGAAGTACAGCGACTAAGGGCTAAAGGTATAATAATCCTTAATAATAAAATGGGATATCTACTTCGTCTACATGGTACCGACAAATTAACCTGAGTCAAAATCTCAAGCGAGTCTATTCCACCATTATTTTATTTATTTATTTTACGTCAACTAACAGAGCAGTCGACGAAGAAAGCTTAAGCTGAGTTGATGCCAGCTATGCCCCGATTCACAGCCAATGTGGTCAGAAAAGAGTTGCAAGCAATGCGATGTCCAAAATGAAATCAGCGATTTTGTTGCAGATTATTGTAAAGTACAGAACGAAGTGACGTGGCAAAAAGATGAGCAGAGATAAGGTGAGAAAGGTTGTTAAAAGATTAGCAAAGAACATAAAAAAGTTCGTTTAGAGAGTAGTTAGTGAGACATTTACTACGATGAATAGGAACAAATTTTTAATGGCTTGTGCATAAAAATAACACCAAGCTGAATTCTACTGTTAATTAACAAGAACGGTTAATCAAAAGAAGTCTACCAGAATAAGGCAAAATTGACATTGCTATCCCAGCTTACAGTACAGTCTTCTTTAAATAAAAATAAATTTTTCCTTTATTCATATGAAGCGAAATAGGACCTTTTAAGTAAAAAATGCGCCAATGGTTTTCTAGGTGGCTCACTTAAAAGATTCTCATACATTTTTTCACGTAACGAAATCATCATCGGTCCGCTTCTGGCTTCTTTGAGCTGATGTCCACTGCTTGCCGCTCTTAGTTAAGCGACATAGAATATGCTATCTCTCTAGCGCCGTCAATAGCCAATCAGATTACTTTTGCGCGGGTATGTTTATATGCGTGGTTGTGGATTTGAGGATCATGACGAAGTGTCTCATATATTATTTATAAGCTATACCCTATAATTTGTCAAGTAGGTATACTGCAGCGCTGCTCTTGACTTAAAATTTAATTAAATTAAAATTGGGCTAGACCCAATTTTCATGAAATTTTCAGTGAATTTAATTTTATTAAATTCAATTTATTTTAATTGATTAATTTCACAAAGGTACTCCATTTCCTTAAACGATTAATCGTATGGCACTAAATAATATACGAGCGATTTTTATAATTTATCTCACACAGATAATAAGAAGCTTTTAAATTGAGCCGTAAAATTGATTTGCACCGACGGACGGACAGAAAAACGGACACGGCTTAAAAGCGAGAAAAGAGCAAATCAAGCAAAATCATTTTTCATGTAAAGCTTTCTGAGGCCATGATGTTCTTACGTCAAATTGCCACAAGAGACTGCAACGTGTGCTTCGTGTTTGAATCGGTATACACGCAGTGTACTCTCTCTCATTCTCCTTCTATCCATACTGCGTAATGCTTCCTAGCTCTTCCACGTTAAAGCGTAGGAATGTCTTTCTTGTTTGATTGATTCTGATAGATTGATCCTGTTGCAGAGAATATTATAAAATTGATCAAAATAAAAAGCTAAGTCGATGTAGCCATGCCGGTCTGTGTTTAATCGTGTTTAAGCTATTTATAGCCTGCGCGAGATGAAGTATACGAAAAATCGAGAAAGGATACTGCTTGTCTCCATTCACGCTCCTTATATTTTTATTTATATATATATTACACATATTCACAATGTAAAATCATTAGACATGCTTTTATGTAGTGTTAAAGAGTCAGAAGGAGTTTGCAAATATTATTTTAAACCTTTAATGCCAACAAATAACCTTTGTATTTTCCGCTTTTCATTTTGCGTGACATAAAGTCTGAGTTTTTGGACTAAAAGACGTTGGCGGTGATATAAATATATAATGTAATTAACAAAATTTTAAATTTACTGTTCTTTAGTAAAAACTCGTAGCATATCTGTGGCAGTTTGAATAAACTTTATAGAGTGTGCGATGGCATAATAAATATCCATTAGACTAGTGTTTTCATCTTTTTGACAGTGTTCTCCATACAAGTTGATACCAGCCAGTTTAGAATCGATAATTAAAGGATCACCAGGTCGGGTGCTACAAATAAAATGATTTAAATGCTGTCTATTTTTTAAGCAATAGAATTGTAAGTCCACGAGAGCACTAGTGTATCCATACTGAAACAAAGAAGATTTACAACGCTTAAGGTATACCAGTTTTGTATCGTACAGGATTACAACGAAGTCAGTCGGGTCGAAAAATGCAATTTGCACAGGATCTCCCACTTTTGGTACACCTCGATAAATTTTGATAGGACGATAATTTGAACGTCGCAATTTAGTAGCCAAGGCAACGAGTGCAATGTTGAAATTTGAGGTTTGAAATTTTTTTAATTTCCTGGCATATAAAAAGCTATAACCTTTTTGGGTATGCCATTTGTCAATATATTGAAATGGATTCCCGTTAGTACACTTATATCCTTAGCATTGTACTCTCGAGTGGGATCATAGGCGGATGAAATAAAACAGCGTGCTGATGTCACGATCATTCGTTGTGAAATCAATGTTCCGGCACACATAACGGAACCTTTATAAAGGATATGAACATAGTAACTCATGTAAAACAAGGCTTCAGAGGTTAAATTTTTGTGGCCTTGAGATCTAGTGTATTTTTCTAGATTGTCCCGATTATAGTCAATGTGTTGGTCGGACTTGTGAGCATGGTTCTAATAAAGAATTCTATGATAATTCTCAGTTTTTTTAATTATAGATACAGCGGATGTATAGCGGATGTTATAATTAGTCCGAGGTGTATTAAAATGCAAATAAATAAAATATGCATTCTAAAAATTTAAAAAATATAGACGTTACCGGTAAAAAGACTAACTTAAACTAATAGCATGTGGTCATATCAAATTAAATACAAAGCAAATTAGTATCACTGCAAAACAATTATGAAATCATAAGCCGTGTCTAAATCTCTCTTCTACAGTTTCATACTCTTTTGGTTAAAAGGGGATATCAGCGACGTAAAATTATTTCTTTCTTTATTTAATAATTTTAATAAATATGAATTATTAACAATTTATAATCATTTTAGTCTGATTAGTGTTCAATATAAATAAGGTCTCGCTCAAAACACCAAAAAAAAGGCATCCAAAATTTACAATTTTAATTGGCCTCACCTCGACTGTTGTGGCTGAATAAATTTGTGGTATGCAGGTGGTCTAAGTTTTCTAAAACATTTAAAAGAGTTCGTAAAGATTTTAGAAAAAACGTCATAAATATTTGGCCAGATAAATGGGTAAGTAAAACACCTATGGTTCATAATCGAAATACAAAAACCAACAAACTACTGAAAAAATATATTCATTGAGTTACTTTGAAGCCGAGAAAATCAGAGCTAAAGTCCGAAAATCGAAATGTCACAAATTCGTGGCCACCACTGTACAAAAAGTAGCCTGAGAATCTTCGTCTGTCCGACAGTGCTAATGCACCTTACGCCGACAATTGAAAGCTATTGGGGTAATAATGGTATTTGAACTTTTTGTTATATGGGTGAGATGATGTATGAAAATCCGGATCGAAACATGGTTTCATTTGGTGCTATTCGAAAAATTTGTGTAGGAGCAAGGTTATCTTTATAAAGAGTGATAGTTTTTGCTGCAAAAAATCACATCTCCGAAATTCAAAACAACAAGTTATAGTTCATAGAAATCGGCTTTCCTGATTGCTGGAAATCACCAGAGCACACACATACAGACGCATCGCTACATAAGCCATGTGCTTATGTGCCGATTAGATTAATGATGGGGGGGTTGTTTGCTGATATCTCCACCTTTAATTTTAAATTTAATTTTTATTAGAATCTCTACTGAATCTAACGTTAAATGGCAATTGAATGAGTTGCAAGAAAAATACTTACGAACACAGTAATGAATGCATATTAATAAAAAAAACCACGAAAGAATTGAAGGAGTATTCTTTTGTTCACAAGCTAGCGGTTACTGAGGTCAAAGATGTAGATGGACCTGGTCAGTTCTATACCCTTCCAACCATGAATCTTTGTTGTTCTTTGTAATAATTCCCTTTAAAAAACTAAACAATCTCAACTTACGTACCCATGTCACTAGGAAAATAAATTATAAAGCCTAAGCAATCATATTCAATTTCATTATAATTTCAGATAGAAGCATTTCTTTTCTTACATATTAAATTTGAAAAAAAAAATATATACAGATGGATTTTAAACTGCTTGTCTGGTATAACTCAACATTTCTAGATTCAAAACTTTTCGGACTTCAGAAACAATAGAACTCAAGGTAAATTTAAATATTCAATAAGAGGGACTAAAACTAGTAGTATAAAAGAGAGCTTACTAGTTACATGTTATTAATTATTATAGAAGGTACCAGCATACAAAAATTATCGAAAGAATATAAAATAAATCAAGTTAATATTTTTTTTGTAGTAATTATTCATCTTATTTCAAACTCTTTTCTTTTTAAATTCGTTAGGGTTATTTTACATTTTCAAGCTGCACAAAATTACACATTATATTTCATTTCGCTTCAATATTACTTACGGAAATATTTTTTTTTTTTTTTTTTGTTATTTGGTTGATCATAAAACGCTGAAACAGAAATTACATCGACAAATCAGAGTATCAATTGACTACGCAAAAACTTGGTTGAGAGTCTCCGAATTGATACCGCTTAATACACTAGGCAATTACCCCATAGTTTAGTCGCTGCACTGTGGGAGGGTGTTTTATATGATGATTTATCCACCATTAAATTCCGTTTCTCTCATTTTGCTTTTACATTTACTCTATTTAGCGTTATTCTTGACTTAACCTTAAAGTGACTTTAAATTGATTTTACAATTTACCGCCTTCTTAATTAACTTAATTACATTTTTTTTTTTTAACTTGATTAGGGCTTCGAAACAAAATCAGATCCGAAAGGAAAATTATTTTCGATTAACAATTTGGCGCAAAACGATGCTTTTCAAAAAAAAATTGTAGAAGTTTTCGAGGTGGTCACATGTATTGCGCTAACTCTGCTGGCAGCAAACAGTAACCAGAATTCGGCTAAAAGCCAAGCTTTGTCTGGGTCAGCAGCGGCAGAAGGTTAGATAAGGCCGCTCGCCCTTAAAACGTTGCCGTACGAAAATCCGGTGCACCGAGGGTTAGGGCAATTTTCGAGAAATGAGACACTTTTGGCCACACCGTAAGCCCCAACACAAAAACGTTGTAGCGCTGCCGATGTTTATTTGGCAGTGTCTTCTCAATACGCGAATGCCAATTCCGGAATGCAAAGCCAACCAAAGTTCGGCTGCACGTGCTCTGGGCACCAGAAATAGGTATTTGAAAACTCGCCGGTTTTCCAGAAAATAATCCTCACAAACGAAAGCTACCAGAAATATTAGCCAGAAAATGGGAGGTTTTCAATCTATGATAAAGAGTAAGATGAAGATAGCGGCTGGGTAAAAATTTTAATTAACCTACATACATATCTGCTAGAATCTATAATTAAATTTTGGGACACAGCTTTTTTTTCTCACAACTTTTCTCCTCCGAGTTAAAATGAAATGAAGCCTAGCAAAAAAACAAAACGAACCGCCTTGCCACCTCAAAAAGACGATATACCACTTATCGCTATCCCAATATTATTTATTTATAGATTGATCGATATACCAATATTATTTATTTATCGATTGATCGCTATTGGAAGAGTGGCGCGTAAAGTCATTAAGTTTAAAAATTTGAAAGTTTAAACCCGCGCACGCTACAAAAGGAATGTTGAACTATAGCGAAATAGAACGTGTCAGAGTGTGCGTTTGAAGGTTATGTACGTATGTATATGCATATATCTAATCCAAGGGTGGGCACGAAAATTTTACTTGGAGTGGACGCACTTAAAACTTGTTTGTCTCAAGCCGAGCGATCATCGTCTGTTTGTTGGCACAGGGACGGTCACATCACGCCTAAAACTGAATTAGCCTCTTTCATCATTTTAACGTAAGTGCGTCTGTCTCGTTTTTGTTGGAAAAATGTTAGTGTTGTTTTCTCTTACATTTTCGATTGCGCTCATCTGATAAAGGCAAACTTTAATCACTTTTCATTTTGCGAAGTGTAAAACACACACACATTTGACAATTTTCTCTAGCTTTATTTGTGCCCACCTCCGTACTAAACCGTAAAAATTAAAATTGTATATCGACCGTTCCTTGACAAATGCAAGAAGGCTTTTTCCAAAAGAATGTGTCTTATTAATAATAAATATCAAAGAAGCTAACTTCGGCTGTGCCGAAGTTTATATACCCTTGCAGTCCATGGCCATAATATTTTTACATGTTCCAAACTCTTTCTCTGTATCTCAATTCATTAATGCACAGAACCTTTCAAATATCATTGCAATTTCTTCTTCTTCTTCCCCATACCCTTTTACACGCATGCCGCGATTCTCACGCATACACATATAGTTTATGTAGCGTTGCGTCTGTATGTGTGCATGCGTGTGCTCTGTTGATTTGATGATGACGTAGTAGGCAGCAAGCCGAATCGATTTATATCGGCTGTAACTTGTGTTCTATTTATCCGATCAGTTTCAAATTTTGGGACCTGAGATTTTATATATAATACTATCATATTGGTACATTTCATGGCGATACTCCAATTTTTGCAAAAATGTTTCCTCCATAGCTGTATGATATAGTGGTCCGATTCTGCCAATTTTCATACTTTATTTTTCCCAGGGAATAAAAAGCCCCCAAAAAAAATTTCATCCCGATAGCTCTTAAGATGGCTGAGTAAAACGCATACGCACAGACGGACGGACAGACGTTCAGACGGACAGACGGACATGGCTATCTCAACTCAGCTTCTTATGCTGATCAAGAATATATATACTTTATAGGGTCGGAAACATCTCCTTCTGTGCGTTACAAACATCTGACCAATTTTATAATACCCTCTGCATGGTATTATAAAACACAAACCTTATTTGTTTTCCTTGTGTATTTTGATATTTTCTTGCTAGTTAAATTTATAAAACAAAATTTATACATAGCTTCCATCAAATTTACTGAAGACCTACTGTAGATCGTCTTGGTGCGAATTTTCACTTAATCAAGTCTTTTCATCGATAGCAAGGGACGTTGTATGTATTTTTTATACCAAGGGTATTATAAGATTGGTCAGATGTAGAGATGGGCATGGACTGCAAATTTTCGGTCCAGCCCAACACGGTTCAAAATTGAAAATCCCAAACACGCACACACACGCACGCTCCTTTTTTGTTGGAAACACGACCTAACACGGCCCAACACGAAATTTTTTACTTGATTTTTGTTTATACTTTTTTTTTGTATATTTTATTAAATTTCCACGTTTTTGCGTTCAATTTTCAATATGTATAACAATCAAATATTATAATTTACAAGTTTTTGTACAAAAATAATAGTTTGTCAAGGTTGGAACTCGAAAGTCGAGTACGTCGCTCATTTAAAATTTGCCCCGATGTTGAAAACACCCTTTCGGTCGTAGCTGAGCTAGCTGGAATACTTAATACTCTTCGGGCTAGTACCCGTAGCCCTTTATAACTCCAGTTTTTCCAGAAACTTAAAACATCCACAGTGGACGGTGATTCAGTGGCATTGTAGTTTTCTAATTCTTGTTCGACTACGGGTTTTTCTAACGAATTTTTAATTGCGTCTTGAATTCTTAGCTTTTCCATTTTTTCAAAGCGTGGTGCTGCGTCGCGTAAATTACATTAAAGTGTGACCGACCGATTACAAGCTTAAAATATTAAGTCAGCATTGGGATTTTTGGTATTTTTTGTCAATTTAAATTAAAAAAAAAATGTTCGTGTTTTTTCGTGTTCATGTTGCTCTGAACGAACACGCACGCCCATGGACAAAATTCAACTTTTCACGCGTGCGCCTGTTTGTATCGCGACGTGACACGATAAAACCCAGCCCATGCCCAACTCTAGTCAGATGTTTGTAACACAGAGAAGGTGACGTTTCCAACAAATTTTTATACTTTACAAACATTTCTTTACTGTTTCTTTTGATATTAGTCTTAAATTATACCACACATTGGTCTTCCGCTAGTATACCATTCATCATCTCACCCACCTCGACTTATAAGTCATCGTCCCACATCGGACTGATCACTCCTCGTTTCAACTAGACGGCTAACTCATCGTCCCAGATGGACTCATTGACGGGCTTTAAATTTTTTTAGCTTACTCACGTTGTTAGTGAGTTCAACGTGTTAATGTCACAGTCCAATATACAGTGCTTATCATATTTATAACCCACCCAGCGGCTTAAACTTTAAAACAATTTTAACAAAATTTTTAAAGTTTTATAAAAATAAATTTTACTGAACTTTATTGACAGAAGCCTGTTCAGTAGAATTTAACGCAATTCGTGAGAAACAAATGGTTTTTCAACAGGATAATGCCAGAATTCATGTAAGCAGACGTACAAAGAATGTCATGTTGATGTCCTTGATTGACCAGCGTGTTCTCGAGATCTCAACCCAATAGAAAATGTCTGGGGTATTTTCGCAAGACGGGTGTATGTCAAAAATCGCCAATTTGAGACAGTTGGAGATCTTAAAACGCAAATTCTAAATGAATGGCAAAGTATCGAAAAGGACCTTTTATTAAATTTAGCGGCTTCAATGAGGAAGAGAATTTTTGAGTTAACTAAGGCAAATGGAGACCGCACTAAATATTAATACTCGATTTTCCATCATTCCGCAGAGGTTACGCATTTTTTTGGACCAAAATATGAAATTGGGCTATAATTTTGATACAGCAATTGGGTGCTTTTTTTCTTTGTTGATCCTTCTTTTTGAGAAATCGTTAATTTTAATTGAAAAAGTTGTTTTATATTCAGAATTTAAATATTGAACTACTTATTATTACTCACGTGATCCCTGCTTTTATTTAAATCTAAGGTTGTTAAAAGATTAGCAAAGAACACGAAAAGGTTCGTTTAGAGAGTAGTTAGTGAGACATGAATAGAATGAATAGGAACAAATTTTTAATAGCTTGTGCATAAAAATAACACCGAGCTGAATTCTACTGTTAATTAACAAGAACGGTTAATCAAAAGAAGTCTACCAGAATAAGGCAAAATTGACATTGCTATCCCAGCTTACAGTACAGTCTTCTTTAAATAAAAATAAATTTTTCCTTTATTCATATGAAGCGAAATAGGACCTTTTAAGTAAAAAATGCGCCAATGGTTTTCTAGGTGGCTCACTTAAAAGATTCTCATACATTTTTTCACGTAACGAAATCATCATCGGTCCGCTTCTGGCTTCTTTGAGCTGATGTCCACTGCTTGCCGCTCTTAGTTAAGCGACATAGAATATGCTATCTCTCTAGCGCCGTCAATAGCCAATCAGATTACTTTTGCGCGGGTATGTTTATATGCGTGGTTGTGGATTTGAGGATCATGACGAAGTGTCTCATATATTATTTATAAGCTATACCCTATAATTTGTCAAGTAGGTATACTGCAGCGCTGCTCTTGACTTAAAATTTAATTAAATTAAAATTGGGCTAGACCCAATTTTCATGAAATTTTCAGTGAATTTAATTTTATTAAATTCAATTTATTTTAATTGATTAATTTCACAAAGGTACTCCATTTCCTTAAACGATTAATCGTATGGCACTAAATAATATACGAGCGATTTTTATAATTTATCTCACACAGATAATAAGAAGCTTTTAAATTGAGCCGTAAAATTGATTTGCACCGACGGACGGACAGAAAAACGGACACGGCTTAAAAGCGAGAAAAGAGCAAATCAAGCAAAATCATTTTTATACCATACACACCCATAGGCTGAAATGGAAATATTAAAGTCGCTAAAATGTATGTAACAGGCAGAAGGAAGCTTTTCCGACCCCATAAAGTATATATATTCTTGATCAGCATCAACAGCCGAGACGATCTAGCCATGTCCGTCTGTCCGTCCGTCCGTCCGTCCGTCCGTCCGTCTGTATGAACACCTAGATCTCGGAGACTATAAGAGCTAGAGCCACCAAATTTGGTATGTAGACTCGTGTCATATGTACGCTTATCGAGTTTGTTTTGTCAAATGTTTGCCACGCCCCCTACCGCCCCCGCAAATGATATAAAACCGATTTACTTAAACACCATAGCAACTAGAGACACAAAATTTGGAATGTATATTTGCTTAGTAATCGCGCACATTTTGTATTTATAAAAATTTTGCCACGCCCCCTACCGCCCCCGCAAATCAAATAAAACCGATTTTCTCAAAACCTATTTTAGCTAGAGACACCATAGTTGGTATAAATATTTGCTTAGTAATTGCGCACAGTTTTGATGTGTAAAGATTTTGCCACGCCCCCCTCCGCCCCCGTAATTTGAAAAAACTCGATTATCTCCCGTAATTTTCTACCTTGTGCAATCTAATTTAGCACACTTAAATTTGATACTAATATCAAGCAAAATACCAAATTTGATCAAAATCGGAATAAAAATAGCCAAGTTATGCATATAAACGTTTTTCCATATGGCCGGAGTTGGCCGTTGGCTGGTGGGGGCGCTAGGGTGCTCCTGTGCTTGAGTGAGCGAAATACTAAGATATGCTTGTAAAAAGCATGTGAACAGATTTTTTTAAATACGAAAATGCATTGGTTATTATAAATTTAAAATATTTGTTTTACTGGTGTATGGTATATCCAAGTCGTCGAGACGACTTACTTACTTCATTTTTCATGTAAAGCTTTCTGAGGCCATGATGTTCTTACGTCAAATTGCCACAAGAGACTGCAACGTGTGCTTCGTGTTTGAATCGGTATACACACAGTGTACTCTCTCTCATTCTCCTTCTATCCATACTGCGTAATGCTTCCTAGCTCTTCCACGTTAAAGCGTAGGAATGTCTTTCTTGTTTGATTGATTCTGATAGATTGATCCTGTTGCAGAGAATATTATAAAATTGATCAAAATAAAAAGCTAAGTCGATGTAGCCATGCCGGTCTGTGTTTAATCGTGTTTAAGCTATTTATAGCCTGCGCGATATGAAGTATACGAAAAATTGAGAAAGGATACTGCTTGTCTCCATTCACGCTCCTTATATTTTTATTTATATATATATTACACATATTCACAATGTAAAATCATTAGACATGCTTTTATGTAGTGTTAAAGAGTCAGAAGGAGTTTGCAAATATTATTTTAAACCTTTAATGCCAACAAATAACCTTTGTATTTTCCGCTTTTCATTTTGCGTGACATAAAGTCTGAGTTTTTGGACTAAAAGACGTTGGCGGTGATATAAATATATAATGTAATTAACAAAATTTTAAATTTACTGTTCTTTAGTAAAAACTCGTAGCATATCTGTGGCAGTTTGAATAAACTTTATAGAGTGTGCGATGGCATAATAAATATCCATTAGACTAGTGTTTTCATCTTTTTGACAGTGTTCTCCATACAAGTTGATACCAGCCAGTTTAGAATCGATAATTAAAGGATCACCAGGTCGGGTGCTACAAATAAAATGATTTAAATGCTGTCTATTTTTTAAGCAATAGAATTGTAAGTCCACGAGAGCACCAGTGTATCCATACTGAAACAAAGAAGATTTACAACGCTTAAGGTGTACCAGTTTTGTATCGTACAGGATTACAACGAAGTCAGTCGGGTCGAAAAATGCAATTTGCACAGGATCTCCCACTTTTGGTACACCTCGATAAATTTTGATAGGACGATAATTTGAACGTCGCAATTTAGTAGCCAAGGCAACGAGTGCAATGTTGTGAGGTTTCAAATTTTTTTCATTTCCTGGCATATAAAAAGCTATAACCTTTTTGGGTATGCCATTTGTCGATATATTGAAATGGATTCCCGTTAGTACACTTATATCCTTAGCCTTGTACTCTCGAGTGGGATCATAGGCGGATGAAATAAAACAGCGTGCTGATGTCACGATCATTCGTTGTGAAATCAATGTTCCGGCACACATAACGGAACCTTTATAAAGGATATGAACATAGTAACTCATGTAAAACAAGGCTTCAGAGGTTACATTTTTGTGGCCTTGAGATCTAGTGTATTTTTCTAGATTGTCCCGATTATAGTCAATGTGTTGGTCGGACTTGTGAGCATGGTTGTAATAAACAATTCTATGATAATTCTCAGTTTTTTTAATTATAGATATAGCGGATGTTATAATTAGTCCGAGGTGTATTAAAATGCAAATAAATAAAATATGCATTCTAAAAATTTAAAAAATATAGACGTTACCGGTAAAAAGACTAACTTAAACTAATAGCATGTGGTCATATCAAATTAAATACAAAGCAAATTAGTATCACTGCAAAACAATTATGAAATCATAAGCCGTGTCTAAATCTCTCTTCTACAGTTTCATACTCTTTTGGTTAAAAGGGGATATCAGCGACGTAAAATTATTTCTTTCTTTATTTAATAATTTTAATAAATATGAATTATAATTATAATCATTTTAGTCTGATTAGTGTTCAATATAAATAAGGTCTCGCTCGAAACACCAAAAAAAAGGCATCCAAAATTTACAATTTTAATTGGCCTCACCTCGACTGTTGTGGCTGAATAAATTTGTGGTATGCAGGTGGTCTAAGTTTTCTAAAACATCTAAAAGAGTTCGTAAAGATTTTAGAAAAAACGTCATAAATATTTGGCCAGATAAATGGGTAAGTAAAACACCTATGGTTCATAATCGAAATACAAAAACCAACAATCTACTGAAAAAATATATTCATTGAGTTACTTTGAAGCCGAGAAAATCAGAGCTAAAGTCCGAAAATCGAAATGTCACAAATTCGTGGCCACCACTGTACAAAAAGTAGCCTGAGAATCTTCGTCTGTCCGACAGTGCTAATGCACCTTACGCCGACAATTGAAAGCTATTGGGGTAATTATTGGTATTTGAACTTTTTGTTATATGGGTGAGATGATGTATGAAAATCCGGATCGAAACATGGTTTCATTTGGTGCTATTCGAAAAATTTGTGTAGGAGCAAGGTTATCTTTATAAAGAGTGATAGTTTTTGCTGCAAAAAATCACATCTCCGAAATTCAAAACAACAAGTTATAGTTCATAGAAATCGGCTTTCCTGATTGCTGGAAATCACCAAAGCGCACACATACAGACGCATCGCTACATAAGCCATGTGCTTATGTGCCGATTTATATTAATGATGGGGGGGTTGTTTGCTGAAATCTCTACCTTTAATTTTAAATTTAATTTTTATTAGAATCTCTACTGAATCTAACGTTAAATGGCAATTGAATGAGTTGCAAGAAAAATACTTACGAACACAGTAATGAATGCATATTAATAAAAAAAACCACGAAAGAATTGAAGGAATATTCTTTTGTTCACAAGCTAGCGGTTACTGAGGTCAAAGATGTAGATGGACCTGGTCAGTTCTATACCCTTCCAACCATGAATCTTTGTTGTTCTTTGTAATAATTCCCTTTAAAAAACTAAACAATCTCAACTTACGTACCCATGTCACTAGGAAAATAAATTATAAAGCCTAAGCAATCATATTCAATTTCATTATAATTTCAGATAGAAGCATTTCTTTTCTAACATATTAAATTTGAACAAAAGATATACAGATGGATTTTAAACTGCTTGTCTGGTATAACTCAACATTTCTAGATTCAAAACTTTTCGGACTTCAAAAACAATAGAACTCAAGGTAAATTAAAATATTCAATAAGAGGGACTAAAACTAGTAGTATAAAAGAGAGCTTACTAGTTACATGTTATTAATTATTATAGAAGGTACCAGCATACAAAAATTATCGAAGTAATATAAAATAAATCAAGTTAATATTTTTTTTGTAGTAATTATTCATCTTATTTCAAATTCTTTTCTTTTTAAATTCGTTAGGGTTATTTTACATTTTCAAGCTGCACAAATTTACACATTATATTTCATTTCGCTTCAATATTACTTACGGAAATATTTTTTTTTTTTTTTTGTTATTTGGTTGATCATAAAACGCTGAAACAGAAATTACATCGACAAATCAGAGTATCAATTGACTACGCAAAAACTTGGTTGAGAGTCTCCGAATTGATACCGCTTAATACACTAGGCAATTTCCCCATAGTTTAGTCGCTGCACTGTGGGAGGGTGTTTTATATGATGATTTATCCACCATTAAATTCCGTTTCTCTCATTTTGCTTTTACATTTACTCTATTTAGCGTTATTCTTGACTTAACCTTAACGTGACTTTAAATTGATTTTACAATTTACCGCCTTCTTAATTAACTTAATTACATTTTTTTTTTTTAACTTGATTAGGGCTTCGAAACAAAATCAGATCCGAAAGGAAAATTATTTTCGATTAACAATTTGGCGCAAAACGATGCTTTTCAAAAAAAAATTGTAGAAGTTTTCGAGGTGGTCACATGTATTGCGCTAACTCTGCTGGCAGCAAACAGTAACCAGAATTCGGCTAAAAGCCAAGCTTTGTCTGGGTCAGCAGCGGCAGAAGGTTAGATAAGGCCGCTCGCCCTTAAAACGTTGCCGTACGAAAAATCCGGTGCACCGAGGGTTAGGGCAATTTTCGAGAAATGAGACACTTTTGGCCACACCGTAAGCCCCAACACAAAAACGTTGTAGCGCTGCCGATGTTTATTTGGCAGTGTCTTCTCAATACGCGAATGCCAATTCCGGAATGCAAAGCCAACCAAAGTTCGGCTGCACGTGCTCTGGGCACCAGAAATAGGTATTTGAAAACTCGCCGGTTTTCCAGAAAATAATCCTCACAAACGAAAGCTACCAGAAATATTAGCCAGAAAATGGGAGGTTTTCAATCTATGATAAAGAGTAAGATGCAGATAGCGGCTGGGTAAAAATTTTAATTAACCTACATACATATCTGCTAGAATCTATAATTAAATTTTGGGACACAGCTTTTTTTTCTCACAACTTTTCTCCTCCGTGTTAAAATGAAATGAAGCCTAGCAAAAAAACAAAACGAACCGCCTTGCCACCTCAAAAAGACGATATACCACTTATCGCTATCCCAATATTATTTATTTATAGATTGATCGATATACCAATATTATTTATTTATCGATTGATCGCTATTAGAAGAGTGGCGCGTAAAGTCATTAAGTTTAAAAATTTGAAAGTTTAAACCAGCGCACGCTACAAAAGGAATGTTGAACTATAGCGAAATAGAACGTGTCAGAGTGTGCGTTTGAAGGTTATGTACGTATGTATATGCATATATCTAATCCAAGGGTGGGCACGAAAATTTTACTTGGAGTGGACGCACTTAAAACTTGTTTGTCTCAAGCCGAGCGATCATCG
Organism: Drosophila insularis; assembly: GCA_018903935.1. NCBI lineage: Eukaryota > Metazoa > Arthropoda > Insecta > Diptera > Drosophilidae > Drosophila > Drosophila insularis. The sequence continues at coordinate 6,510,647 of JAEIFP010002302.1, forward strand.
TCTGTTTGTTGGCACAGGGACGGTCACATCACGCCTAAAACTGAATTAGCCTCTTTCATCATTTTAACGTAAGCGCGTCTGTCTCGTTTTTGTTGGAAAAATGTTAGTGTTGTTTTCTCTTACATTTTCGATTGCGCTCATCTGATAAAGGCAAACTTTAATCACTTTTCATTTTGCGAAGTGTAAAACACACACACATTTGACAATTTTCTCTAGCTTTATTTGTGCCCACCTCCGTACTAAACCGTAAAAATTAAAATTGTATATCGACCGTTCTTTGACAAATGCAAGAAGGCTTTTTCCAAAAGAATGTGTCTTATTAATAATAAATATCAAAGAAGCTAACTTCGGCTGTGCCGAAGTTTATATACCCTTGCAGTCCATGGCCATAATATTTTTACATGTTCCAAACTCTTTCTCTGTATCTCAATTCATTAATGCACAGAACCTTTCAAATATCATTGCAATTTCTTCTTCTTCTTCCCCATACCCTTTTACACGCATGCCGCGATTCTCACGCATACACATATAGTTTATGTAGCGTTGCGTCTGTATGTGTGCATGCGTGTGCTCTGTTGATTTGATGATGACGTAGTAGGCAGCAAGCCGAAACGATTTATATCGGCTGTAACTTGTGTTCTATTTATCCGATCAGTTTCAAATTTTGGGACCTGAGATTTTATATATAATACTATCATATTGGTACATTTCATGGCGATACTCCAATTTTTGCAAAAATGTTTCCTCCATAGCTATATGATATAGTGGTCCGATTCTGCCAATTTTCATACTTTATTTTTCCCAGGGAATAAAAAGCCCCCAAAAAAAATTTCATCCCGATAGCTCTTAAGATGGCTGAGTAAAACGCATACGCACAGACGGACGGACAGACGTTCAGACGGACAGACGGACATGGCTATCTCAACTCAGCTTCTTATGCTGATCAAGAATATATATACTTTATAGGGTCGGAAACATCTCCTTCTGTGCGTTACAAACATCTGACCAATTTTATAATACCCTCTGCATGGTATTATAAAACACAAACCTTATTTGTTTTCCTTGTGTATTTTGATATTTTCTTGCTAGTTAAATTTATAAAACAAAATTTATACATAGCTTCCATCAAATTTACTGAAGACCGTCTGTAGATCGTCTTGGTGCGAATTTTCACTTAATCAAGTCTTTTCATCGATAGCAAGGGACGTTGTATGTATTTTTTATACCAAGGGTATTATAAGATTGGTCAGATGTAGAGATGGGCATGGACTGCAAATTTTCGGTCCAGCCCAACACGGTTCAAAATTGAAAATCCCAAACACACACACACACGCACGCTCCTTTTTTGTTGGAAACACGACCTAACACGGCCCAACACGAAATTTTTTACTTGATTTTTGTTTATACTTTTTTTTGTATATTTTATTAAATTTCCACGTTTTTGCGTTCAATTTTCAATATGTATAACAATCAAATATTATAATTTACAAGTTTTTGTACAAAAATAATAGTTTGTCAAGGTTGGAACTCGAAAGTCGAGTACGTCGCTCATTTAAAATTTGCCCCGAGGTTGAAAACACCCTTTCGGTCGTAGCTGAGCTAGCTGGAATACTTAATACTCTTCGGGCTAGTACCCGTAGCCCTTTATAACTCCAGTTTTTCCAGAAACTTAAAACATCCACAGTGGACGGTGATTCAGTGGCATTGTAGTTTTCTAATTCTTGTTCGACTACGGGTTTTTCTAACGAATTTTTAATTGCGTCTTGAATTCTTAGCTTTTCCATTTTTTCAAAGCGTGGTGCTGCGTCGCGTAAATTACATTAAAGTGTGACCGACCGATTACAAGCTTAAAATATTAAGTCAGCATTGGGATTTTTGGTATTTTTTGTCAATTTAAATTAAAAAAAAAATGTTCGTGTTTTTTCGTGTTCATGTTGCTTTGAACGAACACGCACGCCCATGGACAAAATTCAACTTTTCACGCGTGCGCCTGTTTGTGTCACGACGTGACACGATAAAACCCAGCCCATGCCCAACTCTAGTCAGATGTTTGTAACACAGAGAAGGTGACGTTTCCAACAAATTTTTATACTTTACAAACATTTCTTTACTGTTTCTTTTGATATTAGTCTTAAGTTATACCACACATTGGTCTTCCGCTAGTATACCATTCATCATCTCACCCACCTCGACTTATAAGTCATCGTCCCACATCGGACTGATCACTCCTCGTTTCAACTAGACGGCTAACTCATCGTCCCAGATGGACTCATTGACGGGCTTTAAATTTTTTTAGCTTACTCACGTTGTTAGTGAGTTCAACGTGTTAATGTCACAGTCCAATATACAGTGCTTATCATATTTATAACCCACCCAGCGGCTTAAACTTTAAAACAATTTTAACAAAATTTTTAAAGTTTTATAAAAATAAATTTTACTGAACTTTATTGACAGAAGCCTGTTCAGTAGAATTTAACGCAATTCGTGAGAAACAAATGGTTTTTCAACAGGATAATGCCAGAATTCATGTAAGCAGACGTACAAAGAATGTCATGTTGATGTCCTTGATTGACCAGCGTGTTCTCGAGATCTCAACCCAATAGAAAATGTCTGGGGTATTTTCGCAAGACGGGTGTATGTCAAAAATCGCCAATTTGAGACAGTTGGAGATCTTAAAACGCAAATTCTAAATGAATGGCAAAGTATCGAAAAGGACCTTTTATTAAATTTAGTGGCTTCAATGAGGAAGAGAATTTTTGAGTTAACTAAGGCAAATGGAGACCGCACTAAATATTAATACTCGATTTTCCATCATTCCGCAGAGGTTACGCATTTTTTTGGACGAAAATATGAAATTGGGCTATAATTTTGATACAGCAATTGGGTGCTTTTTTTCTTTGTTGATCCTTCTTTTTGAGAAATCGTTAATTTTAATTGAAAAAGTTGTTTTATATTCAGAATTTAAATATTGAACTACTTATTATTACTCACGTGATCCCTGCTTTTATATAAATCTACCTCTGATTCCGTGTTCAACTAGCCCCAGTGGTCGAGCTTCCTTTACGATTAGCATCTGTAGGCATTTGCTTTAGTTGCACGACTAACTGTGCAGTGTAATGCAAGCTGCACTTCACCGAGAGCATCTTACCAGGATCTTTGACTCCTATATTTTAAAGCGCGATCATTACTCGTTTAACATGTCCATGTGCACGTCCCGATCCTGTTGCTATAAATTGTAGTGTATTATTCTCTGTGAAACCAAATTCGGAGAATTGCGAACATGAAAAACTCAGAGTTAAGTTTAGTAATTATTTCAACCACATGCGCATCCCGATTTCTGTCAAGTTTAAAAAATTAGAAAGCGCAAATACTAAACTGGAAATCGCACAAAATGATACTAAAAATAAACCCAGCCTTAGTAAGGACGTGGTGACACAATCATGATGTCATCCATCAAGTGGACCAGAAAGTACAAAAAATCGAGTGGAATTAACCGAACAGTTTTTCTAATTAAATGTGAAAGAAAAACGTAAATAAGTGCCAGTAAACTAAAAGTGAAAGTAAAAAGTAAAGGAGTGCCAATAAAAACAAAATAATGAGTAAGCAGAACGAAAATATTATGGAGGACTCTTCGACATCAGAAACAGGATCGGCACCATCGCCTACCTTTTCGGAGGAACAGTGGCGCGTGGAATCTGTGGGCGTTGCTGAAAACAATGCAGACGTCCAATCGGGGCGTTACACTACCTAAATTTAATCTTAATGGCTGGTGTAGATGGCTCGAAATGGGTTGTGACCGTAGACATCTTATTGCAGGACCAACCTCTGAGTGGAAGCGAGCTCATTGTGGTGATAAGTACAGCAGCGCTTCGCAAACTTGAACTGCCGCCTACAGCGAGTTGTGCTAACATCGAATGTGCTAATCAAGAATTCGTTGTTTTAATTTAGCCGCACAAATCATAGGATCGTATTTTGTAAAGGCTTGCTTGTTAGTAAACGATCCTGTAATCTGACTTACATTGACACTGAGACACGGAGATAAAAAATATGAACCAATAAATGAGCTTAACAATTACGCACTAGTAGAAGGGATTCCAACTACCAAAGAAACTACACGGGAAATGAAAATTAGACTGTGCAACGTAGACCCTATAGATTGAGTCCTAAAGAGAGTGAAATAGTTCGGCATGAATTAAACGAGTTGCTTGAAAATAACATTATTCGTCCAAGTTGTACTCCATTTGAGTGTCCTATGTTGGTTGTGAAAATTAAAAACAAACACGGTTGCAGATAAATAAAGTTTGCCATTTATGAGCGATCAGATTCACAGACTGGTGGGTGCGACCTGGTTAGTGGTTTTCACCAAATTGCAATGCATCCTGAGTCCCTACAGTACACTGCTTTTGTTTTTCTACGTGCGGTTATGAAAGTTTTGGGGGACCCAGGACATTCATTTGTGACTGTATGTGAATGATGACAGTTCTCAACATTTGTCCCTAAACATATTGTTTAGGCAAAGAATCATCTTGAATCAAATTGACTATCAAGTCATTCGGCAAAGTCAATATTCCAAATGTCAGTTTGTAGCCGCTGCAAACGTAATTGCCAGGGCTACAACTGACACGCCCGTGAATCAATTAAAACTACGCAGTAGGCTTCGACTTATCAGTCACTTAATCAACACTATCCGGCATATATATGAATGCATATGAGCAAAAATATATTTAAGTAACGTATGGTATAAAGTATTTTCTATCTTTTCGATGATCCAATTAACGATTCGGATAAACATGTATGGTAACATTTATTTGCATTGGGGCCCAACTGGATTTGGGCCAACAACTTTTTATTTGCCGCACAGTTTTTAATCATTTTAGTCATTTTTAATTTAAATTTTGAATTTATGGATTGTGGAATAAGCAGGGCTTGATAGAAAACTGCAGTTGTAGCGTTACTCACACCATATTTCGCCAGAGCTGGAGATAAAGCTTAATATTGCTCTTTTTGGGATCTGGGAATTATCGTGAATATATATAGGATGTGAAATGTTCTTGCAACAGGAAAAAACATTTCAGACATGGTTGATACGGACTGGGTGGATTTTTTTTCGACACCTGCAACGGTATCGTTTAATTTCTTGGTTTTACCCGTTTCTCATTAGTAAAATTCGATAGTTTCGCCCTATTTCGGGTTTGCGAATCGAACTGCATCCTTAGTTTTTTAAGTTATCACGATGGTTTCATACAAAATTGTTTGCGGAAGTTTTTCATCAAAGCTGCCATTTTTTCGAAAAGGGTATTTAACTTCTAAAATATTAATTTTTTTTACACACTTTCTTCAGCAAAGTTTCTTAGAATTGAAAGGGCTACAAGTTTTGGGACAAAATGTAAAAAAAAATCGAATCTTGACGAAATTTTTTTTATGTTTTCTTTCTCGCATTTTGCTAATATTGAAAATTTTCTATTCGAATCTTGATCATAATATGAGAATTTATTATGCTCAATGACAGCAAAAGAGACGCCAGACCTATCTAATTTACGATTTATAATATAACCATTTAATCAAATTGGATTTTTTTTAGATATGTTAAGAAAATTAAACGAACTGTATTTGTTTAGTTTTTGAAAAATATTTATACAGTCCGTCCGTCAGTATGAAAACCTGGATTTCGGAGACCATAAGAGTTTGAGCCACCAAATTTGGTATGTAGTATTTCGAGTTTGTTTTAAGTTTTTTTTCAAAATTTTACCACACCCAAAATCCGCCGCTGCCACTGAAAATTAAAAAATGGTTTCAGCTATTTCGTGACTATCGAAAATAACTTCAGCATAATAATTGTCGCAAATAAGTTCTTCCAGCCTATTGGTATTAAAATACGTATTATTAAAACCGTACATGAAAAATATACTTATAAACGAATTTTACTAGGCGGTCCATAAGCTTCGCCCTTAGGCCGTAGGTTAGTGGCGGCGCTAGAGTGCTCTTGTATTTGTAAGAGAGACCGAAACAGCATATGCTATGAGGCGTAAAATAATACATTACGTGTTCGAAAATCAAAATATTTTTTCACGACTTCCTTTATTTATTTAAAAAAATGAATTTTAAAAAAGTCATTAATGCCGTTTCACATTTAAATTTTTATTTTTTTGTTTAATCGATTGAACAAAACTAAATATTTTGAAGAAAAGAAAAGGAAAAAAATCCTATTGTCACTCATCGAAGTCGGCCGTGTTTTTTTTGCGCTCTCGCTTTATTACTATTTTTCGCTCTTTGGTGTTGTTAATTTATAATATTCATATTACATTAATTCAACCAATTTTAATCAAAAATGTCAGAAATTATGACTTGTCTGGCATTTGTCATAAAATATTTTAATCCAAAAATGCTCAAACACTGCCCTGCTCTCCGCCTCCCTACCGAAAAAATATAAAATCCTGCTCGTGCTGGTGTCCTGCGCATTTCGTTCTTCTTTCGTCGTTTCTCTACACTGTTTCCCCTCTTCTTTACGAGATATTCATTGCGAAGTTAAAAGTAAAATTTACATTCTTATTAATATCAAAACATTAACAACCGCACATATTATTTTGTTGTTGCCCTATATAGTTTTTGAATTGTTTCAACTTGGGTCCCACCCATACTCTCAATTTGCAGTTTACCGTTTGTTTTTGTTTGTGTGGTGTTGGTGCTCTCTATTCTTTTGCTTCCCCTTTTCATCGCGCTCGTTACAAGTTTTTATTGTTGTATTTTAATACCAAAATATTATATGTATTTTTTTACATCTTCTTTTTCATCTGCATATTGCAAAGCAAAAGCGAATGCTTTGGTTTGTATACGCTTCTCTTAACATTTATATATTTCCCTTTTATTTACATATTGATTTATAAATTAGTTTTTGATAAATCAATTGTATTAATAATGTCTGTCTGTTGCAAATATAGTTGAAATAATCCCAGCAAGACCACTGAAGACTTTCTATGATGTTGGCTGTGGGACAATGTAATGAACTTTAAATGTGCTGGTTATACAGTCAAGGTGCGGGATAGTATTGCACAGGGCAGCAGCGTTAAATGTGGCTGTGATTCCTGACGTGGGTTGGAACTCGAGATGCGAAAATTTATGAAACGGACTGGGGATGCATTTAAAACCATGATAGCCGTCGTTTAATTAAGAAGTGCTAATCTTTTGATTGAGTCTCCGACGCGAAGGAGGCCCGGGTTTTAGGGTGAGTCTCCCAGTCCGTCGTCACCACGATCTTTACCGCCTTTCGATAATAACCCGAACTCATAGCAGCTGATATCGTTAAGGAGTCCGGCTTTGGCAGGTATCTAGTTTCTTCCCATTTCTTCTGGGGACAGTATCGAACCTACTAATAAGTAGCCTCCGAACTGACCGGGAAACATCCGCTCCCAGGAATAGTAACAAGAGGACCTAGTAAAATTTTAGCTGCCTCAGTTGCTATTGCATCCTACTGCTTCTGCTATTGTTGTGGCACTACTAATTTATTTGTTGTAGTTCCAGTCAACATGCTGGGAGCAAAAGCCCAAAAATCATAACCTAAGCAGCGCAATATGGACATTTGGTATTGTTTGGCCATTATTTATATGAATATTGAATTTTAATTATAACTTTAATTTTGACTATTTATATAAACTCAACCAAAAATTGTTTAGATTAATTCAATATGAATTAAACACCACAAGAAAGATTTAAGACCACAAAAGAAAAATATTTATTAGTCAAGTGGTCAAAAAAACACGACTGACTTCGATGAGTGACAGTAAATTACTGTTGTTGCTGAGTTAACCAATCTCCCTAGTTCATTTGGGTGCAAGTGCGGTTAAGTAGTTCATCTCGTAGTCTCCGTAGCCACCCATGTGCTCAACGTACAGTTCTGATTGTTGAAAATCATACATATCTTCAGTCTATAGTTTCTCCATCTTCGGTATTCAACAACCGTTCCTCAACCCTTATATAAGTGTACTTCCATTATTATTATAATCTTGAAAGTTTTTTGTTAAAGTGGAAAAAAGTTTTAAATAGGCTGGCTAGGCTGTAGCAATGCGGAGGTACAGAATGCCAATTTATTATCCGACTTTGATCAACTTAGGCAATTGTGCCAAAATATTAGTTATCAGTAATAACTGTATTAACAGGTTTATTAAACTAACAAATAATAATTCTTATAAAATTCGCGTCAAAAATATCTTTGTCGCTGGGAATAATAGGAATAGAAAAGATGCCCTAGTGCGCCACAATTGATCAAAATATACTCAGTAACCGGCAACAATAAAAAAGATTCCAAACGGACAATAAAACATGCGATCTGACTCAAGAAATAAAGATATACAAGCAATGGTCAAGAATGAGAGAGAAAAGAAAAGAAGCAATAGAAAGCACAAAAAACTACAACAAAAAATATAAATATACACAACACAAGGTGCAAGGAACAGGGTAAGGCAAATCCCTCCCGAAGTAGGGGGGTAGTGTGAGGATCATACCAATTGATTTTCCCCACAACAAACAAACAGTATAAAAAGGAGCAATATACAAGAAATAAGTGGAGTCACAAGCCAAAAACAAAGGCGGAGACACAATCCACCGTTGGAAGCATGATCGCATTATACATCTTACTATCTGGCACAACATGTTCGATCGAACCGCATGACACCGCCACCGGGAAGATGCGTGGCAGGCATAGAGCGTGTAAGTGGATGCTAGTGAGTGGGCATACAAATAAGATAGAGAATAAGGGCATGCATGCATACTTCCGTCGGAAGCCGAAGCTTACCGAAGTATACACTTAACTTCAATGCACGTTTGCTCACTCACATCACCGTCTCGCTCACCCTCAATAGACACTAAGAATACTATTCCTTTCACTCGCACTTGTTGCAAGCATACGTTAAGTGTATGTCTCTTGCCGACGGGACCACCTTATGTTATTTCATCATGCTTCCAGCCAAGGGGGCATTGGACGATGCAGAAATTGTAAGAGCCCGACTCAATTGTAAGAGCCCGACGCATAAGTGTGACCCACAGAGCGATGGGCAAACGGTGGACCGGTGACAAGGCAATAGTAGTGGCCGACGCATAGCACATAGAGCGAATATAGGTTTTGAGCGGCCGAAGCCTATGAGTACAAGGAAGAGCAAAAATGAGCTGTGATAGTTTTATGAAACGTTGATGCATTAAAAACCCTTTTTTTTAAAAGAGTATACAATAAAAAAGAAGAATTAGTTTTGATTAGCCTGTTTTCTGCCTCTGCGAATAACGTTCCATCTGGCTCGTCTCCACCTGTTGTCGAGTCAAAAAACTTATTTCGTTCCTAACTCTGGGCTATCATAACGTGCGGGGCCTAAAGTCTAAACTGTAAACTCTATGTAGATGGTTTAGTATTTGACTTTCATATTCTTCCATTTACTGAAACTAGGCTAAAGCCTAATTGTTTTGTAGGGGGGTTGAACTTCCTTCTTAGAAGGAGCAGCTAAATGAATTTTCCTCTTTTACTTCTACCTTCAAAAACAAGCCGCACAGTGGGGCCTTTTGGCATTTTACATTGCACAACTCATAGCTTCTAAACCAATAAAGCGATTTCAAAAATTAAAAACGCTTATGATAAAGAACACCTTAAGCTTAATGTTTGTCAAGAGTGCTGGGTGTACGTGGGACTGTAATATTCACGGTCAAAGTCAAACATCTGCGCTCCTCGTTCGATGCCTTTACTAAACGTGGTGGTGGAGCCATAAAGTTGAGTTGTAAATGACGGTCTTCAGACAAAGGAGAGGTCGGCCGCGAGTTCAGACAAACCTCTATCTTAGCAAGCAGAGCAGAGAACCCCTCGAAGGTGTACTTTTGGTTGGAAGTGGCGTTTTAGAATAGAATTTTAAAACTCTTAACTCCAGCCTCCCACAACTCTCCCATGTGTTGTGCCCCGGGAGGGATGAAATGCCAGGACAGATTCTGATGGCTGTAGTGGGATAAGATTTTCTGCTGGGTAGACCTTAGGAAATCTTCTTCAAGCACTCTGGATGCACCTACGAAGTTTTTACCGTTGTCGGACTGCACTTGCTGGGGACACCCTCACCTCGATACAAAACGAGCGGATGCTGTTAGAAACATTTCGGTACTTACATCCGAAGTTGCCTCAAGGTGAATGGCTTTGGTAGAGAAACAAAGAAAGGCCCACACATATCGCTTTGATTTGCGACAGGCGCGGCTGGTGAAACTCTTAATGTAGAAAGGTCCTGCGAAATCTATCCCGGTGTTCGTAAAAGGACGTGCGAAAGTGGTTCTCTGGGACGGAAGGGTGCCCATTAGCTGTGAATGCAGCCTTCGTTTGTAGATCACGCAGACCTTGCATGAATTGACCACCGAGCACTGAGTGACTTGGATCAACGCCTGAAGTACTTGATTGATCTCATTAGAGGTCACTTCCCCGGAGTAATCGTTTGGAAGTTTTCGACACTTTCTGCCGAAACGGACCACATATGATACCACTCGTAAGGCACGTGCCAGATTGAGAAAACGAGACAGTATCTCGTTGGCTAGCTTAGCGATTGCGTCGTGGACCTTCACTAGCCCCTTCTCCCTTCCTGTAGCCATTGTCGGCCGTGCCACCACAAATCCTTGTGTACAAGTTCCTACGTACTCAAGCCGCGGCTAGGGAGATCTGCTGGATTGTCGTCTGAACGGAAGTGTTTCCATGGGGCGGTATTTGTTGCCGTCACAATTTTAGCTACCCGATTAGCGACAAACGTTATCCATGTGCATGGTGGCTTATTTAACTACGACCACAGCATTATCAACTGGAAGTTGTGGAAGAACTGCAGCTGCCAGTTCAGCTAGGAGCGTGGCTCCGCATAACTCAAGGCGGGGCAATGGAACCGTTTTAACTGGGGCTACCCTAGATTTCGCTGCAAGAAGGCAGCACGATATGCCTTGGTCATTGCTAATGCGCACGTAAATTGCGGCACCACAAGCCCGCTGTGACGCATAACAAAAACATGGTATTGGATGTCGGAATTCGGATCATGAAGAACCCACCGCGGAAATCGGATCTGGTCAAGAAAGAAATAGCTCTTTGTAAAATCCTGGGCAATTGATCATCCCACCCTAGCTCTTGTATCCAAAGCTCGTGCATGAACACTTTGGCTTGAATTACAAATGGAGCCAGACAGCCAACGGGATCGAATAACTTGGCGATCTGCCCGAGGACTTCTCGCTTAGTATAAGCTGACTTGATATCTTGGGGTGAGATGACAAAATAAAACTCATCCGTGGTCGCTTTCCATCGGATTCCCTGTGTTTTTGCTGTGCTAGCCTCTTCGATATCGAGGAAATCAGCATTCAGAAAATGACACTTTGGAATGCAACTGAGCACGCACTTCACATTCGTCGTCCACTTGCGAAACTGAACCAAGAGCGTCTTGAAGTTCATTGACCATTGCGATTGCAGTTGCGTCATTGTGAGCCCCTGCCAGGACATCATCGACATACATATAGGACTTGATAATATCTCTAGCCAAAGGAAATTTGGATTGTACATCATTTGCGAGTTGTTGAAGTACTCGGATGGCTAAGAACGGAGCACAGTTAATGCCAAACGTGACGGTTTTAAGCTCGTAATCACCAAGTTGCCCCTCTTTATTTCGGAACAGGATTCTCCGTATGGATTGGATCGACCATAATTTAGCGCTCCATTTTTGTGATGTCGGCGTAGAAAACTACTCGGAAAAAACGTCTTTTGAGAATCTGAATAGTGAGATCAGACTCTTCAGTCTGACCAGGGTAAAGTATGTCATTGAGACTTACTTCGTTTGTGCACTTGCTAGAGGCGTTAAAGACTACCCGTACTTTTGTTGTGGTGCTGTCGGGCTTGAAAACTGCATGGTATGGCAAATAAAAATTGTTATTACTGCCGTCAAATGGCACCTGACGCATATGGCCCAAGTCCAAATATTCTTGGATGACGGCATCATGCTCAGTTTTTGCCGGAATATTTTTTAGGAGCCGGCCTTCTTTTTTTAGGAACTGAGCCAATGCCCCTGGTCTGGAATGACCCAGGTTGATGTTGGTTGGATCTCGAAACGGAAGTGAGACCGTATATCTCCCCGAAACATCTCTTCTTGTGGTCTTCTGGAAATTAACCTCGCAAACAGAATCAGAATCTTCTGCCGGTTTGACCGGTAGATCCTCCACCTCCCAAAACCTTGTGAGAAGAGTTTCAAGTGCTTCATCTCTGCTCACAGCGATTCTCGTGGTGAACGCGGCACACGAACTAACGGGGACCATTTGCAACGGGCCTGAAATCACCCACCTGAATCTCGTCTCTTGAGCCATTAAAGATCCGCACACTTCGGTCTGGATGCCGGAAAGGGTCACCGCTGGTATGACATCAATGTCAAGAAGTAGATCGATCTTTGCCTTTAATTTGAAGGAAGGGTCGGCAGGAGGAATATTGGGCATTCCTGCCAGTGTGGCTTGGGACAGGACAAAAGCTTCTATCTCTATCTGGACTGGAGGTCCATGCGATGACCAAATGCTTACGTGACAGACCTTCAAGGTTCTACTGACCTTTCCGTTAATGCCTGTCACTCCGGCCCTGACAGTTTGGAATGGCAACTTCATGAGCCGGAACATTCTTTCGGATATAAAATTGGCTTCCGAAGCCGGGTCTAATAACGCCCAAAAGTCCACGATGGCTGTACCTAGCAACTTATCTCGTGATGACCTTGCCTTAGAGATAAGTATCTCCGGACAATATTGTGAGAATTGGACTGAAGTGACTTGGGTGTCGACTTCAAACTGAATTAGTTTATCGCCGATCGAGATAAACTTCTGAAACGCCATGGTGGAAGCAACTAAAGTCCTTTTGGATTCGGACCGAGTGACTCTGGCGGCGGTTACCATAATCTGTGGAGGTGGTACCAGTGGCTTGATCTTTTTTCGGCTTGCGCGACTTGGCTTGCTGAGAAGTCGTGCTTAATGGTGCGGGAGTGAGAGCTAACGGACTAGAAAGGGTCTGAAGCACTCTTTAAGGAGGAGTAGTAGGACTGGTACTCCTCTAACGCGGCTTTGGAGCAACAATCGAAGATTTGCGCGTGGCAGCAGTGATCCTAGCCTCTTTATCGTCTTTTGGTGGGCTCGTGCTCATAATCCCACAGAATGGCGGTTATAATAGTGGTGAGCTGGTTTGCCACGGCTTGGAAATTAACAAAAAAACAAACACAAACTGGAACGTTTCGGAATACCTGGAATTCTACCAAACCACTGAAGGATCGGCTTTGAAACGCCTTGATATTGATTTGAAATTCACAAAAACGAGTTAGTACGTTTGGGGTAACATGAAACGTTGCAAAAAACCCTAGGAACGGCGTGGAACGCCTTGAAGTTGATATATAAAACCCAAAGATACGAACTGGGACGTTTGGAACCCTTTGGAATGCAAAAAATAGAACCAAAAATACGACTTGGAATGCTTGGAACACTTTGTAAATCAAATGTAGAACCAAAGTTACGAGTGGAAAAACACAAAATCGAACGTTTGGGAAAACTAGGAACACTACCAAACCACTCAAGGAACGGCTTTGAAACGCCTTGAAATTGATTAAAAAACCACAAACACGAGTTGGGATGTTTGGGATAACTTGAAATGTTGCGAAAACCTCTAGGAACGTCTTGGAACGCCTTGAAGTTGATATATAAAACCCACAGATATGACTTGGGACGCTTGGAACACTTTGGAATTCAAATATAAAACCAAAGTTAAGAGTTGGAAGGCTTCAAACACTTTGGAATTCAAATATAAAACTAAAGATACATTTTGGATCGCTTGGAACGCTTTGGAATTCAAATACAGAACCAAAGATAGGACTTGGAACACTTTGGAATTCAATTATAAAACCAAAAATACGAATTGGAACGCTTGGAGCAAGAATTCAGCAAAATTCCCGACGCAAGGAAATAATCTTTGCCCTTTGAACCGAAACGAAATCTCTAATATTCGGAATAAAAAGAGACGCCGAGCACATATTTTAGGTAATTAAATATTTTTCGACTTTTCCCTCAACGTGACCCTTCAGCATATATGTATACCCCACAAAGTGCCTACCAACCCTGTGTATACAGCACAGCTACTTTTGATCGTTTGCTTTGTGCCGGTGTTTGGCACATGAGCTTGCAGCTGTGCCTATATACTGCAGTTAAGCGGGACTTATGTAAGCACGTATGTATATAGGCTGCAAGGGGTAGTGGAATATGTATGTACATATGTGTATATGGATATGAATATGAATATGTAAAATTTTATTTTTTATTTATGGAAAATATGTACATATATGTGTATGGATATCTAATATGTTATATGGAATATATGTATGTACATATACATATATACATATGTGTATGGATATGTACATATATATGTGTGTATGGATATATAAAAAAAACGATTTTTTTTATATATATACATATATATATGGAAATATGGAATGGAAATATGCTGAGGTGTGAATGGATTGGACGAATTTAATTCTCTATATACAAAATGAATAATTTTTATTTATTTTTTTAAGATGTCTGGCTGATATGCCCCAACTTTATAGGCTGTCGCGGGACACAATAAATGTCTAAGTGTGGCCTTTATATGTGAGAGGGTGGTTCACTTTTTTTTTTTTTTTTTAAATCTTTATTAACTTGTATTGAAAACTTTTCTCTTTGTTGGAACCACTTTTCACTTAGCGCACACACTTTTCCCAGGAGTGGACTGTATTTGCACAAAAAACTTTTTTTCCTTTGGATTTAGCACTGGATAAATTTTTGTAACCTATATTATGTAACATTCACACACTCTGCTTGCATATATGTAGGAGATCACTTTGAATTTCGTAGATTTATTTAAATACATACATATGTGTTAACTTTTGGAATAAATATTGCGCCTTATATACTTGGCATATATACTTATATGGCAAATTGCGAAAAAAAATCTTGAAGGCGGCGAACAAATATGGCGCCTTATGTACTGCACACATATATATATGTATGAATAAATATGGGACCAAAATTTTCTCTCTTTTGAGGAGGAAAAACGAATTAAATTCAGGAATTTTGCGCGAAAGTAATTTTAATTTGATTAGGAATATCAAGGGAAACAATTTATGCATGTGAGTATAGGTACGGATGCTGGAGGCATGTACATATACTCATATACATATAATTTAGAAAAAATTACTTAGCTTGAAAATTTGAAATTCCACCGATGATGAGGTTCGAGAGGATCATGGGATCCGGCTCGAAGGACCAAATGTTTCGTAGGGGGGTTGAACTTCCTTCTTAAAGGGGCAGCTAAATGAATTCTCCTCTTTTACTTCTTCCTTCAAAAAAAAAAATGGGGACACGCACAAATTTCTCTTCACTGGTTCGTTTATTAACTGGTATAATTGAACTAACTCTAGCATATCTAAGAGCGGGGAATAAGCCACGCTTGGAACGAAGTGTGGGGAGTTCTTATCGTGGGAAGAGCGGTGGGCATCATGGGGAGAGCGGCGCGAGGTGAAAGCTCCCTCCTCTCTTAACCCTTGTGTTGCCCGTTGGGCATAAACACTGATGATGCTGGACTCTTTCATATGATTCTTAATTACTCTTGCCCTCCTCGTCACATTGTTTCATAGATGGTCTGCTTGAGTTGTCCCTAACTTAAATAAATCCTGTTCGGAATAGTCGTGACAGATCACTAGATCTGGTATTTGTGTTGGATTCTTCCAACTGCGATGTTTCCAGGACTGAACTCTTAGTTATCCCAGATGACAACTTTCATCCAACTCTGTAACCATTGACCTGCCTCTTGTGGTTATGTCTGGTTATACTAACTCGATGCCTTTAACTCCATGTTTTCGCAAGATAAACTTAAAACTAAACTTTAAAAACTTTTCTTATGTAAACATTAAGAATATTTTAAATAAGCCCGCTCTTCGTCTCAGTGAATTTCCCCGATAACCGAATTTGGTCACACTAAAAGGGTATAATGCACTAAGGCGGGGTACGGGCACACTCTCTTAAAAAATAGGCAAGAAGACCACATGTGCAATTAATAAAAACAGAAATAAAATCCGAAAATAAAAAGACAATACTAAGGGATTAATTAATGAAAATAATAGAGTTTACAAATCAGGTGTGGGGTTTGCCCTAAAGAACGTATTTTCATGAAATACACCGAGATCATTAAATTAAACAAAACCGCATTGTTTGAGTTGCTAGCGGCCAAGGAAGTACCTTGCGACAAAGAAGCGTCAATTTACCAATTGCGAGCATTGGTAAAAGCAGTTATGGCACAGAATCAATCTGGAGAGAGTGATGTATCCGAAGAGCAGGCAGTCAGCCCAGCAGTGTCTGCAAATGTGCTTGCCGGACAACTTGTGGATGTTGGTCCGGAGCCTCTTATTGAGCAGCGCGGCGTGGGAAACATTGAACAGCCAAGTACGGATCAAGTGGGTGTTAACCAGTTGCCGACGATGTCTCGTGAGACCCCTGTAGGGCCAGACGCGAACGTGCATGTTCGTGAAAGCGCACAAGCGAGCGAAACCGACGAATTGGCTTCGATTCTTAGTAGCATCGAATTGTATACAGCACGTAAAAACCTAATGGAGCTAAAAACACGTGTTTTGGAGCTGGAGGAGAACTTAAGCAGACCGGAATATAATTGCCGCATGAGCTTGAAGGATGTTGAAACTACCGTACCTAAATTCTCTGGTGATGGTGATCTGTCCATTCACGTATGGATTCGTGAGCTGGAGAAAGCGGCTAGAGTCTATGTACTGAGTGATGCCCAATGTTGGTCGTTGGGCAACCGACTGCTGGAAGGATCTGCTAAAGCATACATGACATATGAAAGGACTACAACCTGAAACGAGCTGAAGAATGCCCTTGTGAAGGTATTTGGCCTACAAATGACAAACTACGAGGTTGCTAACCAGATGAGGAAGCGCCCGATTGGCAAACGAGAGTCACTCTTGCAGTATTTCATCATTATGTGAAATATTGCTCAGCAGGGCAATTTCGAAGACACCGATGTGGTCAAATACATTGTTGACGGACTACAAGATCGAAGCGCATTGTCAGCTCCTTTGTATTATTGTACTTCTCTGGACGAGTTGCGAGAGAAGATGATGCGTTTTCAGACAGTTCAGCCACCAGCCAAAAACTACGTTCCTCAGACTCGTCAGACTTCAGACCGTGCGCAGGCCATTACGCCTGCTGCAAAGGATAAGAGATGTTTCAATTGCCGCCAGATCGGTCACTTAATGTTTGACTGTCCACGCCCGGAGATACCAAAAGGAAGTTGCTATCGGTGCTTCAAAGTGGGCCATCAGTACCGGAATTGTCCAATGCGAACCCAGATCGCCGCCATGAGCTCTAGTGAAGACCCGGACATCATTGATGATAAGTCATTTATTCAACTAGTAAGTTTAAGAATATCTTGTAAAGGGGGATGCACTGATGTTAATAATATTTTTGCCCTATTAGATTCCGGAAGCCCAGTAAGTTTTGCCAGTAGAGCGTTGATGCCGCATTTAGATTGCGATAAATTAGTTAAAAGTTCTTTTCATGGACTGAGCGGTGGCTCTATTCTGACTTTTGGAACAGTCAAATGTTTAGTTCTGTTTTGCAAAAAATAATATGAAATTCAATTTTTAGTTATTCCCGATAATATTATGCCGACGCAACTACTTCTTGGTAGAGACGCCTTGAATAAAATAGGTCTTAAGTTCTCATTGATTGAAAATGTAAGAAATTATGAAAAGAATTCCGCATCATTAAAGAGTACCATTGCTTTTGTTTACAAATCCTTCTGTGCATCCCTGTTTACTAAATATCGTAAGCATAATACCATAAGTAATAACACCACTGATCTAGATAATTATTGTAATAACCCTGATGTAAACACGAATGCATCCCCGTTTCAAGAATGGCTAACAGAGTTGCAAACCGTTTGTGCAACGCTGTCAGATACCGGGAATACTACTGTTGGCAGTGAATTTGGATTAGGCGCGATGCGTGAGTGCCGAGACATCGTGCATGAGCATTATATTGACCGATTTTCAATTAATTACGGTTTGCCCAAATATATGATGAGAATATGTCTGACAGATACAACACCATTTCATAGTAGTCCTAGGAGATTATCATATTATGAAAGAGGAATCGTTTCTAAAACAGTTAGTGAGTTGTTAGCCAATAAGGTAATCCGACCAAGCAATTCCCCCTATGCGTCCGCCATCGTCCTAGTGCGAAAAAAGGATGGCAATATACGAATGTGCGTTGATTATCGAGGTTTAAATAAGAAGACTGTGAGGGATAATTTTCCGTTGCCTTTGATAGAAGATTGCCTAGAATACCTGGAGGGCAAGACCGTTTTCTCCGTCATAGATTTGAAAAGTGGCTTTTACCATGTAGGCATGGAAGAGGATTCAATTAAATACACCGCATTCGTTACACCCGATGGGCAGTTCGAATATCTGAGAATGCCTTTTGGTCTAAGGAACGGACCAGCTGTATTTCAGAGATTTATATCGAACATACTTAGTGATATGATTAGAGATCGAGAACTTGTAGTATATATGGACGACATTATTCTTGCCACCCGCACCGTAGATCAGCATCTTAAGTTGTTAGCAAAACTGTTAGATCGTTTTATTCAGTACAATTTAGAGCTCAATTTGAAGAAAAGCATTTTCCTACAGAAGAGCATAGATTATTTAGGATATGAAGTCAGTGATAAGGGAATTTTACCAAATAATACACATTTAAAAGCTATTCAAGAATACCCAGAACCACTTAACAGCAAAGCATTACACTCGTGCTTAGGCTTATTCTCTTATTTTCGCAAATTTGTTCCGAATTTCTCCCGCATAGCTAAACCGTTAACTGAGTTGCTTAAACAAGGTGGTCCATTTCCAATGAACAAAACCGCTAAAAACGTATTTCTCACATTAAGATCCCTCTTATCCAGTCCGACCGTATTAGCTATCTTTAACCCTACTTACGAAACTGAGTTGCATACTGACGCCAGTTCAAATGGCTTTGGTGCCTCTTTGATGCAAAGACAGACTGATGGCAAAATGCATCCAGTCTCTTATTATTCCCGAAAGGCGACAGCCGCCGAGTCCCATTATCACAGTTTTGAGCTTGAAACTTTGGCCATAATATATGCCGTGCGCCGATTTCGCGTTTATTTAGAACACAGACCATTTTTGATCGTTACCGATTGTAATTCATTGGTCCAAACCTTGAGTAAAAAATCAATAAATCCCCGCATTGCGCGGTGGTCGTTGGAATTGGAAAACTTTGATTATACCATTGCTCATAGACCCGGTTCAAACATGGGCCATGTAGACGCATTAAGTCGGCAAACCGAGTTGGTAGAGAATATTGTAGAAGGTGATTTTGATCCTTGCGATTTATTAGTGAAGAGAGACCAGAATGCCCCAATTGAACCTAGTGAACCGTATATTACTTTTGAGGAAAGTTGCGTTAAACCGTGTGAGTCTGGTAGAGATTTGACCAAGCTGTGTGCTCCTTTAGGGAAGAATTTTTTAAAACCGTTTGAGATAAAACCGTGTGTTCCTTTAGGGAAAATTTGTTGAAAACCGTTTGAGACGAAACCGTGTGAGATAGACCTGTGTGAGATAAAACCGTTTAAAGCAAAACCATGTGAGATAGACTCGTTTGAGAAAAACCCGTGTGAGATAAAACCGTGTGAGATAGACCCGTGTGAGACAAACCCGTGTAAGATAGACCCGTGTGAGATAAGCCCGTGTAAAATAAATTTAGGACCGTTTGGGACAAACCCGTGTGTTCATTTAGCGAAGAGTTGTTTCAGGCTGTGTGAGCTATGTTTAGAAAGAAGTCGGTTAAAGCTGGTTAAGAATAAACCAAAGCGAAAAAAGTGACCAGCTCGATCGAAATGAGTCGGCAAAGCTGGTTGGTGTAGTGGGTGCGTCTCCGCAAGATGTTGATTTATTATTGCAGTCAGAACAAATTAGAGATCCGGATATCCGTAAACTAAGAGAAAATTTAGAAAAAGGCAATGATGTTGGATTTGAGTTAATAGATGGTATAGTGTACAAAAGAAATGCTAAGGAAAGACTGTGTTTGTATGCACCGGCTCGCATGCAAGGGGAATTAATAAGAAGGTGTCACGAGAAACTAGGTCACTTAGGCGTTGAGAAATGTGTAAACAATTTGAAAGAAAAGTACTAGTTCCCGTTAATGAATCCAAAGGTTGAGTCGTTTATAAAAGATTGTCTGCCGTGTATTCTACATAGTGTTCCAAAAACTATACATAATAGAACCTTGCATAGTATTCCCTTACCGAGTGTTACATCGAAAAGAAAGCACCTTTTAGTAGTGATTGACGCATTTACAAAGTTTGTGAAATTGTATCCCGTAAATTCCACTAGTACCAAAGAAGTTACCGCCGCATTAGAAAAATATTTTGATTATTATAGCCGACCAAGAAGAGTAATATCCGATAGAGGTACGTGTTTTACGTCGTTTGAGTTTGCTGAATTTGTAGAAAACCGAAATATTGACCACATTAAAGTAGCGACTGCTGCCCCTCAAGCCAATGGGCAGGTCGAGCGTGTGAACCGTGTGTTGACCCCAATGTTGGGAAAGCTGTCAGAACCTTTAGCCCAAGCCGATTGGTATAAATTAGTTAATCGTGTGGAGTTCGCTATTAATAACTCAGTGCAGTGTAGTACCGGTAAAACTCCGTTAATGTTGTTGTTTGGTTGCGATCAGCGAGGCCCCTTAGTAGACGAATTAACCGAGTATCTTGACGAGAAATTTAGTTCAGAAAACCCCTGTAACCTTGAGACCACTAGGCAAGAGGCAAGTGCGAAAATTCAATTATCGCAGGAGCGTAATGAAAAGCGGTACGCTTTAAGGCATAAGGCACCTTTATCCTATAGAGTCAATGATTTTGTTGAGACCTTGAGACCACTAGGCAAGAGGCAAGTGCGAAAATTCAATTATCGCAGGAGCGTAATGAAAAGCGGTACGCTTTAAGGCATAAGGCACCTTTATCCTATAGAGTCAATGATTTTGTTGCCATTCGCAATGTTGATGTCACTCCCGGGTCGTGCAAAAAGTTCGCTCCTAAGTACCGTGGTCCTTATAAGATAAATCGAGTTCTTCCAAATGACCGTTACGAAGTCACTGATATTGACGATTGTCAACTTACTCAATTGCCCTACAAAGGTATCTTAGAATCAGCCCGACTCAAGCCATGGATGCATGCGTGTGATAAAACTGTGAGTTTCTGTTTGTAATATGTATTTGATAAGCAGTATTTGGATATGTATGTATGTATATTGTATGTTGTACGTTATATTGTATGATCGAGGTCGATCAAATGTCAGGATTGGCCGAATGTAAACATTAAGAATATTTTAAATAAGCCCGCTCTTCGTCTCAGTGAATTTCCCCGATAACCGAATTTGGGCACACTAAAAGGGTATAATGCACTAAGGCGGGGTACGGGCACACTCTCTTAAAAAATAGGCAAGAAGACCACATGTGCAATTAATAAAAACAGAAATAAAATCCGAAAATAAAAAGACAATCCTAAGGGATTAATTAATGAAAATAATAGAGAGTTTACACTTAACTAATAATTGGTCATATCTGTACTTGCACGAATATGGACTCTTCCATTTCTGTTTTCTATAAATCTCCTGAGTCGTTCTTCGATGTTTGTGTTTCACGTGTGACCCAAGAGTGGTTCGAAAGACTTCCTTGGATCTCACGTGAGTTACGTGACTGGAAGATAGACTTCCTCGGTTCTAAAGTGAGTTACGTAACTTAAATAACGTTAAATCAATATGCTATAGAAGATTTAACAAAATCGAGTAAAGCATCGGATTTTTCCCTTTAAGTAGTCGCTTGATTAAATTTTATGGTGCTGAATTCACAATGCTATAAAGATTATTTTCAGCGATACTAAACAGGCTATTGCCGATTTGTTTGCTGATTTTTTGAAAACAACTTATTCCTCTACGATTTAACCAGCGAATCTTCCTTATCTTTATCACTTGAAATCGTCTAGTTGTGTTTGATGAAAGTTCGGTTTTTAGCGTTTCCAGTTCTGTCAAACCAGTATATGCACCTGGCCCTGAAAGAATATGCGGCTGCTTATTGAGCTTTTGCACGCGTTCCTTCGCCAGAGTTTTTCTTTAGACTGTGACCATCTCTTTCTTTGAACAAAATGATAAATTGACTTATACACTAGATTCAAGAACAGAAATCGTATTTTTTTGTAACATAGCTTAATTAGAAATGAAATGATTTGTTTTCTGCGAAACCAATACTTAAGTTGTTTACACTGTTCGTTACATCTTCCGCATTCCCGTCTATCAGAAAGGAATAATCCTCTTCATAAAAAGGGAAAGAAGTCCGATAGGGGTATTTCCAAATTGTCTGTCATCGCTTAAAAATTTAAGAAAATAAAAACAAAACGGAATTGAAACGGAATCTTTTTAACCTTTGAAATAAAAAGAGACGCGGAACACAAATTTTTAATAATTAAATATTTATCGACATTTCCCTCAACGTGACCCTTCAGCATATATACCCCACAGATTGCCTGCCAACCTAGGGTATACAGCACAGCTACTTTTGATCGTTTGCTTTGTGCTGGTGTTTGGCACAAGAGCTTGCAGCTGTGCCTGTATACTGCAGTTAAGCGGGACTTATGTATGCACGTATGTATATACATAGCTTGCAAGGGGTGGCGGGATTTTGTTCGCGGTGATGGAAAAATATATATATGTGTTTGTGTGCGAAAATAAAAATTTTGTCGAATATGTATGGGTATATGGATATGAATATGAATATGTAAAAATTTATATATGTATGGATAATATGTATATATATATAATATATATATATACATATATATATGTATATGTAATATGTTATATGGAATATATGTATATATATATATATACATATGTGTATGGATATGTATTTATGTGTGTATGGATATGTAAAAAAAATGATATTTTAAAGTTTTATATACACCCAGACCTCGCTTTGCGTTGGGAATACGTTCCAAAAAAATATAACGCAAATCGAAACAACGCAAAGTGAATTAAGATTTTCTATAGCAAACCATATAAAGATCGAAGATAGGTTCCAGGGTTGTGAAAATCTTTCATTTTTAATTTAACAAACCAATCATTTAAAAAAAAAACACAATTATATAACATTTTATTTCATGTTATAGATATATAAAAACAAAAAGGAAGTAATTCAGTAAAAACAAAATAATAAATTCAACTAATCAATAATGACAAAAAAAATTTTTGAATTTATCAGTATCGGATGAGGCTTGAGTGTCTGTTGTCGTACATCGCCTTTCCTTCAAAAAAAATTGGTCCAGTGTTGTCTGACTAGCTTTTTTTTAGCGTAAAATACAGTCTCTTCTGGACGGATAACCATCGTCTCTCCTGGACGGAAAACCATCGTCTCCCCTAGACGGATAACCATCGTCTCTCCTATAAGGATAACCATCGTCTCTCCTAGATGGATAACCATCGTCTCTCCTAGACGGATAACCATTGTCTCTCCTAGACGGATAACCATCGTCTCTCTTAGACGGATAACCATTGTCTCTCCTAGACGGATAACCATCGTCTCTCCTATAAGGATAACCATCGTCTCTCCTAGACGGATAACCATTGTCTCTCCTAGACGGATAACCATCGTCTCTTCTAGACGGATAACCATCGTCTCTCATAGACGGATAACCATCGTCTCTCCTAGACGGATAACCATCGTCTCCCCTAGACGGATAACTATCGTCTCTCCTAGGCCGGTAACCATCGTCTCTCCTGGACAGATAACCATCGTCTCTGCTGGACGGATAACCATTCTGACATTCACTAGCATCATTGGACTTGCATAGGGTGAGCAACTTGGCCTTATGACATTGCATTCTAACAGCTCTTTAATCTTGTCACGTACTAACTCTCTTTCATTTGGGCCAAGTCTGTATGGTCTTCTTTGAACAATTTTTCTAGGGTCTGCGAATTTAATTTTCATTTCATCTGTACTGAGTGTAGAAGAATGAATTGACAATTTATTAATTTATCTTTATTTTCACCACTAAGATCAGTATTTACTTTAGGAAATGTATCGGTACTTGAGCAATGTTTACAATTTTTAATCTGTAATCAATTTCAAATTTTCCGGATGACATAATGAGGTGAATACCCTGTGATAATATTTCTCGACCTATCACAATTTCGTTCTTCAAATATCCATTGCTAAGTATTTGCAATGTACTGCAAATGGTGTCATTGCCAATACTTTTCAATTAAACTACATTGTTAATTCCATTACGAACTAACTAAGCACTTATCTTTTGTTTAATTGAAGAATATTCCGCTCCAGAGTCAAATGTTGTCGTGAAAACAACGCCATTCAGCATAATTGGAGCGACAACCTCCGTCAGACGGGCTAGTTGACACATTGTCAAAAACATAGCTGCTGGTGTTTCTACACTTTTCGGCAGCACATCTGTCTTATTACTTGTTGAATATGGATTTGTAAAAAATTTTGAATATGGAATATTTTGATAAATTTGAATATGTAATATATGTATGTAAGTGTAGGTATGGTTATTATGTGTCTCCGCTTAGTCGGAAACTAAGAATGTTTAACTAGGTATATGAAATGGAAATGAGCAGAGGTCTGAATGGATTGGATGAATATAAATTTCTACATAAAAAAAAATTAATATATATATTTAAAAAATTTTTTTTTGTTTATCGATGTGTCTGGCTGATAAGCCCCAACTTTATAGCATGTCGCGGGACAAAAAAAAAAACAGATGGTTTACTGTTTTTTTTTTGGTTTTATCTTTATTAATTTGGATTGAAAACTTTTCTCGTTGTAGGAACCACTTGCTTGCATATAAGCAATCACTTTGAATTTTTTAGATTTATTTAAATACATACATATGTGTAAACTTTTGGAAATTGCGGGAAAAAATATCTTGGAGTAGGCGAATAAATATGGCGCCTTATATTCTGGGCATGTACATATATATGTATTTATTTAAAGTACATACATATGTGTAAAATTTTGGAAAGTGCGAGAAAAAAATCTTGAAGTCGGCGAACAAAGGTGGTATTTGTCACCAATAAAGGCAATTTAGGAATTGTCCCTTTATGGGATAAACTAACGCAAATATTATATTTTTTTCTGGTAGACATACTTAAAAAATCACGTCTCGTAGCAAGTTTGCAGATTGGGCGGCGAATAACTCCTTTCTTAATGCAAACATCGGCTACTCTGACCCTTCCATCTGCCCCAAGTATAGCTTCGCCCACACGACCAGTAATCCAGCATTGCGGTGGAAGATTGTCTTCATGGATGAGAAATAATTGATCTCTTGCTATGTTGTTTTCGGGATGCAACCACTTAGAGCGTTCTTGTATTTGATGTACATAGTCGCGCTTCCAGAGTTCCCAGAAGAGTTGCTTAAGATAGGTCACTTTTTGCCAACGAGATAGATAAGAAAGTTTTGAGTCATTCACTACCGGTTCAGGGATCGCTCGCAATGAACATCCGATCAATAAGTGGGCTGGCGTCAGGGCCTCCCCGTCATTCGAATCATCGCTGTGAGTGGATATTGGACGGAAATTCAATATCGCCTCCGCTCTTCGTACGTTAAATGAGAAGATGTCAAATTTTTGATGAGCAGAGTCTTCATTGACTTTACTGCGGCTTCCCATAAGCCTCCGAAATGGGGAGCGCGCGGTGGAATGAAGTTGAATTCAAACCCGGAGTTTCGGATGAATTCCTTCAGATTTTTTGCATTGAGTTCTGAACAGAATTGCCGTTTGAAGCCTTCAAGTTGCGAACCTGCTCCGACAAAGTAGGTGACATTGTCACAATAAATTCTTTTGGGTATGCCACGTCGTCCGAAGAATCGCTTCAAACAGAGAATTGATTCTTGATGTTACTTCTAATGAATTCTATTAATTAATTAATTCAAAGGTATAAATAAACATAATCAAAAAACAGAATCGAAGTTTTTCATTTAGAAAAAAAAATAAGAGCCAAACAACATCGGATGACTTCTTGTAGTTCTTTAGTTCTTTTGCAAACACATCTCTCTTAATGGAAGAGATTATATGATTAAAAGCCTTTGCTCTTTATTTATAACTAGTGCTACATTTCAATACAATAACTCTTTGGGCTTGAAATCTGTCTTTCTTTCAGATTTCGGCCAATGTAATGCATCAAATGCTAAGAACTTTGGTTCATGAAACCAAATAGTCTGCATCAAATCGCGGGCTCCGCAGTCACATGAAAAAATGTCGGTTGGATTATCCTTTCCAGGCACGTGACTCCAAATAGTTTCCTGCGATTGAGTTTGTATGGTTGATACGCGATTGGCAATAAAGCATTTTAGAGTTGATGGGTGCATTTTAATCCAATGAAGAACGACAGTTGAATCTGTCCAAAAATATGTTTTGCTGTCAAGAAATTAAAATTTGCGTTTGATTTTAGCCAATGTTTGGCAGAGTAGAAAGGAAGCGCAAAGCTCTAAACGAGGTATTCTTTGTGATTGGGTGGGCGCAATTCTTAATCTCGAAATGATCAATGAAGTTACATATTTTCCGTTATCCAATATCCTTGCGTATATGCAACATCCATACGCTAAATTTGAGGCATCCAAAAATTCATGGGTTTCACACTTATTATATGGTGATGTGTTATGTCAAGATTAGATAAATCAGCTTCAAGTTGTTGCCATCTAGTCTGTAAGATCTCTGGCAACGGGTCGTCACAGTCCAAGCGATCGATCCACAAGTCTTGTATCAGGATTTTGTAGCGTACTAGCGTACTTTCGCTTTGTTAGTATTGCAGTTAATGGAAGATCAAATGGAAATAATATAAGATCTTCAATTGGCAGCCACGACATGCCAAGAGCCTTGGTGACATCACTATTGTCAATATTGAGATTATATTGCGCCACTAAAATACCACTTTGTCAATTCTAAGCCTGCATTGGAGAGCAATTTGGTAACTTCATTCGTCTTAGTTGGAAACTTCTATCCTCAGGTGCGACGAGAAATTGTCTGTACATTTTTGTTATGTCAGCTGTAACAGCATGGCGGTACAAACGAAACGAGAGTAATGTTATGATCAGATCTTGTTGAATACTAGGTCCAACCATGAGTATATTTGATGATGATTTAGACGAAGCGTCAAATACTACGCGAAGTTTAGTTAATGAGCTCTGCGGTCTAAGGACACAATGGTGAGAAATAATGTTATGATTTCCCGGTTGCTAATTGTCTAACGAAGCTGTATTCATGTAATTCAACTTAAGATATTCATCTAAAAATTCGATGTACACTTCCTTTAATTGGTGTTGAGATGCAAGCCGTCTTTTTGTACAGGAGAACGAGCCTCCAAGTTGTTCAGGCGATTCCTTAAACGGCAACCGAACCTGTATGCGCCATAAATCTAGGAATTGTGTGTGCATCTGAAAGTGAGTTTCACATGCTTGTTCTTCTGAGGAAATATCTTTATTTTGAATTTCATGTCTTTCATCCATTTTCCAAAAACCTTTCTAATAATATGTTAAGGTCTTGCTGTTGCGTTAAATTACAAGTGTTGTGTTGAGTTGATTAGGGTTCAGCAATCTAACCCCCGACGATCCATCCTAATGGAGTTTCCACTAGATGAGGAAGACCAATTCCTAATCTAATTTTATCCGTCTTAGGTAGATCCAAAAACTCCTTTCCGCTAAGCAATAAATCTATCTTTCCGGGCTTGTAAAAGAATGGGTCGGCTAACTCACTTTCTTTCGGAGTGATCCAATTTGACACATCTAGTCTTTTTTCAGGCTGAGGTAGAGATATAGATTAAGTCACGATAAACTC
The DNA here is from genome assembly GCA_018903935.1 of Drosophila insularis. Lineage (NCBI taxonomy): Eukaryota > Metazoa > Arthropoda > Insecta > Diptera > Drosophilidae > Drosophila > Drosophila insularis. Next base: position 6,538,612 of record JAEIFP010002302.1, read on the forward strand.
CATATTCCATTCCTCTGGAGATATTCTTGAACGAAATTTGGTTGTTACGGAATGTTTCATATGTGCGCGTATTTTACCGATTCCAGCAATCTCATAATGATCGTTATGAAACGGAAGCTGAAGCCTTTTGGCTAATTTTTCAGTTATAAAGGTAAGTTTAGAGCATGAATCAAGTACAGCTCTCGCGAGCTGAAACCCACCAAGTTTGCCTAGATTTAGAACTATTGCTGTTGGAAGCAATACACTGACAGCAGACACAGTGAAGCTGTCTTAACAATCTTGAATCGCTCAATGAAAGGTAGCGAAATAAAAACTCGACAGATTGCTAACCTATACTCAGTTGACTGACATTGAATGCATATGCTTTGGGCTGCAACAAATACTTTCGAAGTACTATGAATTTGGTCTCTGACGGTTCTTTCCCCTTTTCGGTTTCTCAGATACCCTTCCAAATACCAACAGTGTCGACTGAGTATTTGATAACAGTCGGCCCAGTCTGGCAATGTATCATATTCTTGAACCCGATCGTATGCTTGTTGGGATTCAAGATCAATTTTTGGGATAATTTTCGTCTGATACTTGAAACGCTTAGCCAGATAGACAACTTATAAGATAGATAAATTTGTCCACGTTGGACAATAAGTTGTCTTCATGTACCATATTTGTAAATGAAGTAATAAACTTTTTGAATTCCCCATATTTGCCGTCGAATTTAGTTAATTTGAGGGATGGAAGCCGATTATGATGTCCACCATGATAAGCGGATGAATTAAAGAAACTAAGTTCTTATGGTTTTTCCTTTTTACTTGCGCCGATGCGCCGTAAATGCACTCAAATGCATTAAGTTTCATTCAAGAGCTTAATAAGTGAGCTTTAATATGTAGATCGTTTCTCTATATGGAAGTTTGAGTACTTACTCCGATGTGCTTAATACTTAGCACGTGTTAAAGCTTACGAGTGTTTTACATGTGAGTGTAAAGCATGTGAAAGCTTTACGATCGCTAAAGAGTGGCAATTGACTCAAAACTTGAGTCGAAATTGATAATGCAATGTGAGTGTGCCACGATGATATGTCTCGCAAAGGCCAATAATGAAGAAGTCCGATGATGATTATGTAATGATGAAGAAGTCCAATGATGACTGTCCAAGATGATGATGTAAAGATGAAAAAGTCCTATGATGACTGTCCAGATGATGTAACGATGAATGCAATCAAATGAACGAATTTATATAGCTTTTAAGTTTTTATGTTGGGACTTGCGAAGTGCAATGTCCTGTCACGGTCGCTAATGTTTGATGTGCCCAGTTGCAGATGGTACAAAACTCCAATGCTCAATAGCATGTGGAGTGGTCAGGAACGATAAGTTTTCTTCTCCTCGAATTCCAGAAAGAAGTCAATTTTATATTTCGGTTTCGTAAGTTAGAAGCTCTTCAGCCATGTAACAGAAGTTTTTAGAACATGTTAATGTAAATACAGTGGTAGAAATTCCAATAATCTTAAACAAATAATATAAGAAATTTTAATATATACAAATCTAAGTTAACGATGACGTCTCCTCCAACACTATCAATATAAGGTAATAAGGGAAAATAAATAATAATTTCTTTTATGGCTGCTCTTCCTCCTCCACGGCCAGAAAATAATTTCAACCCATTGGCATTGAAATAATTGGCAAATAATTTTAAAATAAATCTTGGCTAATATCATTTTCGTGGTAAGTGCCTTGCATGTAATATAGGTGGAGAACTATCGATAGCACTACCGACACTATCGATGGTTTGGCACTAACGAGCTGTCATACTATCGATGGCGCAGTTGATCGCTAGTTGTTCGATAGTACCCCGATAGTTTTGGTTTTCACATCTTTGAAATAAATTATTCGCACGTTTTTCTCACATGAACAAGCAGAAATATTATTTGAAAATCTTTTGACTGAATTGTCCGGTAATGAAAATCAAAACGACTTTGATAATAAAATAGAATGCACCACAAATCCGGATCCAATTTTTGATTTTTTGGATAACCGAGCAGTTGATGAATCATAATTAAGAGCCAATATCTGGAGAGAGCCACTGTCACTCGGGAAACAGATCCCTTATTATGGACTAAGGTAAAATAAAGGACTTACTCCTCTAAACAAACGAGAATTAACTTCAGATATAACATTTAATTGCAGATGAACCAAACCGATTCCCTCTTAAAGAGGGCCTTAATGTATAATTATTTATGCATCACTGCAACGTCAGTTGAATCAGAAAGACCATTCAGTAAGTCAGGGCAAATTGTTTCAGAGGATAATGTCAACACTTTACTATTTTTAAACAAAAACCTTAAAAATCTTAATATAAAATAAACAAAATAAAGAACAAATATTATAAATAAAATTTGAAAGTTTTTTATGTTTTTTATGCCAAAAGAATTAACTAAATTTTTACATATTTGAGGGCCTTTTCTTTTGGCACTGTCGGCGACTTTTGAAGACACACTATCGACCATTATCGATGGTTTTTAAAAAACTATCGTCCACTATCGATAGTTCTCCACCTCTACCGTGTACTACCTCATAGCAAATAATAAAAGTTGCCTACTACATTTCCTACTCTAGATTTTAGCCACTGACTTAAGGTTTATATTCTTGACAAAGTTACTTCGTGGGAAATTACGGTGAAAATCTTTCTGATTTGCTTTATTTGCTAATTTCACATGTGTTACATCAAGTGCGTTAATATCCGCTGCTACCACATTTTTCCGTCACTCTTTTTCAAAAAGTGGACCATTACGTCTTAATTTCGATACAGGTTCATCAAATGGTAACAAATTTTGAAAGATCTTCAGCATACCAGACTTTTAAAAAAGTGGTACACGCTCACAACAAAATATTCTTTCATATAAATCTAATTACATTAAAGAGCTAACCTTAAGCCCCGCTTGTGTGGCAGTGTGGGGAGTTACTGCTGTGGAAAGAGTGAAAGATCGCCTACCTCAGAATTTAACCCCTCTGTTGCCTATATTGGATAAACAAGATTTCTTTTACTGTGGGCACTGATATTCATTCATTTGAGTGAGAGTAATGCACGATGGGTGGGGATGGGGATGGGACAGCAGGCCAGGTTGGTTTGGCTTTTGCGACATAAATAAAAATAGTGTCTTGGGTCAGTGGTGAGGCTTGTCGCCAAGACTCATTATTGTGTACTATTTCTTGCGACTTAGCCCACGACTAGGGAGGTCTGCCGTGTTGACCTCTGGACGGACATTATTCCATAAGGCGTCGTACATTTGCAGGGCATATTATATAACCATGTGCAATCTGAGGCAATAAAATGCTTCGGAATTATCAACTGGAAGTTGTGGAAGAGTTTAACTGGAGAGTTTGACTGGAGCTACCCCAGTCAGTTGCATAGTTTAAGCTGGTGAGGTTACATCTTCGGGGTGAGGTTACAAAGTAAAACACATTCGTGGTCGCTTGGCGTCGGATTTCAAGTGTTTTTGTCGTGATGGCCTTTTACGATATCGAGGAATTCAGCATTTAACAGATGACAACTAGTGATGCAACTGAGCATGCTCTTACGCAACAGAAAGCAAGCTGAACCAAGACCATCTTACATTATCAACGTACACATAGGACTTGACAATATCGTTAGCCAACGGAAATTGGGGTAGTTTGAACTGTGTTTATTTTAACTTGGATGCATAAAGTCGAGGAATATTCGGCTGCTCTGGCATCCAAATATTGTATTCTGATCTATATTTGTTCCATTAAATCAGTAGAGAATAGTGGAAATAAATGTTTCGAAAACACCGCGTATTTCTGAATCAGCTGCCTCCGAAATGTGGCATCTGGTGTCATCCCCAAAACTATCTCAAAATTGGACATTTTTTTTTACCCGGAAACTAACAGCTATATTTCCGTTAAAAATACATATTTAAAATTACACAAAAACTAGGTAATAAATCGCCAAGACGCACCCGACGTCGTGCTTGTGGAATTTTTTCTTAAGCCTGTTTTGGGTCCAACTAGCTTAAGTAACAACATATACCAAATATATATATATATCGAAGCGTCACCTGCGTTGTTTAACTCACTCATTGTTTTTTTTACTGTTTTTTTACTTTGCACTACTTTCACTTGTTTCATTTGTACTTTTGAACTGTGTGGCTGTGTTCCCGGGGAGTTTGTTGACTGAGCTCTCTAGCCCGTGGCCCCCCTTTATATAGGACCTGATCTGAAGGCAGCTCTTGACATTTGTTGCTAAGGTTGCTTAGATGCTCAACCAGGGCTACAACTGACACACCTGTCAATCCATTGGAACTAACTAGTAGGCTTTGACTTATTAGTCACTTTACCAACACTATCCGACACGGCCATCCTGACCTTTACACGTCCTCGTGTAATATTTTCAATTTTAATTTCAAATTTTCCAAACTTAATTCATCGTCTATCTTACGGAATTCCATCGTCTCTCATAGACGGATAACTATCGTCTCTCCTGGACGGAAAACCATCGTCTCCCCTAGATGGATAACCATCGTCTCTCCTATAAGGATAACCATCGTCTCTCCTAGACGGATAACCATTGTCTCTCCTAGACGGATAACCATCGTCTCTCTTAGACGGATAACCATCGTCTCTTCTAGACGGATAACCATCGTCTCTCCTAGACGGATAACCATCGTATCTCTTAGACGGATAACCACCGTCTCTTCTAGACGGATAACCATCGTCTCTCCTGGACGGATAACCATCGTCTCTTCTAGACGGATAACCATCGTCTCTCCTGGACATTTCTCGTCCTCTTCTGACATTTTCTTTCATACAAACTTTTAACATTTACTCTTACCGTAATCATAATCAATTCAATTCAATATTTCACATTGGCAAATTACCAAACTTAAATAATCTTTTGTCAATATATTCCCAGCAATAATTTTGCATTGTCTATTTGTCAGCTTCTATTCTATTCTTCTATTTCAACAGCTTCCATACCGTCTTTTTCAACGGTTTCCATACTCTTATGTGTTACACGCCATAAACTGAACTTAAGCTTTTATTCTTAACCATAACATACAGAGTATCTTCTTTTTTTTTTTTTAAAAACAAAATTCATAAATTCTTTTAAATTTTAACGAATTTTAAGCATTGTGCTTGCACTATGCTACTTCAACAAAACAACAAAGTATTTGCTTAACTTTCAAATGAACGTGTGCCAGAAAATGAATGTCCAATATATAAAAATTACAAAAACAAAATAATAAATTTAATTCATGGTTTCACTTGGACGGAACACTCTCAGTCTCAACTATATTCTCTGATAAGCTCTGATTTTCATTATCAATATCCAATTCATCAGGAATTTTACCATCTGGAATTTTTCTAATGTCTTCGTGACAGCATTTGTAAAGTCGTTTATTTGTTAACGACTTTAATATATACCTGTCCGCTTCCAGGACTTCAGTAACCAAAAATGGGCCCTTAAATTTCTGGTCTAATTTCGTTTGGTCTCTCCTCGTTTTTTAGCAGAACATAGACACCAACATTGTGCCTTACAAACATGGCCTTGGTTTCGTCAAAGCGTTGTTTTTCATAATCAGACAAACTCTTCATGTTATCACTGGCACGAGTCCGAACACTGTTCAAATCAATTTCGATTTCTGTGTCCACTGGTGGAATTAACCCTATCGGTCGAGCCTCTTTTCCTATCAACATTTCCAACGGGCTCGCTTCAGTTGCACGACTAACTGTGCAATTTATTGCAAGCTGAACCTCGCCAAGTGCATCTTGCCAGGATCTTTGACTCGATTCGACGGCAGTTAGAAAATTTTTGAGCGTACTCATAACACGCTCAACTTGACCGCTTGCACGACTTGCCCCTGTTGCAACTAGATGATGTTTTATATTTTGTGAGGAACAAAATTCAGAGAATCGAGAACTTGAAAAGCACCTTCCCTGGTCAGCTACGATACGATTTGGTATCCCGAATAGGGCAATTTAGGCTTTTAAGGCCTTAACGTAGCTTTCTGTGTCTATTTTAAGAGTGTGATAAAGGTGTACAAGTTTCGTGAAACCATCAATCTGAACGATGACATATTCTTTTAGGTCGCTTTTACCGCTCAACTTTCCGGAAATGTCTATGTGAACAGTGTGCCAAGGGATGTTCACCTTCGAGATTGGATAGAGCTCAGCTTGTATTTTCCCAGAAGTCCTACAAGTTATGCAATTGTTTACAAACTTGCGAACATACTTGTTCATGTTATGAAACCAATAATATTGGTAAACCTTGTCAAGAGTATTCTGCCAACCAAGATGCATAACTGACTCGTGTACCTGGTTTATCACGGACCATCTAAATGTTCGTGGCACCACCGGTAGACAACGTGTTCAACTGTTTCTTTGAATCTTGCGATGTAAGATACCTTTCCTTAAGTCATAGGATTTAGTTAAATCGTCATGTTGCTTGTTGGAATTGAGCTTACGAACTATTTCTACAATCTCTTAATTAAATTTCTGTTCCGTAAGAAGCCACTCACTTGAAATCTCAGCTAAGTTTACTCGCTTCTCGGTGATTTTTTCTAACACAATTTGTGGCTTAGAAGGAACTAGATTCCTGGAAAAGAAGTCTGCATGAGCCATGCGTTTTCACTCTCTATATTGGATATCAAAATTGAATGATTGCAGATAGGCCCACCAGCGATGAACTCTTGGTGTTAAGTCTATCCATGTCCGTGAAGCCTTAAGCGAATTACAATCGGTATATACCACAAACTTTCCCCCAAGCAGATAATGACGAAAGTGTTTTACAGAAGCAACCACTAGCTTCAGAGGGCGAAGTTGTTTTGCTAAAATATTCCACCCCATTAGGACTACCATTAATACGGTAATACGGTGTAGGAGTATTGCACCATATCCACAGGAACTGGCGTCAGTGGGTAACTCAATGGGGTATTGTGGGTCAAAAATTACCAAAACATCGTTTGTAAGGACAGTTACTATTTTTTTTCGAATATTCTCGAGTCCAACATCCCAGACAATACTTCCTTTTCCTGACGTAAAAGAATAGAGTGGATCTCATTATATTGGCGAAATCGGGTACAAACTTGCGAAAGTAGGAAGCCAGACCAATAAATTGTCGCAAACTGGAAACAGTCTGCGGAGGTGGTAATAAACTTAATGCAGTAATCTTCTGTGGGTTTGGCCTAATCTCGCCTGCTTTCACTTCGAACCCCAAATACTGTACCCTTGTTTTCAGAAAAGAACATTTCGAGATATTGAAGATGAATCCAGCCCTTGTCAGAACGTTCAATACTGTTTTCAATCTTTTTAACCCTAACTCAATTGTTGGTGACACGATCATAATGTCGTCCATATAGACAATTACATATGAATATGCAAGATTGCCTAAAGCTTGCATAACTGTCCTTTGAAGAACGGAAGGCGCATTTTTGAGTCCGAAAGGCATTGTAAGAAATTCGTATTGGCCATCCGGAGTCACAAATGCAGTATATTCAATGGAATCGGGGTGAATCGGAATTTGCTGAAAACCACTAGCCATATCTAAACAAGTAAAGTAATACGAACCACGCAACCTATCAATCTGATCACTAATGAGCGGCAAGGGGTATTTGTCAGCAACGGTATTTGAGTTTAATTCTCTGTAGTCAATACATAAACGATCGGACCCATTTTTCTATTTTTACAAGCAACATAGGACTTGCATACGGAGAACAACTTGGGCGGATAATGTTTCATCTAAGTAACTCTCTTAACCTCTCACGCACTATCTCTCTCTCTTCTGGACTGAGCCTATACGGCCGACGTTGCACAGTTTTGTTGGGGTCAATTAGTCGAATCCTCATTAACTCGTGTGTTTGGAATCCCTTTAGAAAATGCTGAGGTATAATTTTTAATTAAATACATTAATTTGTTTTTATCAGCATCAGCCAATTCAGTATCAATTTCGTTAAGATTAATTGGGCAATCAATAGCGGCACAAATATTTACGATTTTGATTTTACAAATTTAAACACATTTGGTGAAAGCACAACATTGAAACCCTGATTAAGGACTTCACGTCCAATTATAACATCGTTCTTCAAGTCCTCATCTCGAACAACGTGAAATAATATTTCTATCATGTTTTCATTAATGGTAACATGACTGAGAATTTGCATAGTACTGTAAATACCGGCATCGCCATGACTCCTGTTGGGTCAGACACAAAGCACAGGTTTACATTCTTTTGTTTTGTTGGGACATCACTTCCAGAGCATCGGTTCGAAAAATGCCCGGGTTGGCCACACTTGAAGCAGGTAACACGGGTTTTCTCTTGTTGGGTTTTCGCCTCGGCCTCTTGTCGCGCTTTTTTTGTGCATTCTGCTATTTTGTGTCCGACTTGTCCGCAGAAATGGCACAGCGTGGTTGACATTTTTCGCCTTTTTTGGTCAGGCCCAGGGCTGATATCACGGCCGGTATCTCGATGTTTTTGAAAGTTGTAAGCCTTCAACTCCGATTGCAGATCACTTCTTGTTTGCACCCTTGAAGTGAATACAATTCGTTGTAAACGGCGGTCCATATGTGCAAGCGCAACAGAAACGGCGATCTCCTCTATGTTTTCGTCCTTCCAGGCCGTAGTTAGCGATGACACCAGGCCGCTAGCTAATACTGTCAAGCACTCGTCATTAGCCGGACGCTGCTGGTGTTTCATCGCTTTTGTATCGAAGAAGGAACAATTCTTTAAAGTCGCTCCACTTCATGCCAGGGTAGGAGATTTCTGTTAGCCATTGGGATGCACTGCCCTCCATCGCATTACTTAATGCCATAACAAGCTTGCTTCCTTTTAACGGCGGTTCAGTTAAAATGATATCTGCAGTCGCACACCACTTTGAAGCGTCTACGCCTGCGGCGATGGCAAAGAATTTCGCTTTTGTTGTTGTTCTGATGTTGCATTGTCTTTACAAGCTCCAACATATTTTGATTTTGCATTTGCAAAATTACGCGCCACTGTTCTTCAGTAAATATAGGGGGTGGCGCCGATCCCACTTCTGATCTCGGAGCGTCACCTGCGTTGTTTAACTCACTCATTGTTTTTTTTTACTGTTTTTTACTTTGCACTACTTTCACTTATTTCATTTGTACTTTTGAACTGTGTGGTACTTCCCGGGGAGTTTGTTGACTGAGCTCTTTAGCCCGTGGCCCCCCTTTTTATAGGACCTGACCTGAAGGCAGCTCTCGACATTTGTTGCTAAGGTTGCTTAGATGCTCAACCAGGGCTACAACTGACACACCTGTCAATCCATTGGAACTAACTAGTAGGCTGTGACTTATTAGTCACATAACCAACACTGTCCGACATATACCAAAATAATTTTTGGTAAATATTTACTATAGTTACTCGAGATTTCAGTGTTGAAAAGTGAAAAAATCGACTAAAGCTAGATTTTAGTGTTGGCAAATGCTATTTTTTATTTGGCGCGTTGTTTGACCGCCCTGGCAGCCAAATATTTCATTCTGAATTATAAAATTGAGGAATATTCGGCTGCTCTGGCAGCCGAATATTGTAATCTGAACTACTTATATTTGTTCTCTAAAATCAAGAAATATTGTAAACTCAGCAATATTTTCGTTTGTTGAGAATAGCGCGAACAAAAGTTTCAAAAAGCCCGCGCATTCAAGTATCCCAAATTTTGCATCTGGCAACACTATCTCAAAATTTGACAGCTTCTTTTAGCCGTAAAAAGCTACTTTTAGCTAGAATCCCGCTAAAAATATAATTTTTCTTTTGTTAATTACACAAAGACTACGAAATAAATCGCCAAGGCGCCCCGGAGGCCGGGCTCGTTTGATACCAAATTTATGTAGTTTAAGCGCGTTTTGGGCCCGAGTAACATTAGTATATATTTACCTAATTTTTAGTTTTTTATAAGTGCATATAATCAGGTATGCTACAGCGGCAATTTTAGTGAAAGCTGAAATCTACGTTCCACAGACTGACACTTTGGGCGATTTTCAATCCGCTCACCGATGTGCCAGTTAAATGGTGTCTTGCAGGAAAATCACAAAGTTTATATCTAAAATCTTAGTGTCGTAAGACAAGTTGTTTATTTACTGATGACTAAGCATTAAAATAATGAAAGGTTTGATGCAATTATTTGTTTTTATATTGCGTCTTCGCAGTCCTCGGTAGATGAGTTGTCTAAGTGGCCCAGTCAATTAGGTAACTGAACAACGAGGATCCGGGTTCGAATCCCAGGCTAGTGTATGGATGTAGTCTTCGTCTAAGCCGAAGGCCTTAGTTGCCAGTGCTTGTAAAATATAGTTAGGTTGATAGTTTACAACTATATCCTATACTTATAATAATAATAATAATATATTGCGTCTTAAGCTAGGTACACACGATGCAAACAATTTGCAGCAAGTTGATTGCTGCAATCAAATTTGCACGTTTGAACACGACTGCAAACATTTTGCTGCAAACAAAAAATTTGCAATAACTGTTTTCGGCAACTATTCTTGCTTGTCGTCTGTATACAGAATTTTACCGTTAATTTGGTGGTTCCAATGCTTGCTTATTTGCATGTGCTGTTTGCTTTCAGTCGCAATATTGCAGCGAGAAAAGCAACATGTGGGATCGCGAGAAAACGAACAAATTAATTGAATTGTACGAGAATTATGCTGTTTTATGGGATGTCTCATCAGCAGACTATAAAAATAAGCATAAGAAGCAAAATGCTTATCGCGAAATTGGTGAAAAATTGGAAAAAAGTGATGATGAAATAAAAACAAAAATTCATCATTTGCGCACTCAATTTTTGCAAGAGGTGCGAAGAGTGAAGCAAAAAAAAAGTGGCCAGGGTACATCGGACAACTACACCAGCAAATGGGATTTTTTCGATGCGCTTAAATTTATTAAAAATGACGACGGAAATAATGATAAAATTCAAAATTTGGTAAGTAGTACAGTTTATTGAAAATATCGGAGTAATTACTTTTATAAATGTTTATATTGCCATGGCACTTCACCATCAGGCGAAACAAAAAAATGTTTAAATTCTTCACGTATATCTTTTGCTTCAGTAGAGTTTTGCGTATTTCTTTGAAGTGGTATGCAGTTTCCTTCTAACGTCAGACCGTTACGCCAAGTACCTGGTACCACTTCTCCATCAGCTTCATTGTCGAATGTTCCATTCGGAGCATATTTTTGTTTTGACTCTTTCTTGGCCATCAACCAGTTATGTAATGCGCAAATTGCAGAGACAACATCTATTGTCTTTTCTGGGCCAAGTTCCAATGGCTTTCTTAAAACCCGAAATCTATTTGCCATTATGCCAAAAACATTTTCTACCACTCTTCTTGCTCTGGAAAGACGGTAGTTAAAAACACGATTTGGAGCTGGTTGATTTCTAAATGGATATGGATTCATTATGTATCTTTTCAAAGCGAATGCATCATCCGCTACAAGTACATAGGGCACCTTTAGTTCTCGACCTGGAAGCGGCTGCTCCCCAGGAACATTAAGTTGCTCATTTTGTAACGCATATGATAGACTACTTGCGTTAAAAATTCGTCCATCAGAAATTCTTCCTTTGCCTCCTACATCGAAGTAAATTATTTTATAGTTTGCATCTGCTAACACCATTAGCACAACGCTATGCGTGCCCTTATAGTTGAAGTAGGTACTACCACTGTTAGGCGGAGCTTTCATAACTACGTGTTTTCCGTCTAATGCACCGATACAATGAGGAAAGTTCCAAATACTTTCAAAATCAGATGAAATTTTAAGCCACTCGATTGTAGAATTGGGAACCTAAAAAATTAAAATAAATTATTAATATTTTGTTTACATTTTTATTTCATACTTTTTCACATATTTTTAGGATCTAAGTGAAAACCCCGTGAACACAATACTCCTTGGAGAGACACCATGTTCAACTTATTCTTCAATAACACCAGATGACGTATTAAGTACATCCAAAGAAAAAAAAAGAAAACGTGGCGAGATAGAATTTAAGGACGAAGATCTGCTTATTAAAAAGGCAAGCGCTTTACTCGATAAGCCAGCGGATGATCATCAGGTGTTCGGTGATTTCGTTGCATCTGAGCTCAGATTGCTGAAATCACACCAACATAGACTTTTGCTTCGCAGAAAAATTCAAAGAGCTATTTTGGAAGTATCGGAAATTGACAGCTAGGGCACTTTTACTTGTTCCACCCCTAATGTCGTGTACTCATCTACCAATTCTCCAGTTTTTGGCTTTTCAGATGGTAAAAAAGAAAATACATATATATTTTACATACTTACTTTAAGATATTCCCTTTTAAGGCATTCATATACAGCTCGACAACACTCCGGCACAATGCTTGCAACCGTACTCACAGGGATGCGGAAAAGATACATCAGAGAATGATATGAATCACCTAAATAATTAATACAAATAAATAATTAAATTACATCAATAAACATATTAATTAAAAGTTCATAAAAATGTTAATTATATACATACATACCTGTGGCTAAAAATCGCAATGTCAGGGCTAATCGCTCATTTGGTGGGATCGCAGGACGCATTACAGTGTCTTGTTTAGTTATGTTGTGTTTTACTTTTTCTAATAAAAAATTGAAATCACTGACTGCCATGCGGAAAAAATTGTAATAGTATGTTTCATCGCCATTTTGCAGCTCTTTTAAAAGGTTCTGATGTACTCCTTTTTCATATCTTTTGGAAATCAACTCTTTCCCCCAACACTTTCTTTTTTTTGCAGACTCTAATCTTCTCACTTTTTTACGTTTCATTAAAATTGCTAATACAGCAACAGCAGCCACTCTCGATTTTTGTGCCGACATAATATAAAGACGTCGTTATTCCTTGACTTTCTCAAAACAACAGAACTTGCAAATGAGTGTCACTTGCAAGCACTGCAAACAAAAAATGAAAACACATGTAGACATTAATGCAATATATTGCACGAAATAGCCATGCAAAAGTTTGCGTGCAAAACAAAAATTGATTGAAGCAAGAAATTTTCATGCAATATTTGCATTGGTGTGAACAGTTGTGCAAACTTTTGCTGCAAATTATTTTCAACTTGCTGCAAATTGTTTGCATCGTGTGTACCTAGCTTAAGCAAATCACTAGAAATTTCAATCAGGCATAAGGCAGCTGGCAACGAAATGGGTGACACATTGAAATTAAGATTATTGTGATATAATATCGAAGCAAATGTGTTAAGACATTAATAAGAGGATAGTTTATTTAGTGACGCTTTTAATATTTTAATAAATAGCATATTTTTTATGTAACAACTATTTCTCTGAAGTGGCAAGGTTCACCTGTAAACGTCAAACATTTGATATTGTTGTCATGAACCCAAAAGGTAAGCGCCCTATTTCAAATTCAATTGTGTTTTCTTAAAACAATACAAATTGTAAACTTTATGAATTAAATTCATGGCAATATATTAAAAAATTATTATTAAAGTCATTTCCTTTGTCTCAAAAAATATATTGATGGAGATTTATAAGTGCAATTAAAATATATTGAAACACAATGAAAGCTCCACTAAAACGAAACATATGAATTCAATTGAAGCTCTGTGGTACCTTGGTTTGGAAACTGGTCAACTAGACGAGTACTTTTATTGCAAACTAAAAATCTTTAACGACGGCACCAGTTGATGAAATTTTGACTTTAATCTGGGTCACGACATTAACGTAGCAATTGATTAACTTGGCAATCATTGCTTATTATATACAAGTCAACTTGGCGACTGTATCGCACACAAGTAGCAACTTGGTCCACATTCCGTTAATCAAAATTTAAGTGTCAGCTGTTTCTGACCTAGTCAGTAAATAAAAAAAACTACAAGTGCTACGGCGCCGAGGGTCAGATTTTACTTCGACCCCGCCGAAGTTTGCAAGTTTTATTTTGTTACTCTTTCCTTGCGTCCAAGATCCGCTGCCTCTTTATCTGTGATGCTTGAGTCTTGTGATTGGGGTCAGGTTTCGACTGCAGGAGAATAACTCATCCTGCCGAAATTGAACAATCCTTTGGCTCCACCCCCGAAGCACTAAGAAGAAGGGAAAAGGGAAGCGCATGGATTGTATGTTGCGGGCTTGGAGAAAATAATGCAGAGAGTATGCTGTTTTTTTAATTTTTTTTTTTCTTGGCCCTACCGTACTCGAATTAAACTAGACCTAAGATAAGCTTACCTGTCAGTCTCGTAGAACAAAAGTACTGTTTAGCAATAGAGCACTACAGTTAATTTATTGCTAATTAATTTTAATGTTCCCTTAATAGGAGTAGCTTATAATCATTAAACAAAAGGAGGCGAAGAAAATCATTACCATTTGTAGTGCTCTTTGGAAGTCAGACCTCGCAGGCAAAACAAATTTTTCAGCCATATTGTGGTTCACTAAGCACTACAAAAGCCATGTGAATAATATGATAATAACTGGATAAGCTTTAATAAAGCTCAAAGGCAATTTGCCATAGAAATGTCAGTTAAATTAATTCGTCCAGCTAGTAGATTTGCAAAATTTTATATTTGAAGCGTTGCACCTTTACATGACACGCTAAAAAGTGGAAACTCATTTCAGTAAAAAATTAAAGATTGCTAATCTGATTGGAAAGTTCCAAGCTCTTTTCCTGATTTCCGATTTTTTATTTCCGATTGGTACTAATTTACGCCTAGTAACTGTTTGGCTAGCTTCGAAGTTACGTATTTTACTCCTCAAGTTATAGGTATGTTGATTTGTGTCATAAGCTTTGTCTAAATTATGGTAGTATAAACACAAGGGTTATTTTACTATTTAATTGTTCTTTGCTTATCATTTGATCTGATCACTTTGTATTATACTTACGAACTAACTCTCTCCAGACAGAGTAGTCAGAGAGTTAAATACTCAACAAGAAAAAGCATCTTCGCTTGCACGGCAGAGCGAGAGATGCTTTATAAAATCAGAGAGTGAGGAATCTATAGCATGAGTTACAACGGTGCTTAAACAGTGGCTCATACTTATGCTTTGAACACTGGGCCTACTACAACTCGGCCGCCCTGACCTTAAGATTGTACTCAATCTCTGCTTTATTTCGTCATTTTGATAAACTTTAAAATGTAACGTTAATATAAATTTACAATTTGATTGTTTTTTTATTCTGTAGTGAAATATTTACAATTTGATTACTTTCTTAACCCTAGTACCACTTATTCATAATTTGCTAAAAATTTGCAAAATTTATTTATTTATCCAATGTCTTATATTTTGAGCACTCCAAACGCCTTGATAAGGATTGAGCGATGGCTGAAATCCATCCATAATGATCAATATGTTCTGTGTCAAAGGTCTTATTTTCTTTCGGTATGCTATGCAAAAGAGCATCTCCTTTTCCTGTTTTCAGTGAATAAGCTATACATTTCAAACAATTTCTTGTATGTTTTTTTTGTCTTCTCTTTCATATTTGGAAACCAGTATCCTCTTCCTATTGCTTCCATCATTTTGTCCCTGCCAATATGACATTTATATAATATGATATTTATATAATACATGCTCTTCCATATCTTCCGGTACAATCCTTTCCTCATTTGTTTTCCTATATACTATACAATTTCGCACTTGAAACAGTTTGTTGTCCTTTTCTTGTAAACATGTTTTGACATAAATTCTAAAATTGCGTAACGCATATATTATTGCTTGTGTTTCTACCTCAAAACTGTGGTATTTTGCTTCTGTTTCTGTAGTGTGTTTGGAAAAATAAGAAATAGGGTGTAACCGCTTATCCTCTTTTTTTTTTGAAGCAAAACTGATCCAAACCCCAAAGCACTGGGATCACAGTGTAATTCAGTTTCATCATTTCTTATTTAAATTTAAAAAACAATTCAACTCATTTTCCCCAAATTTAAACTTTTTATCCTTTTTTAATAAATCATACAATCATACAAGCAGAAGAAACATAGAGAAAACAAAGCAGCGATCAATTCTTTCCCGTGTTTTAGACATAGATCTGCTTGCGTCGAAAGGCTAAAGAAAACTAAATCCACCCTCATGCTTTGTTTTCTTCGACTTCGGCAGCTGTTCGGCTTATATGAATAAAATGCGCCGAACGTGTTCGTGATATGAGTGCCGGGCCCTCATGTGTAGGTCACTCTCTCAAGCGCACGAACACACAAAATGAGAGCGTGAGAGAAAGAGAGAGAGGGAGAGAGAAAGAGAGAGATATTATGCAGCATCGATTTATTGACTCGTAAATGAAAATAATAAACTATTTGTTAGTTAGTTAAAAAAAGTATATGAAGAAAATAGGTGAATAATTTTCGTGCAACGAATAATCTTTCAAATAACGGACGTTTAGCTTAAGTGTCTCAAAAATTCGAACGAGTGAGCGAGTTAGCGAGATCCGATCAGCTGTCACAACGCTGCCGATTCTGTGCCTAACGCCATAAATCTGATCAACTGAAGTAGGCGAAGGCAAGGTTTGACTTGAAGTGATTTATTTGGGGCCGCAAGCCTAGTATTTATAGGTAGGCAATTACATGGAGTCTTATGGCTAGTGTCCTTAACGGTACTTAAAGCTAAACATTGTGCTTAGGTTTTAATTAATGATAATCTGTTCCTAAAAGTATGTGGTCTATGTGCTATTCCTAAAAGTATACTACACCTCCTTTTTTTCAAATTCATATTTTTCTTATAGCAATTTTATTCTAAGTGTACTGTTTGCTTTTTGTTTTTACTATCAGTTACTACCTTGTTATTATTAGGATCTATGTTCTGTATTTTATATTTGCCTATGTATTTGTTTTCCAATTTGTGCCCTGTCTCATTCTATAGAAGAATTTCTTGTCCTTCAGTTAGTGATACTTTTTTTGTGTTTTTATCATATGTTTCCTTTTGTAATGCTTTAAATTTTTCAATAAGAAATTTGGCTCTATTTTGTGCTATTTGCAATTTGAATTTTATTTCTTTATTGAAGTCATCAATGTTGTAGATGGGATCTACAGTCTCAGATGAAAAAGGGACAGTTTTAGGATGTTTCGCAAAGACTAGTTCAAAAGGTGATTAACCATGTACGGTGGATGGAGTGGTATTAAAGCAATATGTGAAGTATGCTAGATATTCATCCCAATCGTCCTTTTTAATAGATATATATGACCTGATGTACTCGTTGAAAGTTCTATGGCTCCTTTCTACTGTTC
Organism: Drosophila insularis; assembly: GCA_018903935.1. Taxonomy (NCBI): domain Eukaryota; kingdom Metazoa; phylum Arthropoda; class Insecta; order Diptera; family Drosophilidae; genus Drosophila; species Drosophila insularis. The sequence continues at coordinate 6,555,795 of JAEIFP010002302.1, forward strand.
CAAGAGTTTGATGATGGTGAGCCGTGGAGTTATTTTTAGTTATGTTAAAATTTTTGCAGAGTTCTATTACTATTGAATTCATATATTCTGTTCCCATGTATGTTAGAATTGTTTTGACTGAGCCGTAAATTAAAATAAATTTTTCAAATATTGCCTTTGCAACCGCTTTTGCACTTTTGTTTGGTATTGGTATTGATTGGTAATATTAAGTATTTTATTAGTTTTTATATTTTCAAATTTAATTCTGGAAAGAGAGCATCTGCTGCGCAATTTTCTTGTCCTCTGATGTATTCTATAGGAAAATCGAACTCTTCTAAATAACCTTAATCTAGTAAGTTTTGACGATGGGTTTTTTAAAGAAAATAGATATGTTAATGGCTGATGGTCAGTTGTAATTATGAATTTTTTTCCGTATATGTACATATGTATGTATAGCTGTTAATTCTTGCTCTATTGTTGACTTATTGCTGAGCATAATTTATGTATGTAGAGATTCCTTCACGAATTCCCTGTTTGTCTATTTTTAGGATTTCATAATCGGACAAGTTTTCATTTAATAGGTTTATGTTTGTAATTTGCACGTCTGTGTTGTTAGTATTTAATATGAGGACATATGGGTTAGTCTTAGAAGCAATTGTGTTTGCAACGAATACTCCAATTGAATTTTTTTATAAAGTCAAGCCTCAGGATTCCGTCACATACATCAACTCCTGTGTCTAATAGTAATTTTATTGTCCCTACATCGTCAAAGTTTAATGTTATGTAGCTATTAAGGTTGCAATTTAAACTATATATTTCATTTGTTCGATTTTTTACATCAGAGGACTTTCGGAGTTTTCCGAATTTTCTTCTACGTTTGTAAATCTGACATTATTATTTTGTTGTGTTTTAGGAGGATAATTAGTTTTTGTATTGCTATTGTTATAATTTCTTCGATTATAATTATTATGCTAATCAAAAAAGCTTCTGCTCTCTGACGTGACGGTCATGTTTTTTCATAGCTCCTGAGTTTTTATCAATATTTATTGTTTTCTCTCAATTTTTAATTGTGCTTAGTCTGTTTACATTTTCGTTGGTATGATTTGCTTGAGACCCGTGTGTTTTATTTGCAGAATTTGCCAAATTAACTAGTTTTATTTTCGTGATTAGTGTTTGGTGCATTTTATATACATATATATATTTTTTTCCCCTTTTCTCTCTCGTCATTGCTTCTGTAGTTGATCCCCTCACCGCTCCGATCATACCATCAGTGCTAGTGTTTTTTTTATTATTTTATTTTTGTTGTTCTCTCTTCTTTGTGCTTGTGCTCAGCTTCTCTGCCGCGTAATTACTTTTGTAACGCCGCCTCTCAAAGCTTGGCTTATAACTGTTCTTGCACTCTTTCTTGTGCTGTGTACTCTAGCTGTCTCTTTGTTTTATTTGTATTTATTGATTTTATATCGATAATTATCTTAGTGCTTTGTATTTAAATTTAAAATTTTGTATATATTTTTGAAATGTGTTAATTTTGGCGTTTCAATGGCTTGTTGTCTACCTAGATAGAGCAATATCGTGTTGGCTCTGCGATAATCTTATTCACTTAAAATGTGCTGGCCTCAATAGACGCGACTACGACAAATTTTCTGGTTTGTCTGTGTCTAAGCCTGAGCTTGGCTTAATGCGCTGGACTTGCCCATCTTGTGTTAGCCAGCAGCTTGATTTTAGCCGTATGTATAGGGATCTTCGTTTAAAGTTTCTTTCTTTAAACAAACTGGCCAAACAGCTGTCTAACGACTGTGAATCTAGCGTACATTTATTGTCGCAATTTAAGTTTAATCCACCTTCTGAGAAGTTACCCAAGAAATGTACCCTTGAGTTGCCTCGTAAGCAGTCGCCAGCACTCTCTATTACATCGTCTCACATTTTACTTTCGCCTACACCATCTTCTTGTCCCTCTTTATGCTCTTCTTTTCAGATTGAAGTACCCTTTACAAGAACTGGTGTACCTCAATCTATCCCTCACGGGAACTCTGATCAATCACAGGATCATGCTGGCTCTCAATCACTTGCGGATCCCAATGCTCCTCCGCCTCCACTAACTGTAGTGCCTCATCGCAAACAATTATTTATCTCTAGGCTTGGTCCAGATACTTCTGAGTTGTCTGTGGCAGCTTACATTGGTAATATATGCCCTGCTAAGGTTTTAATTCAAAAGTTTAAGTTTTCAAGGCCTCGCGAAATCTCCTCTTTTAAAATTACAGTACCAAATGAGTATTTTTCAGCTATGGTTGACACTAATTTCTGGCCAGAGGGCCTAGTTGTTCACGAGTTTGCGCCCAATAAGCGCTCCCGTCCGTCCACCTTCCTAATTTATCTTCTGCTTCAAAAAACTAATAACGTCTAGTCTTTGCATTTATTATCAAAATGTAAGAGGACTTCTTACCAAGCTCTCGAACCTGTTCTGTGATAGCCAAACCTTTTCGGCTGACATATTAGCTTTCTCTGAAACTTGGCTTAACTCCTCTGTTTTGGATAATGAAATTCTTTCTAATAACTTTATTTCTTATAGGCTTGATCGTGTTGGTCGTCGTGGCGGTGGAGTACTCATTGCTGTGTTGTGCCGATTGATCTGCCCTTAGGTGTTAAGTTTATTTGCGTCGAAGTTACATGTTCCAACTTTAGCTTATATATTTCTTGTTCATATATTCCTCCAGCTTCTGATATCATGACCTATATGCACCATTCTGATGGTTTGCGAACTATTTTTAATAGTCTTAAAGATCGTGATTTCCTTATAGTTTTAGGTGATTTCAACTTGCCTAATATTTCTTGGCTTGTTGATGATAATCTATCTTTCTTAATTCCTTCATCTCAACATGTTTTTCTTGATTGCCTACTTGAATGTCCGCTATATCAGTTGAATTCTTTCCTTAACTCTTCTAAAAGAATCCTTGATCTTGTTTTTGTCTCTGATCCCACTGTTAGTGCTGTATCCCGAACACAGCCCCTAGTGAAACCTGAAGATCCTTATCACCCTACCATTGAAGTTACTATTTCTTACAATTCCGTTACTAAATCACTTAATAACATCGCAAATTCTCGTCGTAGATGTTTTCGTAAAACAAATTTCAATCTTCTTAATAGCCTTATTTTCTCTTTTGATTGGTCATTTCTATTTGAGTGCTGCGATATAGATTGTGCAGTGAAGTTTTTCTACTCTGCTCTTAATTCTCTAATTGATAAATGCGTTCCTTATGTGAATGTCTCTACTGTCTCCAGCGCACCAGTCTGGTTCACACGTAGACTCTCTAATCTCCGCAATATTAAATCGAGATATTTTAAAAGATTTAAAAAAACTGGTTCGCGACTTGACTATGCAAATTACTGTATAGCCAAATCTCAATTTTGTCTTTTAAACACTCAATGCTACAATAATTATATCGTTCGCTGTAAGGTTGAATTTTATAAGAACCCCAAAAGATTTTACAACTTTGTTAATTCCAAAAGACGCTCTAATGTACTACCTTCCACCTTCAGACTTAATGACCAGACTGCTAATAATGACACAGATATTGCAGATCTGTTTGCTAAATTCTTTCAGTCGACTTATTCTATACACTTCGTTAGTTCGCCCTATTCTCGAATATTGCTCGCCAGTGTGGAACCCGCAATATGATGTTTACCAGCGTAGTATTGAATCGGTACAGAAGCAATTCCTTAAGTTTGCATTACGCGGTCTTAATTGGGACCCTACCTTTTTATTCTGACAGACTTCTTCTTATTAATCTTCCTTCACTTTACAACCGTAGGCTCGTTTTTGGCATTCTCTTACTCCATAAACTAGTCAACGGCGAAGTCATTTATACTAATTTACTAGGTACGCTATATTTTTGTGTTCCCTCACGTCGGACCAGAAACTTTTTTCCTATTTACCTTAGTAGATGTCTGACTAACTACTCTCTTCACGAACCTTTTCATGTTCTTTGCCAATTTTTTAACAACCTTTCTCACCTAATTTCTCCTCATCTTTCTGTCACTTCTCTTCGCGCTATACTTTTTAATCATCTACAGCGAAACCAATGAAAATATTCTGGACTTGGATTGGCTGCAACTCATCCCTGACCACATTGGCTGTGAATCGGGGCATAGCTGGCACCTTATGCAAATAAAACACCTCCACCGGGTCGGGGATGTTTGGTTGTGTATATAGCTAAGCTAATCTTCTTCAATTAATTACTATCTGACTTTAGCTTAAGCTTTTTCGTTGACTGCTGTGTTAGTTGACGTAAATAAATAAATAAATAAATAAATTACTATAGTTATTGTAATTCCTAGTATTGTAATAGTTAGTATTATCATTTGGGTTTCTATTTTGGTAATTATTATTATAATTTCTATTATTATTATTGTACAAGTTCCTATTTGTGTAATTGTTTCTTTTAGTATAAAACACGCTGTGATCCTGTTCCATATTTGTAGATGTATTTATAAATTTAGCTACAACATCATTCATTTCAGTAAAATTGCCTGCTTCTATTATTGTTCTGACCTTTTCGTTATCGCAGTTCTTAATGATTGATTTCACTGCTGTTTGAGTTGCATATTTCTTTGCTTTGCTTTCACCCTTAATTTCTTTTTTTAATGTTTGGATTATACCATTTATAGTGTTTTCATTTGTTACTAGTAGTCCAACGTCCCCTTTTAGTTTTGTTTTTATGACTTTAATAGCTGTTTCTTCATGTTCTGCTTTTATTTCATTGACTAATTCCAGTGACTAATTCCAGTGAATCATGTTCCAACTTTAGCTTATATATTTCTTGTTCACATATTCCTCCAGCTTCTGATATCATGACCTATATGCACCATGCTGATGCTTTGCAAACTATTTTTAATAGTCTTAAAGATCGTGATTTCCTTATAGTTTTAGGTGATTTCAACTTGCCTAATATTTTTTGGCTTGTTGATGATAATCTATCTTTCTTAATTCCTTCATCTCAACATGTTTTTCTTGATTGCCTACTTGAATGTCCGCTATATCAGTTGAATTCTTTCCTTAACTCTTCTAAAAGAATCCTTGATCTTGTTTTTGTCTCTGATCCCACTGTTAGTGCTGTATCCCGAACACAGCCCCTAGTGAAACCTGAAGATCCTTATCACCCTACCATTGAAGTTACTATTTCTTACAATTCCGTTACTAAATCACTTAATAACATCGCAAATTCTCGTCGTAGATGTTTTCGTAAAACAAATTTCAATCTTCCTAATAGCCTTATTTTCTCTTTTGATTGGTCATTTCTATTTGAGTGCTGCGATATAGATTGTGCAGTGAAGTTTTTCTACTCTGCTCTTAATTCTCTAATTGATAAATGCGTTCCTTATGTGAATGTCTCTACCGTCTCCAGCGCGCCAGTCTGGTTCACACGTAGGCTCTCTAATCTCCGCAATATTAAATCGAAATATTTTAAAAGATTTAAAAAAACTGGTTCGCGACTTGACTATGCAAATTACTGTATAGCCAAATCTCAATTTTGTCTTTTAAACACTCAATGCTACAATAATTATATCGTTCGCTGTAAGGTTGAATTTTATAAGAACCCCAAAAGATTTTACAACTTTGTTAATTCCAAAAGACGCTCTAATGTACTACCTTCCACCTTCAGACTTAATGACCAGACTGCTAATAATGACACAGATATGGCAGATCTGTTTGCTAAATTCTTTCAGTCGACTTATTCTACTACTGTTTCGGATCCCACAACCTATCCCTTTTCAATCCCACATTTAAATTGTATGTTTTTTCCTAGTATTACTGAAGACTGTATTATCTCTAGCTTGTCATCTATGACGTCTTCCTTCGTTCCCGGTCCTGATAATATACCTAGTTGCATCCTTAAAATGTGTTCGATTTCCCTATATAAGCCTTTATCTCGGTTATTCTTTATATCGAGTGAGACTTGTAGCTTTCCCGATATTTTGAAGGAGTCTTTTATTATTCCGCTTTTTAAAAAGGGTAGCAAATCGGATGTTTCTAACTACCGTGGCATTGCCAAACTTTCGGCAATACCAAAGCTGTTTGAGAAAATTATTACGTTTTCCCTTCAACACCTATCCAGATCCACTATTTCTCCTTGTCAGCATGGCTTCATGAAATTTCGTTCGTCGCTTTCTAACCTTTTAGAATTGACTACCCTTGTACACCATGGCTTCCGTAAAAAGTGTCAAACTGATGTTATTTATACTGACTTTAGTAAGGCTTTCGATACGGTTGATCATTCTATGCTTCTCGCGAAACTTAACATCATGGGTTTTTCCCCGAAACTGTTGGCTTGGTTAAAGTCGTATCTTATTGGCAGAACCCAAAAGGTGTCTTTTCGTTCCTCAATATCTAAAACTATTCAAGTTACGTCAGGTGTACCCCAAGGCAGTCATCTGGGCCCACTGTTATTTACCCTGTTTATAAATGATTTACCCTTGGCCTTGGTTCACTCACGCGTGCTCATGTTTGCGGATGACGTCAAGATTTGTTATTCCTATAATGATCCTTCTTTCCAACAGTACTTGCAATCTGATCTCGATGCGTTCTGTGATTGGTGCCACGTTAATAAATTACACCTTAATGCCTCTAAGTGTTCTTTTATGACTTTCAGTCGTTTGTCTCCGTTCCTAGCTCATTACTCCATTAAGTCTGTTCTGTTAGATTGTGTACCATACTTTAAAGACTTAGGCGTTATGTTTGACCCAAAACTTTCATTTAATGTTCATATTGCTTCAATTGTCAATAGAGCATGCAGCCTTCTTGGCTTTATTAAACGTTGGGCTAAAGAATTTGATGATCCCTATGTAACAAAGGTTTTATACACTTCGTTTGTTCGCCCTATTCTCGAATATTGCTCGCCAGTGTGGAACCCGCAATATGATGTTCACCAGCGTAGTATTGAATCGGTACAGAAGCAATTCCTTAAGTTTGCGTTACGCGGTCTTAATTGGGACCCTACCTTCTTATTCTGACAGACTTCTTCTTATTAATCTTCCTTCACTTTACAACCGTAGGCTCGTTTTTGGCATTCTCTTACTCCATAAACTAGTCAACGGCGAAGTCATTTCTACTAATTTACTAGGTACGCTATATTTTTGTGTTCCCTCACGTCGGACTAGAAACTTTTTTCCTATTTACCTTAGTAGATGTCTGACTAACTACTCTCTTCACGAACCTTTTCGTGTTCTTTGCCAATTTTTTAACAACCTTTCTCACCTAATTTCTCCTTATCTTTCTGTCACTTCTCTTCGCGCTATACTTTTTAATCATCTACAGCGAAACCAATGAAAATATTCTGGACTTGGATTGGCTGCAACTCATCCCTGACCACATTGGCTGTGAATCGGGGCATAGCTGGCACCTTATGCAAATAAAACACCTCCACCGGGTCGGGGATGTTTAGTTGTGTATATAGCTAAGCTATCTTCTTCAATTAATTACTATCTGTCTTTAGCTTAAGCTTTTTCGTTGACTGCTGTGTTAGTTGACGTAAATAAATAAATAAATAAATAAATTACTATAGTTATTGTAATTCCTGACTTGTAATAGTTAGTATTATCATTTGGGTTTCTATTTTGGTAATTATTATTATAATTTCTATTATTATTATTGTACGAGTTCCTATTTGTGTAATTGTTTCTTTTAGTATAAAACACGCTGTGATCCTGTTCCATATTTGTAGATGTATTTATAAATTTAGCTACAACATCATTCATTTCAGTAAAATTGCCTGCTTCTATTATTGTTCTGACCTTTTCGTTATCGCAGTTCTTAATGATTGTTAGTGCTGTATCCCGAACACAGCCCCTAGTGAAACCTGAAGATCCTTATCACCCTACCATTGAAGTTACTATTTCTTACAATTCCGTTACTAAATCACTTAATAACATCGCAAATTCTCGTCGTAGATGTTTTCGTAAAACAAATTTCAATCTTCTTAATAGCCTTATTTTCTCTTTTGATTGGTCATTTCTATTTGAGTGCTGCGATATAGATTGTGCAGTGAAGTTTTTCTACTCTGCTCTTAATTCTCTAATTGATAAATGCGTTCCTTATGTGAATGTCTCTACTGTCTCCAGCGCGCCAGTCTGGTTCACACGTAGACTCTCTAATCTCCGCAATATTAAATCGAGATATTTTAAAAGATTTAAAAAAACTGGTTCGCGACTTGACTATGCAAATTACTGTATAGCCAAATCTCAATTTTGTCTTTTAAACACTCAATGCTACAATAATTATATCGTTCGCTGTAAGGTTGAATTTTATAAGAACCCCAAAAGATTTTACAACTTTGTTAATTCCAAAAGACGCTCTAATGTACTACCTTCCACCTTCAGACTTAATGACCAGACTGCTAATAATGACACAGATATGGCAGATCTGTTTGCTAAATTCTTTCAGTCGACTTATTCTACTACTGTTTCGGATCCCACAACCTATCCCTTTTCAATCCCACATTTAAATTGTATGTTTTTTCCTAGTATTACTGAAGACTGTATTATCTCTAGCTTGTCATCTATGACGTCTTCCTTCGTTCCCGGTCCTGATAATATACCTAGTTGCATCCTTAAAATGTGTTCGATTTCCCTATATAAGCCTTTCCCGATATTTTGAAGGAGTCTTTTATTATTCCGCTTTTTAAGAAGGGTAGCAAATCGAATGTTTCTAACTACCGTGGCATTGCCAAACTTTCGGCAATACCAAAGCTGTTTGAGAAAATTATTACGTTTTCCCTTCAACACCTATCCAGATCCACTATTTCTCCTTGTCAGCATGGCTTCATGAAATTTCGTTCGTCGCTTCACCATGGCTTCCGTAAAAAGTGTCAAACTGATGTTATTTATACTGACTTTAGTAAGGCTTTCGATACGGTTGATCATTCTATGCTTCTCGCGAAACTTAACATCATGGGTTTTTCCCCGAAACTGTTGGCTTGGTTAAAGTCGTATCTTATTGGCAGAACCCAAAAGGTGTCTTTTCGTTCCTCAATATCTAAAACAATTCAAGTTACGTCAGGTGTACCCCAAGGCAGTCATCTGGGCCCACTGTTATTTACCCTGTTTATAAATGATTTACCCTAGGCCTTGGTTCACTCACGCGTGCTCATATTTGCGGATGACGTCAAGATTTGTTATTCCTATAATGATCCTTCTTTCCAACAGTACTTGCAATCTGATCTCGATGCGTTCTGTGATTGGTGCCACGTTAATAAATTACACCTTAATGCCTCTAAGTGTTCTTTTATGACTTTCAGTCGTTTGTCTCCGTTCCTAGCTCATTACTCCATTAAGTCTGTTCTGTTAGATTGTGTACCATACTTTAAAGACTTAGGCGTTATGTTTGACCCAAAACTTTCATTTAATGTTCATATTGCTTCAATTGTCAATAGAGCATGCAGCCTTCTTGGCTTTATTAAACGTTGGGCCAAAGAATTTGATGATCCCTATGTAACAAAGGTTTTATACACTTCGTTAGTTCGCCCTATTCTCGAATATTGCTCGCCAGTGTGGAACCCGCAATATGATGTTTACCAGCGTAGTATTGAATCGGTACAGAAGCAATTCCTTAAGTTTGCGTTACGCGGTCTTAATTGGGACCTTACCTTTTTATTCTGACAGACTTCTTCTTATTAATCTTCCTTCACTTTACAACCGTAGGCTCGTTTTTGGCATTCTCTTACTCCATAAACTAGTCAACGGCGAAGTCATTTATACTAATTTACTAGGTACGCTATATTTTTGTGTTCCCTCACGTCGGACCAGAAACTTTTTTCCTATTTACCTTAGTAGATGTCTGACTAACTACTCTCTTCACGAACCTTTTCATGTTCTTTGCCAATTTTTTAACAACCTTTCTCACCTAATTTCTCCTCATCTTTCTGTCACTTCTCTTCGCGCTATACTTTTTAATCATCTACAGCGAAACCAATGAAAATATTCTGGACTTGGATTGGCTGCAACTCATCCCTGACCACATTGGCTGTGAATCGGGGCATAGCTGGCACCTTATGCAAATAAAACACCTCCACCGGGTCGGGGATGTTTAGTTGTGTATATAGCTAAGCTAATCTTCTTCAATTAATTACTATCTGACTTTAGCTTAAGCTTTTTCGTTGACTGCTGTGTTAGTTGACGTAAATAAATAAATAAATAAATAAATTACTATAGTTATTGTAATTCCTAGTATTGTAATAGTTAGTATTATCATTTGGGTTTCTATTTTGGTAATTATTATTATAATTTCTATTATTATTATTGTACAAGTTCCTATTTGTGTAATTGTTTCTTTTAGTATAAAACACGCTGTGATCCTGTTCCATATTTGTAGATGTATTTATAAATTTAGCTACAACATCATTCACTTCAGTAAAATTGCCTGCTTCTATTATTGTTCTGACCTTTTCGTTATCGCAGTTCTTAATGATTGATTTCACTGCTGTTTGAGTTGCATATTTCTTTGCTTTGCTTTCACCCTTAATTTCTTTTTTTAATGTTTGGATTATACCATTTATAGTGTTTTCATTTGTTACTAGTAGTCCAACGTCCCCTTTTAGTTTTGTTTTTATGACTTTAATAGCTGTTTCTTCATGTTCTGCTTTTATTTCATTGACTAATTCCAGTGACTAATTCCAGTGAATCATGTTCCAACTGTAGCTTATATATTTCTTGTTCACGTATTCCTCCAGCTTCTGATATCATGACCTATATGCACTATGCTGATGCTTTGCAAACTATTTTTAATAGTCTTAAAGATCGTGATTTCCTTATAGTTTTAGGTGATTTCAACTTGCCTAATATTTTTTGGCTTGTTGATGATAATCTATCTTTCTTAATTCCTTCATCTCAACATGTTTTTCTTGATTGCCTACTTGAATGTCCGCTATATCAGTTGAATTCTTTCCTTAACTCTTCTAAAAGAATCCTTGATCTTGTTTTTGTCTCTGATCCCACTGTTAGTGCTGTATCCCGAACACAGCCCCTAGTGAAACCTGAAGATCCTTATCACCCTACCATTGAAGTTACTATTTCTTACAATTCCGTTACTAAATCACTTAATAACATCGCAAATTCTCGTCGTAGATGTTTTCGTAAAACAAATTTCAATCTTCCTAATAGCCTTATTTTCTCTTTTGATTGGTCATTTCTATTTGAGTGCTGCGATATAGATTGTGCAGTGAAGTTTTTCTACTCTGCTCTTAATTCTCTAATTGATAAATGCGTTCCTTATGTGAATGTCTCTACCGTCTCCAGCGCGCCAGTCTGGTTCACACGTAGGCTCTCTAATCTCCGCAATATTAAATCGAAATATTTTAAAAGATTTAAAAAAACTGGTTCGCGACTTGACTATGCAAATTACTGTATAGCCAAATCTCAATTTTGTCTTTTAAACACTCAATGCTACAATAATTATATCGTTCGCTGTAAGGTTGAATTTTATAAGAACCCCAAAAGATTTTACAACTTTGTTAATTCCAAAAGACGCTCTAATGTACTACCTTCCACCTTCAGACTTAATGACCAGACTGCTAATAATGACACAGATATTGCAGATCTGTTTGCTAAATTCTTTCAGTCGACTTATTCTACTACTGTTTCGGATCCCACAACCTATCCCTTTTCAATCCCACATTTAAATTGTATGTTTTTTCCTAGTATTACTGAAGACTGTATTATCTCTAGCTTGTCATCTATGACGTCTTCCTTCGTTCCCGGTCCTGATAATATACCTAGTTGCATCCTTAAAATGTGTTCGATTTCCCTATCTAAGCCTTTATCTCGGTTATTCTTTATATCGAGTGAGACTTGTAGCTTTCCCGATATTTTGAAGGAGTCTTTTATTATTCCGCTTTTTAAAAAGGGTAGCAAATCGGATGTTTCTAACTACCGTGGCATTGCCAAACTTTCGGCAATACCAAAGCTGTTTGAGAAAATTATTACGTTTTCCCTTCAACACCTATCCAGATCCACTATTTCTCCTTGTCAGCATGGCTTCATGAAAGGTCGTTCGTCGCTTTCTAACCTTTTAGAATTGACTACCCTTGTACACCATGGCTTCCGTAAAAAGTGTCAAACTGATGTTATTTATACTGACTTTAGTAAGGCTTTCGATACGGTTGATCATTCTATGCTTCTCGCGAAACTTAACATCATGGGTTTTTCCCCGAAACTGTTGGCTTGGTTAAAGTCGTATCTTATTGGCAGAACCCAAAAGGTGTCTTTTCGTTCCTCAATATCTAAAACTATTCAAGTTACGTCAGGTGTACCCCAAGGCAGTCATCTGGGCCCACTGTTATTTACCCTGTTTATAAATGATTTACCCTTGGCCTTGGTTCACTCACGCGTGCTCATGTTTGCGGATGACGTCAAGATTTGTTATTCCTATAATGATCCTTCTTTCCAACAGTACTTGCAATCTGATCTCGATGCGTTCTGTGATTGGTGCCACGTTAATAAATTACACCTTAATGCCTCTAAGTGTTCTTTTATGACTTTCAGTCGTTTGTCTCCGTTCCTAGCTCATTACTCCATTAAGTCTGTTCTGTTAGATTGTGTACCATACTTTAAAGACTTAGGCGTTATGTTTGACCCAAAACTTTCATTTAATGTTCATATTGCTTCAATTGTCAATAGAGCATGCAGCCTTCTTGGCTTTATTAAACGTTGGGCTAAAGAATTTGATGATCCCTATGTAACAAAGGTTTTATACACTTCGTTTGTTCGCCCTATTCTCGAATATTGCTCGCCAGTGTGGAACCCGCAATATGATGTTCACCAGCGTAGTATTGAATCGGTACAGAAGCAATTCCTTAAGTTTGCGTTACGCGGTCTTAATTGGGACCCTACCTTCTTATTCTGACAGACTTCTTATTAATCTTCCTTCACTTTACAACCGTAGGCTCGTTTTTGGCATTCTCTTACTCCATAAACTAGTCAACGGCGAAGTCATTTCTACTAATTTACTAGGTACGCTATATTTTTGTGTTCCCTCACGTCGGACTAGAAACTTTTTTCCTATTTACCTTAGTAGATGTCTGACTAACTACTCTCTTCACGAACCTTTTCGTGTTCTTTGCCAATTTTTTAACAACCTTTCTCACCTAATTTCTCCTTATCTTTCTGTCACTTCTCTTCGCGCTATACTTTTTAATCATCTACAGCGAAACCAATGAAAATATTCTGGACTTGGATTGGCTGCAACTCATCCCTGACCACATTGGCTGTGAATCGGGGCATAGCTGGCACCTTATGCAAATAAAACACCTCCACCGGGTCGGGGATGTTTAGTTGTGTATATAGCTAAGCTATCTTCTTCAATTAATTACTATCTGTCTTTAGCTTAAGCTTTTTCGTTGACTGCTGTGTTAGTTGACGTAAATAAATAAATAAATAAATAAATTACTATAGTTATTGTAATTCCTGACTTGTAATAGTTAGTATTATCATTTGGGTTTCTATTTTGGTAATTATTATTATAATTTCTATTATTATTATTGTACGAGTTCCTATTTGTGTAATTGTTTCTTTTAGTATAAAACACGCTGTGATCCTGTTCCATATTTGTAGATGTATTTATAAATTTAGCTACAACATCATTCATTTCAGTAAAATTGCCTGCTTCTATTATTGTTCTGACCTTTTCGTTATCGCAGTTCTTAATGATTGATTTCACTGCTGTTTGAGTTGCATATTTCTTTGCTGTTTTAGGGTTTACGTTGTCTGTTATGAATGCGCGTTTCAATGATTTAGTGAGATATTCTATTTCTGACATAAATAAACTTGCGTTCTTGCCATTTTGTTTTAAATTCATTAATCTTGCCTCTGCTACCTGAACTGTTTCACCCTTAATTTCTTTTTTTAATGTTTGGATTATACCATTTATAGTGTTTTCATTTGTTACTAGTAGTCCAACGTCCCCTTTTAGTTTTGTTTTTATGACTTTAATAGCTGTTTCTTCATGTTCTGCTTTTCTTTCATTGACTAATTCCAGTGAATCTATGAAACTTTGAAGTGTTTCTACTTTACCATCATACTCTTAATTCAGCTTAGAAGCTGTATTAAGAAATTCAATCTTTGTTTGCACCATCTTTGGTTTTGTATTAATGTCTAGAATATCTGGGTTATCTTCTACACCTGGCTCTTCTGTGTCTTTTGCTACTAGAGGTTCAAAAGTTGCTTCTAGATTCGAATCTACCGGTATTGTGAATTTTATATTATGTTTTGTTGCTATACTTATTAGTTGTTTATTTAAACTGTATATTAGCTCAGTGAAGATTTTACTATTTGATTCATTGCATATTTCTGTATTGTTATTCTTTATTTTATTGTAACTCTCAAAGATAGTTTCAAGGTGCTTATTAATGGTCTGAGGGTGTATGTAAATTGTCTTATTTATGCACTTGTACGCTTTCTGAAACTTTTCTTTTAATATTTCTATGTTCTGGTCCATTTGAAATTCTATTACTTTTGGTTTTATCTTTATGGCATAATAAATTCCCTTAAATTAATTTCGTTCTCTTAGTATTATATATATATTTTTTTTCTTATATTGTATTGTATTTCAATTTGTTTAATTTTCTATTTTCTAATATTTAATTGTTTTCAAAAAAAATTTTTTGTTAATTTTCTTATAGGGTATTTAGACTTCGTTATTGGGCAAATTTGATCTTGTGGAGCTTGCTGCGATCAAAAAGCTTTATGTGTGCTTGCAAGCTTTGTAAACTTTACTTGAGCTTTTTGTATTTAACTGCATTGAACTTTTTTAAAAGCTTGCTTTGATCGCGGAAAGCTTTACAAGTGTGCTTATGTTGTTCGTGCATTTTTGAGTGCAGGTGTTTGACATGTGCCTCAAAAATGTGCTCTTCTTTAGGTATGTTGGGGTATATTAGGCTGATTGTAATTTATTATTTATATATATATGTTTATATATTTTTTTTGTGTATGTTTAATTTTAGTGTATATTTCAAAAATATGAATTTTTGTGTTTTTTTTTTCTTCTTTTTGTTTCGAGGGTATTTTCGCTAAGATAGACTTATTCAAAAAAAAAAGGAATTTGTAAACAATATATATTAATTTTTTTCCATTTTATTTTTATTTTTTTGGTTTGTTTTTTTTTTTTAATTTTTTGTGTATTTAAATTAATTGATAGTGGCAGCGCAAAAATCGCCTCTTGTCACAAAGGTGCTTATATAAGCACTCTTTTTTATTAAATTGAAAATAACATTTTTTTTTTTATACTTTAATGCTGCATCTGCTGTTGTTGCCTGCTGATTTCTCTGGTGCGTTTTCTCCAATTCGTCTATCTTGCTCCAAAGTTTGCACGCTTCTGCCCAGGGTGGTGGCGGGTCGCTGTTAATTTGTGCCAGTAGAGCCGCACGCTACTTCCTAAAGCAAACCAGGTGGCCGCCTCGGCGCTTTGGCCTTAGGACAAGGGGGATTGCCGTCAGCGCATCCTCCTCTCGCCTCCTTCTTGCCAGCTCCGCTCGTGTGCAGGTTGCCTGGCCCGGTACTCTTCGATGGTCAGAGGCCGTGGTCCGTCCAGCGGGCAGTCCTCCAATGCCTTCTGTAGCGCCTCTTTGTTGTTCTGTGGCATTGGTTGTTGTTGTTTTTTTTTTTTTTTTGTTATTATTTTGCCTCTTTTTTTTTTGTATGGCAATGAAATCATTTGGTTTGCCTATTTTAATTTTTGCCGATATAAGGCATGATCGCCATGAAGTAGGCGAAGGCAAGGTTTGACTTGAATGATTTATTTGGGACTGCAAGCCCAGTATTTACATGGAGTCTTATGGCTAGTGTCCTTAACGGTACTTAAAGCTAAACATTGTGCTTAGGTTCTAATTAATGATAATCTGTTCCTAAAAGTATGTGGAATAGCACATAGTATTCCTAAAAGATTACTACAAAATAGAGCTGTGCGAAACATCGATGTAGTATCGATACATCGATGTTTCTCCTTTCGTAAAAAACATCGATTTTTTTTCTCCGATGTTCGATGTTTTTGTTTGTTTTTCCATCACTTAGAAAAAAACGCAGTAAAGCTAGAACGTAATCTTGGGAGTTATTGGTGTTGGCAGGCAGCGTTTATAATGGAAAAATATCTTAGAGCTTCAAATGGGCAAGGTATGTATATATATTAACTGTACGTTCTTTCCAAGTTAACCTCTGTGCTTTGTATTATTTGTAGGGGAGTATGTAGGTGTATGTAGTGCGGCAACCATTGAAGAAAAACAACAAGAGGAAGAGACGAAAGCCAAAAAGGCGCGATATGGGCAGTCCAATGTGTGGAATTTTTTTGATAAGTCCTCGGATGGGAAAACTGCCAAATGTTTAAAATGTGGTAGAATTTATCAAACCAGCGGAAACACCACCAACATGGCGGGGCCTTTAAAGCGGGTACACCCAAAGTTAACGAGTGAGTTGCCAAAGGCTTCAGGACAAATTTCCGTTTTTTTTTTGGATAAAAAATATGAAGCCTCATCCAAACGGAAGAAAGATTTGGACAGCGCATTGTTAAATTTTATTTGCTCCGATTTACGTCCATTTTACATTGTAGAAAATGAGGGATTAAAGCAATTTGTAAATGCTTTGGATCCCCGATACGAATTGCCTTCGCGATCAACATTGCTTTCAACATGTTATAATAATTTATTCATGAACATGAGAATGAAACTGAAAAGCATCTTGCAAGAAGTGCCCCGTTTTCGGCTGACGAAATTTTAATTTTAAAAGACTTACAAATTTTATTGCAACCTTTTGAGTGTGCAACATTGCAAACTTCTTCGCGAACGTTGGTCACGGTGTCATTAATAATTCCTGTAACTTGCGGATTTCTGCATAATTTGCAATTGTTAAAAAATGACATAAAAACAGACGAAGGTTGCGAAAGCTGCGATTGCTTATTAGAGGGCATAAGGTCCAGGCTACTTCAGTATGAAATTCGCAATGTTCCTCGAGTGGCAACTTTGCTAGATCCTCGGTTTAAAAAAGAAGCGTTTTACTTACCATTCAACATCACTGAGGCTCAAAAACTCTTGGAAAACGACCTTTCTTCTTTCAACGCTTAGAAGTCTCGCCACTGCGCCGAACCGCGCCTGCCAACATCAACCTCCACATCGCAGACATCCCTTTTTCAATTTTTGGACAAAAACAAAAGTTTGAAACATAAAACTAATAGATTTGATTCCATTTTATCAATTCGTCAATATTTTAATCTAGACAATTTGGAATCAAACTCCAACCCTTTAGATTATTGGAAGGTTGTATTTTACTTGTTGATTCCAGCGTTTACATATATTTAAGATTTAGATTTTATTATTATATATCTCATCAGATAAAACATTGCAAGATTGCTGCAAAAAATATTTTTGTGTTCTAGCAAGGTCGACTAAAAGCGAACGTATGTTCAGTAAGGCTGGAATCATAATAAGCAAGAAGAGGAGTTCCCTTAAGTTTAAGCATGTTGACATGCTTCTGTTTAAAAATTCTAACAAGTGGATCTCTGATTAGCAATGATTGTTTTATAGTATTAAGTTGAAACATTGAATTTTTGTTTTATAGTATTAAGTTGAATAATTAAACTGCTGTTTTATAGTATTAAGTTGAAACATTGAATTTCTTTTTTATAGTATTAAGTTGAAACATTGAATTTCTATTTTGTAGTATTAAGTTGAAACATTGAATTTCTATTTTATAGTATTAAGTTGAATCATTAAATTTCTGTTTTGTAATAATAAGTTGAAACATTGAATTTCTGTTTTATGGTACTAAGTTGAAACATTGAATTTCTGTTTTATAGTATTAAGTTGAAACATTGAATTTCTGTTTTGTAGTAGTTTGAAAAAAATTAAATTTGAGTTTTATAGTTTTTAGTTTGGAAACCTTTTTCCAAACTTATGTTATTATACCCTTGCAGAGGGTATTATAAAATTGGTCAGATGTTTGTAACGCACAGAAGGAGACGTTTCCGATCCTATAAAGTATATATATTCTTGATCAGCATGAGAAGCTGAGTTGATATAGCCATGTCCGTCTGTCCGTCCGTCTGTGCGTATGCGTTTTACTCAGCCATCTTAAGAGCTATCGGGATGAAATTTTTTTTTGGGCCTTTTTATACCATACACCCATAGGGTGAAAATGGTATATTAAAGTCGCTAAAATGTATGTAACAGGCAGAAGGAAGCTTTTCCGACCCCATAAAGTATATATATTCTTGATCAGCATCAACAGCCGAGACGATCTAGCCATGTCCGTCTGTCCGTCCGTCCGTCCGTCCGTCCGTCCGTCCGTCCGTCCGTCCGTCTGTATGAACGCCTAGATCTCGGAGACTATAAGAGCTAGAGCCACCAAATTTGGTATGTAGACTCGTGTCATATGTACGCTTATCGAGTTTGTTTCAAATGTTTGCCACGCCCCCTACCGCCCCCGCAAATGATATAAAACCGATTTTCTTAAACACCATAGCAACTAGAGACACAAAATTTAGTATG
The DNA here is from genome assembly GCA_018903935.1 of Drosophila insularis. Lineage (NCBI taxonomy): Eukaryota > Metazoa > Arthropoda > Insecta > Diptera > Drosophilidae > Drosophila > Drosophila insularis. The sequence goes on from JAEIFP010002302.1 coordinate 6,574,292, forward strand.
TATATTTGCTTAGTAAACGCGCACATTTTGTATTTATAAAAAATTTGCCACGCCCCCTACCGCCCCCGCAAATTAAATAAAACCGATTTTCTTAAACACTATAGCAACTACAGACACAAAATTTGGTATGTATATTTGCTTAGTAAATGCGCACATTTTGCGTTTATAAAAATTTTGCCACGCCCCCTACCGCCCCCGCAAATTACATAAAACCGATTTTCTTAAACACTATAGCAACTACAGACACGAAATTTGGTACGTATATTTGCTTAGTAAATGCGCACATTTTGTATTTATAAAAATTTTGCCACGCCCCCTACCGCCCCCGCAAATCAAATAAAACCGATTTTCTCAAAAACTATTTTAGCTAGAGACACCATAGTTGGTATGTATATTTGCTTAGTAATTGCGCACATTTTTAATGTGTAAAGATTTTGCCACGCCCCTTTCCGCCCCCGTAATTTGAAAAAACTCGATTATCTCCCGTAATTTTTTACCTTGTGCAATCAAATTTAGCACACTTAAATTTGATACTAATATCCAGCAAAACACCAAATTTGATCAAAATCGGAATAAAAATAGCCAAGTTATGCATATAAACGTTTTTCCATGTGGCCGGAAGTGGCCGTTGGCTGGTGGGGGCGCTAGGGTGCTCGTATGCTTGAATGAGCGAAATACTAAGATATGCTTGTAAAAAGCATGCAAACAGATTTTTTTAAAAATACGAAAATGCATTGGTTATTATAAATTTAAAATATTTGTTTTACTGGTGTATGGTATATCCAAGTCGGCGAGACGACTTACTTACTTCATTTTTAACTGGGAAAAATAAAGTATGAAAATCGGCAGAATCGGACCACTATATCATATAGCTCTGGAGGAAACATTTTTGCAAAAATTGGAGTATCCCTTTGAAATTTACCAATATGATAGTATTATATATAAAATCTCATATTCCAAAATTTATATATATACATATATATATTGTAGCAATATGTATTAATATTAAGTATATCTTACTCTTTCCCCCAGTGCAATATGTTTAGAATTAAATATATCTTACTCTTTTCTTTGTTACAAATTAGTTTTAAGTTTTATGCAGTGGTACAGTACGAGAAGCGTGCTGTCTCACTTTAAAGAAAAGAACAGAAAGGTTCAAATAAAAAGAATGAAAGCGGCTCAGTTTTTATGGAGAGCTCACCAAAGATAGACGTGTTTTACTCGCTATAATTTCAGAAGTGGTCATAGTTAACCCAGAGAAAAAAAAAAAAAAAAAAAACTGAAAAAGCTATAATTTATCAAAGAGAAAAAAAATATTAAAAAAACAATAATGGATTCAATAAATCCTGATGATTTTTCGAAGTCCCAGATACAAATCTGGTGTAAAAACCTAGGTTTACCAGATACTGGCACTAAAAATGTGCTAGCCGAACGTTTAAACCAACTCAGCCCTGTAGCGAGAGGGCAACATCCAAAAGATGGAGCTGCTCCTAACGGAGGACTAAGTAAACGCGCGGATCCCCCTGAAAAAGATTGCTTGGAGCACCTAAAGAGCATTTTGTATGCATCGGACGATGGCGCCGATCAGACGCAAAATTTCGAGGCAGACTTGTTCCAAGGTCAAAATCAGCAAGAAGTAACGGCAAACGAACAGAACGAAGCAGAAACTGATCAAAACGATGCAGAAAGCGAGATGCAGACAGAAAACGAGAGCATTCTGAATGAACCGCAAGAAATATCAAAAGCAACAAATGAGAAGTCAAATGAAAAGAGCAACAACGGAAAGCGCAACGCAACAAATGAGAAGTCAAATGAAAAGAGTAACAACGGAGAGCGCAACGCAACAAATGAGAAGTCGAATGAAGAGAACCAAAAAGAAGAAAACGCAGTAAAGTACACGTTGGAAAAAAAGCTGGAACTACTTTGCAAAGAAATCGAACTGGTTCGTAGAGAGAATGAGTTTTTGCGCCTTGCTGGCAACCCTGATTCTGGCAAATCGAGCAGCTGGCTGGCGACGAAGACAGGTGACCAGGTCTTGGCCAAAGATGTGAAAGATTTTGTACCCGATTTTGACGGTAATGGAAATGTTGTTATTTGGATATCTTCCGTGCTCCATTTGGAAAGATCATTCACTTGAACGAAAATAATTTACGTTTGCTTGTCTTCGGCAAACTAACGGGCAAAGCCTTGGAATGGATACACTCAAACCCTGAGTGTTTGAGTCAGCCTGTGAAAACCATATTCGATGCCATGGGAAAAGTCTTCGGATCAAAGAAGACTAATGTAATAATTCGACGAGAGTTTGAGGCACGCAAGTGGTGCGTCGGCGAACCGTTCCTGAATTACTTTAACGACAAAGTTGGCCTGGCTGGTGGCTTGCGTTTGCCGGAGGACGAGATGGTCGAGTATATTGTTGACGGGATACCAGACCGTCACTTGCGAGAGATTGCTTGTATGCAACGTTTTGGGTCTAAGGATGACGTGTTGGCAGCATTTGTCAACATAGTGCTGCAGCGGGAAAAAACAGTATCTCTGCCAAATGTTTCCGTAAAGAAGAAGCCCACATTCAGGTGCTTCAACTGTAACTGTCTGGGTCACCTAGCAGCCGACTGTAACAAACCAATAAGAGCAACTCGTGCTTGCTTTGGATGTGGTGAAATGGGTCACCGAGTGGCAGATTGCAGTCAAAATAAGAAGAAGCCCGCAGCTATATCAGTAAGTTTGGATAATATAAGAATTGTAAAAGTTCACATAGGTAATGATGTATTTTCTCTAGGATGCCTCATAGACTCGGGAAGCGCAGTTAGCTTAATTAAAAAGGAGTTCGTTTCAGATGAAATTAAATTGGAACCCGGTCCTGAACATGCATATTTTGGTTTAAATAAAAGTAAACTTGAAATTTTTGGAAGTATTTTATGTTATGTTGAAATATTGAATAAAAATGTTTACGTTCGACTACTGATTGTTTCCAACGAGTCTATGGGAAGTCCAATACTGTTAGGTAGAGATTTTATGAAAATATGTAAAGCAAAAATTGTACTGCAGCTTGACGATGATCTGTGTAAAGAGTCAATGACCGAAAGTATTAAGTTAAGTCATGACTTGAGCAATGAAAATAATTTTGAAAACCAAATGCTAATGCTTTCAAAGAAACGACAATGTTTGAAAATATTTTTTCTAAATTCTATTTGCAAAGAAATCGACCAAATGAACCAAAGGTTAAGTGCGAAATGAAACTCACAATCAATGACATAAGTCCGTTTAGCTGTAATCCAAGACGACTTTCTTATAGCGAAAAGGCTGAATTGCAAAAAATAATTGACGAATACTTGAGCAAAGAATATATTAGGCCGAGTGAGTCAGCATATGCTTCCCCAATCGTGCTCGTAAAAAAGACTACTAGTGAACTTAGAATGTGCATTGATTTCAGAAAATTAAACAAGGCGACTTCAAAAGATAGTTATCCTATTCCACTTATTGATGATCTGTTAGATAGACTTGCAGGAAAAACGTTATTTTCGAAACTCGACTTAAAAAATGGGTTTTTCCATGTATACATGCATGAGGATTCAGTGAAGTTTACGTCATTTACGACACCGCTTGGTCAGTTTGAATTTCTTCGTATGCCATTTGGCCTCAGAAATGCGCCGTCCACATTTCAAAGGTTTATAAACAGGATATTTGCCGATATGATTAGGGATGAAAAAGTTATTATATATTTAGACGACATTATGGTAGCAACAAAAGATTTTGATACGCATCTAGAAATTTTAAAAGAAGTATTTGACAGACTGGTTGAAAACAAATTGGAGTTGAGATTAGATAAGTGCGAATTTCTTCAGACGAGTGTTAAGTACCTAGGGTATTCGATTACAGGCAAAGGCATCAAAGCTGACGATAAAGGTATACAAGCAGTAAAGGATTTTCCAGTTCCGACTAAAGTCAGCGAGGTTCAAAGTTTTTTAGGACTATGTTCCTATTTTCATAGGTTTATTTAAGAATTTGCTACTACTGCCAAGCCATTATATGACCTAGTTAGAAAAGACAAAAAGTTCGTGTTTAGGAACATCGAACTTAGTACGTTTGAAAATCTAAAGTCTAAGTTAACAGAGGCCCCAATACTTGCGCTTTATAGCCCAAATGATGAAACCGAACTGCATTGTGTTGCAAGCTCTATTGGTTTCGGATCGATTTTGCTACAAAGGAAAACCGATGGCAAATGGCATCCAGTTTTCTATTTTTCCAAAAGAACTACCGATGTGGAATCTAGATATCATAGCTTTGAGTTAGAAACATTGGCGATAATTTATTCGTTAAAATGATTTCGTGTATATTTACAGGGAAAGCATTTCAAGATCGCGACAGATTGTAACTCGCTTACATTGACACTTAGCAAAAGAGAAGTTAACCCCAGAATAGCCCGTTGGGCTCTAGAGTTAGAAAACTACGATTATGTGCTAGAACATAGGCCGGCAACGAGAATGCAACATGTAGATGCTTTAAGATGATGAAATTTTAAGATTAAAGTCAATGTTAGAAAGGTTTAAACACAGTTCGTATGAAATGCGAAACGGTTTAATTTATAAAAAACTACAAAATGGTTGCCTTGCTTTTTACAATTTTTTTTTACTTCTGCGAAACAGTGCTTATATTAAATATATTTATTAAGTAATAGTAGAAATGAAATTAAAATGTTGTTATGCTTTATCCAAATCAGCACTTACATACATTAAATATATTTACTAAGTAATAGTATGAATGCAAAAAAATTACGCTCTTCAAAGCAACACTAAACTTACATATTTTTATAAAAAAATAAATAAAATAAATATTTCACAATTGCGTTTTCATATTTCCAAATGAATTGTCGGGTTGAGGAACCTATCCCATACCCGCCCGCACCCAACCCGAAAATACCCGATAAAAGCTCAGCCCATGCCCACTTCTAGTTCATACTTCCCTTAAAATTTCGATTTTCAAAATGTTACCGTTATCATCCGAAATGATGCATCTATACAGATCTCTGTTTCAATTCATTAGAGTACTGATTATCGACGACGTCAGTATGCTTTGAGACTTAAGCAAATTACGGGAAATCATAATTTTTATTTCGGAGGTATAGACGTAATTTTAATTGGTGACTTACGTCAGGCCCCACCTGCAAGATCCACATTAATATACAAGCCAATTAGAACGCGAATGGTTGGTCCTCATTTGTAGCGAAGTTTAAGGTTTTTCCAGCTCACTAAAGTAATAAGACAGGCGAATGCTCAGTTTTCTTCAATACTATCAAAAATTGGAAATAGCGATGTGTTAGAGTGGCGAATCACGATTTTACACAAAGAAAGATGCTCTAAGATTGTGCCCTAACGGTGTTCGTTTATTTCATACAAATCACTCTGAAGTGTTGCAAGGAAATCCTGATAAAGTTATTTCAACAGCTGCTCACCTTATCACGGGGACTAAAAGTATTGAACAAGAAGCTACTTTTCGCGTAAAACTGCACAAGAAGAGTGTTATTGATACAGGCGGACTACCTTACCAAGTTACTTTCGTTAAAGAAAAATATTATTTAGTTACGACAAACATTGATGTGACTGGTGAAATTGTGAACTGGGCAGTTAACAAATTAGTTCTTGACTTTAATGAACATAACAACGTTTGTCGAGTCTGGTGGAAACACTTTCCAATAATTGCGGCTTGTGCTTTAAGTTAAAAGTTTCAAAAGTCACAGGGCGGGACTTTCAATGAAATAGTGTATGAGTACGACAAGACTCATCGGCAGGAGCCTTTTTATGTTGCTCTTTAAGACAGAATTCAGGAGGCTGTTGTAAAAGTTATCATGTATCTCCTTTGCAATAAAAAATGTGTCTCGTTATTTACTCTCCACGTACAAAGCGTAAAAAATCATTACATTGATTTAGATGACACAGTTATTCTAACGAGCAATCTTTTATTGCTTTCCGAAAGGTGTCTGTCAATGTGTCATATACCACAATTTAAATGCATCGTTCAATTCAAACGTAATCCTGTTCGTGCAGAAGGTAAACCAATATATCAAAACTTGAATGATACACAAAACATTGTAACGCCAAATATTAATGTGTTGAACAATATTATGCGTTTCAGCGAGTACTAGTATATTCTACTAAAGCCGGCTCTCGACTTTAAATACATAAGAAAAAGATGCACGAACTTCCTCTTCTGCGGTACAAAATCAGAGCCAATGATACAGTTTCTTTTTGAAGAATTTAATTTAAAAATGAAGTAAGTAAGTCGTCTCGCCGACTTGGATATACCATACACCAGTAAAACAAATATTTTAAATTTATAATAACCAATGCATTTTCGTATTTAAAAAAAACTGTTCACATGCTTTTCACAAGCATATCTTAGTATTTCGCTCATTCAAGCAAACGAGCACCCTAGCGCCCCCACCAGCCAACGGCCACTTCCGGCCATATGGAAAAACGTTTATATGCATAACTTGGCTATTTTTATTCAGATTTTTATCAAATTTGGTATTTTGCTTGATATTAGTATCAAATTTAAGTGTGCTAAATTTGATTGCACACGGGAGATAATCGAGTTTTTTCAAATTACGGGGGCGGAGGGGGGCGTGGCAAAATCTTTACACATCAAAAATGTGCCCAATTACTAAGCAAATATTTATACCAACTATGGTGTCTCTAGTTAAAATAGTTTTTGAGAAAATCGGTTTTATTTAATTTGCGGGGGCGGTAGGGGGCGTGGCAAAATTTTTACAAATACAAAATGTGCGCATTTACAAAGCAAATATACATACCAAATTTTGTGTCTCTAGTTGCTATAGTGTTTAAGAAAATCGGTTTTATATCATTTGCGGGGGCGGTAGGGGGCGTGGCAAACATTTGAAACAAACTCGATAAGCGTACATATGACGCGAGTCTACATACCAAATTTGGTGGCTCTAGCTCTTATAGTCTCCGAGATCTAGGTGTTCATACAGACGGACGGACGGACGGACGGACAGACGGACATGGCTAGATCGTCTCGGCTGTTGATGCTGATCAAGAATATATATACTTTATGGGGTCGGAAAAGCTTCCTTCTGCCTGTTACATACATTTTAGCGACTTTAATATACCATTGCACCCTATGGGTGTATGGTATAATAAATAACGATCCGGCAATATCAACTACAAAATTTAATCCCACTATTGATGCAATTTTTTCGAGATACTTGGATAAAATACAATCTGAAACATTCGTATCTTCCTTTAGTTACCATAAGCCTATTGTTACAATGATTAAAATAAACGATTAGATTATATAAAATAAAATAAAAATAAATTTTCAACTTATCACGTTCTCCTCATTATTGACCTCTGTCTGACATAAACAGTACACATCCGTAAAGAAATTCGTTCCTAACGCGTCCGTAGACCCACTCTCTTTTTATTGCTTCTAAGGCCTTTTGATCTGTCTGTATTCCCTCTTCTGTGATTAAATATCCTAAATACTTTATGCTAGATCTCATAAACTCGCATTTGTCCTTTCTAAGTTCTAACTTGTTTCGCACTAATATTTTAAATACTTCTTTTAAAGTTTCTAAATATTTCTCAATACTTCTGCTAGCAATCATTATATAATCTATATATAACATTTTTTAAGTCTAATTTCGCAAGTACTGTTTATTAGTACTAAACGATCCAGACGAGATCGTCTATTAATGGTAATGGATAGTTTTCTTTAGCCATACTTTTGTTCAATTTTCGAAAGTCTATACATATGTAGACGCAAATCTCCTGTTTTCTTTTTGGCCAGAACTATCGGCGATGCATATGCTGAACTACTTGGTTGTATAATTCCTTCTTTTACATAATCGTCTATCAATATCTGTAATTTGATGTATATGATAACCTTCTAGGTGAGCAACTAAAGGGTTTCGTATTTTCGAGAGTTATCTTCGTTTCACATTTGAAACCTGGTTTTCCGGTCTGTTCTATCCTATGTAGGGATGGCAAAAAAAATAAATTAATCGATTATTGTATCATATGATTATTTTTTTCCTTGCGATTATTAATCGCGATTAATCGCAAAAAAATGAAAATAATCGATTATTTTAACGATTATTTTCATAGTTTTACTTTTTTACGATTTTTACATTTTCTTATATATTTTATGGCTAAAATAGTAAAGAAAACAGAAAATGTTATTCATATATACTCAAAACTGTTTTGTAAGTAGTAAAACATTATAATTTTTATTTATTTAAAACAGAATTTAAGAACAGAAGTTTATTTAGATGTTCCGTAGTTAATCTGTTCCGTTTTTCTGTTGCCGTATTTCCCGCTGTTGAAAACAGGCGCTCAGCTGGTACAGATGTGCCAAGCAGAAAACAGTAGCGCTGTGCAACTGTATGCAATTTTGGGTATACCGATCTCATTTCCTCCCAGGCGTCAATGACGTTATTTGATCGAATAATCGATTATTGAATAGATTAATCAAATGTCATTAATCGATTATATTTAATCGGTTATTTTGGTTTAGTAGAAGATGTTGAGAACAGAAACGTGAGAAATGCGTTGGTAGAAAATTTTGGAAAAGAAATGTTAGAAATTAATTTATTATACAATGCAAAAGAGGAGCAAATATACAACATTGGCGAAAACGTTGATTTTAGAACTCGATGCAAGTTTGTCAAACTGTTAGAAGATTGCTGCATAGGATTAGTGATGGCAAAAGTAATCATATGAAACACAATAATCGATTATTTTTTTTTTATTATCGAGTTCTAAAATCAACGTTTTCGCCAATGTTGTATATTTCCTCCTCTTTTGCATTGTATAATAAATTAATTTCTAACATTTCTTTTCCAAAATTTTCTACCAACGCATTTCTCACGTTTCTGTTCTCAACATCTTCTACTAAACAATTTCTCTCATTTTCTTTAATAATATTTTCTAAAAACACATTTTTAATAATCTTTTCCACATATTTCTTTTTCTATTTTTTATCGACATTACTAACAATTTTCTCTCATATTTTCTAACAATTTGACTTTCTGTTCTGTTTTAGTTTTTTAGTATTTTATCTAAACAATTTTCCTGATTTTCTAACAAATTTTGTCTACTTTTTTCGAGCGTATTCATTTTCAAAATGTCTACCCAATACTAAATCGCTACTCATAGATTTGTATGGCACAATCATTATATCAAAATAGATTTTTATTGACTTTGTAATGGACTTTGATTTATCCTAAAGTTTTCAAAATTATCATGTAGCTGCACATCATTAGGCATTTTTGATGTTTTAATAAACGAAATGGCGCTGCCGGTATTTATGAGGCACTCTGTAATTATTGGTTTATGAATATAGTCTCTTAAAAATAATTTAATATATCTTACATAATTGTTTACATCGTCCTTTGGCTTCCTTTTTTGCGGGAACTGCGCTATGAGGTGCTCTTTGGCACCACACCCATAACATGGTAGTCTTTCGCCCAATGAATTCTCGAATTCCAGTTATGGGACCTCGAATCCTTGGGTACCCTGTTCTTAACGAACTTCTTATCCGGCAGCCGGATCCCCGCAAACAATTGATTTGTATTGTCAAAACATTGTACACGCGTCTTCTTACGCATGCTCTCCAATGGAATGCTTTCTATAATGAAATCTTGAAGCTCGTCGTCCTCAATATTGATGTGTTAGGTTATCTTCACCTTATTCTCAAAATACTCTGAGGAACGCTCGGTATCACTTTAGGCACGAGCTTTAAAAGTACGCCGCAACTCTGCTTTCGAATTCTTTCATTGGCTCCAGCCATTGTAGCGCAATGCCCTTTATTTTTCCAAAGCAAAGCAAGTGACGTTGATTCTCGCTGCGTTCACACAATTCAGACGCTAAAGTTTATCCAAGTTTCTTAGCTTCTTTTATTTCGCTGCGTAGTCCCTCTAACATAACTGTACGTTCGGCTATTTCGTCATGTTGCTGGTGTAGGGTTCAAGACTCCAATTGCCACTTTTGCTGTTGTAGTTGTAGTGACTTCGTACCAACCCCACTTGTACCTGGAATGGCATCCGGATCTGGTATTGGAGTCAGTGGAAGACCTCCACGTACATCCTCCGGAACTTCCAGTAGTCTAACTATTAGCTCCGTCTTGGAGCCCTTGGTGTCCATTCCCAAAGCCAAAGCCAACAATGGTTATTTTACTATTCAATTGTTCGTTGCTTTTATTATCTGATCTGATCGCTTTGGATTATGCTTACGTAGTGACTCTCTGCTCGCAGACAGAGTAGTCAGAGAGTAAAATACTTAATAAGACGGAGCATCTTTACTTGCAAGGCGGAGCGAGAGATGCTTTATAAAATCAGAGAGTGGGAAATCTATATCAAGAGCTATAAAGGTTGTTCAATGAAAGACGTTAGTAATTCTTGAATTTATTTAATGTTTTTTTTTATTTATATGGCACTAGCACATAAACCAGTAACTAAAAGTTGTCGCAAGCAACACATAAATTAAGTGGACGTCGGAGTGAGATTACAAAGATAGAGATGGTGGCCAAAGACACAGCGATGCACACCCGATGTAGCTACGATTGGTATCTGAACTTACTAAGAATAATACATTTCTTTTATAGTAAAAATAGAGAGCTCACCAGTACATAGTTTGACATAGTGTTAGGTTAGCAAAATAAGTCTTTATTGCATAGCAGCTTAATTAACTAGGTCTTTATTGTTAACTGCTGACCATCTCAGATCTAATTATGTCTGATGAGCCATCGATATCTATAATCGGGTTACATACTAACTTGACATACATTTCTATTTGTTCTATATTATGTTTGTCTTATTGTTATCTTATTTTATATAATCTAAACACCAACATACTCCCGGCCGTTGAACACCGGTTCAACGTTATCCAATGTTGGCCGCAAAATTGCTGGCGACTGGGTTTGCTGCAGCGGGAGTTGGAATAGGATTTACGATCCTCACGGTTGTCTGCTCTGGACCATTGTGCCTTGAGGTTTGGGAACACCTCCTTATTCCATATATCATCACAAGAACCAATGGTATTATTAGCGCTACATAGGAGACGATAACATGGTGTGCCGGCTTGCTGGGGTCTTCTGGTAACTTCCAGTTTTGCTTAGTTTCCAGTTTTCCTTGAATGTTGCTTAGTTCGTCGTAACTTAGCTGCATCTTCGTGAATTGTGTTGTTGTTGGCGCTGCTTTTGTTGGGCCAATGCTGAAGTTGCCAAATTGCACATATGACAATTACATTATGTCTGTCGTAGCTATAGGGTGACCTGTTATTCGGATAGCAGAACTCCTTGCTGTACACGTCGGGTCTAGAGTTAACAATCCAGTCTTCTTGATAGTGACATCTTGTATATTATTGTCACAGGTCACTGTGACTTCAATTGGTCTGGTGGTGGCAAAAATCCAATGATTTTTGTGATACATGTCGTACCACCTGACCTGACCTGTTGGTGTGTTGTATTTGACAAGTTGATGATTTTGTGTTTTTGAATAGCTGGAACTCACAGTTGCTATTAGACGTAAACGTCGTTTGTTTATCAAAACAAATATATTGCCCATTGTTGAGCTGATGGCATCGTTCCCAATCTGCTCTTGATAGCCCAATGTATTGATTCTGTTTTTTGTTAAAAGCAATAATAGGAATTTTTAATGTTCATTGTTACAATCCCATGAGTTCCAATTGCTGGAATGGGTACCAGGTTATACAATGACTTTAAATATCACATGATTGTTTGCGATTGGCCCATGTGCCTTCATTAAGGCATATAATTGCAAGACATCGTTATCTGGAACTGGCAAATCCAGACCCAACGGAAGATGTCTCTTAAATTGGTTCGGATGTCCCCGAAGTAGTAACGGGCTTATTTTGCTATAAAGGGCATCTGTAAATACTCGGAAAATTTCGATTTGAAACTATTAGCGGAACCGAAGTTGTTACTGCTCGTCATAAAGACTACGTAGTGGAAGGACAATTTTTCCGCGTAGTACCCATCCAACTGTATGGAGCCAATGTAACCCTTAACACGTTTGCAATTTTGGATCATCAGTCACTCTCGTCGATGAAAGCATTTTGGATAAGCTGAATATCTCTTCTAAGCCAGAGCCAATTTGCCTGCAATGGACCGGTGAAGAAACCAGGAACGAAGAGGACTCCGTTAAAACCCACCTTCAAATCTCGGAAGCTGGAACTGACAAAAAGTTATGGCTCTACAACGTCCACTTAGTAAAAAAGTTAGGATTGCCGAAAGAAACCATCAATGTTGAAGAACTATTCAACAATATCCTTAATTGCGTGGATTGCCGCTAATACGTACCAAAAAGGTGCCCCACTAATTTTAATCGGCATCAACAATTGGAATCTAGAAATACCCCGCAGAATCCGCGAGGGAAGACGAAACGAACCCATTGCTTCAAAGTTCACATTAGGATGGTGCATTCAAGGATAAAGAAACCCAAGCAAACACGTAACAATGCATCATAGATAAAGCCACAAAGGAAAGTTTCACAATGCATCATAGATAAAGCCTTAAAGGAAAGTTTCACAATGGAACCAATCGTATCTAGAGAACTCCAATCAGAAATCGACAAAAGGGCCAAAGCATACCCAGAAAATACCCTCAAACAGGTCAATGGTCGTTACGAAGTCGGCCTACTCTGAAAAGACAGCGTTTTATCCGAAAGCTATAACACAGAGCTGAAACGCCTCAAATGCCTACGGGCCAAAATTAAAAGAATGCCGGAACTGTTTGATAAAATTCAATTACAAATTCACAATTTATTAGAAAAAGGATACCCATTTGAGCTCAGACCAAGAAGTATCTGATCAAAAAAACGCGTCTGGTATCTCCCAATATTTATTACTTAAAATCCGAAAAAGCCAACAAAATAAGACTAGTTTGGGAAGGCCGCCGCCAAAAGTCATGGAAAATCTCTAAGCGATCACTTATCTAAATCCATTGACTTCTGTTCTAATGGCTTTCAGAGTAGGACGGATAGCCGAGAACATTCCAAATATCTTCGTTATGCGCGCAATGACATTCGGAATTAATGCCGATGGTGGATTCTAAATAAGCCCACTATGAAGCATGACGGTGGCAGTGTCATGGTTTGGGCATGCATGGCGGCTTCTGGAGTTGGAAACCTGGTTTTCATCGAAGGAACAATGGACAGACATATGTATCTATCAGTTTTAAAGGAGAATTTGCTTCAAAGTGCTGAGAAATTGGGTCTAGAGGGTGGATTCCGTTTTTATCAAGACAATGACCCCAAACACAAATCCGGCATTGTCCAGTCCTGGTTGATCTGGAACTGCCCACATGTGGTCATTCCTCCTGCCCAGTCTCCTGACCTTTATGTGATAGAAAACTTGTGGGCAATATTGGACATGGCTATCCGGAAAAGGTCAATTTCTAATAAAAATGACCTTAAAAAGGCCCTACTGGAAGAATGGGCAAAAATATCACCTGAAGTCACCAAAAAATTGGTTTCCTCGATGGAAACACACATGAAAAACGTGATTAAACAAAAGGGAGGTCACATCAAATACTAATTTAATTTATTTAGAATAATTTTTAGAGTTAAGTGCAGTGCACGAAATAAGCTGTGACATAGAAAAAGCCACTGACGTTCCTTTTTTTTAGTTATAATAGTTATTTTATAAGTAAGAAACACAATAAAGTGCCTAAATAAATTATAAATCACCACTAAATAAAACTGCATTTAAATTTTTTTGATATCTTCAATAGTTTAAGGGGTACACGCTGTTAAAGTTTTTTTGCACCCCTGCACGAAATAGGCTGTAAGCCACTGTAGACGCAAATCTCCTGTTTTCTTTTTGGCCAGAACTATCGGCGATGCATATGCTGAACTACTTGGTTGTATAATTCCTTCTTTTACATAATCGTCTATCAATATCTGTAATTTGATGTATATGATAACCTTCTAGGTGAGCAACTAAAGGGTTTCGTATTTTCGAGAGTTATCTTCGTTTCACATTTGAAACCTGGTTTTCCGGTCTGTTCTATCCTATGTAGGGATGGCAAAAAAAATAAATTAATCGATTATTGTATCATATGATTATTTTTTTCCTTGCGATTATTAATCGCGATTAATCGCAAAAAAATGAAAATAATCGATTATTTTAACGATTATTTTCATAGTTTTACTTTTTCACGATTTTTACATTTTCTTATATATTTTATGGCTAAAATAGTAAAGAAAACAGAAAATGTTATTCATATATACTCAAAACTGTTTTGTAAGTAGTAAAACATTATAATTTTTATTTATTTAAAACAGAATTCAAGAACAGAAGTTTATTTAGATGTTCCGTAGTTAATCTGTTCCGTTTTTCTGTTGCCATATTTCCCGCTTTTGAAAACAGGCGCTCAGCTGGTACAGATGTGCCAAGCAGAAAACAGTAGCGCTGTGCAACTGTATGCAATTTTGGGTATACCGATCTCATTTCCTCCCAGGCGTCAATGACGTTATTTGATCGAATAATCGATTATTGAATAGATTAATCAAATGTCATTAATCGATTATATTTAATCGGTTATTTTGGTTTAGTAGAAGATGTTGAGAACAGAAACGTGAGAAATGCGTTGGTAGAAAATTTTGGAAAAGAAATGTTAGAAATTAATTTATTATACAATGCAAAAGAGGAGCAAATATACAACATTGGCGAAAACGTTGATTTTAGAACTCGATGCAAGTTTGTCAAACTGTTAGAAGATTGCTGCATAGGATTAGTGATGGCAAAAGTAATCATATGAAACACAATAATCGATTATTTTTTTTTTATTATCGAGTTCTAAAATCAACGTTTTCGCCAATGTTGTATATTTCCTCCTCTTTTGCATTGTATAATAAATTAATTTCTAACATTTCTTTTCCAAAATTTTCTACCAACGCATTTCTCACGTTTCTGTTCTCATCATTTTCATTCTCATTTTCTTTAATAATATTTTCTAAAAACACATTTTTAATAATCTTTTCCACATATTTCTTTTTCTATTTTTTATCGACATTACTAACAATTTTCTCTCATATTTTCTAACAATTTGACTTTCTGTTCTGTTTTAGTTTTTTAGTATTTTATCTAAACAATTTTCCTGATTTTCTAACAAATTTTGTCTACTTTTTTCGAGCGTATTCATTTTCAAAATGTCTACCCAATACTAAATCGCTACTCATAGATTTGTATGGCACAATCATTATATCAAAATAGATTTTTATTGACTTTGTAATGGACTTTGATTTATCCTAAAGTTTTCAAAATTATCATGTAGCTGCACATCATTAGGCATTTTTGATGTTTTAATAAACGAAATGGCGCTGCCGGTATTTATGAGGCACTCTGTAATTATTGGTTTATGAATATAGTCTCTTAAAAATAATTTAATATATCTTACATAATTGTTTACATCGTCCTTTGGCTTCCTTTTTTGCGGGAACTGCGCTATGAGGTGCTCTTTGGCACCACACCCATAACATGGTAGTCTTTCGCCCAATGAATTCTCGAATTCCAGTTATGGGACCTCGAATCCTTGGGTACCCTGTTCTTAACGAACTTCTTATCCGGCAGCCGGATCCCCGCAAACAATTGATTTGTATTGTCAAAACATTGTACACGCGTCTTCTTACGCATGCTCTCCAATGGAATGCTTTCTATAATGAAATCTTGAAGCTCGTCGTCCTCAATATTGATGTGTTAGGTTATCTTCACCTTATTCTCAAAATACTCTGAGGAACGCTCGGTATCACTTTAGGCACGAGCTTTAAAAGTACGCCGCAACTCTGCTTTCGAATTCTTTCATTGGCTCCAGCCATTGTAGCGCAATGCCCTTTATTTTTCCAAAGCAAAGCAAGTGACGTTGATTCTCGCTGCGTTCACACAATTCAGACGCTAAAGTTTATCCAAGTTTCTTAGCTTCTTTTATTTCGCTGCGTAGTCCCTCTAACATAACTGTACGTTCGGCTATTTCGTCATGTTGCTGGTGTAGGGTTCAAGACTCCAATTGCCACTTTTGCTGTTGTAGTTGTAGTGACTTCGTACCAACCCCACTTGTACCTGGAATGGCATCCGGATCTGGTATTGGAGTCAGTGGAAGACCTCCACGTACATCCTCCGGAACTTCCAGTAGTCTAACTATTAGCTCCGTCTTGGAGCCCTTGGTGTCCATTCCCAAAGCCAAAGCCAACAATGGTTATTTTACTATTCAATTGTTCGTTGCTTTTATTATCTGATCTGATCGCTTTGGATTATGCTTACGTAGTGACTCTCTGCTCGCAGACAGAGTAGTCAGAGAGTAAAATACTTAATAAGACGGAGCATCTTTACTTGCAAGGCGGAGCGAGAGATGCTTTATAAAATCAGAGAGTGGGAAATCTATATCAAGAGCTATAAAGGTTGTTCAATGAAAGACGTTAGTAATTCTTGAATTTATTTAATGTTTTTTTTTATTTATATGGCACTAGCACATAAACCAGTAACTAAAAGTTGTCGCAACCAACACATAAATTAGGTGGACGTCGGAGTGAGATTACAAAGATAGAGATGGTGGCCAAAGACACAGCGATGTACACCCGATGTAGCTACGATTGGTATCTGAACTTACTAAGAATAATACATTTCTTTTATAGTAAAAATAGAGAGCTCACCAGTACATAGTTTGACATAGTGTTAGGTTAGCAAAATAAGTCTTTATTGCATAGCAGCTTAATTAACTAGGTCTTTATTGTTAACTGCTGACCATCTCAGATCTAATTATGTCTGATGAGCCATCGATATCTATAATCGGGTTACATACTAACTTGACATACATTTCTATTTGTTCTATATTATGTTTGTCTTATTGTTATCTTATTTTATATAATCTAAACACCAACATACTCCCGGCCGTTGAACACCGGTTCAAGGTTATCCAATGTTGGCCGCAAAATTGCTGGCGACTGGGTTTGCTGCAGCGGGAGTTGGAATAGGATTGACGATCCTCACGGTTGTCTGCTCTGGACCATTGTGCCTTGAGGTTTGGGAACACCTCCTTATTCCATATATCATCACAAGAACCAATGGTATTATTAGCGCTACATAGGAGACGATAACATGGTGTGCCGGCTGGCTGGGGTCTTCTGGTAACTTCCAGTTTTGCTTAGTTTCCAGTTTTCCTTGAATGTTGCTTAGTTCGTCGTAACTTAGCTGCATCTTCGTGAATTGTGTTGTTGTTGGCGCTGCTTTTGTTGGGCCAATGCTGAAGTTGCCAAATTGCACATATGACAATTACATTATGTCTGTCGTAGCTATAGGGTGACCTGTTATTCGGATAGCAGAACTCCTTGCTGTACACGTCGGGTCTAGAGTTAACAATCCAGTCTTCTTGATAGTGACATCTTGTATATTATTGTCACAGGTCACTGTGACTTCAATTGGTCTGGTGGTGGCAAAAATCCAATGATTTTTGTGATACATGTCGTACCACCTGACCTGACCTGTTGGTGTGTTGTATTTGACAAGTTGATGATTTTGTGTTTTTGAATAGCTGGAACTCACAGTTGCTATTAGACGTAAACGTCGTTTGTTTATCAAAACAAATATATTGCTCATTGTTGAGCTGACGGCATCGTTCCCAATCTGCTCTTGATAGCCCAATGTATTGATTCTGTTTTTTGTTAAAAGCAATAATAGGAATTTTTAATGTTCATTGTTACAATCCCATGAGTTCCAATTGCTGGAATGGGTACCAGGTTATACAATGACTTTAAATATCACATGATTGTTTGCGATTGGCCCATGTGCCTTCATTAAGGCATATAATTGCAAGACATCGTTATCTGGAACTGGCAAATCCAAACCCAACGGAAGATGTCTCTTAAATTGGTTCGGATGTCCCCGAAGTAGTAACGGGCTTATTTTGCTATAAAGGGCATCTGACAAAAAGTTATGGCTCTACAACGTCCACTTAGTAAAAAAGTTAGGATTGCCGAAAGAAACCATCAATGTTGAAGAACTATTCAACAATATCCTTAATTGCGTGGATTGCCGCTAATACGTACCAAAAAGGTGCCCCACTAATTTTAATCGGCATCAACAATTGGAATCTAGAAATACCCCGCAGAATCCGCGAGGGAAGACGAAACGAACCCATTGCTTCAAAGTTCACATTAGGATGGTGCATTCAAGGATAAAGAAACCCAAGCAAACACGTAACAATGCATCATAGATAAAGCCACAAAGGAAAGTTTCACAATGCATCATAGATAAAGCCATAAAGGAAAGTTTCACAATGGAACCAATCGTATCTAGAGAACTCCAATCAGAAATCGACAAAAGGGCCAAAGCATACCCAGAAAATACCCTCAAAAAGGTCAATGGTCGTTACGAAGTCGGCCTACTCTGAAAAGACAGCGTTTTATCCGAAAGCTATAACACAGAGCTGAAACGCCTCAAATGCCTACGGGCCAAAATTAAAAGAATGCCGGAACTGTTTGATAAAATTCAATTACAAATTCACAATTTATTAGAAAAAGGATACCCATTTGAGCTCAGACCAAGAAGTATCTGATCAAAAAAACGCGTCTGGTATCTCCCAATATTTATTACTTAAAATCCGAAAAAGCCAACAAAATAAGACTAGTTTGGGAAGGCCGCCGCCAAAAGTCATGGAAAATCTCTAAGCGATCACTTATCTAAATCCATTGACTTCTGTTCGAATGGCTTTCGGAGTAGGACGGATAGCCGAGAACATTCCAAATATCTTCGTTATGCGCGCAATGACATTCGGAATTAATGCCGATGGTGGATTTTAAATAAGAAATTGGTGCTCAAACTCTGTATCTGTTCTCCAACATCTAGGAGAACGGCAAATAAATCAACACCACGAAGAATTAGGAAACCCTAAAAAGGTCCTCGGAATGTATTGGGACACGAATAATGACGTTTTTAGGTTTATCTTCAGATTTTCTAGACTAAAACGAGACGTCCTAACCTATGAAATAGCGCCAACGAAACATGAGGTGCTATAAGAAGTTATATCTATATTTAATCTTTTCGATTTATTATCGTGCCACACCATAGGCCGATAAAAAAAATGCTACTTTAAAAGGTCTGGTGCACGAACAAGCCTACGCTGCAGTTACATATCTTCGCATTAAACAAGGTCAAAACATCAGTACAGTGTTGATAGCAGCCAAATGTAAAGTAGCTCCACTCAAACCAGTAAATATATACAGTCGTATATTGAGCATTCGAGGCCTAAAAATCGACGCAGGAGAATTGCCTTTTTAGTTACAAAGGACTGTAACAAAAAATCTCACCATATATTTCACGAGTCTACCATTAACCTTATTAGAAGCGTATACTACGCCTAAGAGTTCTATATAAAACCGTCCGAAATGCATACCAACACTGCGAAATTTCTACAGCGAAGCCTCAGGTGCCACAAATGGCATCTATACCGATCGCCAGACTAGCTTGTTTTAAACGACCATTCACATATACGGGAGTTGACTATTTCGACCCCATATTAGTCAACGTTGTTAGACACAAAGAAATTTGCTTGGGAGTCCTCTTCAGGTGCCTAACACTAAGGGCAGTTCATCTGGAGGAACAAATTTTAAAGCTACGGAAAAACTAACGGAGGAAGTTATGAAGCTTTATAAGGGCGTTTTAACGCACCAGCCGCACCCCACATGGGAGGAGCGTGGGAGCGTTTGGTCCGATCTATAAAAACCGTCCAAAATGCCTTTTGACTCTCTAGCAACGTTAATGACGAAACTCTGCGAAGTGCTCTAATCAAAGCCGAATTTATAATAAACTTTAGATACCGCTGACGATGAAGCGTTTACATCCAACCTCTTGCTTCTGGAATCAAAGGCTGGCTACAAACCAGTTTCAGGTAATGCCGCCGACCTAAGGTTACGATGGCATCAAACGCAATTGTTTGCTGATCATTTCTGGAAAAGATGGGTGAAGGAATATACACCAACATTGGTTGGTTTTGTGAAAAGTAAAATACCACAACGTTTGGTTGCTTGGATGACAGTGAGTTTAATTTATTATATTCGAAGCTTAACTAGGGTTGCCAACATATATAGGGCTGACCTATACAGCACAGAATTGCCATATCAACACTTCCCTCAATTCAGGGTTCTAATACTTAGTTAGTCCAAGCAACGCGGTACATTTTAAATGATTAACTTTACATAGATTCTTAGTTAGAATATCAGCAATCCTTTCGGTTGCTGGACAGTATTCTAGCTTAATCAAATTCTCTTCAAATGTGTTTCTTATATGGTGGTACTTCACATCAATATGTTTGCTTCTAGCATGATAAACAGGGTTTTGTACAAGATTTAAAGCACCAACATAATCGCCATATAAAGTTATACAATCAAGCTTAAAATACAATTTCATCTCATTTATCAGTTTTCTTATATAAATAGCCTCTTTTGCAGCATCGGAAAGCGCCAAATATTCTGCCTCGGTACTGCTTAGAGCCACCGATTTTTGGTTCCTTGATGTCCATGAGATTACTGAGCCGCCCCACATGGTAGGACTTTCTATCAGTTGAGTCACCTGCCCAATCTGCGTCTGCATAGGCTGTGATTGCAGCGCCGGTCTGCTTGTACGTTATTGCCATTTCCGCCCTCTGGTTCAGCACCTGTTTCGCTGCTGCGAGATGCTCGCCTTGAGGATCTGTATTCTTTTGTGTTAATTTACACACCGAGTGCAAAATGTTTGGTCGTGAGCATAGCGCAGTATACATCGAAGTGCCTATTACGAATTGATACTCTATTATATCGATGCGTTTCAACGACTTGTCGTCGCACTTAACCTGGAAATTATCTTCTAACGCGGTGGATACCGTGCGGCAAGTTGTCATACC
The DNA here is from genome assembly GCA_018903935.1 of Drosophila insularis. NCBI lineage: Eukaryota > Metazoa > Arthropoda > Insecta > Diptera > Drosophilidae > Drosophila > Drosophila insularis. The sequence continues at coordinate 6,595,199 of JAEIFP010002302.1, forward strand.
CAGTTCCTTTATCAGGCCCATGATATGCATTCTTTGGCTTTGTCACCATCTCGTTGGATTTCGAGACCCAGAAACTGTGTAACCGGTCCTTTGTCGACAAAATTAAATTCAGAAGAGATAGCCTATTTAGCAGCTAACATCTTACCCTTGTCTGAACACGCAAGCAGCAAGTCATCAACAACGGTGTTATCCGGTGTACATCTTGTGTAGAGGCATGGCCCACTTGTACGTGCCTCATCACCAACTTTCTAAGAACAGCGTGTAACATTGTGTTCCAAACCCGGCCAGCTTGTTTTAAACCGTATACCGACTTTTTCAGCTTCAGCACACCGTCAAATTTGTCACCGTAAAACTCAGGTTGCTGCATATAGACATCTTCTCGAAGATCTCCATTCAAGTATACCGTCGATACATCAATTTGATGAACGGATAGTTCGTATTACACTGTCATCGCAAGGCTCATCCGTATTGTACCGTAGCACACCACCGGTGTATAAGTCTCTTTATAATCTAGAGTTTGCTTTAGAGTGTGATGGCATCAGGGCAGAAAGGACAACTTTTTTAAAGCGGTTCAGATCGGATCGGACAATTAATAAGTACATCATACAACCTGTAGACAACGATAAAATTACGCTAAATAAACTGATCACTATATAAACTGTAACTTAAGTTTGTTGATGATGATATATATTTTGATCAATAAGCTGAAAATCTAGAAGTTTTTCCTTAACCTGTTTGTGTCTCAACGATTTTTGTTCTTCGGATTCGAATGCCGACGAGGACAAATTAGTTTCGGGAAGGAATTCAAGTTCCAAGCGTCAGCACAACATTTTCATTATCTTTTCGGTGCTCTATCTCAAAGTTATACCCCAACAGTTTCATCGATCAACCGGCTTACCAACTGCCTAATTCTTGTTGGTTCATTAACCACCGCAAAGATCGGGATTAGTCACGATTTTCAGCTAATGGAGTTTAATATACGAAATCGCTTAATAGACAAGTTATTCAAGTTTGGTAACAGAATAGTTACATTGAGCTTTGTTAAGTTTTTGGACATGATAGCTAAAATCGAACCAACTTCAAGCATGGATGTACACAGCAGTGCTAACTTTAGACTTGATGATCTCAAAAGAACTTTGAACTCCACGAAAAAGAATTGCGACAACAGCAATAGGTCGTTAAGGTACTTGAGTTTTGAGCTGATACGAAAAAACTTGCTCCATTACACGACACATCGTTTTGTCAGCGTGGCACAGTCCGAAAAGCATAAATTGATACAATGATCGGTTGGGAACTGTAAATGCTGTTTTTTAATTCGATGATTCTTCTGGACCGATTTGCCAAAAGCCATCTTTAAGGTCTTGGTAGTACAATGAACAGGGGGAAGATTAGATGTATTATACTGTAACCTTGCCTGGTCTGACTAACAAGACGCAATGGGAACTTGGGGAACCCACTCCTAGTTCTAACATTTTGTATAGCTCTATACATAAGAAGTTGTTCTTGGCTGATGATATTGGGTAAGATTTTTGTTCAAAGCGTTATTTGTATCAGTGACATGTTCTACTAGGGCGTAAAACCTAAGCCATATCTTTTAAAAGTTGGAAATTCATTTATGGCTATTTGTTATTGATAATGTTGACTAGCTGCTTGGTCGGGAGAAATTGAAAGACCAAATATTCTCCATATTAGTTCTGAATCGCTTAAAGATTCTCGCAACGCATTTGTTAGAGCCAACATAGAGTCGAGGAACTCGTAGAAATTTTCGTTGAAGGACTGTTTGCATCTGCGTAGGGCATCCATGATGTCTCTGCCTGATCTTTGATCTTTTTACGACGTATAGGTCGACGTTCGATGACATCGCCAGAAAAATATTAGGGCTGGGCCCGATAAAAGGAGATTGGGAATTTATAAAGTAAGTTGAAGTCTTCATTTAAACTTTGAGTTGTTGAGCAATGTACTCGATATATGAAATCTTTAGAAGACCCCGTGAATCGTATATGCCAAAATTATTCTAAATACGCAATCGGATCGTTCTGGTACTATCTCTTGATAGTAGCTGGATTACTGCAAATGTTAAGTGGTCGAGTCCTATTACTATTTTCGAGACTTGTGGGTGCTAGAAAGTCGCACTATAGTTGTGGTTGTCATCAGTGGATTCCGCCTGATGCTTAAATTTCCCATTGTGTTACGAATTTCCTCCCGTTGCAATATTAGCTCGATAGATTTCTAATGAGTTTGAAATAAGTTGTTGAAGGCGTTTTTCTGACACTACTGGTGGAAATTGTACATTTGTAGTAAATCTATTGTCGCTAGCTAATAGACTTTTCGATCAAGGTTGCCTGTAATTTAGACAGGATTCATTGGCCTCAATCCTGAGACATTACTTATAAAACGTGTGCCGACAAAGTGTCTGTCTTTGCCGCTGGTATCATTGCAAATTGCGCATACAATTACACTTTCACTTGGCTTAGCAGATGTCACGTTTTCCAGGCTTGGACTAACGGCCATAATTTGTAAAACCGGAACACTAGAGATAAATTTAAATCTATTTCGTAATCACGAAAGATACGAAACAACTAAACATAACTTGACGATTTTATTTCGGAAACACGAAGTATTCTACAGTATTAGCAAATTGACTGTATTAGCAAATTCTAAATATCAAAATAATTTCATTTAAGAATTGGGACTTCTTCTTTAAAAAGAGTTCAACTGCTTAAATACATCCACCTCTGCAATTTATTTGTTTAGGCGGTATTTGAGTGGGAAATTCAGTGATAGAGCGACTTGCCAGTTAAACTTCCAGCAAGAATATATGGTTTGGTAGATATCCGAACTGTTCCCAGAGATCTATTTCTAAGCTATATATTTTCCATACTTTGTTTTATTTACCTAAAATGATTGGTGAATTCTGGGAAAATGGGTGGATTTCCCAAAACATGCGCAGCGAAAGTAAAACGAAGACAGGGACGAGGAATAAAGGATTACACCTAAACTGCGATATTCGTACCGAGGTAATGGGTGTTATTCGAAGGATCTAGAAGTCATTGCCTTCTCTTTACCCCCACTATCTCACAAACCCTTAGGAATCTCGCCTTAGGTATTACCCATTTTTATACCATACACCCATAGAGTGAAATGGTATATTAAAGTTGCCAAAATGTATGTAACAGGCAGAAGGTTTTCCGACCCCATAAAGTATATATATTCTTGATCAGGATCAACAGCCGAGACGATCTAGCCATGTCCGTCGGTCCGTCTGTATGAACACGCAGATTTGTTTTACTGGTGTATGGTATACCCAAGACGGCGAGACGACTTACTTACTTCATTTTGCTGTTGAATCAATATATATGTATATTTATTTTCAATAAAAATTAGCCAAAGTCTTTTAGATAAGAAGATAACATCAGATTTCGAAATAAGTGAGCATACAAAAATGTCTAAGTTACTAAACTAAATTTTTTATTTTGATTTTATAAAACAAAATCAACAAACTCTACGGTAATGCAACGGTCGTCAGCAAACAATGATCGGCCTGGTCTTATAGTGGCTTACACCAACATATAGACGCTCTTGCATTAGACTAAGGCAAGTAAGCGGCGGAGTTTAAGATTAAACACCGTGTTTATCTAAAGTGGCTTCTCTAAATCAGATGCACTAATGAAATTATAATGCAACTGTACTTTGTCAGGTTAGTTCTAGCATTTGACTAGAATTACAATCAGCCACACAGCCATACACAAAATATCACAACGGCAGGATGTCAAGAGGCCGACGCGTTGCCTAAAATAATAATATTTTATGAACCCACGAAATCGTGGGAAAATAAGTTATTGTAAGACAAATTTTTGTAAATAAATTCATTTAATACTTAAAATTCAAAAAATTTTAATATGTTCCTTAGTTATAGGCGGGTCTTGAGAATATGGCGTGTTCTTATGTCCTCGAGGTTTAAGGACTATAACGTCACTCCACGTGCATTGCTGCACAATCGTTTTTTTTCACGCATTCTTCTTCCACTTATTCGCACTACTGCATACCGCAGACAGTTCTAGATTCCCCCTCTTTTTCAAGATTAATTGGGGAATTTATTTTTTATGAGCTTTTCTTCGAAAGTGGATCGTGTAAGCTCTATTACAATCACTAACCATAGAATACATAGATGCGTCAAACTCAAGATTTTTTGATTACAAACGCTAGCCTGAGTCTGGAACCCCAGAGAACTTCGGCAAAAGCCGAACAGCCTAGAACCCCAGAGAGCGGCCGCAGCGAGAGCGAAAACCGTTCGCTCGCAGCAGTGTCGCTACGCATCGAAATTAATTCAGTCTGCCACAGATCGCAGAACGATGGACGCATGTCTGTGTCGCTGTGTTCTCGTTTTGCATATGTATGTGTACACTCGTCGGTACATGCTCAGGCTTCGTAGTGTGTGTGTGTGACGTGAAGTTGTACAACATCGCATTTCAATCGCTCGCTCGCAGACTTTTTGAGTTTTCGACGAGCTAGCGACAATGCGAGAATGAGATGCGTGCTTAACTACAGAACTCGACGGCACTTCTCAAAGTGTCGACGTGGCTCTGTTGTTAGTGTGCTCGCTTGGCGATCGGGCAGCCGGGGTTCGACTCCCATCTTGGTCGAAGTTTTTCAAAATGCTTTATACATTTTTTTTGATACATTTTTATTTACTTTTTATACCCTTGCAGAGGGTATTAGAAAAATTGGTCAGATGTTTGTAACGGACAAAAGGAGACGTTTCCGACCCCATAAAGTATATAAATTCTTGATCAGCATGAGAAGCTGAGTCGATATAGCCATGTCCGTGTGTCCGTCCGTCTGTGCGTATGCGTTTTACTCAGCCGTCTTAAAAGCTATCGGGATGAAATTTTTTGTTGGGGTTTTTTATTACCCGGTTAAGATAAAGTATGAAAATCTTTAGGATCGGACCACTATATCATATAGCTCTAGAAGAAACATTTTACAAACATTACAAACATCTGACCAATTTTATAATACCCTCTGCAAGGGTATAAAAAGTAAATAAAAATGTATCAAAAAAATATATAAAGCATTATGAAAAACTTCGACCAAGATGGTAGTCGAACCCCGGCCGCCCGATCGCCAAGCGAGCACACTAACAACAGAGCCTCGTCGACACTTTAAGAAGTGCCGTCGAGTTCTGTAGTTAAGCACGCACCTCATTCTCGCATTGTCGCTAGCTCGTCGAAAACTCAAAAAGTCTGCGAGCGAGCGATTGAAATGCGATGTTGTACAACTTCACGTCACACACACACACTACGAAGCCTGAGCATGTACCGACGAGTGTACACATACATATGCAAAACGAGAACACAGCGACACAGACATGCGTTCATCGTTCTGCGATCTGTGGCAGACTGAATTAATTTCGATGCGTAGCGACACTGCTGCGAGCGAACGGTTTTCGCTCTCGCTGCGGCCGCTCTCTGGGGTTCTAGGCTGTTCGGCTTTTGCCGAAGTTCTCTGGGGTTCCAGACTCAGGCTAGCGTTTGTAATCAAAAAATCTTGAGTTTGACGCATCTATGTATTCTATGGTTAGTAATTACAATAAAGCTCAAAGTCAATTCGTTGTAAAAATAGTGTCAGTCAAATAAATTGGATGTGGGAATTGGGAAAACTATATTGTACCGGGAGTGGGAATGAAAAGCCTAACATCAGAATTCAACATCACGGATTCAGTGTGTAAATGTAAAATTAAAATTTTTGGGTTAATATCCGATTTTTTCGTGTTAACCTGTTTAACAATTTTCGATGGTATCATCGGCCTTGACCTACTCATACACGTGCATGCAAATATTGCTTTAGATAAACGGCAAATCACATTCGGCTCAGGTGTCGACAACGGGAAATATCTTCAGTGTCGAAGTGTTTAATTTATAAAAATCAACGACGCTGATGTGCCACTCGTTGGGTTGTTGACAAAACGGAGCTAATAACGAGGGGAAAAAAATTAGTAATTGACTTTATAAATCTTACCTCAATTACAGTCGATGATAAATATCCGATCCCAAATGTCGCTATAATTTTGTCCAACATGGGCAAAGCTAAGTATTTCACATAATTAAATTTAAGGTTAGGGCTAGAACAGGATCGGGAAAAAAATCATTTTCCGTAAGCAATTGAAAATACGATTTCCGTCGATTGCCTTTTGGTCTAAAAAATGCACATAGCGTTTTTCAAAGAGTAATCGATGCCTATGTAGACGATATAAACATCTTATCTGAAACAATGGATGAATATCTCTCTCATATTGATTGGGTTCCAGAACGTTTACATGATGCAAACATGGGAATATTAGAGGAAAAATCACATTTTTTTAAAAGTTGTGTGAAAGAAGAAACCGTCTTTTCTGTTCACCCGATAAAAGAAAACCAATTATAAAATTTAAAGGGCCAGATACATTATTTGGTCTCCACTTCTTGATTGGCAAGCTATTATAGATGCTTGTTTAGGATTTTGCTACCATGACGAAACCTCTACCAGTCCAGAAAGGTTTCGATTCATTTTAATGAAAACAATGAAAAACATAATCATCAATACAATAGATGTAATTTTGCAGTACCCCGACTTCCGAAAACCCTTCGAACTTAACTAGACTTGGGTAGCTCATGAGTGGGTCAGCTAAAATGAATGGCTCACTGCACTGAGCCACTGAGCTGATTCCTTCAATATGGCTCATTCCGATCACTAGCTCATTTTTTTCAGTAGTTCAGTTTTGCTCACTAGATCAGTTTTGCTCACTCACTTCCACTTTTTTTCGACCCCAGTCGATTTAATTTTGTCAACAGAAGAGTGGAATTTTATTAATGGAGCTCTGCCTATTTTGCAGCCTAACCGAGGAAATTTAGCAGAGAAAAATTTAACTCTTTTCAAAATAATAGTATTATTGGCTTATTGCAAAAAGATTGTTAAAGATCCCATTTTGATAGAAGTTTGCAATGATGATATATTGGATATGAATGACAGATTTCAGAATTGCGAGGCAAATGTGTTGTTTGCGGAGAGCACAATTTTAGATCCCAGATTTAAAGGAAGATGTTTTAAATCTGTGGACGCTTTTCAAAAATAGGTAGAAGATATAAAAGAAAAAGTGTCCAGTCGCTGTCCACTGTTGAAGCCCAGCAACAGCACAGCATCAGTTACCCGGGAAATGGATTAATATCTTGCAGAGGAGTATATTTATCGTACGAAAAAGAAGGTCTTTACCCAAACCGACGAACGTCGAAGCCTGATGTTTTTGGGTAAATATTTTTTAAATTCACAAACCAATTCATACCTAATCGATTCCTTTTTTTATAGGGCTTGTAGGCCAGTTTCTCGGCCAGTTACTAAATTGCTTCCTCGTTAGGACACTCGATGCCTCTTAGCTTCCTTTGTCTATATTGTTTCACGATGTTAATGAGAAGATTAGACGACGTTATGATTTTGCATTAGTTTGAGTTTCGGTACAGTGATTTGTTAAAAGTGCTACGAAGGAGAGCAATTAAATTAATGAAATTTAATTTTGGATTTCTCCTCCAACAGCTCTGATATAATCTATTTTTATAATATATATATATACATATATAATCTCTTATACTTCTCAATGAATGGATCCCAAAAAAATGTTTCCATTGTTTTTAATTTTTTGTTATATATTATCTTAAAATTGTTTTTTATTCCCAATGAAGGAAGCCAAAAGATTTTTTTTTAAATTAAAAGTTTGTTCTGTTACTTTAAAGAAAAAATTATTTAAATATGTAATATTTTTAAATAGCTTAAAATCTAACGTATTCAACTTAAGTTCTTACTATCGGCTCATGAGCTATCAGCAAGTGAGCCAGTGAGCCAAATGAGTGAGTTGGCTCACTTCGAAAAAAAGAACGAGTGAATCAGTTCACCTCGATGAGGTGCTTTTACCCAAGTATAATCTTAACACTGATGCTTCCGCGTCTGAGTTATCACCACAATGATTTCTAGGCTTCTCAGAGGGGCAGAGGTCAATTATACCACAAACAAAAGGGAATTGCTGGCCATAGTTTGGTCACTAAAAACCCTAAGCAACTTATGCGATGTTCGGTATCATAATATTTTTACACAGCACCAACCGCTCAAGTTTGCTGTTTCGGAAAAGAACTCGAACGCAAGAATACAACCATGGAAATACTATATTGATAGGCAAGGTGCATAAGCCCGGCAAGGAGAATTATGTAGCTGATGCACTCTCGCGTACTCACTTTAATGCATTGGATACCGGAACAATGTCAAATGTGGCTAAGGACAGTGAAAGCACGACACAGAGAACTATCAATGAGGTATAGCATTCAGACTACGTAGAAACCGGTAAATTTTTACACAAACCAAATAACTATTGAACAAACAGAGGCTTTGCCTTGACGTTCTTTAATTAAATTGGTAAAAAAAAAACCGACATTTTATAGAGTTTCATGACTGGGACGACTTCATACCAACTAAAAGGGATAACATAAATTCTAGGGTTGTAAATGGGATTAAATGTAATTTGCATGAAAAACATACATTCCATTATAAATAAGTCAGCAGCTAATCTAATCTAATCGATAATAAACAGAATGATTCGCTTGAACTTCATAATAAAGACCTTCGGAACAGGACCCATCAGGAAAATGGGAAAAGGTCCTCGTGAAAAGAAATAAACGATTAGGCAATAAGATAACATCTGTGAGGAATATTATAAATGATAATAATATCCCACACAACAAACTAGCAGCAAAGCAATCCAACGGTGTAAATAATGCACCAGATACAAGATACAGCCGAGACACAAACCAAATGTACGATATACGACCAAGCTCGTTACTGGTCGATCGAACCAGTTCAAGGCAAATGAGCTATGATCAAACATGGTCGAACCACACGCAACCGCGAGCGATTTCGTACAAGCGGGAAGATGCTTGGGAAGCATAATGCGAGAAGTCGGCAATCACATATACGAGGTACGATATACGATACGGTTACGATCAAACACGATCGATCGAACCGCACGCAACCACTGGCAATTTCGTACAAGCGAGAAGATGCGTGGGAGGCATAATAGACGAAATCGGCTGTGTAAGAGCAACTAAATGCAAGCGAAAAAGGGCATTGGCCCAGTGAGACAATTTAAGAGCACAGAGAGGCCATAATAGAGATGCATGCATTAACATACAATGCATGTGCAAATACGCTGAATAAGCATACACCCACACTACACGTATACTATGCGTGTATGACCGCGATAGAGAGTGCCGGTGGACAATGGGTGCTCTCTGCTTACGTCACACATGCGAGATCGAAAGCAGTTAAAGCACGAACTGCCGAAATCATGCGAACAGAAGAGGGCAAAAGTGAGGGCTAAGCAAGCCCGCGAGACGGGTGCGGGGAATGCATGGTGCCGAAACAAAACCAAGTGAGGGCTATGCTGATGAATCGGGGAGTAGGGGGGAGAGTGAGAACATGTAAAAACGATAATGGTTTATGGATTGGAAAAGGGAATATGCAAGCCGAAGGGGGAGGGATGAGCAATGGGGAAGCCCTCTATCTAATAGATACGATGCGTGCGTTGGATTGCGATATAAATGAAATTAATCAACATTATACATTGAATTAATCAGGCTAGTTATTATTAAATAATAGATTAAGTTTAAATACAACAAATATATATGTATGCGTAATTGTAGTGTGGGAAGAATTTGAGCAAAGTTGGTTATGACAAGCAGATTGAGGGGAGCGACGGGCGACGGCAGCGCCGCCAGAAAAAGAGAAAGCAGCGAAAGTCAACGGGATACGATGGGCGGCCAATGGAAAGGCGACGCCAACATATGAAAGTGATGGAAGTCAATATATATAAACGAGGAAGACAAGGACAAGGGAATGAATGGGCGCGCAGCCACAGAGAAAGTGGACATATGCGCCCATCAAGCAAATCATCAAGTCTACAAGTCGTGATCAACCAAGGGAGTTTTTAAGGCCTTACGAGTAACCTTAAAAGCTCATACTAGGAAGCAAAAACCAGTGAAAAGATCAGGATACGCCAGGAACGTGAGAGAAAAGCCATAGGATATATGGCCAATTAACGCTCCGGCATTATTCTGAAGAGGGAGATAGCAGACAAGATATTTATACAACGAGTCTGAACCAGAAACCAGAGGAGACACAAGGAACGAGAGACGGACTGCGATCGAGCGTCGAGGGACCCCAGCCACAAGCAACGCTGTCCAGGTTCGGGACTCCTTCAGAGAAACTTGTCATATCCAACCGAGCCCATAAATAATCGTAAATAAATACATCACCTAAAACTATTAATTAAACAAACGAGTTCTAATTTCACCGGGGCACAAAATAAATTTTGTTGTGCCGAACCTGACCCAAGAGATAGCAGAAATATCCCAAGGGACGAGAAAGGATCGTTACAACTGGCGCCCAACGTGCTATACTGGTGAAATTTAGGAAAAAAAACTACAGTTTGTAAGTCAAATGAAGTAAGTAAGTCGTCTCGCCGACTTGGATATACCATACACCAATAATGACCAATGCATTTTCGTATTTAAAAAAAACTGTTCACATGCTTTTCACAAGCATATCTTAGTATTTCGCTCATTCAAGCATTCGAGCACCCTAGCGCCCCCACCAGCCAACGGCCACTTCCGGCCATATGGAAAAACGTTTATATGCATAACTTGGCTATTTCTATTCCGATTTGGATCAAATTTGGTATTTTGCTTGATATTAGTATAAAATTTAGGTGTGCTAAATTTGATTGCACAAGGTAGAAAATTACGGAAGATAATCGAGTTTTTTCAAATTACGGGGGCGGAGGGGGGCGTGGCAAAATCTTTACACATCAAAACTGTGCGCAATTACTAAGCAAATATTTATACCAACTATGGTGTCATTAGCTAGAATAGTTTTTGAGAAAATCGGTTTTATTTAATTTGCGGGGGCGGTAGGGGGCGTGGCAAAATTTTTATAAACACAAAATGTGCGCATTTACTAAGCAAATATACATACCAAATTTTGTGTCTCTAGTTGCTATAGTGTTTAAGAAAATCGGTTTTATATAATTTGCGGGGGCGGTAGGGGGCGTGGCAGAAATTTGAAATAAACTTGATCACTCTACATACTACACGAATCTACATACCAAATTTGGTGGCTCTAGCTCTTATAGTCTCCGAGACCTAGGTGTTCATACAGACGGACGGACGGACGGACGGACGGACATGGCTAGATCGTCTCGGCTGTTGATGCTGATCAAGAATATATATACTTTATGGGGTCGGAAAAGCTTCCTTCTGCCTGTTACATACATTTTGGCGACTTTAATATACCATTTCACCCTATGGGTGTATGGTATAAAAAGATCAAAATGAGAAAAGGATGGATTTACCACATGAAGAAGGAGGATCTGGTACAGACAGGCCAAAGGATCGGGATCGAGATGACCGGCACAGTGGAGGAAATGAGGAAACAGCTAGGCGAGTGGGTAGAAAGGAATGAAACGGACCCAGACTGAAAGGAGGAAATAAATAGAATGGAGACGAAATACTCGAAAAATCTGAAAACAAAAACAATAGCAAGCACATCAAAAACATGCGAAAATGGCATAGACAAGGAGGCTAAGCAATTCCAGAAAATAAATATCGCCACACTAGCAATCCCTCCATATTTACCACCAAGATGGGGAAGCGAAGGAGCCATAGATAGCACACAGACAAAGAGGGACATAAGGAGACAAACGATAGACCCCAAGAAAATGGCACCACATACAACAAACAGGACCACCAAATACGCTAAGGTGGCGAAACAAGTGAGGGAGTGGACTTTCAGATTCGATGGCAATTCCAGACCACTAGAGTTCATAGAACAGATCGAGTGGTCGGCAGACATGTATGGCATCGAGCTGGACATGATCCCAAGAGCAATGCCAGAACTACTGAAAGACAGAGCACTCAAATGGTACGTCGCAAACAATAAGCAGTGCCGAACATGGAAGGAGTTTATGGAGGGCTTCAAGAAATACTTCCTGCCGAGAGGATTCTTCAACAAATTGGCTGATTAAGTGAAAAATCGCAAAACAAAACAGAAATGAGTACTTCACGGACTATATGGTGGACATGCATCCTATTTACAATCATATTGCTATTAGATTGCTCTAATAGCAATAAATACTAAGTTGCAACAACAAAGTTCGTAATTTTTACAAAAGCCATGTCCACCAATTCGGGCCCAAGCTCTCTCGATCCCCACCAGCAACAGCTACAAGAACTAATTGTACAACAACAACGTGAGCGTCGACTCTCGGTCCAACGCAACAACGCGTACTTTTCGGTGGTGTCGCCGACCCCACCGAATGCTAACGTAAGCAATAACACCGAAAGTGCCAGCCACTCAGCAATTAACAGCAACCTACCGTGGAGAGAGCAGTGTGCTTCTCCATCAATATCGATAACTGGGTCACCGATTGCACCAACCAGCACCGTCAGCTCGTTGACAGCAACCAGCACCGTCAGCTCGTTGACAGCAACTACTGCAACGTCTGCCGAAGTATTGACCTGCCTCAAGCCGTCAACGACAAGTCGCCTAGAGTCAGCCACAATAGTAAACCCAACGACTTCTGTCCAAACTGGAATGGACAGATATATTAAAATAACTAAGCGGAAGCTAAGCCCGCAAAAGAAAAAAAGTGGCAATACGCCGAAAATAACCAAACCAAATGAACGAGTAGCACCCCTTAGCGGGAATCGTTTTAAAATTCTTGCCGATCAGCAAGACGATCAAGTCGGCGCTGTAGATAAAGTTAAATCGGCTAGACCACCCCCTTTATACATCCGTGGAGCCAACTGCAGCGCCCTGATTTCGAAGCTAGTAGAAACAGTTGGGGCAAATAACTTTGTTGTAACCCCTCTCAATAGGGGTAACATTAAAGAAATTAAATGTCAAGCCCAAACTGAGGACAATTTCCGCATCATCGAAAAGTACCTCCGTAATGCTAACATCAACTTCTATACCTACCAACTAAAAAGCAGTAAAGGGCTCCAGGTTGTGTTAAAGGGGATTGAGCCATCGGTCCCTATTCAAGAAATAGCAGACGCGTTGGTCGAAAAAGGGTTTGCGGTCAAGTCCGTTGTCAACATCATCAACAGGAACAAAGTCGCACAGCCGCTCTTTAAAATCGAGCTCCAACCAGATGCAAAGCGGTCGAAGCCAAATGAAGTGCACCCGATCTACAACCTACAGCTTCTATTGCACAGAAGAATCACCGTAGAGGAGCCCCATAAGAGACGCCAACCACCGCAGTGTAAAAACTGCCAGGAATACAACCACACCTCTAACAATTGCAATCTTAGGTCAGTGTGTGTTGGCTGCGGCGAACATCATGAAGATGGAATTTGCACCAAGGACAGAAACAACGTCGCACTAAGACTATGCAGCAACTGTGGAGGGAACCACACGGCCAACTACAGAGGATGTCCTGTCTTTAAGGATTTTAAATCACACCTAAACGGGCGCAAACCCCCAGCTGGACCAAAAATCATCTTCAACGCCTCCAAAACTACACCGGAGGTTTCCTTCGCCAAGGCTGTTAGATCATCCAACATGACTGCTACAACCAGTCCTAGTGTATCCTTCGCTAGTGTGCTCCGAACTGGACAGACGGAGCCCGCGAAAGAGACCCCGTCACTCCGCCATATACAGAACCCGCAACCTAGCGCACCAGAGCTTGGCCAGCAAACTCCAAGTGGTCTAGAGGCCCTATTGATCTCACTCAATCAAAACATGACCACTTTTATGACGTTCATGCAAAACTGTATGCACGAACTGATGCGGAATCAAAACCTGCTTATCCAGAAGCTTATCGAGAATAAATAATGGCTTCCCTACGTCTATGTCTTTGGAATGCTAACGGCATCTCCAAGCACAAAAATGAACTGCAACTATTCCTAGACTCAAGTGAAATCGACGTTTTGCTGATTTCGGAAACACATTTAACATCAAAAAATAATTTTCAAATACCAAAATATACCTTCTACGCAACAAACCATCCAGACGGAAAAGCTCATGGCGGGACCGGTATCCTAATCAAAAACCGTATAAAACACTCGTTCCTCAACAGATTTGAAACACAGCACCTACAAGCAACTGCTATAACCGTCCAAACCAGCTGCGGCAACACTACACTGGTCGCCCTGTACTGCCCACCACGCTTCTCAATCTCTGAAAAGGAATTTACCGATTTCTTTAACACACTCGGAGATCGCTTCATTGCAGCAGGGGACTATAACGCCAAACATACGCACTGGGGATCTCGCCTGGTAAATCCTAAAGGAAAGCAGTTCTACAACACAATAGTCAACCCTCTCAATAAGATGGATTGCTTCTCACCGGGTAGGCCTACTTATTGGCCCACAGATCCACAGAAAGTGCCTGACTTGATTGATTTCGCAGTAACCAAGAGGATTCCGCGTAATCGGATCACTGCGGAAACACTACTAGATTTAACTTCCGATCACTCTCCAGTGCTATTCACATTATTAACAAGACCTCAAGTACTTGATCGCCCATATAGGCTTACAAACAACAAAACAAATTGGCTCAAATTTAAAATGTACATGAGTGCCCACATTGACTGTTCGCCGAAACTGGATGCTGCAGAGGACATTGATATGTGCTTCTCTGCACTTGAGTCGATGATGGGAGCTGCAGCAAGAGTATCTACTCCACATGCCTCTTCTTACACCAAACCTGTTGACAGGTCTACGAACCGGCGGACAGAACAATTAGTAACGGAAAAACGACGTCTAAGAAGAGAATGGCAGATTACTCGATCACCAGCAGCAAAACTTCGCCTAAGGCAAGCTAATCGCAACCTCTCCAAGGCGTTAAGACAAGAGGAAAGCTGGGCTCAAAGCAAATACATAGAAAAGCTCAGTCCAACCAGCACTAAACATCCTCTGTGGAAAGCCCACCCAACATTAAGCGCTCCTACAGAGACAATTTCACCGATAAGGAGTCCAACCGGTGGATGGGCCCGCAGTGACGAAGAGAGGGCATCCGTATTTGCCACACATCTTAAAATGGTTTTCCAGCCAAATCCAACATCAAACTCATTTGTACTTCCCCCTTCGAACACATTAACGGATAGTGAGTACTCGGAACTCCAATCGGACGTTATTAAAAACCACATAAAGCCGAAAAAAGCCCCTGGCCATGACCTAATCACACCGAAAATGATCCTAGAACTCCCTATCATTGCAATACAATATATCTGCAAACTGTTCAACGCTATAATAAAAATTGGCTACTTCCCAAGAACATGGAAAAAGTCCACTATCATCATGATTCCTAAAGTGGGAAAGGACAAAACCCAGCCATCATCCTATAGGCCAATTAGTTTGCTGCCATGTCTTTCGAAGCTTTTTGAAAAGGTCCTGCAGTTCCGCCTAAACTTATTTCTGGCATCGGAGAACACAATCCCTTCACACAAGTTTGGCTTCCGCGAAAAACATGGTACAATTGAACAAGTCAATCGCATAACATCCGAAATACGAACAGCATTCGAACTAAAAGAATACTGTGCGGCTGTTTTTCTCGACGTTGCCCAGGCTTTCGATAGAGTCTGGCTGGAGGGTCTGATGTTCAAAATCCGGCAAAAACTGCCACAGTACACACACAAACTCATTGAATCTTACCTTTACAATAGGAAATTCGCTGTAAGATGTAATCCGTCTCCGCTGATTTTGAAATCAAAGCTGGTGTACCGCAAGGCAGTGTACTCGGCCCATTGCTCTACCTGCTGTACACTGCAGACTTACCAACGAGAGTAGGACTTACAACGTCCACTTTTGCCAATGACACGGCAATCTTCAGCAGATCCAAATGCCTAATACAAGCCTCTGCAAAATTAGAGGAATACCTAAAGGTGGTAGAGGAATGGCTAGCAACCTGGCGTATCCGGGTCAACGAGCAGAAATGCAAACATGTTACATTTACGCTTAACAGAAGAAACTGTCCAGCTCTAATGCTAAACAACGTACCAGTTCCTCAAGCCGTGGATGTCACTTACCTTGACATCCACCTAGACAGAAGACTAACTTGGCGCAAGCGCATCGAAGCAAAAAAGTCACAGCTTAAACTGAAAGCGAGTAGCCTACATTGGATCATCAATGCTCGGTCCCCTCTACGTCTGGAGTATAAAGTACTCCTATACAACTCCGTACTGAAACCCATCTGGACTTACGGAGCCGTACTATGGGGAAATGCAAGTACCAGCAATGTCGATATTATACAAAGAGCGCAGTCGAAGATTTTAAGATCAATCACGGGGGCCCCGTGGTATATACGAAACGACAACATTCAAAATGATCTAAATATACCTAGCGTAAAATCTGAAATAGGTACTCAACAACTAAAGTATTCTGCGAAACTGGATGCACACCCAAATGTTCTTGCCAATTCCCTTACGCGAACTAATAATAGAACTCGTCTTAAAAGAAATGACAGACCAACCCAATAACAAGTGATTAGGGCCGCCTGCAATATCCCCAGGATTTATCTTAAGTACTAGTCTAAGAAAAATATCTCAAACTTGTTGTTAGGCTCTAATTTAAGAGTAGATTCAACAAATATATATATATAAAAAAAAAAAAAAAATATTGGAAAATTGCACTCCAGATTTAAAAATATTCGTTCGGCCGCACAGGGTCAGAAACCTAGATGAGCTGATGCAGTTGGCAGAAGAACACAAGATGCTCGAACAGGAGCGATTCGATTTCCATCGCAAAAACAATGCTCAAAGAACACATAACAACCAATCAAACCACAGAAGAGGAAATAATCACGGGCCACCAGTCACGCAGTGCCGAAGATGCCAGGACAACAGCATGGAGAATCAGTCAAGACCAAACCAAGAAAACAAAAACATCCAAGACGGAAGAGTCTTGAACCCAAATCAGGCGTGCCGCAGGTGCGGGGGAGCCGGACACTGGGCCAGGGAATGCAACAATCAGAGACTCAATTTCTGCTGGCAGTGTGGAAAGATTGGGAAAAGAACAAAAGAATGTTGGAGTTCGGGAAACGAAAGGCGGTTCCAGCCTATCCGGGGCGAGCAGGGACCCAGCCAATAAGCTCCTCACCACTAATAGGTCAACTAGTAGAGGAAGAGGATCAATTGTCAGCGATTATCGAAGTAGCAGGAATCCAGATGAAAGCGACAATTGACTCCGGAGCCACGAGTAGCTTCATCAGCAAGCAGATGTTGGAAACAGTGAGGGATAAAGGAAAATGGGAGAACACACACAAACAGGTATACATGGCAGACGGAAAGGTGCGAGACATTGAAGAGCAATAGACAGGATACGTGAGATAAGGAAATCCACATGCCATTCCTTGTCATGCCAGAAGGAATGGATGCGCTGATCTTAGGGTGGAATTTCCTCAGGATTATGAACACAGAAATATCGTGTGGAGGCCACAAAGTGCGAATAACGACAGTAAGGCGAATACAGGGCAGGCTGGTAGAAAGAATATCCATCATGGTGACTCAGAATGGTGAACAACAGGAAATACAAAGTTTTCTAAGTCATGAGTTGAATGAATTAGGGATAGTTAAGGGACTGTCAAAGGTGGGGATACATCGCATAACGATGAAGGACGATATCCCAACAAAACAAAGGTGTTACCCGAAAAATCCAAAAATACAAGAAGAAATCAACGCAAAGGTCGACGAACTGTTGACAATGGGATGCATAGAACCATCGCAAAGCCCATATAGCTCACCCATAGTGATGGTGAGAAAGAAACAGACAGGCAAATGGAGATTATGTGTAGATTTTAGACAGATTAACGCAAAATCTATAAAGGATGCATACCCAATGCCACGCATCGACTACATCTTGAATCAACTACGCGAAGCAAAATTCATAAGCAGCCAAGATCGAAACACGGAAATTCGATGCTACTAGTTATCATTGACAGATTTTCGAAATGGACAGAACTGATACCTATGCGGAAGGCATCTTCAGAGAATCTAATTTACCAGAGACGAAGGTAAAACGATTGCAAGAGTTGTTCGAACTAATATGGCGTAATCTGGAGACGGCTGCACAGGATCTAAGGCGAAGAGAATGGAGACCAATAATTGGAGCAACAGTATGGGCAAAAGAACACCATCTTTCAAATGCTGCAGAAGGATTTGCAGCAAAGCTGGCACCAAAGTTTGGAGGCCCATATGAAGTGATAGGTTTCTTGTCTCCGGTCATATGCAAATTACGGCACAAAGAAACGAGAAAAAGCAGACAAGCACATATCAGCCAGATGAATCAACAAATATGCGAGGAAGAGGATGGCAAGAAGGTTGATGAGCAATGAGTATGGACGACTCTAATGACATGGCAGCGAGAAATCTGCACAGACCGGCCGGCTGAACAGAGAAATCAAAAACATGACATAGAGCTGGAAATCTCAAAGTACATCGTATCAAAAAAAAAAAAACTAGCAAAGTCACAAACCGCATCTCAGAGTAAGATGAAGATATGCGAATATCGTAACGATACATATAATCAAACAAACATGCAAAAACAAAAATATAAACTTAGAAACTGGCAGCGGATATACGAATATCGTAAAAATGCATATAATCAAATATGCAGGCAAAATAGAACCTTAGAAACGGGCAGCGGATAAAAAAAAAAAAAAAACCCGACATAGAAGGAATGGGGACAATCAAAGAGAGGCAACACCAACACATATGCGCACGATATTACGTATGTAATAGTGAGTCACCGCGACGCACATACACATGCGCATGGTATTAAACATATAATGGTGGAGCATCACGACGCATTAGAATATGCAACTATGACAAGAGAGCAAGGGCAAGGTGGAGAAATCCTAAATATCGGTAAATAGCAGAGAAATGACCGAATGCGAGGTTTCATGCATGCCAATGTCATAATCAAGAGACACTCAAAGTTTATCACTCGGCGAGTACACACAAAAAAAAAACCCTAAAAAAAAAGAATGCTTTTAACGCACAAAATGGCCAGGATGAAGGCGTAGTTCGACGAGGTGCGGCACCGCGGGCCAATATGGAACGCGGTGACCGGCACGAGTCCGAGGAGGAGTCCGACGACGATGTGCCGGACATATTAAATCCGGCCATCGCCGCCTCCTCGGATGAGGAGTTCGAGGAGGACGAGGGTGACAGTGGGTACACCACGATGGAGGAGTCGGATGGTGGACTCGATACTGCAGACGAAGTGGAGGAAGAGGGTGTCGCTGAGCCGGTAGTGGCAGACCGGCTCCGTGATGAGGAGATAATGTGGAGGGAGCTGGATGAGGCGGTTCAGCTTATGGAGCAGGAGGAGAGGATGAGAGAGGAGAGCAGCGAGCGGAGCAGTGCGGCAGAGGATGCGCGATGGGACGAGCAAAGAGAATTCCAGTTGGTGGATCCCGAGGAATTCCTGGAGAGGCGCAGTGGTCGGAATAGCCCAGAGTACGCACCGTGGGAACAGGACGAAGTATCCGAGCCACCGGCACAAGTCTGGGAGCCAGCACGGCCACCGACTCCGTTTCGTATGGTTGACTACATGTCAGAAGCCAGCGAATCGGAGGAGGAGGCCTTGGCTGAGGCAGGTGAGGCTGAGGGAGAGGCCAGCCAAACTCCGGGCAACGGCGTATATGTGGTGCTAGGCAATCCGTGTTGGCAGCACATGTGGGTGTGCCAACAGGTGGCGCATCTACGAGAGAAAGAAAGGGCACGGCAGGAGGCGGTGCAGTTGGCACAGGCCAGGCAACGGCTGGCGGCAACAATAGCGATAGAGAGGCAACAAGAGCAGCAACAACAAGACCACGAGCAACAGTTAGAGTACCGAGAATGCCCTTGGGTGGGGCCCAGGCCAATATTACACAGACAAATGTCTGCACCCACGGCGCCCAGGGAAGGAACTAGGCCTGCGATGGCCCGCCAAGTATCGTGCCCAGTGCCAGAGGGGCACGAGAGGTACGAGGCGATGCAGCCTGAGGAATGGCCAGAGGCGGTGGCCGAGATGGTGGGCCAAATGGCACAACAAGAAGGGCCGAGGAGAGTTAGGCTAGTGTGGGCGGGGCAAGTTAGGTATAGGATTAGGATAGCGCAAGGGGTAATTCGTGTATATACGGAAAGAAGGGTATAATAAGTAGGCTAAATAGATGTAAGATATATAAGATAAGAAAAGATGCGGAACGGGCCAAAAGAAAAAAAGGAGAATAGAGAAAGAAAAGATGCCCTAATCCGCCACCAAGAACGAAAAGATACTCAGTAATCGCCAACAAGAAAAGATGCCAAACGGCCAATAAAAGATGCGAGCTGAGTCACAAAAAAAAAAAAAAAATGGCTTGGCAAAGCCGTTGCATAAAAAAAAAACACAATCATAAAAATGAGACAAGAAAATGCACATATAAAACAAACACAAGGTACAAGGGACAGGGGAGGGCAAATCCCTCCCGAAGAAGGGGGAGAGTGTGAGGATAATAAATGATAATAATATCCCACACAACAAACTAGCAGCAAAGCAATCCAACGGTGTAAATAATGCACCAGATACAAGATACAGCCGAGACACAAACCAAATGTACGATATACGACCAAGCTCGTTACTGGTCGATCGAACCAGTTCAAGGCAAATGAGCTATGATCAAACATGGTCGATCGAACCACACGCAACCGCGAGCGATTTCGTACAAGCGGGAAGATGCTTGGGAAGCATAATGCGAGAAGTCGGCAATCACATATACGAGGTACGATATACGATACGGTTACGATCAAACACGATCGATCGAACCGCACGCAACCACTGGCAATTTCGTACAAGCGAGAAGATGCGTGGGAGGCATAATAGACGAAATCGGCTGTGTAAGAGCAACTAAATGCAAGCGAAAAAGGGCATTGGCCCAGTGAGACAATTTAAGAGCACAGAGAGGCCATAATAGAGATGCATGCATTAACATACAATGCATGTGCAAATACGCTGAATAAGCATACACCCACACTACACGTACACTATGCGTGTATGACCGCGAGAGAGAGTGCCGGAGGACAATGGGTGCTCTCTGCCTACATCTGCGAGATCGAAAGCAGTTAGAGCACGAACTGCCGAAATCATGCGAACAGGAGAGGGCAAAAGTGAGGGATAAGCAAGCCCGCGAGACGGGTGCGGGGAATGCATGGTGCCGAAACAAAACCAAGTGAGGGCTATGCTGATGAATCGGGGAGTAGGGGGGAGAGTGAGAACATGTAAAAACGATAATGGTTTATGGATTGGAAAAAAGAATATGCAAGCCGAAGGGGGAGGGATGAGCAATGGGGAAGCCCTCTATCTAATAGATACGATGCGTGCGTTGGATTGCGATATAAATGAAATTAATCAACATTATACATTGAATTAATCCGGCTAGTTTTTATTAAATAATAGATTAAGTTTAAATACAACAAATATATATGTATGCGTAATTGTAGTGTGGGAAGAATTTGAGCAAAGTTGGTTATGACAAGCGGATTGAGGGGAGCGACGGGCGACGGCAGCGCCGCCAGAAAAAGGGAAAGCAGCGAAAGTCAACGGGATACGATGGGCGGCCAATGGAAAGGCGACGCCAACATATGAAAGTGATGGAAGTCAATATATATAAACGAGGAAGACAAGGACAAGGGAATGAATGGGCGCGCAGCCACAGAGAAAGTGGACATATGCGCCAAGGATTTACGGGACTTTCACCACGCATAGCAACAAGGGGATGCGTGGGTGAAAGCAGAGGGCCGATGGAAATGTACCAGCTATATAGCGGTACTACACCAATCTATTCCTGAGGGCGTGGGAGATGCCTATATAAAGGCAACGCCCATCAAGCAAATCATGAAGTCTACAAGTCGTGATCAACCAAGGGAGTTTTTAAGGCCTTACGAGTAACCTTAAAAGCTCATACTAGGAAGCAAAAACCAGTGAAAAGAAGATAAGAAGATAGATAAGAAAAACTTGAGGACTATTTGGTTACTGCTTTACGTGGTCGAAAGCGAAATTAAAAGAGTTTACGAACTCTCACTATATTCCGATAGTAGAAGGAAGTACATGGCTATGGAACGAATTTGGGTATTTCCCTACCTGGAAATGAAAAAAGAATCATTAGAACTTGGGAAACTGCTCCCACAAATTGTTCTTGTTCTAATAAATACAGTTAACACTTTAATTACAGCAGCAAAAAACACACAGATCGACTCGGGACATCTCTTTAAAATCCTAAATCTTTAAAATTAAAATCAAGAAACAGATTGATTGTATCAGAACTATAAAACATTTTCCATGCAAACTAACTGGCGAATGTAAGCAGATGTTGGAAACAGTGAGGGATAAAGGAAAATGGGAGAACACACACAAACAGGTATACATGGCAGACGGAAAAGTGCGAGACATTGAAGAGCAATGGACAGGATACGTGAGATTCGGGGATAAGGAAATCCACATGCCATTCCTTGTCATGCCAGAAGGAATGGATGCGCTGATCTTAGGGTGGAATTTCCTCAGGATTATGAACACAGAAATATCGTGTGGAGGCCACAAAGTGCGAATACCGACAGTAAGGCGAATACAGGGCAGGCTGGTAGAAAGAATATCCATCATGGTGACTCAGAATGGTGAACAACAAGAAATACAAAGTTTTCTAAGTCATGAGTTGAATGAATTAGGGATAGTTAAGGGACTGTCAAAGGTGGGGATACATCGCATAACGATGAAGGACGATATCCCAACAAAACAAAGGTGTTACCCGAAAAATCCAAAAATACAAGGAGAAATCAACGCAAAGGTCGACGAACTGTTGACAATGGGATGCATAGAACCATCGCAAAGCCCATATAGCTCACCCATAGTGATGGTGAGAAAGAAACAGACAGGCAAATGGAGATTATGTGTAGATTTTAGACAGATTAACGCAAAATCTACAAAGGATGCATACCCAATGCCACGCATCGACTACATCTTGAATCAACTACGCGAAGCAAAATTCATAAGCAGCCAAGATCGAAACACGGAAATTCGATGCTACTAGTTATCATTGACAGATTTTCGAAATGGACAGAACTGATACCTATGCGAAAGGCAACTGCAGAGAATCTAATTTACCAGAGACGAAGGTAAAACGATTGCAAGAGTTGTTCGAACTAATACGGCGTAATCTGGAGACGGCTGCACAGGATCTAAGGCGAAAAGAATGGAGACCAATAATTGGAGCAACAGTATGGGCAAAAGAACACCATCTTTCAAATGCTGCAGAAGGATTTGCAGCAAAGCTGGCACCAAAGTTTGGAGGCCCATATGAAGTGATAGGTTTCTTGTCTCCGGTCATATGCAAATTACGGCACAAAGAAACGGGAAAAAGCAGACAAGCACATATCAGCCAGATGAAACAACAAATATGCGAGGAAGAGGATGGCAAGAAGGTTGATGAGCAATCAGTATGGATGACTCTAAAGACATGGCAGCGAGAAATCTGCACAGACCGGCCGGCTGAACAGAGAAATCAAAAACATGACATAGAGCTGGAAATCTCAAAGTACATCGTATCAAAAAAAAAAACTAGCAAAGTCACAAACCGCATCTCAGAGTAAGATGAAGATATGCGAATATCGTAACGATACATATAATCAAACAAACATGCAAAAACAAAAATATAAACTTAGAAACTGGCAGCGGATATACGAATATCGTAAAAATGCATATAATCAAATATGCAGGCAAAATAGAACCTTAGAAACGGGCAGCGGATACAAAAAAAAAAAAAAAACCCGACATAGAAGGAATGGGGACAATCAAAGAGAGGCAACACCAACACATATGCGCACGATATTACGTATGTAATAGTGAGTCACCGCGACGCACATACACATGCGCATGGTATTATACATGTAATGGACGCATTAGAATATGCAACTATGACAAGAGAGTAAGGGAAAGGTGGAGAAATCCTAAATATCGGTAAATGGCAGAGAAATGACCGAATGCTAAGGATGCGAGGTTTCATGCATGCCAATGTCATAATCAAGAGACACTCAAAGTTTATCACTCGGCGAGTACACACAAAAAAAAAAACCCTAAAAAAAAAGAATGCTTTTAACGCACAAAATGGCCAGGATGAAGGCGTAGTTCGACGAGGTGCGGCACCGCGGGCCAATATGGAACGCGGTGACCGGCACGAGTCCGAGGAGGAGTCCGACGACGATGTGCCGGACATATTAAATCCGGCCATCGCCGCCTCCTCGGATGAGGAGTTCGAGGAGGACGAGGGTGACAGTGGGTACACCACGATGGAGGAGTCGGATGGTGGACTCGATACTGCAGACGAAGTGGAGAAAGAGGGTGTCGCTGAGCCGGTAGTGGCAGACCGGCTCCGTGATGAGGAGATAATGTGGAGGGAGCTGGATGAGGCGGTTCAGCTTATGGAGCAGGAGGAGAGGATGAGAGAGGAGAGCAGCGAGCGGAGCAGTGCGGCAGAGGATGCGCGATGGGACGAGCAAAGAGAATTCCAGTTGGTGGATCCCGAGGAATTCCTGGAGAGGCGCAGTGGTCGGAATAGCCCAGAGTACGCACCGTGGGAACAGGACGAAGTATCCGAGCCACCGGCACAAGTCTGGGAGCCAGCACGGCCACCGACTCCGTTTCGTATGGTTGACTACATGTCAGAAGCCAGCGAATCGGAAGAGATGGCCTTGGCTGAGGCAGGTGAGGCTGAGGGAGAGGCCAGCCAAACTCCGGGCAACGGCGTATATGTGGTGCTAGGCAATCCGTGTTGGCAGCACATGTGGGTGTGCCAACAGGTGGCGCATCTACGAGAGAAAGAAAGGGCACGGCAGGAGGCGGTGCAGTTGGCACAGGCCAGGCAACGGCTGGCGGCAACAATAGCGATAGAGAGGCAACAAGAGCAGCAACAACAAGACCACGAGCAACAGTTAGAGTACCGAGAATGCCCTTGGGTGGGGCCCAGGCCAATATTACACAGACAAATGTCTGCACCCACGGGGCCCAGGGAAGGAACTAGGCCTGCGATGGCCCGCCAAGTATCGTGCCCAGTGCCAGAGGGGCACGAGAGGTACGAGGCGATGCAGCCTGAGGAATGGCCAGAGGCGGTGGCCGAGATGGTGGGCCAAATGGCACAACAAGAAGGGCCGAGGAGAGTTAGGCTAGTGTGGGCGGGGCAAGTTATGTATAGGATTAGGATAGCGCAAGGGGTAATTCGTGTATATACGGAAAGAAGGGTATAATAAGTAGGCTAAATAGATGTAAGATATATAAGATAAGAAAAGATGCGGAACGGGCCAAAAGAAAAAAAGGAGAATAGAGAAAGAAAAGATGCCCTAATCCGCCACCAAGAACGAAAAGATACTCAGTAATCGCCAACAAGAAAAGATGCCAAACGGCCAATAAAAGATGCGAGCTGAGTCACAAAAAAAAAAAAAAAATGGCTTGGCAAAGCCGTTGCATAAAAAAAAAACACAATCATAAAAATGAGACAAGAAAATGCACATATAAAACAAACACAAGGTACAAGGGACAGGGGAGGGCAAATCCCTCCCGAAGAAGGGGGGAGAGTGTGAGGATAATAAATGATAATAATATCCCACACAACAAACTAGCAGCAAAGCAATCCAACGGTGTAAATAATGCACCAGATACAAGATACAGCCGAGACACAAACCAAATGTACGATATACGACCAAGCTCGTTACTGGTCGATCGAACCAGTTCAAGGCAAATGAGCTATGATCAAACATGGTCGATCGAACCACACGCAACCGCGAGCGATTTCGTACAAGCGGGAAGATGCTTGGGAAGCATAATGCGAGAAGTCGGCAATCACATATACGAGGTACGATATACGATACGGTTACGATCAAACACGATCGATCGAACCGCACGCAACCACTGGCAATTTCGTACAAGCGAGAAGATGCGTGGGAGGCATAATAGACGAAATCGGCTGTGTAAGAGCAACTAAATGCAAGCGAAAAAGGGCATTGGCCCAGTGAGACAATTTAAGAGCACAGAGAGGCCATAATAGAGATGCGTGCATTAACATACAATGCATGTGCAAATACGCTGAATAAGCATACACCCACACTACACGTATACTATGCGTGTATGACCGCGAGAGAGAGCGCCGGAGGACAATGGGTGCTCTCTGCTTACGTCACACATACGAGATCGAAAGCAGTTAAAGCACGAACTGCCGAAATCATGCGAACAGAAGAGGGCAAAAGTGAGGGCTAAGCAAGCCCGCGAGACGGGTGCGGGGAATGCATGGTGCCGAAACAAAACCAAGTGAGGGCTATGCTGATGAATCGGGGAGTAGGGGGGAGAGTGAGAACATGTAAAAACGATAATGGTTTGTGGATTGGAAAAGGATATATGCAAGCCGAAGGGGGAGGGATGAGCAATTGGGAAGCCCTCTATCTAATAGATACGATGCGTGCGTTGTAGTGTGGGAAGAATTTGAGCAAAGTTGGTTATGACAAGCGGATTGAGGGGAGCGACGGGCGACGGCAGCGCCGCCAGAAAAAGGGAAAGCAGCGAAAGTCAACGGGATACGATGGGCGGCCAATGGAAAGGCGACGGCCAATGGAAGTCAATATATATAAACGAGGAAGACAAGGACAAGGGAATGAATGGGCGCGCAGCCACAGAGAAAGTGGACATATGCGCCCATCAAGCAAATCATCAAGTCTACAAGTCGTGATCAACCAAGGGAGTTTTTAAGGCCTTACGAGTAACCTTAAAAGCTCATACTAGGAAGCAAAAACCAGTGAAAAGAGCAGGATACGCCAGGAACGTGAGAGAAAAGCCATAGGATATATGGCCAATTAACGCTCCGGCATTATTCTGAAGAGGGAGATAGCAGACAAGATATTTATACAACGAGTCTGAACCAGAAACCAGAGGAGACACAAGGAACGAGAGACGGACTGCGATCGAGCGTCGAGGGACCCCAGCCACAAGCAACGCTGTCCAGGTTCGGGACTCCTTCAGAGAAACTTGTCATATCCAACCGAGCCCATAAATAATCGTAAATAAAAACATCACCTAAAACTATTAATTAAACAAACGAGTTCTATTTTCACCGGGGCACAAAATAAATTTTGTTGTGCCGAACCTGACCCAAGAGATAGCAGAAATATCCCAAGGGACGAGAAAGGATCGTTAAAACTGGCGCCCAACGTGCTATACTGGTGAAATTTAGAAATAAAACTACAGTTTGTAAATCAAAAAAAGCTCAAAATGGGAAAAAGATGGATTTACTACATGAAGAAGGAGGATCTGGTACAGACAGGCCAAAGGATCGGGATCGAGATGACCGGCACAGTGGAGGAAATGAGGAAACAGCTAGGCGAGTGGGTAGAAAGGAATGAAACGGACCCAGACTGAAAGGAGGAAATAAATAGAATGGAGACGAAATACTCGAAAAATCTGAAAACAAAAACAATAGCAAGCACATCAAAAACATGCGAAAATGGCATAGACAAGGAGGCTAAGCAATTCCAGAAAATAAATATCGCCACACTAGCAATCCCTCCATATTTACCACCAAGATGGGGAAGCGAAGGAGCCATAGATAGCACAGAGACAAAGAGGGACATAAGGAGACAAACGATAGACCCCAAGAAAATGGCACCACATACAACAAACAGGACCACCAAATACGCTAAGGTGGCGAAACAAGTGAGGGAGTGGACTTTCAGATTCGATGGCAATTCCAGACCACTAGAGTTCATAGAACAGATCGAGTGGTCGGCAGACATGTATGGCATCGAGCTGGACATGATCCCAAGAGCAATGCCAGAACTACTGAAAGACAGAGCACTCAAATGGTACGTCGCAAACAATAAGCAGTGCCGAACATGGAAGGAGTTTATGGAGGGCTTCAAGAAATACTTCCTGCCGAGAGGATTCTTCAACAAATTGGCTGATTAAGTGAAAAATCGCAAAACAAAACAGAAATGAGTACTTCACGGACTATATGGTGGACATGCAAACAATGATGAGACCCCTTAAAATACCAGAGTACGAACAATTGGAGGTCATATTGGAAAAAAGTCTGCGTTTGCAAAAAGTTGTGTAGCGCTCTCAGTCGCCTCAGAGACGCCTATTTACAATCATATTGCTATTAGATTGCTCTAATAGCAATAAATACTAAGTTGCAACAACAAAGTTCGTAATTTTTACAAAAGCCATGTCCACCAATTCGGGCCCAAGCTCTCTCGATCCCCACCAGCAACAGCTACAAGAACTAATTGTACAACAACAACGTGAGCGTCGACTCTCGGTCCAACGCAACAACGCGTACTTTTCGGTGGTGTCGCCGACCCCACCGAATGCTAACGTAAGCAATAACACAGAAAGTGCCAGCCACTCAGCAATTAACAGCAACCTACCGTGAAGAGAGCAGTGTGCTTCTCCATCAATATCGATAACTGGGTCACCGATTGCACCAACCAGCACCGTCAGCTCGTTGACAGCAACCAGCACCGTCAGCTCGTTGACAGCAACTACTGCAACGTCTGCCGAAGTATTGACCTGCCTCAAGCCGTCAACGTCAAGTCGCCCAGAGTCAGCCACAATAGTAAACCCAACGACTTCTGTCCAAACTGGAATGGACAGATATATTAAAATAACTAAGCGGAAGCTAAGCCCGCAAAAGAAAAAAAGTGGCAATACGCCGAAAATAACCAAACCAAATGAACGAGTAGCACCCCATAGCGGGAATCGTTTTAAAATTCTTGCCGATCAGGAAGACGATCAAGTCGGCGCTGTAGATAAAGTTAAATCGGCTAGACCACCCCTTTTACATCCGTGGAGCCAACTGCAGCGCCCTGATTTCGAAGCTAGTAGAAACAGTAGGGGCAAATAACTTTGTTGTAACCCCTCTCAATAGGGGTAACATTAAAGAAATTAAATGTCAAGCCCAAACTGAGGACAATTTCCGCATCATCGAAAAGTACCTCCGTAATGCTAACATCAACTTCTATACCTACCAACTAAAAAGCAGTAAAGGGCTCCAGGTTGTGTTAAAGGGGATTGAGCCATCGGTCCCTATTCAAGAAATAGCAGACGCGTTGGTCGAAAAAGGGTTTGCGGTCAAGTCCGTTGTCAACATCATCAACAGGAACAAAGTCGCACAGCCGCTCTTTAAAATCGAGCTCCAACCAGATGCAAAGCGGTCGAAGCCAAATGAAGTGCACCCGATCTACAACCTACAGCTTCTATTGCACAGAAGAATCACCGTAGAGGAGCCCCATAAGAGACGCCAACCACCGCAGTGTAAAAACTGCCAGGAATACAACCACACCTCTAACAATTGCAATCTTAGGTCAGTGTGTGTTGGCTGCGGCGAACATCATGAAGATGGAATTTGCACCAAGGACAGAAACAACGTCGCACTAAGACTATGCAGCAACTGTGGAGGGAACCACACGGCCAACTACAGAGGATGTCCTGTCTTTAAGGATCTTAAATCACACCTAAACGGGCGCAAACCCCCAGCTGGACCAAAAATCATCTTCAACGCCTCCAAAACTACACCGGAGGTTTCCTTCGCCAAGGCTGTTAGATCATCCAACATGACTGCTACAACCAGTCCTAGTGTATCCTTCGCTAGTGTGCTCCGAACTGGACAGACGGAGCCCGCGAAAGAGACCCCGTCACTGCGCCATCTACAGAACCCGCAACCTAGCGCACCAGAGCTTGGCCAGCAAACTCCAAGTGGTCTAGAGGCCCTATTGATCTCACTCAATCAAAACATGACCACTTTTATGACGTTCATGCAAAACTGTATGCACGAACTGATGCGGAATCAAAACCTGCTTATCCAGAAGCTTATCGAGAATAAATAATGGCTTCCCTACGTCTATGTCTTTGGAATGCTAACGGCATCTCCAAGCACAAAAATGAACTGCAACTATTCCTAGACTCAAGTGAAATCGACGTTTTGCTGATTTCGGAAACACATTTAACATCAAAAAATAATTTTCAAATACCAAAATATACCTTCTACGCAACAAACCATCCAGACGGAAAAGCTCATGGCGGGACCGGTATCCTAATCAAAAACCGTATAAAACACTCGTTCCTCAACAGATTTGAAACACAGCAAATACAAGCAACTGCTATAACCGTCCAAACCAGCTGCGGCAACACTACACTGGTCGCCCTGTACTGCCCACCACGCTTCTCAATCTCTGAAAAGGAATTTACCGATTTCTTTAACACACTCGGAGATCGCTTCATTGCAGCAGGGGACTATAACGCCAAACATACGCACTAGGGATCTCGCCTGGTAAATCCTAAAGGAAAGCAGTTGTACAACACAATAGTCAACCCTCTCAATAAGATGGATTGCGTCTCACCGGGTAGGCCTACTTATTGGCCCACAGATCCACAGAAAGTGCCTGACTTGATTGATTTCGCAGTAACCAAGAGGATTCCACGTAATCGGATCACTGCGGAAACACTACTAGATTTAACTTCCGATCACTCTCCAGTGCTATTCACATTATTAACAAGACCTCAAGTACTTGATCGCCCATATAGGCTTACAAACAACAAAACAAATTGGCTCAAATTTAAAATGTACATGAGTGCCCACATTGACTGTTCGCCGAAACTGGATGCTGCAGAGGACATTGATATTTGCGTCTCTGCACTTGAGTCGATGATGGGAGCTGCAGCAAGAGTATTTACTCCACATGCCTCTTCTTACACCAAACCTGTTGACAGGTCTACGAACCGGCGGACAGAACAATTAGTAACGGAAAAACGATGTCTAAGAAGAGAATGGCAGATTACTCGATCACCAGCAGCAAAACTTCGCCTAAGGCAAGCTAATCGCAACCTCTCCAAGGCGTTAAGACAAGAGGAAAGCTGGGCTCAAAGGAAATACATAGAAAAGCTCAGTCCAACCAGCACTAAACATCCTCTGTGGAAAGCCCACCCAACTTTAAGCGCTCCTACAGAGACAATTTCACCGATAAGAAGTCCAACCGGTGGATGGCCCCGCAGTGACGAAGAGAGGGCATCCGTATTTGCCACACATCTTAAAATGGTTTTCCAGCCAAATCCAACATCAAACTCATTTGTACTTCCCCCTTCGAGCACATTAACGGATAGTGTGTACTCGGAACTCCAATCGGACGAGATCACTGCAGTTATTAAAAACCATTTGAAGCCGAAAAAAGCCCCTGGCCATGACCTAATCACACCGAAAATGATCCTAGAACTCCCTATCATTGCCATACAATACATCTGCAAACTGTTTAACGCTATAGTAAGAATTGGCTACTTCCCAAGAGGTACTCCCAAAGGTCTATTATCAACATGAAACCTAAAATGGGAAAGGACAAAACCCAGCCATCATCCTATATGCCAATTAGTTTGCTCCCTTGTCTTTCCAAGCTTTTTGAAAAGCTCCTGCAGATCTGACTAAACTCATTTCTGGCATCGGAAAACAAATTTTCTCCACACCAGTTCGGCTTCCGCGAAAAACATGGTACAATTGAACAAGTCAATCGCATAACATCCGAAATAAGAACAGCATCCAAACTAAAAGAATACCTTGCGGCTGTCTTTCTCGACGTTGCCCAGGCTTTCGATACAGTTTGGCTGGAGGGTCTGATGTTCAAAATCCGGCAAAAACGTCCACAGTACACCCACAAAGTCATGGAATTTTACATATACAATCGGAAATTCTCTTTTAGATGTAATGGCTTCGTCTCGGCTGATTTTGAAATCAAAGCTGGGGTACCGCAATGCAGTGTACTAGGCCCATTCCTCTACTGTACACTGCAGACTTACCAACGAGTTTAGGACTTACAACGTCCACTTTTGCCGATGACACGGCAATCCTTAGCAGATCCAAATGCCCAATACAAGCCTCTGCAAAACTAGAGGAACACCTTAAGGTAGTAGAGGAATGGCTAGCAACCTGGCGTATCGGGGTCAACGAGCAGAAATGCAAACATGTTACATTTACGCTTAACAGAAGAAACTGTCCAGCTCTAATGCTAAACAACGTACCAGTTCCTCAAGCCGTGGATGTCACTTACCTTGGCATCCACCTAGACAGAAGACTAACTTGGCGCAAGCACATCGAAGCAAAAAAGTCACAGCTTAAACTGAAAGTGAGTAGCCTACATTGGATCATCAATGCTCGGTCCCCTCTACGTCTGGAGTATAAAGTACTCCTATACAACTCCGTACTGAAACCCATCTGGACTTACGGAGCCGTACTATGGGGAAATGCAAGTACCAGCAATGTCGATATTATACAAAGAGCGCAGTCGAAGATTTTAAGATCAATCACGGGGGCCCCGTGGTATATACGAAACGACAACATTCAAAATGATCTAAATATACCTAGCGTAAAATCTGAAATAGGTACTCAACAACTAAAGTATTCTGCGAAACTGGATGCACACCCAAATGTTCTTGCCAATTCCCTTACGCGAACTAATAATAGAACTCGTCTTAAAAGAAATGACAGACCAACCCAATTATTAGGGCCGCCTGCAAAATCCCCAGGATTTATCTTAAGTACTAGTCTAAGAAAAATATCTCAAACTTGTTGTTAGGCTCTAATTTAAGAGTAGATTCAACAAATATATATATATATAAAAAAAAAAAAAAAATATTGGAAAATTGCACTCCAGATTTAAAAATATTCGTTCGGCCGCACAGGGTCAGAAACCTAGATGAGCTGATGCAGTTGGCAGAAGAACACAAGATGCTCGAACAGGAGCGATTCGATTTCCATCGCAAAAACAATGCTCAAAGAACACATAACAACCAATCAAACCACAGAAGAGGAAATAATCACGGGCCACCAGTCACGCAGTGCCGAAGATGCCAGGACAACAGCATGGAGAATCAGTCAAGACCAAACCAAGAAAACAAAAACATCCAAGACGGAAGAGTCTTGAACCCAAATCAGGCGTGCCGCAGGTGCGGGGGAGCCGGACACTGGGCCAGGGAATGCAACAATCAGAGACTCAATTTCTGCTGGCAATGTGGAAAGATTGGGAAAAGAACAAAAGAATGTTGGAGTTCGGGAAACGAAAGGCGGTTCCAGCCTATCCGGGGCGAGCAGGGACCCAGCCAATAAGCTCCTCACCACTAATAGGTCAACTAGTAGAGGAAGAGGATCAATTGTCAGCGATTATCGAAGTAGCAGGAATCCAGATGAAAGCGACAATTGACTCCGGAGCCACGAGTAGCTTCATTAGCAAGCAGATGTTGGAAACAGTGAGGGATAAAGGAAAATGGGAGAACACACACAAACAGGTATACATGGCAGACGGAAAGGTGCGAGACATTGAAGAGCAATGGACAGGATACGTGAGATTCGGGGATAAGGAAATCCACATGCCATTCCTTGTCATGCCAGAAGGAATGGATGCGCTGATCTTAGGGTGGAATTTCCTCAGGATTATGAACACAGAAATATCGTGTGGAGGCCACAAAGTGCGAATACCGACAGTAAGGCGAATACAGGGCAGGCTGGTAGAAAGAATATCCATCATGGTGACTCAGAATGGTGAACAACAAGAAATACAAAGTTTTCTAAGTCATGAGTTGAATGAATTAGGGATAGTTAAGGGACTGTCAAACGTCGGGATACATCGGATAACGATGAAGGACGATATCCCAACAAAACAAAGGTGTTACCCGAAAAATCCAAAAATACAAAGAGAAATCAACGCAAAGGTCGACGAACTGTTGACAATGGGATGCATAGAACCATCGCAAAGCCCATATAGCTCACCCATAGTGATGGTGAGAAAGAAACAGACAGGCAAATGGAGATTATGTGTAGATTTTAGACAGATTAACGCAAAATCTATAAAGGTTGCATACCCAATGCCACGCATCGACTACATCTTGAATCAACTACGCGAAGCAAAATTCATAAGCAGCCAAGATCGAAACACGGAAATTCGATGCTACTAGTTATCATTGACAGATTTTCGAAATGGACAGAACTGATACCTATGCGAAAGGCAACTGCAGAGAATCTAATTTACCAGATGCGAAGGTAAAACAAATGCAAGAGCTGTTCGAACTAATACGGCGTAATCTGGAGACGGCTGCACAGGATCAGGCCCGCATTACAATCTAAGACGAAGAGAATGGAGACCAGTAATTGGAGCAACAGTATGGGCAAAAGAACACCACCTTTCAAATGCTGCAGAAGGATTTGCAGCAAAGCTGGCACCAAAGTTTGGAGGCCCATATGAAGTGATAGGTTTCTTATCGCCGGTCATATGCAAATTACGGCACAAAGAAACGGGAAAAAGCAGACAAGCACATATCAGCCAGATGAAGCAACAAATATGCGAGGAAGAGGATGGCAAGAATGTTGATGAGCAATGAGTATGGACGACTCTAATGACATGGCAGCGAGAAATCTGCACCTACCGGCCGGCTGAACAGAGAACTCAAAAACATGAAATTAGAGCTGAAAATCTCAAAGTACATCGTGTCGAAAAACTAGCAAAGTCACAAACCGCATCTCAGAGTAAGATGAAGATATGCGAATATCG
This sequence comes from Drosophila insularis, assembly GCA_018903935.1. Classification (NCBI taxonomy): domain Eukaryota; kingdom Metazoa; phylum Arthropoda; class Insecta; order Diptera; family Drosophilidae; genus Drosophila; species Drosophila insularis. The sequence continues at coordinate 6,629,847 of JAEIFP010002302.1, forward strand.
TAACGTCACATATACAAGCGTGCAAAAACAAACTGGCAGCGGATATATGAATATCGTAACGATGCATATAATATGCAGGCAAAATAGAACATTAGAAACGGAAAAAAAAACCGATATAGAACGAATGGGGACAATCAAAGAGAGGCAACACCAACACATATGCACAGGCACAGCAAAAAGGAAGGAGAAACGCACCCACACATGCGCACGATACTACGTATGTAATAACGAGTCACCGCGACGCACATACACATGCGCAGGCTATTATGCATGTAATGGTGGAGCATCACGACGCATTAGAATATGCAACTATGCCAAGAGAGCAAGGGCAAGGTGGAGAAATCCCAAATATCGGTAAATAGCAATGAAATGACCGATTGCTAATGCGAGGTTTCTTGCATGCCAATGTCATAATCAAGAAACACTCAAAGTTTATCACTCGGCGAGTAAACAACCAAATAAAAAAAAAAAAAAACCAACATGAATGCATACAATGCAAACAATGGCCAGGATGAAGGCGTAGATCGACGAGGTGCGGCACCGCGGGCCAATATGGAACGCGGTGACTGGCACGTGCCCGAGGAGGAGTCCGACGACGATGTGCCGGATATATTAAATCCAGCCATCGCCGCCTCTTCGGACGAGGAGTTCGATGAGGACGTGGGTGACAGCGGGTACACCACACTGGAGGAGTCGGATGGGGGACTCGACACGGCAGACGAGGTGGAGGAAGACGGTGTCGCTGAGCCGGTAGAGGCAGCCCGGCGCCGTGACGAAGAGTTGATGTGGAGGGAGCTGGATGAGGCGGTTCAGCTCATAGAACAGGAGGAGAGAGAGAGAGAGGAGAGCTGAGCAGCGAGGCAGAGGAGGAGCCAGAGGAGTTTCTCAGAATACGCACCGTGGGACGAAGTGTCCGAGCCACCGGCACAAGTCTGGGAGCCAGCACGGCCACCGACTCCGTTTCGTATGGTGGACTACATGTCAGAAGCCAGCGAATCGGAGGAGGAGGCCGTGGCTGAGGCCAGCCAAACTCCGGGCAACGGCGGAAATGTGGTGCCAGGCGTTGCGTGTTGGCAGCACATGTGGGTGTGCCAACGATTGGCGCATCTACAGGAACAAGAAAGGGCACGGCAGGAGGCGGTGCGGCTGGCACTGGCCAGGCAACGGCTGGCGGCAGTAATAGCGCTTGAGAGGAAACGAGAACAGCAACAACAGGACCACGAGCAAGAGTTAGAGTACCGAGAATGCCCGTGGGTGTGGCCCAGGCCAGCATTAAACAGACAAATGTCTGCACCCACGGGGCCCAGGGAAATTTCTAGGCCTGCGATGGCCCGCCAAGCATCGTGCCCAGTGCCAGAGGGGCACGAGAGGTACGAGGAGATGCGGCCAGAGGAATGGCCAGAGGCGGTGTGATCTTGGGATGGTGGGCCAAATGGCACAACAAGAAGGCCCGAGGAGGGTTAGGATAGTATGGGCGGGACAAGTTAGGTATAGGATTAGGATAGCGCAAGGGGTAATTCGGGTATATAGGGAAAGAAGGGTATAATAAGTAGGGTAAATAGATGTAAGATATAGAAGATAAGAAAAGATGCGGAACGGGCCAAAAGAAGAAAGGAGAAAGAAAAGATGCCCTAATCCGCCATTAAGAACGAAAAGATACTCAGTAATCGCCAACAAGAAAAGATGCCAAAGGGCCAATAAAAGATGCGATCTGAGTCGGGAAAAAAAAAGAGAAAAATTGGCAAAGCCGAAGCAAAAAAAAAAAAAAGGAAAACACACAAGCATAAAAGAAAAAAAGGAAAAGAAAAAAAGGAAAATGAAACAAGAAAACACACATAGAAAATAAACACAAGGTACAAGGGACAGGGGAGGGAAAATCCCTCCCGAAGAAGGGTGGGAGTGTGAGTAATATTATAAATCGGATCAAACCACACGCAACCGCAAGCGATTTCGTTCAAGCGGGAAGATGCGTGGGAAGCATAATGCAAGAAGTCGGCAATTGCACGACATACGATACGGCTACGATCAAACACGGCCGATCGAACCGCACGCAACCGCGAGCGATTTCGTACAAGCGGGAAGATGCGTGGGAAACATAATGCAAGAAGTCGGCAATTGCACGACATACGATACGGCTACGATCAAACACGACCGATCGAACCGCACGCAACCGCGAGCGATTTCGTACAAGCGGGAAGATGCGTGGGAAGCATAATGCAAGAAGTTGGCAGCCACATATACAAGGCACGATGTACGATACGGTTACGATCAAACACGATCGATCGAACCGCACGCAACCGCGAGCGATTTCGTACAAGCGGGAAGATGCGTGGGAGGCATAATGGGCGAAATCGGCTATGTAAGAGCAAACAAGTGCAAGCGAAAAAGGGCATTGGCCCAGTGAGACAATTTAAGAGCACAGAGAGGCCACAATAGAGATGCATGCATTAACATACAATGCATGAATAAGCATACACTCACAATACACGTATGCTAAGCGTGTATGACCGCGAGAAGGAGTACCGGTGGCCAATGGGTGCTCTCTGCCTACGTCACACATAAGAGATCAAAGCAGTGAGAGCATGAACTGCCGAAATTATGCGAACAAAAGTGAGGGCTAAGCAAGCCCACGAGACGGGTGCGGGGAATGCATGGTGCCGAAACAAAGCCAAGTGAGGGCCATGCTAATAAAACGGGGAGTAGGGGGGAGAGTGAGAACATGTAAAAACGATAATGGTTTGTGGATTGAAAAAGGGAATATGCAAGCCGAAGGGGGAGGGATGAGCAATGGGGAAGCCCTCTATCTAATAGATACGATGCGTGCATTTGGATTGCGATTTAAATAAAAGTAATTAACAATATATATTGAGTTAATCAGGCTAATTAGTACTAAATGATAGATTAAGTTTAACGAATATATATATGTATGCATAAGTATAATATGGAAATAATATGAGCGAAGTTTGGGTATGACAAGCGGATTGAGGGGAGCGACGGGCGACGGCAGCGCCGCCAGAAAAAGGGAAAGCAGAGAAAGTAAACGGGATACGTGTGGCGGCCAAGGGGAAGGCGACGCCAACATAAGAAAGTGATGCAAATCAATATGTACAAGCGAGGAAGACAAGGACAAGGAATAAATGGGCGCGCAGCCACAGAGAAAGTGGACATGTGCGCTAAGGAATTACGGGACTTTCACCACGCATAGCAACAAGGGGATGCGTGGGTGAAAGCAGAGGGCCGATGGAAATGTACCAGCTGTATAGCGGTACTACACCAATCTATTCCTGAGGCCGTGGGAGATGCCTATATAAAGGCAACGCCCATCAAGAACGCCCATCAAGTCATCAGATTATCAAGTCTACAAGTCGTGATTAACCAAAGGAGTTTTAAGGCCTTACGAGTAACCTTACAAGCATACTAGTGAGACAAAACGAGTGAAAGGATCAAGAAAGTCAGAACAATTTGAGAAGGCCTTACGAGTAACCTTTCAAATTATCCTATAACCAGCAAGTCCTTGGAATAGGACTAGAACACCGTGCCCAGGCCAGAAATAAGAAAAGTCAAACTGCTCCAGGACGATTTCCACAATATTGGAAGGTACAAAACACTGAGGATGGAGAGAGAGTGCTATCATACCTGTCAAGGGAATTAAACCCAGCAGAAAAGAACTATTCGGCAACAGAAAAAGAATGTCTGGCGATAGTATGGGCAATACGCAAACTAAAACCATACCTTGAAGGATACCGATTTAAAGTGGTAACAGATCACATGGCGTTGAAGTGGTTGAATAGTATAGAGAGCCCTACGGGCCGTATAGCCCGATGGGCACTGGAACTGCAACAATACGATTTCGAAATAGCATATCGAAAGTGCAAATTAAACATTGTCGCCGATGCTTTGTCAAGACAACCAATGGAAGGGTGCAAAAGAATAGTAGACAATGGTGCCAGATTACGACAAGCAAACAAAGAGTGTGGGTGGATTCAAGACATAAGGGGAAAAATAAAACAACAACCACAGAAATATCCGGATTACATTATAGAAAATAGCCAGGTATACAGAAACATTCCGCACAGAGCAGGCCAAGAAGAAGTGGTATCATGGAAATTATGTGTGCCGAAAACGCTACGGAATCAAGTAATGGCCGAAAACCACACTGCAACAACGGCAGGGCATACAGGAAGCAGGCGAACTATTGCCAGAACTGCATCAAGATATTACTGGCCAGGAATGCAACGAGATATAAGGACATTTGTGGGAAAGTGTACGATATGCCAACAATACAAGCCCAGTCAACAGCAAGCAGCGGGAAAGATGCTAACACAAATACCGGAAGAACCATGGGCCACAGTATGCGCTGACTTTGTGGGACCATTGCCAAGATCAAAACACGGAAATTCGATGCTACTAGTAATCATTGACAGATTTTCAAAATGGACAGAACTGATACCTATGCGAAAGGCAACTGCAGAGAATCTAATTAAGGCCTTTCGAGAGAGAATACTATCTAGATTCGGAGCTCCGAAAGTGGTGATAACGGACAATGGAGTTCAATTCACTAGCAGAATATTCAAAAAAATTCTAGATGAATGGGGATGCCAACACCAACTGACAGCACCGTACACACCACAAGAAAATCAACCGAAAGAGCAAATAGAACAGTAAAAACAATGATTGCTCAGTTTACGGGGGAAAACCAACGTAACTGGGATGAGAGTTGGCCGGAAATAGCACTAGCTGTAAATACAAGCCAATCAGAGTCAACTGGATTTACGCCAGCGTATGTAATACAGGGGCGTGAACCAAGAATGCCGGGTGCAATATACGATAGTGTCACGACAGGCACAGGAAAGCAAGTGATACCACCAGATGCGAAGGTAAAACAAATGCAAGAGCTGTTCGAACTAATACGGCGTAATCTGGAGACGGCTGCACAGGATCAGGCTCGGCATTACAATCTAAGACGAAGAGAATGGAGACCAGTAATTGGAGCAACAGTATGGGCAAAAGAACACCACCTTTCAAATGCTGCAGAAGGATTTGCAGCAAAGCTGGCACCAAAGTTTGGAGGCCCATATGAAGTGATAGGTTTCTTATCGCCGGTCATATGCAAATTACGGCACAAAGAAACGGGAAAAAGCAGACAAGCACATATCAGCCAGATGAAGCAACAAATATGCGAGGAAGAGGATGGCAAGAATGTTGATGAGCAATGAGTATGGACGACTCTAATGACATGGCAGCGAGAAATCTGCACCTACCGGCCGGCTGAACAGAGAACTCAAAAACATGAAATTAGAGCTGAAAATCTCAAAGTACATCGTGTCGAAAAACTAGCAAAGTCACAAACCGCATCTCAGAGTAAGATGAAGATATGCGAATATCGTAACGTCACATATACAAGCGTGCAAAAACAAACTGGCAGCGGATATATGAATATCGTAACGATGCATATAATATGCAGGCAAAATAGAACATTAGAAACGGAAAAAAAAACCGATATAGAACGAATGGGGACAATCAAAGAGAGGCAACACCAACACATATGCACAGGCACAGCAAAAAGGAAGGAGAAACGCACCCACACATGCGCACGATAGTACGTATGTAATAACGAGTCACCGCGACGCACATACACATGCGCAGGCTATTATGCATGTAATGGTGGAGCATCACGACGCATTAGAATATGCAACTATGCCAAGAGAGCAAGGGCAAGGTGGAGAAATCCCAAATATCGGTAAATAGCAATGAAATGACCGATTGCTAATGCGAGGTTTCTTGCATGCCAATGTCATAATCAAGAAACACTCAAAGTTTATCACTCGGCGAGTAAACAACCAAAAAAAAAAAAAAAAAAACCAACATGAATGCATACAATGCAAACAATGGCCAGGATGAAGGCGTAGATCGACGAGGTGCGGCACCGCGGGCCAATATGGAACGCGGTGACTGGCACGTGCCCGAGGAGGAGTCCGACGACGATGTGCCGGATATATTAAATCCAGCCATCGCCGCCTCTTCGGACGAGGAGTTCGATGAGGACGTGGGTGACAGCGGGTACACCACACTGGAGGAGTCGGATGGGGGACTCGACACGGCAGACGAGGTGGAGGAAGAGGGTGTCGCTGAGCCGGTAGAGGCAGCCCGGCGCCGTGACGAAGAGTTGATGTGGAGGGAGCTGGATGAGGCGGTTCAGCTCATAGAACAGGAGGAGAGAGAGAGAGGAGAGCTGAGCAGCGAGGCAGAGGAGGAGCCAGAGGAGTTTCTCAGAATACGCACCGTGGGACGAAGTGTCCGAGCCACCGGCACAAGTCTGGGAGCCAGCACGGCCACCGACTCCGTTTCGTATGGTGGACTACATGTCAGAAGCCAGCGAATCGGAGGAGGAGGCCGTGGCTGAGGCCAGCCAAACTCCGGGCAACGGCGGAAATGTGGTGCCAGGCGTTGCGTGTTGGCAGCACATGTGGGTGTGCCAACGATTGGCGCATCTACAGGAACAAGAAAGGGCACGGCAGGAGGCGGTGCGGCTGGCACTGGCCAGGCAACGGCTGGCGGCAGTAATAGCGCTTGAGAGGAAACGAGAACAGCAACAACAGGACCACGAGCAAGAGTTAGAGTACCGAGAATGCCCGTGGGTGTGGCCCAGGCCAGCATTAAACAGACAAATGTCTGCACCCACGGGGCCCAGGGAAATTTCTAGGCCTGCGATGGCCCGCCAAGCATCGTGCCCAGTGCCAGAGGGGCACGAGAGGTACCAGGAGATGCGGCCAGAGGAATGGCCAGAGGCGGTGGGATCTCGGGATGGTGGGCCAAATGGCACAACAAGAAGGGCCGAGGAGGGTTAGGATAGTATGGGCGGGACAAGTTAGGTATAGGATTAGGATAGCGCAAGGGGTAATTCGGGTATATAGGGAAAGAAGGGTATAATAAGTAGGGTAAATAGATGTAAGATATAGAAGATAAGAAAAGATGCGGAACGGGCCAAAAGAAGAAAGGAGAAAGAAAAGATGCCCTAATCCGCCATTAAGAACGAAAAGATACTCAGTAATCGCCAACAAGAAAAGATGCCAAAGGGCCAATAAAAGATGCGATCTGAGTCGGGAAAAAAAAAGAGAAAAATTGGCAAAGCCGAAGCAAAAAAAAAAAAAAAAGGAAAACACACAAGCATAAAAGAAAAAAAGGAAAAATGAAACAAGAAAACACACATAGAAAATAAACACAAGGTACAAGGGACAGGGGAGGGAAAATCCCTCCCGAAGAAGGGTGGGAGTGTGAGTAATATTATAAATCGGATCGAACCACACGCAACCGCAAGCGATTTCGTTCAAGCGGGAAGATGCGTGGGAAGCATAATGCAAGAAGTCGGCAATTGCACGACATACGATACGGCTACGATCAAACACGGCCGATCGAACCGCACGCAACCGCGAGCGATTTCGTACAAGCGGGAAGATGCGTGGGAAAGCATAATGCAAGAAGTCGGCAATTGCACGACATACGATACGGCTACGATCAAACACGACCGATCGAACCGCACGCAACCGCGAGCGATTTCGTACAAGCGGGAAGATGCGTGGGAAGCATAATGCAAGAAGTTGGCAGCCACATATACAAGGCACGATGTACGATACGGTTACGATCAAACACGATCGATCGAACCGCACGCAACCGCGAGCGATTTCGTACAAGCGGGAAGATGCGTGGGAGGCATAATGGGCGAAATCGGCTATGTAAGAGCAAACAAGTGCAAGCGAAAAAGGGCATTGGCCCAGTGAGACAATTTAAGAGCACAGAGAGGCCACAATAGAGATGCATGCATTAACATACAATGCATGAATAAGCATACACTCACAATACACGTATGCTAAGCGTGTATGACCGCGAGAAGGAGTACCGGTGGCCAATGGGTGCTCTCTGCCTACGTCACACATAAGAGATCAAAGCAGTGAGAGCATGAACTGCCGAAATTATGCGAACAAAAGTGAGGGCTAAGCAAGCCCACGAGACGGGTGCGGGGAATGCATGGTGCCGAAACAAAGCCAAGTGAGGGCCATGCTAATAAAACGGGGAGTAGGGGGGAGAGTGAGAACATGTAAAAACGATAATGGTTTGTGGATTGAAAAAGGGAATATGCAAGCCGAAGGGGGAGGGATGAGCAATGGGGAAGCCCTCTATCTAATAGATACGATGCGTGCATTTGGATTGCGATTTAAATAAAAGTAATTAACAATATATATTGAGTTAATCAGGCTAATTAGTACTAAATGATAGATTAAGTTTAACGAATATATATATGTATGCATAAGTATAATATGGAAATAATATGAGCGAAGTTTGGGTATGACAAGCGGATTGAGGGGAGCGACGGGCGACGGCAGCGCCGCCAGAAAAAGGGAAAGCAGAGAAAGTAAACGGGATACGTGTGGCGGCCAAGGGGAAGGCGACGCCAACATAAGAAAGTGATGCAAATCAATATGTACAAGCGAGGAAGACAAGGACAAGGAATAAATGGGCGCGCAGCCACAGAGAAAGTGGACATGTGCGCTAAGGAATTACGGGACTTTCACCACGCATAGCAACAAGGGGATGCGTGGGTGAAAGCAGAGGGCCGATGGAAATGTACCAGCTGTATAGCGGTACTACACCAATCTATTCCTGAGGCCGTGGGAGATGCCTATATAAAGGCAACGCCCATCAAGAACGCCCATCAAGTCATCAGATTATCAAGTCTACAAGTCGTGATTAACCAAAGGAGTTTTAAGGCCTTACGAGTAACCTTACAAGCTGAGACAAAACGAGTGAAAGGATCAAGAAAGTCAGAACAATTTGAGAAGGCCTTACGAGTAACCTTTCAAATTATCCTATAACCAGCAAGTCCTTGGAATAGGACTAGAACACCGTGCCCAGGCCAGAAATAAGAAAAGTCAAACTGCTCCAGGACGATTTCCACAATATTGGAAGGTACAAAACACTGAGGATGGAGAGAGAGTGCTATCATACCTGTCAAGGGAATTAAACCCAGCAGAAAAGAACTATTCGGCAACAGAAAAAGAATGTCTGGCGATAGTATGGGCAATACGCAAACTAAAACCATACCTTGAAGGATACCGATTTAAAGTGGTAACAGATCACATGGCGTTGAAGTGGTTGAATAGTATAGAGAGCCCTACGGGCCGTATAGCCCGATGGGCACTGGAACTGCAACAATACGATTTCGAAATAGCATATCGAAAGTGCAAATTAAACATTGTCGCCGATGCTTTGTCAAGACAACCAATGGAAGGGTGCAAAAGAATAGTAGACAATGGTGCCAGATTACGACAAGCAAACAAAGAGTGTGGGTGGATTCAAGACATAAGGGGAAAAATAAAACAACAACCACAGAAATATCCGGATTACATTATAGAAAATAGCCAGGTATACAGAAACATTCCGCACAGAGCAGGCCAAGAAGAAGTGGTATCATGGAAATTATGTGTGCCGAAAACGCTACGGAATCAAGTAATGGCCGAAAACCACACTGCAACAACGGCAGGGCATACAGGAAGCAGGCGAACTATTGCCAGAACTGCATCAAGATATTACTGGCCAGGAATGCAACGAGATATAAGGACATTTGTGGGAAAGTGTACGATATGCCAACAATACAAGCCCAGTCAACAGCAAGCAGCGGGAAAGATGCTAACACAAATACCGGAAGAACCATGGGCCACAGTATGCGCTGACTTTGTGGGACCATTGCCAAGATCAAAACACGGAAATTCGATGCTACTAGTAATCATTGACAGATTTTCAAAATGGACAGAACTGATACCTATGCGAAAGGCAACTGCAGAGAATCTAATTAAGGCCTTTCGAGAGAGAATACTATCTAGATTCGGAGCTCCGAAAGTGGTGATAACGGACAATGGAGTTCAATTCACTAGCAGAATATTCAAAAAAATTCTAGATGAATGGGGATGCCAACACCAACTGACAGCACCGTACACACCACAAGAAAATCAACCGAAAGAGCAAATAGAACAGTAAAAACAATGATTGCTCAGTTTACGGGGGAAAACCAACGTAACTGGGATGAGAGTTGGCCGGAAATAGCACTAGCTGTAAATACAAGCCAATCAGGGTCAACTGGATTTACGCCAGCGTATGTAATACAGGGGCGTGAACCAAGAATGCCGGGTGCAATATACGATAGTGTCACGACAGGCACAGGAAAGCAAGTGATACCACCAGATGCGAAGGTAAAACAAATGCAAGAGCTGTTCGAACTAATACGGCGTAATCTGGAGACGGCTGCACAGGATCAGGCTCGGCATTACAATCTAAGACGAAGAGAATGGAGACCAGTAATTGGAGCAACAGTATGGGCAAAAGAACACCACCTTTCAAATGCTGCAGAAGGATTTGCAGCAAAGCTGGCACCAAAGTTTGGAGGCCCATATGAAGTGATAGGTTTCTTATCGCCGGTCATATGCAAATTACGGCACAAAGAAACGGGAAAAAGCAGACAAGCACATATCAGCCAGATGAAGCAACAAATATGCGAGGAAGAGGATGGCAAGAATGTTGATGAGCAATGAGTATGGACGACTCTAATGACATGGCAGCGAGAAATCTGCACCTACCGGCCGGCTGAACAGAGAACTCAAAAACATGAAATTAGAGCTGAAAATCTCAAAGTACATCGTGTCGAAAAACTAGCAAAGTCACAAACCGCATCTCAGAGTAAGATGAAGATATGCGAATATCGTAACGTCACATATACAAGCGTGCAAAAACAAACTGGCAGCGGATATATGAATATCGTAACGATGCATATAATATGCAGGCAAAATAGAACATTAGAAACGGAAAAAAAAAACCGATATAGAACGAATGGGGACAATCAAAGAGAGGCAACACCAACACATATGCACAGGCACAGCAAAAAGGAAGGAGAAACGCACCCACACATGCGCACGATAGTACGTATGTAATAGTGAGTCACCGCGACGCACATACACATGCGCAGGCTATTATGCATGTAATGGTGGAGCATCACGACGCATTAGAATATGCAACTATGCCAAGAGAGCAAGGGCAAGGTGGAGAAATCCCAAATATCGGTAAATAGCAATGAAATGACCGATTGCTAATGCGAGGTTTCTTGCATGCCAATGTCATAATCAAGAAACACTCAAAGTTTATCACTCGGCGAGTAAACAACCAAATAAAAAAAAAAAAAAAACCAACATGAATGCATACAATGCAAACAATGGCCAGGATGAAGGCGTAGATCGACGAGGTGCGGCACCGCGGGCCAATATGGAACGCGGTGACTGGCACGTGCCCGAGGAGGAGTCCGACGACGATGTGCCGGATATATTAAATCCAGCCATCGCCGCCTCTTCGGACGAGGAGTTCGATGAGGACGTGGGTGACAGCGGGTACACCACACTGGAGGAGTCGGATGGGGGACTCGACACGGCAGACGAGGTGGAGGAAGAGGGTGTCGCTGAGCCGGTAGAGGCAGCCCGGCGCCGTGACGAAGAGTTGATGTGGAGGGAGCTGGATGAGGCGGTTCAGCTCATAGAACAGGAGGAGAGAGAGAGAGAGGAGAGCTGAGCAGCGAGGCAGAGGAGGAGCCAGAGGAGTTTCTCAGAATACGCACCGTGGGACGAAGTGTCCGAGCCACCGGCACAAGTCTGGGAGCCAGCACGGCCACCGACTCCGTTTCGTACGGTGGACTACATGTCAGAAGCCAGCGAATCGGAGGAGGAGGCCGTGGCTGAGGCCGGCCAAACTCCGGGCAACGGCGGAAATGTGCTGCCAGGCGTTGCGTGTTGGCAGCACATGTGGGTGTGCCAACGATTGGCGCATCTACAGGAACAAGAAAGGGCACGGCAGGAGGCGGTGCGGCTGGCACTGGCCAGGCAACGGCTGGCGGCAGTAATAGCGCTTGAGAGGAAACGAGAACAGCAACAACAGGACCACGAGCAAGAGTTAGAGTACCGAGAATGCCCGTGGGTGTGGCCCAGGCCAGCATTAAACAGACAAATGTCTGCACCCACGGGGCCCAGGGAAATTTCTAGGCCTGCGATGGCCCGCCAAGCATCGTGCCCAGTGCCAGAGGGGCACGAGAGGTACGAGGAGATGCGGCCAGAGGAATGGCCAGAGGCGGTGGCCGAGATGGTGGGCCAAATGGCACAACAAGAAGGGCCGAGGAGGGTTAGGATAGTATGGGCGGGACAAGTTAGGTATAGGATTAGGATAGCGCAAGGGGTAATTCGGGTATATAGGGAAAGAAGGGTATAATAAGTAGGGTAAATAGATGTAAGATATAGAAGATAAGAAAAGATGCGGAACGGGCCAAAAGAAGAAAGGAGAAAGAAAAGATGCCCTAATCCGCCATTAAGAACGAAAAGATACTCAGTAATCGCCAACAAGAAAAGATGCCAAAGGGCCAATAAAAGATGCGATCTGAGTCGGGAAAAAAAAAGAGAAAAATTGGCAAAGCCGAAGCAAAAAAAAAAAAAAGGAAAACACACAAGCATAAAAGGAAAAATGAAACAAGAAAACACACATAGAAAATAAACACAAGGTACAAGGGACAGGGGAGGGAAAATCCCTCCCGAAGAAGGGTGGGAGTGTGAGTAATATTATAAATCATAATAATATCCCACACAACAAACCGGATCGAACCTCACGCAACCGCAAGCGATTTCGTTCAAGCGGGAAGATGCGTGGGAAGCATAATGCAAGAAGTCGGCAATTGCACGACATACGATACGGCTACGATCAAACACGGCCGATCGAACCGCACGCAACCGCGAGCGATTTCGTACAAGCGGGAAGATGCGTGGGAAACATAATGCAAGAAGTCGGCAATTGCACGACATACGATACGGCTACGATCAAACACGACCGATCGAACCGCACGCAACCGCGAGCGATTTCGTACAAGCGGGAAGATGCGTGGGAAGCATAATGCAAGAAGTTGGCAGCCACATATACAAGGCACGATGTACGATACGGTTACGATCAAACACGATCGATCGAACCGCACGCAACCGCGAGCGATTTCGTACAAGCGGGAAGATGCGTGGGAGGCATAATGGGCGAAATCGGCTATGTAAGAGCAAACAAGTGCAAGCGAAAAAGGGCATTGGCCCAGTGAGACAATTTAAGAGCACAGAGAGGCCACAATAGAGATGCATGCATTAACATACAATGCATGAATAAGCATACACTCACAATACACGTATGCTAAGCGTGTATGACCGCGAGAAGGAGTACCGGTGGCCAATGGGTGCTCTCTGCCTACGTCACACATAAGAGATCAAAGCAGTGAGAGCATGAACTGCCGAAATTATGCGAACAAAAGTGAGGGCTAAGCAAGCCCACGAGACGGGTGCGGGGAATGCATGGTGCCGAAACAAAGCCAAGTGAGGGCCATGCTAATAAAACGGGGAGTAGGGGGGAGAGTGAGAACATGTAAAAACGATAATGGTTTGTGGGGGAAGCCCTCTATCTAATAGATACGATGCGTGCATTTGGATTGCGATTTAAATAAAAGTAATTAACAATATATATTGAGTTAATCAGGCTAATTAGTACTAAATGATAGATTAAGTTTAACGAATATATATATGTATGCATAAGTATAATATGGAAATAATATGAGCGAAGTTTGGGTATGACAAGCGGATTGAGGGGAGCGACGGGCGACGGCAGCGCCGCCAGAAAAAGGGAAAGCAGAGAAAGTAAACGGGATACGTGTGGCGGCCAAGGGGAAGGCGACGCCAACATAAGAAAGTGATGCAAATCAATATGTACAAGCGAGGAAGACAAGGACAAGGGAATAAATGGGCGCGCAGCCACAGAGAAAGTGGACATGTGCGCTAAGGAATTACGGGACTTTCACCACGCATAGCAACAAGGGGATGCGTGGGTGAAAGCAGAGGGCCGATGGAAATGTACCAGCTGTATAGCGGTACTACACCAATCTATTCCTGAGGCCGTGGGAGATGCCTATATAAAGGCAACGCCCATCAAGCAAATCATCAAGTCTACAAGTCGTGATCAACCAAGGGAGTTTTTAAGGCCTTACGAGTAACCTTAAAAGCTCATACTAGGAAGCAAAAACCAGTGAAAAGAAGATAAGAAGATAGATAAGAAAAACTTGAGGACTATTTGGTTACTGCTTTACGTGGTCGAAAGCGAAATTAAAAGAGTTTACGAACTCTCACTATATTCCGATAGTAGAAGGAAGTACATGGCTATGGAACGAATTTGGGTATTTCCCTACCTGGAAATGAAAAAAGAATCATTAGAACTAGGGAAACTGCTCCCACAAATTGTTCTTGTTCTAATAAATACAGTTAACACTTTAATTACAGCAGCAAAAAACACACAGATCGACTCGGGACATCTCTTTAAAATCCTAAATCTTTAAAATTAAAATCAAGAAACAGATTGATTGTATCAGAACTATAAAACATTTTCCTTGCAAACTAACTGGCGAATGTAAATATTGTAAGCACTATAATCCTAAACTCCCATGACATAGCAAAAATAATAAATGAGCACTCCTACAATATTAGCGTTACTTCGATAATAGAAGTATCTAGCATTAATATTCTTTAAAATGCTAACCATTTATATTTTATTATTAAGTAACCCTAGTATGGAGTGCAAAAGAATAACTATATACTCAGTACAGCAAAATGGCATAATACTGCGACTTGGCGATGATAACAGCATGGGTGAATGCGGTGAAACATTCGCAAGACAATTACTTGCTGGAAACTCTGAATGTTGCCAAAGGCAACCAAGCCACCTAGAGGCCATTACGATCGTTTATAGGGGATTTATAAAAATAAATGATTGGACCACGTTAGTCAGCCAAGATAATAGACGGAAATAGTAAATCAGCTTGTGCAGCGTTTCCCAAGTTTGCACTGCATAACGTCGGCTAAGAGCGTGTGGCAGTAATATTAAACTTTCCACATGCTATTACTAGGTCTGCACTTTTGGCCATGGGGAACACTCTAGGCTAGGCTGCCCAAGAATATGTTTCAGTAATAAGTTTAGTTCTTAATTTGTATTGTATTATTAATATGTTATTGAACATACTTCACCTCCCCTTTTTAAAAAAAATAACGTAAGATTTTAAAGTGATTTCAATTAGTGAAAGAGATAGCATTGTGTTCTGATACAACCTGGTCTGGGGGGTGATGTCAAGGTTCTATTGAACGGCAGGGTATAAAACGGCGAGCATTAGTTGTTTGAAAGCAGAAGCTGTATGTTGGAATACTCCTATTCTGTTATCAAATAACAACATTACGCAATACTATCAGTCATTACACAGAACTTTTTGAAGACTGGTCACACTTGCTTTTTAACTTCCTT
This sequence comes from Drosophila insularis, assembly GCA_018903935.1. Lineage (NCBI taxonomy): Eukaryota > Metazoa > Arthropoda > Insecta > Diptera > Drosophilidae > Drosophila > Drosophila insularis. The sequence goes on from JAEIFP010002302.1 coordinate 6,645,240, forward strand.
CTTTTGCTGTGAAAACTTGATCTGTGTGCATGTGGTTCCGGTGTTGCAGTCAGAAAATAATCAAAGAATTAATTAATAATCAACATATAAAATTAAACTTAAACAAAAGAAAACTTTAATTGAATATTAGCATCATCCATTCAAGGTGTATTATCGGTGATTATAAAAAAGGTAAATATTTTTGAAGTTTATTTATTGGCAAGGTAGTATTTCTTTTTTACATAAACTTAGTTTTCAGACAAATGAGTGAAAAGGACAAAGCTGGTGGAATTACAAAAAATAAAAAAACACGATCAGCTTGGAGAGAAAGTTAGATATTCTGCGGCGATTTAATAAGGGCGAGAAGGCTGTGGATATAGCAAAGGCTCTTAATCTGGCTGCAACAATTGTCAGAACAATTAAAAATCGTGATGGAGATAAAATAAGAGAGGCTGCAAAATCTGCGACATCATTAGATGCTAAAACGATGAATCGTACAAGGAGTTCTTTGATGATTAAAATGGAGTCATTGCTTTCTATTTGGATTGAAAATCAAGTTGCTATGAAAATACCATTAAGTAAAATAGTAATTCAGACGAAAGCGAAAAGCTTATTTGATGACTTAAAAAGACAAACAGTATCCAACGATGATGCTAGTGGTAGTAGTGCACACGAGAAGGAAACTTTTGAAGCAAGTCAAGGCTGGTTTGAGAGATTCAAGGTTCGAGCGAATCTGCACAACATTGCTCTTAAAGGCGAAGCAGCTAGCGCTGATATGACTGCTGCAGAACTCTACCCAACAGAATTAAAAGCATTAATTTATGATGGTGGCTATGAGGCGAAACAAGTCTTTAATTTTGACGAGACTGGACTATTTTGGAAACGCTTACCTCAGAGAACCTTTATATCTAAATCAGAAAAATCTGCGTCTGGATTTAAAGCTAGCAAGGATAGACTGACGCTTTTTCTTGGTGGTAATGCAAACGGTGATTTTAAATTTAAACCATTTCTCATTTATCAATCAGAAACCCCTAGAGCTATGAAAGGTTATTTAAAAGATGACCTTCCTGTCCACTGGGGTTCAAACAAAAAAGCATGGATGACAGCATCTTTATTTCAAAACTGGGTTTCAATGGTTTCAATGTGCACTATTCCAGAAATTAAAGCTTATTGCGACAAGGAAAATTTAAACTTCAAGGCTTTGGTTCTAGTAGATAATGCTCCTTGCCACCCAGTTTACGTTGATGAGTTGTCAGAAAACGTGAATTTTGTATTTCTACCACCTAACACGACATCCGTTATTCAGCCTATTTTAAAAGTTATTACCTTCGACGAACGTTTAAGCTTCTTATAAGTGAAACTGATGGACAAGATAAACCTACTATGCTCCAGTTTTGGAAAAATTTCAACATTATGAAAGCCATAGAAATTATATCCGATTCAAGGCAGGAGATTAAACCATCTTGTATGAATGGTGTTTGGCGCAAAATATGGTCTGAATGTGTTCACAAAAGACGTACTGGGGAAATTGATGATACACCAGCTGTTTGTCATGAACTTTCGAATTGTGCCAAAAAGTTAAATTTTGAAGTTATGGAGGAGGCTGACTTAAATGAATTGCTAGCCCCGCACAACCAAGAATTCTCCAATGATGAACTTTTCCAACTGGCATTGAATATCGCTAATGAAAAAGATGACTGTGACCGATTAGAAAACTCTTCCGAAGCAATGTGTTTGATTGACGAAGGTATGGAGGTTTTATTAAAAAACGATCCTGACAGCGAAAGGAGTTTTAAAGTGTCCCAGGCGGTAGCTGTGAATATGAATTGCTACAAGGAATTGTATTTTACGATTAAAAAAAGCTGGTCAGACAACACTGGACCAATTTTTTTTGAAGGAAAGGCGACGTACGACAACAGACACTCAAGCCTCATCCGATACTGATTAATTCTAATTTTTTTTTGTCATTATTTATTAGTTGAATTTATTATTTTGTTTTTACTGATTTACTTTCTTTTTGTTTTTATATATCTATAACATGAAATAAAATTATATATAATTGTGTGTTTTTATACCATACACCCATAGGGTGAAATGGTATATTAAAGTCGCCAAAATGTATGTAACAGGCAGAAGGAAGCTTTTCCGACCCCATAAAGTATATATATTCTTGATCAGCATCAACAGCCGAGACGATCTAGCCATGTCCGTTTGTCCGTCCGTCTGTATGAACACCTAGATCTCGGAGACTATAAGAGCTAGAGCCACCAAATTTGGTATGTGGACTCGTGTCATATGTACGCTTATCGAGTTTGTTTCAAATGTTTGCCACGCCCCCTACCGCCCCCGCAAATCATATAAAACCGATTTTCTGAAACACTATAGCAACTAGAGCAACACAAAATTTGGTATGTATATTTGCTAAGTAAATGCGCACATTTTGTATTTGTAAAAACTTTGCCACGCCCCCTACCGCCCCCGCAAATCAAATAAAACCGATTTTCTTAAAACCTATTTTAGCTAGAGACACCATAGTTGGTATAAATATTTGCTTAGTAATTGCGCACAGTTTTGATGTGTAAAGATTTTGCCACGCCCCCCTCCGCCCCCGTAATTTGAAAAAACTCGATTATCTCCCGTAATTTTCTACCTTGTGCAATCAAATTTAGCACACTTAAATTTGACACTAATGTTCAGCAAAATACCAAATTTGATCAAAATCGGACTAAAAATAGCCAAGTTATGCATATAAACGTTATTCCATATGGCCGGAGTTGGCCGTTGGCTGGTGGGGGCGCTAGGGTGCTCGAATGCTTGAGTGAGCGAAATGCTAAGATATTCTTGTAAAAAGCATGTGAACAGTTTTTTTTTAAATACGAAAATGCATTGGTTATTATAAATTTAAAATATTTGTTTCACTGGTGTATGGTATATCCAAGTCGGCGAGACGACTTACTTACTTCATTTTTTTTAAATGATTGCTTTGTTAAATTAAAAATGTAAGATTTTCACAGCCCTGGAACCTATCTTCGATCTTTATATGGTTTGCTATAGAAAATCTTAATTCACTTTGCGTTGTTTCGATTTGCGTTGTATTTTTTTGGAACGTATCCCCAACGCAAAGCGAGGTCTAGGTGTATGTATATGTATATAAAAGAAAATAGGTGAAATTGATTTGTGCGTGCATGTCCGTTTTTTTTGTTGTATACATGTATATAATACATGTGAGATGGGATAACGTAGTTGCAGCGTGGTGGCAACTCCCTTATGCAGATTGGCAGCGCAGCTGCGGTCGAGAGGTGTAGTGGAAAGTCAGCAGTCAGCAGTCAATGTTCAGCAGTCAGCAGTCAATGTTCAGCAGTCAAGAGTCGATGTTCAGCAGTCAATAGTCGAGGTTCAGCAGTCAGCAGTCGGTGTTCAGCAGTCAGATGTATCAGCAGTCAGCAGTAAGAAGCCGATAAATCTGCAGTACACAGAACGCGAGATTAAGTTGCATATTGTAATCATTATTCGCCCGTCCACGATTTATAATACTAATAAACTATAATATAATACATTTGGGGACTCAATTGAGGACTCCATCTTACATACATACGTAGGAAATGGAAAAGAATAAGTATAATACTAAGCCCTTCGGTGGTGAAAAGTATTGTACACTTTGGGCTTTATTTACTGACATCACTACACGAGGAATTTTGCAGAATTTAGATACGGTGTACGAGCGCAATAGCGTTGCTTCTCATTTAGGTGCATACAAATGTTTAATAAACCTCGAACTATCTAGACATTTTATTATTTTCGATGACATGGTGGATGAGCTGTTGAAAGCAGGCGCTCTAATGGTGTAATAACTGCGATTGAAACCTTGTCAGATGACACTCTACAAGTGGAAATGTCATGAAGGCAGTCGCAAACATCAGAAAATATTTTAAGAATAGTGGGTTGAAAGCTAAATACGCACAACAAAACAATTTTTTAAGGGAAAAGCAAGAATTAGCAAAGAGGAGCATATTAAAAAGAACTGTTACCATTTTATAAGGGCAAATAAAATAAAGAATCTAATCAACGAAATAATCAAGCTCAACTTGCAACATCGACCCACGGTTTCGCGTTCATGATGAAAAAAGTTAAAGAAAGTGATAAAGAGAGGTTAGGACATATGTATAAGCAATGCGAAATTACTTGCAATAAAGAATACTAATTTATTTAACGACAGCAGTCTTCTTGTTAAATTAAAAGTATTAGATAAAATATGTAAGTGCTATTTAAATGAAAAGCAAGCTATGTTGCCAATTAAACAATCTAATAATAAATATTATATAAAACGACTCTTATTTGTATTTCACTTAGATGTTTGTGGCCCCATTACACCAGTTACACTTGATGATAAAAATTATTTTGTGATCTTTGTAGATCAATTTACACATTACTGTGTAACTTATTTAATGAAAAATAAATCAGATATTTTCAACGTATCTAAAGATTTTCTATCTAAAAGCGAAGCTCAATCTCCAAATTGTCAATTTGTATATTGACAACGGTAGGGACGGTTAAAAATATGGATAAGTTATCATTTGACTGTGCCACATACACCTCAGTTAAATGGTGTTTCGGAGAGGATGATAAGAACTATTACAGAGAAAGCCCGTGCTATGGTTAATGAAGCAAAATTAGACAAATGTACTAACTGCAAAATATTTAATAAACAGAGTTCCAAGCAGAGCACTTCTTGACAGCAAAATTACCCCAACTTTAAGTTCTTAGGAGTATTTGGTTCGACCGTGTTGTGCACAAAAAAATTAAAAAACGATAAATTTGATGAAAAATCTTTCAAAGCCATTTTTATAGGATATGAACCTAATGGACTCAAATTGTGGGATGTCATTAAAGAAAAATTTTTTATTGCAAGGGATGTTGTTATAGACAAAACTCATATGATTCACTCTAGAGCAGAAAATTTTCCGAAAAAGAGTAAGTATAAAAGTCAAAAAGAAAAGATCAAAAAGAGATCAGCTCAATTTCCCGAATGAAAGTAAGGAAAGTGATCAACTCAACCCGAATGAAAGTAAGGAAGATGATCAATTCAACCCGAATGAAAGTAGGGAATATGATAGAGCGAATAAAAAAGAAGACCTGATCTCCTGAATGATAGTAAGGGATTATACATCCCGAATGATAGTACGGATTGTGAAAAAGCTGATCAGCCGTGTAATGATTTCGAATTGAAATTGAATTAGTACATATGATAGAGCGAATAAAAAAGAAGACCTGATCTCCTGAATGATAGTAAGGGATTATACATCCCGAATGATAGTACGGATTGTGAAAAAGCTGATCAGCCGTGTAATGATTTCGAATTAAAAAAGAATACTAATAAAAATAGTAGAAAAAGTGAGAGGCTAAAATCCAAACCAAGGGTATCCTATAACGAACATAATAAAACTCTAAATAATTTTTTATTAAATGCACATAAAATTTTTGATGAAGTCCCAAGTTCCTTTGAAGAAATATTACATAGAAATGATAAAAACGTATATCCCGAATCAATTAATAATTTTTTTATGGTTTGACTTACAGTTTTAGTCCAGCGGCGAAAGATCTTTTGAAGCGGAGGCTGTTCAAAACTAGATAAGATGATTTAAGGTAGTCAGAAGCCTCTGATTTTGTTCGGGAGCACCCGTATTCGATTAAGCACATTAACATTAACATTATTCGTATCCTCTCTCTCTCTCTCTGCGAACAAATAACTCTTATAAGTATAGGATGTCTAAATATTACAAGAACATTGTCTTCGAAAGTCCCTAGGCCATGCCAATGTGTTGCAACTGCTTCGTTGGGTACACGTTTAGTAAGACCTGAATTCCACGGCTTCAAGTTTTTTTTTTTTTTTTTTTTTTGAAGGGGCTTTTAAGGGGCTTGCACCTATCCTGATTATTTTACGGCTGCACTGCACAAAACCACGTGTTCTTTTTCGGCATGAGTCCAGTCAAAAATGGACAGAAATTCGCTAAAAGTTTCGTCAATTCATTGACACTGCGTCCTCTTTCCTCAGTTGAAAATTCAGACTTGGCGGCGTACCACTCAGGGGTAATCCGCTACGTACTTGTGGTGCCAGTCCCCTATGGAGAGCGACACCACAGCCACAAAAATTTTGGGAATTAATTTATTCCGATTGTAGCGGCGATGGCCAAAACGCCACAAAAAAAAGAGGTTATTGGACGCGGAATTAATTTCTGCGCAAACTCACAGGCGCTCCACGGATATTCTCTCCAATGCACTACCAGATACTACATCATGACCAATTCTGGGTTTTATTGGGCAATCCTATGAAGGATGCAATTGAAAGGGTTATATTTTTTTCTTGCACGATACACGCGGTGGGTGCAGCAAAGATTGCCGTGAAGTTGGCAGCGAGGATTGTAGCACCCCCGTCTCCTTTGGCAGTTGCGTTAAGAAAGAACGAGGCCACGCGTTTTTAATCTTCTAATTTTCCTTTCGCCAATTATCTTTTCTTTTATATTTTTTAATCTAGGGCGGAGCTTTAAGCCGATATCTCCGATCGATACGTGACGACTTACGTGAATACGTAAGGTCATAAATTATCGATAACACTATGTACTCATTCGGGTACTAAAAATAAGCTAACTGGGTTGTTTCCACGATTAAATATTTTCTGTTGATTTTTCAAATTTTGAAGGACAAGCGCATGTTACAGTGTGTTAGATTGCTGTTTAGCTGTTGGTACCATGTGTTGCAGCGGTTAATGTTGTTTTTGAGCTTTTCGAGTAAGTTGTTTTTAAGGGATTTGTTTATACCGCCACAGTTGTAGTTGGGAGTGTAATGGAGGGGGGTATGTATAGCGGACTTAGCAGTTTGGTCGGCAAGTTCGCTGCCTATTATGCCACAGTGGCTGGGGATCCAGAGGAGTTTTGTTTTGGTGTTGGTTTTTGTTAGGATTGATCTTATTAATGTTGGGTAGAGGTTGTTGTTGTTGTTGATGTTGCCTATGGATTTGATAGCTGATATTACGAAGTTTCCTTTCTTGTTAGCTTTATTGCTTCAAGGATGGCTACCGTTTCTGCGGAGAGGATTGAGGAGTAGTGTGGTAGGATGCCTGTTTCAGTGTAGTGTCGGTGGTTATTGCGAATGTGGCAGTTTTATGTTGTAGTGACCTGTCGGTGAATATATACTTGTGTTGTTTGTATTTGTCTTTATGTTCTAGGAACATTTTTTGGTACATTTCTGGTGATGTGATGGGCTTACTAAAGTTATGAAGGGAGGTGTTGATGGTGGAAGGTGGGAATAGCCATTGGAGAGAGGTTGTTTGTTTGTTGTGTGGTGGAATGTAGGGGATGTTGAATTCTTTGCAAGATGAAATGATTTTCTCTAATGTGGATTCTAATTTCTTATTGTTTTGATGTTTTGTTTGATTGGTGAATTTGTGGATTGGAGAGTTAGCACTGTGAAGGATTGTTTTGGATGCTTTGACTGTCATTAGATCTACTTTTTGCTCTATTGTAGGTAGGTTGGCTTCGAGAAGTACGTTGGGGATGGGAGTTGAGGGAAGAGCGCCAAGGGCTGTGCGTATTCCTGCATTATATGTTGTTTTTAATTTGTTCAGCGTAGACCTAGGCGCGTGCCCATAAATGGTTGGATGTGTTTTATGTGCGAGTCCCATCTGTATTTATTGTTTATTGTGAGTCCTAGTATTTTGAGTTGGGTGATTTGTGGGTTTGCAATATTGTTAGGGTACAATTACAGTTTCGTTTCCTGCAAATGTGTGGTGTTGGCATTTATTAAGAGATAGTGATGCTCCAAATAGTGATAGTGATGATTATATTTGCAAGTTTATTGAAGGCGATTAGGAAGAGGATAACTGATACTGGTGAACCCTGGGGGATGCCATTAAGGAGTGGGAAGGGGGAGCTGTTAAGTTAATAAGTTAATAATTTTGGGGCCCAATTTCCAATCTATTAGTTGGTCTATTATGGAGTGCACTCCAACTCTGTCAAAAGTTTTGAAAAATCAAGGGCAATGACAGCACAGTGCTTTCTTTTTCGCAGCGATTTGGTTATTAGGAAGTCTGCTGTGAGCAGACCGTCTGAAACCGACTTGCCACGTTTGAATCCGGATGGATAAGGGTGGATTAGGTTGTTTTTGGTGACAAACCACCAAAGGCGTTTGGCTATGATTTTTTGAGGGTTTTTGATAGGCACCAGTTAAAGGAAATTGGTCTATAGTTGGTTATTGATGTTTTGTTGGAGGTAGACTTGGTAATGGGGATAACTAGACTGGTTTTAAATGACTGTGAAATGAAATTTTTAAATATATTGTTAAAGAGGTGGGTAATTCTTGTTTTGACTGTGTTGGAGGTGTTCTTTATTATAGGATATGATATTCTATTCAGACCAGGTGTGGTTCCTTTAAGGGAGTGTAGTCTGATAGGAGTTCAATTTGTGTTATGTCGGATTCTATTGTTTGGGCTGCGGAGTGGGGTATATAGTTTAATGGTTTACTTGAGTGTTTGTTTGCAATGAAGGTTTGATTCAAGTTTGTATCTTTAGATTGGTCTGACCAGTGTTTGGCAAATAAATCGGCTATGGAGAGTGTGTCTGTTAGGAGTAAGTTGTTGGTTGGGTTTTTTATGGAGTGGATGTGTTTGATTGGGTTGAGTATGCAAAAGCGTCGGATATTGGTCCAGATTTTGTGGGAAGGGGTGTTCTGTTCTATTGTGGAAGTGAATTCAATTGTAGCTTTAGTTTTAGATATTTTGAATTGAGCTCCGAAAGAGAGCATTGGCTTTTTTGTAGCTGATTAGGTTGTCGGTATTATTGTTACGTTTTAAGGCTTTACATGTGTATTGTTTTTGGCTCTAAGTTCGGTGAGAGTTTTATTCCCCCACGGTGTATTTTTATTGAAACGTTTTGGTGAGATTGTGGTATATTGTGGTGTGCAGACTGAATAATAATTTTGAAAATGTTTGCAGTTTTTTTGTTTATGTTTGGGCTAATTGGTATTTTCTCACTTTGTTGTTTGGGTGAAGGTTAGCCAGTTGGCGTCTTTTATTTTAAAAAGGGACGAAAGAAGTTGTTGTTAGATATTGGTTGAGAGAATAGGGAGATAAAGATTGGAAAGTGGTCGCTTCCGTGAAGGTCGTCGATAATTTCCTAATTAGTGAATGGAGTAAGTTGGGGGAAACATAGTGATAGGTCGGTGTGTGTGAATGTGTAGTGAGTTGATAAGTGTGTTGGGGAGCCATCGTTAAGGATGCGGAGGCTTGTGTTTTGTAGGAATTTTTAAAGTGTTTTTCCTCTTTTGTTTGGATGTGGTGAACCCCATTAGTTGTGCCAGCTGGTGAAGTCCCCTACGATACTCTGATTGGTTTCGTTGGTTGGGTTGAGGTTGTCGTTTAAGGATTTAAGGGAGAAAGTCTTGTTAGGGGAAATGTAAATTGAAGTAATTTCTAATGTGTTTTTTACTGGCCAATAAACTGAAAGCATATATTTTTCTGTAACTGAATAACGTGTTTCTATATAAAATAATGTACGACTTACGTAGGAAATAGGTTTGTCACTTTCGGATGGTGTAGCGGATCTGAGTCTATTAAACATTTTGTAATATCAGCCAGGTGTTTTCGGAGAGATGTCAAAAAAATTATTATGTCCTTCAGGTATACTAGACAAATAGAACCTATAGGATGTCCAAGGACATGGTCCACTACTTTTTGGAATGTCACAGGTGCGTTTTTAACACGAATGGGATGCGGACAAACTCGAAGTGGCCATTTTCGACTGTATAAGCAGTTTTGATGGAATCCACTGGCTAAGTCGAGAGTTGAGAAGCAATTGAATTCACCAAGTTGGTCTAAAATATCGATTATATTTGAATGGGGTAGCGGTCTGAAATTGTTTTTCATTGAGTTTACCTGGTTTGAATTATATTTTGTTTCAGCCTTATCTCATTTGGTCTTTAATTGTTTCTTTAAGGAGAAAAGGTATCGATGGGTTTTGACAAAAATTGGCGTATTATCAGTTGTACATATAGAATTCTTAACTCCACTGGTAAATATTAAATATTTTTGACTACGGTCTGTATATTTACTACATAGTTGCATTACTGCAATTTTTTCTTCGAAATGTTCTGTTTTTAATATCGTAACGTGTTTGTGGACGTGTTAGGGACTCAGATTGTCTGAAGTTATACTGTGTATTTTAACAAAGTGATTGTGATCGTAGGGGATGGTTTTTATTGGCTGTTTTAAACATAGTTGCTGATTTTCGAGGGACTTTTTTATAATTAACATATTGCTATAGCTGTTATCTGAATTGTATTGTCCGTCTGATATCTCCAAATGCTCATTATAAATTGTCTATTTACTGCTAAAGTCGCCTTGCTTCAACTCAATCGGAGGGTTTACTAAAGCTTTTGATAAAGCTGGAAAGATACGTACTTTGGTTACTAGGTTGTCTTGTTGACTTATTTTTAAGCATGATTTTTGGATATTCAATTTGAATTTGGCTTTTAATTGTCTAAGATCATCCATTCCAAACAGACCTTTAAAATATCTATCTTTATTTGTTCTTCAAACTTCGTAAGTGATTGAGGCGTGATTTTATCTATGACTACGTCCTGTTTTAAGACTGTCTGGACAGTTACCAATAGTTTCGCGATTGACATTGGGAACAAAGCTGAGCTTATAAATAAATTTGTAGAACCTGTATCTATCATATGAAGGGGACTGTTGACCAGTTTATTTTTTTTTTTTTGTTAAGTACCCTGTTGATTCGAAAAAAAATACTGCGTCGCACAGTTGGGCCTCTGCTCGAATAGCTTTGCAAAAATCAGTTTTTCATGATCGCGTTTGGCAAAAATGATATACATATGTCGGGACGCCAAGATTTTCGTTTGTTTCACTCGTGTTTTTAATTTATAATATTCACTTTAGACTTTTTAGTTTCACTTGTACTATTTGCTGTGTGGCTAGTTCCCGGGGAGCTTGTTGACTGAGCTGTCTAGCCCGAAGCCCCCCTTTATATAGGACCTGACCTGAAGACAGCTCTCAACATTAGTTGCTAAGTTTGCTTAGATGCTCAACCAGGGCTACAACTGACATACCTGTCAATCTATTGGAACTAACTAGTAGGCTTTGACTTATTAGTCACTTAATCAACACTATCCGACACGGCCATCCTGACCTTTACACGTCCTCGTGTAACCCAGACCGTCAATAAACTTAATGAAGTGTTACCTCAATCTTCAATCTTTAACATCAATTCATTCTTAATTTACACAATATTTAAATCGTTACGAATCAACCCTTTCCAAACTTAGTACTACTTCTGTACTTATAATAGTCATAATGGTACTAATAATAATTCATTTACATTATTTATCGAATAATATTATCAGTTTTTACATCTTCAATTTTTACATCACCAATGATAAATTTTTACATCAATCGCAACAACAACAACTTCTCTTGGACCACACAGCGATTGATAATTTTATATCTCAATACACAATTCAAGCATACTGTCTATTTCAACAGTTTCCATACCGTCTCTTTCAACGGTTTCTTTAGACAGACTCTCATCGGTCCATATATAATAACATAACAAATACCATACTCTTATGCATCACACGCCATGATCAAAACATTTGTTTTGCACTTGTGTTTGCATTATGACACGGCCATTCTGACAAACTACACGTCCTCGTGTAGGTAAAGATATTGCCACCATATTAATCATCTTCTTACAGGTCTTAACTTTATTATCTAAATCAAGTACATTTCCTCTCTCATAAACGGATAACCATCGTCTCTCATAGACGCATAACCATCGTCTCTCATAGACGGATAACCATCGTCTCTCGTAGACGGATAACCATCGTCTCTCCTAGACGGATAATCAAACATCGTCTTTCCTAGACGGATAACCATTCTTCTTTCATACAAGCATTTCTTTCATTTATTCTTACAAAACGTAACCAGTTCTTAATAATAATTTTTTTCTTTTTTTTTTTTTAACATATTAATTTTACATTTCTTCGTCTCACTTAGACGGATCCAATTGACCCTTTGACAAGCTTGAACCTTCGCTGTCAATATCAAACTCTTGGGGAACAATTCCATCTGGAAGTTTTCTTATGTCTTCATGACAATACTTATATAGTCGCTTGTTGGATAACGACTTTAACATATATCTATTACCATCTAGAACTTCAGCTACCAAAAAAGGTCCTTTAAATTTTGGGTCTAGTTTAGTTTAGTGTCTTTCCTCGTTTTTAAGAAGAACATAATCACCAACATTGTGTCTAATAAGGGTACCCTTTGACTTGTCAAAACGATTTTTATCGTAGAAAGCTAAATATTTCATGGTGCTACTGGCTATAGCTCGTGTAGAGTCCAAATCCACTTCTAGCTCTGTGTCCAATGGGGGTACCAACCCAAGAGTTCGGGCTTCTTTTCCTATTAACATCTCTAAGGAACTTGCCTCTGTTGCTCGATTAGTTGTGCAGTTTAGCGCTAACTGTACTTCGCCTAGAGCTTCTTGCCAGGATCTCTGACTTAATTCAACTGCGGATAACAAATTCTTGAGCGTACTCATTACGCGTTCAACTTGACCATTGGCACGACTTGCCACAGTCGCAATTAAATGAAGTTTTATACTGTTTGAACAACAAAACTCTGAAAATTGTTTGCTTGAAAAGCATCTACCCTGGTCAACTATAATGCGCGTTGGTACACCAAACAGCGAAATTGAAGTCTTCATGACCTTGATACAGCTCTTTGTATCTATTTTGAGGGTGTGATATAGATGTACGAATTTTGTAAAGCTATCAATTTGGACGATAATATATATATTTTTTTATATCACCTTTTTCACTTAATTTGCCAGTAATATCCACGTGGACAGTGTGCCAGGGAATGCTGACCTTTGGGATAGGGTGTAGCTCTGCTTGAATTTTACCAGAGTGTGATTTGGCCGTCGTAGGACGGCCATCCTGATCCGATCGAGCTAGCATCAGTGTGTAATTCTATAGGGTGTTGTGGGTAAAATATTACTAGAACCGGCTCATTGGTAAGGATGGTGACTATTTTTTTACGTATACCTCGAGCTCAGGATCCCAAGTAAAACTGTCTTTTCTTGACGTTAGAGCGTATAATGGTTTCATTATTTGTGAGAAGCCGGGTATAAACTTACGGAAATAGGATGCTAAACCTATGAACTGCCGTACATTAAAAACTGTCTGTGGCGGTGGCAATACAATCAAAGCAGAAATCTTTAAGATGTTTGGTCGAATTTCTCCAGCCTTTATCTCGTATCCCAGATACTGGACGACTGTTTTCAGAAAACTACATTTGCTAATATTAAAAATAAATCCAGCTCTTGAGAGAACGTCTAGCACTGTTTTTAACCTTTCTAAGCCTATCTCAATCGTAGGTGACACAATCATTATGTCGTCCATATAAACAATCACGTATGAAAAGGCCAAGTCGCCCAGATCTCGCATAACCGCCCGTTGGAACACAGATGGCGCATTTTTCAGTCCGAACGGCATAGTTAAAAATTTATATTGGCCATCCGGAGTAACAAATGCAGTATATTCTATGGAATCAGGGTGGATTGGAATCTGGTGAAAGCCGCTTGCCATATCAAGACAAGTAAAGTAATTCGCACCTCGCAACCTAGCAATCTGGTCATTAATTAACGGCAAAGGATATCTGTCTGCTACCGTATTAGAATTTAGCTCTCTGTAATCGACACAAAGGCGATCTGTCCCATTTTTCTTTTTGACGAGTAATATGGGACTTGCGAAGGAGAACAACTGGGTCGAATAATATTACATTGTTGCAGCTCACTCAACTTTTTCTAACAATATCTCTTTCTTCAGGGCTAAGTCTATAAGGCCGGCGTTGGACAGTTTTAGTATGGTCAATCAACCGAATTTTCATTTCACCTGTACTAACACGTGTAGATGGTGTCCCCTTAATCAGAGCAGTGGAATAACTTTCAAGTAATTTTATTAACTTATTTTTGTCGGGCTTAAGCAAGTCGGTGTCAAGATTGGAAAGTTCAACTGGATCCACATCTACTGAACAAATATTTACAGTTTTGGCTTTTACAATTTCAAACTTGTTTGGGGATATTATAACGTCAAATCCCTGATTAAGGATTTCGCGACCAATTACAATGTTACTATTTAAATGTTTATCTTGTACTACGTGGAACAATATTTGAAGTGAGTTTTCGTTTATAGTAACCTTGTTTAAAATCTGCAATGTGCTGTATATACCAGCGTCGCCAATGCCTTTTAACATAATAATGTTGTTAAAACGTTTTCCAGACAACTTACAGCTAATATTTTCTTTTATAAGTGAGCATTCTGCCCCGGAGTCAAATGAATTTGGGTAGATCTCACCTCGATGAATCATAGTTCCCGTTGGTTCTGGCACGTAACACTGGTTCACGGTCTTCTGTTGAAACAATCCCCGTTTGTTTGTTGATGCATCTTTTGAACATTGATTTGCAAAGTGCCCAGGTTGGCCACACTTAAAACAGGTAACTAACGGCTTATCTCGCTGAGGCGTCGCATCGGGTTTTTGTTGCATTTTTTTTCTGCAGTCAACGATTTTGTGTCCTGGTTTCCCACAGAAATGACACAATACCGCTGACAATGATTTTCTTGATGTCGGGTCCAGAATCATCGTCACGATCAACATTACGATGTTTTTGAAACGTGAATGCATTGAGTTCAGATTGTAGATCGCTTCTAGTTTCTAACTTGGATGTAAAAACAACGCGTTGCAGGCGGTTATCCACTCTTGCCAAATGGGCGAGCACAACTGAAACGGTTATTTTTTGTTTTGCCAATTAGCGGTTAAAGTTGTCACCAAACGACTGGCATAAACCGCAAGGCATTCACCATCGGTTGGTCAGCTATTCAGCAAATTTAAAAACATCGCTGACGGCGTCTCGTTGTTTTTATAACGGTGAAGAAATAGTTCCTTAAACTCGTGCCACTTAATGCCGGGATATGAAACTTGGGTTAGCCACTGGGAAGCACTGCCTTCCATAGCCTCGCTTAACGCCATGATTAATTTGCTTCCTTCAAGGGGCTGCTCCGTTAATATTATATCTGCGGTGATGCACCATTTCGAAGCATCGGCGTCAGGATTATCAGGAGAAAATTTTGGCAAAGTGACGCCACGTATTTGCTGCTGTTCACGTGTTGATGCTTGCATAGTTTTTACAAGCTCCACTAGGTTTTGGTTTTGCATCTGTAGAATTATGCGCCATTGTTCCTCTGAAAATGCAGGATGTGATGCCGATCCCACTTCTGATGTCGGGACGCCAAGATTTTCGTTTGTTTCACTCGTGTTTTTAATTTATAATATTCACTTTAGACTTTTTAGTTTCACTTGTACTATTTGCTGTGTGGCTGGTTCCCGGGGAGCTTGTTGACTGAGCTGTCTAGCCCGAAGCCCCCCTTTATATAGGACCTGACCTGAAGACAGCTCTCAACATTAGTTGCTAAGTTTGCTTAGATGCTCAACCAGGGCTACAACTGACATACCTGTCAATCTATTGGAACTAACTAGTAGGCTTTGACTTATTAGTCACTTAATCAACACTATCCGACACATACATATACAATCAGAGATTATGAATCCAAAAAATTTGAAATCGGTTGAGATTCATGGGTGCTAGACATATTGTCACTCATCGATGTCGGTCGTGTTTTTTTTTCCCGATTGGCTCAACTAATGTTTTCGTTCTATCGTGTACTTAATTTACATTAAATTAAATTAAATTAAATTAATTATCTAATCCAATTTTTATCATCACTATATTGATCGCGAAACTTAAAGTTAAATTTACATTTTTATTAATTACAAAACATTAACAAACGCCCATATTATTTTGTTGTTGCTCTGTTTTTGTTTCTATTTTCACTCTCAATTTACAGTTCACATTTTGTTTGTGTGGTGTTGGTGCTCTCTATTCTTTTGTTTTCTCTTTTGATCGTTAGCTTCGCGCTTGTGACAAGTTTTTATTGTTGAGTGCTTTAATACAAAAAATATTCTCTTTTTTTTTTTGTTGTCTCTATTTCATTTGCATATTGCAGTTAGCTTTTGCTGTGGTTTGTATACGCCTCTTTTAACATATATATACATTTTTCCCTTTTTATTTACATGTTGATTTATAATTTGTTTTTTGATAAATCAATTATTTTAATAATGTCTGTTTGTTGCAAATATAATTGCAATAATCCCAGCAAGACCAGTGAAGAGAAACGGACTGGGGATGCATTTATAAGCTCCGAGAGGAGCTCTTGGCGATGGAGGTTCAATTCAAAATTTCTAAACTTTTGATTGAATCTCCGACGCGAAAGCGGGACAGGTTTCAGGGCGCGTTCCTTAGTCCGTCGGCACATCGATCTCTACCACTTGTAAGGAAGCTCTGACTGGGGTACAATTCTCAGTCCCAGAGTCCAGTCTACAGAACATTTATTTGATCTGGAGACCTTGATGAGTATTAAGATTGAGGACTGAGACCACATGAAAGGGAAGGGAAAGGAGTAGGAGGAGAGT